>JAQOWM010000888.1:1443806-2887613 GCA_029041755.1 Resseliella maxima | reverse complement strand
AATTATCTGTGTTATACAATTCGATTGCTTTGAATAAATTTTGTGAAGCAAAATAATGAAGAAACGCAAAAAATAGAGTTTATGGTCATTTATTTATTTATTTTTTTTCAATGCAATCGGATTAGTGCAATTAATAAAAAGACATAGAATTTAATACGCAAATTTTTTTTTTATTTCAAATAGAAAAATTTGGTATACATTTTTCAGGAATCAGGTATAATAATGCACTTAGAACTATAATTTCTCTAGTCGGCCAGTTAATAATATTTTGTATTCTAAAATATTTAAATGAAATGCGTAATGTATTCTTTGGATGAACTTATAAAATTATTGCAATACTGAAATATTTACTTTAAACTTCACATATACATATGAACTATAATCGACGCTATCGCCATGACTACATTTTTTGTCTTTGGCTTTTTTTCGCATGAAAATCAATCATGAAATGATGAAAAAATTTCAGTATGTATACGAAAATGGAAATGTTAAATTATTCTATTGATTAGAATTCATTTTATCCTGGAACTGTTTGGCCACTCCAAATACATATTTTTCGAAGCGACTCAATCGTAAAAAATCATCATTGACCCGAATAGCAAATAATTCTTTGGCAAATGCCATTTTTTCCTTTTCCGCTTGAAAATCACCATCAGAAAGTTTGGTACCACCAAACATGTCAATAAGCAAAAATTGGACAAACATGAAATCATTTTCTGGAGTGGCATAGAGAGGGGAAGTATTCCAGAGAAGAAGAGTGTCTACAATTGATTCACGAAGAATAACTTCGGCACTCGGATAATATCTGTCAAAATTGTCCTGCAAATAATGTAATATTCATTCGATTGGCTATATTGTACAATACTTTAAATTTAAAAACACAATAACATTTGCTGCAAAAACATACCCGCAACTGATAAGGAATAACACTAGATAATTTGTCTTCGGTTTTCAATTGTTGCGGTCTCGGTATTTCGGCATCTGGATCGACAATAACATCCGAGCTGTCTTCAGATAAATTATTATCTTCGTTAGAAATTTCACTTTCGTTATCACCGGCAACACTATATTGAACATGAACATTTGCACCATCCAATTCTTCCTCCAAATTTGCACTTTCTTCACTTAACAAGCATCTTTTTCAGGATCAAATCCAAGGGGGAAATCACTTCAAAAAGTAGTTGCAAATTAACTTAAAATTAGTTTTGCAATTACTTTTTCTCAATCCAATTACTTTTTCTATCTGCAATTACTTTTTCTATCTGCAAATACTTTCTCATTCAAAAGTCGACACCGATGTGTCAAAATTTACTGAAAAACAAAAAAATTATTGAAGCAAAATCGTCTTAGTTGAAGAAAAAAAAAATGTCTCATGTATTTTGGCATGAGATCGAAAAAGATGTTTCTATTGAAATACCGGAATACGTGAAACATGTTTTAGAGTAAGTAAACGGCAAAAAGTTTTTATATTTCTCATATTTTCAAAAAAAAAACATTCAAATCATTTGTTCATAGTTTATGTGGATACGGCAACGTGCTCTCCTTCAAAAGCATTGGCGATGATGATATTAATGCAATTGAAAAATGCATCCAAGAAAATGAAGTTTTACAGTTGAAATTATCGCAAAACATGAATGAGTCTTCAGACAAATGTATATTGAAATATCTCAGTGGTTTTCAGTTTCGATGTGGTGATAGGGCACTCATCAAGGAATTGTCAGCACATGTTAAAATAATGGTTCAAAAATTCGGTATCAAATATTACAAATTAAGTGCCAATGAATGTAAATCATCGGTTGATAAGCTGATCGAGGGAATGAAAAATGTAACAATTGTTAATTCTTTGAATACAACACCAACACAGTATTTTCTGAATAAATTAATAATGGCTGCTAATCAAAATGCGAACCGAACAAGAAACGGATACAGATATGACTCAGAAATAAAGCAATTTGCATCGTATTTACGGATGATAACTGGTCCACTTGCGTATTCAACCATTCAGAAAAATTTAGAAGCGGCGATACCATCACTGTCATCAACAAACAGATACATAAGAGAAACAAATTGTCACATTACAGAATGCATATTACGTTGCGATGAATTGAAAATATACTTGGAAGAAAGAAAGCTACCGTTCGTTGTAAGTTTGTCAGAAGATGGCACAAGAGTAATCGATCGAATTCAATACGATTCAAATACGAATCAATTAATTGGTTTCGTTCCACCTATTAGCGATGATAATGGTATGCCAATTCCATTTATGTTCCCCGCTAGAAGTGCTGATGAAATTTTAAGCCACTTCACAAATGAAAATGAAATCTCAACATTTTTAAATGTTATTATGGCTCAACCGATCGGCATTTCACCAGCGTTTTGTTTATTGATATTTGGTTCAAACAATAAATATACATCAAGCAATGTCGTCAACCGATGGAAATTCATTATACAGGAGTTGAAAAAGCGAGGAATCAAAACATTGACTTTTGGATCGGATAGTGATCCTAGATATAATTGTGCCATGCGTCAATTGTCGTGTATAGGTAGTCAAAGTACTGATTATGAATGGTTTTCATGTGATTTGAACAACGAAGGTCCATTTTTCGTCCAAGATACAATACATATCGCGACCAAACTAAGAAATTTTTTGTTGTGTTTTATTTGGAAAAAACATGTGTTACCATTCGGGAAATATTTTATTCGTTTGCAACATTTGTATGATTTAATGCACTCGACTAGAAAAGATCATCACATGTTAACTGCTTCAATTTTAAATCCAATGGATCGGCAGAATTTTGAATCAGTTCGTCGCATGTGTAGCACAAAGGTAACAAATTTGCTTCGAGAAAAAATAAAGGACAGCGATGGCACAATTCAATATTTCCAAATAATTCGAGACATTATCGATGCATATATGAATAAAAATTTATTACCACTCCAACGAGTTCGCAAATTGTGGTATTCAGTTTTTTTAATTCGGATTTGGCGGCAATTTATTATTTCAAAAAAGGATTTTACATTAAAAAATAATTTTTTAACCGGGAATTGTTACTCTTGTATTGAAATTAATGCACACAGCCTTGTTTTGTGTCTCACATATTTGAATAAGTTGGATAAACCCGATCTATTTATGCCCTATTTATATGATAGTCAGGCTTGTGAGGCGATATTTAGACAGTTCAGATCAATGTCGACAACTTATTCTGTAGTAACAAACTGCACTGTCAAAGAAGCTCTTTCCCGTATTAGTAAAATTCAGTTACAGAATGAAATTACACACAATACATCGTCACAATTCATTTATCCAAGAGTAAAAAAATCCCACGAATCTGTATCAAATATTCACCATTTGCCAACACTAGAAGAAATAGCGAACGAAATTGTATTTTGCCAGAGAATGGCCATTGCTACAGCACATAAATTTGGTTTGATCAAAAAAAAAAGATACAAATCGAAGCAGTTTCAAATGTAAAATTGGTCCTTACACTCCGAAGATCAATAGCAAACTGAATGCACGAAAGAATTTGCGCAGAATTATTCAGTCGGCAACATTTAAATTTCCAAATCTCAAAAATATTGAATTGAAAGATTATTCGGGCGAACTAAAACATGAAATCAACAAAGAAAAAAGTCGATTCGTTGAAGTTAAAAGCGGTAAAGGCAAATGCGTTATTGTTAAAAAAACATCTTTATGTTGGTTGTTGCGAAAAGAGAGTGGAAAATTAAGCAGTGACAGATTGCTGAGAGTAAGAAGTTCAACCAAAAAAACATCAATAAACAAATTCGTTCACAAACCATACAAATGTAAATTGAGACGAGTACATGTCCCGTTCAAAACCACATCGAAGTTGAAGCCAATTAGGCGAAAAAAAAATCTTTCCATTAAATGTATAAATAAATTTTCAAGATCCAATACAATTGAGACTCAATAAAAAACGAACACGAATTCCATAATTTCATATTTAATCACCATTTTAAAATAAAATAAACAAAAGAAACATAAATATACATAACATATAATTACTTTACTCTTTGAGATTGGACATGCATTTGTATTTGATTCATTTTATTTCTTTAGTTATCCATTCTGAGACTGTATACATATCGTCAGCTCCAATATCGCACACACTATCGTAGTGGTTTCGGCTTGTGTGACCATTCTCAATATATCCCAGACGGTATGCAATTGCAATTGTTCGTTCATATGCCTTTTGTTTATTATGAATGTAACACGATTCATTCTCATAAAATGTGAGTATGTTTATCTTATACATTTCGCTCACAGCTTTAATTGATTCATAACCGCCATATTTGCCTTCACGAGAAAGAACCAATCGTACATACAGTTTGCATTCATTCGACATATCAGTGATATCTTTTTTATTCTTTAGTTCATAAACGCGATCTTTGATTGAGTGTTCAAATAATTCAAAGTTGGCGAGAATGTAATTAACAACCTCGGCTCTCAATTCCTTAGTTGATTTTTTGTGCTCTTGGCTATTGATTGGATATCGAAACAGTTGATGAGCAATAGCAGCAAAAAGGCAGTTTCCATCACCCAAAATTTTGGCGACAGTCAAAGGAATCACTTTCTTTTCGAGTTTTACCACCATACATTCTTCTTCGTCACCATTTGTCATTACGGCGCTCATTATTTCCATAATTTGTGTTGAAAATTGCATGTATAACCAATTATCTTTATTTTTATTACTATTTTCAAAGAGTTCAGTGTCATTTTCATTAATCTTTTCCTCGTCGTCAACATCAACTTCAACTTCCTCAATTTCAACATCAATTTCCTCGATTTTTAGAAATTCAGTGTTAAATTTTGTAATGGCATTTTCAACGTAAATATTTTCTGATTTATCTTCAAGTTCATTTTGTCGTGTAAGTCGATTGGCACTTATTTTCAAATGATGGACTGTGCTTAAATGTTTTTGAAAATTGGATATAACCCAAAATTTACGATTGTCAGAATTGTGATAATGCACACGCTTTGGTTTTGTTGGTTTTTTGTTTTCGGCCTTACAAATTGCACAAATTACGCTGCCAGAAATTTCACCATTTTTGTTGCTCACTTCAACTAAATTTTCATCAAAAAGTTCAACATCAGCTGAGTACTGCTGCAAACACAGTTGAACGCGTTTGAATAAACTCGATTTTAGATTTAAATTACCAATTGAGTTCAGATCAACATTAAAATTAGATGTGTTCATGTGCTCTGCATCCGGATTGTCATTGACATTGTTCAACAATTTTACATTTGTATAGGTTTGCCGTGGACGAATAGTGTTTTTACGTGATTTTTTCATGTATTTGAAACGACCTAATCCACTGTTTATGCCATTGCCATCAACGATCTGCTTAACATGATCAACTAACTGTTTAATAAGTGACAATTCACCTCGTTGAAAATGAAATTGACTGGGATTTTCCGCAAAAGTCTTACCAAATGTTTTGATTAAATTTTCTTCTTCTACTTCAATGTTCATGTGTGCACTTTCATTTATTTTCTCTTGAATTGCTTCACCTTGTTTTCGAATTGCCTCTTCGCAGTATGAAATATCTCCATCATTAATATTTTTGAAGCTAAGAGCATTACCGAATCCATTGACACTGATTACAAATGAAATAGGAATAACATCGAATGAAAATCAACAATAAATTTGAAAGAAGATTTGAAATCGAAGACAAAATAAAAATAATTGCACTTACTTAAATGAATTTTTTATGAAATATGGTATTTCAAATAAATCTTTTTCAATTTCAGTCCAAAAATGTTCTTCCATCATAGCTGGCGTGTTGTTGTGAAATTCAATAATGTGCAAACCATCATCCATTTTTAAAGGGACAATTTTGACATTCATTTTTCCAAACTGACATTGAAATCACACAAATCACTTCATATTTAAATTTCAATTTATTCAAAAAAGTAATGCGCACAAAGTCAATTTAAATTCAATTTTTGTTTGTATTCGTTTAAAATTTCTTCGCACATTAAATTTGATTCGCGTTCCCACGTGTCATCATTGGCAGAATAATTTTTCCAACGCACAAGAAAATGTAAACCGTCTCTCTTTTTTTTGTGATCAATGAGTTCCTCAACTTCGTATATATCGCCTGGCTGATCCTTCGATTGTTTTGTTATTGTGTCTAACGATTGTTGCTTGATGCCAGTCTGCAACTGTTTTATACGCGCATGCAGCGTTTGATTTGTATGGGTCAAGTCAAAAATAGTTTTTTTGTAGTTATTTGTTTTCTTGGAAAAGACTTCTTCCGCGCTTGTTAGTGCTGACTGCAATTTGCTCACTTCATTTGATAATTCTGCAGCCTTTTTTGTTAAATGCTGTTCTATTTTAATCTTTTCAGTCTTGAGTGCATCATATAGAATGGCACTTTTTTTCAAATTCAAAAAGTTACGTTGATTTTCATTTTTCAAATCAATAATTTTTTTCACCAGCAACTCCTTTTCTTGATTCCATTTTTGTATTGGTATAACCACTTCACTTTGAAGTGAATGTGTGCTGTTTTGACGACTGGTAGTATTAGCTTCAATGTCCAAATTGACAGTACTTCCTTGTTCAGTTTTAATTCGAATTCGATTACCAATTGGTCGAACTGTTGCATGCCCGCGAAATTTCTATGAATATTATTTAATTAAATTTTAATGACTAAGAAATGTACATGCATATATATTTTTACCACACGATCAGATTCGTATTGTTCCAATTGATCAACAGCACTTTTGAAACTTGCTCCTTTTCCTTTCTTAATCAATTCTTCGCGATGTTCGTGGTAATTTTTAATTTTTTCTTCATTGACTATACCGCTTAAAATTGTAGAAATACAATTATTTTCATTGATTATTCTTTCACATTCATAAATATTTAGCAAATGCTTACAAATTCTTAGTTCCAAAAAACAATACACATTTTTTATTGGCTGGAACAGGCCTTAAAAATAGTGGTGCTGTGACAATCTACCAAAAAAAATGTTCAGAATAAATTTAATGGTTACAATTTTATTTTTGTGAGTAAACTTACACGAGCTGGCCAATAAACACAATATCTCAACTGTGCCCAAACCAAATCAAAATTTAATTTCTTTTTCAATTTCGTTTTTCGATCCATTTTCGTCATTTTGCGTTTGATGCATTGAATAACACTGACATAAAATGTCAAACATTTTGCCATCTTTACTAGCAATTACTTTTTGGTTTGCAATTACTTTTTTACCTATACAATTACTTCGGTTTTCGTTACAATTACTTTTTTCTTGCAATTACTTTTAAGTGATTTCCCCCTTGATCAAATCTGTTTTCAATGGGTAGTCGAAAATTTGGATCCGCTGCCTCATTTGGTGAATAAAAAATTACTTTATTTTTCCATTGGCGCAAACCCGATGTGTAATTGCGCACAATATCAATTTTGTACGACCACTGTACCGGAATCGTCAATAATTTACGACTCTCAATAAGAATAACAGCAAAAAACATAATTTATTTTTATTATGATGAAAAAACACAAAAAAATATTTGTTGCCAATTTGGAACAATTTAAACTGCAAGCAACACTGATGATATTTAGAAACTGATTTAAGAAAAACGCAAGCAAACGATATAAAAACGTTTATTTCCCGCTCGGTATGTGTCAACTGTCAAACGTAACGCGACGATCACATTATCGTTATTTTATTGTTTGTGCGTTATTTTTTGAAACGTTTTGAATCCCTAACAAAAATTGATTGAAACTTCTTTCTTTCATACAGCATTCATTTTATGACATAAAATTCCATATTTTGGTCATTCTAGCAATTTGGTTGTGCCATTTACACCTATTGGTCAAGATTATCTATTTGATATTGATGCTGAACCAAATCCCATTGATGAAAATGTGGAAGATCATGGATTTGCAAAATTTTGTGATGATTTAAACAATAACATTGAACCATTTAATATGACAACTGAGAAAGATTATGATTGAGCGAATATTCATATGGAATTTTGGATAATATAAAGAATTTTTGGGCTGGCCCATCATATTGGAAATTTCCAAATCGAATGAGATCACAAAGCAATGATGAACCAGTTACAGTCTGTTTAGTTTCACAAAAACATAAAGTAGATATTTACAATATTTACATATTTACACGATATTTAACTTCTCATTATTTTTATTTTGGTTCTTACCCACTTAGGTGACACCGCATAATAAATCGAACGGAATCTTTAATCATTTCTGAAACCAAGAAACATCGTTGGAAAAAATGAACAATTGGATTGCTCAAAAAGCGGAACTAGTAAATAAGCATATATTGAAACGTTTACGTGAAATTTTAATTTTATTGCGAAAAAATTTAAATTTATGTTATTACGTAGTTTGCCAGCTGTTGAATATTTGCATTTTACTACATATAAGTTGTTTGATTTCATTGCCACATGAAATTGGTGAATTGCTGAATTGAAATATTTTAATATACTAAGAGTGATCTTATCTCAATATCAATGTATTCCTGTGATTTTTTAAATCCGAAAAAAATTCTTCATAAAAGTTAAATACAGAAATGATTTTATGCCTTTATACTATATGAATGAATAATACATGGATTTAAGATCGGGACACACTTCATGTGTATTTTTTAATATATGTGTGTTGTATTTACGGTTAGTAAAGTGATTCATATTCTTATTACATGTTTGCAAACAAACAAAAACTAATTATAAACATTGTATGTGATTTGTTTCTTTAATGGTTTAATCATTTGTATCTGATAATTATCATATTGGTATTTATATTTATATGTTATAATTACACATGATGTGTTTCATATAAAATTTTCTTTTGTCTCTATGTATAAAAATAAATATATTTTTTAATTCAAAAATTTTCTGAGATAATTAATTCAGTATATATTAAATATATCCCACTTTAAAGAATAAGAAGCAGCTAAATTCACGAATCGATCAATAAATAATTACACAAAAAAAAATCAAATTTTGGAATATAACCAAAAAAACTAGCTTTTATGAATCAGTTAAATAGCTTTATTTGTAATTCTCAAAATTACATTATATTTTTGTTTATTATTGTTTTGGCTTAAAATCATAATGAATCAAATGAACAAAACTAAAAATATAAATCGCAAATGCATAATGTGGATTTTGTTTTATCATTTTAGTTTCATTCTTCCATACGCATTGCACCAAAATCAACATCATAATCGACCTCGACGTTTTGTTGGTTTTGATCATTGACCAAATCGATATTTAACGGTGCAGTATTTGAAACATCAACTTGAAGGCGAGAAATAATGATATTTCTTGCTGTACCTAAATAAAAATAATAATAATAATAGTAATAAATAAATTAAAAATTAATTCAACAAAATAAATATTATAATACCTTTTGGTACCAACATCCGTTCCTTTACATTTGAACGAAAAGGTTTGTTTTTAATTGCAGACAATGGCAACAAATCTGGCAACCTACGACGAGCATAATTTTTTTGCGGTTGAATTAGCTGTAATCGGGCTTGACGTGATGATGAATCAGATTGTGGCAATGGCTGTTGTGGATGAGTTTCTTGTAATTGCCTATAAATAATGAGAATTATTTTTATACAATTTAAAAGAGTGAAATGAGTAAATCATACAATTTTTGTGGTTGACTTGCAACTGGATTTGAATTGCATGGTAATTGTGATGCATCCACAAGTTGTGGTGATGGATCTATCGGTGTCGGTGATAGAACTGTGGGTGCTGGTGTTGATGGCGATAGCAGTAGCGGTAGCGAAGATAACGGGCTGGCCGACAATGCCGACTGTGACATGGCTCGTTGTTGTGTGCGTGGTGTTTTCAGTATTGATTGGGGTACCATACCACCAGTTGCGCGCCGACGCATTATACATTTTGGCTTTTGATTTAGTAAGAATTTGTCGAAATTTACATCGCGAATTATTCTCACTTTTAGGTTGTGACACCTCATATTCTTAAGCAACGTGGTTTTAGCCCGAGTCACTGAAAATGAATAACATAAAATATTATATACGTCTTAATTTTTGCGACAAATCTTGTTTTTGAATATTTTTTTCTGCTACAACATAATTTGTATTTACCTGGAGCCATTTTTCAACACTTTCCAATTTGAAGAATTTTCAGAAATTTCAGTTTTTTGATTATTCAAAATTATTTGTGAATGCTTTATTCTATTTTAATTCAGTTTGTCTAAATCTTTGAATTTTTGAATTTCTTTTGACATTTACATTTACGCTAAAGCGCTTTACCACCTCGTTCCTGCATGAATGCAGCGAATTGGTTTGCTACTGCCATCTATTGTGATAGATAAATGTGTAAAAGCATGTAAAAACATAAAAGCAAAATCCCTTCAAATAACAAACGTACATTTCGCCAAACGGCTAAAATTTGTCTTTTTACTAAAAATTAACTTGGAAATAGTCCTCAATGCAACGGAAAAGAGCTGAATTTTGCAATATCATATCTTGTATAAACAATAAAGGAACTATTGATAAAAATGAAATAATTTTTAGGTGAATTTATAAACACATAACCATAAAATATGAAAAAGTCTATATATATCTTCTATTATTCATTTTTGATGAAACAGGGAAATTGAACATATTTTATTTTTCTATAATCTCCAATCTTAAGAACAATATTTTCGAAACAACATTTTTATTTATATTAATAAAATATGATTGTTGTTGTTGTTGTTGTTGTTGTTGTTGTTTTTTTATATGATTGTTATTCATTCTCAGAGTTCCTACCGAATGCAGTCTTCGCGAGAAATGGTTCAGTGCAATTGCAAATCATCAAGGCTCACATAACAATTATCTACACAATTATCGTACAATATGCTACAGACATTTTGATGAATCTGATTTCATTTTTATACGTCGGAAAAAACATTTAAAACCAGAAGCTGTAACGTCAATATTCAATGATGCAATTCTTCACAATGTTAAACATACAGAGATTGATGATAATCAAACAGATTGTGATTTCAACAATCTTGAAGAATCGTGTAAAAATTGTACTTTACTACAAAAAAAAATTAACGAACTTCAGACACAAATTCAAGATATGCACGTAGAAAAGCAAGAAATATTGAGCAAATCTTGTGAAGATTGCATTAATTTACAGATCAAAATTACTCAGCTTCAATGTGAAATTTGTAATATTGAGATTGAAAAAGAAAAACTTAAGGCGCAAACCAAATCATTAAGCGCAATACGAACACAACAATCTAAACAATTAACATCAACCAGAAAGGCACTTTCCAAGGAAAAGTCACAAGCTTTGCATTTACACGAAGTTATTGCAGAATTGAAAAATGAACATTACATTTCTTCTGATGATGAAAAGTTCTTAAATGTATGTATTTTCTCAAATCATTTTTACTGCATGAATTTATTGACAGAAAACCATATTAGAGCTTATTTCATATTTGCAAGAATATGACACATACACAATTTTCAATAATTACTAAATTTTTACCAAAAATTGTTTCTTTGTCTATGCTTCCCTATCTCGTTTTGTTCTTCAATTGGAATTTGTCATTTGCGCATATATAATAGAATGGCTTCATATTTTCTCGATTTTTTCTTTCTTAAGTTTTGCTCACATTACCTAAGACACTAATATTTTATAACAATCGATAAATTAATGAAAATTCATTAGGTTTTCTTTTGTCTTTTGTGTTTCACACTTTCATTTGTGCTCAAAGGAGCACATAGTGTATATTGTTCAATACGCCACTCATTGATATAAATATCCTTGTTTAGAAATGTTGGAATGTTATCAATAAATAATTTAACATGTCCCCATTTTATCTGTAATATGAGTGGGAAGATAAGAAAACACGAAAGGAGTATTTTAAATTTTTGGATTTCTTTTAAATTGTGTTTTTAATCGAAAAAAAAATAAGTTCATACTTTGGTTAATTTTATTTATATTATTCATTAAATCAAATAAAAAATGAGACCAATTAATTGGAATTCATTGTTCATTATATATTTTTCCACGCAGGCTTTTGAGATGAATGAAATTATTATTGAATGTTTAATTAATGGAATTAAAGTAGGTGATAAATATCCTCCCGCCGTTCGGGCTTTTTGTATGTCATTACATTTTATGAGTCCGAAGGCATATAAATATTTACGAAATAAGTTTGCTAAAAACATACCGCACCCTGAAACCATAAGCGAGTGGTACCGAAGAAGTGACCTTGATTCAATATCAGGAATTGGGAAAAAAGCATTGAAATCTTTGGAAAAGATGGCTAAAACAATGGAAAGCAACGGTGAGCAGTTATGTGTGTCCATAGTGTTTGATGAAATGGCCATAATGCGCAATATGTCTTGGTCTCGAAATCAAAATAAATTCATTGGCCTTGCTGACTGCGGCACAATGTAAGATAATGACGAATTTACTTTAGCAAGCAACGTAATTGTATTCATGGCCTGTGGATTAAATGCTAACTTTCAACAGCCCATTGCTTATTATTTCATTAAAACCTTAAAAGCTCCTGAACGTGTTGAATTACTCAGAGAAATAATTAAAGAAGTCACTAAGCGCGGAAAAAAAAGTTGCAAACATCACTTTTGATGGTTATTCTTCGAACAGTGTCATGTGCACATACCTTGGTGCGGATTTAGAATTAAAAAATGATAATTACGTGACCCATTTTCCAAATCCTTATGATGGAAGTAAAATTTATATAATTTATGATCCATCACATGTTGAGAAACTGGTTAGAACCACGCTAGGTATGTTTAAAATGTATGCTGTCTAAATATGTTATTAGACTATTAACATTTGATTTCTTCGGTTTTAGTTGATAAAACTAAAAATTAAATACTCATATACCAATTTCATTTGTACAGGTAACCAACGAATTATATACGATGGAAATGGAAATGAAATAAACTGGTTATATTTTGAAAAACTAGTCGAAATAAGTCGCTCAAGTAATTTCAGTTTAACGCATAAAATGAACAAAAGACACATCCAGTTTAATGATAGAAAAATGCACGTTGGAACTGCGGTTGAAACACTTGGCGGACGAGTTGCCGACTCAATGGAATTACTAATGAAAAATCATGTGCCTGAATTTGTTGGTGCTGAAAAAACTATAGAATTCATCAGGATACTTAACACGTTGTGGGATATAATGAACACACACAATGCAAGAAATGGTCAATCAAATAAGTATAAAATCGCTCTCAATCCGAATAATAAAGAACAAGTTTTTATATTTTTACATGAAGCCAAAAAATATATGCTCGGATTGAAGATAAAGAACCCGAAAACTGGTAAGATTGTACAGATTGTTAAATCGAATTGGCGTACTGGTTTTCGTGGATTTGTAATTGATATAATTTCTGTCATGTCTATTTATGAAGAATATGTATCAAATAAACATTGGTTTGCGTTTTTTGCTACGTACCGTATAAGTCAAGACCATTTAGAAATATTTTTTGGCAAAATACGCGCAATGAATGGTAGTTCCGATAACCCGACACCCAATCAATTTATTTCGGCCTATCGTAAATTATTACACCAATGTGATATAAACGTTTCCGCATATTCAAATGTAACGGCTTTTTCATCGTCGAATATTTTAACTATTCCGTCATTTCTAAAAGCGAGATCCACTTTGAACGATGACATAAATGAATTTAGTGGAGAACGCAATCTGTTACCAGAGGAAACTCTATTCATAGAATGGCAAGAATATATTTATTTATTTATTTATTTATTTACACCGCAATGATACAAGCTGAATACATTAATTGTTTAAATCGTAAAAAATTTGAAAGTTTTTTGGAACTATTTAACTACATAGATTGCAAAAATAACATTATAAATATATTTAATTATACATTGAGATATCACGTAATAACATATTCAATGTTCAACGACGGAACAAATTGACTATCACAGGTTTTTAATAACATTTTTTTAAATTGAGAACGTGTGTTTGACGTTACAAAGATTTGTTGAACGATAATCGCAAACTTACAAATCTGTGTTATCGGAGCTGAAAATGTTCCATACATTTTTACATCAGCCATAGAGAAAAGTCTCACTTGGCGAAGATTTCTTGAATTCGTGTTGACTGTTATCATGCTTTTCAGTAGAGGACAGTTTATATTGTTTCTGGTTAAATCGTATAAGAATAAAATCGATGAATTTATACGTCGTCGATGTAGAGAAATCATTTCGAGCCTTGCAAGACGTTGAGCGTATGGGGTTATTGCGAAGTTGTTTGATGCGTTTGGATATTCCCTTAATGAAAACATCGTAAATTGCCGAAGAACTCGCTCTAATAAATCGATGTTGTTTTCATAGAATGGCTGCCATACAATGCAACAATAATCAAGATGAGATTGAACTAGTGCGAAGTAAACTGCTCTGTGAGTTTTGGTGTCGTTTATACGAAAACAGAAGCGTTTGAGAAAAGCTAGCGACGCATGCGCCTTTTGTGTTACATGTTCGATGTGTTTTGAAAATTTCAGTTTTTGATCGATTATAATACCGAGGTCACGTTGTTCGGTGCAATTTTTCAATTTATGACTGCCGTAGTGATAAGTTGTCGATAAAGAGTTGTTACTGCGACTTAGTGTTAATACAGAACACTTGTTAATGTTCAAGTGTAAATCATTTACCATGCACCAACGATGAAGGTTGTTGATAATTGATTGAAGCTTTAGTTGATCATGTGGTTCTTTAACACTTACGGCGTACGACAGTCATCAGCAAACAATGAAATGTGAGCGTCTTCCATAACGATTGATGTTATGTCATTTATGAACAGTAGGAAGATCGTAGGGCCTATGTGACTCCCTTGGGGTACCCCCGAGTAAACCGGAAAATCATTAGATTGAATACCTCTATGTGTAACAAATTGAGTACGGTTTGTTAAATAAGAAGATATCCAATTCACTAAATTTCGTGGTATTTTGAATGTACATAGTTTTTTCAAGAGAATGTCATGGTTTACTCTATCGAAGGCTTTGGAAAAATCGGTGTACAGAACGTCAACTTGACCACCGCTATTTAGTGAGTTTAAAGAGAAGTGAACAAATTCCATCAAGTTTGTTAGGGTCGAACGTTTTTTCATGAATCCATGTTGATTTGGTGATATGTCTTTTGAGACAAACTCGATGAGGTGCTTGTTGACCAAACTTTCGAAGAACTTTGCGATTGTCGGCAGTTTTGCAATACATCTATAATTTTCGATGTTTGATTTCACACCTTTTTTGAAAATTGGTGAAACACTAGAACGTTTCCAGACGTTTGGAAAATTTCCGTAGGCAAGTGATTCATTGAAAATTGATGAAAGCGGTTGATACAATACTGATGCACAATGTTTTAGCATGAGTGGATGAATTCCATCAGGACCAGCGCCTTTTTTCGTGTTGATTTTCATTAATTCATCAAAAACTTGAAACTCGTCTAGAATGAATAAGTCATGAGTTGAATTATTAACAATTTCGAATGTGTCTGTTGATGTATTGCTCGAACCAAAGTTTGAACTAAAAAATGAAGCAAACATCTCGGCTTGCTCATTTGCATTTATTGATGTGTGCTGTCCAAGTTGGAGTGACTTTGGTATCGAGTTTGTGTTACGTTTTGAGCCGATGAATTTCCAAAAAGATGACGGATTTGATTTTAGGCAATTTTTGAGTCGAGATGTATATGATTCGTATAGTATGGAATTTAATGAATCGAACTCTTTTAGCGCTATCTCGTAATTTGAACGATCACCATTCAATTTGCATCGTCTCCATTCTTTGTTCCTCTTATTTTTTAAACGTTTCAGTTTTGAATTCATCCATGGTATTTTGTAACATTTTCTGACATGCATTGGAACGTATCTGTGAATAGCTTCACAGAGTACATCGTGCAAAAGCACTATTTTGTTGTCAAATGATAGAAATCGGAGAGTTTCATTGAGATGTTGATCGTTGATGAAATTACACATTCCGATATAATCAGCTTTCTTGAAATTTAGATAGTGTTCAGGTTGATAGACGGGAGATTGAAGTTGAAGCTCAAAAGTGGTCAAAAACGGTGGGTGATACTGGTCGATAGGAGTCAGAGGCGATGGTTGTTCAAGTTGAATTGACATAAAGACATTTGTAAATAATAAGTCCAAAAAACGGTTTAGAGCATTTGGAAATGTATTTACTTGGAGAAATCCCATGTTCATAATTTCGTGAATGAATTCGCTAGCGAAGTTTGGTGATACATCTGATGGCAATTGAACGTTTAAAAAGTCATTCGAATTTGTCCACTTGGCATGTGGAATGTTGAAATCACCAAAAATAAAAAGCGAATCGGATGGTCGTAGATTTATTTGTTTGATAGCATGCAAATGGTTTGTATAAGTAACAGATTGTGAGTTTGGTGGAATGTACGCCGCGTAAATGTAGATGGAATCATAATTATCCATTGCGATGTTTACACAAAGATTTTCTAGTGTTGAATCGAGCACAAAGTCGCTGCTGATTAAATTCTCGCGAACAGCAATGAGAATACCACCACCAAGAGATTTATCATAATTGTAGCGATCACATCGATAAACGATGAAGGTGTTGTCGAAATATTCGGATGAATTATGTGTAGAGTTTAGCCAAGTTTCAGTTAATACAATAATATCAAATTCGCATGTTGTTGAATTTTGAAAAAAATGATTTTGTTTTGTCCTAAGACCCCTCACGTTTTGATAATAAATTGAAATGTTATTACGTAACGGTTGAGGTCTAGTTTGTTGAAAATCGTTGACGTTTAATTCGTTAGCTACATGTTGATTGGAGATTGTGACGTTTGGTTCGTTGTGACGTTCGCAGTTTCTGTCAGGTTTGATTCGTTTTTTCGAGAAACTTTTTGTTTTTTTTGTTGTGACATGGTTGGAGATGGAATGAAATCACCTAACGTGGGTTTTGAAACGAATTCACGAACATAATTACTATTTGGCCAGGTGTTGGGGTCCATGAAATGATCGAAGTGTTCCAAATTTATTGAAATCTTAAAGGAAACAAACGTTAATGTTGAAATATCTACATCTTTTTTCACTAATTTGTGACATTCAAATTGCGATTTGTCCGTAACATTTGTATGTTGCATGATGTAGTTACTCATATCTTCAACTGTTGTGTCACGATGCAAGCCAGAAATTCGAACTGACTTGTCATATTTCGGCTTGTTTACTTTTTGCGTTTGGGTTCGAGTTATTTGTTCGATAGGCAATCCAATTGTAACATCACGCGTTCCTTTTTTTGGTGTCGGTAATTTATTTTTTTCATGTTTTTTTTCATTCATTTGGTTTAATGAGCGTTTTGGTGTACGTTCATTTTTATCGTCTTTCAATATATCGGCGAATGACTTTGCGACGGATGAATTCGGTTTTAAGCGTGAATATGATGTTATGTGTGGTGTTGTTTTCAATGTCGCGTTGCCCTTTGCAACTTTTTTTAAAGTGACATTATTTTCATGTGACAGCTCTTTAATTTCAAGTAATTCTTTTGTATGTGATAACGAAGAATCATTTAAACTTTTCAACATTTGTTTAATTGACGATATTTCGTTTGTCATGGGCAGTTCATTTATTTCATTTGATTTGGATTGACGTGTTTTTGAAGAGGCTCGGTTTGATGGAAGTTTCAATGTTTTTTTTAATTCGTCAGATGTCGGTGACTCAGAGCAACAAACAAATGCAATATGAGAGACGAGAGCATATATGGAAGAATCGGTAGATAATTTTATTTCAATAGCATCAGTTCCATTTATTTTTTCTGGATAATTTGCTATGCCGAAACACTTTAAATAACAAACACTTCCACATTTAATACACTTTGTTTTCGGACCGTTTATATTTAACGTGGAACAAGAGTTTCTATCACATTTGTGTGCCATTGTATACAACAACAATGCACGGAAAAAAAAACACAGAACAGTTTTTGATGATTTGATGATTTAATAATCACTTTGATCGCAAAATAATATGATGTTCATGAACAGAACGATTTTAATGAGTAAAATGAACAATCTTTAACGACGATACGTTATTTAAAGTAATTTAAAACATTAAAAATACGGAGCTAACAAAATTTCTTTACCAGACGATTTGACAGCTGTCATCGCAATGACAATATGCAAGAATCTTTCGAATGGGATCAAATAATCGGAAACAATCACCTAATAGAAGGTCCAAAAGACGCTGGCATCATATATTTGGCAAATATTATTGAAAAACAACTATGCACATCAAAGCAAATTCGCTGTCTGTATTGCGTTGGTATTTTTGGAGAAAATGAAAAAGTTGATGATAGATCGTGTTCAAATATTCTTGATGGAAAACCTTATAAAAAAAAAAGATTGAGCACATACCAGATATGTAAATTAACAGACTTGACAATAAAACAATATATCAACACTGGTCCACAGTTTAAGCATAAGATATACATTGAAGTGTTGAACAATATTTTATGGGAACAAATATTTCCAATATTTCATGAATCTGAACATGACTACGAACATAAAAGACTCATAGTGAAATTAATAATTGATGAGTATACTAATAAGAAATGTACCCATATTGCAAAGCAAAAGACTATAGATTTGCAAAAGAGATATTTTCGAAATAAACTTAGAAAAATATACCATAATTTACACCAATAATGCTAGAAATAAATAAATGCACTAAAACTTCAAGGACTATATATTAACGCAAAGCAGAAAAACAATTTGTATCAATTCAATGCTAACTGTGTTTTAATTTTTTTCTCTTTCAAGAATATTTATTTTCATTAATGAACATTTACATCATTTTGTGATGAATTTCATCATATTTACGGTAAACGAAATAAAATCATTCATTCCAAATTCATTTCAAGGTATTCAACCAATAGACGAGGAAATTGGGCTTTCATTTCCGATGAACACTTGATTTGTCTTTGACCGTAAGTCCATTCGCACCAATAAACTAATCCATCACCAATATCTGAGTGTATCACTGCGTAATAAATATGTTTTACTTTCCGAATCTTGCACTAAAATTTTCAATTTTTCAATGTTTTATCAATAAATTGTTGGATACATACACTACTCGAAATTGTGTTGATACAATTCAATGTTTGTTTACATATTATATGACGGATGTCCAAACGTCAACAAACCTAATAAATACACATGAAGTTGAAGCGTTCAATCTGCATAAATCCATACATATTCATTTCTTCAATATTATTATAGTATTTGAAATAAATTTATAAGTAACATATAAAATAAATACTATTATGGATTTTTACATATTTAATTTTTAATTAAAATATTTTATGTTACCGTGTTACCAAATAATGTTCAAAAAAATTAATATTCATTCTGTGTTGTGCTTTAACTAATGCTTTGACTAATGCTTTGATTCTACTTAAACTTGAACTACGAAAAAAGCGATGGATGATTCTTGTATGACTCAACAGATGGCAATGTAAACCAGCGCGTTTTGACACCTAGACAGGCAGATTCCACCAGTCCGTCTTCTTTTTACCATTCTTACCCACATGCATTCCACAACATCCCTTTATCGCACTCAATATTGCATTCCTAAAATAATCCCATTCACTGTTGATATCCGACATCTCATTCAATTCAACTTGCGTAAATTTTTCCTCTAATCTGGCTACATATGCATTCACTACACTTTCATTCTTCAATTCATTAACTTTCACTCTATTAGTTGGTTTCCGATTTTTACTCGCTACTCCTTTTGGAATACGTAGTTTGCTTGCAACTAAGTAATGAACGGAATCCAAACCAAAACTTCTATACACACGCGTATCTATTATGGTTTTACGTAAACATTCATCCACAATAACGTAGTCAAGAAGAGATTTCTGATTCTGAGCAGGATTCTCCCAAGAATACATGTGAATATTCTTGTGCTTGAAGAAAGAATTAGTTATAATTAAGCCTGAACTCTGGCAGAAATCCAACAATCTCTTTCCGTTACCGTTCGCTTCCATATTTTCTCCGAAATGACCTAAAATATTCGCAAAATTCTGATTATCTCTACCTACTCGAGTATTGAAATCCCCTAGCAAAATCACGTTTTCATTTCCCTTACGATACACAATATCATTTAAGTCACCATAAAAATCATTCATCTTTTCTGCATTTGTACCTTCACACGGGGAATACACACTCACAAAACGATACACTGCACCGCCAAACTTGATTGAAATCCACATTATTCTCTCATTTACGAATCTATGAGACACAATTAACTGCTCTAAACTGTTATGAATTAGAAATCCTACGCCCCAATTTGCTCTACCATTCTTAACCCCTGACAAATACAAACGATAACTCCCTAATGTCTCTTCTACCTGACCTTTCACACGAACGTCGATCAAAGCTAAGATATCTAAACCGAAATTATTTGCCCTATCCACTAATTCTCACTTCTTCAACTCAAAACCCCCTCTCCAATTCATTGTCCCATGTATCAAATAATATTCTTGATAAAAAAATTAATCGTTAAATTTAAATGAGATTTTGAATTTTGTTTAAGAAAAGTGTTCATGTATTGTGTTAACTCGTTGATTTAAGTATTATTTATTATTACAAAGCAAAAAACACACAAAATCTATACACAACTTAGTTGGTGTGGCGCGTAAGTATAATATGTATGTGAAATCAATGTCCACGCTTATGTAGTGTGCGCAATGGTTGCGCCGCAACCGCATTGATTCAGCGTGCGGCACAAGACTTGCGAGTATGTACGCAAGTAGAAAAACGCACGCGTACGTATTAAGACGTGCGAACCCATGCCTGACAGTTAGTTATTGTTGTCCTTGTTTTATTGGCAGCTATAAAAAAAAGTTTGGAAAATATGTTGTGAAGATTTTTCTCTATATCTCTGTATGATATAATTCATCGTTTATTGTGGTCAGCTTCTGAATGAGTAACTAATAAAATATCTGATTTGCCCTGATTGTTCAAAGGCTTCATGAAAGAACGTTTTATGGATAATCGAGATCATAAAGCAAGAATATCAACACAAAATATATTTCTGAAGTTTTATTTTACACACGACGAATATAACATTATGACCTCTTACTGTGATATTTATACTATTTTTGGCGAACATATATATTACAGGAATACGAATAACTAACATTTCTGCAAGAAAGAGAAAAGTAAAAAACCATGTCAGGTAGTTATCTCAGGCATTTGCATACTAATTCATTTGTGGGTTAGTTTAACTTGAAATACGGCGTAAACAGTGGACGATACATTTCTATTTGGCATTTCTTTTTCAAAATCTTCTTCTTGTATATTGTATTGTTTGCTTTTGTGTGGTAAATCGAAAACAGAAAAGTAAATCTACAATGCAATTGTGACATATATCATCGAAGACATACAGTACTTTGATAACTGCAAATAATAATTGTATGATTTTTAAATAACGACGACTGAAAAATAAAGGTTTTTTTCTGCAAATTTATTACTGGCTGAGAAAAAAATCTACAAATAATGATCAGACCTTGAAAATATTATAATATGAATAAATGATTATTATTACAACTACACAAATCATTCACTCAAAATCGATTATTGTCATAATGATTTTTTGGTTTTGGAAACGATTACTGTTTTGAATATAATCGGAAAATAATCATTTTTCAATTTGAATACTAGTCCGAATTTAACGTACCACTTCTGGTGGACCACTTTTCCATACTTACTATAAATGTATGTGAACTGTTCTTATGAGAATTGAATTCATGAAAATTACTGATTTTGAATAAACAAAATGTATTTATTGAAAAAAAAGGAAAATTCTTCATCGAAAAATTAAAGTAAGAAAAAAAAAATAACAAAGTATAAGAATATAAATGAGAAAAATCATTGTAAAAAGAAATTCGTTTGGTTTTTTATCAGTCTTTCTGGAATGCAAGTTATTCAATGGCCTCTTTCCCAATCAACGATCTTTTCATTAGCTTTCAAAATAAGAAGTTCCTCAAACAATTGATCCGACAGTGTCTGACGTTTTGGATTTAGTATGAGTCCTATGAAAAAAATATACAAAATTAGTCATTGTTTGATTGTTACTATAGCTAACTTTTCATTAAATATAAACCTGCAAATGAAAACAATCGTTCCACAGGAGCAGAAGATGGTAATAAAGTGTTATATTTGATAAACATTTCTTTAATAAGCGGAAACTGGTGTAATTGGCTTAAATCATCTAAATTGTCAGTGCACGGTTGTTGTAGAAAATTCAAAATTTCTGTATGAACTGAAAGTGTTGTTGTTTTTTGTACTGTGTCGTCGAAATCGTAATTGAATGTGTTTTCACTATGAACTAAATAAATATGAGAGATAAAAAAAAATAAATTTTTTGTCCAATTGTCCAATTGTTCAATAGTGAGAATATTTGCCAACCTTTGTCTGAAGCATTTGCTTTGTTGTTCATGGAAACAGTTTTCTCTGTTATAAATTCTTCGGCTGCTTTTGACAAATATTTTCTTATGATATCAATGTTTTCTGGAGTTTTGTGTTCTTTTAGCCACCTTAATTTAAAATATGGATGTGTACAGGTAGCAATTATAGCTGGAAAGGCCTCTTTTGCTTCGAAATCCATCACTACGAACCGTTTAGTCAAACCCATCAAAATTGAGCTTGCCAAAGGTTTACAAAACTTTATTTCATCGCTAGCCAAAAACACATTCATTCGATTTTTCACTGTAAACAATGTTGGTAGCAAAATGGCAAAATAACAATTCGTTTTTTCCAAATTCCGCAGTGCCGATGTTACTGGTGTCAAAACTTTAACCCATTCTTTTAAGAATAATCTTTCAGTTGATGTGAAATTTGAAATTTCAAGTACCAACATAGTATCATCAAGCAATTTTGCGTCTTTTTCAATGATTTCACTAACCGATGTATGTACAGAATTCCATCGAGTGGCAACTGGCCGATTCAATCCGCAATGTAAAATTTCTCTAATGATTTCACTTGACTTACTTCTTTGCGTTTTATTCCATAACTTATTCAATTTTTGAAATGACTAAACATAAAGTTTTGAAAAGACGCTATCGTTTTTTGCCATTGAAACATCTTTTGTGCCAATCAAATTGAAATTATGGCATGCACATGTATATCGATTCGGCAAAATTATTGAATCCAACACTTCAGGGAAAATAATTGTTTCCTCTTCAATCGATTTTTCAAATTCATCATCGTTGTTATTTTCACTTTTTTCAGTCTGTGTAATATCTTCATTTTGAGCATATGCAATGAATTCTGAATATTCATTGTGATTTGAACCATGTTCATGGAACGCCTTACAAAAATTTATGGCATTGTCCATAATTGCAGCAAATCTTTTATTTCTTGATAGTTTATACGTTGCAAAAATAAGTTGCATCTGCTCAGTAATATTTTCGGCAGTGTGTGGATGTGGAAATCTGGTGCAAGCTAAAGCAACTGATTCACGTTGAAAAGTTGTCTTGTTTAGACCGTGAGCTGTAACACCAAGAAAACTACGGTGTTTGTTTCCCCAAATATCAATTGTAAGGCAAATCCAATCAAGTGTATCGAACAATTCGCAAATTTGTGTTTGATGTGCTTGAAAAGTTCGTGATATTCTGTGTTTTACAACATAACCAGAAGTAAATTTGAATGGAAAATCAAATTGCATATGATCATATCCGAGAAGGGCTGAAATTTCAAATTTTGATTTATATAGAAACATTTAATCAAATTCATAAATATTTATCACTCACTCAACGAATATTCCTGGAATGCTTCATCTTCGGCCAAACTTATTGGCAACATTTTTTTCACAATGAGTTTTGTTATAGCTATGTCTAAAGTGTCTTGTGTTAAAACACGCTCCGATAAAACACTCTTCATTGTCTTTGGTCGACCACGTTTACTTTTTGTTTTCTCATTTACGTATGCCATGTACGCATCGGAATGTTTCTATTTGAAAAAAAATTGTCAAATGTCAAAATTAAAATGAAGTGTGTTAACAAATGAAACGAGATAATTTTATTCTTACTTTTAGATGTGTTAAAAAATTGGATGAAGATGGTCCAGAGTAAACACCATGACAGGTCAAACATTTGGCTTTGGTACTTAATTTTGTTTTTGATATAACTTCAAAATACTTTCCTGAAAAAAGTACTGACTTTTCGAGAATGTTTAGCATATTTTCAGTTTCTGAAATTGTGTTTGCATTTGCATTTGTTACATTCAAATTTGATTTGCACGAGGTTTGCAATATTTCAACATCGGTTTCATCGTAAATCGGTATATTATTCATATTATCAGTAGCTAAAGAAATTGGCATACTGTTTGGAACAACATTTTCTTTGTTGTTTTCATCACTTCCAATTAAATCTGTATACGCTGTACCGCTTGATACTTGATTGCATGTGTTTTTTGATTGAATTTCATTGTTTTCTTGCACCTCCACATTCCATGCATCAAATCCATATTTGTAAGGAACCAACTGTAAATTATTAAAAAAGTAGTTATTTTGTTCGGTAGTTTAAGAGGAAAATGAATAACAAACCTTTTTATCCAAAACAGCTTGCTTACGTTTCAGATTATTCAGTGTATGCTTGACAGGAACCACATTTTCAAGTGGAATATATTCGAAAAATTCTATTTTTTTTTGTTAGATTTGTTTTGAGCACTCATTGTGCAAATTGCTTAGTTGTATTTGTTTTAATAAATAATAATAAATGTACATATTTTTATCGAACTGAATTTTCACACCAATGCTAATAACAGAAACGTTCAGTCACCAACTACTCACATGTTTTGACATCTGCTTGAATCATAGCTGTGACATTTGATTGTCATTAAAACTGAACCGGTTTGAAATGGACAAGTCCACATATTCAAAACGTAATCAAATATTTTTTGATTATAACCAAAACAAAAATAAATCAAAGTAGTGAAATAAATCAATTTCAGTTCTAATGATTATTTAATATTTGAATATGTATTCAAATTAGATAATGAATTAATCTAATAACAAAAAAATAAGTTTTCAAGGTCTGATAATGATAGACAGTCACCATGAGAAGACTTGATTCTTGGACACAGTAAACTTCACAGCACTAAGTTAAAGAGAACTGTTCAAAACATCATAAATGTTAGGTATTTTTTATGTTCAATCTCTTGCAAGTGGTATATAACTTGCTTTTACCAATGCGGCAAATTATGGTGATAGACAAAATTTAACGCCCTCTACAAACGTAAATGTGAAGACCACATAACATCAATAGATACTGTTTTCCAACTATCTTAGTGAAGACACACACCGATATGATATTACATGTAAATTTGAGTGCGATTGTAGATGGCGTTGAACTTGTGTGTGATTTAGTTTCACAATTGAAATTGTATGTTAATTTGCGTCATTGCTTTTACAAAAAATGGAGAACAATAGCCACAAATTTTTATGATTGAGAATGTAGATGGACTTTAGTTCTGAGATGCTTTAGCATCAATTAATTGTTTGACAATGGAATGTTTGACGCCAAAAGTATAAGCTGTTGTCGAAAATCAACAGGATGAAGAACGCACAACATAGTGTATAAAATAATGCAAGAGCTTGTCTATTTGAATAATGGTAAGAATCAAGAAAAACAAATATTTTCATGTTTTCATTTTTATTGATTGTTTTAACACTAAAATAAACTTTAGTATATTTACTGTTCAGAATTTGAAATTCAGAAGATTGTAGCCCGTGAATATATATGCTTTAATTTCAAATTATTCGAGAAATGTATGTCAAAATAATAAATTTGTATATTTATCTTGTCAGAATCGCACACATTTTGCTTTTATTTTCACGTTGTTTTCTTTCAATAGTGATTGTTTGATGGTTCATTGGACACTGAAAACGATATCATAAAACACGATCACGTATACTCTGCTTGGCTCCCCAATGATATCGATGATTGGGTATTGTGATGTCTGAGTAAGTGAACACAAATACAATACATGAGTTATTTAAGAGACTGGTTAATTGATTATTGTACATTTTTTCAAAAAGGATTCAATATTGCGATTCTTGATAATCGCAGTGATTTGCTCCGAAATTTTCAAGATTGGCAATAGATTGTTGAATCGGAGCAATTATTGAATCATTTAATCTTTGTAAATTAATATGTAAATATTGTATAATATTTGAATAAACCACCTTTGGCGAAGAAACGCTGTATGCTGCTGAATAATAATAACAACAATTACGTCCGCCGTTATTTGAATGAACATTTTTCATGATCCTTGCAAATGAGAAAACATTATGTCTGTTTTATTTTGTTGAAAGAAATTCAAGCGAACAGCATCGAGACTTACGAAATATTTGTATTGAGTCGCACATACACCAATGCAGCAATACATATTTAAAACGATACGAATTGTATACACGAATATGCGAGTAAAATATATAATTTTACCTCTTTTTTATTCCACCAAAAATTATATAAAGAAATTCTTTGTTTTCGCTGTGAACAGAAATGAATAAAAATACAACTAACAAGTGAAGATATTTACATTTTACAACTTATTTTATTTTTATTTTTATTTTTTTTTTTTTTTTTGTTTGTTTTTGCTTTTTGCTTTTTGTTTTACATTTTCGGTTAAACTATTTATTTGTAATAATGAATTCAAGGCAACAAGAAGAATGAAGAATAATTATTATAGTTTATAATTCTAATAAATAAAAATTATGAAAAAAAGATTTTGTTATTATGATTTGGTCAAAGATTGATAAAATCATTTTCGGTTGATTCATTTAGTTCACTAAATAGGCAGTTCATTCAATTGTTATTTTCCAAATTGTTGTTGGTACTTCCAAACAAATCAGAAGGATTTTTCAAATATTCTTCAAAAAATTCGTTTGGATCCTTTTGCAGCATCGCTTCAACGTATGAATCCAAAAAATTCAGATCCTGATGTTCATTTAAGATTTCTGTTGGTTTTTCTTCTTCTTGTACTTCCTTTGGATTTGGGAAAGTAATAAATTCCTTTAACTCCTGCTTTAATTCTTCCGATGATTTCGGTGTCGATCCGGAAAAGGTCGCTACAAAATCAACAAACTCCAACGTTCAACGTTCTTGCATTTCAGTCACAAGTAAGTTTTTTTACGTTTTTTTATATTTTACCAACAATGAATCGTTTTTTTTAATTTTAAATTTACTCAATCTAATGATTTTTTATTTATTTTATTTCAGCAAAACTGGAACTCTGGGAATTACAACCATAACCTCGATCAACAATGTATGCAGTTCAGTCCTCAATTGGAGAACAAAATTCAAATGGCAAAACTCGGTAAAAGTGGTCGACCAAAACGTTTCCGAACAAACTTTACCAATGATCAATTGAGCGAAATGGAAGAAGCTTTCAAAATCAACCGGCTCTTGGGACGTGCGGAGCGAAAGGTAATTTCGAAGAGATTAAACTGGAACGAACGTCAAGTTAAAATATGGTTCCAGAATCGCCGCATGAAGGAAAAACGCCAAAAAGAACAGCAATCATCATCGCAATCGATCCATTCAAATGGATATACACCATCACATCGTGCTGAATCATCAGTAAATTTAAATGAAAATATAAAGAAACTTTTGAGCTTCGCACATCTATTGGACGGAAATGATTTGTACGATCAAGTTGAAAGTAAGTCATTACAAAATTATCAAGAGCCAAATAATTATTTCGTCGATTTTCCTGATTCGCTGTTATTTCCAAATATTTTGACAAACAACAATTCAAGTGAACAAAATGAATAAAACATAAATGATTAACCCTATTGTTAAATCGCGATCGTTCACTCAACAACACCATTGACAATAAACGATTCAAAATGTAAAACAGAAAGTGAAACATTAAACCCAAGTTTGGGTTGTATTTCAATGAAAACAGCAGACATACAGATGTCCCATTAATACAGAAGTATTAATATATCTTAATACTTACTACTGACGAATGCTATATTAACTATTAAGTCTCATCATAATACGAGTATTAAGATGAGTATTAACTATTAACATCGATGTATGATCGTATATAGGAAAAAACAAAAGAAAAACCTTTAAAACCTTTTTTATTTTTTTAAAATAATGTCGGGAGTTAAATTCCAAATTAGAAAAAAAAAGGTCTTCGATTTTGACTTTTTTTAAAATTGCTAAGGTTTTTCGAGCGAAAATCCGAATTCCTTGACGTCTTTCTGTTTTTGAGAAAAATTTTCGAATTTTTTGGTTCGAAAACTGAGGACCTTTTTTTATTGCTCTTCACTTTTCTAATTCGGAATTTAACCACCCCCCCCCCCCCCCTTGAAGATTTTCACCTTGCCCATATAGGATCAGCCAGGTCTCAAATATTTAGTGCCCATAACAAAGGGCAAAAATTCACTTATTTTTTTTTAAAAAAAAAAAAGGTTTTAAAGGTTTTTTTTTTTTGTTTTTTTTCCTATTATATACGATCTGTTCAAAATTGCAATTGGCGTCTATTAACTTCAACAAATTAATACTTAATAGTTATCTTAATATGAGTATTAACATCGATATTAATAGTTAATACTAATCTTAATACTCGTATTATGATGAGACTTTATAGTTAATATAGCATTCGTCAGTAGTAAGTATTAAGATATATTATTACGTCCCAAGAGCCGGTTGATTTTGAAAGCTTCTTCCATTTCGCTCAATTGATCATTGGTAAAGTTTGTTCGGAAACGTTTTGGTCGACCACTTTTACCGAGTTTTGCCATTTGAATTTTGTTCTCCAATTGAGGACTGAACTGCATACATTGTTGATCGAGGTTATGGTTGTAATTCCCAGAGTTCCAGTTTTGCTGAAATAAAATAAATAAAAAATCATTAGATTGAGTAAATTTAAAATTAAAAAAAACGATTCATTGTTGGTAAAATATAAAAAAACGTAAAAAAACTTACTTGTGACTGAAATGCAAGAACGTTGAACGTTGGAGTTTGTTGATTTTGTAGCGACCTTTTCCGGATCGACACCGAAATCATCGGAAGAATTAAAGCAGGAGTTAAAGGAATTTATTACTTTCCCGAATCCAAAGGAAGTACAAGAAGAAGAAAAACCAACAGAAATCTTAAATGAACATCAGGATCTGAATTTTTTGGATTCATACGTTGAAGCGATGCTGCAAAAGGATCCAAACGAATTTTTTGAAGAATATTTGAAAAATCCTTCTGATTTGTTTGGAAGTACCAACAACAATTTGGAAAATAACAATTGAATGAACTGCCTATTTAGTGAACTAAATGAATCAACCGAAAATGATTTTATCAATCTTTGACCAAATCATAATAACAAAATCTTTTTTTCATAATTTTTATTTATTAGAATTATAAACTATAATAATTATTCTTCATTCTTCTTGTTGCCTTGAATTCATTATTACAAATAAATAGTTTAACCGAAAATGTAAAACAAAAAGCAAAAAGCAAAAACAAACAAAAAAATAAAAATAAAAATAAAAATAAAATAAGTTGTAAAATGTAAATATCTTCACTTGTTAGTTGTATTTTTATTCATTTCTGTTCACAGCGAAAACAAAGAATTTCTTTATATAATTTTTGGTGGAATAAAAAAGAGGTAAAATTATATATTTTACTCGCATATTCGTGTATACAATTCGTATCGTTTTAAATATGTATTGCTGCATTGGTGTATGTGCGACTCAATACAAATATTTCGTAAGTCTCGATGCTGTTCGCTTGAATTTCTTTCAACAAAATAAAACAGACATAATGTTTTCTCATTTGCAAGGATCATGAAAAATGTTCATTCAAATAACGGCGGACGTAATTGTTGTTATTATTATTCAGCAGCATACAGCGTTTCTTCGCCAAAAGTGGTTTATTCAAATATTATACAATATTTACATATTAATTTACAAAGATTAAATGATTCAATAATTGCTCCGATTCAACAATCTATTGCCAATCTTGAAAATTTCGGAGCAAATCACTGCGATTATCAAGAATCGCAATATTGAATCCTTTTTGAAAAAATGTACAATAATCAATTAACCAGTCTCTTAAATAACTCATGTATTGTATTTGTGTTCACTTACTCAGACATCACAATACCCAATCATCGATATCATTGGGGAGCCAAGCAGAGTATACGTGATCGTGTTTTATGATATCGTTTTCAGTGTCCAATGAACCATCAAACAATCACTATTGAAAGAAAACAACGTGAAAATAAAAGCAAAATGTGTGCGATTCTGACAAGATAAATATACAAATTTATTATTTTGACATACATTTCTCGAATAATTTGAAATTAAAGCATATATATTCACGGGCTACAATCTTCTGAATTTCAAATTCTGAACAGTAAATATACTAAAGTTTATTTTAGTGTTAAAACAATCAATAAAAATGAAAACATGAAAATATTTGTTTTTCTTGATTCTTACCATTATTCAAATAGACAAGCTCTTGCATTATTTTATACACTATGTTGTGCGTTCTTCATCCTGTTGATTTTCGACAACAGCTTATACTTTTGGCGTCAAACATTTCATTGTCAAACAACAAATTGATGCTAAAGCATCTCAGAACTAAAGTCCATCTACATTCTCAATCATAAAAATTTGTGGCTATTATTCTCCATTTTTTGTACAAGCAAGTTATATACCACTTGCAAGAGATTGGACACAAAAAATACCTAACATTTATGATGTTTTGAACAGTTCTCTTTAACTTACTGTGTCCAAGAATCAAGTCTCCTCATGGTGACTGTCTATCATTATTTGTAGATTTTTTCTCAGCCAGTAATAAATTTGCAGAAAAAAACCTTTTTTTTTCAGTCGTCGTTATTTGAAAATCATACAATTATTATTTGCAGTCAGGGACTTTCGTGCCTAGAGACAAATGAAGCAAATGTTTCAGGGCGCGAGCGTTTCATGTGCAATTCAAAATATGGTAATGATAATTCATCCAGAAAAAAAATTCTATAACTCTTGTGATATGCAAACGTACAAAGAGCGCGAGTATGTCTAGTCGATTGAGATTTGTATTTGTATACGAACTGTTTCAAGTTCGAGTCTCACTCAGTGCTACATTTTTTTTTCTTTTTACAATAGAAAAATAAGAAGGTCCATGTCGTTGGCCCCCCCCCGAATTTGGTGCTAGTGAGTCATATATACCATCTTTTAGTGCTAATTAAGTGCTGACGAATGGTATCTATTTCGATTTTGGTGCTGAAATTTTCGCGCAGCACCGAAATTTTTTAGAAAAAAATTATGTCATTTTCGAGAATTTGTATGGGAGCCACCCCAATTCTTGGTCATATCGAAATCAAATTTATACCATAATTTAGTGCTAATTAAGTGCTGACTAATGGTATCTATTTCGATTTTGGTGCTGAAATTTTCGCGCAGCACCGAAATTTTTTAGAAAAAAATTATGTCATTTTCGAGAATTTGTATGGGAGCCACCCCAATTCTTGGTCATATCGAAATCAAATTTATACCATAATTTAGTGCTATTTTAGTGCTGACTAATGGTACCTATTTCGATTTTGGTGCTGAAATTTTCGCGCAGTACCGAAATTTAAAAAAAAAAAAATTATGTCATTTTCGAGAATTTGTATGGGAGCCACCCTAATTCTTGGTCATATCAAAATCAAATTTAGCCTATAATTTAGTGCTATTTTAGTGCTGACTAATGGTATCTATTTCGATTTTGGTGCTAAAATTTTCGCGCAGTACCGAAATTTTTGAAAAAAAAAACAAATAAAGTGTAATTTTGATTGATGTTTTGAAATCAGTATGACTATTTAGTAGTAAATCGCTACTTCTGAGAATTATTATTCGAAAAATACTTAGAAAGTATATTTCAAAACTAATAAAAAAATCCAATCCATTCATTGTCAGATTATAAAATTCAAATTTAATAAATCCAAGTGAATAAATCGAACTCAACAATATCTACGTCTTTGTTTATATTATTCATATTTAGAGAACTCTATGTTTATTCTGATTTATCGTTTCAAATACAATAAAGCATTTACGATTACTACTTTATTCATGGAAACTTCTTCGACTTTTTTTTTCAAGTCATCGTAGATTTCCCATCTTTCATTAACTCTTATACCGGCTGTATAATGCCCAATGTCCATATCACTTACTCCCGGAGAGTACAGGAAAGCACCTAATAAAATATAATTATTTTCCATTATTGAAATTGGAATTTCACTTAATTTGTGTGTGATAGGTTGGTTTGATCTGGTTGAAGGAATCTATAATATGTAAGTGAATTGAGAAATAGTAAATATGAATATATAATTTTTTCTATTCAAACAAATATTTATGTTTCCTTTTTTATATTCACCTCTATGAACATATGAGGCCCGAATTCTTGATTGCATGCAACATCGTGTTTACATCTTGTGCATGCCAATTTTTCCGGAAAGTTTTCCATGATAGCTTTTTCCAAGTTTGAAAAGGCATTGGAGAATAATAAAGCATTTAATCTTATCAAGGGATATGTACTTATATTAGAATGAGTACAGCTATTGCAAATTGAATGCTTGGTGAGGCTAGGTTCCAATGCAAGAAGTTTGCGAATCATTGAACAAATGTCAATTTCAAATCCAGTCGTGGAAAAATTGTTGAATAAAAATGTAGCTCGAGCATTGTAGATTTTTTTCATATTTGAGCTGTTTAATTCAAATGTTCACATTATAATATTATTGCATGAATATTTATATTAAGTACTTTTAATTAAAAATTTTATTTAGAAAAGTTTAATTACTTTTTGCCAAGAGCAATTGCAATTTCAAATAGTGGACAGTTTTTCCTCTCCATATATTCTCGATAGTTTGCATAATATCCATATGCTCCAGCTAACATCTACGATAATATCAACACAATGGAATAATTACTGATTAGGAAATAAATATTTTAAATTATATTTACCTGACAAGTGGAGTCAAACGCGCAAGTATTTGTTATTGCGACTTTCTCTTTGCCTACTTTATACGTAGTATTACTTAAATTTCCATTTTGTAATATTCCCAATTTAACCTTTTTTTGAATATTCAAATTCAAATTCCAATTGGGCGCCGGCTTTAAATATTTACTTGTTGTTTTTTTCTTAGTTTTGTTCCAAGCCTCATTATATTCCATTTCACATAGAGCCTGTGATACGGAAGAAGGTATCGGAGATGGTGTTTTAATCGTTGTTTGTGTACATGCGTTGCATAATCGTTTTTCTCCATATCCTTCCTCATCACCAATAGATATAGAACAGCAAGCTAAAATATGAACGGCTTTTCCACATTCAATGCATCGATGTGCACCTCCTGGTTCGATACCATTTTGACATCCAAAATTTGGTATAGTTTGTAAGCTTTCTTCACGCTGAACTTCCTCCAATGAAGATGTGATAGGAGTGTGTTTTGCGCGTTTTAATTCTTCATTATCGCTTCTTCGTGCACCGCTAATACATTTTTGTTCAACGACGTTAGATTTTTCACTTTCATTTCTTTCATTTTCAGTGTCATTCGATTTTTCACTTTCATTTCCTTCATTTTCAACATCTTTCGATTTTTCATTTTCAACTTCTGTCACTGCTGATTTTGCATTTTCTTCATTTTCATTTCCAAAGAATTTTACGTAATTATGTTGTTGCGATGCTTCAATCGCAGCTCCTTTCAACATTTCAATATGTTGTTCAACAAAAACGTCCACAGAAGAAGGTATTATATCAGCCAGATATTGTTTGACATTTTTAAAATCCGATTCAACATTTGAACTGCTACTAGTTATTTCATCGATTTCAAAAAGATCGCAACTTATACCAGACCACAGTGGCAAAATTTTGCATAGTCGGATGAAATCATTCGCAAATATTGGATTGTACATGAGATTGTCACGGTCGCCATCATCGCCAATTTCGATTGTTTCATCTGCTGATTTAACAATATCATTTAACCATGCCGTAAAGGGTGAGGATATTTGTTCGAGATATTCAATTTCTGTATTATTCTGATCGCTAATTTCATGCGATGTTCCTTCCTCAACTTGTAATGTACTTTCATCTATTCCTTTTATAATTGTGTTGATAATTGAACGCTTATGATGTTCACAGGGAACTCTGTCGCCATTGATCGAACTACCTGCATATACAACAATTCGTAATTAGTACATTACTATAATTTGGGAAAAAAATCGCATTAAAATCGATGTAGTTACCTTCAGTTTTTGATTTTGCCACAATTAATATACTATAAATTTGATTTCGTGCAAATTCCAAACTTTTTGTTTGAATCAAAATTGCGATACATCGCATATAGAAATCTTTGACTTTTTTCCATGTACCAGTTGAATTAAGAGCTTTGTTGTTCTTTATAAGGTTCATCAGATGTGCCAAATCAATTCTAACGATACATGGTGGTATTTTGATTAAACTTGTATGTTCTTGGCTAATTTTTATGGGTTTGTTTTTGCGATTGAGAAGACGGAATATTGTGTCGAGGTATTCATTTATACTTGGATATTGTCCAAATGTACGAACAGCGGCGTTGATTAGAGCGAAAGACATATCGCACACAAATATTTTCGGAATATGAACATACATTTTCAAGAATTCTGACATCCAAAAGGCAAGGAAATTTGCTGATTGATCTTCAGAAAGTGCTGAGTATATAGACAATTGAAAACCATCAGATATGACAAATGAATACAGAAGAATATTGCTTGAACGTTTGTTTCCTGGACGTTCTATAAGATTAAATCAAAAACAAATCACCAAATTATGCAACGAAATGTAATAAAAAAAAGCGGGAAAATAACTAAAAAGAAAGCCAAAACAATTATCAATTTCAATTTACCAATTTTGTTGACTAGTCCTCCTGTCGCATCACAGCTCACTTTCAAACATTTGTTCGTGGTGTTGAATGCATTAAACAATTTTCTTTGTTCTGGAGTACAATAAAATACAAAAAAAGGATCCAAGCCGATACGGTGAATGCAATTCATGAATAAATTTGATGATTTCAAATAGTTCAATGCTGTAATCGGACATGTTGAGATTTTTTCCTTATTCCTTTGGCGATATTGTGCGCAACGAATTGCATTCGCTGTCATAGTTCTGGAAACCGGCGCTTTGAACATTTGTGTTGATTCTTTCAGCACATTTCGTCTAATAACAGTAGCGTTTTTGTTTTGTGAATATAGGGTTTTTGCAACTCTACTAGTCAATTTCACTTTTTTCGCCTCCTTTGTGTGGTGTTCTAATTGTATATCATATATTTGAAGATGAATATTAACATCTTCATTTTCTTCTGGCCTATTTTTTAATGAACCCATGAGAAAAGCGGAGCAAGTATTACATTTCGCTTCAAAAACAAGAAATTGATTGCCAGATAGATAGCATTTATTTCTTTTGAAAACCCAACTACATGGAATATCATCATGTTTTGCTATTTCTTTAGCAAAAATATTTGTCCAAAGTCCAGGTTCAAGGCTGAAGTATTTTCGTACGCCAGGCTTGTGAGTTTTATCACGTTTTCTGTTACATGTAATTTCAATTGGGGCAATCGTGCGCCAAATTTTTGCTGATATTTGAATTTTAATTTTCTTCGAAATCTTTTTTGCACTACGATCGTCACTTGAAAAATCAAAACTTGTATCAGATAATTTTTCAATCGATGTTTCAATGGACGCATTTTGTAGGTCATCATCAATCTCGTTTTCAATTTCAATAACTTCATTGAATTTTTGATACCACTTCAAAGCAGCAGTATAAATCGCTTTTTCTGATTTTTCCATTGAATAAGTATTACGTAGAACGGACCAAATCTCATTCTTTGGTGGTAATATTTTTCCATTGCTGACAATTTTATTTAAATTTTTTTGGAAAATCTTCTCTAATTCCTGGGTCACTTTGTCTTTTGGTCGACCAAGCGACATTTTTGTAATTAACAACGAAATTTAATCACAATAGCCAAAATTCAATATTCAACTACTACAAGAAGTTGCTTTTAAGCAAGCTATAACTTCAACTAATATAAGATAATTTAATTGATTACTTCGCATGTAAAGCAATAACAATTCAATTGAATAAACAATATATAAGTCTGGATTTGGAACGATAATTGGAACGAGTGTTTATTTTTTCGGTAATTATTTCACTAAATTATGCTTTGCAAGCTAAAGCTGCTTGAATTTGCATATACTCGGTACCGAAACGATACGAGGGCAATTCGGGTAAATGCCCAGGGCGCCACTCTGCTTGGGCGGCAAATTTGACCGAATTAAAAAAAAAATGATATTAAATGTATAATAATAATGTTTTTTTTGTACTCGAAAAATCGTGCATGAATTGTGTATGTGCTTGTGTTTGCTTACACTCAACACAAGCACATACACAATTCATGCACTATTTTTCGAATACAAAAAAAAACATTATTATTATACATTTAATATCATTTTTTTTTAATTCGGTCAAATTTGCCGCCCCAACAATGAACAGTTTATTTAGAATGTCAGTCACTCTTTTAGATGATTAACGGTTTTTCCGCCAGAACAATTTGTTATACGCAGCATTATTGTGTTTTATTGCACAGTACTAAACAATAGAATAAGAAACACAAAACTCAAGGATTAAGAAGTCTACTATGTGAGCGTAAATACCGTTATGTTTATAATATTTCAATGTTTATAAAATTGAATGTATCGGTTAGTATGCTTTGTTTTAACTTGTCGAGTCATATAATCAACATATATAAATTAAAATGAGACTTTGGTTCGATTACACATTGATCGAAATTATATTTGATTTATTTTTTTGCACTCGCTTGTGTTATCGTTATAATCGATTGTTTTAAGAACATGAAAAGAAATAAGCAGTCTGGTCACTTTTACCGAGAACAGAAAAAGAGACGTGATAAAGAAGTTGAATTAATGCGAAATTCTTTAAATCGATTATTAGTTCGAGAAAATATTCAAAATGAAACACCAAATATTACAAATGAAACCGTAGACAGTGGTCAAATTGATTCAGAAACAACAACCGAAAAAATTAATGCTCCAAATGATCAGATTATACAAAGTGAAAAAAGTATCGATGAAATTAATACATTTCTTAATGTTGCAAATGTAGACGTTTTGGATCCATTTACATGGCCAAAAAATATTTCAAACAAAAGTCGTAAATTCATTGTTGATTCGGTTGGAGAATTGCCAGTTTTAAATTCTGATTTTGTGTTTCCGAAAACTGATAATCGTTGTTTTAATACTAAAATGTATTACACCATAGCAGCCAATCAAATTAATATCAAACGTTCATGGCTTGTTTATTCTGTATGCGATAATTCTGTGTTTTGTTTTTGTTGTGTTTTGTTTTGTTTGATCAAAATTGAAACCTTTTGTCAACTCCTGGTATTGGTTATGCTGATTGGAAGCATATTTATGAAATATTGCGTTCTCATGAGAAAAGTCATAATCACGCATTTGCATTCAGTTCTTGGAAAAATTTGCGAAACAGAAACACAAGTGCAACAACAATCGATTCGTACCAATCAAAAATGATACAAAATGAAATGGAGCTTTGGAAACCAGACCAGTTCATGTACTGAATAATTATTTGCTAATGAATTTAGTTGCTAAATTTATCTGCTAAATCGTTGCGTGACCAACAACATTCGTCCAAGAGAATTGCACACAAAAAAGGCTGTAGCGCGAGCGCAAAACAATACGCAAACGTCACACAACGATTTAGCAGATAAATTTAGCAACTAAATTCATCAGCAAATAATTATTCAGTACATGAACTGGTCTGTTGGAAACAAGTTTTTTTGCGTATAACTGTTTCCATAAAATTTCTTGCTGGACAAACACTTGTTTTTCGTGGTGGTTCACAAGAATTATACGCACCAAACAATGGAAATTTTTTAAAGTCCATTGAATCATTTGCCGAATTTGACACAACAATGCACGCACATATTCAAAGATTTGTTAGTGGCAATAGTCAAACACATTATTTGTCAAACTTAATTCAAAATGAAATTATAGGCTTGCTTGCATCATTAATTACTGATCGTATAATACAAATGGTGACGAAAAGTGTTTATTTCTCTATAATTTGTGATACAACATCGGATTTATCTCACAAAGAACAAATGTCAATTGTGATGAAATTTGTGCATTTTTGCGAAGAAAATTTCTAAATTCACGATTGTTGAACATTTTTTATAGTTTACTGAAGTTATGAGCACAACTGGATATGCGTTAAAAGAGTATATTCTCGATTATCTGCATAAACACAAACTGAATACGGATTTTTTACGTGGTCAAGGTTATGATAATGGCCCAAATATGGCTGGAAAATATAAAGGTGTACTAAAAATTAATCAAAAATCAACATCCCCGTGCAGTTTTTGTTCCATGTTCTGCTCACTCACTAAATTTGGTTGTGAAAGATGCAGCTCATTGTTCTCATGAAGTTGATAAATTTTTTTCCACTATTCAAGACCTGTTCAATTTTTTCTCTGAATCACTGAAACGTTGGGCACTTCTTCAAGATCATGCAAGTGGTTCAAAAGGAATTATTTTGAAAAATTTATCAGATACACGATGGTCTAGTCGAGCAATAGCAATAAAATGCCTCAATGAACATTTACCACAAATTTATGATGCTTTAATTCAAATATCAGAAAGTTCAGATTACGACTCAAAATCAAAGAATGGAGCTATTCAGCTCGGCAAACGATTGTTCAAATTCAAGTTCGTTTTATCGACAGTCATTTGGAATGATTTTTTATCCAGAATCAATGTAATTTCAAAGTTACTCCAATCAAAATCAATGCAGTTTCGTTCGTGTTTAGATCATTTGAATAAACTGCGACAATATTTTCAAGAAAAACGTACAAATGAATTTTATGATCATTTATACATGAGAATAACGCTGAGTCAATGAATATTCCAGTTGAGTTTACCGTTTTTGATTCAATGAGTTTACGAAGCTTACGACACGCAAATGATGTAAACAATACAGAAAAAATCGATCCAAAATCAAAATTCAAAGCTGATTTTTTTTTTCTTTATCGTTGAAGTCACTTTAAATTCACTTGATGATCGTTTTGAACAATATGATTTTTTGGAAGAAAATTTCGGAATTTTATGCAATATTTCTGAAACACCGTCATTACATGTTTATGAAAAACTGGAGAAAGTATTGTCAACAACTACGAATGAAACGTTCAAAAAGATATTATAGTCACAGAACTACTTAAAGAAATCAAAATCTTTAACGAAATTTCTCCGAGTTCTTGATTTCAAGCCGTTATCAATATTAAATTATTTGGCATCGAATGATACAGTTGAACTGTATCTCAATTTGGTAACTGCATTGAAAATTCTTTTGACTGTACCAATAAGCGTGGCTTCTGGCGAAGGAACTAAAATAAAAACATATTTACGTTCAACTATGTCACAAGAACGATTGAATGGTCTTGCGGTTTCAAATATTGATTTGTAATTTTAATAAAACGGAGCATTAATCAAATAAATATATGATTAAAAGTAAAATTCATAGTAATAATTATTTGAAAGAACAACAATTTTTTTATATTTCGAAAACATAGGGCGGCAAAATCAAATTTTGCCCAGGGCGGCACAGTGACCAGATTCGGCACCGCATATATTATTGCAGATATTTTTCAATTCGTGAATCATTTCATGTTTATGAATATAAATCAACTCATCTGTAAAAACAAAATTTGTGCATACCAAATATATCATTCTTTAAGCAACCGAAAACTAAAGTCTATATGATTCTTTTCGTTCTTCAAAAAAGGCTTACAAAGCATTATTAAGGTCGATAATAAAAATGTTCATTATTATGAATATAGAAAATGACCGAAAATAAGTATAACAAACGCTACATAAACATTTACTTTTCTTGTTTGAGATTATTTACAAAGCGTCAAGAAAGCTGAATTTTGAATTTTGGAAAAGATTATTAATATAACTACATTCAGTTTTCTCAGTCGACATATTCTTACCGATTGACCGGCACAAGTAATAATAATTGTTCTCAATTGGTACTCCCATAAAAGGCATGAATTTCATTACAAATTTGACCAAACACACAAAACTTGGTATTTTCAAAAACAAAAGTGAAGACAGTGAAAAATTAATTGAATCCAAAGAGGATCGAGATAAATCAAAGTTTGCAATTAAAGACACTACATCAAAATATCCTCAATCTAAAGTGTCATACATGAAATTCGATAACAAACAGTAAGTGTCTTTCCAACTTCTTTGGAATAATTTGAATGACTTTGGGGGTTCGACTCGTAGAAATTGAAATGTGTTTACAAGTTCGTGAAAGTCTATGATATAAAACTTGCAAATTTGCACGATTACTTTTCATAAATATATTGCATTTTGTGTACACATCTCTGTATTCTCTTTGTATAAATAGGAGTTCTTTACGAATTTCGAATTCACAAGTTAAAATTTTATGCTTGAATGTATTCCATTCCATTTAATCTTTGATGTTTGCATCTAATTATGGCATTAGTGAAAATTAATTCTTGTTTATGATTTTTTTCTCATTTTTAAAGAAAAAAATCAGTGTATCAACAAACAATTTTTCAATGTATACGTACTTCATGGAAATTTATAATTGTTTGTTTTCAATTGTTCATATTTTCATGCATCTACATATATTTTAAACGATTTAAAAATTATCCAATTCAACATCACGGGAAAATAATCAAAAATTATTAGTAAATTTTTGTCAATTGTTTTCCTTAATTCCATATCCAAATTATATTTGCATCATTTGCGGTTTTTCGAATATTGGGATATTTCACATTACAACCAATAGAAAAAGTTCGATAGAGACGATTTAGGAAGAGTGAAAAAAGCCAGATGCACAGATAGAGCGAGATAGCAAGTGCGTGTGTGTATTTGATACATTCGAAAATGACGAGTGGGAAAAACAAATCACCAAACGTTAATTGCACACATTTACCCAAAAACAAATGTCTTTATTTTTGAAGTTATTCAGTCAGTGTTAAATTGAAATTCAAATAGAAATAAAAATTGTAATTAGCAAAAATACGTACGGAAATAATGATTGAAATATATGAAAAAAATCTATGATACGTGTTAAAGATACCAATTTTTTTTTGTATCTCGACAAGATATAGATTTCTATTTCGGAAATTGATTTCCATACAAACTAAAATCCACAACTAGAATATTGAGTTCATACATACAGAATTTAAACATACTCGAATGATGATGCGAGTGTTTGCAATATATTTTAAACAGAAATGAAGTAGATTCTAGCGATTACGATATAAAGTGACAAGAAAACATTGGATTTTTATGAGTCGTATACTACTGGTCAATTTACATTCGGAAAAAAATTTTGATTTTGAAATTCGAAAGAATTCCAATTTCAATATTGAAAATTATTGCATTAAAAAATAATACTTAGCTGTCAAATCTTTACTTTTTAATATACAGGATCAATAGAAAAAGTTCACATTAAATTATCCAAGAAATCTCACGAAAGAATAAGACAACAGAAATGAAATTCATTATAAGCGGTTGTTTAGCGCTCGTGCTTGCGCTTAAAATCATCACGGCTTTTGAATTTTCTGAAAAAACAGAAAACACCGGATTCGTTTTCGCACAAATCAATCGAGCTCGCGTATCATACGATTCATTTACCTTAGTGTACCACATTGATCTTAATGGATACCTTCAAATGACCGAAATGGTTACGAAATGCATCAATGAATTGGAGCGCTTGTGTAACTACATAGATGCATCGAATTGCATGCTAATTATCAATAAATTACGAGATCATCTAAAACACATGACAGATGATGAACTTGGAATAAACTCATATCGAATTACTCTACGAAAAAAAAGAGGACTAATTAATCTTGGAGGTAAAATACTTCATTATCTCTTTGGTCTTATTGATGAAGATACAGCAATGGAATACAAAAATGAAGTTGATAAAATCAAAAGAACTACTGACCGAGTATACAAAGTTCAAATGGATCAATTACTTTTAATACGCGAATCGTTGACACTTAATAATAAAACGTATGTTGAAATAAAAAGACTCGTTAATGAAACATTAATCAAAATACACGATTTGAATCAATTCACATCAACGAGCATAAAAAAACTTCAATTGGATGAAAGGCTTTTGGAACTATCAGATGTTGCACAACTTTTGATCAGTGAACACCAACGTTATTCGGACCAAATTCTCAAGAATCTCGAGAATACACTATCTGGAAAAGTTTCACAGCTTATTCCAAGCCAAGCATTGAAGACAGATATCCTAAGTCTTGCAAAGTATTTAAATGATAATCAAATGCTTCCAATGAACTTAGAAAATGAAAACGTTTTGCATATCTATCGATTCACCACGGTTCGAGCGGCTTTGGTCGATACCACGATGCTCATCGAACTTACACTTCCAGTTGTAGAAAGAACTCAATACACACTTTATCGTACAATTCCTGTACCATTTAAGATTGGTGATCAAACGTATATTACCACGTCAAAATCACGACTTTTTATTCTAAGCGACGATATGAGCGAATACATACCGATTGAATCGGATGAGTACACACACGCCATTAGGAACCGAAATAATGAACTCATTTTTAATCCTATACAAAATGCTCATTTCACCAGTGACGATTCTTGTGAAATGAGCATTCTTCTGAATCCCACTAATGTGATGAATGCGTGTAAAACTCATCTTATTCCTGCAGCAAACTATTTTGTTGCAATCGACCCAAATATGCTCTATTACATATACGTCGATAAATTGGTAAAAATTCGTGAGGAATGTCGTGGAAAAACAACAACAATTCATATCATCAAGTCTAATGGATACATTCAATTGGACAGGAATTGTCGCATCAATACTGATAAAATAAGTGTTCGTCCACATTTGAATACGCGAATTAACTCAACTTCAATTATTAAGCTTCCTGAATGGAGCCAAAATGTCACGATAAACACATTCAAAGATATGTTCAGCAAAATTTCGTTATCAGAAACGTTCAATGATAATTTTGAGAAAAATCACCTGATTCAAAACCACGAGAGCGAATACGGAAAACTGATTGATGAAACCAACGAATTACTTAAGCGTCATGAGTATCATGAAAAATTGAAACAAATACATTTCGATGATATCAAAACTGGCCTGATTTCATCATTCATAGCCATTGTAGTTACCATGATAACCATTTTCATCATTACAATTATCTTATACAAACAATTCTACAGCTTGTCAACTTGGCGAGCATTAGCATCAAAGTTTGAGGAACAAGCAGACCAAATTCCAAAAATTTTCGTTCGTGACATTTATTCTAGATCACCAAATTGATGTTTTTGAAGTTTATCAATTTATTAATAAATAGCTTATACTTATATCTTTATTAATTTTTTTCTACTAAAATATTAGCCGATCTACGGTAAAAAAATCATGCATACATGTCAATTTGTATATTTGTAAGCTATTTTTAGTAAACATTTTTCAATAAATCAGAATAAACATAAAGTTCTCTAAATATGAATAATATAAACAAAGACGTAGATATTGTTGAGTTCGATTTATTCACTTGGATTTATTAAATTTGAATTTTATAATCTGACAATGAATGGATTGGATTTTTTTATTAGTTTTGAAATGTACTTTCTAAGTATTTTTCGAATAATAATTCTCAGAAGTAGCGATTTACTACTGAATAGTCATACTGATTTCAAAACATCAATCAAAATTACACTTTATTTGTTTTTTTTTTCAAAAATTTCGGTACTGCGCGAAAATTTTAGCACCAAAATCGAAATAGATACCATTAGTCAGCACTAAAATAGCACTAAATTATAGGCTAAATTTGATTTTGATATGACCAAGAATTAGGGTGGCTCCCATACAAATTCTCGAAAATGACATAATTTTTTTTTTTTTAAATTTCGGTACTGCGCGAAAATTTCAGCACCAAAATCGAAATAGGTACCATTAGTCAGCACTAAAATAGCACTAAATTATGGGCTAAATTTGATTTCGATATGACCAAGAATTGGGGTGGCTCCCATACAAATTCTCGAAAATGACATAATTTTTTTCTAAAAAATTTCGGTGCTGCGCGAAAATTTCAGCACCAAAATCGAAATAGATACCATTAGTCAGCACTTAATTAGCACTAAATTATGGTATAAATTTGATTTCGATATGACCAAGAATTGGGGTGGCTCCCATACAAATTCTCGAAAATGACATAATTTTTTTCTAAAAAATTTCGGTGCTGCGCGAAAATTTCAGCACCAAAATCGAAATAGATACCATTCGTCAGCACTTAATTAGCACTAAAAGATGGTATATATGACTCACTAGCACCAAATTCGGGGGGGGCCAACGACATGGACCTATTCTTCGATTCATTTTTTTTTTTTTATATGCATTCATTTATCTACTTGAGTTCCTTTTTTTTTATATATGGAAATTTCCCCTTTTCTTGGCTTTTAGCCCTTTTATCTTTTTAAATGAATTATATATTTTTTCTTTATTTTTTTATTTTGTTGGGCCAATGCCTCTTTTCTTATGAATATGCTATGTGGAAATGCGAATTATGCATATCTTTCTTTTCTCAATGGTTTTTTCTTTTTTATTTGCCACTAATTGATTTGGAATTACTCCTTTTTTCTATAGCATTTCATCTTACGTTCCATTTCTTTCTTTCTTTTTATTTTAACGTAAGTTTACTGTCCTCTATCCTTCTCTCAGACCAACTGATTCGACGTTCACTGAACATTTTCTAGGAACTTGCATTCCGTAGTTTAACGAGAAATTGTTTACCTATGGTATTTTCTAACAATGTTGCTGGAAGTCGACGTTATCAATCTGAAATTGTTTCGCTTGGCTAAATGCCGATTGCTAATTTTGCTTAGAATTTTCTTTATTCTCAAGTCAATTTGTAATTTTATCAATCGATTCTTGATTGATTGCTTGGAGATTTCTCCCCGAACATGATTGCATTCTTAAATGATCACATTGGCAATGTGACCATGGAAATTGGAATTTCCATTCCCAATTAAATCAATTTTTAATCTTATGAATCACAATGTCTTAGTGATTCCAAGTGCCTGGAACTTAACGTTCCCAGAGAAATTAATTGTAATGATTGACCAAACTTTTCGGGTTTGTCCATTATATTGGAGTTTTCGTTTCCAACCAATTAAAATTTTCTAGTCCTTTGCCGGGTTCAAAGTTCATTAACCCTAGTGCTATTTACGAGTTCCACTTATGTGTATTTATTGTCTCAGTCGTTAGAGCCCAATTACATAATTTCACCTCGTAATCGATATCTTTCAAACTACATCATGGCCTTGACGTGTTTTGTATCTCATTGCAGTCGATTGCAGTTAATTAATTATCTTGGACTTGCGTCCCAATATCCATCTATTTGTGGAGAAATTATTGTCTTTTCTCATTTATTTAATTTGAACTTTAGAGTCCCAATAATTATCTAAATGGTAGAGAAAATGTCGTCTCTTCTCTGACTTTATTTTACTAATTAAATTCTTGACTTATCGATTGATTTCTCGTATGTGATTCTTTCTTACCTATTGATTGAGATTAATTTCTACTAAACTTTACCACATTTCTACTTGAAATATTCTGAACTCTTTTCTTGTTATCTACTGAAACTTTTGAAGTTTATTTGAAATTTTATTATATGTATTGTCGTATTACATATCTGGGCAAATGCCTAGCTCTAAGTACGGGCCTGAAGAATTACTAGGTACGGCCCTGTGTTCTTTGATAGTGTGGACGTGACGTCACTGCCTCACAATAGTATTGACTCAATACACTTGAACAGGTTGACAGCACCAACAATCACCAAACAATTAATTGTTCAATCCACAAAAAAAAAAAAAACAAAGTTTAAGCCGCAAAACAGCAACCATTCGGCAAAAACACACATCCACAAAGAACAAGAAACAATTAACACTATTTTAAAAATGTTTTAAATAAAAATAAAACAAATTATCAATTCAATACAATATAAATAAATAGACAATTTGACTAGGGATAACTAACGTGACCGTTCTCTACACACAAAAAACGTTTGGGGTATGTTCATGATATTCATTGGTGACAATACATGTTTACCACAGTTGTATTTGACTCTACCACATGCAACGTAATAAATGTGACATAGTATTAGTTTGACAGCAAAACTTTTTCACAATAAGTCTGTTCGACATGCGCACATATTTATAAAAACTTTCATGTGGTAGAATCAGATACAACTGTGGTAAACATATATTGTTACAATGAATTTCATGAACATACCCCAAATGTTTTTTGTGTGTATAAGTGACGTTCAGATTCTATGGCGACAATTAAATAACAATATATGGTTATTTAAGTTGCCGCAACGATACAATAGTCAGCGTTTATTGTGACGAAAAAATCACTAAAATAAACATAAACAATAGTGGAATATTCGCTTCCAATGAAACATGTGATTTGAAAACCGACAATTATTTTTTAAAGAGCAGCAAAGTAATAAAAAGTAGAACATCTTTGGAATTTATGAAAGTTCACAAGATTCGCTGGCCTGCCAGGTTCAACGTTTGAATTTCAAGATTTTGTTTTTAAAACAATCGATAAATTACAACAAAGCGATGATTACTTTTTTTGGCATCATTTGCATCATTACGTCACAATATATTTGTTGATTGTTGCAACAATTTGCATCGTCATATACTTTTATAATAAATTGAAACTCGCTTCAGAGAAATAAATACAGATTTTATTCAAATGCACTTCAGTTCAATTTCAATCATCAAGTCAACCATTTTTTAAAAAAAAACTCAATTTTAAAATGGCTCAAGAATTACGACGTAAAATTGTCCACGTCAATATCGGAAACAAAAGATATCGTTTCACGGAAGTTTTAGAATTATTACCAACAACGCAAGAAAATTCACGCAACTCAACTCACGAAGAACCAATAATCATTGACCTGACACAAGACGATACATCAGAACCAGTCATCATGAATCACATCGAAAATGAATCAACTGAAACTAACACTTCAAATCAAAACAACGGACAACTACAAGAATCAAATCAATTTTCAAACAACGATTCAAATCAGCAAGCAGTTTCAACAAAAAGCACAAACCAGAGAAACGTTACTCCGAATCTTCAACAACTATGGGGAAGTTCGAATTCATTAGATAACGATATACAACGCAACAGTATGTCACCAGAAATCAATTTATCTTGGGAAGAAATGCTGTAATCGTGCCGGGTAGAATGTTCAGCCTTGAACAATAGTTTGTTTTCATTCAAGAATATTCTTATTTTGCACGTTTATGTTTAGTGATATTGAATTATTGCATAAATAATCAGTTTTGCTATTTATTATTTTATTTATATTTTGAGATAATTGCACGTATTCTTTCCCCATTTCGTTCTTCAGATATTTTGATTATGTCAGCATAATTATAGTATTTAAATTGGAACAGTTTCATTAGTTAGTTCAGTTCTTCCACGATTATAATTAGAACATTCAATCAATAAAGAAGCAACAGTGAAATCATGTGTTTTATTACAAAACAAGCACGTACTTCGACATTTTCAATCAACAAAAAAATTACTTCTTTTTTTTAATGTTCACTATGAGTCATAGTAAAGGTGTTTAAAATTCATTTTTTGCTCGTCCGTCCGTCCGATTCAGAAGGTTCGGACGAACGGACACAATTGATAATGTCCGAAACAAAAATACGGACGGACGGACACAAATGGAAATGTTCGAAACCAAATTACGAACAAACGGACGCAAATAAAAATGTCCGAAATCAAATTAAGGACGGACGGACAGGACACGACATTGTCCGTTTTTTCCTCGGACACATTTTTCGGACGTACGGACAACTTAAGGACGGACGGACATGTAAATTTTTTGTACAACTTCATAAACTCTTTAAAATATGAGTAGTGCGTTTGTGCTCAAGAAATACAATAATTTGTGTTAATAAATAAGAATTTCTTAATAAAAAAAATGTTTTATTGGTTTATTCACTGAAAAATCTTAAACTGAATAAAATTTTGGAATCTAACTGGATTACTGACTTAAATACACTGATTTCAAAATTGAACAAGAAATTGTTGTGTTAATTTGTTCACACGCAAAACATGTACATGTCCGTCCGTCCTTAAGTTGTCTAAAATATTTTCATTGAGATTTTTATCCGTCCGTCCGAAAAAAATGTGTCCAAGGAAAAAACGGACAATTTCGTGTCCTGTCCGTCCGTCCGTCCGTGAATTCGGTTTCGGACATTTTCATGTGCGTCCGTTCGTCCGTATTTTTGTTTCGGACATTTTCGAACCTTCTGAATCGGATAGACGGATGAGCAAAGTTTTGTCCGTTGACACTTATAAGTCATAGTCTATGACACATCAAATTTTATAGATTTTTTGACGATTGATTGATTAATTTATCTACTACAAACATACAAAATATACATATATGTATATTATACACGTAATTAAAATCATTTCTTTTTTATTATATTCTACCAACTTTTTTTCTTTTTTCAAAATTATTAAATATTTGTTTGTTAATCAATCTTATCTAATTGTAAAGTTTGGATTAAAACAGTATGAGCAAAACTAGCGCCAGAAAATGAAAAAAATACCATTAATAATATTGTATCAGAATACGACAATGAACTAAATCATCAGAAGAATATCTGCAAAAAAAAGAGAATTAATACGACCAAAAAAATTAAACACAGGGCAAACTTGCATCTATTATAATCGATTGCTTTGTGTTTTTCTCTACTTTGTGCAAATCTTCTGATTATTAACATTGTCTTTATTTTATTTCTATACATGTATATACTTCGGCTGTATAATGGGCTGTCTACTTGCCAACAATGGTCGAATCATCGGACGATTTACCGTTGAAAAAAAAAATAGTTTGCTTGTACCAAATGGAGGGACGTTGAATTGCCACTTGTGAAATCGCTTGCCTGCAATACAAAAAAGTGGAATGAAAAAACGCATAGCAGGTAAAAATTTCAAACATTTCAACAGACAGTTTTTCTTGGCGTCATCTTGTTTATTGAATTATTTGTTGTTCTGTCACAGAACTTCTGTGGTATATATATTGCGTTATACATATTCTATTTCTTCACAAGAAAAAAAAGAAAACAATTCAAAATCACTTGTATTCTGAGGGGTTTTGCATGGTGAAATGTTTTGTATCTGAGTTGGTACAGACGACACGAGAGGCAACACACGGCTTTTTAAAATTGGTAAAAATCATGTTCACTATAATAGAAAGTTATGCATTCTTCCCAATTTTTCCATTCTCTGAACAACTGAGTTTCTAAACAGTTTCGTGCTTTTTCACCTGCATATAAAAATAAGCGAAGAGACAATTACTTTTTCATAGTTAAAGTAGAGTCATGTGTTGACAATCGTACAATTGTGGGAAATTGTTTTTGATTTAGACGCATTTTAAATGCAAATATGAAATATTTTCAAATCAAATGTTTTTTCATATTCCCCTAGTGTGTGCTTTTTTTAGAAGGAAAAATATACTACGGTATTGTATTTATATGGTATTCCAGAAAAGCTTATCATAATAAAACTTACGCAACTCAACAAGAACTTGTAACTGGAAGCTGTAATTCATTTCTGTTTTGCCTTTAGATGTCTCTGACCTTCCGTAAAAGCTATTCCAACATTATAATACAAAATTCCGATATTTGAATGTTCTAAGCATGTTTTTATGGCATATTCAAAATAATCTCAACTTTAATATTTTATATTTATTTACATTGGTTCTTTACCTATAAACTATAAAATATCACTCGAAATAATAAATTTAACCGTAGAAAATCACAACTTCAATAAGTATCGTAGAACTATTGACCATTTCATTTTTAAGATCTATAACAAATGAACTAAAATAATTACATTTTTCGCAATATAATCATCATTTCTGAAGTTTATCATTCAATTATACAATTCATCCAATGGATGCACATGCCGCATGCAGTAAATGGAGCTATTATCTAAATAGAATTGTGTTGACATTTCACATGCTGTGGTTTTGCTTAACCAGAACTAATGTTGTATGACAAAATGTTTCGCCATCAATTAATGTACATTTAATAAACTTAATGTCTATTGAACGCAACATCGAAACCATGTGAAAATTATATGATAAATGGTAAAGCAGTAAGTTTTCAAATTGATTCATTTAGTTATGGGTCATCTGATGATAACCAAAAATATTCACTATTTTTAAATCAATATTCTCATATAAATGTCGCGTTAAATAGCTAATCAATTTTCAAAATTAACGAATACTGGAAATTTATTATTTAAATAATAAGGTCAAAAATAATTTCGGGCAAGATTCCGTTACATGAAATCTCGCAACAGGTCCAATAAACGGTGAAGAACAGGAATTTTGGCGCTTCAAGAGGACAATTCTGAGTGTGTGATACGTTATTTATCATCGTGCGCTGTTTTTTTAGATTATTTACGCATCACCTTCGACGGATTTCGGAATTAATAAGTCAACAGATATGCTTAAATATTCAAAGAATAGATCCTATCCGAGGATTAGCTCTTTGTCACTATTAGATTCAAAAGTTTATTTTTATTTACGCATTAGTAATTAAGAGTATGGAAATTGAATCCTTTATATGGGAAATTAAGCAAAAAAAAAAAACATATTATCGCATTTTGACCATACAAAATTCATGTGCAATGCGGTTGCGTACACACAATATATAATCTGTCATAACGAAATGTTGTCAATCTGTGATGAATACGAAATAAGCATTTATTTAGTAGACAGAATCAATATATTATTATTCAATTTATGCGAAAAAATCTTTGAGAACAGTTCTTGAACTTGATAATAATTAATAAGATATGATTCTAATTGCACCTTCCTTGTGTGAAATTCGTTACTATATATTAATAAGCATGCATTGAAATATCTAGAAACCTATTTCGAGATTAAAACGGATTATCGTAAATTTAAAATTGTGTTACTGTCATCTTTAATATTCATTTCGAATGATGAAGCCGCCTTTTCAATTGCATCATTCATAATATGATTAATTTCGTAATTAGAACACTTAAAATCGATAGTTAATTTATTAGATTTTCTTATATTGTACAACTGCGGCTATAAAGCACATAAAGTGTGGATATTTATCGCTACGTTATATAAATGCTATTCAGTTATAAAAAACGTGCAACTTTTTCACTACACTTCAAAACCCTGAGAAACTTATTTATAAAGCGTTCATATCCTCTTCAACAATATTTTGTTAATCTTTCTAATATGAATCTTAAATTATCTCTTTTTTTTTGTCTACATGTAGAACCGAATAATGGGACAACAGGTAGCAATTCATTCTGCATAAATATACATAACATGAAAATAAACAATAATTTACACTTTTTCTTTCTGGATAATACATTTAAAAAAAGAAAATACATTATAAATGTAAACATTTGAACGAATTGTTGGCTTGAGAAATATGATAAAATACAATAAAGATAGTACTAGTATTTGGTAAATACACTTTTCATTAGATACAACCTTAATTGTTTTTTTAGCATAGTCATAGATCCTTTGAAGATCTAATGATCGATGAATTATTATTAATAAATCATTCCATTGTGAACAGAATGAGAACAATTTTTTTTTTGTTTTTTTTTTTTTTTTGTTTTTCTATTAGATGTTTATTAGTTCAAAATAAGGACAGAAATCACTGAATAATGTTATATAAATATATTTCTCTTGATTTTATTTCATTATCACTGTAAATATAAATGTTTTCTTTATCAATATCAGTGTCAAATTGAATTTTTCTCATATAAAACGTTCAATATTATCTTTATAAGGCGTACTAGTAAATGAAATATTGTAGAATTGAAGGATTTGAGCCAAGTTTTAAAAAGCGTAAATAGATGAAACGAAAAAAAGAAAGAATCGGACGTTTTCCTTTTTTGCAATTCTTGTGTGTCGTTTCGTTTATCATAGAAATAAGAAAAAATGAAATTAAAAATGTAATCCGTGTGTATATTGAAATGCGGATACAATGTTTGTGCTCTCCAGTGCAGTTGACTCGATTCATAAAAACCGAATCGCGTTTTCAGAGTTTGATTTTTATTCTTGCAGTGGCGTCACATTACAAATCATGCTTATGAGCGTAAGGTACAAAATGGAACCTTATTGCCTATTGAATGTAAAAGTTGCACTTTTGCCTTTTTATCGTATTTATTCCCCCTCTATCTAAAACACCGTGTGCTTGTATAGCATGTTGCCGCCACTGAGCTGTCAGTCGAAAAAGAAAGAGGAAGATTGATGACCGCCATAGAAAGAGGCTTTATAGGGTGAAAGACATAACGTTATGCTCTCAATCTATTTAAATGGGAAGAATATCATGCATTGAACGCAGTATATATACACCGAATGTATCATTCTATCCCTTCGAGTGGCAATGGATTTCTCCCTCTCTCTATCTCTTCGTTCTATGCAACGATGAGACGGTTTACTTTGTTATACATATTTCCGTTGAAATTCGTCGAAAAATATGCAACAGCAGCCGCTTCCTATCTATTTTGAAGTTGAATTTGATTTAAATGATAATGTTTTTTTTGTGTGCTTCATTCAATCCGTACCAAAAAAGAGTCGCGCCTGTCATGCATATGCGATCTGCATGGCATGCAATACACAACATAACACAACAAACAAAAATACACATATAAATATAATATTGTTATTTTGCATGGATACATCATTTTGATTAGTAATAATCGCCAGCCGTCTAATTTACTCTGATATTCGACGTTATGACGTGAATTTTTTTTGTTTTTTTTTTTCCAAAATGAATGTTTGCAAAAATTGGTGTCACACACGATGCTAAATTAAATTGTGTAGCTATAATTACATCGACTTTTACTCATGCAAATAGATTATTTCGCTCACGTGAACTGTAGTTCAATGAAGAAACTACATAAACTTTATCAATTTGTAAGAAAACATTTAATCGAAATTCAAACAAGAAAATTATTATGTATGTGTGAGTGGTGCAATTGATGTCAGAATCAGATAAAATATTAGCGAAATGCCGAAGTTTATGTATACATTTCATTTATTTAAATTTGCTTTCGAACAATGGTACGTTATATAACTGAACATGGGCTCTATTCAACTGCTGTTATTTTAGTTTCACCTTCGTTTTCTGCGTTTTTTTTTCTTTTCGTTTCATTTCTTTTTTCCTCCATATTATCGAAAAAAGAACCGTTCGTGACCAGAAACATCAGCAAAATTCACCATGAAACCAATTTTGTTATTAAAACACACAACTTCCAAGTTTCAATGTAAAAATTTTCATGTTTTTGACGAGAAAGGAACGAATTACAATCGCGCGCTAACACAAATACAGAAACCAATACACATTCGTTTGAATAAATGCGTTTTTGTGGCCAGCAAGAAATGAGAAATATATCATTGTTCAGAAATGTAATCACTTCAAAGCATTCTCGCGTTACACACGTGATTTTTTGTCTTGCGATGAGAAAACGTAAGAGCTCACAAACTCTAACAGACAAAGGGCGGATCAGGTTAATGCTGATTATAGATTCAATCGTATTTTGTTTTCGAAATTTAAATGCAGAGAGTCGTTTTTGTAAGTGGAAAAAAACTTCAACTAAACTCACATGCATTGAGCTCTGAACATAGATTATAAATTTATTCGATGGAATTGAAAGAAAACAAAATCAGAAAAAATCTGAATATTTCACAATATGATGGCGTGAAAAATCTTTGCATCTTTTCTTGATACACAAAACAAAATTATCGTCTCGGTGACCTGTTATTAAAAAGTTATTAATGAAATTATCTTCGTTAGTGTACATTGGCTATAATTTGTATGGCACATTTGTCAATCAGAGAGCCGCAAAACGAATTTTATATGGAAATATTTTTGCGGTCGCGTTTCCGCCATTTGTTTCCTTTTCTGAAAGAAAGAAAAAAAGAACCATCAGAGTGTTGAACTGACTCATTATCACCGATCAAGGCCAATGAGTGCTTCTGAGTACATTTTAATAAAACAGAATTTATGTTGAAAAATGGAATATCTTATGATATAATAACCTCCTTTAGAAAAGCCACAGCCCCAGAGCAATTGCATTCAATTCATAGTAGCTTTGTTTTGAGATAAGAAGTTGAAAAATCAACTTAAATGAATTCTTAAATCCAGTCATTTAGAGACGGATATTCAAAATGCGATTGATGTTTTGATCCACTTTCAAGCGAATTCACATGGATATTTTTTTCCAATATTACATCACATTTTCGACAAAGTTAAATCATAACTTCTTATCTTTAAAGTCATTTCGATACCACGATCTTTAATGAGAAACATTTGACGTTATTCAATTTTCTTGACACTCTCTCTCTCTCTCTCTCTCATTCGACATCATTCGACATTTGGCGCTTTCTTTTTCTAATTTTGAAAGAATGATGCTAGTGATTGTCGTTTTTTCTTACCATTTACACTGTCTTTAATGTCACCAAAGCATAAAATAATGAAAATAAAGCGTAAGATAAGAGCACTGGGTTTGAGGGCAATCCTATTCCGTGCATTGATTAAAAATTTATAGGTTTTATATTGCGCGTATATCCGATTTTAAGTGGGATAAGCGCGATTTTATATATTTTGAAATGATGATTGTGTCCAAATGCAGCACTTTCAGTTTTGAATTTTGCCCGTAAATGGGTTTTAGTTCAGTAAAATTTAATGCTCATTGAATTTATCAACGAAACAAACATTTCGAAAAACGGCAAATTGATTTTACCGTAGCCTAACTGTAAATTTCATGTTATTCGCACTCATATTCACTTGATATGCGGTCTTTCGTTGCTGGTTTTTGGCTGCTATGCAGTAGCCGCTGGCATTTGTTATTTTTTATAATGGGATAGATAATATTGACAATAAAATTTTCATTTACTAATAATAAATGAAAAAGGTATTTTTTGACAACTGATACAATTATTGTTGATAATAATGAATGACTGTCATCTGCAGATCGCAAATACGCTCAAAATATACATGCAAATACCTTATGTTCATTTGCGGTCATTTATAATGTTTGCAGCACATTTACATAGTTTTTTCCCTTTAGGCTGCCACATACCAGTTGTTGATGGTTAGTCAAAAGTCACTTCTAATATTTTAACTCATATAAGTGCAATGAAATACACTTTTCTTATGTTGAAAGATGACAAGTGTTCAAAATGAGATAAACCAAATATATCGTCACACTTGCATACCGTATGACACATAAAAAAACATTGAATTATTAATTAGAAAGTTGAAACTGATGACACACCACAATGTGGTGTTGAAATTAAAAGAACATTTATGACAATTTATCCAGCAATTAAACCGCGAACAATAAGCCCACAAAGAACGCTGCGATGAATTCGGATACGATTACCGCAAAAATATGAGACTAAAATGGCTTTTCTCTGTTTGTTAGACGTGATTTTGATTAATAATTTATCATTTAAAATCAGCAATTTTCGAGATTTCGTTTAGTTTGCTTTGGTTCGGTTAAATTTTAGGCAAATGTTTTGTATTTCCATCTTTGAAATGTAAAATCAAAGGGATAACAAAAAGATGCTGATTTACGAAAAACTTTTCAGACAGCCGTACAAATCATATTCAATCCAACATTTGCAAAATGATATTTTTTTAACCTTTTGTTTTGAAAAGCGATATGTTGTTTCACATTTACTGGAAAGTCCCAAACTTGAAAAACAAACTGAATCAGTTTACATAAATGTATAATTTACACATTGTAAATATGCCAATTTTATGACTGTAAGTATAATTGAAAGGAGAACATAATAAAACTAATCAAAATTACAAAAGTCCTTTAAAAAAAACAGGCTATTCCATATTTAATGTTTTGTTCATTTCAATAGAACAAAAGAGATAAATGAATGTCATAAAACGATGTATTGAGAGACTCGAGTGTCAGGACACTTGTCGGGTTAGGACATAACCTGAACAACAATAGACAAAGGTTCTATGATAAAAAACCAATATTGCTGTGATCTCAAATTTTTTTCCTTTGAAATAATTTGCAGCAGTTATTTGTGCATATTTCACACGAAGTATTCAAGTGCAATAAGATATCTATTGAACATATTTTTTACGAAAAATTAGTAGAATTTTATAACTATACATATATATGAACAGAGTTTTTTTTATGACGGTATGCACACTATTATTTGTCTAAATAAAAGATACTTCTCTGTTCAATGGGAAAGATTAATGTAACAAAACAAATTGAAGCGTAATCTATGCTTTTGTGTAGTTGTTTATCTTCCACGTTTTTATTTGTATATAAATGTTGATTGCGATTGAAATCTCATGAAAGCCACAAAGATATTATTGAATGAAAACCATAGAAAATCATTATTTTAAAACCGGGAGAATTTTCAAATGTCCAATTGAATTCGACTTCTATCGAAATTCATTGACTTAGCTGCTTTTTCGAAAGGAAATCCTCCATGCTAAACAGATTAAAAACGAGAACAAATATATTTGAAAACAAAGGGAATTCAGAAGGTAAGTAGCAAGTGCTGATACTCTGAACATTTCTTAGGTCAATTAAAGTAACCAATGATTTACATCCGGTTCGGCAATTACACAAATTATTTTCGAATTCTCTTCTTCGATATATATCTGAACCGGCATCATATGAGCATCGTTCACTTTTTAAAGTAGATCGTCTTTATATACGAAACTCAATAGAATTGTACACTCATGATAAAACTATTATAAGAAATAGTATAATTCACATTCTGTGGCAATACACCAATAGCAGTATTACGTCTACTTGTGAATTTTTCAATAGATATTATAAGCCACACACGTTGTGTTTTTCGAATGGAACATTTTTGAATACTATTTTAATATTCAACAAAATTATTGTTCAGACTTTGGAGAATGAGTTGTTGTGAAATTGAATTTTCCGCTGCGTCATTCTCAGTAAACAAATACCGAAATCATTTGCTTAAGCTTATTGTTGGAATCCATTCTCTTTGGTATGGTTTGGATTTTGAATAAAAAATAATCACATTTGAATGATTCAAAACAAAATCATTGGCATGAATCAGTTGAAATTTTTATCAAAATTCATTTTTTCGTTGTAATAATTTTGACTGTAAAAATGAAGGCCAGTACGATGCTTCGTCCGCAAGAGAAATCCCTATTTTTTTCAGTGTGAAAATTCACACGCAAAGTTTTAAAATGATAACAGAAAGGATGCAAATAATATATTATTTCACATATTGTGCATTATGAGAAGAAAACTGAAGTGGCGCAATAAAAAACGCGCCATAACATGCCATTCAATTCAATTTTAGATGATTTATCATCAAAAAATCATATACGCATCGTTCCAATATTACCCTTATTTTAATTCAAACGTTCTGTGGCTCTCATCTGAAATGTGTGCGTGCGTATAAAATGTACAACAGACAAAAACCATGTGATGAAGCGCTTTGGCCATAATTCTTTTTGTATTTGGAGAATATGAAAAACGTTTTATGCCGTTGAGAGTGAGAGGGAAAATGAAATGTTATTTCGCGGTTTGTAGCTTTAACACTGATATAAAGCCAAAGCATATGGATTCGTGCGCCGAAAATGTGGTTGAACGTACTGTCATGTATGTAGGTGAATTTGTTTTGTTTTTTTTGTGTGCGTTGTTTAGAAATACTTAAATGTTCATTATGAAAAACTGCAAAAGGTATTGACTTTCAAAAAGTGACAGAGAAAGTATTTTTTGATTGAAACCATTGAAACGAGCAACGTGCATTTTTGACAGGCTGTGATACGTTTTTTTTTTCTCATTCTGTTGTGACTAAGTTAACAAAGATTACATAAAATATTTTATCAATCTGTTCCACAAAATGCAGTCACTACCAATATTATTATTGAAAACGAAACACAAAAGCCGCGATGAGCGTGAGGAGACTATACATTAGAGGATAGAATGGTGACAGACTTAAAGCGAAACATGGAATATGGAATATTGTAAAGTGACAGTACCAACCAATTCAAATAAATTTGAAATATTACAATTTTAAAGCAATCAAAATTATTCAATAGAACGTGATATTAATATTTTTAAACCAGCACATACGTTGCCTCCAGCCATCACGATATTTTGAAATTTAATGTCGTTTCACAAACATCAAATTTATTGGCCGCTTGATGAACGGTGCTCAGTCTCTGACAATATTTAACTGATACGAATATAGTAAAAAAACAAGTGAATGTTGATGTAATTTTTAGTAAAATACCTATACTTTTTTCATCCGACATATTTCAATTTATAATTTCAAGCTGAAAATCAATTTTATTTTGCTATTTAATTAAAAATTGTGAAATATCATTTATAATGTTATTTTAAATAGGAATAGGAAAAAAAATGTCTTAAAATAAAATCCTGTTTCAATTTTTTTACATTATAATTAGAGTAGACACAATTTGATCACATTTTCATTACTCATTATTAAATTTGAATTGGAATTGAATCGATAGATTCACCTGTTTTTTATTGAAAATTAAAATGAATTGAAATAAATTCATTTTCAAAAATCCAACTAGTAGTCTTGATACCTACTAAATATTTTCGCGCTATCAATATGAAAAGATTAGTTCAAAATGTACGAAGGAAAGGTAGGATGAAAAACGAAACATTAAACAGATAACAATGAACTTCACACGAAGTCCGCTCTCGGCAATTTATCCAGTGAAGTGATTTCAATTTTTTATTGCAAGTTTGTGGTATTTTAAGAATAGTAATTTAATTGGGTGCAAGAGTTGATTTTTTCATATTTTGTTCAATTTTTCTTGCTTGAAAACTTTGTAATAAGACCTGCTATTTACCATACAAATATTATTTTCAAGCCCCTTTGCAATGTTGTTCACTGTTTTCTTTTCTACTTCATTCTAAAATTAAATTCCATTCTACTCCGTACATGAATATATCAAAAAAATTGGAATGGGTGACGATCTATTAAAAAAAAATGAAAATTAATTTACATAATAAAAAATGTGGAGTGGTCGCGATTAATACAATAGCTTCATTTTCTCTCGGAGTAAAATTAAAATCAATATTGATTTGCCCCAAATGCATTAGATGTAGGGAGAAAGAAAGCGCGACTATGTTTGCTATTCATTGCGTTGAAGCATTCTCAAATAAGATATTAACTTTCAAATAGGTCAAGGAAATCGATTTATCTGCATTTCATTTATTAAAATGGTTGGAAATGAGCAATCCATTCAGACGGATAATGTCGCGCACATTTTTACCACAAACAAGACTGAAAAAAAGACAAACTTTGTATAATTTGTAATTAGACAATGGATTACCGGTGGTTATTTTTAACAGTTTTGTTTCTGCTTGTTATTCGTATACATTTCACTTTTTCCGAAAGGGAATTTTAAAAGAGTCGAAAAAAGTGGGAAAAAAAAACGATTTTGGATAGAAAGAAAAGAAATAGATGGGCGCACGTGTGACAATAAGTGTTTTTAAATGAATTGAGGTAGGAAAAAAATGACCCGAAATATTTACAAAACACCTCATGTAGTGTTTTCTGAACGCATTCGGTACGACAAAATTGAGAAAAAAAAATAACAAAATAGTATTTACAAATGCTTTTAATTGTATAACATTGTCACTTCTTGTCGTTTCTTAGCCATTTTTTTTCGTTACTGTGCATTGGAGAAAAAAAAAATGCCAACATATGCATTCAACACATATGCCTACGTTGTATTTTTGTTTGAAATACTGTTTGTGTGCGCTATTAATCTAGGGCTATTTTGGTTGATAATCATTTTAAATGTAAACAAGTGACCAAATCTAACCACAAAAGAATTATAGCGTTTGCATAAAACATGTGCTCATAATTAGTTTTCTTTTTTTCACTCTCCATCTATTCGATCTCATGTTTGGAACGTAAAATGGAAGAGGGAGAGGAAGAAATTGGTTCGGTCAGTGATGCTGGGCTGCTTCGTTACATATGCGCTTGCGGTTTATGTAATAGTTTCAAGACTGTTCAAAGTATCTGCATAACTTTGCATCTTTGCTGACATTTTTGCATTCTGTGGTCATTCTGAGTAAAGTTTATTGAGAAGACGCGACAAACTTTGTGGTCAAGTTACATTTACCATAGAACCATTATTTGTTCTGAATGTTGTTTTCAGTTGACTAAGAATAGAGAGTTTGAGTTGTTTTAGAAATTCCAAAAATTTAGCAATGAGCAAAAATTCAATGGGTTTCCAAGCAAAGTGAATATAATCGAAAGAAAATTGCAAGAATATTATAGTCCGATATCAACTAAAATTGTATTCAGTGACAAATTCTACAACATTTGGTGTTAACCAAACAACCATCTAATGAAACCTGAACAAAACACAAAGATATTGTCGACAAGGATCCATTCAAAATAGTTGATTTATGGACCAAGTGACCGCGCCATAAAATGTCACTCTTCGTTTTACATCCACAGTTTGATATTTCTTTGCTTCAACACAATCTTTTCGCTTTTGTTTGTCGATTTATTCGTTGTATTATATGGAGTGCATTATGCGAACAAGTGTTTTTATAAAGTTATATTTCATTCATTGTATGGTCTCTTGTGGTAAGCAGCTATTTTGTACATTGAACGAATGACAAAGAGAACGAGCAAAGAGAAAAAAAAACGAGATGGAATACAAGGAGCCGTTATGCTATTCTTATGGCGCACAACTGTTGACCACAAATCGCATGGGAACAAGATACATGAGTGTGACACTATATGTCTTTTAAAATGAGGGTGGACATTCTTCTTAAGAATTACACAGCTCGAGTGACCTTTGTGAATGCCAACAACAACAAGAACGGAAGGAAACTACCCAGTTTTTGTTCACCCTTCCTCACTTCATATATTGACATACGATGTACATATTAGTCAATATTTTCCCTTTACACTTTTTTTCGCTCCTCGTTCTTTAGCGCCCGATTTCAATCTTTTCCTCCCCCGGCAAAGTACGTGTTTAGCAGTCTGTTGAGATTTAGCTAAAGGGTTTTTTTTTTGTTATAGGCATTATTATTTGCTTTATTGACAGTTTATTGAAGCAAAATTGTTATAAATTCGTCGCTTTTTTCAATCGATTACTCTTTGTACAATGTTTTTACATCAGATCAGAGGATGAGAGAAGCAAAATGTTACGGATTATACACAAGAAATCGTTTTTCTAATGCCGGTATAAATAAACCACGTTCTTTCGCATTGCGTTTGGCACGTCACTAGAATGACCAGCATAACACGCTGATTTTGTTCCGCCACATTTTTGTTACATAGCAAAAGCTGACTTTTGTCATGGTTGCTTTCAATGGTTGTTTTATGAGGAAATTGCTTTGTCATTTGCCAAAATGCTTGACCGGTTCGTCGTGTAGTTTGTCATCGTTGTTAACATTCAGTGGGAAAATAAAAATGTATTTTCATCAATCGAAAACTAGAATTTCATGAATGGGGATGATTGAGCAATATCAATATCCTATGCGATAATTCACCTCAAATTTCGATTATGACAAAAGTGCGAGAAATGCTCACAAAAAAATCGAAAAGGTGATTTAGATGCTCAATAAATCCAATGTGTACAAACGGCAAATTGAATGAAAATTAGGAATAAATCGATTTCAGTGCATTCTATTCTTGCATAAGATCATTTGATATTTATTTTAAAGTATGTAAAATCGACTTTTCTTATTCAAAAATTAAATGAATATTGAATAATCAACTCGTTTCCACACAAAATTTCTTCTACAAAGTAAAAATTAATTTACGGGGAAAAAAAAGCAAATCTCGTTATAAAGTTTGGCTAAAGCGTTTTGAGTGCAACGAATATACAAGCGCCAGTAATTTTGCATAAAAACGTATCAAAAAACGAAAGCAACAAACAACAAAACACGTCAATACGATAATGAAAGCAGTTCGATATTAAAGTTCAGCCAGAAATACCATGCACAATATCGGTTCAATGCGAATGGTTTTGTGGAGACTTTTCACTTTACATACTGATCTCCGCTTCCTAGTTGTATCCACACAATGACTCCGCCCATTTTCTGCGCAAAGTCTTCCACAGTACACAGTCTGCAGTGGAAATTTGTATTAAACAGAGATACGGCAAACGTGTAGCGGTCGAATATGTTTCGATAGACCATTGCGACACGCCTCCGGTGAAGACCAACAATTGTCTTTTAGCATGTGTACTTACTTGGCTCAAGCGTTATGCATTCATGTGAAAATCCATCCCATTGGTCATCGTTATTGTCACGTGATTCACATACATTCACAATGAAATTAAAAAACAACCGCTATGAAAAACCAGCAAAAGAAAATAGAAGAAAGAAAAGAAAAAATTATATCAACATAACAAACCAACCAACCAAACAAATACAAGACAACAAATACAAAACAACAAAAAACAAGCTAAAGAACGAGAAAATAAAACGAACCAGGAAAGTAAAACAACAAAATCAAGATTTGTTGTCGAAATTGTTCACATATGGATGAAAAATAAAGAAAGAGCGTTGCATTAAAGCGGTAAAGTTATATACTTGATACAAGATATTCAATGAATAAACCAAACGGAGACGTTGAAGCGAAGAAAAAGAAGCATAAAAATGTTTCGGACAGAGAGCCAGGAGAAGAAAGGAAGAAAAAATCGACAACTGAATTAAATCCATTGGCCAAAGAATCGAAAATGGTTTTGCTGTTGTTGTTCCTTTAATCACAACGAATCGAGTTCTATTCTCTCCTTTTCCATTTATTATTATTGTTCGTCGACTATGTTGTCGTTTTGTTGTAATATCGTGTGCTCGTGTCTCTTTCGATATTCGTTTCGATTGTATGTCATCGTTTCGTTCACATATTTTTCCTTCAGTCGCTTCATTCATTTAAGCATTGAAAATCGACAGCAGCGTCGTATTAGTGTGTGTATTTTTTTCCACTGCCATTCTAAAATTTCTTGTTCATTTTGGTTGTTTTTGCTAGAATTCATTCGACGCGGTTTACTTCATTGGTCTGTCGTATCGGTCGGTGCCTGCGTGAACACATTCTCTATTCAATGCTTGTGTAGAGATGATGATGATATTGTTTGAGTGCGCGCGCTATTTATTCACCATTGTATGTAAAAATATCATAGTGGAAACACATTTCTGTTGGTACGTGTATATGTAAGCTCGGAACATTTTAAGTTGTTCTGATGTTGTTGTCGCTGCTGCTGCTGCTATCGCGCACATGTATTGAAGTGTAACATGCAAATGGGAACGTAACAATTGCCGTCAACAGCAACCAACCGAATGTTTATCCACTATAAAACTTTTTCGAGCCAACAAAAACATACATTTGAAAGTTTGTTTAGTCGGTGGCATGTGCAAATGGAATTGATGCTCGCATGAGTTGTTCAGTTTGTTACGTTTTACAATGTTGACGTGTTTCTTGTTGGTGATATTGTGCAAATGAAACAAATGCTCAGTGCTCAGTTTATTGTGAACATCGTATCGTGCATCAGCTTTGACACTTTTTATACAAAACGGCAATTCTATTTATTGAATTTTTTTCTTCTTTTTCAACAAAAAAGAGGATTCAAAATTGAATTAAGCGAAACAAAATTATTAGAATTGAAATAAATTGTTTAAATCCTTTTTGACTACTGATTCGATAGAGAAAAGAAACAAAGTTAAAAATAAATTCTCACAAACTTGAAATGTGAAATGGACCGTATTCTTAAAGTGCATCTGTGACATTTAACAAGTGAAAATAATAATTTAATTTTAGAAACTATAGATTTTTAGTCAAAGTGAGATTTGATTGAAATTAGAGCGATATAAATAATTCATTCGAAGACTAAAATTTATCTTAAATTTTTTCCAATAACTTTTCTAATAAAAAAAAAGAAAATGTTGAATATTAGTTCAAGGCTTTTGAGTTATCGAGAAATTTTTAGGTACTTTTGAAAAGCAAATTGAAAGTTTTTGTGAAAATTTTTGTTTTTTTAATTATAGAAAAAGTAGATAATAAAATGCAAGAAGTGTGTAGTTCGCTTGATACAAGCCAATTGGGATCGCAAATTAAATCCGAATCACAAATTAACGCATTACAACAGCAAGCCATGCAAACAAAATTAGTGAATAACTGTGATAAGCGCATCGATGCAACGGCTTATTGGATAAATCCAATGCCAAACAACGGAAATAATGGCAACGGTAATGGGCCGACAGTATCACCGACTGAAAGCGGTTTCATTAATTCACAGCCATCGATAGCTGAATTTATGACACATCTTGATCCCGATAGTCCAAAAATGATTGGCAATCAAAGTTATAATGCTATGCAAAGTGATCAATGCGATAGCGTGCCTGAATATCCATGGATGAAAGAGAAGAAAACTGCGCGAAAAGGCAGTGCTCAAGGTAAACAATCAAAAAAAAAAAAAAATCTAATGAAATTCAATTTCAGGAGTTTTTAAATTTGCAAATATTCTGAAAAAAATTGCCAACAAAACCAGAAGAAAAAATGTTCGTTGAATGAATTTAACAAAAGAAAAAGAAACGCAACAAATTGAACGTTTAACTTGTCAAAACACATTAGATCAAAAGAGTCGAAAAATGATAACAAAACTATATTGAAAAATCTCCACAGAATATTCGATTTTGTGGCGCCGAAAAATATTCAAATGTCTAGAGATGATCAATTATACTTTTTTCAAATAGGTTTCTCAAGTCAAATGAAAATGTTCATTCGTCAAATGCTTGAAAATCGGAGAAATCCCATATTTTATCGGCGCAAAAAAGGCGAACAATCATTTGATAATTTTTATTCTATACGATTATCGACCGTAGAGCCTGCAATTCACATAAAAATATATTTGAAATAATTGAGTGAACAGATGCCGACGCTCTGGCAATGTACAAAGCCGCATAAACTGTTATTTGCTATCATTTGTAACAATTTTAAAAAATTATGAAGACGAACAAAAATAAAATAAATTGATTGAACTTCATTTATATTCAGAAGAAGTTCTTCTTCAAACCCATCAAAATAGCGCTCATCAAAGTGAATTGACCGGGACGAGGAAAACGCAAAAAGAAAAACTGTTCTGAAAAAACAAAAATGTAAAGAAACGAGTAAAATGACGAATTGAGTTCGGCTACCCTGTTATTTTCATTCATTTGTCAAAAACAACCTTTTTTCTCTTTCTCTTTCTCGCTTTCTCTTTTCGTCTTTTGTTTGTATGTCTGTCTGTTTTCTAGTTGACTTCGATACATTACAAAAGAAATCAGACAAGAGTGTGTTTCCTTTTTTATCGCCTTCCTTTTGTGAAATCGTTGAGATGCTGAAGCAATTCGCTTGATTGTTTGTGCAACGTTGTTTTATGTTCATTGCTGAAATTGGTGAAACCAGTACGCGTATTGCGTACAGCAGGTTCAAAGCGAACAAAATCGACATCAAAACATAGAATGAAAGATAATAAAATTAATAACATTACATCAACAACAACTGTGCATATTACATGTTTGTGCCTGAGAGTCCGGTGCATCTTTTTATTGTTGTTGCTTGACGGTGATACGTTGATGCCTGACGATGCACAAAACAAAACAAAATATAAATTTGATCACATTTTTCATTTCTTCTGTCATTTTTGTCTTGTCTTGTTCTTTTTTCCTTTTTTTACACATCTCTTTCGATGTACTGTTGATTTTTGTTTATTACTTGATCCGTTTTTTTTTTTACCTCGATGCACTTTAACACCTGAATGCTTATTCACACATGGAATACAAAAGGCGCATCAAATCTTTCAAGCAAATGTAGTTTTTAATGTGAATAAATGTTGAAATGATCTCATTTACTCTGGTAATGATCTTCTATTCTCTTCGAAATTATCTTGACCATAAGAGTCATTTGTGCATCCGTTTTTGTTTTGTCTTAAATGTAATGGCATAACTGTGGAAACAATTGAAAATTGTCTCAAAATCGATGGAAAATGTCTCATGGCATGAAGCGCTATAGAGCAAATCAAATAAGAAAAAAATTCCATGTGACCGATTTCGCTATACAGTACAGTTTTTATTAAAACAACAACGAAAGTGCATCCATTATGACACAAAAGAAATACAAAACTAATAATGTTTGATATGAATGTGTGTGAATTTTATGCGATGGGGTTCATAAAGCAACCCAAAAAGACAGCCTGTTGATTCAAAAAGCCGTTATACACGTTGCATTGGCATTTAATCCCATATAAAAGAGGAGGCAATATTTATTGCATTTGCAAACGCCACATCAATAACGTAATAAAACAACATATACAAGCGCCCAATAGATTTTAAATGTAGTTTGGCACTTGTGCCCAACCACTAAATTCGCGTTTTGTAGCCAAAACTGAAAGGTTCATTAAAATGCACGCATACATACGGAAAAAGTGATACAAATAAATGTTTACGTATGAATAAATTGCCACACATGAATACAACCAAATCGGAGGAAATAAAACGACAAATCAAAAGATTTGTTCATTCCAACGAATCGAGTAAATCGTTTTGAAAGCCTTTAGAAAACGACAATAACATAAATTTTTATGTGATGCTCATGCTCTTACAATCGTAAAGTGATTCATTCAAATTCATTGAATGTGTGTGACAGCATATCAGCCATCAAACATGTGTAACAAAGTGAAATGTGAGTGTGTTCCTTTTTATGTTTGTAATAACGGTTACATTGATGACAGTACAAAAATGGTGCGAAATTCTTTCCACTACAAAACAGAGAGAAAAACAAAATTGTTTGTCGGCATCGACTAAATAACAAGTGTGTGATAAGAAAGTATGTAAAAATAAAATGTTTGGTACGCAAAATTACTGCAATAAATGTGAGCATTTGGCACATAGTCATCCTTCTTTGTGCTCGAAATGATAATGAAATTGTTAAAATAAATACCATTTATATCGTAAATACGGTATTTAATTCATTGAATAGACGTTGTTCCGGTGAAACAGTCGAAAATTTTTCAAGTGCACACAATCCAATGCGAATGTCAAGCATTTAGGGTCTAGTCAGTAGTGATGAATGCTCAGCTGAGAACATGATGTTGAACATGCATAAAAAAATAACGTGGCAAAGAAATGAATTTCTTTGTTGAAAACATCCACTTTATTGCAGATCATTTGTCTTTATCACAATAGGGGGCTACGGAAAAGATAATATATGAACTTAATAGTCGTTTATTTGGTGTGTTACACATGCTCATGTGGCCACATGCAAACACAGTCCACAGTTTCGTACTACTCTCACTCTCTCTCTCTCTCTCTCTCTTCTCTTTCTCTCTTTCTCTCTCCCGCTCTCTTTCTTTTTTTTCTCTCCAGTTCTTTATTTACGGGTCATGTTTGAGAAATGAATCACAAATTTCTGTGGTGCGCCTCTTTTGAGGTTACAATAGCAATATCAAAGACTGCAACGATATTTCTTTAACCTTGTACAAGTTAAATATTAGTACTTAGCACCTAAATGCTCTATTAACTGAAACATGAACGCGGAAATGGTACAAGGGAATAAAAACATAGCGAGGACTAAATATACTCCAAACAACAAGACGGAATAATTTATCAAAAACTTTGCACACATCAAACACTAATCACATTACTTAATACTCGTACGGTTTATTTTCTAACCAATGAAATCGAATGTAATGACAATTGTTGTAGATAATGTTCCGATATGAACGGCAAGTGTCATTGATCAGAGGATTTGCACTACAATTTGACAATTCAAAATGACATTTTCTTTTGCAAAGGGGCATTTTTTTTTCCTTCTTTCAACAATAAATGTGTCAATGAGAGAATTTTAATGAATTCCGTTTAATATCAGAATTTGTTAAATTCAACTATTTTTCTTTTAAAATCGATTAAAAAATTTTCATCCCTAATTTTATTTCGATTGTTAGGAAAACATTTTGATCTGGTGACACCCTTTCTGTATCTGGAACGAATTCACACGCGCTGTTTTCAAATAATTTCAAGTTGAAATTAAGAAGCGCTGTACCTTTATTTTATATCATGATTAGCGTCTGTTTTCAATTACTATAAAAAGAGCACTGAGCTGGATGCTTTCTCTGCAATGCCGAAGATGTACTCAATTATTTTAAAAGCCGTTATAAATTTTATTGCTACTTTGCGTGGTTTTCTGCAATAAATATTTAAATTAAAATACTAGCTAATGAACTAATGAAGCAAGGCGACCGCCAACAACTCAATTGGATTGTGGTGCAACAGCAGTTGAATAACTGTACTCGCAGTTATTTTCATCAAAATATAATCTGTAACGAGCGCTTTGCGTGAATTAGACACTTTCTACCACTGAGTCGAACTGAGTGATTAAAAACTTTGAAATTTACTTCTACAGCCATTACTTTTCTACGGAAAACTTTGTAAATTTTTCGGATTTTCCTGATTTAATCTAATTTTGAATTTGGCTATGTAGAATTTCGACATGAATATGAATACAGGAAAATCTGAGAATAAAAATTTAAAATACCGGAAATAATTTAATTAACCGAAATATGTAATGTGAACAATGGCCATTTGGTTGAAAATAAATAGATGTTCCCACACAATATACCAAATAATCATAAAATTTGTTGTGCTCGCGGAGATTTTTATTTGATAAAAACATGTTTTCCATAATGAAATCAAACAAACATTGATGGAAATCATTGAATTCGAAAATCTCGTCATTCAAAATTTTGGGCAAACACTTTAGGCTATGATAAGATATCATATTGAACCATATTTCACATCCTGCGTCTAACATAAATTTTGTCATCCAAAACAAATGTTTAAATTCAATAAAAATAAAACAATAACATTTATTTAGTTTTTTCTTCTCTGTAAGTGAACGTATTACTTGATTTCCATTTAAAAAATTCTATTCAAGAAAAGCGAAAAAAAATCACGACGGGGCACCATTTTTTCATTTGTGATTCAATTATGTCTGGAAAAGAAGAGAAAAAAAAAACTAAAATGGCATAGAAATGTGTAAAAATAAACTGACAAGTCATCTTCGTTTCGTTGGGTGCGTTGCGGTTTTGGAATGGTGTGATGTGGCGAACGCAAATCATTCATTTGCTGCCGTTTATATTTTATAGCATACTCGTTTTACATTTTTATGGATCGGAAGTTGCGCGTTGATGGTGCAGAGTAATGGCTACAATGAAAATAACTTCGATAATGATTTTTTTTCGCTACTTTTTCTTTTCACTTGCATTATGGTCGTTTGCTCTCCATTTCGTTAAACCGCCACAAAACACATAAACTTAAATAATTTGTTTGAGTTTGTCAAAAAGTAAAAAAATGTTGAACATTGAAGGACGCATATAAGATGGCGTGGAACGATGTGTAAAAAACAAAAGATTTATTATTATTTTCTTTTCTTTTTTTTTTTGCAAAGTAATCGGTACATAAAATTTCACGGTTGTTTTTCAACCTGTAAATATGTAAGTCTATTAAAAATTCCAAACGTTGAAGAGTTTCAATTCAGCGAGCATTAAGTGATAATTAAGTGTAAATTGATTTTTTTTTTGCCTATGAAATTTGAATGTTAAACATTTAAAACAGAGAAAAAAAGAACGTTTGAAAAATTTCTTGCATTCCTAATATTTTTGTAGTTTGAATTTCTCGTTTCATTGTCAAATCGGGTTTCTTTTGTTTCTCTGTTATTTTTCAACTAAATTAAACAGTAAATTTTCTTTCACAGAAATTGTTTTCCGATCAAAACTTTTAAACTTGCAATACATTACAAAGTACAAATTTGATTAAAAGTTTTTTTGTTAACAAATTCAAGCTATGGTCGAATTTTCTATTGTTTTGTTTGGGAGTTTGTTAATCTTATTTGAATTCGATTTTTTTTTTCGCGGCTTTTAAACTGAATTAAAAATAACGATAAAAACGATACAATACCGATTCCCCAAAGTATTTCAGAGAAGTTAGAGAAAGAAAAGAATAATATGGCAATGTGAATAAGAATAAGAATAGCAAACAACAGCTTATGGCTATCCAATGTTGGAAACTTAGGGGACAAAGCGACAGTCATGGTGAAGCGCAAATGCGCAATATATAAACTCAATAAAGAAAAAGAAAAAGTGCTGCTCATGCAGCGTTAGACTACCGAAAATAAAAACGATAAAATTGCGGATTAGTGTTGAGTTATCTCTAATTTGTGCGAGATTTGTTCGCTGTCTTTGTTCAAATCGGTATTAACTGCCGACGAGCCATGTTCCTTTCTTTAAAAAACGAAGAAAAAAATACAGACAAGCTCACAAGGTAGTAATGGACTGAGTGAACTTCTAATGGATGGTTTTTATTTTGAACGTAAAAAAATCGATTTGAACCATTTAACAAAACCGAAATCAGTTTAATTAAAAATGATTTTTTTAAAAAAAAGAAAAGATTAAAATGAATATTTTGAAGTATTGAATGTCGAAGAGAAAAAAATGAGCCATGTTTTATATGCTTCACAGTCGAAGCAGAATTTCAATCGAAACTTGGTGTTCGTTCCGTCCGGTTGATCGTGAACAAAAAATGAAAAATTATATTTTGACAGGCGAACCGCATGGTTTGGACTTAATATAAAAAATGATGAAAATATTGTGTAAAAAAAACACGACGTATGAATGAGCAGCGACCGCACGATGTTAAATTGAAAATTCACATTTCATATTCCGACGTAGGCGCATTCACAAAAAGATTAGAGGGAATGAACGAGAAAAAAAACGGTCAAACGAAAAACTGAATCGATACTTTTTATATACCCGACAATCACATGCTTACAAAACGAAACTCGTGCGCATTGAAAATTAATTTTGCCATTTGTATATAACTTCTTCTTTCTCACAACGAACGAACAAAAAAAAAAATACAATGTGAGAAGAAAGACATCAAATGATCATGGTTGACAGCGCGAATTGATTTGTTCATCTCGCAACCGACCAAACATTCATTCAAAAATAGCTGAAATAATTGTTTTTGCATTAAATTTGATTGGTTCAATTTCATGGTTTTTTAAACTCACGGCAGGTTTTTTCTATGTCTCAAATTTCTCTTCTGTTTGTTTATGATTTTTTCGAATATCAATTCAAACTAATTTATTCACTTTGTGACACCAAGTGTGAAAACGAACGGCAAATCGCCGTTTCTCAGATCTTACAATGTTCATTTTAAGCATTATTTTGAATTCTTTGTCAGAAATGCCTTGGAAAATGCCAAAACAACCGCAGCAAATTGTCAAACTAAATCGCCTGAGTAGTTGACGTTTAGGCTTTAAATAAAAGAGCAAAAGAAAGACCATAAATTATGTGATTTGTTTCCGATGATATTTCTATTAAATCAACGCGTGCAAACACAAAAATAACAGATTGCATTGACGACATCACATGATCCACACATTATAACACATTAAATGCTACCCTTGTGACGCTTCTTCAGCACATTTTTTTTTTGTGCATGTGAATAGATATAAACATCATCTATCATTCTGGAATTGACCTTTTTTCATTGCTCGTTTAATCGTATACATAAAATTCAGGCATGTTTTACTGTTTTGCAACAATTGTTCGCTTTCACTTCCATTGTATGCTTGAACGGGAGAATTTAACGACATTCAAGCGCCGAAAATGTAATATTCTGCTTAAAATGGGAGTAAAACACTCTTGAATGAAATTTGTTTAATCGTAGAATTAAGAAAGGTATGTGATGAACTTTGTATTCCCATGAAGGACAATCTTCAACAAGTCAAGCGTAGAGTTTGTATTTTATATCAATATTCCTAGTTTGGATAGAGATCCATCATTTTATTAACATTTGAAAATTGAAAAAATTTTATAGAGTCATTGAGGGGGTCATTGATTTGTCAGCGAAACGATTCATCTGTCATTTTATCAGTCTTATTACTCAAGCTATTTCAACATGTACAAAGCCAATTTTGTATTGATGCTCAAATTCGAATTTTTCACAATGTAAAGGGAATCAGAGCAAAAAGAAAGAGAAAAGTCGCGAAAATAAAACGCTTTGTTGCAAAAAATATAAAAAATTCAAAACAAATTTTTATGATCGACAGATTGGATGATCGATCATGGTGAGACTGGCCGGAAATTGTATGAGAAAAAACTGAAAAAAAAAACAATTCACAGAGAAATCAGATTTGCAATCATGAAAAAAATGTAATTTTAACAAGGTAGAAACCGTTTTTTTCGGGTACTTTTTCCACAGATATTCCCATAATTAAAATCGCAGTACCGTCGAGCACGATGAAAACAGTTATATTTTCTATTTTGCTGCATCAAATTCTTACTCGAATGGATTTTACAAAATGAAAACAATTCATTCAGATTGAAACAATGGAAATCAATGTTCGCTAGTTCCATAACGTGTACAATGTCATTACAGTAAAAACAACTTGAATTGGTAAACCAATTATATCCGCGTACTATTTATTATTAAACGCACGCAACGCAAATAGAATTGTGAGCGAGAAAATGAACGGCGCTATGTCCCAAATCAACAAAAATATTAATAACGATACGTTGCAATTGGACAAAATTCAACAATGAAAACATATGTAAAGGCAATGAATAATTATGTTGGCGAAAGTAATAAATCATTCTCGCCGCATTCAAACAATCAACATAGAAATCACGTTGACCTTTTGGAAATTGAGCAAAGTTTCTCGTTCATGAACATTTTGATTTGTTTCTCTGTTCATGAAATTTCTCGAAAGATGCAATTGTTTTGAATTCATGAGAATTTTTTAATTAATAATAAATTAATATTTTGCTATAATTCTATGCTTGTTGGATATATATTGACATAATTTACTAAGGAAAATTTACTGAAAATATGCAATTTCAGTTGGATTTTCCCTTAAAATTTATATTTAATGTGAACATATGAACTATGTCTTGTTATCGCGACATCGCATTTTTCTACCCAGAAAACTTATAATTCATAAAGTTACTGCACTTGGATTGTTTGTTTAGATAAATTCAAAAGTTGAACATTGTCTGAGCAAAAGAATGTCATTTGAAAATATTATTCTCCATGAAAACAAATCTTGAGCTCTTCATTTCCATTCGAACTTTTGTCTGCAGTTTTTTTTTCTCTGTTTTTTTAATCTTTTAATTTATTACTAGTATCGTGACGCTTGTGTGGACTCCTACATGCAATCAAGTAAGTTAAATGTTAGTCACCCGAAAAATGGCAATTGTGACAATTTGCTCATTAAATTCTCGAAAAGTTTTACATAATCTGTGTAAAATTCATTGTTACAGTTGTAACTAAAATTCATTCGGATTGCGCGCATACGCAAACCATTTTTGCCACATATCGAGATAATAAAATGGAAAGATTGCGCCTTCACAAACAATGTTTGAGGACAAAAACGTACAACAAATTCTGTGGTAATTTCCTTTCACAGGAAACCAAACGACATGCAATGTTATCGAATACATTATAATATTTCTACAAATATATGGATAAAATATGTGCGAATATGTGGAATATAGCGCCGGTGACATTACCTTTCTCTTTCTCCATTTCTCTGTCTCCTACATACATATTCTTGTTCTCGTTTTCTTTTTTTTTGGTTTACAAAATTCTCAGAGATACAATTGTAGCTTTTGTGATGCACCACTCTTTTCATTCGTTGGTTTATTTTTTCTTTTCTTTTCTTTTCATTTCAAAATCTCTTGCTCACATTCTGTTCACTGGGAAAAATGTACAAAGTCTATTGTCAGCATGGAATCATTTGCTTTTCCTTTTTCTGCTTGCTTATATTTTGCTCTACAAAGAGACGGCAAATTTCCGGTGTTTTTATGCGATGCGAGAAGTTCGAATGTATATGAAAATGTGGAAATGTACTGAAGAAATGGAAGTGCCGCTTGAATCGTGATGAAAGTTGGCGTATAAACGGTAGATAAGTGCCATAAAAATACAAAATGTTAAATAGCGTCTTTTCCAAAAAAGGGCAAGATATCGAACCAAATATTTATGTCATTCTTGGTTCTGTTACAAGAAAATAAAAAACCACACCTTGTATCAGCAAAACAAGTAAAAGCCACCAAACAATATATGTATATTGCAACAGAATGATTGTAAATTTTCGAGTAGCTGCCAACATTCAAATGTATTATATAAACACCGATAAGGGTACCGCCGATGAACATGCATACTAGTTTTATTCACAACCAATGAACACGTGCCAATTCAATGAAAGTCCTTTTTTTGTGGTGAAAGATGTGTTTAAAATAACATCGAATTTATGTTGAAAAAGAAACAAAGAAGAATTTCTTGTTTAATGAAGTTATGATTCGATTTAGTTAGTAATTTTATTCAACTCTTTTAACTTTTTTTTATTGATGAATGCCTATTTCAACCATCTCATTCAAAAATTAAACCCACAAACAAATTCAAGTTCTATCGAAATAATCGTTCGGAGCATTCGTAGAAGTAGCGTAAATTTAATTCGATTTTTTCTCTTTCATTTGTACGAAATCATTCTTTTGGTTTATTCAGAAGATACCAAGAAAAAAAAATCACCGAAAAGGAGCATAACAATCTCGCAGACATGAACAATCTGGTTTAGAAATCACGCAGTGGTTGACACGTGATTCGCGGTAATAAATTATATGCGCGTGTAAATCCAGTTCGTATAAATGCACACAAATATATCGTCTGATGCTATGTGTGTGCATTTATATATGTATCTATTCACTTGAGTGTTGTCACTGTGATATTAGGACCGTAAAAAGGGATGTTTGCCGCTATGAAGATGTTTCAATCTGATTTTGTGTGTTAAGAATACCCTCGTTTCGGTTAACGGCAACATAAAAAAATATATATAGAATGTGTGTGTATTCGTAGCTTAGTTTTTTTGTTGTCATCGCTCGATACGATGTTTAAAGCATTGACATGTTTGAGCATTTTTCGCCAGATACAATTTAACATGTGGAAAAAAGCGTTCAAATTGGTACACATCGTTTAAAATTTACTATCAACTTGTTGGTTCATCGAATAAAATGCGACAAAAATTCTCATAGCATTTCACATTATATTTCCTCCAAATCGAAGTCATGTCGCCGATGTTGGCGGTATCATCACAAAAATAAAATCGTTTTTAAAAATTTATTACTACCCTATTTATTGATATGGAAATTATTTATGGACTTAACTTCTTTGCTTTTTTCTTCTCTAAATGGTTAACAAAATACAACAAGGCACAGAATAAAAAAACATGTGGCCAACGAATTGCATATAATCAACTTATAGTTCATTTTCAAATGCAACTCTCCACCAATATGAAGACGAGAATTATTCAAATTTGTAATTTTCAAAACCTCGTAAAAAACTCAACCGCAGTCTCGCAGTATTTTTTGGAATGGTATTTTTCTGCATGCGACTATGAAATAAATTGAAATAAATTTGTTCTGAATGGATTTTATTTCTGTGAACATGCGTTTTGTTGAATGATTTTAATAATGCTGCTCTCTTGAATGCGCGCCGAACAATTGAAATAAAGGGAGCGAAAAAAACGAACTGAAGCATATTCATGAGTATTAGTTGAATTCATCATATTTTCTGAGTCAGAGAGATATTGAGTTGGTTTCGGCTGAAAAATATCAAAAACTGCCGTAAAATGAAAACAAATTGCATCCCATTTGTTTTCATAATCGCACATTCAAGAAGATCAAAACTCAAAGAAAAAGTCAAAATCAGTTTTTCTTTTAAGCCAAATTGTCTGGTTTTTTGAAGATATTCCGTAATGAATTCAATTTATAAATCCTTTTTTCACCTTTCTTTCGAGTACAATGTGAATAATCAAAATAAATTCGTTTATTTTGGCCAATAATTTTTCGTTATTTCGGCATAAATTTTGATTTTAGCTCTTCATTCTTAACGGCTTCAATTTTTCTACGCTTTATTTGAATAAATGAGTTGTTCTTAATTCCGCTGACAATTTACACGAAATTTTAATAAATATCGAAATTAATTTTTTTTACTTTACCTAATTGACATTTTTGAATATGTTTTTTTTTTTCTTTTGCATTTGAGTCCATTTTTCTTCATTGTAAAAATCGTTGACCGTTGTCAAAATTGTATTATCAACAGCGACATAAGTTCCAATCTCAGTTCTGTTCATCAATTGCCGCACTTCGATTATTATTTAATTTTACAATATTTTTATTTATTCTTTGTTATCAAACAGTCTGAAAAGAATCATTCACTATTCAACCTCATTTTCATTCCACATTGTTTGTTTCTTATGAATTCCAAATAGGCAATTGTTTTTTGTTAAAAGGGTTGTAGACAATTGAGAAGAAAACGGGTTTGGATGAGTCGTTTCTATTTTTTCAAATTTTAAAGTAAATGTTCAGTGATCTGAAAACAGAAATAGCGATACCATGCATGGTAACTAATGAAATTAGATGGAGCATGTAAAATTTTCTTTGTGTGATACCATTAAATCTGCTATGTTAGTCTAATCATTTGAATTGGGTGCCTAACCATGGATTAATATCTTCGACACCCATTTTGGAAAAAGTGTTCTTTATTGGTTTTCAGTTGTCGGCAATAATCTGCAAAACAAAAGCCTCACACCCCATTCGTATTGGTAAATTTTCGATGGAAATGAAGACATGATATGGCAGATGACATACAATACATCTCTGTTTTCATGATCTGTTTGGCTGTGATGTTGAATTTTTGCTTGTCATTTTGAGTGCGAGCGCACAATTTAAGCAGTGAAGAAATACAAAAAAAAAAAGAAGAAATCCACATTTTGGACACGGGACTCGGAATTCGAGCACAAAAACTGAGAAATCATGTGCGAATCTGGTTTTCGCTTCAGCAATGGGCCATGATAAACACATAAACACTGAGAGTCAAAATAAAACCATAGACACACGTCAGAAAAACTCAAAGTCATTTCTGAATCATCAAAAATTATTGTTTGACGATGACGTAGTTATTTAAGGTTGTTTGTCGATTATTGTTGCTTCTGTTGTTGCCGTTGTTTTGTAATTGTCAGTGCACGATAATATATTTATTTGTTTGTTGTGTTTGTGGAATAGAAAAATTGTGTATTCGCCCGGTCGAAATCATAATTCCGAAATATTTGCTTTTGTTGATAAAAACAGAGAAAAATCGCACATTATATCATTTTTGTGTGAAGTAACGCTTTATTTTTTGTTGTTTATGTTGTTATGCAGTTCAGCGTGAGTCGACGAATTTATGTTCGAATTCCAAATCGGAAAAGAAAAACGATCGGCCACTTGTTTTACGGCTATGAAAGAACACAGTAGCAATGACTAAAATGAAAAATGTTTATCAATGGCCGTAGTAAAACAAGAAAAAGAAGAAGCTGAAAACAACCGCAATGTTTGCGCTCAGTTTTTATTGGATCTCGACCGCCAGTAATGATGAGAACTGAATTTATTTGTTCTCTTTACGATTCATTCAGTTGAATAGATCATTGTCTTAATTCAAGAATACATTTTATCATTTTTGAAAATCAATAATTTTCGACGCAACATTATTTCATGAATTGCATTGTTATTTCTCGGCAACGATTTAAGCGTCGTCGAGTAGATTAAATATTTTAAAAGTTTAAAATATTGATTTTGGCGAGTGGTATCAATGCCAAGACAAAGTTTTTACTGTAGAGAATGAGAAAACCTCGACATCAACTTGAAGTTTGTGACACAAACTTTGCGTTTTAATGAGTTTTATTCTCATACTTTGAACATGGTAGTGGCTGGTTATTATAAACAAAAAGTCTTATTTTAAATTTTCTCGTCCATTTGATGATCTCGTCTTCAACGAAGCATTCATAGAAACTTTATTGAAGTAGCAGTTTCGTGCACATTATTAAATATTGATTAGAGCCCAATATTCATAGAGTCCAGAGAAAGACCTCATAATAATTTGATGTTCGTTTGAATTTAAGTGAAATGGTTTGAATCGGTTTAAATCGAACGAGACAGTTTATTCTACTTTAATGAAGTTTTAGTTAGTTTTGTAGATTTTACAACGAAGCGCATGATGCGCATGAAACTTTTATTAAAATAACTAATATTCATCGTATTTTATTCAATATGGCTGACTGACAGTGACGGCGGTCATTTTTATTCATTTTCTTTGTCATGGCAAGACTATATCACAAAAAAAAAACAACAACAACTAACACGAACCAAAAAAAAATAAAACAAAAACAAGATAACTATCGTTGATTTTGTTTTCCACCTTGAGCTGTAAGCAAAGTGTGCTTGAGTATAAAAATAATTTCTATGGCGACTGATTCTTCAAAACGAACACGCACGTAGAAGAAATAATTTGTGTAGTTTTTTTTTTTATTCCATTCTGAGTTTTTTGCCTTCAGCTTAGTTATGAATTTTACTTAGTAACTGTTTTCGTGTTTCGTTCGAAAATTTTGAAAAAAAAAAAAAAAATTATTCAAGCATCGCATATTCCCGACTAGACCTTCAAACGAATCGTATTTTCGATGGTGTGTGTGTGTGTGTTTTTTTATTTTGTTCATTTCTGTCTGCGACTCGTGCACGATCAATATTATATGCGAACAAAAAACGTTGACTTTTGATTGACAGTAGGTGTGTACAATCAACTGAAACCAAAAGGGGAGTTGTGTTTCAATGTGTACAGTGTACACACGTAGTGTGTATATACATAATTTTTTTATTTATAAATGGTAAACACTGGCGTTGTTTCACTTAGTATCCATTGCTGTTGTTGGCTATCTTTGGATAGATTATGAGCCATGTCGTTCGATGAATGCTCATCGAAAATCGACTCACTCACGTCGAATGATGAAAAAGATACACACAAAAACTTTGTACGATGAATTTTGAAGCGCGCCGATGAACAAATGGCACATATGCATAGATCATCAGTTGGCCACGTTGAGATGTCAGTGTGCGTCATGTGTGTACCACATTGTATTTGATTGGGGTTACTTTTTTTCGATTACGAATTGGAATTGAACTTGCGCTTTCCTCTGATAAGTTTTTCTGCTCGCTCGAATGGGTGATACCGAGGCCCATGTTTATCTATTTTTCTGTATTTTTTGAAAATAGTTTTGTTCAATTCTTTTTTCCAATCGTTTACTATATCCATTTATTCATCCGTCTTGTAAGAAATTGATAAATAGCAAAAAGACGTCAGAACAATGACGAACATATCATTTTCTTTGTCTAAACTGTGTACATGATTTTCGATTGATGGAATAAAAAAATTTCCTCTGGCCACGGAATCATTCAATAGACGCACGTAAATATAGTCTTTTTCCACAACATTGTAATACATTTTTGAGCCTGACTTAAATCCATGGTTCAGTATCAAAGCTAAAATTCCAAGTGATTATGCTCCCTTTTCGGTCATACCTATAATTTTAAGTAATAGCCGTAGAAGCAAACTAAAAGCAACAAACACACATACAGAAATGGAGAGAGTGAGAGAAAAAAAAAGTCTGCTCTTCGTTTCATATGTAATCAGATATACCGCCAGAAAAATGTATGGAAATAAAGAGGGTAAATAAAGCCGCAATCCAATTTCATGGGCATTTTTTCTTGTTCGTCTTTTTTCCCGATGCATAGCAAATAGATGTCTAGTTTTCTAATTAAATGTATAGACCATTAAGATGGATTGATGTTTGTAGCACAAATGTGCGCTCCGGCGAACAAATGTGAGTCAGTTTTGTTGATAAATTTTCTGCCTTGTGGCTCAATTTTATATTTCTCATACACACACACACACACACACACACACACACACACACACGAACATTGAAACAGAGATCGACTTTTGCTTTTTCTTCCAAAAACATTTTCGTCAAGCTCAATTCAAGAGTGCAAGGGTTACCATTTACAAATTGACAGATGGAAAAAAATCTAATTTAACATTTCTCGAGATTATTGTCAGGTTTTTTTCTTTTACAAGAAATTGCACTTAAAACAGACAACGCTTAATTATCGGTCACCAAATGTTAATCAATAATTATTAGACGGTAAGAAAAGTTTTGTGGAAAAGGATGATATTTGATCTTTTTTCCTAGTTTTTCCATCATCATTAATTGAAATGAAAGCAAATAATAATCTAACTCACCACATTCTTTTCATCTGGTTTGGTTTTAATATTTTGATTATAGAAAAAAATTCATAAAAATAGAAAAACTTATCAAAAACTATTTTAAAATGGCCTAATTCCGTTAGTGTAAATAAAAGAAGCCATTTTAAAAAAAAAATGTTACTGTATTCGTTGGCAATATCCGCTAACACAATCCATACAATTTATACCATAAGATTCTTCCATATTGCTTTTAAATCTCTCATTATTTCGCATCTGCATTTACCCATTTGGTCGTTGTGAGTCTTCGCTTTAATTTCAATTCATAATATAACACTCCCTCTTTTCAACATTTTCCACTTGACTGTTCATCTATGTGTTTGCTTTCGGAGAGAGTTTTTGAAATGTTTTGATTGACAGTTTACAACCCTCTCCACTGAGACCATGTTATATGTCGTTGCCGAAATGCCATCATTGTGAATGAAATATTTTGAAGTATCTACATCACTCAAATAAAATATTCTACAAGCTTTGCTCATATTCTCTATTCGTTTGTAATAATCATTCTGTCATTCAAATTGAAGCAAATTTCAAAACTTTAATCTTTGAAATTGAAACGCATTTTCTATTCGGGCGACCTTCTTTTGTCGTCCTTGTTTAAGATGAATTCGAGATTCAAGATTTTAAAATGGCATCACTTTTAAAATATAAATGAAACACGCCATGACGATATAATTGAAAATTTTCAATTGATCTAATATTTTATTATTGAATGAAATTCTATTATTTAATCATCGAATTTTTGTTGTTAAATTGATTAAGTGTAACTGTTTGGGGTTGTGACTGCATACGTATCTATTGGAACACATTATTCGCACTCATTGTTTCGAATATTTCAATGTCATCACACTTTCGACTTTTGTTCATAATATTTTTGCGTTTCAAAATGCATTTGAAATCAATAACGATATAAAAGCAAGCAAAAATGAGAGAAAAAAATATTAAATAAAATATTCAAACTAGCGAAACAGATTTTTCCAATGAGTTTTCACAGTCATAATGCACCATCATTTATCCATTGCGTTTGACTCGATTCCGAATTTTGATCTCTATTTATATTCAACGGCTCAGCTAGTAGTGATACTGAACTTGGTGAATACAAATTGGGGAATGTGAGAAGTCGGCAACAGCAAAAAGAAATGATTCTTTTCGTTTTTTTTTTTTTTTTTTTTTTTCTTTACAAAACATAATCGCAAAAGTTGGGTGTAGAAACAATGCGAAAAACGCTTTATTGAAAATACCTTGCTGAAGTAAACGGATTTTTCTGTTGCTGTTGTTGTATTTAGAATGGCTGAATATTGAATAAAATTACGATCAGTCAGTGAATGGTGACGGTGGTTGGGTACATGCGTATATCATATCACACGCATTGGGGTGGAAATGTCACTGCTGAATGAAACATATGTTTTTCATTTTAGAGAGTAACACAACGCGCGTACACCAAACAACTCGACACATTCAACAAACATCGAGATATCGTAAGCGATATGTATGCAAATGCCTTTCAGATAGATATTTGTGTGCGAATAATAATCTTTAATGGGTGTCGAGTGTCGAGGTTAACTGTTCTTTTTGTTTTGCTCATATCCGCTGGCAAAACTTTATAGTTACATTCCGTACGTGCATTTATATTTATATGTATATGTATATGTACGACAAAATCAACAAGCCAGTATTCTGCCACATTGCAAACTCTCTTTCTCTATTTCTCTTTTTCTTTTTTTTTTTTTTTTTTTATTTGCGCAATGACAACGTGCAGCGATATACATTTTCATTTTTATACATAGAATTTTCTAGCTTAAACCTACTCGAAAAGACCACGTAGTTTTCAGTTTGCACATCATTTATGATAAATGTATAATTTAGAGTGAATAAGAGAGCATGTGAGAGCCCAAGCAATAGAGATCCCTTCATATTCACAGTTGAATGCGGTGTCAGATGTCTCTGATAGTGATAAATTGAAAATCTTTTTCTATGAAATGAGAAAGATACATTCAACAACAGCAAGAAAAAAAAAATTATGATTGAATATATTGATGGCATAAGAAAAATCACCTTTATCCCTATTGGCGTCATTTCAATTCATATTTTTGATTTAATTTAGTCTGGAATTAATGAAAAATGCACATAAATGAACATTTTTAAATTATTATTGTTTTTTTCTCTCTATTTTATTTACTTATCCAATTACAACCTCAAATCACGAGAGGTTACTTGATTTTTTTTTCCTATTTTGCACTTCATAATGGTATAAGTGTGACGAGCGGCGCCGTAATTTATAAATTATTACACCAATTTTGTTTTTTGCTGCAAACCACAAATTGAATAAAACCATTTTGTATGCATTATACTAGATGAACCCCTTTTTCTTGATGCTTATTTTAATCCGTGCACAATATGGGCTAACAGTAAAGCAGTATTTAAGCGTTAAATGTTTTTTGGTGGATCCAAAAGTTGCTATTTGCGTGTCAGTGTGGTTGATAAATTTGAAAATGGTTTGCACACTTCTTGCAGTATTTTGTCGGGCACTCCTGCATCTTTAGTCTGCTTCGAAATTATTTAAACTTGCTACTTTGTGCTACGATAAACACACACTCGAATCGCGTTTCACTGACGCCGTCGCCAAAAATAACCCCATAACGAAAATTAAGACATCGTTTCTATTTGATGATTTGTCTTCTGTTGACATACCGGATTAAATTGGTATTTGATGTACAACTCTTTCGTTCAGCACATACACTTATTATGCCACAAACAATCCAATTAAAACAATATAGAATGTGCTAATAATAATGGCTTAGATGTGTAATGAATGTGCAAAATATGTCACATGCGGTTTGATTAGTTTTTGAAGCAAATTCTCCCGTGAATTGCGTGCAATGTAAACATAATACATACTTTTTTGATATTTATGTGGCTTTTTTTTGTTTACTCTATACAAATGCGCGAGATTTCATTTGATTATTCGTTAATTTGCTGCCATTCGAAAAAAAAAAACTGAAAAATTTCATTTGTGAGTGAATGAGCTCAATGTAAAAAGCAAAAAATTGCTGCAATCGACACTCCATTTCAAATATGTAAGGACTGCTACAGACAATTATTTATTTTTTGACACAATTATTGCGATTGCTCGTGAAAGGGTTGCTAATCGTCCGAAAACAAATGATATATTTGGCATTCCACAAACCACATAATAAATTCAACATCCTAACCATTTGTTCAGAAGGTCAAATGTGTGTGTTTTCTCTTCTTTTTCTTTATCTTCCAACAATTCTTGTACAAACAATTTAAACGATGACCATTTTAACCGCATGCATTTATTATTATCTCCGCTCATATATTATTTTTTGGTTTTGCATACATGTGTGCAGTGAATTATTATTTACGTAATGTGTGAGTTTTGGCTCAAATGAAGCGCTTTTTTCTCATCGCAAGTATTCATTAGGCTACAAACATGCTTCTCGACAAGTGTTTATTATGACGTGATAGTGGTCAAAACTTTATGCGGTCTGAGGTTTGTTTATATTCTTTGTTTTTTTGTTTTGTGTGTAAAACCAACCGAAATAGATAGGTTTTAGCTGAAGTGTAATTTTGACCATAAGATCGACTTATTTAACTGTATTTGGAGATTGTCTAGTCAAAAACCATTCAGTATGTAGCAACTATTAATAAATGACCGCTCTAGATCGACTATAAATTTCATGTGTCGTTTTTCTTTCATGTTAGTTTATCAAGTTAATTCAGTAACGCATATTTGTCCATTTAATTGAAAGGGATGGCGAATTGTGTTTCTCAGTTGAATTTAAATATTTTGTTGAAAAATAATGAAAATTCTTAGGTGAATTTCATGAACCAAATTTCTGAAATGTTTTATCTAAATTATAAACAGACACAAGTCATGGCCACACGAACGACATAATTCACTTGGAATTGGAGCCGGTTTCCTTCTTCTACCCTACAATACTTTTTCTCATAATTTCCTGAAGCCATTAAAAACATTTAGTTACAATCTAAAATATTCAGCTTCGCCGTATGCTTTGCGAAGAAGCAAAAAAATATACCACAATGCGATGCTAAGAAGGAAAAAAAAACAGAAATATTTTCATTCGTGGTGGATAAAAAGAAAAAAAAAATAGATCGCCTCTGTAAAAAGAAAGCATCACAAGTGCACACAGTTTCGAAAAGCAATAAAATGAAACTGTTTACGAATCTAAGGATTTAAAACAGTGCTTGAAAAGAAAGCAGCGAAAAAATATTGTCGATAAAACATTTAGGTAAAATACCCGTTAAAATGTGTAAATATTTTTTTATGTTCAGCTTGGCATTCGTGTGGACGATGTTTGAATCTTCCGAATGAATGCGCCGGTTGTTTTTCAGCTTTGCATCTTGGTTTAGCTGCGGGGGAAGAATTTTTTGTTCTACCATTATCCATGAAAGAAAAAAATACGGTTTCGGAAAATTTGGCGCGCATGGAGGCTGTATGACTTTTCAAACAATTTGCATGATTTTTTTTTTCTCATTTTAAAGAGGGTGGATTCTTGTTCTTTTTTACCACTTCTTCAAGATTACTTTTGCTTTCTCGTCTCTCTCTCTCTTTTTCCCATTCTCTTTATCTTCCTCTTTTTCTTTCTCTCGACGGCGGTGATACCACAATAAAAAATCGTTATCTTAATTTTGATTCAGCGGTAAGGCCACTGTAGATTTACTTTTAAAACCATTCAAATGGAGTTTTCATAAAATAGTTTATGTTCTGGCTCGTACCAAAATCTCTTGCCCAATGCGTTGGTGACAAACAAACAAAACCAAAGCAAAAAACGAATTATTTTTAGTGAGTAGTAATGCTAATCGTTATTTTCAATTGGTTGAATCGACTGTAATTTATGTAATTGTCTGTGCGTTTTAACTGCGTCGCGGTTGCCACACGGTATCCTTGTTTATCTCATGGGTCTCGTTATTATCACGGGAATGATTGTGTAAATTGTTGGCTGTTTGGAAAATTATGACCTGAATCGACAACGATATAAAACCGATGTTATCGCCTACGAAGGGCAATTCATATAACACGCGCAAACTGAAAATCTTGAATAGAATCACATTTATTTTTAGTGATTTATTTTTGGATAAAGTGATTCATTTCGCGGAACATGAAAATTTCGAAACCAGTATTTAAAAATGCATTTGAGTCGGATGGGAAAAGAAACACAAATACATCGGTTTATGACATCAATACTGCATCCATTAGCTTGAAATGAATTTGCCGAATTGGAAATACAAACTAATTAAGCAAGGTCAAAATACTCACGACTCTTAACAAACTACAATTTCTAGGTCAACCAAACCATTTTTCATTCTGAATAATTTTTCACTGCAATAATTGAGTTATCGCAACGATATCGGTGACGCTAGCAAAAGCTACAAGTCAACAGAAAAATAAATAAAATAAAATCATATTTTGATGAAATATAACTTCAAGTGAATGAAAATAGTAGAAATCAATGTTCAAAATTCCATTTAAGAAAGAGTGCGTAAATCAAAACCCTAATCTCTTCGTATAGTAAACAAGTTGAGGTGAAGTGAATACATGAGAATTGTGCATAAATAAGAATTATTGACGCCACCAAAAGGATCATATTCCCGTTTACCCCAAATAAAAGCGCTTACATATATGCAAACATATGTTGTCGCTTGTAAATAAATCATATTCTCCCGAAACTTAGAAAGTAAATTCGAACGAATGTTGGATAACGGGAACGAAAATGAGTACGAGAACTGGCAAAGTTAAGTGACGATAGAATGTTGATCTATGCGCCTATAAATCGGAGGAGAGCATATTTGTATTACCTGCGATGTCTCAACATGGTATGTTTAGAACGATAGCAATGCCATCGTAGATTGTACACACAACGAACGCGTTCCATATAGCCTGAATGAATAGAAATGTCATTTGGTTCTTGTGCGGTTCTGATATATTTACTTCTCAAAAGTGTCATCAGAACTTCCGATTCAAAAGCAGTATCCTATCGGCGTTGCCATACAATCGAGAACTTTTCAGCATCAACATTGGATTAAGATTTTAAGGAAACATTTGAATATGATTTACAAATCAAGTGAAAAACTTGCGCAACGACATACGATTCAGTCTTCGTCTGAGAGAGAAATTGAGGGTTCATGTGATGTGCTTGTATGTATTATCGGTGCAGGAAATTCAAGCAATCTCGTGTCTCTTCCTGCATGCATTACAACAAAAAATTTATGATAGATACCTTGATTTCGAAATGAAATGTTATCCAACGTATAACATTTCGATGTATTCTCACTTATAACATTACGGATTCATGTTGAAACCTGTGGGAAATACTCAAAATCAATGTTTGTCAATACTATCTGATTGTTTGTATTCAAATTTATGTTCAACACATAACTTGACGTCGAACATTCCACTCAAATCAATTTAATTAAAATAACCTTCAGAATTAGCATCTCATGGGCAAAATTTCAATGTGTCATTCGCCAAATCACTTTATGGAAATTAAAATGCGTATATTCGTTTGAAGACCATTAAAATGATAATCACGCAAACACTTTGTTTTGAAATAATTGCGTTTGATCTTTCAACTGAAAAACACTTTATTTAAAGTAGCATTGACAAAATGATTTGTAATTTTTTCTCCATAATCATTTAGTATATTGATGCCATCAAAAGAATAAATTGTCTTTTTGTATGAGATTCTGGGGTTCAGCGTTAATTTATGAGTTTAATTTTTGTTTTAATTCTACTTCTTTTGAAAACAAAAAAAAAAAAAATAATAATTTGATTGAAAATCGAGTCATTTCTTAACTTGTTTCACATGTGCTCCAAACAGTGAGCTGAATATTAAACTGAAATTAATGAATCAGTACAGACAATAATGAATAAAGACAGGTGTGGAAAGCATCGCAAAAAAAAAGTATACAAACTTCATGTTTTTTTTTTATCAATCTGATCTGAAGATATTCATTGCACTTGGCATGAAACACACCATTGCAAATGATATCTGGATGCAATAAAAACAACAACACAAAAAACTGAACGTACAGCTCTTGCATTAATAAATATTTAATCGCTTCGAAATGAAGAAATGAATAACTCAAAACGTGTAATTATTTTAGAAATTATGTCGAAAAGAAAACAAATTCTTCTAGCATTTATTTGTATGTCGACAAATGTAATGGTGTGTCCTATTCCATCATGTTTGTATCGTTTTGGGTCAATTGCCAAGCAAACCACCCAAAATGATAAACATAAAGTTGATTATTTACGCAGGTTTTTGTATCGTATTATTTATTCATGACTATTCCTATACATTTTCTCGCTTTGCCTGTGTCTGTTTATATGACATATCACGTGCACCACCACCAGCAGCAGCTAAATTATATATTTAAAGCTTCGCTACAATGTTCATATCGACGAGTGAATAATCGAAGAGATTGTTGTGGGCATTTACAAAACCGAAAACTTATTTATAAACTCTTTGAGCGATTGATATAGAATGGCATGGCATATGACCAGAAGGAAAATAGACGCCACCGCCGTCATTGTTGTCGACACCATGTATTTTCTCATTCTTTCTCTTGCTTGCTTTTGATTGGTGTGCATGTTTACGTGCCATTGTTTTTGTTTAGATCGTGTAATTGTTGTTCCGTATGTTATTGTTACGTCTGTCTTTTTTTCTCTTTTTTTTTCTCTTTTTCTTCATATACACGCGCTTTCAAGCGATATAACATAACAACATTCTTAGGTATTTTATTCCATTTTAATAATTTAATTGTAAGACTATTGACTGAAAAAAAAAGAAACGCGTTTTTTTCTTTTCAATCGTCCAACGCGCACGAAACCATAATTGAATTAAACGAAAGAATGAACACCATACATAAAATGAAACAGACGTTCGCCCGTGAAAAAAAAAACAAAATAATAATAAAATGGTGGATCGACTGGGGCACACACATTTCAATATTATTAAAATAAAATTAAGGTGAAACTCTGACAAAGAAATAAAAGAAGAATGGTGTCGAACACAAAACATTCGTCTTAGAATTTGATGATAAATTTCTATAAAACAAAAGTTGAATCGAATTATATATTTCATTCGGAAATTATTCAAAGGGATAATAGAAATGATTGCTGTAATCACTGAGACACAGGCCATATTCTAACAAAATAATTTTGCAACATAGAACATAGCTATGGAAATTATCTTGTTTAATCGACGATATTGTGGTAGCAAAACATGCAATATTGATACTCCTTTTTTACTTTGTAATTTCGAATGATTTGTTTGTTTATTCATTTCCATCACCCTCAAAATCCGGAATTTATAATTTGCAATGTAAAATTTTCAAATTGCATTTATAATGATTGTTTCCATGCAACATTTTTATTAATATAATAAAATAAAATCGAAATTTAGAAAAGTAAATTCGTAAATTTATTACAAATTTGATGGTAAAAAGATCTTTCGTTGCTCATTTATTTCAATGCTTTTCATTAAAATTGCTGTTTATTATTTGAAAATTGATTTTTATTGGTCAATGTCGTTGAAGCAAAAAATAACCGAAATTATATTTGAGATTTTCAAGACCGATATAATTTACTAAACGTAAATTCAAGATGTAGCAAATTTTCCATTATCATTGCAGTGGTTTGATAGTCGAAAAATTTGCATAGCATTTTGCTTCAGACGCCATAATTTTGGTTTGGCGACAAGAATCTACGTTAAAACGACCATAAAATTTCGAAGGTTTCATGGAATCAAAAAGCCAACAATTTCAGCTTTTTACTTTATTACTTTCATGAAAATTCCAAGCTAAAAAGAAGCAAAGAGAAAAAAACGTTATATTGTGATACATGTAATGTGCCGCCGAATCAGAAAGCAAAAAATCTCTTATTCTCATCAACGAATAAAGAAAAACGAAAGAAAGAACTCAAGTAAAAAAAAAAAACAGAAATGTCAGACTTGAATATCGATCGGCGTATTTCCTGTTACATGTTTTTTTTCTCTTTGCTTCATCTTTTTATTCAACTGTGTGAATTCTTATTAGTTTTAAGGAAAGGCGCTGTTCGTGGGTAAAACACTTGAAATAGGTATGCAATTATAACCGAATGAACAAACAACGGACAAAATGGCTGCCGTGAGATAGTCTGTTTGGTGTCTTTTTTTTAATCTCCCTCTATCTGTCTCACATTTACTTTGTAAATTGGCCTTTGCTGTGCGATTAAATACTACAGATGATATGAATTCGCAAGAAAATCATAACACAGAAATCAGCTTTTATCATGTGCTTTGAAACGAGAAAAAAATAACAACGAAAAATGTTCATTTCCGAAAAAATTCTCTGCTCACTGGCCACGCGCACTGATTTCATCACTCCGCAAATGAATTTTAGTTTATATCTCACTTCAATGGGGAAAAAAATTATATAAAACTGCTGTTCACAAAGACGATTCTTATTTCAATCCGGCATCATATCATTTTCTGGCTGGCTATAGCAGACATCACAACTGATGCAATAATCATTAAAGTAATTTTTATTAAAAAAAAAAAATATATGATTGCAAGTCTTTGCAAAAATAAATACTGGTACACACACGTAATCAGAAATTAATGGCGAATACCGAACGAAGCTTGACCAATATCTCATACAAAATAACTCTTCTATCTCGTTTGGATCACATAATTATAGTAATTTTAATAATTTCAGCCTCACTTCCTAACCAACATTCTTTGATTTGATTGGCTGATATAATGAAGGATCGAATCGAGTGTTTCATTTTCCACACTTAACCAATATTAAATTCACACCATATAGCTGCCAGCGATCATGATTTGATATCAAATCCAATATGTATTCATAATACAAAGTAATTCAAATTGAATAAATAATGTGCTCATTTTCAATCGCAGTGCACGGAAATAATTTAGATTCAAACTAGATTTTGTGATACAGTGCCATTTCATATACGTCATGGAATTGGATAATTAAATAAAATTGACAATATGTGTGCACTCTGTGTTTTTTGCTATATAATATGACCGGAAGAGTTTACAATCGTCAGACATTCAAAGTGTAACTTCTTTCGGATTGAAATGAAAGAAGAAATTTCTTGTATTTAAAAAAAAAAAAAAATGTCCATCGTTATGTTTCACATTTGAACTGTAATTAATGCTATAAACTCGTATAGAACTAAAAAACTGTACGAATAGAACTTCTCTCTGCAATCCTTTTGAGAATTGAAAGAGAATGTGTTTCTGTATCAAAAAGAAAATCTTCAGATGTGGACATGCATGTAGTGAAATATAATCCTTTCGGCATCATTTGAAAACTCATTTATCATCTCCGGTAAATTCTTTTTAATTATGCGTGAAGAGACCAAATCAACATAGCACACACAATGGAATATACATATGTGCGGTAGAGTTAAAGCCTGTGATTTTCTTCAATTGCGATTATCGAAGCGGTCAAAATCATAAATCAGAAGTCAAAAAAATCTCTCAGTTTTGTGAAAAAAAAAAACAACTGAATAGATATGACGAAAATGGCCAACAGATATGGCAGCTCCGTTATGCATTGAAAAAAAATAAAACATTCAAATGCGACGAATGACATCTGATGAAAGACAATTTATAATAATTTTCTCTCTCTCTCTCTCTCTCTCTCTTTCCATTCTTTTCCAGTGTCGACAAGGGGAAAAAATGGTCCATTATTATTGTTCACAATTCTTTTGTGCATTTTTATATTAATATTTCGTTTCAAATGATTTTGTTTTGCAAATAGCAAATAGTTTAGAATGAAAATCAGAAAAACATGCACGAAATGAATTTGATCTTTTGCGGAATGTGGAATATTCCGTCGAAAGAAACTAATGTCGACCAGCAAAAATCCAAATGGTTTGACTTTGCAGTGAGCAACCGGAAAAAAATGCAAGGATTTGGTACCATTTGAATGATTAATGATATTTTGTGTACATTTTTGTATTCCAAAGTATTAAATCAAGAATTTTCGTTCTTTTCGAATCGAATGTTCTTTTTTCTTTTATTTTCTGCCTCCTCTTCTCGTCTCATCTGAATTTAAATGCTCTGTTGTTGTCGTGTGTCAGAGATTTTTTTTCCAAGTTGCAACTTATACTCAAACTGCTTTCTGTATTCACAAACGTCCTTTCATTCGCGGCGTGACAAATGTAAAAATGTGTCGTCGACAGGTCTCCTTCAAATTCATAAAAATGTATACATTTCATAAATGAATGTATAAATATTTTTGTCATTTTTCTCGCTTTGCAGCACATTCAAATCGCATTTGGCCATGGCTAAGGGTTGCAGAAGAAGACAAGAAATGATTTTTGATTTTTATTCCGCCAACTTTGACCTCTTGCTTGGCTCAATTCCATCCATTCCATTTGGTGATGACTGAAACTATTTATGGATTTGGCTGGAATACAAAAGATTCATTTTGAATTTTATTAATGTTTAACCAAATTATGACTTATTATGCAAAAGAGAAAATTGGATCTTGGCAAGAACAATTTAAATAAGAATGTGATCAAGCCAATGAACATTTGACACTTTGTGTGGGTTGAAAATGAAAAAAAGTAATATTATTTCATCATATTCAAAAGCGGTAAATGAGCACAATTTTCGAAACAAAGGCGCCCATTTTTTCAGATGTTTAGTTCATTTGAACGAAACGAATTGATTATTTTCATTTAATTTCATAATTTTCAAACAAAACCGAATATTTTTTGATGCATATCTCTATCAGTAGCATGCATTGTGTCGATGTAATATTAATTCAATATTTCTACTTCTAAAAGTCGAATGCGTAAGGAAAACTGGTGATCTTACTACAAGTAAAACGATTAGTTACTGAAGAAAACTACTATCTACCTCTGAATCAGAGCTTGTGTTTTTACTAAAAACAAAATGAAAAAAATTAGGACAAATTATTTATGTAATGAACGAATACATGGCCAATAGAGGAATGATTGAGAATGCAAACACCTGTAACAAATCGATAAGTCGAGTGAACGTCTGAAATTAGACATATGATTAGAGAATAACTCGAAAGAATAAACTCCAAACCGGAGAAAATGTTCGCCTGAAAAGAGAATCATTAATTATCACATAATCTGCCATCTGAAAACCAACGACCATCAAGCTAGACGATCTCTAGAGGGAAAAATGAACAGTTTATCTATTTTTAAACAAAGAAAATGTTGACAACAACAGAAATGAAGAAGAGCTCTGACGTCTGTTCAACTTTTAGTACATTTCAAGACATATGAAAAATTCGAAATTTGACATAAAGCAATGCACAGAGAAAATATATTTCTTTCAGTGTAACGAAAAAAAACCCGTTTCCTGCATTGAGGTTTCAAGAGACATTTTTCAAAATTCCAATTCAATCGAATATGTTTTGTCAATTGTCTAAAGTAGCCATGTAAAAGAGAAAGGCCGCCGCTGTTGCACATTGCGGTTTCTGACTGTCCAGACACTTTCATTATTTATATTTCTTCTTTTGATTCATTTCAAATCCTTTTTTGAATTGTTAAATGACGTACAAAGAGCTCAAAGAATCGAAAACCATTTGAATGATTTTGTGATGAAAGTCGAAGAAATAAATGCGGATAAAGTCATACATCAACAGATGATACATCAATGAAAGCCAACAATAGATCAACAATAAATATTTACCGTTTATGTGCTTCTGTGATCAGCAACTCTGTCGAACAATGACTAGCACTGATTTCAATGAAAAAAGAATTGTCTACAATTTATCAAACAAACATGCATACAGTTCAAAATAACTCATCATCGACACTATTCGAGCTCGTTCAATCACTTGTTGACAACAAAGTGCAGCATTGAAACAAAAAATGTGTTCATAAATAACTTTCTAGATGGGAAAGTAAGGAAAACGTGTGAAATAATTGTAAATAGTTGCTACTTGAAATAATCTTTCATTTTTTATTTTCTCGTGTGCGCGAGTTTGATTCATGAATATCACTAGAATAAGAGAAAACTCTTCATCAATGGATTCAAACATTAATTACATTCATATTTTTGGAACAAAAGCGAAACAAAAGACATAGAAAGAGAAAAAAAACGAACAGAATAATACACATAAACAAAATTTATTAATTGCATTAACTAAACCAGAAGCACATGTTCATATTGAAAAGCTGAACGTCAAATGGCCTATTGTTACAAACGGTTCATTCATAATATTTTTATAAATAGCTCTGGACATTGTCAGTTGCCTGTTTCGTTATAAATTTTCATTTTTCCCAAATGTCGAATTCCAAACGAGGGATAGAAAGAGAATGAATTTCATCAGCATTCTCAACATATTGGTTCAATTTATTCGAAAACGAGCATTTAATTATCTCATTGCTTGGCAAACAAACTAATACACAATTTGGTTGAAAATTCATTGCAATCACGCATGTGATTAGATTGCACAGTTTGCATATTGATTAAAATTTGGTGCGCAGAATTTGGAATTTCGTTTTTCGTGAATTCGATATTCGGTTGCATTTTGTGGGATGATGATGACAAACATATTCCAATCAAGTAGAGACTATGAAGAAGCAATTTTCCGTATGCCGTTTATATTACGTATTCTATCAAACAAACAAAATAAAACAGAGCAAGCGATAGAAAGAGTGACAGAGAGAGAGAGAGAGGGGGGGGGAGAGAGAGAGGACCATTTGAAAGCCGGTGAATTTTGTATAGAGCTTTAAAGTAAGTTTAAATGCGATTTTGATTACGTCGCAATTTGCATATTTTGTTTTGCAGATTTATCCGCATGTGTTTTGTTTCGAGTTTTCCGTCTGTGGTTGTTTCCACGACAAACAAATTAAAACAACCACAAAACCATCCAACTGCAAAGATCTTTTTCGTTTCAATTCGTTGAGGAGATTGCTATCATCCAGTTCCGACAGTTGTTTTCATATGGATCGCTTTTTTAAATTGCAATCTAGCATAGCGCGATTCCTACACAATGAAACCAATTCGAAGGTAGACAGAAAATACAAAATTTTCCCCACTTTTTTGAAAACAGAAGAATTAAAATTAGAAACTCTGTGTACGAAGCGGAAATTAGTCGATAATTTTTTTTCTTAAGTTCAATATGTAAATAAAATATGAAAGCGATTTCTTTCGTCACCCATCAAAAAAAAACAGCACAAAATATCAGATTGAAGTGAAAACCCAGTGGACTATACTGAATGAATAGAATTCGTTTAATGTATTTAATCGATGTAACTGAGAGTCATGTGAAGTGTCAAACGCAACGGATATTGTTTAGTGAGCAATGTTTACATGTCATAGAAAATTTTGTCATCGCAAAAACTTCACCAAATAACTTGAATAGGCACGGCACATAGAGAATGATGCTGTAGAGAAAAAAAAAGAGAAAAATGCCGAGAGGAGAAAAAAACAAATCAATCATTTTTGAGGCGAACGTCGCGCGGCAAATCAAATATACAATGACAACGTAGCAGTGTGAAGTGAAGTGAAGTGAACGACGGAAGAATTTTCTTCGACTTTTATATTTTCCATCGTTTTGAAATTATAAAATCGGCTAATACCTGCCCTGCCATTGTGTGCAACCTGCGACTCGATACGAACATTTTTATGATAATAAGCGAATTGATTCTGTCTTTTCTCTTCTTTTTCGCTTCACGATTGTCTATTTGTTTCCAGTATAAAAAAAACCATGTGATGCGAAATGTCGTCTTCATTTTTAATCGAAACGATAAATTATTTGTCAATTTCAGAATACATTTCATTCTCCCTTGTACAATAATCCAAACGAAAAATGGAACAGAGAAAAATCCTTGAAGCAGTTCAATTTTCTTTAGTCGATTTACTCTTTTATTTTGTCTGCATTTTCATTCAACTGAATTAATTTTTTCTTTCTTCTTCTCCAATTGTTTTATCTTTGCAGCTGAATTCGTCGCAGAAAATGGATTGCCACGTCGACTGCGTACCGCGTACACAAACGTTCAATTACTGGAATTGGAAAAGGAATTTCATTATAATAAATATTTATGTCGACCGCGAAGAATTGAAATTGCAGCAAGCTTAGAGCTCACTGAACGACAGGTAAACTATTGGAATTTTAAAAATGTTTTCATTTGAATTTCTCAGTGCAATAATAGCAAATCGAAATTGAAATATGTCTTCAATTGTTTTCTATTTTTTATGGAGCTGATTACGAAATAATTTTACATTTTAATGACATTCGAAAATTGATTTCAGGTGAAAGTATGGTTTCAAAACCGTCGAATGAAACACAAACGGCAAACTATATCCAAAACCGATGAAGAAGATAATAAAGATAGTCTGAAAGGTGATGACGATAGTCAACCATGCAGTAAGTTCTTTTCCACTAATTATTTCCACATTTTCGTAACAATCGATTCAGTTACAGTTTTACATTATACATTCTTCATTTAAACAATGATTTGCGTTTGAAACTCACTAATAAAATCAATTTGAATTTATTTAGAAGATGCTCTAACTCCAGATTCAAGCTCAAAGAAATCATGCCAAGGATGCGAGCTACCATCACATGATATTCCCGATTCCACATCGAATTCACGTGGTCACAACAATAATACTCCAAGTGCTACCAATAATAATAATAAAAGCCTTGGCAACGGTAAAGAGAAACCTTGAACACACATTAAGCGCATCATCAATTGATTATATTTCGTTTTAATTATTCATTAGTTACACCCAATTCCTCATTGGACACGCCGATTTCGAGCAACAACAACAGCGGAAGCAATCATATTAAGGGCAGCACAATTATAAGTGCTGACTCAAGTGTTGCATCTAGCATTAGTCTTGATGAGGATGAAGAGAGCCCGACTAAGGTTAAGAAAAAGGATGAACATCATGTGAGTAGCCATCACAAATTAAAGAAAAAAGTAAAACATCTACATTTGAATTAAATCAAAAATCGGTGCATATTGTAATGTTTTAATTTTTCCTTATAATTTAGACTTTGAAAAAGGAAATGCCAATGGGAAGTGTGAAAAATCCATTTTACAATAATTTTGATATGCAACAACGACGTGAAATTTCGTCGGAGCAATTTTCAATGCCATCAAATCTAGCAAATGTACAAGCTACTCCACCGCCAACGGTTTCAAATAATAGTGCCATTCATAACAGCAGCTATGGCCCAGCCCAAATATTGATGAAGCAAAATCAAAATAACACGAAAAATCGTTTTGCCAATGCAAATGCAGCGGACGCCTATTATGGCAGTGGTTATTTTGGAAAACAATCGAATCCATCGATTGATTATTATGGAAAATATGAAGTTGAGTTTGCTGCTCATCAACAGAAAGGTGTATTGCCCAATCAAATAACTCCATTCAATCAACAATCAAAGGCTGATTTTGTCGAAGCAAAGCCACCAGTCGAATTTCATCACATTAAAGGTGAAATTCATCACAGTGTCAAACCCGAATTTGTGCAACAACAACAACAACAACAACAACAACAACAGCAGCAGCAGCAGCAGCAGCAGCAACAACATCTCAAAACTATCGAATTCCACCATGGAAAAGCACCAAACTTCCATTTGAATCATCAAAACTTTTATAATCATCACGCATCACATGGTGCGAATATCGATGGAGCGCATCAAGCATCGCTGCAATATAATGCAAACCAATACTTTCCAAATGAATATGGAGCTGCAAATGATTTGGAGGCACCGGCTGCATATTACGAACAGAAAGCGGCATCGGCTCAACAAAGCTACTATGAAAATATGTATAACACAAGCGGCAATAATGCTGGAGAATTTCATGGTGTAAATAACACCGCATATGGAACGCCATCTAACGGACAATTGCCGGCTGATCATTGCGATAGCTTTATGTATCCGCAATACTTTGAAGGAAATCATCCGGATTCAAATGTAACCGTTTCAATGCAGGCAGCACAAGTACAAGCACAGGCACAGGCACAGGCTCAGGCTCAGGCTCACGCACAAACACACAATCATATTGCACAGGCCCATAATCCAACACATCAAAATCAACATTATAATCATGGTGTTGCTGGTCCACATTATCATTTGGCGCAACAACATATTAACGGTAACCAGCATATTTCTGCTTCACCTATGGACAACTCAAACAGCTCGTCTGATTTCAATTTTTTGAGCAATATTGCCAATGATTTTGCGCCTGAATACTATCAATTGAGTTAGTTGGAAATGAGTTTTCGATTGAATCAGTTCTGAAAACAATGAAAATTGAATTATTTTCCCAATTTAAAATTTAAAAAAAACAGTAATATATTTTTAATTTTGAAATCAAAATGTCAATTTTTAAACAACAATATTCGGCGGAGTTGTCATCAAATGGCTAACAGTTTTGAAAATGCTCATATAATTTTAGTTGTTGGCAAGAAATTGTAAATATACAACATTTCCACTTTATAATCTGTGTGCTAGAAGGAGTTGAAGCTAAAGAAATTCACCACTTCCGTTAGATGTGCACAGTTTATTGTTTTCCATTGATATGGTCATGCATAGTTAGCAATGTAGAAGAGGTGTTTCTATTAAAATGGCTTTTAACTACTTGTTTTTTACACAGAGAAATGTGACTAAAAATAGTTTATCACTAAATTTAGCACCATTTTAACTTTTATGGAAATACAATTTAATTAAGTAATCATCACACAGCTTGAATAGTTTTTATGAACTCTTATGATACAAATTTTGTGTATATTTGATATGATCAATGAGCAAAACCAGCGACAAAATTGAAAATCCCCAAAAATTTTCATGAAAATTTTATTTTGAGAATTTTCACATTGAAAATTGTTATTGTGTCTTTTTATGTTTAATTTGTTAGTGATTTCATGTTAAAGTGCAAATTTCTGTTAATTTGTAAGGTGGAAGAATCTTTCATATATGAATGTTCAATATTCACATTGAAATATTTTACGCAGTTGACTGTTCGGCAAAAATATATTTAAACATTAAAAGTCTCCTCCTCGAATGCCATACGAATGACAGTGGCAATTTGCCATGGTTTATATAAAAATTGGTAATTCGTAGCTCATTCATGCACACTGTTGAGATTCAACTTTATCGATAAATACGTAATCTTTGATATGAATACATTATAATTGTACTCTTGCATCACTTTTCTAAGATCGTGTAAATAACTTGAAATCTAAAATATAAAATGCAGTTTAAATCGTATTTTTTTCGTAGGCAAATTTATCGGTGTAAATTATTGCTTAATTCAATACCCAACATACAACACAATTGAAACAATTTTCCCTAAAATTTCGATAAAACATTAAATTATCTTTGAAAATGAATATTTAGAGTTTAAGAAAATCGAAATTATGTATTATTCTATTGTATTCTCTTTTTGTGAGTCACAAGCCGAAGTTTTTTTTTTCTCTGTAAATCTATTCCCATTTCGAAAATATTGATAGTGCTAGCAAATCAAAATATCTAAATATATAATAATCTCTATGGATAATGAATATGAATATGGATATGAAACATTAAAAACTAGATTTAATTCGATTCTTGATACACTTTAGACAAATTTCAAATATACTGATCATAAAATAAAGCATCATTTAAAAATAATAATAATAATTATGATTATAATATAAAAATACTCACATGTGTATTTGTTTTAATTTATTTTTTCCTTTTTCCCAATTTATATTTCATGAAATAGTGTGCACACTTCGTATTAGCATGTAAAGCTGTTTGTCCTTAAAACGAATATTTCAATTGTCAACGATTCTCTCCAAAAGATATAAAGCAAGATTCTCGCTAAGAGAATTGTTGAAGATTGCAATCGTTATGAACTAGAAGCTTGAGACGAATATATATTAACAAATGAAAAAATATACTCTCTCTGGCAAATTTCTTGTACTTGGGGAGAGTTTCATATTTTCAAAATTTTTTATTACAACCTCTCATCAATTTCATGTAATCTATGTTTAGAAAAAAACGAATTTTACACACATAGATCTACTCAATAAAAATAAAATTGAGTATACTCAATATGATTACAACTAATCTTCATGAAGGGTTCTCATTAAGAACTCTCTTAAGCAGATATATTCATCAAATAATTTATTAACTGATACATAGAAAAAGTAAAATAATGAAAAAAAAAAAAACATAATTTAAAGATAGAAAGTTTTGGTATTTATTTGAGGTAAGAAAGGCACTATACGCTTGTCTATATTTGGCATTCTAAATAATAAGTTTTAAATAAAATAGAAAATGTCTTTTTTATCTTTTATCAAATGTTAAATTAATATTAAGAGTCAAGCTCTTGAATTTAGTGAATATATTTAAAATGAAATATGTTTGTCGCTTATTTGTGTTATTAGTATGAAAAGATAATGATGTTATTTGAGAAAGAAAAAAAAAAAATATTTCGCCAATTTTAAAATGATCTATGCTATATTTATATGGAAAATTACTTTTAATTGGTAAAAATAGATAATTTCCATGAGATTGCAGACTTTATAAATAGTAAACAAATGTCCAATAGAAGATATTGAATACGAGAAAGGCACACGGGAATAACACACGTGATCGACGATCAATCCAGTAAGAGATCTCTTGGGGAGTCATAGTTGTCCAGCCTTGGCGAGCATTTGGATCAGGTGATGCACAATTTGTATGACTCATTGGTAATGTTGTTATACTGGACGATGGTTCCATATTTACGGCAACATTAATACCATTTTCCTGCATTAAATCATCCATACTTTGTGTTGTTGTTATTGTTGGTATTTTGTTATTATTCGGAAAAGACTAAAAGAAAATAATTAGTTTCAGTTCTGGGCTCGAAAGTCGATAATGATGATCGATGACTCACATGAACCGTCAAATAATTATTGAATGTATTATTATTTTCTGGTTTATTGCCTTCGAGACTTGAACATGAGCGTGATTTTTGCAAATTTGTACCAATATCTTTGCGTGTAGGCCTTGGAGTCAACGTTGATTTCAGAATATATTTACTGTTTACCTATAATTGTGGAAAATTTATTTATAAATTATGCATAGTAAGCATCAAATGTATTGTCATGTACCTTCTTCAGTTCGACATTGTTCTTTCGACGCCAAATCGTATTGACGAACGCGAATTCGACTAAACTGCCAAAGATGAAAAAACAACAGCCAAGGAACCAGACTTCAGACATCTAATCATGTGATGAAGGCAATAATCATTATTATAATAATTATGATGATTATCACAGAAATGACAATTTTTTTCAAATTAAAATCCAAAGATTAGATCTCGTGATGTCTAACTAACTAATCAATTTGTTATGTTTACGTCTGATTTTTTAAGCCAAATTAAATTATGATTTGCTATGGTTAACTTCGGTCCCCAATTGAACGTCCATATAAATTTTAATCCATAAATACCAAATCATTTGTTTGCTGGCCATAACTATTGAGTTGATCAACTATTTTTTTGCCGATTAAAAGAATCTATTAATAAACATACCTTTATATAGCTAACTTTTGGAAGAGTTTTTCCTTGTGCCGATGCCAATGTAATAAATGTTAACATCGTGCTCGTACCCAACATAATACGTGGTGGACTTGCATCAGCTTGCAACCAGAATGATACCCAGGAAATTGAAACAATCATAATCGATGGTAGGAAATAATCAAGCATATAAAAACCCATCTCACGTGCTAAATGCACTGTAAAACTTAAAGAACTGTAATTTCCAGCTAAAAGATTAAAATCACTTTTACAATGAAGCATTTTGGATTTACTGTACTGTTTTCTTACTGAATGCACCATGTCTCAAGTCGTTCAAATCTGCATTAATTATTGTTTCATTGGTCCACATATTTAGCAAAACATATTCGGTCAAATGCAACTCAGGTGCTAATGTGATTGGTGATTTTTCTTCCCAACTTAAATTCAACTCAGATGTATTGTACATCCCTGTAAATAGTGAATTTTAAATCAATTAAGAAAATAAATTTAAGAATTGCGTCAACAATCTTATTTCACTTACAACTTTCGAAAACTGTTCGGCATTTTTGTTCATCAAATGGGAATTTTTGCAAGTTCATCCAACAGTGAAGTGTAGCTTGAATACGAGTGGACACGATCACAGTTCCATCGGGTGATACGGATGTTAAAACGTCTTTTTCTGGTGTTCCAAGTACTGATGAAGCTCGTTCATTAGCCAAAAAAATATGTGGTGTCCACAGTGAATCACGTAATGCGCTTTGTCCCATTATTGGCTCTCGACGATTTGGTGCCACTTTACGAAAAACAAGCCGAGAATCCACATATCGCAATTGAAGCAATGCATGAATTTTAAATTGCTATGCAGACGAATAATGAACATATTAATTGTAAGAATCTGAAATGATTTTGCTTGATGGAATTAATAGAATAAATACTAACGAGATCATGTGCTTCTAAGTTCTGCATAAAATAAATATATGCACGGGAATATACTGTAATTGGTTTTCGTGTTCCATCTGAATTGAGGGCTGCCCAAATAAAAAAAAAAATACCAAATAAATAAAATTAATACTTTTCAAATGATAATTGTTATTTCATATGACAATTACGTACAAAGTGGTCTTTCCAAACGATCGTATCGACATGGATGTGTTAGGCGTTTTATTAGCTGTGTTTGTGAAAGTTTTTCTGCATCCGAAAAACCTGGACAATCTGGTTCGGAGCTATTAATAATAATAAAAATGTAAAATAAAATGTCAAAACGTTTACTGTATCCTTCTGTAGAAACAGTGATCTTAAATGATTCACTTTATCTTATCATAAAGAATTTGTTTGTTGCCGAAATGATAAAAAAATAAACAACAGAATTAATCGCAATTAAACGCAATTGAAACGTGGTAAATATTTGCTGAATTCGACGTGAATTTTCTTCTATCTAAATCTGATTTAATTATTTTGAAACTTTTTCACTGATTTTTTGTTTAAACAGTGAATTTTATCGCAAAATTCCAATACTTTGTAGAAAGAAATAATAATCATTAAATCTGGTTAAAATGAAATATATTGCTATAAGCTTGGTGTTTGATAGAGAGCTCACGAGTGTCAACAATTTTTTCAAATTGTATTTGCATTCATATTTATATTCATATTGGCACAAATACGCAACGATCACGAAAGAAAAACGCATTGTACAATGATCTCATTTTGTTATTTCAATAAATGTAGACAAACTTCAGAATTATCATTTGCGCTGAATTTTGACTTAATTTTTATTCAGATCAAATTATAATAACCAAATTGTTACTATAATCTTATTTTACTCGATTTTCTTTATTGTTGTTATTGTGAAGAAGAAAGTAATAAATGTCGGAACTTGTTGACTTCATGAAAATGATGTTTTGAAATTCGTTAAAATATTGAAACATTTCATAGGTTTATCTCATTCACTGAACAAGTGCAAGAACAAAAATACAATTACAAAATGCGAAAGAGTAATTGAATTTAAGAGACGAAAGACTTTAATCGTGGTAATATCAATGTTGATCGTGAGCAGTGTGCACAGTGCACACTCAATACCTACACATTTATTAGAGCAAAAGTAAGAGAAATGATCGTTAAATATGACTTGCAACATAAAATGAACTTGGTTACCTTGCCATTGATACACTGCAAAATATAATATAAATGAGACTGTAGCAGAGAACTGTGTCAATCAATTGATTGAAACACAGTTAGTTCGAATAAGCACAAGCGACGCAACCGACTCTAACTCAACGCAAAACTCTTTTTGTTATTAACACGTGCGTGCATAACAATTTCGCATTTAACATTGCACAATCACCAAACTAAGCAAAAATGATCGGAAATGATCGGAAATGATTCTAAGTGAAAAATAAAATCATATTATTTATATTGGTTTGTTGAGACACTATAATGTAATTTTTTTTATTACCCGAATTCAGTTTTATGATCTTTTGTGAATTTGAAGTTCTTATCATTGAAAAAGAATTTATTTATGCAAAGCACGGAGCTTAAACTAAATTCTTTTATGACAAACAGATGATTTATTGCGTGTTAACTGCCTCTAATCAGTGGTACGTGCCCAGAATTAAGTAGCAATAAAAAAAAAACAATTTAGGATATAGTAGATTATTATGGAAGTAATAGTACCTGATGATAATTTGACCTTGCTTTTGAGGTACATCCCTTTCAAGTTTATTAATTGATGCATTTACTGAAGCGGGCGGAACAAGTAACAATGCACTAGCTGGAGCGTCAGGAATTGCAGCATCAGTTGTTGAATTTTCACTGATTGGAGCTTGTCGTGATACAGTGGAACTACTTGAATCAATATTATTAACTATCACCTTAAGCGACGTTACATTTTTATTAGCTGTTTCGTCTTTTAGTGGTTTACTTGGTGTTGATTGTTGAGATTGTGCAGATGAAAATAAGTCAATAATCACCGTTGAATCGTTCACTATAAAATGCTTTGATTCATCTTTGTTAATTGCCTCATCAATATCACTTGTTTGCAAGGCTGCTGCATTTATTGTTTCCACAGCGTATGCTATAGCCCAAAAAATTAAAATTGTTCTCGAAGCAGTTGCCATACTAATGTGTAGTCAATCTTTTGATTTTCAATGTTTTCAATTATACACAATTTTCGCTCTTACTTAACATTGATCATGAAACACATTTCGATGTATCTGCAATTGTAATTTCACATTATTTTTTTTTTTTTTTTTTTTTTTTGTCATTTGTAAAAACACTTAATTTTCTTATATGCAAAGCAGCACGCCTGAATGCACAAAATGAATTAACAGAATGGGTTGCTGTTTTTTTGCTAGTTTGTTTTAAAGAAATAAATTCATTTCATTTGTACTGAATAATTTTTAGTTATAATAAACATGATGATTGAAAAATGGTAAACATTTGGAATTCAATAAACACATTGAGGTAAGCGAACTTTTGCATGACAAAAAACAATTTATTCCATAACAACTGATAGTACTGCTTATAATTTATAATCCAAAGATTATATATTAAGATTGTCTCAAAAATTGCACGTCATATCGATTATTTAGATTTATAAATGGTGAACCTAATTGGATAAAAATACTCATGTTATATTGTGGTGTGTCAATAGTTTTTATTGATCATTTATGCCTATGTATGATCTTTTGTATATCGATTTCAAACATAATTATAAATTATATTGAACGAATAACGGTTAATTGTAAATAAGTGAATTTTATTTATTTTTTCTTTATTTTTGTTTATTTCCGAAAATGAGCAGCAATGTGAAACAACACATTGAAATCATTTGCAAGAAATAAATGATAAAAAAAAGACCAGTTGCTTGTATGAAACGTATTAGAGAGTGTCGGTGGCAATTGTGTAAATATTTGTTGAAACGATAAAATGCCAGAAGAAACAGTAAATAGGTTTGACGGTCTTTTTCTAGTAGGAAAACAATAAATTAGAATAGAGCTTCTGATATGAAGAAGATAAAGTCGATTGTAAGATGCGAGCAACATACGGAAACCAATGAGTAATCAAACGCGATGCCATGATATCACTTTCTAAACACACGATGATCATAATTGTTCAGTATTTGATGAAAACTATGACAGTCTCTTTGTTTTCAATATTCATTCGGAAGATCTTTATTTTTTTTTTTCTTTATTTTTTTTTTTGCCTACTATATGACGAACATTTGATTTTGACGTCAAACTAATTCTTTTTCTTCTAGAAACGTAGCCAAAAAAAAGTTATTTTATCGCATGTGTTGTGCTGAACATAAAATTTGCAATTTTATTGAGAATCAAATCAATTTCGCGGTTATATTTGGAAAATAATTGAAAATAAAATAAAATATTTTCAGTTTTACGGCTTTATACGATAACAATTGAAACCACAATATATAATTAGGTCTGATGCCAAATGGAATACGAATGTGAAAATCAAACATTATATTGGCAGGTGATTGGTGTTATTGCCAAGTTCAAGATCAAATTACCATTTCATTTTAAATATTAACCTTAACAATATATCATTTTGTCACTGTTCTCAAAAAACGTACAGCACATAATTCAATCAAAATGAGAGCAAATATTTTTAAATGGAAGCCAAACTGAACAAAACCAAAACCACTTAATTGCACTTACATTTCAGTTTTACTTGTTTTGACAAAACAAATAAAAATGCAATACGAGCAACAATTCACTAATTAAAAAAAATCACAAATCAATTGAGTCAAACTGAAATTCACTAATTGAAAGAAAAAAATATCAACAACTAGAAAGAAAAATTATTGTGCAGCAAATCACTTTTTGGTTTTGGGCGAGAGCGATTATTCCTTCTTGCAGTATTCTCAAAACTCAACTGACTGCTTAATTAAAAGCGATACATTTGTTATAGGTAACATTGCTTACCGATCGGTTCCTTTATCTCTATCTCTATCTCTGTTTCTATTTGTTTAGTATGCGAAATGTCGCACACTGAGCCAAATCAACACACACATAAGACAAGAATCAATTTCAAACGATAAAATCTGTATTTGGAATTTACATTTTTGCTATTTGTTCATTTTCTCTTATGTTGATTTCTAGTGGTGGTGTATTTTCGGCTCATTCCCTTTCTGCATATTCAAGACGGAGAATATTCATAGTAATCTCAAGAATTTGATACAGGCGATACAATGTACAAGTAAGGTGGCAAATCTTATATCCGTATCAAATTTACACTGTAAACTGTACTTACCCTGATTAATTTTTCGATATTTATCATTTTCCACAATTTTTATCCCAAAATCACAAGCTCGGTTAAGGTTAATTTAATTATAGATATTATTTATTGTGTAAATATTTGGATGCACCAAATCCCACAATTCAGCGCCGGTAATTGCCTGTCCTTCCGTAAAAAATTCCAATACCTAGGTAAAATTGGTGGAGAAAAAAAACTGTTTTCAAACTTACAAAAACAAAGTCAACACATTCAATATTGCATCATACAATTGTTTCAAAGGTAAATCGCATATCTTTTGTACATACAGAATGGATCATGTGACTTTATAAAACAATCGGATGAATGTGAACACCACTTCAGCTTGAATTCCGTAAAGTGAATTGTTCAGATTCGGAGTTCAGTGTTCAGTGTTTGATGAATTGTGCTGGTTAAGAAGGGAGCCAAAAATAATTCATTTTTGTAGTTTTGTGGGGCGCTATATTTACCCATTGCGATTCTGTAGGAATGTGTTATGTAACCTTGATTCAGTTTACAAGGCTTCATAAAATCATCACGTGATTTCTTTTTTTTTTTTTTATTTCCTCTGGATTTCATTTTTATGATTATTAAATAAATTCAATAGATGAGATTTTTGTTTACGCACTTTTATTCAGTTATATTACGTCTTTCACTTGCTTGGTAGTCGAATAACTGATACACCATAGAGCATTTGAAATGAAGCTTCATAATAATTATGACCATATAGGCAAAACAAATATTGACAATTGGTATAAACGTGATTCACGTCATCATGTGGCTCAATATTTTTACTGCAATTCTCGTTGAAATACGCCTTAGAGTATTAATCCCGTTCAATACATTATTTACATTTGGTACCTGTGCACGTGATTTCATTCGATAACGGTTTCATTGCAATGACTCATCTCATTTGATGTGCTTATAATTAAAAATAGAATTTGAATTTTTATTAATTTTTTTTTTTCTCCAAAGATTTAAAGCAAAGAGTAAAACAAAATATAACAATAATTTAGGAAATAATTGAATTTCAATTTCCCTTTTGAAATTCAACATTTCTTTGTGTTATTGAATTGAGTAAAAATGAAATTTTAAATTGAATTGAGTATTTCAGTTAAGTTAAACGATTGAGCAAAATCAAGTTTCACTCAAAAGCGTTAGCAGATTGGCAGAGGGAGTTAGCTGAATTCAACTTGAAAGCATTATGTATTATATCCGAACATGAGATGGCGCTATATGAATGAGACAAAAATACACATATTTAGATTTAAATCAATGAGCTTGGCGATTTCATTTTAATAATTTATTATAAATCATAAAGTTCAACGCTTGATTTAAGAACATTTTAATTTTTTATTGAATTTTTGAAAATCACTGTACGAAAAAAGTTAGAAACCGCCATAAATCTCAAAAATAAAAAGCTTTACTTTTATGAAAAAATCCAAAAATGTCACAAGAAATTAAAAATTAAACAACCAAAATCTTATAAATTTGTTACCTCATATCAAGGAATTTACAATTGAATTCCCTTGATACCAACAAAGTTGATGTTAGTTACCGTGTTGTGTGTTCCCGAATCTCTTTTAATGATTATTCATTATGCTTTTATTAAAGCGTTAATTCCCGAGTGGGATTGGGCTAAAATACAATTTTTTTTTTGTCATTTCGTCAATGCGGTTACATCAAAAATGTGGAATTCATCCGCTATTGTCGATAATAGAACTTGATATATTTTGATTCCACAGTTGACAACAATATGTCTCAGTCTGAGAAGAATTTCAATACATGGCCAATCACCGTAGTATGAATTCTTTTCAAGTTTTTTTCTCGATTCGATCCATTACAAAAATCTTCAATTTTTCGTGTATGCATGTAACGTACGAACTGCGTGCTGTATTTGATGACAGCAAAAAAATGCGATTATGAGAAAATAAAACATTGCTGAAAATGTTAAGTGAATGGAAAATGGCAGTACAGCATCAGCTTGTGGGTATTTTTTTTTGTGTGCATTAGATGTGCTTCGATGATGAAATTCGTCAGGAGAAAGATAAAAAATATGCCCGTCCAATGAATGGTTCTATATACGTACCTCGTCTCTGTGTGAATGTTGTGTACTTTTTTCCTCTCAATGGTGATCAATCTTAAATTTTCACCGGTATTGTCAAAATCAATGTACAAATTTCTAATGTTATTATTATTATTTATTTGAATAAAACATCCTACTGCAAAAACGAGCATATGCGTGCAAAATTTGTGTTACTTTTCACTCATACCAGCAAACAGAGAGCAAAAAATTATAGGTAAATTGCGGTAGCTAAATATTTTAAATGTGATACACAATTTTTCCATTTGGTGATTGCCATCATCGCATCTCATGCATAATAAATACAATAGCGGTGCATGAAGTATATCTGAATTTGATGGCAGTTATTATTTAATATTTATAAACGTGTTTGTTCTGGCGAGAGAGAAAGAGACAAAAAAAGCGATGTGCAAATTCTATAAACCGCAAATGGAACTTTCATTTGAAATTTTCAACAATTTAACACAAAGCTACTGCAAAAAAACTGATGGTTGAATCATTCTCTTCGATTTGAGACGCTGTAAATGTGTGAAAATGACAATAAAAAAAAAAACAAGTGAAATAATGTATATTACTACTTTCGAAGCAAACATGAAAAGATAAAATGGAATGAAGAGACCAATAGAGCCGAACGAAAAATGTGAATGTGCGCGCTAGCGTGTGTGTGTGTGTGCGTTGATTCAATTCCCTGTGCCACATTCAAAAAGAAAAATCCCATATGTTTGAAAGCTGGACAGGCCGAAGATCGATCTATCTTTCTGTCACCTACAATACACATCTCCCCAGCTAGTTACACATATTGGATTCTGTAGAACTTTTTTTTCGACTCTCGCTCATATGAGAAAGTACAAAAACATACAATGGAACATTTCTTCTTTACATTGCTTATTTTCTATGACGCAGAGCCATTTTCTAAATGTCTACGCTTAATATAATTTCTATAATAATGGAACAACGAATGAACACATAACTTGGATGCGAATACGAATATATTTAGATTGGGAAAATGTATTTATTAACCATGTTCCATGTGTAAATATCGTTGTTTGGTTTGTTGGGCATTTTGATTCGGTTGGCATATGAAACACTATTGCTTTCAAGAACATGAAACTCATTTTGAATGCTTCTTCATTTAATAAAATCGTGTGTTGAAAATGTGAGGAGGATGAATAAATAACATGATGTTTTCCGAAACAATTTTTGTATTTTACTATAGTATTCGCTCCAATTCCATGCTACATTTAAATGTCATTTGAAGAAATTGCTCTTAAGCGTAATACTCTTAAATCAAGGCCGAAGGTAATCAATTCAATTTATACATTTCATTTCATTTTCTTTAACCGGCCAATATCCAGTTTTTCAAGCTTATACGCATATTCGATGCGTTCAAGTAACGGTGGGCGCCTTGCTATACTTTACATACGCGTGCATACATACACATACCATTTACCGCGTCGGTGTCATTGCTCCAAATTTTGTTACTACATATTTTTATGTGCCATACACTCGTTCCATTAAATATCACATCAACATGGCCAAATATTGCATCAGATTTCTTTCACACTAATATTATTACGTGTTGTTCGAATAAAAATTAAACCAAATCTATTCGAAATACAGTTATTTCATATGACACATAGTCATTTTAAATAAAATCCACGCTGTCCCATGCCAATCTCAATAAATTGTTAAGTCTTATTACATGTCGAAAGTTTTTGTGATATTGTAGGTGTTCTATAACCAATATGTATAATTCACCTGCAATTTGAGTCGATAATTGAAGTCCTTTTTCACTTCTATTTGAAATGAATAGCATGCACTTAAAAAAGTTGATCAATTTCTGTATCATTTTTACTGCATTTAATTTGTATTAATCGATTTAAGTTGATTTGAACATATGCATTAAATATGGATTAAAACTCGATCTTAAAAATAATACTCGTTTGGTTCAATCTTATTCAATCACTTGACTCATCAAAATCGAGCAAAAAAAAAACACTCATCAAAAATAACTACTCGAAATTCTTGCGAATTGATTTTTACTTGATTACATTTTGGGTGTATTTTTAAATTATGCTTTGCATGTTACTTTTGAGAAAAGACATGAAGAAGCAGAAAAAAATGCGAAACAGTTATTCAACATCGATATTATAGCATTCAATAGCCGTTTGGCTTCATTGCAATTTCGCATTCAGATTACAATGGATCCATTTCATGTGCAGCACCTTGTTCATAATATCACCATCTGAATACGATGTACATCACGCATGTCACTGCATTCAAATTGAATAATTATACCAAAATTCAATGATTATTAAAACCATGCACATTCATTTTATAAAGCAGATGCTTCATCGTGATTACTTCATCATCATCATCGATGGATTTTTGAAAAAAAAAAAAAATTTCAAGTGCAAGCAAAAAGTTACTAAAACGTCTTTTGGCATTTTCATCGCACGCTTCAATAACGGCGATAAAAATTTCAACGAAAACGAAAAAAGAAAAACACACAATTGTACCTTCTGATGAATGTCGTAGCAATGAAACGATCAATATGAAATGTCAACTATATTAAAATTACATCAAAAGTGCGAATTATTATCAAAATCACAATAAACCAGAAATTAAGTACTCAATGCTCACATAATGTCCCCCAAAGAACATTTTCATTGATCATAATGATAATGCTTTATGTATATTCATTTCCAATAATTGTTTTCATTGGTCATTTAAAAATGTGCAAACGTTCGTATAGTTTATTCCGTTTATTCTTTTAACTGTCGCACTTTCAACGCTTGCTTCTGTTGTTATGATATTTATTAAAGTCGCGTCACGTCGAAGAATAGTGAAAGTTGTTCTTTCTACAACGTTAACGTCTGGACTTGATCTCGAATGCGGAATGTTTAATAACACAGCAATTTACGCAAATCGTCGCCGTTTGTCTGTTATCAAATTGAACAACAATTGTGCCATTTTTCTTTTTTGTTTCATTTCGTTTTATTTCGTTTTATTTCGTTCCATTTCATTTTTATTCTCCTCATTCACATTCCGGCCAACTATTTTTCCACTCACTCATATATATTTATCCATTGTCTTGATCGGCTTGCTTTGCTGGTGATAATCACTCGGTATGACTTGTTCATTTCATCGCACTCAATTATTTACCTTGAGATTAATGGCTTTTGGTATTTTACTTAGCCCATTTTATGATAGTAATTTGTATACGATGTCTTTGAACACAGAAATGATCAGCTGACATTTAGATATCGATTTTGATTTCGATATTGATGTAATAAATGACATTGATTCAATCGGTTTAGCTGGATTTTTATTGTTCAACGGAACGTGTAATATTTTGTAGGTCAGTAACTGTTCGAAATTCAATTAAATTCACAATTTGTATATTCGTATAACTTGAAAATTGACCTAAAGCAGACAAGATGACTTGATTAGGGAAAAAAATGGGAATAAAAATGGAAATAAAAATAACTGCGTTTTCTTTTGTATTTTTTGCTTGATTTTTTTTATTTATTTGTGTTTTCGAAAACTTAATAATTTCACAAAAATTATTGTAATGCAAAACAAAAAAATCATTCATCAACATTCATTCAGTCCTTTTCAGAACGGAAAAATTACGTTCATGATCGCATTTCTTCGACTATAAGTCATATGTGTATGTGTGTGTATTCTGGGGGAGATGGTGGGTAGGTTTCTATTGGAATCCTTACAAAATGATTAACTTAGTGAACGTATGCGGCCTTAGCGTATGCTACTGGAGCTTGCAAAATTTGTGGTTGAGCGTATGCTAATGGTTGAGCTGGCAAAATGGCCTTGGAGATAATTGGTTGAGAATATGCAACGGTCTGAGCAGGTAAGATGGTTTTGGCAGCAATAACAGCTGGTTGGGCAACAGCAACAGCTGGTTGAGCAACAACCTAAAGAATTTTCACAAAAATTCAAATTGTTACATTTGTTCTATGAATGAATATGAAATTGCATAAACTAAACATACTTTAGCGGCTACACCAATTGGTTCTCGTCGTACTTGTGCATTGAATCCATTGACCGGATCAGCTTGGTAGTCAACAACACGTCGGTAACCATCTGGATCAACGAGTGAGTATTGGCCTTGAACAACATCTCCGGAGCGGCTTTCTTGTTGATTTTTTGAGTCACCGGTCAAACCATCTTGGACATCATAGGCGAATTGGTATTGTGGATTTGGATCATATTCTTCAACATTTTTGGCAAGAACTGGAGTTGCAACTTGTTGGAGTACTGGTGCTGGTTGAACATATCGTTGTTGTACAATGGCTGCTGGCTGTTGAACATAGGCAGCGTGTGGTTGAATATATGCGGCTGGAGCGGCTGGCAATAAACCAGCGTTTGCAACTGCAATTAAAACAGCGAATGCGACGAACTGAAAATGCAACAAATTTTAATTAATTTCGATATTTTTTAACAGCACTTCAACTCATTAATTTTAACTAATATTTATTGAAATGCCATTTACTTTGAATGCCATTTTTATTTGTTTAGTTGGTTTTCCGTTGTGAACTCACTGATTAGTCAGAACTGAATGATTTTCTGAGCCGCGCGTCCAACTATTTATACCCAAAAAGCGGACTAAAAGCTTCGTAATTCAATTATACACAACAATGCACATTTGCAAAATTACATAGCAATTTTTTAAGCTATACATTTAAGTGAATCGAAACTAAAGGCAAAGGCACAAGACAACACATTTTTTGCGTTTGCATATGGATAAACGGACAGGCACACACAGAGGCAGAGAGAGAAAGGGAGAGAGAGAGAGAGAGATACGCATACATTTGCGGCATAACTGCATAATACCATGATGATGGTCTCGATTGTCGACGCAATTCGATCGTATCACATATCACACGAACAGAAAGTGAACACAAATACATGTATGATCACATCCACAGAGTGCAAACACGCTGTGTACCAAATGTACACATGAATTTCACGTGCGACATTCAATATGCGGATGAAATTACGTGATCATTAAAAAACGAGTTTTTTCACATAATATCGGCTCATTTTGTGCCGCTTATTTTTTTTACCTTTCAGCAAAACATTACGCTAAATTGGACAATACATGCATAGATCAACGCGCGTACCGATCACATGGCGAACACATCTGTTTGTCGACATACCATTTATCACATTGGCATGAAATTGAAAGCAACGTCTGCATTTTGTTCTTATTGCGCAACAATGTTGCGTGAATTTACATGAAAAACTAATTACATTAAATTAAAAAATCGAGTGAGTGAAAAAAATTATCATTCCATGTGTAATATTGTATCCTGACCTAATTTTCAATTGTTTACAATATTCTGTTTGCTTTGTTCTTTTTTTCATTGGAGTTTTTAAAAAATGCCAGCGAATCGATCGGTAAGTTATCACTTTTACTGTTCAAGGTTTATTTCAGAGCGGCTGGATGAAAAACTTTGTAGTTCAAAATGGATTTGGTTTCATCACTTACTCATATCGAATAAAATCCCATTTGTCATGGGCCAATGCGTTCAGTTTAAAATCAAACAAGTGATAAAAGTTCAAGTTCAAAATGATAAAATGAATTAATTGGTAATTCATTTATAAAGATGATTTGAAACATTACTTTCATTTCGATAATATCAAAATCTCGGCCAATGCGTCAATTTCAAATTCCATTTCTTTATTCTCTTTTTAGTTTAGTCATTTTTCAAAGAAACTTCTTTTTCCATCATATTATTAATGCATAATTAGGAATGTCGAGATTACATTCAGTAGTTCCGTCATCAACAAATCGTCATTCAAGCAGCTCATTTATCTTATTTGTCGCATACAGTTTAAGTGAAAATTGTTCGAAAGTCAATGCGTCCTTGACAAACGGAACGGAATCAAACAGCCAACGCTTATTCATATCGATCATGTTTGTTAAATATACCTCAGGTATATAAAAACTTGATTGATTTACGAGGCTTGTATTACGATGTTACGATTATGTCTTTCTAATAAGCAATGTTGATTCTCAAAAACGTATGCCAAACATTTAACGTTTACTCAGCGTATTTCAATTGTGGCTAATCTAATCGATCGTGTTTGTGCTTACCTCTTTCAATTTAAGGTTTTCGATGCATACACTATTTGCAATCATTCAGTAAATGAAACTCAAAACAAAGAGAAAAAGAAACATTTATGCTGCTGCTTGGTTGAGAATGGAGTATGAATAACCAAAACTGTCTCCCAGTGGGAATTCTGTCAAACGAATACACATACCAATCATTTTGAATCGTCTGGATTTCTTTAGTTACTTTCTAAATTTCACTGTTGATGTTGCTTTCTTTCAATTCACCATTCAGCCATTATCGATGACTTCCCAAAAGGATAAACTAACACATTGTTCAATACATAGGAACAAATCGAGATGTCAATTAGAGACACTTTACACATTTAATTCACCAAGTATTAATCAATTTTTGCTTTGCATAAAACTCAAATTATAACAATAAGTATTATCGCAGATCGAAAAAAAACGAAAACGCCATGATTTAAATAATCAGCTAAAAAATATTTCGAACCGATTTGTTTCTTTATATCATAATCGATTTATACATTTACCTTGTTTATCTCACGCTATTTTCGATGCTATCTCTTCAAAAGAAATGTCGAAATCACTAAAAGTAATGAACAAAAGATTCGTGGAAACAAAGTCAGTGTTTGTGTGACATGAACTAAACAGCATGTAATGAAGATGTTTGCAACATCTAGAAGAATAATTTTTGTTTTGTGTCCATCGTAAACTATCGAGATTGTGGTGAGATGATGTTATGATTGACAGACGAGGGACAAAGAAAAGAGAAATGAAGGTAAAATTAAACGTATTATTCATTTTTCTGATGACAACAGGAAACCAATGTGCGATGCTGAATTCTTAGTATTGACTCTTTTTTAGATTTCTTCCTTTTCACTTACGTAAATGTGTCAATGTTATATTATGGTGAATCAATGTTCGAATGCTCAAAATGTACTTTTGCATATTATACGATGTTTTCATGTTCATGTTTGGGCATCAATTTAAGTATTTATCATTCGAATTTAAACGCTGAAATTTTTTTTCTGAGCTGAGCACAGCATCATGCAAAAAATCGTCCCAAAAATTTTGAAAGAAAAACAAAATAAAAATATTTCTCTTTACTTCAATCAGATGTTCAGGTAATAAAGAGACAAAACGTGAAAGATACACACTCCCCGGGGCGAGCGAAAACATGTCCAAAACTATTCATATTTTGGTTCTTGGCTTTTCATTTTTTGCTTTATCTCTCTCTCTCTCTCTCTCTCTCTCTTCTTACTCTCTCTGCAAGTGACTTGACAGGAGAAAGGAAACAAATCAAAGACTCAACTTTGTATTACAATGCTGCATTCAATATTGACATTAAATCCATAACAACCGTTGATTTCTTAATACTTTTTATTTAATCTGTTGTTTGTCATATATTTTCCTTCATAAAATTACAGACTTTATTCTAATATTTGTTTTGATATTTTTACCACAAAATATAAATAATAAAAAAATATAATTCATTGTTTGAAATTTTCACTTGAAAATGCCAAATTATTGCTAAAAAATGTACGTGTCTCGAAATGACTAGCAAATTATTATTCGTTAATACTTTTTCGTGTTTCAATTCTTTTATGAATTTTAATTCAAAAATTCATAGAGAAAATAAACAAAATTTACTGTGATTCCACATATAATGTGCACTATACGCCACGAATTTGATTTCTATTCGGTTTATTTTATTGGTGTAATTTGGTTGACGTAGCTCCGCCTCTTCGAGTATTTATTGTCACAAAAACACAATTGTTTTGTACAATTTCCGAGTGACGACTCGCATCATCTCATTCTGGTCCACTTGAAGCAATAACTCAATTCGAATATTTTCCATATGGGATAGCATACGAAGAGAACATACAGTCGTCTCACTCCAACCGATGTACGAATGCTTATTAAGGGAAGAAGATGAATTTGTATAACCCCAGTAAAAAGACTCTATTTTCGAACATACAGATTAATTCGATGTTTAAAAATGTTAAATTTGTCAACATGAAAATGTCTACATTCTAAAAACTATATTCTAGACTATAGTTATAAATATTTCTTCGGAAAAATATGGAAAAAAAAATTATAATTTCTCTTTTATCTACATTGTTTTCCATAATTCCTCATTCAATCGTTCACTCAAACTTATTTATTTGCCACCAGGGCGAGAAGACAAACAAAAAGTACTGCGCAAAGAGTTATAAGAGGTGTTGTCCATATGAATGAGACGGCAACATTCGTAGAATAATGAAATATCGAAAAAATGATTGAGAATTGAATGAAAAGAGTGAAACGATAGAAAAAGTTGTTTAGTTGTTCAGAAAAAGTCGTAACAAGCTGAAGTGGTCAAATCAGAATACTAGCAATCACAGTGTGATAGAATGCTAGGAGACGGTCACACGTTTCATCATTTGAAACGATTGGAAATTTTAAAGTTAAATTTAAAGAAATTTCATTGCAAAGTGTAAACAGTAACAAAATGTAAGTTTTGATCTTTGGAAATGAATACATTCGTCGTAAAAATTTTTGTCCGCATTAATATTTTCGTTTGAGTTCGTATAAAAAGTGGTGTTCGTATTCGTTCTAAGTAAGCATTGGAATGTTCGTTTAGAAATAACTTTTTAAAAAAACGATATTCAATGAATGTGAACAAAATTATTAATTTGACGTGTTTGGATTGAAATTTTTTTAATTTTTGTCCTGAAAGAAAATGATAATAATATGAAAATTGAAATGAAAATACAATATTCGACCAACATTTTTCTCTGAAAATTTTAATTGAATTTTAATTTTTATTTCTCTGTACATTTTCGAAGAAAATTAATTATAATCAAATGTTCTTGAATCAAAAACAAAAAATTATTTAATTAGATTCGAAGAAAATAGAATTTGAAAATTTTGATTGAAATGAAATTCATTGGGTTCCTGTTAACTAACTGATATCCTGGAATCATCTGAACTGAATTTCTAAAAGAAAAATGATGATCGCTCAAATATTTTCGTTTCAACTTCGTTCGAAAGTAAAAAAAATCTTCATTCATATTCGTGTTCGTATTGAGAGTAGGAATGTTCGTTCGCGTTAATCTTAGTACTAAAAGTTGTGTTTATTCACGTTTGAATTCTAATAGAACTATTCGTATGAAAAAGTGATGTTTGTGTTTGTTCATATTTGCTACGAATACAAACCGAACACGAATATGAATGTTTTCTTACAACTTTATTTCAGTAAAATTTATGGAAACATCCAATGTTTTATGAAAATAAGTGAAATTTTGTGAAGAGAAGAATCATTTTGGACATTTTGAAGGAATATTGAACAATAAACATTACAAAATACCTAATTAATGTTGATTTTTTGACAAAAAAATATTAAACAAGTGACGTGTTTCAAAATCGTACACAAAATATGATGGACATTGGAATGTACGGCAGTGATCATTATCAAGTTGGTGAAATGGCATCGACAAGTTCAGCTTACAATTATTATCCAAATTATCACAATCATTCACATTTGCATCACCATCATATGCACCACAATCCGACGGCTGAGATTTTTTCGGGTTTCAATGGACAAAACCAGACACCAAATCAAGCACCGGCCGTAATAAATTCATCGAATCATTCGTTGAGCATGTACCATGAGTATGGAATAACGATGTCGAATAATGAGCACAATTTTTATGACACAGACAGCAATATGATGCAATCATACTACCAAAATCAATCAAATACAGGTGAACATCATGCATTATCATCATCATCATCAACATCGCACCAAACGACACCCACCTCAGCATCTTCATCGAGCAATGATATATTATCAGAGGCAGCAGCAGCCGCCACCGCTGCATCTCATATTATTAGCTCAGATAATGGATTAAGTTACACAAATTTAGATTATATGTACAGTTCGGGCCATTCAAATTCGCTTTATATGCATCAGCCTGATGATAAATCTGCGATTACACATCCATATAATCACACACCTCCAGCTGCCAATCTTGAGAATACTCTTCATCCGCAACCGCATTCAACAGTTTGGCAATCACAACATCCAAGCACTCATTCAAATCCGCATCATGTGTCAGGATATTTGGAAAATCCAGTGAATACTCATCAAATTGGCGTGGCACAAGTTCCATGCATACCAAATCAATCAACATTAGTAGGCAATGGCGCGAATGGAATTCACCCGCGAACACTGAACGACCGAACTGAATCGCAAAATCAATCGCAACATGGACAGGCCGTTCAAACTTACAAATGGATGCAAGTAAAACGAAACGTACCGAAACCGCAAGGTAAAAAAATGTATTATTTTATTCGAAATGAAACGAATTGAAATTGTTAGAAATGAAGACATGAAATATCATTAAAACAGTGTTCGCACTCCATGAAATGCTAAGTTTTGATAAATGTTTAACATACTATTTACTAACAGAAACTTATAATGAATTCGCAAATATACCAGCTGTTCGCGTGATGAAAGCGCACATAGTGTGTCCTTATATTTTCTCCATGCAAGAATCGTAATGTTAGAAAAACATTTTCATATTTGAAAATCTGATCTAACTATTGAAACTTATATACGTAAATAGACCCGACCCAACTATGAAAACTTAAGCCATGTATTTTCTCCAATTTAAACCGGAGAACTTTCAAAACCTAGATTGAATTTTTTTGTTAATTTCCCCTTATGAAAAAAAAAAAAAACAATTTCCTTGGTCAATTTTGTCAGAAAATTGATATGAAAAAATTTGAATTCTTTTAGTCTGGATTCGACACTCAGAATTTATCAATTCACGAGGTATTTTATTTTTATTAAATATAAAAAAATCATCGTTTGGCTAATTATTTAAATGTCGTCATCTTAAGTAGCGCAGGTTTTTAATTTACTCAATTTTTTCATGAATTGCGTGCACGTCACGATTTGTCGATGTCACCTCATTCCAAACAACAAATCCGTTTCGTATTATGTTTTATAGTCAACATTTAACCGACATAAAGAGAAATGGAAATAATTAGCAATAGAAAAAATGTGCATGTAATGCTTGACACTATATTTTTGTATCAGCATTTCTCCTAAACCTTATTCTAAATAAATAGCATATTGATTTCCTAACTGCGGGAAATCAATATGAAAATTTGCATTTATACTTTGTTATGCTTTGTGTACTTTATGATTTTTTTGGTAACAATTACATGATGTTGCGTGCGAAAATTATTTATGGATGAATTACATCAAAGTTTCGGGCTAAAATAAAGAATGAAAAAAACTTAAAAATGTTTAAAGGAGATTTTGAATTTAAATGTTAATTCAAAATCGAATTTTCAGATTTCATAACTAGACTAGTTTATACAAAATAAACGACAATTCATTCGTCTTTTATTCATGCTGATAACAACAACAACAACAACCACACGAGGTAAATTTAATCTCGATAAAATCTCAAATGTACCCCTAAGTATATAATTCAAACGAAACGCACAATCGGATAATGAAAGCTAACGAAAAATGAAATGAATGTACGCGGTGGCGGCGACCAAATAACATTATGCAAAAATGGAAAGCGTTAAGAAAGCTGAGTGCACATGAATTAATTCAACATGCAATCCTACGTGTTTTTGGTATCGCTGTTATGTGTTTGTAAACATTTGAATAAAACTAATTTGCTCCTATTGTGATTGCTTCTATTTCGTGGACAACCAAAGTAGTATTTGATCAAAACAGAGTTAAAATGAATGTAGTCAGTCTTACATTCCACAGTTATTCTTTATGCGGTTGAATAATAGCGAAAAATATGTTTGCTTCAAAAATGGAACATAATTATAATTTTGTTTAATAAAATGTGTGTAATTTGTTGGCCGTTCGAACAATTCAATCGAATAAAGTGAATGTTCCAACAGGAAACTGAAGCAATTGTAATCATGATTACATTCAAAGTAATGGCATCTGATTAATTGAAAGGTGATCGAAGAATCGATAAATGTGATAAAAATCATCGACAGGCGACAATATATGCTTATAAGCTCGCTTTAATACGCTTCTTCAGCGGACTAATGAAAAAAACAGAAATTGAAAAAGGTCGGGAACGGGAATGAGAACGAAAGGAAAAAACAAAAACGAAAGAAATGACATGCAAAAGAATCGAAACTTATCGAAAAGGATAAAATCATGAGATGAGAGCCGTCGCGCGAGCCGCTGCCATTCAAATGAAGACGAGACAAAAATGAGGCATCTCGTAAAAACGAGTTTGTGCTTCTGTCAATTATTTTTTGATTTGAATCATTGTCGGATATGCCGGCGGTTAATACATTTTTATTCCTGTCATAATTTTGTTTCTTTCAGTTTCTCTATATGTGATGTATACATCGCAATGTTGCTCGAATGCAATCTATAATATACGTGATTCTTGTTCATGTACACATTCTTTTTTCTTGTTTGCAGTTATTTTATTTTGATCGTCACAAAAAATGTTGGAGAAAATAATTCAAAAATCAAATAAGATCATATGTGTGCATAATAATGATTAGTTCATTCACACCGCCAATAAGGAGAAAACAAAGAGGAACGCGAGAGGAAAAAAAAACAAATTAATGAATAAATTTATTAATGCACATTTGTTAAAGATCTATTGACAGGCAACTACATAATAATTTAACATTTGATGGTGATACATAGAGCTGCCGACAAGCTCACATCATTTGCATATTGAATGTTTATTTTTTGTGCTGCGGCAGTTAAGTGACTGAAATCTATGCTTCAATCGATAAATAATTAATAACAAGTGATGCCGGTTACTAAAACAATTCTGTTCAAAGATTTTGTATCTCCTCAATGTCTATAGTTTTTTTTAAACGAATATATTCTATGCATTGTGATTCTTATTCTTTTTCTTTTTCTTTTTCTTAAACATGATATTCTTCTTAAAATCAAATTCTTTGAAAAGAATGTAAAATCATTTCGCAATAGCGGATATAAGCATTTCCTTATCGAATCTCCTTTGTTTCAATATCAAACATATCATATTTGAATGGAAAATATTATTGAAATTGATTCTGATGTCACTCCTTAAAATCCATTTGACGGTATGGTGTACGTACGTATTGCGAAAACGGAACGAAACAGAATAATGAGTATGAAATTCATTCGAACAACAACAATCTGTTCATTCTTTTATGACGGTTTTTTTAAAGCCACTGATTCGATATGACATGCCCAGTGGTCAGTCATCGATATCAGTTCATTTGGTGTATTTATTGCAATCTTGGTCTTTGTGGCTGTTTGTGAATTACATCGGTTTGGTTTTTCGATTTTTTGATTTTGGATGCAAACTAACTAAATGAACAAATTATTATCGATACAACGATGTATAAGGGATAATAATAACTCCTCGTGCAGGTTCGCATGTTTAATTTTAATTTTTATTGACATTCGATTCAATTTTTGCAATGGAATACATGCACTTCATATTATTGAGAAAACACTTCTTTATTACCGCAATCATTCTGCAGAGGTGTAAATATGATAAACATGGAAATTAAATTCAATACCATTACATTCCATATTTTTGGCTAAAAGTAATATGATATTTCAATCAAACAATATAAAGCGTCAACTCAATTATCTTTGAATGTGATACATTTTCAAAATTCACTACAGTGAAATGAATTTCTTATGGCAAAAGTGGAAAAAACTCTTATCTTTGTGAACAATTCTTTCTTGTCATTCCAAAAATAAATGTACTTTCGACCTTAAAGTAAACTAATATAACGTATTTCAATTCAATCAAAGATTTAAAAGTAAAAAAAGAACCGACTCTGTTGTATATTGTATATACAGTAGCCAAGTGTATGTTTGGTAAAAAAAAAAGTAATAATAGAGCAAACAATGGAAAATTATTGACAGAAGCCATCTAATCAGAATTCAAAGAGTTGAAATAAGCACTGATAAATGAAATAAAAGCACGTTATTATTTCGAGCCACTTTTTTCGATCAAAATTATCGACTATCGACGTGATTTTTCAAATACATTTCGGTCACTTGAAATGTTCCAACAAAACAAAAATTTCTGTTGAATTAATCAATGTTGAACTTCTCAATAGTAAACCACCCGAAGTGATGGAAAAATTTTTAAATTTCAACCATACAGTCATGTTGTAAATGGAGAAAAAATCATTTTTAGTCAGTTGTTATAACCTCAAAAGTGCTATTTCAGATATTTTTGAAATACATTATGCATTAGGCAAGACGCCAAAGGATCAAATTCATTTACCCTTGTGCTAATCCAATGTATTCTCGAGCTAATCTGCGTGTACGTTTCCTATTTCCGTCAAACGTAAACAAGGTTTTTGATAAAAGGTTGACCCAGAGACTATGGATGAAAGTGGTTAATGTCATTTTCATGTAATATTGTGTGGCGTCGGTTTTCAATATTTATTTTAAGACGTCATTCCAACCTAGAACCTCAGTTTCGATGTTTGATTTCCATTGTAGCGTATCAGGTGTTCCAATGAACAGGAAAGAAACGATACCAAACACTTTAGTTCGTAAATCATGATCGTCGTCTGGAGCGTTCAATTCAAACATTCAACCACACAAAAATTATCATCACACTCACATACACACATAAAACGTTTAAATTTTCTCAGTCCAAAATATTCGATACGACGCCCGCACACAATTATTCTATAAAACTACGATTTAATCTAAAAATGAAATGAACGTGTTTGAGATATGATCGTGTAAAAATATTTAGGTAAATATTATGCAATGTACACAGTAAATTGATATTGTTTGTGCAACTAGATAGTGTTTCCTCTATTTTGTCATTTAAATATTTGCTTTCAAGTAAAAACGCAATGTTGCCTGCTAATGCATAAAAACCTGATAATGAAATAGTTGTGACGTTGCTTTTTACATTGTTATGGTTCATGAGATTATTTCGATCCATGTCTGTGTATGTTTCGACAAATTTCATGGAAATTGAACCATCAAATACTGTCAGTATCGGAAAATGCCACTTGAAATAAAATTTAAAAAGCTTCAAAGTAAATCCAATCGAAAATCCCAGGATATTGATGCGTTTTGTAATGGATAGAAAAAGTAACTTTGCTCATTTCATTGTTAATGTAATGAATTCTATTTTCTCTTTACTCGAGAAAATTTCATGTCAACTGGTTGGTTGTTAGCCAGCCTACTCGAAACTGTCGATGTGCCTACGGAAACGTCTTCATTTTCTCACACCATTTTTATTCATGTTATGTGTGTATGTTTCCTTTGTTCATTCGTTCAGTTGAATCACACAAACCGCCTCGAATGTTAGAAAGTATCTAAATGTAAGTCCTCACAATACAATTTCTCCAATATGTTCAGTTCTCGTGCATCTGCGCCAAAAATTTCTATGCCATTCCTAATTCTCGTAATTCAGTCTGACATTTTGACGGATCACCAGAATATAAAAAAACATCATCATACACACACAACACGCATTGAATTATAATAACAACAATGGTAACTACATCGTGTGTCGATATTATAACTAAGAATTGGCTAGAGGACCGGGTATTTCATGTTTTGTTCATACAACAATTGCTTCGAAATATATAACAGCTAGTTATGTGTATATAGATGTTAACGAAAAAAAAAAATGTTATTATGTATTGAAAGATGTTTTCGAAACCATCGAACTTATCCTCTCGAAATGACGCCGTTTACGAATTGTTTTTTTTTTTTCGATGAGTAAAAATGTAATGAAAGACCATGGTTTCAGGATTCCAGTTAAACTTGAGATTCAATTCAAATTCGAAATGAACATTATCATTTGAATTGGATTTTCACTTTAAACAATCACTGTCAAGCGACAGAATTTCAATCTGTAGGTAAACAATTTCAATCGAACTTAACATCCATTTTGAGAAAGGTTTACTTAAATCTATATTGACATTTTTTCGACACATGATATAAACTGGACAAAAATTGAAATCACCACTTTCAATTTGGATATGGGAGGGAGATCGTGAAATTTTTGCTTAATGCATTTAAAAAATAAACGAAACAAAAAGTCTTCAAATATTTTGTTCTATACCGGAAACGGTTCTTCAAAGCCATTCCAGCTGTTTAAAATGCTCACTCCACAGGTTAATTGCACAGTCACGCGCAAAATCTTACTGTGATGATAGCATTTTTTCAGAGATAGCGCCAACATTTTAAAGTTAATCAGGTGTGAAATGTTTTACATATTTTCTTCTCAATTCGCCTATGATCATCACACTTGATGGTAACATATGATTTCTTGATGCGTTTTAAACTTTAAAAAAATGAAGAGAAATAATAATATTATAATAAACGTCCTTGAGATTTCATTAGACAATTATATATGATTCATGGATTGAATGTTTTGTGCATCAAAAGATTGTATACTTTCAATCGAAAACGCGTTCTTTAAGTACAATACTTGAAAACTAATCTTAAATTTAAGATGAATTGGTGGAACTAAGCTTTGAATTTCAAAATAAAAGTGTTTCACTCTTGCGTTTTTTTCATTCTTCTTCCATAATGTATAAGAACTTTATTTGAACAAATGACTCAAAAGCAATCATCAATGTGTTACACAAAGTTTGATTTTTACTTTTTAATATGTTCTAAACATGATTTTGTTCATTTTCTAGATATTTTTTATTCACTTACGATGTGGTCTACAATGAAACGACGTAAAAGTTGATTGAGTCATGAACACAACACAAATTTCCGTTTAGTGATTACATCAAATCGAAAGCGTGTACGGCATAATTTTTTGGTGTTACACTTTTTGCTGTACTTTTGTAGCCAAATGAAAGCAAAATCACAAAAACATTGAAAAACTTTTTATGCTCATAACTTTAGCCAACAATATATCTCGAAAAGTCACAGAGCCATTTAATTGAATAAATACAATGTGACAGTTTTAATGAATGGATGAGAATATTGTAATGTTATTATTTTAGTCGGCCGAACTTTATGATTTAAAGGTTATTCAGTTGTAAAGCTATGAAAATTGGAAAATGTGCACCTTGTAGATAATCGAAATGATTGCAAAGTAAATGGACATAAAATAATTCAGTTAAATGCTGTATCTGGAGAATTTAAATGTAAATTAAATATATGAACATGGAAATTCTCTTTTCGAATCTTTTGAATAGTTCTTCATTCCGAACTAGCGACATAATTTAATTTTATTGTGAAATTTGTGATATTTCATTTGGAGCTCAATTAACTAACTATTAAATTGACGCATATACTATAGTATTCTATACCTTTATCCATATCGATTCACTTTTAGCGTCATAATGCAAACAAACCAAACACATCAAACGTTTAAACTGACAACTGAACATGTTTTTGATAACGGCCATCTTTATCAATTTACAATAACATGGAAATCATATTTGGGCACAATCAAACAACAACAAAAAATACATTGCAAATATTATGTTTCGTGTGTGTTTATAATTTGATTGCGCATTTCACAAAAGGTGGCTTTTTTAAAAATGATTAACACTGTTGCCGATATCGACTGATTCGTGATTGAGCTGCTTGATGGCTGTTACTCGATTTGAATATAATTGAGGAGCTACGTTATCACTACATTTCAATCTACAAATTAGTGACAGGCCATTGAATTTTTTTTTTTTTTTTTTTTTTTTTTTTTGTTGAATGATTCTCTTTATGCTTCTCCGATTCGAATCAATTTCAGTTGTACATCAAAATTCAATATAAAAATACCAATAATTGTCGTTTCATTTGTTTGCTCTTGCTTCCGTAAAAGTGAAACTGTATTTTAGAGCAAACAACGACAAAAGAAAAGAAATACTTTGCTACGTCTAGTGAAACCATTGGTTTTAAACAGAATGTGACACTTGGTAATTTTCGGTAACATATTTTCGATGTCTGACCCCAAAAATTTTAACATAATTTGACTTTTTCAATAGCGATAAGATAATATTTGGAATCTCTGACATTGACTTGAATTGAATTTTTGAAGATGATTACAATTATGTGAATAAAACCAATTTGATTCTTTTAATGGAAAAACAATTTTGGAGATAAACAAATATTTTGTTTCTACTAACAAATAAACAAACAAACAAATAAAAGCAATCACTATCGTGAAGAGGTTTATCCAAATCGCCAATTTTCGTATTACCACTTTACATATTGCACAATTTTAAACAGGACAAATTTGTTTTGTATTTTTGTTCTGTTATCGATGAAAGGAGCGATTCGAAATTTTCTCCATTTTTCATTTTTCCGACAGATTAAGTTCGAATAAACCATTAAATGACAGATTTTACACATGTTTCTTTGCCACGATACGATCAATCAAAACTGAAATTTTTGATGAATGAGCAAAAGACGAGTCGCTTCACTACTGTTAGAACATCAAAGGAATTTATGAGCATTTTAATATGGCTTTTGTAATTTCTTACGTCTATTTTCAATATTTTTTTTTTCTTTTGATTTATCAGCATGACTCTCAAAAGATGCGCGGCTCTCAGCTGATACATTTTGATTGCTTCAGTTAGATTGCGTTCGAAATATGAAATGCATATATATATATATATATTAGGGTGCATCGAATTTTGAAAAATGATCAAAAGACCAAACGGGTAGTGTGAAAATGAATCTCTGCATAAAACCGAACAACTTTTGTTAACATTTTGAAAATCGTTCACCAAGTGACCCCCTTGGGATTTTCAAATCGAAAATAAAAGCGGGGTGTTCGGGGGATGATCTTTTCGTGGTGGTTCCGGACCAAAAGTTGTTCCGTTTTATGCCGAGATTCATTTCAGTTTGGTCTTTTGATCATTTTTCAAAATTCGATGCACCCTAATATATATATATATAAACTTAGAGAAAAATATCGAATTAACAATGGTGTTTCGGTAGTTTATTTGTTTATAACATTTCGCCTAATTTCTTTAAGCATACCAAAATCAGCAGCAAAATTCGTGATTCACGAATTTTATTGAAATGTGGAAAATTTCAGAAGCAATATTTACTAAATCAAATAATTCCAAAGTATGACAGCACCATCAATTGTGTTGTAACACGTGAGAACATTAAAAATGTTGCAATATCATTCGTATCGAATAGCCAATGGACATTTGAAGCCTGTGATTTGTAAACAGTGTATTAAAAGTGACTCTAATCCGATTTATACACCAGTTGCAGATGAGGTCGGAAGTAATTTCTCCAATTAATTTAACCCTTCATTTAATAAGACGAAAAATATTTTGTGTGACTGGACAAGGACATTGTATCATTGGTCATTGGTCATTGTCATATGTTGTCGACACATTAATTTATTTTTCGCATATTCTGCGTAACTCATCGAAAGTCATTATGAATTATTCGAAGAAGACAAGACACTTGAATTTCTCCTAATAAAATTTATTATTTGATACTTGAGTAATTAAGTATACTGTCAAAAATTATCCTTTTGTTGACTCAATGGAAATGGCAGTAAATTAAATTGAACGACTTAAAGATAATAAAGTTTAACAAGTAGTTTAAAAAAAGATAAACAAGCATTAACCAATCATAAATCTAATGAATGATTTTTTTTTTTTAAATAAATTGCTCAACCCAAATATCAAAATAAACAAGCAACAAAACCAAGGAAAATTTATTCAAATTGTCTATTGTAAAATTATATAATAATTGAAAGATTCACGAAAAAGGATACTAATTATGTCGTTAAGCTGTAAAATAGAAAAGGGGAAATGATTTACATCCTCCACCATGCAAATTATAACATATTAAGATACCATATAATGATATTAAACCAACTGTTGAGCTCAAATTCATCAAAGCCGTCGGAAGTGCTTAGTTATTTAGTCTAACATGCTTTTTGATATTAAAATTTGAATTTAATTACCGACAAGCCAAATCAATTACACAAAGTTAGGCTACGGAAGAAATTTTCCGACGGTTCACGTATCCATAATTTGCAATGAGGCAATAAATCTAGAATAATATTTAACTGTTGAGTAAATGAATTGACGAGAATTACATCAAAAGTTAATGATAATTTTACATCAAAAGTAAACAATTGAAGTGTTTGTTTTATTGAAATTCTCATTGTTTAATGATGTTTGTTTACAAATGAATTAAAAACCCGATTCTTTGAAAATGTGTACAATTTTGTTGTCACGTGACACTTTGTCCCAAAAATAATATTTTTTTGTTGTTCACAACAGACAAATGTTAATCCATAATGAGAAGCATATTTGATGACATTAAATAAATATGCAACCGTTGTGAATCATAATAAATGGTAGTTAGTCTGCGGTATGAGACGAATTTATGCACACATAATGAAACGAATGTCTGAATTAAAGAAATCGATATTGTTTCGTGATGGATTTTATTCCCGTTTGTTGTTTTTCTTCAATTCGTGTTCACGTCACTCAAAACTCTTGATAAAATCATTACACGCTATTGTAGTTAGAAGAAAATTTCGTGGTGATAACATTTACAGGTCATAGTCATATGGTTTTATGTATGCGAAAGAGTTTTTACAATTGAAATTGTGGTTTACAAACGAAAAACGGACCCATTCAATAAGTGAATAATAATAGAAAATTAAGTCTGCAAATCAATTTCTCAACGGGCGAAATTTTATGAAATATTTCAAACACCATCCGTACTACGGTAGCCATCTTGAACAATTAATTATTGATATAGAATTGAAATAATCAAACATTTCTTCTAAAATTCGTGCTGGTCAAATATCAAAATTACCCATCTCTTGCAAATCATTTCACACCTTTCCACCCCAACACGATTTTATTTCGTAGATATTATTCAAATATTGATTTGTTGTTGCAATAATTTTAACATATTGGATTTGTTTTTTTTTTATTACAGTTTCGAAATTGCAGGAATTTTCGTTGAATCACCAAATGGACACTGCTTGTAGAGTTCTACCAAATTCGCTTCTGGGTAAATTAACTATTCTCATTGATCAAGACCATTACATTAAACAAAAACTAAGAAGATGCATAAGAAATAATGAAAAAAATTAAATAAAATCATTGAGACTCCTCCCAAAATATTTAATTTTTTTTCCTTCAAATCGTACATTTTCACTTTCATAGGTCTCTCAACAACAGTCAATAGCTCATTGTTGTTGAACAATAACAATAATTCAGCTCGAACGAATTTTACGAATAAGCAATTGACTGAGTTAGAAAAGGAATTTCATTTCAACAAATATTTGACACGAGCACGACGCATTGAAATCGCCAATGCATTAAATTTGAATGAGACACAAGTAAGCAATTGTGCATTTGTTTCATATTCATTCGGTTCTAATTAGCTTTAAATACTTTTAAATTGTAATTTCAAGTGGTTCGTTAAATGGATTGAATTGAATTTATTTTTAGGTTAAAATATGGTTCCAAAATCGACGAATGAAACAAAAGAAACGCGTCAAAGAGGGTCTCATACCACCAGAGCCATTGAATCAATCAACAACAAATTCATCGCAAAGCATGAACGAATCACATCTACCCGGCAGCAGCGAAAATAGTCGAGATAGTTTACCATAGAATTTATGTAGTAGAGTATGCGGCAAAGAAATATCAGACATAAGACATAAGACATTGTGGACTTTTTTTTTTTAAATAGAATTTTATTGTATTTAGAGTTGAAGCAAAGCCAAAGTTAGATAATAAATATTGATAAGAAAAACGCATGCAAGCCAGCTTTTACGCTTGGATACATTTGATCCCAGTTGTAACCGTATGAATACAGTAGAATAATAATTTATATATCACAAATTATAGCGAGTTTCAATCTACATTTGTCCAATTCTGTCATTTTCACTCAATTTTTCACAAGTGAAATTTTCATAAATTTCTTTTTTTTAGTTTTTGCTCTGAAGAGAAAAATGAATTCACTTAGATATTCCTGCACATTTCAGGTCTTTGGTTATTCTAATAAACATTTTTACCGTTTTTTGATTTATCATTGTTTTGTTCGCCAAATAAATAACGGATTAATTTCAAAATAAAAATATCAGATTTGAATAATAAACAAAAACAAATAAATGCTTGCACCTAAATATAATATAATATATCGATTCTTACTGTATATAATAAAAGAACATATAATATAACCACAATCTCCTTAAGTTAAGACTCATCCACATAGAATTTTTTTCTTCTCAGGGATATCGAAAATAAATCAAATACATTTAAAACTAAAGCACCGATTTTTTATTTATTTAAAACTTCCAATCTCCGTACAATTAATTTTGAAGCGAAATACTATTAATTGTTCACATTATTAAAGGCGTTGATAAATCAAAATATGATTTAAGTAATACACACGCAATCATGTGAGGGATGATTACACTGAAATGTGTATTTGAAATTGGAGTTAATACATGTTGCGAAATGATTTTTTATTTTCTTCATGCGATTTTCATTCTTTTGTTCTAATAATTGCAAATTGATTTAATACTCTATAAATAAATTTGGCGTCTCCATTTAATTCAAAAGTTTAAGTTTAAGTTAAAATTCCAAAGCTTCAGCTAACTATACAAGCAGAACATGCAGATGGAATTACGGTCACATATTTCAATATGAATTATAATTTTTAATTTTCTATTTCAGTATTTTTCGCAATAATTTTATTTTATTTTGTTCTGTTCATGTATGGACATTGGACAACCAAATAACATACAATTATTTAGTATAAAACTACTGGCAATTATCAACACAGAATGAAACTATTGAATCCTGTAGTAGATGTACAATAAATATTCATATTCGAAAACGAACACCGCTAATAAAATTGCATGCAAATTAACACGGATTGTTCATGAAACCAATGATTTACCAGTATCGAAATGCACATAAAAATTATTATGTAAATTTGATGAATTAATTAATTTTGATTATTTTGTATATTTTGATATATATATATATCTAGATTATTCGTGAATTTATTCCATGTTTCAAAGAAAAAATCGCAAATGAAACCGAAATGTTGAATTTACAATTTTTGTTTTAAGTTACGCGATTTTTTTTTCAATGCGATATTTAGCATATGAATCAAATATGTTGATTATTTTGTATGTTGGATGATTTTAGGTTTTTTTTTTTTTTTTCAAAATTGCACCCAATTATAATTGATAATATATTCTAATCTATTTCTAACTCTTTTATAAATTCTTAACAAAAAAAAAAACACGTTTCTTCAATTGACATTCAATTCGATTTCAGTTAGAAAACCAGAATTGTAATTGCCGTTTGAATGTTCTAAGAAAAGCAAAGACAAAAAGTGAATGCTCTAGCACATACATGCAAATTTAAAGGGTCAGCAATAAACATGAGAAGTGAACATTGTGTTTTTTTCGAGTATCAACTGATAATCACAACTACAAACACATCAACCGGGGAATATTATTCACGCTTTGTTCGTCACCATTTTTCTATGTGTATGTAGATTTCAGTTCACATCATTGTTGATATTGTATATAGTCAGATAGTCAGTTGAAGCTATCACAAGTGGGTGAATTGACCGAGTGATCAGTTGTGTTACGATATTTGTTTGGTATAGGACTCATCAGTTTACAAACATAATATCAGACGGAACATTTCTTACGAGTAAGTTTTAGAGTGCAAGACGAAATGAACTTAATTATAATAGAAATTGTAGTGATAAATCCAATGCTATAGAGAACAATAGTTTTTGAATAATTCTTAATAATTACCAGACAGTTCACAATTGCAATTTAAACTTGCTGATTCAAAATCCTTTGAATTTCCATTTGTGATTGTAAAAGGTGGTAAACAAATGTTCGACATTTATTATTAATAAATCGTGAAAGGTGATTGAAAAATCTGTCGTAAAACAATGATTACTTGAAAAAAAGATCATACTGAACACATATTTTTATGAAGATGTTTAATGATTTGTTTGACAAGCGTAAGGAAATGACTTTTCAGTTTCAATAAAAAAATAAAAAAAAAAAAAAAAATACAAGAAATGACTCCATCGTTTTTTGTATTTTTCTTTAAAATAAGAAATGCACATAATTTCAGGTGAACTTTATGATAAATATTCAACGATTATAAAGTATTCATCATGTAACTAGTGATGTGAATGATCGTTGATGAAGGTCATGTCGCGATGTACCCATCCGAGGCTGTCTGTATATCTTTTAAGTTCTAGTTCAAAGTATTCGATGTTGACACGCTGAAGTGAATTCCATTGTACAAAACAGGGAGTGTGATATTTATTAAAGCAACCTGAAAAGAGCTGGTGTTTAAAATACAAAAAATCATCTTCATCATTTAGTTAAAATTTCCTTAAAAACTGCCCAACATTTTTCTCCGAGAATTTGATTTTCTCTTTAAATTATTGCTTATTGAGATATTGAAACATACTACGTGACTCACAACTATTATTTCATTTAATTACAGATTTAATTTAGAATTATGACGACAGAAAAACGATTTTCACTAATTGCACGTAATTATCCATCTTTTCAAGAAATCAATCCTGTGAAATTAAATGCATACATGTAAGAACACATTCAATAATCAGTTTCATTTGTTTTTCCCTTTGAAACGAGTTTATTTCCATTTTCTAAAAATGTGAATTTTATTGGCGAATATTTTTCATTTAATTGATAAATAAAAATTGTTTCAAGGTCGATGCGGTTTAATTATTTTGTTAGCAGAATGGGAACAAAATGATTTCGAAATCAGTTTTATAGTAATAAATAGAGGAAAAATAAAGATTAACTGATTATAATTTACAGATGGATGCAAAGTAGAAAACAGGACGATAATGCCGAAGGTTTGTGGCGGGTGCATGACACTTTGTATGATTTAACCGAGTTTATTAATTGGCATCCCGGCGGAACTGATTGGATTAAATTGACAAAAGTAATATCAATATGTTCAGTAAAAAATCCTTATTAATGCATTTGTTTTCAAATTATGATGATTTCAGGGCACTGATATAACGGAAGCATTTGAGGTGCATCATATAAATCATGCCAAAGCGGAACATTTATTACAAGATTATCGTGTTCGAAATGCCAAACTACCGAGAAACTTTAAATTTACATTTAAAGATACTGGTTTTTATCGAACTTTGCGACTACGAATCGCTGAAAAACTAAAGACTTTAAACTTGAAACAAGCAGAATTCATATCAAAAGTATAAAACTATTTTTATTCTCTAGACAACAATTTAAATTCGTTGTGGTTTTTTCATTTGAAAACAGGTTTCCATTGACGTGTTGCTCGCGTTAACATTCATTACATCAATATTGAGTGCAAGATTTGACAACATATACCTGTGTATGTTATCAGGTTTATGTATGTGCTATACGGTTATTTCAGCTCACAATTTCTTCCATCGGCGTGACAATTTCCGAATGCTTTACTTCAATTTGTCATTTTTCAACTATCGAGAATGGCGCATTAGTCATGCCATGTCACATCATTTGTACCCTAATTCCTTACATGATCTGGAAGTGAGTTTATTTCAACCACTGCTTTGCTGGCTTCCCAGTCCTGTAAAAACTATCGGTCAACGATTCTTATCATGGATTTATAGCCCAATTATTTACACATTTGTTTGTCTGGATCAACTAGTGAAACGAATAATCTTTTCATTTACATCCCAGAAAAACTTATTTCAAACGAACGATTTGGTACCACTTGCTATTCCGTTTGTCATGCTCATTTTTGGTAACCCAAATCTACTCATCGTTTTCAAAGTATGGATGCAAATTATATTGATCTGCAGCTTTCTGTTTCATCTTATCGGGTTGAATGCTGGTCATCACAATCCAGACCTCGTACACGATGGTGACAAAGTTAGGTTTGTGTTTTAGGATGAATTTTTTTTTCTCGCATATTGCAGTATTAATTATGATTTTGCATTTTTCCCCTTTTTAACTCCAGAGATGATTTGGATTGGGGAATTTATTCAATGGACACCATTAAAGATAATAGCAACTTGAGGAAGAGTAATTTCTTGGCTCTTACACATTTTGGTCATCATGCTCTACATCATCTTTTCCCAACAATCGACCATGGAATTCTCTCATATCTATATCCAGTATTATTTGAAACAATGGAAGAATTTGAAGTTGAACTTGAAGCTTATCCATGGTATCATCATATTTACGGTCAATTTCGTCAATTAACTCGCAATGCTCCCAGATCATTTGATTCATTGGAGAAATTAAGGCGCAAAAAAAAATTAGAAAAATTTGAATAGGTGATTTATCAGCAAATGCATACACGTACTCAAAATAATTGGCAAAGTGATATTTTTCTTTTAAATATTGGAATTTTCCAGTGTAAATAATGATTGTATTCAATAAAATTGATTTTTCACAATTTTTATGGGTAAAATCATGACATTATATTAATTTTATATTTCATTTGAATAAAAAATTATTGCATGTCGGAATATTCACATTTGAAATGTGAATAAATTTGATAAGGATAAGAACCTTACATTAGCTTTTTATATGCAAATTGTTCACACTTTTCTCTAGATTTCTGAATATTGTTTTCTGGTAATACGAATTTAACTCAAAAACACAAAATGAAATCGCTAGTTTACCATTTTTATTTTACCACCGCTTCCATTTCACAACTTACCATTTTATTACCGTAACATAACAAACGACGTTCACTGTAGGAAACAAAAGACATAACTTCAAATATAAAAATATCTAAAAATAATGGCATAAAATGTATTACTTTTTTTATTTCTTTCACCAGCAATAGTCACATAATAAAGTTATTGTAAGCTTTTATGTGCATGATGTCAGCGATCTACGATGACAAAATGTGTGTTGATAAATTATATAAGTCAAAATAGTTCGTTTGTAAATAATTTATTTCTAAATATAAATTTGTATCTTCAAATATCTGTCCAAATTAAATTTTTTCATTTTAATAAATAACATCAATTTTGCTTCAACGTATTGATTTCGTTGCATGTCATATGATTTGACAGTTCATTCATTTGCCAAACTATTCATCATCTGAGTCGTTGTTTGTATCTGGATTTAATAAAAACGCGCTTATAATACCTAAGGGGGAAAGGACGAAAGTAAATAAAAATAAATATTGTAAATATCCTGCAAATTTTGCAAATATTGCAAATATTGTTAATATTGTGAATATTGTGAATATTATGAATATTGTGAATATTTATAAATATACTAAATATCATAAATATGCTAAACATATGACTGAATATTGTTTACATTTGAGATTGGTAGTTGAGATCATACTGCATTCTCGTCTCTGCAATGTCGCCATGTTGAATGTTGACTTGATCTCAGCTACCAAATCTCAATTTCAAGCAATACTTATTTTGCCATCAACAATATATTCACAAATACTAACTTATTGATAAAAATGAATGGAATATTCACTAGATATTTCAAATATTTATGGATATGGTGTGTGTATTTTTAAATCTAGCAAATATTCCATAAATATGTAAATATCGCCTGAATATTCTGAATATCTACTAAATATATATATTCATAAAGGGTTCTCAGCCCCTAGATAATACCAGCAATGCGTTCAGGTGTTGTCAAATGTAAATGATGTGTTCCAGGCACTTCATGATATTCAACAGTTGCATTTTTTCTAATCGCATCCAATACCATAGGATACACTTCTTCTCTTTCGTGTTTCATTCCAGGTATTGCTCTAATATTTAATACGTGGCATTTGATGAGTTCAGCATAGGTAAGTACGTGTTCCAATGAAAATAATCCCAATAAGGAAACTTTCAGTCGAAGATCACGACTGAAGAAATATCCATTTTTTGAATGACTTTTTGGCGCTTCGCTCATTCCACGAATCATTAAAATTTTGGCCGATTCTTCATCAATCGAACCGTCATATGCATCCTTGGCAATTGCAACCATTTCATCATAATCGTAACATGGGAGTTTTGAAGCCGGTAAATTTTCATATTCTAAGGCTTTATCAATACATGATCCCGTCATAGCTGCATACTTTTTCATATTTCTCACAGATGGTCCATACAAATCGATACTAATAAATTGAGAAACATCGTTCGGGAATGAAGCTGCATACATAAAACAAATTGCCCCACCTAATGAATGGCCCATTAGTTTTACTTTTTTCCATCCGAAATATTTTACTATACGACGCACCAATGGAATATAATCCCAAAACACGTGATACTGCATCCCAGGTGGAAAATGAGATGATTTACCATGACCTTTGGATTAAATACATAGTTATTATTTAGGTTAAACAATTATTCAATATTTCATGGCTTTTAACTATTTAGTTACCTGGCAAATCTATCGACAAGAATGATATCGTTTTTGGTAACAACGGTATTAATCTGTCAAAAGTTCCTGCATTATCTTGCCAACCGTGGAATGTTAATACTGGTTGTTGATCCCGATCACCATAGAATTTTCCGGCTACGTGGCCCCATGGAACGTCTATTGTTATTTCCTCCCATTGTCGATCTGGTATAATTACTTCACCCAGAATGTATAAAATTAGAAAAGGTAAAATACTTAATGTTGACGTTTCACGACAAATCAATTTTATGGCAATTCCTTCCTTATCACATAAGGAACAAAAAACACAAGTTTAGACAAAAATAAAGTTAACAAACAAAACTTTGAAGTTACGTCATTACGCGTGTATGTAAAGATTTACTTAATGACTATACGATTAGTTCACATGAAATATACGAGCTCCTTTATTACTTAGGATCGTTCAATAATAATAATTCATCATGGATTAAATGATAAAAATTATTAATTGGTATTTCTTTGTAACAATTGAAGCTATCGATGAACAAAGCTATTGGCGTAATATATATTTGAAAACACGCGTGCACTTGAAATCTTCTGACCTTCACAAAATGAACTAAATATCATATAGAATTCAATATTTTGCAAATAAAATGAGCAATCGATATGTATTGAGTCCGTATGAATTAAATTGCATTGGTCTCAACATTCCATGAGTCATTTATATATTATATATGGGAAAAAGGGTTTTGAATTTTGACGCAAACGAATTGAACTTTGCAAATGAAGGTCACTGTTTGTATATCCGCATTAATTGACAGCCTTACGGAAATGTGAAAAGTTATGCTACGTAGAAAAATAGTGAACAAAAATTGTTTGCAATGTTTTATACAATTTAAAAATAGTTATTTTTTGTAGTAAAGAAAAAAAAAACATTTAAATCGCAATAAACATGTAATTCATATGCATTTTTTTGGAAAAAAAAATAACACTACCTTCAAGAGTTTATTAGGTTATTTATTAAGACTTTGATTTTGTTTGTTGATTCTTACTTTTTTGTGTATCACCATTAGTTGTCGAACTAGACTCAGCCGTATTGTTAGATGTTAATACTTTTGTATCATTCATACTCGCTATTGCTTTATAGTTTACAAATCTTAAAATATAAAAAATCTAATCAAATCGTTTTAATTACAGCTCATGAACGACGATTTTTTTTTTTATTCACATTCAAAGACTGTAGCACGTTTGTAACACGTTTGAATTTTAAAAATCACTGCTATGATTTATGTGAAAATATTACAACTTGCGAATTATTTATCAATTGAAAATTACGATAAATAATAATCATACGATAATATGATTTTCTAACAAACTAACTAAGATCCTTTTATACGAATCAACAATTAACAATGAAAATTACTTTTTTAATCGATACGAATAAGTAGAGAAAGAGAGAAAAAGAAAATAAACGCGTCGTCAAACACACGATTGTCTGACTATCAACACTGAACTGAGCGTCTATTCGAACAACATTTCCTTATTATCACACAAATAAATTTTACATTCTTTTTTTCGACACAATTAACGAATTGTACAAATGACTTTTACTAAACATGAAAAAGAAAACGCACACTGACATAATTCAATATCACGCGATATATAGTGAAAACAGCTGGTAATTTTTTCCCCGTTCGGTATCAAATCGAACCCTATTGACAAAATAAATATTGTTTGCATCGACCAAATTAAGAAAATTTTGAATGAAAATCTTTACCACTGTTCACATTAGCAGATGTTTGCAATATTTTTGAGAATTTTTCATTAGTGTTTCAAAGAAAAACATATTTATATGTCTTTTCTATCTTTAGGTTTTCTCTCCTCAGTGCACAGTATATCATATTATATATAAATGACAGACGTAAAATGTGTAGAATGGTTTATAATTGTCTCCACTTCTGATTGTCATTTAGCTGCATGTCATTTGACTATTCATCAATTCTTCACGTACAAATCGACATTCGATTCCAAAAAAATTCATCATTAACACTATTTCTTGGTATTGGCACAATAATATTTTTTAGTTTATTAATTTATTATGGCTGAAAATTATTCTTAATAATTTTTTTGTTTGCGCATATAAATCGAGAAATACGCCGAAAGAAAATTTATTTGTTAAAAAAAAAAAGTGAGTATCAATGGAAAAATGTGTGAAAAACTCACCTGATCTAATTAAAGCAATCATAAACGAAGGACATAGACAAACCGATACGAATAAAATCAATATTCAATTACAAACGTGGCTTTTTTTAATTTGTTGACTACTGATAGTGATTTTGTATTTCAATTAAAATGTATTTTCATCATCTTTTCTGTTGATTTTTTTTTTTTTTATTCAGGTATCGATCAACACCGGTAAACCATTCCAATCATGAAGCTTATTTCGATTGGAACATTATTTGTGTTTTTTTTAATGACTGGATCATTAAACTGTGATAAAGAAAACGATGACAATGATTTTGCTGAATTCGAGGATTTTGATACCGATGATTTAGTAAAAGTCAATCAACCGAACCAAAAAAGTAATGGAGCTGATAAAGCACAAGGCCTTGGTAGTGCTTTTAGAAGTGATGAAATTGATGATGATGGTGTCGTTGTCGATGAAGACAATGAATTCGATCACTTTTCCGATGAAGAGGAATTTGAAGGATTCAATAAAGACACCTCTGCACCACCAGTTTTTGACCAAAAAACCGGCGAACCAAAACTTACAGTCGCAAAGGTTCCATTGCATTTCGGGTAAGAAAAACAGATAATTTGAATTTTTGAAAATGTCCGATAATGCTTAATTAAATTAAATTTTTTTTTATCGATTTAGAGCTCAATGGAAATCATACTGGATGGAAATGCTAATGATTGCCGGATTCTTGGTTTATTTCACAAACTATTTCATTGGTCGAAATAAGAATTCGAAAATTGCCAGCCAGTGGTTACAAGCTCATCGCAATTTGCTCGAAGATAATTTCGTAATGATCGGCGACGATACGCAAAAGGAAAGGGAAGGGCCGGAAGGCTTTATTAAAGAAAGTGAAAGTGTTTATACATTGTGGTGTAGTGGGCGCACATGTTGCGAAGGAATGTTGGTAGAATTGAAGTTAATTCGTCGCCAAGATTTGATTGCGATTATTTCGAATTTACTGAAACCATCACAAGATCAATTGCATATCAAAATTGAATTATCACCTGATGTTATGGATCCGTTTGTATTTTGTGTGGCAACGAAACGTACAGTTTCAAAATTCTTTAAGGAAATGTACGATTTGGTAAGTTTGATCAATCAGATAAATTCGGTTGATTTTCAATTTAAAAAAATTCAAATAGCAAGAGTTTAATTGTTTGAACTATTCCATCCACAGAATAAGTTTTGTATTCTAGTCAATAATCCTGAATCAAAGTACAATGTGCCAAGCGGATTTGGTGTACTCTCGGAAATTTCAGAAGCCTCATCTGCAATGCTCGACTCACGTATCACGGGCATGCTGTCAAAGTACAGTCACTTAATTGATTATATTTATGTTTCGGATCAATACAACGGTGCCATTTCGCAAGAAGATACAAGCCAACAGCTTAAGATGCCAGAAGTTAAAAAGCAATTATTGCTTGGATTCAATTTGCCAAATGCCAATGATATGGAATCGGCAAAACCATTGTTGGTGCTTGTGTTTTATTTACTTGAGAAAATTAAGCGATATCGTTTATCGAAAGAAGGATTGCAAAAAGCCGAAAAAAATCGTCAACGTGTTGAGGAAGAATTTATGAAGAGCACACATGCTGCGCGAGCTGAAGCTGCTGCACAGCGTCGTGAAGAAAAACGTAAATTGGAAAAGGAAAAAGTTATGGCCGAAGATGATCCAGAGAAGCAGCGCCGTTGGGAAAAGAAAGAACAGAAACGTCAACAAAAACGCAACCAACCAAAAATGAAGCAACTCTCAGTAAAATCCATGTGAATGATACAACTACTCTTCATATTAAAAATTATTTTTAAGTAAGATTGATTTCTTTAGTATTTTTCAACACCATGTTTGTTGAGGTCCTAGCATATTATATACTTTCGATAAATATGCCTCATAGAAACATGTTATTCGTGCATTTAATATGTCATTCGTGCGTCGATTCTATTAATGAAACTTTCACTCTCACACAAATGCATACAAAATACTATTTCGATACTGTTGCATTATTTTTCATCATCCATGTTGAGCATTTTCCTTCGTGTTATATTTTTGGTTTGAGATTACTAGAAGATTTTGTAAAATATTGCAAATAGTGAAGAAAATTGTTTTTCTCCTCTGTGTTGTCTCGACACTGCAGATTTTACATAAATCATATTATCAGATTTGAATTAATTGAGGTTCCAACAACCAATTCAACTCAAATAAAAAGAAATCAACTATGAGATTTCAAAAAATTTGTAAAAAAACAGTTGCAATATGTAAAATCTAATTTTAACTGAACCAAATAAATGAAGAAAAACAACCGAAATATTTGAAATTTTCGTTTATCTTGATAAATAGTATTCATTGAATTCTATTTCTTATAGTTTATAACTTTGAATTGAAATCATACAACAAATATTCATAACTAAGTATAAGTACACACGAATTGAAATTCGAGCCATTGATTATTGGCATTGCGGAAATATATTTGCAAATCAATCATTGTTTATTTACTATTAAACGATAAGTAAGTATGAAGGAATGATAATATGTCAATGAACGAAATATATCCATCAACCGATAGAAAAGCGTACATCAACACGTGGATGGAAATGAAAATTATGTCTATTTTTGAATCTTTGACAGTAGTTCAAAAATTACATTGCACATTGAGAAATGAAAACAGAAAATTTCAAAGTAAAGAAAGATATAATTGAAAATCAAAATCCCAGTCAAAACAGGTAATACACAAAATGATACAATATGTCACAATTTAAATGCGGCCCTGCTCAAGGTACACCTTTTGAATGTGTTGAAACATGCGTAGAACGTGCGATTTTCCTCCCTGGAAAATGTGTTCGCATCGATTATTCATTTCGACTGAAACAGTGAAAACACACACACTCTCTCTCTCTCCCTATTTGGACACATTTTGTGAAATTATTTCCAACACATAATATCGATGTATAATCTCTTTTATCTCGCGACAGAAATAAAACCAAAAAAGTAAAAAAAAAAAAGTGAATAATTTGCGAAGATAACTAAGTGTAGTTAAAACATTGATTTTAAATTTACATTTGGAATAGCCAGCGAAAAAGGACATTGTAACAAACACTAAAAAAAGTGTTAAAAAGTAAGTTTCTTTTCTCAATTCTTCAAGTGTGGGAAATCTAAAAAAGAACAGTGATTGTTCATTTATTGTTCATTTGATGTTTTGAATGGAAAAAAGGGAAAACAAAGTTCAATTGAAGAATTTTATAAGCATGAAAAATTGGCCAAAAGTGAACTGTGATGGAGAAGTAAATAGGAGAATGAGAATGACACGCTGTTAAAATGGACCAATATTGTCGTCATCAGTGCACTCATAATAATTATCAAGGAGACTCAGCCTATGTGTTGAATATTCTTCAATTGAATTTTTATACAATTTTTAATTTTTAATTTTATTCACATCAATAACGTGTTTATTAAAAAAGAATAATAAAAAAAACTAAGTTGACAGTTATACTATTTTCACCGCATTGATGAATAGCATATTTTGGGACGAGTAAATTAATAACTCTTTTTTTCAACATTGTCATTGCAATTAATGTGACAATGCTGCGGTAATGAGGCATACTAGTATGCAATAAGCAAAGTCAGCATTAATCGTCATAAGTGGCACAACACGACACATAACCTTTTATCAAATAGTTCATGCTGAGCACAGTTCATCAACGACGATGTATATATATATATATTCACTTACAAATACACTAAATGTGTACTTATTCGTTATTTTCATTTTCTGTGATCAAACGTATTTCGTGAACTTTAAAACGTACAGCAGTGACGAACATAACGACAATTATAACAACAATTCTTAGTATATTTGCTGCCATAAAAATGTATCATATTAAAATACATCTTTCGAATTGAATACAAACACAATAAAAACTAAGGAAAGCATTTTTTGTTTTTATGCAGCAGCAGCAGCAACAAGACGGGCGAAGATAGCAATAGTGTTGTTGCTTGTATATCTATCGTTCACACACCAGTTTGTTTCGTATACCGCAAAGAACAGTGTTTAAATGCTACTGTCTAAATACATGTGTAAAATGTATAGCATATATTCACATAACATCAGTTTTAATATAGCCGGAATAAAAAAGACAGCCTCAATCGTAAACGCTGCTGAGTGATGTACTGAAAGAGCAAGCAGTACAATACAACACAATACAATACACTACAGCGTGTTTCGCGGCGTATGCTTCTTACTTGAAAATAACTTTTAGTTCAATGATAAAACTCCAACGATACGGGGTCGGTGTGAATTTAAATTTATTTCTTTTTATCGCTCACGTACTCACATTCGGCTTTGATTCTCTTTAAATTTGCTCGTTTTTAATCAAATTTCTCATCTCAAAGAAAAATAATTGACTAACTTTCATGATAAAGTTATGTTTGTCGCATCGTATCTGTTATTAATTTTTGCTGTCGATATTGGCATAAAACATACATAATTTGAGAGAAAAAGAAAAATAAAAAGAAAAAAGAAAAAAAAAAACGATACTGTGCTTTAAATGGTGTGTACTAGGGTGCATCATTATTCTGAAATTATATTGATAACAAGTGCATAATTTGTGAACTTAAGAAATGCAATTTTAAAAAATGTAGAACAATATTGATCACAGTGATTCTCGAGCATATATAGTATGGAATTGTATTTGCATAACATGCATATTTATTACATAAAGAGTATAAAGATTCAATCGTTTTTGGCTTCAACAGTTTCACCTGTGATTGAAATTATTGAACAAAACCAAAAAAGAAATCGTGAATACTTTTAATAATATCAATTCATTAATTCGATAATTTTATTAGTTTCAGTAAAAATGGTTGTAGACTCACTATTGTTTGTGATATAAAAAAATGTCACACGTTGAAAAACTTGAACACCCTTTCTGATTCGTTGAATTTATCTTCGGAATTAGTTGAGTTCATTCGAATGAAAATTGAGTTACCCTAGAATGTGTGTGTATACGTGAGCGCATATGAAAACATGTGTACAAGCACGCGTGTATGTGTATAAAATGCTTCAGCGAAAAGAGAAAGACAAATAGAAAAAAAAAATGGATAAAATAATATTAAGTGAATGTTCTATATATTTACGATAGAACGGGCGCTAAATTTAGAACATACAGAGAGGCTATGTTGAGTTGTAGCTCAAGAGAAAAAGCGTGAGAATGAATATTTATCTAAAAATACATTGGAAAATATTGAAGCAATAAAAAAAAATGAGCGACCAAAAAGAGAAGAAACAACAACATCAAATGGAATGAGTCGGAAAAGCAATTTATTTTTCTTCATGAAAATACCGAGATTGTATTTTTTATTCTTCCTCTTAATCGAATTGAGATCGGAAAGATGGCACAATAATAAAATTTGTGTTTATGAAAATTCATTCGATGGATAAAAGACAGTGTGCTAACAAAAAAATTCAAACAAATAATGGTTCTGCAGTCCTTCAATCCGTCACCAAAAATGTAAATAGAATATGAGATACGTCATATGCAACGAAATTAGTAAAATTCCAAATAAAACGTATTGTAGTTACGTGGTTGAGAACAAAAATTATTTGAACTTTACATCTTTAAATGCGAAAGAGAGTGAGAGACAAAAAGCCCCGTTGAGAGAACTGTGACTAACAATTAAAACAAAAAGCTATATGAAAATTATGTACACAAACATAGCAATATGCCAAAAAAGAATTTGAAATAAAAGCGAACTATACAAACCGAATAATAGTACATCAAATATCATGTGCGTTAAATGTGGCACTTGTTTCTTTTTCTCTCGCGACACATTCATTTGTTAATTTCGTCGAACAAAAAAAAAAAAAAATCGACGACGACAATAGTAACATATTTGATGCATGCACAAATACTTTGCATTTACGTATGAGGTATTATTTCGTATTTTAATTTCAATTGACTGTGTTCATTTCACTTGGTGTAAAGAGTTTTGATTGAATAAAAATCGTACTGCATTTTGATTTGTGTAAAAAAATAGAGTTCACATTTGAACAAATCAAATTTAGTGAAAAAAAATGTATACCTCAATCAGTCACATTATATGTAATTAGAGCGACGTCACGACATTTAATAAGCGCGAGCGAGCGAGCGAGCGAAAAAGTTGGGAAAAAATTGTTTAACTTGATATCTAATGTCGTATGTAATTTACACGGTCGTTTAAACACCTTTTAATACCATTAATTCATTGTATTTGTTCTTGCCTCACTAGTTGACTTGACGCATTTTCACACATTCTTTTGACTCGCTTAAGTAAAAAATCAGCAGAATTGAAAAAAAAAAAATATGAATATATACGATCTTTGTAAATAACGCAGTGAACTCTTGATTAGTTAGCGTAGTTCGAAATATATGCGTAATTTCACGCGATGCAATCGTGTGAAATGTTGCTACATCCCTATACTTTGACAGTTTAAAAACAAAAGCTGTTTTTAAGTTCATTTCATTACAAATGCCAAAAGATTTCCCAGAAATAAAAAGTGTACACACAATGCGAACCAAATAATTCTTAATAATCAAATATTTCATCTTACATACTGAACAATTTACCATTTCACTTTTATTTTAGAAATAAAAGAAAATATTGGTCAAATTACATGTTAAAATTTACATATTCTTTTATATTTTCAGGGAGATTCCTTTCATACTTTTGTATAAAAACAACAGTTGATTAGCCGTAACAACCATTAAGTACAAATAACATATGCTGCTTCTGATCACACCTTTTACGCGACAAATGTATGAAAGGAATAAAAATCAATCGACAGCTGGTCGGTGAAACATTTGGAAATCAATCATACTAAAAAAAATCTTCGCACTATTTCTACGGGAACGTTTGTGATTGTGATTGCCATTGTTTCCGAATCGAAATAAAGATAAAATTTTGATTTGTGCACTAAATTTTAAGAAGCCGCAATAAAAAATCGATATTAAATATACAATAAAAATGGGCAACTACTGCAGTTCCGGTCAAAATAAAAAGGACAAAGACAACATCTCTCAAAAATCTGAAGAGTAAGTTTAAATTTAAACAATTAAAATGATGGATTCTCTATGAGTATTCAAATTCAATTCACAGCTCTCCGACCTATCAAAAGCAACATCAAGGAAGCAAATCTAAAAAGGATAAAGATAAAGATAAAACTAAGGATAAACATTATTTAAAAGAAGCGCCATTAGTTGATCCAGAACCAACATCGGATATATCTAATTTCAATGCACCAGCAAATGCTCAAAATACAAACAATGGAAATATTGCAAATGACATGACAAAACCAACAGTGAAAGCCCTTCAAAGCACACTGTCAACTTATGGTAAATTGAAAGGACAAAAATTATTCACATTGTACATTCAAGCATATTGCAATCAACCATTTCGGATGATTTTGATTTTTAGATTCAACATCAGCCAGCCCATTGGCGACAGATGCGCCATGTGAGCTCCCCACAGAGACAAAATGTCAATGTCTGCCAACCAATTTAACACCAATTTATGGTAAAGCATCGTTGAGCAGTCGTCGAATAGAAAATGACTGCAAAATTGTTCTTTATGTTTTGGCTGCACATGAAAACAATAATGAAAAGAGCGCTCTGAAGAGTCTTTATGCGGAACTTCAACGTTACTGTGCATCACGTGGATTTGAATTGCTATTGTGTGATCTACATGAGGAACCTGAAAACTTCTTAGATCCAACATGTTGGTTAAATGAACCACTCGAAGCCAGAGGTGGTCATCATTTAGCTGCAGAATGTTTATCAGAAATATCAAGTAAATATTTAAACATAATGTTTAATATTATCAACACCTTAAAATAATTTGACGAATTTTTAAATTTATTTTATCATTGTTTTCGAAGGACACTCAAACACCGCATACATTATTCCAATACTATTTTTGGGAACATCACTGGGCAGTCCATTATTACCATTGACAATTGAAAGTCAAGACTTTGTCGGGGCTATAAGTACCACTGACGAAGGATCAAACGAACGTACACTACTTGAATCATGGTATGCTCTTAACTCTTGGCAACTAAATCTATTTCGTTAGAATATTTCATTTTTAATTTCATTTCTTCTTTAACTTTAGGTATATTCTTGATGATAAAGCCGAACCAATGTGCTATCGATTGAAAACAAAGAACGTCACTGCCAATGCCGATACGGCAAATGAATTACAAAATCTATATAAAACAATCACCGACATTTTCTCCAAAGAGCTACGAGACTCATATTTGACCACCGTCATTGAACAAGAAATCAATAATATGGTTTTCATTAACCAAGAGCTATCAAAACGATGTATTTGGATTCATACAGGAGCATTGCCAAATAAAAATCTCGATGAAACATCGAATGAATCATCTATAAATATTGAAATGAATCGTCGTCTGCACAATATTCAATTAGAATTAAAGGTATGTAAATGCCAATCAAGTCATAATACCACTACATTGATTTGAATACTACAAAATGAATTTCCAGTAGAAATTCAATCAACAATTCAATGTGTAAAATTGCATTTTTATTTTTCAGAATCAATTAAATGAGAAGAATTTAATCCGAATACCGCCAACCGTACAAATGTCCAATGAACAATTGGCTTCATCATTGAAATCATTAATAGTGGCCAATATAGACAATATAGTAAACGATCATTTCTCTAAATTCCGGATCCCATATTGTACATACGGCATCGATCGAAATCTAATGGCTGAAATTGAAGCGGTCAAACAACATTCACAATATCTCAGTCAAAATTGCACCAATTTCGAAATTATGGACAAAATTAAGCAGTGAGTATAACATTTAACACCAATTCAATTTTCCAAATCTATACATATTGTTTTGTCATTTATATAGATACATCACAGCACCATCGTTCGAACCACTTATCATATTTGGACCCGTTGGATGTGGCAAAAGTGTTCTTTCAGCAAAAGTTGAGCATTTCATTCACACATGGTCGCCTGATTGTTGTTTCATTTTACGTTATGCTCGTTTGACAGCGATATCATCGAGCGTTAAATCACTTGTCGGTTCAGTTACAGAACAAATTTACTATTATACCTACGTTGAACCATACAATGGACCACATGTAAGCATAGTTTAACAATTCAAATTTTTATTTTTTCAATAAAATTGAATTCTTTTTTCTCAAACAGACACTTGAAAGCTATGAAGCCACATTGAAAGAGTGTATTGATGCAAGTAAATATCAAGTGGTTATTTTAATCGATTCACTGGATGAAGCATTTGAACTGAATGATTTAAGCTGGTTGCCGACAAAATTGAATGACAAAGTGAGAGTAATCATCACAACTGCAACAACGAGCACTAAAGTTGATACTGTGGACAAATGCGAAAGAAATGATATTGTTCTATGGAATCTCAAAGATCGCGTCACCAAATCAAACTTTATCCATTTGAACCAATTCTCTGACCAAAAATGGAGTGAAGTATTAAGTTGTGGTGGTGGTGACTTTTTCTCTGTAAATCCACAACTACAGTTACCGGAATCATGGAAGCAATGCGATGACAAAATACCATTTCAAGCCAAAGTAATTGATTGCCATTTTTATTTTTGGTTGTTACCAATATTGTAATATTCTATTTTGTCTTCTTCTCCTTTTCCTTCTCTATAGCTATTTTGGTGGTTTGCTTGGTTGGGTGAATTCAATTTAAGCGACACATCATTGACAGCCACAACAAATAAAATGTTCCAAATATTGGAAAATAAATTCGGTGAAGCAATAATAAAATATTTAGTGTCACTGTTGCTTGCATCGCGTGATGGATTACATGAGACCGAAATTATTGAACTCCTAAAACAGTCAAAACTGATTGTTGATGAAAAATGTGTGGATAAATTATGGACAAATATTAGCTGGATCATGAGTCGTGGCCCAATTTTGTTGCAGATTAATCGAGTTCGTTTCATGGATAATAAATTGAAAAATATTGCATACAGCCGTTATGCCAATGACATTCAAAATGCTCACAATATCTTGTATCAATTTTATAAATCTCAGCCCAATGAATATATCGATGCAAAAGGAAAATATCAATGGTTCAATGAACAGAAATTCAATGAATTGCCTTATCATGCATTTATCGTTGATAAAACATTGTATCCACAATCGCTCTATCTCACCGATTTAAATTGGATTCAAACCAAATTGAAAGCCACTAAATGTGTTCAATGCATTCTAAATGACATTTACATGATCGAATTGTCATCACGTACAAAATACAAGCATTTAGAAATTATGCAACGTTTTCTAGAAACATATATTCAGCCAATAAACTATGATGCTGACCAATTTTATCCATTATTCAAACATTATTTATCGAACTGTGCAAAATGTGACACCACCATCGAAACTGATTCCATTTGTAAAAAGTGGATTCTCGACTTTAACTCCATATCAATTTCATATTTGGATATACTTAATGCAGCCAATCCGACAAACGATGAAAGCAATGGTGGATACGATTTGATTTGTAATTTAGGTGGAATTTTTGTTGCATCGCTGAATACGAAGCGTGAAGAGATTCGAGTTTGGAATGTGCCAAGGTATGTAAAACATTGTCATGAAGAAATCTGATAATTTCATAGGTGATTTCAATGTATCATATTTTCACATCGACACATATATAGATCGGAACAAGTACGAATTTTAAAGGGAATCCCACAGCCAACAGCATTATGTCCAGTTGTTAATCATGGAGCTGCCGTCTTATGTAGACGTGAAATTAAAATCATCGACTTAAACAAAGGCGAACTTCGGGTAAATTATTCTGGTTTCAATTAATTAATTTGTATTTTACAGTCTCAATCTCATTATTGTATGATTTACTTTTCAGGTCACACTCAAAGGTGTAATGAATCAAAAAATGCCATACTTTGCTTACTGTAACGATGCTCAACATTTGGTGTGCTTGTCACGTAATCGAATGTATGTGAACCTTATGAATTTAGAATCGGGCGATTGTATCACGACTTTCAAAGCTGGAGAAGATCGATTCTTGAACTCTTTACTCGTTTCTGGAGATGGAAGGTTCGTATTCAATAATATTTACGTTTAACAGTGTTCTCTTTATTTTTGTTAATTTTATTTCTCAATTTAAATGCACAGAATTCTTGTGTGTGGCGATGAAACGCAGAAACCGTTTCCACTCTTAGTTTGGCATTTATCGCAACGCAAATTATTGTATGATCTTCGAATTCCACATCATGATTTTATCACGTCACTCAGCGCAATCACGCACGAAGGATCATATGTATGCGTCGTTACAAAAGAATTGAATGAACCAGCACCGAATTTTATTGTTGTATATGATTTACAAAGTGGAACATTATTTAAAAAATGGAAACCATCATGCAATACCGTCTCTCTATCGATTTCACAAACGAATGCCTGTGTTATAGCTGGTTTGGAAGATGCTCGCATTTTGATTTGGGATTTGGTTACAGGCAATTGTAAATTTGTTTTAATTGGTCATACAGCTCCGGTCACTTTACTGAAATTAGATCCAACCGGATCAATTCTCTTATCAGCCGATAAAAATGGTCGAGATAGATCAGTTCGATTATGGGTAAAAAATTACTTTTGTCTCCTTTTATTCACTTCCTTTCAATATTAATTTAATAATATTGTTTCGCTTTCCAATCTTTTCATAGGAACTAAGTACAGGTAAGTTATAATGGTGGAAGTGAAATACCATCATCGAAGTTATTATACAACATGAAATTTAATTTGAAAATTCTCGTTTTGCAAATAGGTAAATCAATTGCCGTTCATACGCCTCCAAAGAAGATAACTACATGTGAAATCTTGCCGTTGGGCAGATATATCGTATTAGCATTAGAAAATGAACCAAATCTAGTCACATTGGAACTTAAGAATTGCGAAATTATTCAAATTTCAAATAATGCTGGTGTCGATGATGAAATTAACATTTATGGCGACGATGATTTCAATGGCAAAACATTTCAACTGTGAGCAAATTATGTAAATTAATCGAATTCAATTTCTATTTAAATTGTTAAAATTGCATCTAAATTAATCGTGTATGTGTGAATGAAACAAACTACAAAAAAAAAAAAAAAAAAGGAATTACAATACATCAACTGATTACAAGGAATATAATAAACGGAAAAAAAAGGAAAATTTTAAAACGACCATTTCAATATGGCAATCAATGATTTTACATACAATTATAATAACATTCGAAACTTTGTTATTAGCGGTAGTTTATCCGTTTGAATTTACTAAAACGCGATCTTCGTAGCTAAGCTTTAAAAAAAGCAAAACACAACTTTCATACTTCAGGGAACCTGGAACAGTCTCTTCATGGGCATTTAAGCGTTTCCCCGAAGAAATAAAGATACATACACTCGAATCAATTCATAACATTTTCCATTTAAAAACATATTCATTTATATAGAATATCTAGGGATACCATAAATTCATGTTGAATAAAATGGGAAAGCAAATGTTCTAAAGTCATTTTCAAAAATAAAAATTAACTCGTAAAAAATGAAAATATGCCAATGCTCGAATTACATGTCTACAGTCCTATATTTAGAAGCATAAACAGGACATTAGAAACTAAAAAATATAAGAAGAAGAAATTCTAGCCCGTAAAATGATATAAAAAAAAAAATACTAAAGCAGCCATGGCGACCGAAGCAACTTGGTTTCATGCGATGAACAAAGTGTAAAATTTAAAAGGATTGGTGGAATTTCACTAATGTTATTGCAGCAAAAAATGCTGCATTTAGTTCTGAGCGTAGCAAGCCAAGTCGAATGCTCAAAACTAGATTTATATGAAAATTGTTAACAATGTTTCAATGGCTGGCAATAACTATCTTAATCTTCGATTATGGCTAAGTCCGAATATAAAAAAGATAATCACAATAATGTTCATCGGAGATTGAAGCCGACTGAACTACATTGACAATTTTAATAAAATCAAATAAAAGTAATGGATAATCAAGAAATTGTTAGAAGATACTTATTTTGTTAGGAGAAAATTACCAAAATTCAGCAGAATTATCATTTGAAAAAGAAAAAAAAAATACTTTGAATTTTAACCTTGGATATTATGTAATTTGATTTGATTTTCTTTTCTTTTCGTTTTTTCTTCTCCATGAGTTTGAGAACACGCACACTTAGAAGTGATGAAACTGTTCAATCGAAATGTAAATGGATAAAAAGGAATTTATTGAAAAATAATCGTTGGAAAGCGTTTTTCGCGTTACCGTGTTGTTTAAATTATGTCTTTCGTTTGTATTGAAAAGCAATCGGCAAATTAGTATAAAGAATCAATGCGTTAAAATGTTATTAAAAGTAGACTTTAGGAACAGATGGAAAGAAAGAGAAGAAGAAAGAAAGTAAAATGAACTACTTCAATAAAACTGATGGAAAATGACCAAATTCATGCCATAGACTATATTGTTGTATTTTAAATGTAATTTTAATTCGCAATTTATTCTATTTTTTGCATCGCGTACAAAAAAACTGTTCATTACAACAGAAAAACACATACAAATACAAATACACAAGCATAAGAAAATGAGCTCAAAGTGCTATTTGCACATTATAATGTTTGCACATCGCATTATTCATTATTATATTATTCTATGTTGACTTTTCATTTAATGAGGAATCATGATCCCTGTTAAAGAAGCTCCTCAAGCAAATCTTCAAGCAAAATGTATTCTTGGGCTGGATACCAAGATATACTTGTATCCATAGATGTAACCAAATCAAACACATGTGACAAAATGACAGATCAAAACAAATTAAATACGAATTTCGTTCACAAACACACAAACAAACAAATAAACAAACATGGTAGTACATTTCTTTCCAAAACATTTTTGATCTTCTCGATAAAAAAACGTATTTTGTGCTTGTTCTTTTCACGGTCAAATGAAAGAAAAACAAAAATATTCAAACAACAATAAAACTGACAACAACAACAAAAAACTATTTCAGAATATAATGATGAATTTTGAAAAACCAAACACAGTTACAATAATAAAATCTATTTGCACAATTTTTCGATTCATATACATAAATTAAAAGGAAAAATAGAAAAAAAAAAAAAAAAAAACAAATAACGTTTATTGTACAAAACATCTATTTACAATCAAAGGAAATGAAAATAGCCAGGCATGTTTGGGAATTTGGAAAAGAAAAATTACTAAAAGATGATCAGTCTGTGTAATGAGCACAAAACCATTCATAGAACAGTGAAAATGTGAACAAACATTGACATAGGAGGAGATGATGTAAAAAAAAATCTATTTATTTATTTATTATGCGTAAAAGAAACATATTTAATCAACTCATCTGGTATGAGGATGAAAGGCTGGTCCTTTTCATTTCGTTTGATAATTTAGTTAAAAAACAAAGCAAACAAAAGAGAATTCAAATCTCATGAATCTAAATCCTCGAATTGTCTACTCCTTCTTTACTCACATTGAAAGCCCCTTTTTAACATTTTAAAAGTCAAGAAAATTTACAATAATATATAAAAATACAGCCAAAACAAAAATGGAATTTAATATATGGTGTCACATGAAAAAAAAGTGAACATGTAAAACCATACAAAATATATAAAAACTTGAAATAAATTTGAAAATAGAACTACATTTATAGGGTGTGTGCAAAAAAAAGTCGATTTAGATAACAGATTGCGTAACTAGCGATTTGTACATCGGAGCACACTGATGCCATTTTCTTTTTTTTTTTTTTACTTGGAAGAGAACGGCCAGGTCATCCAAAAAAAGTTGAAGATGCGGATTTGCAAGCATTATTGGATGAAAATCCTTGTCAAACGCAAAAAGAACTTGCAATGGAGTTGAATGGTTGATCAAGCAACTATTTCTAGACATTTGCATGCAATGACAAAAATTCGAAAGCTGGGAAAATGGGTGCCACATCAATTGAACGAAAATCAACTCAGAGCAAGAATCGAAACATGCAAAAAACACCTTGCTGAGCACAAAAAGCGTAGTTTTTTGAGTCAAATTGTTACTGGCGATGAAAAATGGATCTATTACGACAATCCCAAGCGTAAAGCAGCGTATGTTGATCCAGGCCAACCAGTACCTTCGCAGTCAAAACGAGAAATTCATTGCCAGAAGGTTATGCTGTGCATTTGGTGGGATCAGGAAGGTGTCGTGTATTATGAGCTGCTGAAACCTGGCCAGACGGTTGATGGTAAGTGCTACGAACAACAATTGATCAAAATGGAGCAAGCATTGAAGATGAAACATCCACGAATAGCGACTAAACAAGACAAAGTTTTTTTTCACGATGATAATGCCAAGCCACATCGTGCAAAGATCGTTAAAAAAAAAGAAAGAACACTTCGGTTGGGATCAGCTTGATCAACCCGCGTACTCTCCAGACCTTGCCCCTTCGGACTACTATTTGTTTCGATCGATGCAAATTGACCTGGCCGATGTACGCTTTAAAAACTTTGAAGAAATACAAAAATGGGTCGCTGACTGGATAGCTTCAAAAGATAAGGAATTCTTTCGACGCGGAATCCACAAACTTCCTGAAAGATGGCGCGAAGTCATAGCTAACGATGGGGAATATATTGGTTAATGTACTCATTCATTTAGTTATGAAATAAAATTTTCTTTTCACCGAAAAATCAACATTTTTTTTGCACACACCCTATACTTAGGACGCACTTATTATTCTAAATGATAAAAATCAAATTTCAAATCACAACAAAATTCATAAAAACAGCAGAGAAATTGTTCATGATTTTATTATATTATTAATTCAGTTGAAATTCACTAAATCAAATATTGATGAAAAAGCAATTAATTTTTCATATTAGGTGATCTGTTCCCTTCAGTTTGTGCAATATATATGTATATATATATGAAAAAAAAACAAAAAACAAATTAAATGGGAACATAATACGATTGATTGCATTTTTCTTCAATTTTCTCGTATCTATGAAATGGAATTCGCGTCATTTAATTCGATATAATCTGATTCGTTATGATAATAAGCAGTTTCCGATTGATTTTTGTTTAATTTTTTTTTTCGTTATACATAGATCAAAGAATGAATGTAAAAGTTTGTGACTCTTAACTGTGTGTAATTAAAAAGAGTTTTTATTCTTTGCATTGCAGTTTTCTGTTCATATCAATGTAATAATAATAAACAACTCAGAAATTTAATGGATTGTGTTTTATTTTTTGCATAAATGTATCGTTTTCCAGATATCTTCATTGAAATAAGCTTTAAACCACTTTCATTCCACTGTAAGAGAATTGTGAGTGTCCGGCTATGTAAAATATAAAATTTATTAGCCTCATTAGGGTTAAAAGCTGTAGTATTTTCAAAAACCAAAAACAGATGGAAATTGAAAGCTTTTCTCACAGATGTCGTTGCTTATGATACGACCCAGTTTTTCATCTCTCATTACCTTGTGTATGTGCAAAGAAAAGCTTTGCATCAATTATATCCAATGCCAAAGCGCTGTGATGCTGCAACAAAGGACTACGCTTCCGTAGAGTATAACATGTTAATTTTGTGTTTGGTTGCAAAATTTTATAGCTCTGTGCAAAAGTGAAAATTCAGTGTATAAATTTCGATTATTTCACCTGACAATTGTGTCGTGGTATAGAATTATGTTTGAATAATGCACTAATCGAAGAAAATTATCATCAACATTGCAAACATTTCAATAAAAGACTACAAAACATGAATCGCCTATTCTATTTGTGGGTATTTTTCATGGCAGCCATTTTTGTTCAACGGGGTGAGCAAAAAATTTCATTCTTTTTTTTTTTCTCTATTACGATTTAAATGTTGTTTTATTGAAATTTAGAATTTTACTTCTCATAAAAAAACGGCAAATATATTCGAAATTTGCGAAAATCATGCGATTTTCGATTTTGTGTTGATGTTAGAAAAGTTTCATTTTTAACCATGAGAAAAAAAGAGACTCAAATGGCAATCTAGGTGATGGGTTTGCTGTATGTACTGGTGTTGGTATGGATGAGCTTTGGTGCGCAAGTGTTGGTATTCCAGAGTGTGAGAATCCGGCACATAACAGATGATTTGTCTCGCACAAATTCAACCACTTGTCAGCTTTTCCATCACAAATCTGTCACAACAAACATCGTTTACAATATTTTGTTATGAATTTATCCACGTGCCTTTTTTTATCTGTTTATGTTTATGTACACAAAACATATATTCTGTAGAAACGTTATGCTGCGTATACAGTATTGGAAAGCTTTGAAATTTTTATTTACTTAAATGACTCGATTTTTTTTTTTTTATTTTTTTTTTTTTGAATTTTTCATTTCGTTTTCTGTGTTTTTACAGCTTTGTCTGTACCTTCTACTATTGTAACTGAAGTTCCTGACGATGAAGACGAAGATGAATTTGATGATTCTGAAGAATCAGCAGAAGCCGATGATGATAGTCGGATTTATAAAAATCCAAGGAATTCACCTTCAAGTGATTGTCCAAGAGATGAAGAGCAAGCCACTTTACTAGGACAGAAGTGTTTAAGAAAATGTTCATCACATGAAGATTGCAAAAGTAAGAAGAAAAAATGCCTGTGTGATGGAGCCTGTGGAATGTCATGCATCAAGCCAGGTACTGATTCTAAGCCATAAATACATTTCATGGTAAGATGTATCATCACTCGTGAATTTTTAGATCGAGAATGTCCGGAACTACCACAGCCCGAAACAGGTGCTGTTACATTAACTGGTCGGGAGTTCGGGGGAAAAGCAGTTTATACATGCCCTCCCTATAGCAATGTCGTTGGGGTAATTTTTATGAAATTGAAGAAAAACAAATTATCTTTCTTAATGAAATAATAATGATCCTCATTACAGTTGGCCACAAGATTGTGTCGAAATGGTCAATGGACTGGACAGCCCCCAATTTGTTCCAAAAATAGTATAAAATATTCAATTAACTTTAATTTAAAAAATTCATCAGTTACAGGGGAGTTAATTCGATATTTGTGATTTTGCAGTTTTCTGTTTAACACCACCGGTAATTGCAAATGCTCGTCATTCAGCTTTACCAGAGCAGGCAACATTTGAACTTGATTCAACGGTTCAGTATCATTGCTATACCGGTTATGTGACTGCAGGTTTTCCACGTGCAAAATGTTTGGCAATCGATGGACAGGCAAGTTGGTACGGTCCGGATATAAACTGTGCTCCACGTACATGTGGTAAATCGAACACAAGTTCAATTTGATTTAAACATTATACTAATCATCTAATGTCGTAAAACAAACTAAACATAGGCCAACCAACGGATCCAACACATGGATGGCATGCAGGTGAATGCTATACATTTGGATGTCGTATTACTTACCATTGTGGAGAAGGTTACGAGTTGGTTGGTCGTTCAGAGCGTTTTTGTCAAGCGACTGGAGACTGGAACCCAAAGGAAATGCCAACATGTGTGCGTAAGTAAATTTATGGACAAAAAATAAATAAATCAAAACCTAAATGAAAACAAAAAGCAAAGCGAGATTTGTGCTGATTTGAGTTTATTTAATATATTTTCATGTTTCTTTCCTGATGCTTTTCGTTAATTTTGAAGAGAACCAATCTTAAATTCACAATTAAGTAGCTGAAACGTCAAATTTTCTCAGAAAAAAAAACCAAATAATCAAATGTTGTGAACAGTAGTAAGAATTCCGTGCGTCATATATATATAGTTAGCCAGTAGCCATTTGAACTTAAGAACAAGTACAACCCTTACCGAATAGAAACGATTTGAATCTTTTGCCCTTACAAACCTAAATCAAATTAATTTCCCATTTAATACATATTTTGATGTTGTGTCGCAATTCCGAGATTTAACTATTAAATTTAAGTGAGAACATATTAAGAACTTTCTGGAGTCTGTCGAAAGCACCAACGACTTGCTAACTCGCTTGAAATGACCGTCATCGTTAATTCCATCATATTAATATCCGAATGTATTAAACCGTTATATAATTAATATGTAGAAAGAATTCCATAAACAAAAATTCAAAATGTATTTTGGCTTAAAAAAAAGATTCAACAATAAAATTATCTGTATCGTTACCGCAAAACCAAACCAAACGCTTTGTTTTTTTCTCGTTTCAAAATCTCTGATGCTAGCCACATCCATTCTCATTATAAACCAATTCAATTGGCGAAAAATTCGAACTATTTACAATGATTGCTTCCCAAATTGATCAGATTTGTTTCAAAGTTTGCGGTAGAAATTCATATAAACTTGTACATTTATCCTGAACATTTTAAACAAACATTAAAAATGAATACTTTTGATATATTTTCGGCAAAAAAAAATAGTCGTAACATCTGTTGTATGCCCGATTCCGGAAAGCCCTAAAAATGGAAAAGCAATTTACACGAGTCTTTCATACAATTCAATCGTTAGTTATGAATGTCGATATGGATATACATTAGTAAATGAAAGCTCTAGGCGTTGTGGTGCAGATCGAAAATGGAGCGGCACATTACCAACATGTAAAGAAATTAATTGTGGATCACCAGGGGTCTTATTCAATGGATGGTTAGAGAATATCGATGCCGGAACTGGTTTGGGCGCAAGTATAATTTTTCGTAAGTCGATTTCTAAAAAAAATTGTAATAAAAACAAAATTCTCGATATGACTTGTGTTGATTTGCGTTTATCTAACGTGTTTAGGATGTCAACCAGGAATGTTGTTGGTAGGTAATACTTCGACTGTTTGTCAAATTGACGGAAGATGGAGATATCCAGTGCCAGAATGTTTAGGTAAATTTTTTTCGACTTAAAAACATAATCAACCTTTTTAATTTATGTTTTATTTTTAGCTCCATGTGTGATTCCTACCCAAGTTGCTCAAGGTACAGTCATCGCTATGGAAAAAGAACTTGATCCAAATACAACAACTCCAGTCACACCGACACTCCCGCCGAGTTCAAATCAAGTCATGCATGGAACAACTTTGGAAGTTGTTTGCGAAGAACACTATGAATTTCCAATAATATCATCATCGCCTCCAACATGTTTGAATGGCACATGGAGCATAATACCTCGATGCATACCGGCTAGGTGCAAAACTTTGCCCAAACCACCTAAATTTGGTAAGCTGAAGCTTTTAAAGAAACGAACTTAAAAATGATTCTTCATTGAAAATGTGACTTCATTTTTCCAGGTATGGTTTTGGCGCCAAAAACTGAGCATGGTATGAACTAGGGGCTATGAACCCTTCATGAATACATATTCAGATTTAGTAGATATTCAGAATATTTACGCGATATTTAAATATTTATGGGATATCTTTGCTAGATTCTAAATATTTGAAATATCTAGTGAATATTCAATTCATTTTTATTAATAAGTTAGCTATTAAGTTTTAACTTGAAAACATTGTAGCGATGGCAAAATATGTAAGTATTGCTTAAAGTTAAGATTTGGTAGCTGAGATCAAGTCAACATTAAACATTCAACATTCAACATGGGGACATTGTCGACACAATCAAAATCATGGAAGAAGAAAAAAAAGAAAGTCACCATAACATCGGTGAGTATTTACTCGATCACATTTAACATTTGCAATACTTAATGTGAAGAGACAAAATTGTGCGAGTCACACATAACGGTACATTCATCTCATTCTCTTCGGGTTTGTTTCTCATGCTACAAACAAATCGCATTCTCATTTCACAATCCGGTCAATTTCAAATTGCATTTGTTAAGAAGACATTGTACAGTCCACTTGTGCTTAGCATCGTGCATTTTGGCAAAGTGATAAAAATTCACAGATAGTTTCATTTTTCTTTTTCGCTGTGCGAAATTTCAAGACATTTTTTTGATAAATTTTTTTGGTGGATTAATTGACCGTATAATAATATAAATCATCGCGTATACTGCATTTCGATGTAAGATTTGTTTTGTTTTGTTTTGTTCTTCACAATCATATTGATTTTTCATTTTCCATCAGAAAATTTTTCGTCAGCAAATCCACCATCACCAGCATCATCAAGACAGCCATTGCATGAAATTTAATGTCCGATCCATTTACGCCATGGTATGCGAATTTTCCCATAAGTTACTTTTTTCTTTTCTTTTTTCATTCCATTGTAATTAACTTCTTTTTAATTTTTGGTCAACAATATTGTAATACATTTTGTTTATTCTGTATTTTCCTCTCCAGCTCGACGTACATTAAGAGTTCAAAGCGATGATGATGATGAAAATGAAACATCAGATGAATGTACTTCACCTCCTGCTGCGCAGATAAATTTTCTTCGATTCCGTGGTAGGTAAAATTCATTTTTAATTTTTTTTTTTATTTTTTTTTTTCTCTCATCCTAAATATTAAATGATTTCTTTGCAAGGCATTTGTTATAAATAATATTCTAATTTCGTCTTTTTCTTTTTAGTTTATCGCAAAGCATTGACTTTTCAAGTGATAATGATGATGATAATGATGATTATCAAGCCATCAATATCAGCCGATTCCAACAGTAACAACGCCGCAATTCATCAAATACAAAGAGGCAAAATGGCAGCCAACAGTAGACCTGACTCGAATCGACATTCCATTAGTTTCATCAGGCATCGGCTCAACCAGAAATAGAGCTTGTGTATCAGAGAGTTTTTCAAAGGCAAGGAGAAGTTGCAAATGAAAGCACAGAGCAGTTCACGATAAAAATAACATTGAATCAGTTCCTTCGGTACAATGAGAATGACAAAGGTCGTGTTGGCGGCAGTTGCAATAAAACCAAAACAAAAGATGAATTGAATGTTAGACTGGCATAATGCTAATCGTGGACAACGAGCCGCAATGTATCATAATCTAATAATAACAAGATTGGGATCATTGTATTGCCACGATTAACTCAATCGTTTAATCGATTCTAAAAACGATTCCAACATGTGGAGAGTTTGGAAATAAATTTGATGCACGCAAATATATGTATGCGCAAAAAGATGCCGAGCAGTCGATATGCATCGTTATCCATTAGATCAACAATTTGCTAATGATCTTAAGATTGAAGGCATCGAAATGAGGCCGAAAATCGAAAACGCTAGTCATGCGATGAAGTTTTTGTATCAGAATTATGAAAAAAATATACATGAGAATATGAAAGAACATGGAGCGTGTCACATTAAAAAGACATTTTTCGAAAAAAAAATAAAGAAATTTTGAATTAGAAGCCACGGTACTGAATTTCATTGCTCTCTTTGTTCATAGTAATGATACTGTAACATTAGTATATAAATATAAATATTAATAATATTCTATGTTTATTCTCTAATCTATGTAGGAAGTGACCTACGAACCCACCTCACTACTATAGTATGGTAAGGAGTACTACTATACTATAGTAAGCTAATTTATTGCGTCTCTTTTTCAGGGGAATAAAATCGCGATCTCAGCCACTATACCAAGTCTTAAATTTAAACAATATTTAGAATCATATTCACTGTATTATGCGAATCAAACATATATTTAAAATGTTTAAGATATTCAGTATGTTTAGAAATATTTACAATATTTATCTTTATTTACTTTTGTTCCCCCTAAGGTATGAAAGCACGTTTCAAGTGCAAAGATGGTTTTAAATTGACTGGGCCAAACGGAAAGGATGTCGTCGATGAAAATGAATACATTTTAACATGTGCATTCGGTAACTGGACTGGAGTGACCCCACTTTGTCAAGAATTATTTTGCGCATTCCCTGGATATGTTGAGCATGGAAAAATTCTCCTCATTGGCAATATGGGTCTCTTTTTTAATAAACATTATACAATTATAGATATTTAGAATATTTACGAGATGACTAGTTACTCAATATTTAGGAAATTCACAATATTCACAATATTTACTGAAAATGTGTTAACATTTTCTTTTTCCTTACCTCCTAGGTCTTTATGATTATCGTCCATATGTTAAAAAGGTTTTTGATTTAATATTTATAACATTTTTGCACGCAAGTTTAATTTGCTGTAATTAAAACATTTGATTTCCAGATAATGAACAACAAGCAAATTATGTACGATTGTGATAAAGGATATGTATTGTCAGAAAGGGGACCTGTCGGTGCAACGTGTGTTGGTGGTTTGTGGCGACCATTTGAGTTACCGGAGTGTCTACCTGGGCTACATCCTCGGTTGAGATGGAATCGACGCAAACGAAATGCCAAAGTCGATGAAAAGCGTAAATTTTTACGAAATTTCAGTGATTTTAAACGTCGAATGAGTGAAATCCTCCGCCGTGATTCAAATATTCCGGATCCATTCCCATTGCGCACTAAACGAAGTTTACTACATCACAAAAATGGTCAACGTAAAATTCATCGAAGACCTATTCGCAATTATCATGCAAATCATAAATGGCATCTAGTTGCACCTGCTATAATGCGTTTTAAAAGAGGTGTAAACCGTAAACAATTACCAGATGTTGATCATCAATTTGCAAGAACTTTACGTAATGAATACCTACAGCAACAACGAAACAGAGCTCTTGAAGAGGAACAACAACGAGCCTTTAATAAATATTATGAAAAAATTCGTCAAAAACATCGAAATTATATAAATAATCTATTGCGAGCATCGCATAGTCCAAGTGCTATTGACGAGGAACCAATAATTATTAATAATAAAGACTCTACATATCAAGATGAAGATAATTACAAAACACCCGCCGAAGATCCATTTGATGAAATGAATGCATACGCTGCAATGCCAATACCATTACCAAATATCAATAAAAATCGAAATTTTTATGCAAAAAAAGAATTGCACGATGGGATAGTGATAGTGAATAATACATTCATTGGTCGAAGTCATAGCGAGCCATTGCAGCATGAAATTGAACATAACAATCGAAATTATTTACCACAAAAGCCATCAAATTATTTTATGGAACTTTTACCCAAAAATTACGAGCAAAATGTTACCGATATCCTCAATTTGTTACGATCGCAAATAGTTCGACGAAGGAAAAGAATTCTTGATGGTACAGAAAATCATGAACAATTTATGCCAATATCAGGTGATGATAAGCATTTACAAAGATTGAAACGAGCTCCACGTGCTCCAAAGAAAAATGAAGAACAATTTGATGAAGATGCCAGTGATACGGAAAATCCAAGAAAATTGAGAATTAAAGAACCATGCGAGGTAAGCTAGTAATTAATAAACGTAAACAAATTGTAATTTCTTCCTTAAATCGATTTCATAATGTGTCAAGACAAAAATAAATCAGATTAAAATTGTCTTTGACCTGAATGCATTTTGGATCAACTTCAATCCATCATCAGCAATCACGACTAAATTGATAACTCACAATGGAAAATACAAAAACACAAACACACAGACTCAAATGCGGATCATGTAAATCACACGGAACTCTTTTTAACACACTTGAACGATGAACGACGACTTGATACATACAAACTAATGAAAATGTTTTTAATCTGGACAACAGTAATATAGAGTCACACTTATTCGAGTGTATGAATAAGAGTTCCGTATGATTTACATGATCCGAATTTCGGTCTGTGTGTTTGTGTTTTTGTATTTTCTATTGTTAGTTGTCGCTGTCTAATTATCAATTTAGTCGTGATTGCTGATGATGGATTGAAGTCGATCCGAAATGCATTCAGGTAAAAACAGTTTTAATCTGATTTATTTTTGTCTTGACTCATTGTAAAATCAATTTAAGGAAGAAATTACGATTTGTGAGTAAAAACAGTGCAAATAGCGACTAAATGTTTTCTCAATTCAATATTTTCTTTCGTAAGTTATTTCGTAAAATGAGTTTTTCTTCCTCAAATTTGTCAATCCAGCCAATCACAGCAAAACCATACATTCGAATCGATATAGTACGCGAAGGACGTGATCCTACCAACGAATTCAGTACTGGAACAATAATCCGGGCAACATGTGCTAAAGAATACCGATTGAATTTACAAAATCCTAATGGAACGGCAAAATGTGTTCGAGGACGATGGAAACCCTTAAAACCAGAATGCACTTTAGTACCATGTTCAATTGCATCACAAGGTAATAGAGATACTACTTTCTGTCCCTTTCTCTTTAGTTTATTTTTAGTTTTTAAAATTTGCTTTTTTTTCAACAGAACACGGCACATATGTTGCATTAGTTGTTGACCAAAAGGATGATAGCGGTAAAACAATCATGCAACCAGTCAATGCTTTCGATGAAGTTCAAAGTGGTGAAATAGTTCAGTTTAGTTGCGATGAAGGATACCAAGTTCAAGGTCCGACTCGATTAAAATGTCAAGAAGGAAGTTGGGACGTGAGTGGTTTGCCCGAATGTGTGCCTGCTCCTTGTTCTTTACCAAACATTGAAAATGCCGTTTACCAAGTAATCAACAGCAAAAATTGATTTTTATATTCTTTTTTATGTTGCTAATTTACTTTTTTTTATTTAAATTCAGGGTGGATATCGAGCTGGTCTAACTATAGCTCATGCGAGTGCAGTCTCCGTACAATGTGAAGGCTCCGAACAAACTTTTCAAATGAGTAATTAATATATTTCCTTAAGTTTAATGTTTTGTGTTGAATGAAATATGTTTTTTGGAAAAATGTAGCATGTGCTCTGGGAATTTTGACACCACAAAACGTTCATTGCACGGAATCCATAGTGGCTGCACAACGAACTCGTGAAATTGAATATTTGGGTGAAGTTGAGTTCGTTAGCTCAAATCAAGATGTAGCAAGCGTTCTGACAGGATTCAATAAAATCAACGAAAAATTCGGCAAAACCAAGGTATTGGCATCGAAAATGGAGAACAGTGACAGCTACTATCAACATGCTTATGGCGAAGGAAAACCGTGTGAAGTTCCCGATAGAATTGATGATGCAATCGTTTACAAGTATTTTAAAAAAGAATCGATTTTCCCGAGTTTGATTGACGTTATTCTAATATTTTCAGAAAAAACGGTGAGCCCATCACTGATGAGGATGATGGTTTTGAATCTGGTTCAGAAATTTCGTTCAACTGTATTAAGGGCGCAGCTGGAGAGAGAACCACATGGAAAATTGTGTGTGAAGATGGAGTATGGGTTGGCCGGTCTTTTGATTGCAGTATGTTCCTTCGTTTTGTTCACATACCATTTTCAGAAAATGTATGTATTTTTTTTTATATTTTTTGTATAGCAAATGGCACGTGTATCTTTTATAACAATGAACCGAATGTTGTAAGCTTTGTTAATGATTTGCAAATTACTGAACCATTTATCGAATTTCCACCAGGCTCGACCATCGTTTCACGGTAAGTAAAAATTCAAGTTTTTCAATCTGCATGCTAAGATTTATTTATTTTCTTTTTTTTTACATTCAACACATTTCTACACAATAATAATATAAGTATTTGCGGCGAATTTATATTTGAATGAAACATTTTTTAATAAAAATAATATGAAATGAAATGAAATGGAATGAATAAAGCATGATTTATGCCAATAGTTCTATATTTAGTCGTATTCAGCCCCAATGGTTATGCTGATGTCTCCTGGCAATACAATTGTTTTATGATACCATTTGTTTGTGTCCAGTACAATAATATCTCCAGTTCGAACAATGGTTGAAAACATTGAGCATTCATAATAACATTCCGGCGGTGGTGCTAAAATCCATTCTTTTTGCCCTTTGATTTGTGCTTGCCAAGATGGTAATCTTACATTATCCACATGCATGTGAGCGCCAAGACTTGGTCCACCTATAAATATCCAATCAATGGCGGTATTTTCAGATGTTTCTGGTAAAAAGTAGGGTCGGTCATAATGTTTCCGCAACTCTTGTGCAACCTCATAATTACAATTGCTCCATCCAAAATACCTAGAGAGAAATGATAAGTTGAAAAAAAAATTCAATATTTTGTAAATGTAAGTATTTCTTATCGGTAAAAATATTGAGTTCCAAAATACCACGGCTTCGTTCCAGGCTCATAAAGTACACGTTGTTCTGGTATGCTTAAAGCTTCACGTAACGATTTAAATTCAGTTTTGTACTGCAATTGGATCAATTTTTTTCTTATGTTATTATTCAGTCAATTTGAGCACATATTATCAATATTTCATTATTTTAATGATATTTACCGGAAAAAATTGACAGTTCATTTGTTCTGATTCCGTTTGTGAAGCATCGTATACATCTTTAAAATACCAGAAATTAAACACATCCAAAGCAGTCCAATTTACAGTTGCATCGGTAACAATGACTGGTTTTGCATTGTATGCATAATATTTTTCGAAATTTCTTGGTGAAATGTTCGAAACACGTTCTGCTTGTGTAATATTTCGACAAAAGTTACAATTTTCCGGCGGACGAAATGCATGTGAAAATGATTCTGGCAATGAAATCAAACACTTTTCATCGTTTATCCAGAATTTGTTGTAAAAAAATCCACAAAATCCCAAGATCATTGAAACAAAAACAACAAGCCGTACGAATGATAAATGCGATAATGTCAAACGATTTTCAACAGATGTAAGTCGTTCAATATTAATTTTTGATTTGTTAGCTTTTTCTATGATTGCTTTTAACTTATTCACGTTTTCGCGCGACATTTTCAAAATCTGCAAAAATACTGAACGGATTTAAACGTGTCCTCCGCTATCACGTATAATTCGTAAACTGATGCAAGCGACCCATGGGACCGATTGAATGAGTCTATAAGCTCAGAATCGATTATTGTGTTCACAGATGTGGAAAATTGCTCAATCAATTCAATAAAATTGAAATCATATAAAGAGAGAAAAAAATGAGCATCTGTTCGGTATATAGCATTAAGATAACGCACATTTTCCAATCATGTCAACACAATTTTCCACGCTAATCGAATTGATGGGTTTGTTCTAATTTTCTTTTACAGTTGTGTAGATATTGGTAAATATCAAATGCTTGGAAATAATGTTCTCACTTGCATTCATTCAGAGTGGAACGGTATCAAACCAACTTGTTTGGGATTGAATCAAGAAAATGATTACGCAAGTATGTGACAATTTTTGGAAAGAAAAAATATAGATTTTGTTCCTAATTTTTTTTTTTTTTTTTTTTATTTCTTCAAATTACTTCAATCTTTTTTCTAACTTATATACTAATGGAAATTCCCACTATTATTACAGTGGAAAAATCGCCAACAATTTTGTTCCGTCATCATAATGGCCCAATTGCACAAAGTAATGATGGGAAATTAGTTGTGTATCCGGGAACAACGGTTCATATGGAATGTTTATGGATGCGACGATTTGGAAATCCAAGATGGTCTGTAAATCACACTTTTCGTAATTATCCAGAAGGATGGGTAACCGATGAAGGACGAGATAGTAACCTGGAATATCGATTAAGTATTTTTCATGCGGTTGAAGAAGATTCAGGCATTTTCACGTGCATGACTCCAGGTGTGTAATTATTATTTGATATTTTCTGAAAAATTTCACCTCGATGTATCATCAAATGATTATTTCCTATTATCTAGAAAAAGATTCATTACATTTTCACATATCATGTAAAGTTTGTAAACAAGTGTTTTTAATACTAAGAATTCTTCTGTAGCACGACATGATCATACGGTCGAAGTTCTTGTGCGCGCCATTCATTGTCCGGAAATTCCGAATAAACGTGGTCTCAAAGCAAACATTAACGAAACAAAGCTTGGAACGAAGATTCACTTATCTTGCATTAATGGAAATTCGTTGATCGGTGCATCTGAATTGACTTGTATGCCAAGTGGTAATTGGAGTGCACCGCTTCCAGTGTGTGAAAGTAAGGCATACTTAATATTGAATTCATAAAAATAGAAATAAAAATAAAAATAGAGAAAATTCAATATGGATTACACTAAATTCGTGCTTGAAATATAATGAATTCATTATTATTTACAGGTATTGAATGTGGCGATATTCCAATTTTAGCATCATCTAATCGATCTGTGCCACGAGTAACAATACTATCACGTGAAGTTGGTGGCCGAGCTACGTTTTCATGCCAAACTGGCTATGGATTACGTGGTCCATCACAAACGACATGCTTATCAACTGGTGAATGGGCACAACCATTCCCAACGTGCACTGGTTTGAATTCAAATGCAACAATTAAAAGGAAAAAACCAAATAAAACTTCATTTAAAATTACAGAGGTACAATGTGATAATCCAGGTGCTCCAAATAATGGTTATGCTCAAGGATCAAGCCCATATAGAGCTGGAGATGTCATCCAATTTAATTGCAATCCAGAGTTTATGATGCAAGGACAACCAATTATCGCGTGTCAGGACAATGGGAGATGGTCAGGAGTTTTACCAAAATGTAAGTTAACAAAACATATATTCGTTTCATTGAATTCAATATAAATTTTCTTTCACATAATATTTATAGGTGTCCAAGCTTGTTCATATCCTGGCACAGCGATTTCAGGTCGCATGTCATCCGTGAAATTTTACTATTCAATAGGTGAAAGCATAACATTTACTTGTGATGCTGGTTTAGAATTGAAAGGGGCTCGAACTATTAAATGTTTGCGAAATGCAAAATGGTCAAATGCAATCCCAAGTTGCGTGGGCCCAGATCAAACAAAATGATTATCCAAAGCTCAATTTATATTCAGTCAATTGAAATATTAACTCATTATTTTATTGTCATTCATTGCGATTTATACTCAAATTCATCGACAATTTTTGAGAACTTATTATATTTCTATTTCTTGTAAGTAAGCATTTTTCAGATTAACTTGGGGTGTAGTTGTGATATCTAGATATTATCTAGAAATATATTTAAAAAAAAAAAAATATAAAAGACAGAAGATTTATGAATATTTAAATAGGAGTAACAAAAAAATGAATCAGAATAGAGTTTTATTGCTCAGTTTTATCATACATAACAAAAATGCATAGTTTTTTCAGATTTAGAAAGAATCTATTTGTTTCAAACAAAGCAATATATTTTATCTCGTTAATAATCAAACATAGATTATATTTTCGTGAAGTGTTTGGAAACAGTAAACTTTATTTGTTTTCGGTGTGAATTAGTCAATTGAGATTTGATCACAATTTAATGTGTGATTTATGGTACGCATCAGTCAATAAAAAAAAATAAACAATTGATGTACAACATTGGAAATGTATGAATGTAAACCAAATATAAAATATGTCGCTGAAATGATCAAAAACAAATTTTAGATGTAAGCAATTGAAACGTTTCTTCCACTTGACACATATTTACATATTTAACATGATAAAACTATAAATATATGATAGTAATTGCTACATGTAGATGAATCTTAGTTTTTTTTTCATTCGAATTCATTGTTTTCTGGAAATTTTTTAATAATTAGATAATATAATTTTCAATTTTTAATAATATCAAAACATTGTTAAACAGAACATATTGATATTTCATTTCCATTTCAAGTTCCAAGCTTGCTTTTTCACTGGACTCTTTTAAATTATTGTGTTTCAACTTATAACTATCAAAACTTAAAACTGTATTTAAGATTAGAATAAAAGTATTTTAATAAAAAGAAACGTAACGTTTTATTATTCTTCAGATGTGCTCATATTCACAATTCAATATCATCGAAACCTTTCAACTTGAAGCACAATTGCTTGCATTCCAACGTTCGTAAATTAACAACTGCCACACTTTCAGTCTGTGAAAATGATGGAATGCAAACTAGCCGAATTGTTTCACCATTTGAACCTGCGCATAAAATAACACAAAATTTTGAATAACATTCAAAAAAGAATTGAATCAACAATACTTGTTGTTTGTTACCTTTAAAAACTCCAGTTTTAAATTCTGACGCGTTGCCAGAAAATAAAATGTGTGGACATTGTGTGATTATAAATGGATCAGTTTCATAAAATGGGTAGCACGGCAGAGTATCTGGGGCCGTTGGTGCTAAAATACTCCATTTTGCAATTGATTGGAGAGCATCGAGTGGATCATCAATGTGTGAATACTTCTGAATGTTGCTAACATTTTGACCTGATGTTCCAAGTATTAAACGATCTTCAATGAAAAACTCATACGGATTGGTGACACAATTGAATGAACCGCATGGCGCGCTGTTGGGAAACATGCAATGATGCATTGGTTGTTGCGGCAACATGCTATTCGATGGATCAAATTCACCAGCCATCAAATCAACATTTACTGATTGCGACCAACCATACAACAGGTCATCGACTGCTTTGACAGCTTCTATTGTAACCATTGACTCGGGTTGACGCATTAAAATCGTTTTGGGTCGTACTTCCATCGATGTACGGATTGAATTCCCAGCTACAATTACTCGAACCACATTTGATGCTTCAAAATCACAATTTTTGTCATCATTCGGTAGATTTCCATACAGCCATTGCTGAAAAGAGGATTTGATTTATAAAATGCAATTGTTACATAACATGTTCATAATCTGTTTGCAAATTAAATGTTCACCTGAAATAATTCCAGTGACATTGTGAAATCATGGGTTGATGATTGATCCAAGCCGGATACGAATACTAACAATGGAGATGAGGTTAAATCTTTCAACGGCTGTTGAGGACCACATTCATAGAACAGATGTTCTTCAACGAGAAATTTTCCCTCATCATTTTCGTAACCTAAAATTAAAAATTTAGATTTAAATATATTTCATAATAAAATGTTTAGAATGAGGAATTTTAACAATCAATAAAATTAAACAATCAATGAACGAATGCAATATGCACAAACAGGTGAATATATGTGAATGAAATGAATTCATGTGACAACAAAAATAACCAAAATAACCAAAATGTTCATATTTTAGATTGTATAAAAATTAGAGCGAAATGTTAACATAACAATAATTATGTGAAAAGTGATTAACGGAATCAAATATGCTTAGGATTAATGATACCCGCGCATTGAAAAAAACATGGCCAAAATAAAACATGGATGTGTTATGAACTCAAACTCTTTCAAATCGATATTTACTTACAATCGGTTCCTAATTCATTCGAAATCAATATATTTGGCATAAAGATAAAATATAAATAATATAATTATTTTGATTAAATTGAATATATTGGTTCCAATTAAATGCCAAGCATTGGCAGATTGTTGGAAGGAATAACATAAGCTTACCTAAAACAGCTAAGACGATGCCAGTGACAAATTTGTGTACTGGAAAATCACCCAAAAGTTGAATGCGTTGTACTTCATCTTCCAAGACAATAGTATCAGATTCATCAGCAAAATTGTGTCGAATTGGTTGTGGTGCCAATTGTGTTTCTTCAGAGATTTCACGCAAAATACTTGGCTTCAATTTTTGATGCACGAATGTTGTACCAACAATAACACATTTCTCTGGGTTCTCTTCACGTAAATCGGCCATCTTTTTAATTGGATACTTATCACCTTTGGAAATGCCATTTAATTATTATCAAAATTAATTTAGTTTCCGTAATGGTTTTTAAGACCAACCCCATTTTTCAGCAGCCTTTTTCATGAGAAGTGGTCGCATTTGATCCAATCGCTTCGCATAGATATGGGCAAATTGTTTACTGTAGTCGCTCTTCCTTTCCTTCATACTAAATCGATCGGATGAATTGATAAATTTCACATCAGTTAAACGATGAAAATCATCATTTGATTTTTTTATTGACTTTTCGTTTGGAAATAACATTTTGAATTGAATTTGAACGAAGCAAACAATTTTATTATAACACAAGAAATTCCCGCTAAATATTTAGCTTACTTGAAATTGAAATGTCAAAATTATGAAATGTCATTGTTAGAAATGTGGAGAATCTTTAGATTCATTGTATGCAGTTAATCATTCCAATTGAAAATTTAGCAAAAAAAATTGTATAAATTGCAAAGCATTAAAGTAATAAATGTTTTTGCTTCTTATTTTGTTACATAATGTTCAGATAATTTCCAATACGATTATCATGAGAAAGAAACTTATAATTTTATTACATTTAAATATTCCATCTGGAACAATTCAAACAATAAAACCTTTCAAAGTTTTTGTCTTTCTTGTGTAGACTTTTTAGTGAACGTCAAATTCATTGAATGATTGGAGACGCATTAAGTTATTTTCATTCGATAAGGTATAAAATGCTTGCCAACCGGCTATTGTCTATTTCAGTTCTTTCGAGAAACTTGATTAAATCAGTAGCAGCTCGATATTACGCAGTAAATATTACAATGGATAAGCATCAAGTTGTTCCTGATGTTATTCCAGTTGCACCGACTGAAGTGGCCAAAGTTAGCTACGTAAGTGGTGTATCGGCAAATGAAGGCAATGAATTAACACCGACACAAGTTAAAGATAGACCAACAGTTGAGTGGAATGCCGATCCAAATGCATTATACACTTTATGCATGACTGACCCCGATGCGCCTAGTCGACAAGAACCAACATTTCGTGAGGTAATTTTTTAATTTAATCTCTCTGATATATTTCTTTTTATTTATTTTTTTTACGATCAAATTAATGGACAATTTTTATAAAATTATTTGTTTGCAATTTTCAGTGGCATCATTGGTTAATTGGAAATATTCCAGGAAACGATGTTAGCAAAGGTGAAGTTCTATCCGATTATGTTGGATCCGGCCCACCAGAAGGAACTGGTTTACATCGTTATGTATTTTTGATCTATAAACAAAACGATAGACTCAACTTTGATGAACCACGTTTGCCAAACACCAGTGGCGAAAATCGTGGTGGATTCTCAATTGCTAAATTCGCCAGCAAGTACAACTTGGGAAATCCAGTTGCAGGAAACTTCTATCAAGCCCAATGGGATGACTACGTTCCAATTTTGTACAAGCAACTTGGAGCATAATTTAGCAAGTAGCCAGTGAAAAAGTAATATTTTTATCGCTAAAAGCTACAACATGAAGGCTTTCAAAGAAATTAACAATTTAAAACAGAAACAAAATATGTGCCTCCAAAAATTGGCGTTACGCAAACATAATATTTTCGCATATCAATATATTGAATAAAGCATTTTGAATGAAAACATAAATTGTGTTTCTCTCAGTTGGAATGGGACGTATTTGTTTCGTATAAACAGCATTGCAAAACATCATTGTAGTATGCAGAACTATTCTTTAAAAATGCATTTGTTGTTGCATGAGTTGCAGTTTAGACACAGAGTAGTTAGTAGTTTTTTTTCAGTCATGCAATGACGTGTTTTAATTGGTCAATATTAAATAGAAAATGTCTATTAGTTAAAAACAAACCACTCGTGTTGTGTATCGATTGTGAACTACTCTTTATTTTTTTTTAGTTTTTATAAATATTTCAATTTGGAACTTGGGATAATGCTTTATGCAATTTACTATGCATCGAATAAATATCGAGGAGTTTAACTATTTAGAATTTGGTATAACTAAATACAAACGAGTCAACTGAAAATATTCATTTAAAATCTTGTTTTCAGAAAATTGGTGGCATGCATTTTGTAACATTTTCAATTTTTTCATGTCTCTTCAGTAGAACCAAACATAAATAAACATAAAAAAAAATCTTTGTTTTCTACATATTACCGAAATGGTGTTTATTATATGGATAATATTCTATTACATTGAATGGATTCTAATTGTTAGCGGTCGCTGCATTAAGATTTTCATCACTGTCAACGTTTTCACCACATTTGTATCGTTGATAATCGACAATTTCAATTTGTCGTTCTGCGAGCAATTCTCCAACTTTGATTGTTGGATCAAAAACATATTCTTGGTAAATTAAGCAAGTTTCTTCATCAGAGTTTTTGGCTGGTTCATCATTTTCTTTATTGCCAACTTTCAATGGATTGCTACCTACTCAACAAACAAATATTGACCCAAAATAGCCATTTTCGAGCATATATCCAAAGTTGAATTTGGGGTTGAAATTAACCGTAGATTCAATCATTTTTACCGTCACAATTGGGTGAAAATCAAGTGCAGTCCAAATACATGAAATGAAAGAAAAGAAAATTAACAAGATTAGTATGTTAGACATTGCCATGTATGAAACTACCAAGGGTCCACAAAAAGTAAATAAAAATAAAAATTGTAAATATTTGAAAATATTTGAAAATATTTGAAAATAAACTAAATCTCATAAATATTGTTTAAATTTGAGATTGGTAGTTGAGATCATACTGCATGAAGGATAAAAACCCACCAATGATTTGTAAACAAAGATTTTTCTTTAATTCGTCTGTGACTTCTGATTCACTACGAATGCCTAAAATTGCACCTATACTTCCGGTATGAACTTCATTATCTGCAACAATGCTATTTGTTGGTGATGGATATGACATTCCAATCAATTGTATTGATTTGGGTACTTTAAAACAGAGAGCCCGCTTGAGTGATGCATTTTCACCGACTAATCCAATCATCAGCGCCATTTCATCGGCCAATTTTTTATTATTGCTGCTCAATAAATTCTTTAACGATTCCGTTTGAAATTCGCTTCGAGAAATTAAATCGCTTTCAGGGAGGCCACTCACATATTTCAAACATGCTCTTGATGTTAAGTCGACAAACTGTTGGAATTTTTCATTACGTGCCACAAAATCTGTTTCACAATTTACTTCAATCAATGCGCCAATATTTTTCTGTAAAACAACACCAATGAGTCCTTGAGCTGTTTCACGACCTTCTAATTTTGTTGCTTTTGCCCATCCCATTGCTTGTGCCTGATCTTTAAGCCATTGTTCTGCCTAAAATTGAATGAATATTCATATTAGTCAATTGATACGAAAATATCATTGATATCACTTACTTTAGCTACATCGTTGGCATGTAAGTCTAATGCTTTTTTGCAATTTACAAATGAGTAGCCGGTCTTTTTTCGCAAAATAGCCAACGGACTTTTCTCAACTGAATAACATCGAATGCTATTTACCGATTGTCGTACAAATTTTCTACAAAACATTTTCCAAATGTTTGTCAACAAATCTTCGGCGTAATTTACACTTTTAACAGTATATTCAGCTATTAATTAACCTCTTTTGTATGAAATAATTGATTTCTGAAACAAACCAATTTAAAACGATGATGAAATGATGATGAAATACAATGGCAACCAATTATATTTATGGTTAGTATGGAAAAGTAAAAAAACTTGAACATTAAAAACACATGTCAAGTGTGACATTTGATGGATACGCTCAATACCACCAAAACATGCGTTCAATGAACACAATTATTTTGAACATTTTTTCCAGTCATTTTGAAACATTTTTTAATTAAATTCAAATAATTTGATGAAAATAATTTTAATTTGAAGAATATTTTCTAAATCAATTAATATTTTAAGTAAAAATTGGAGAAAAAAAAAACAATTATCGTGAAATCGGAACTCAGCAAAAAGTGAAAAAGAAATGTATGACCGTGCGGTATCTATGGATATGGATTTTTTGTTATTTAAACAAACGAGCTTCGCTCTATTTTCAGTTTGATTGAAATTTTTCATTGAATTTTTTGCATCAAACAAAGTTTCATTAAGGGAAGAATGAAGAGAACATTAGAAAAAAATTGTAAAAATGAGGCTGAAACAAGTGAAAAACCTAAAGTATTTACTTCATTACATCGTGATCCGAAGTATCGAAAAGCAAATGCTGAATTCCTAACAAGACGCCTTCGCTTGGAATTTGATAAATTGACGACAGCTCGACCACTTTGCAAAGGAGTATCAAGTATACCGCCACTTCCACCCGAGCTGCAAAAATGTCGTCAAATCAAATTGAGAACAAATAAGAAAAAATCCAGAAAACGAAGTAAATTTGTTTTGTGTTTCGATGAGTAGATTTCATTTAATTTGTTGTTTATTTTCTTTTTTCTCTTCTCTGTTCTATTGCTAATTCATTATGTGTTCAAAAGAATATCCATCTTATACAAAAATGCGCGAAGAGCGCGAAGAATTTCGAAAAATATTAGTCTCTTTAATTGTGGCAAATGAAAATGATGACAATACCGATGATACATTTCCCAATTCACAAGAGCGACAACTTTTAAGATACTACTATTACATAAAACACGGCATAGATACAAGTCACATAGCTCCAATGACGAAGCGAATGTTAAATAAGTAAGGGATAAATATTGATTTACCGGATTAAAAATGTTATTTCACTCGAATGTTCTAAATAAATATTGGCTCTAATTTGAAGAATTCTACGTTTGGTACCGAAACGCTTAACAAAATGGCAACATATCATCGATGCAAATGTTGATGAAATCAAATCAGAGTTTATTCTCATTTCGAAAAAAGCAGTCATCGATTTTGTGCTTGGCAAATCGCTGGATAATTCATGTGACAACAAAGGAGGCGGAGGTTATAGCGGCAGCGACAGCAGCAATGGCAATACTGATGCGAAAACATCTCGAGAGCGTCATGAAATAAAAGATATTGGGAAGCGTCATGCACATATGTAATAGATTGTTTGATTGATACAATGTTTGTGTGTTCAGTTATGCCGTTGCTATGTTTAATGATTTCCTTTTCCAGAATTCATGTGAACCGTCGACTAATTAGTCACAACCTCTATGCAATCACTCCATGTCTGAGACAAATGCTATCGCTGTGGCAAGCAACATACACCAAACTGAGTTTCATCAATGCCGATGACTTGCTTCATCATGACGGTACATTTGATTTAGTTGAATTCATTGTAAGTAATCGTCATCACAACTGTACCATTTTGTGCAATATTGCATGAAATATTAAATGCTTGATTGTAATTAAGCTCAATCATTTTTAATTTATCGTAGACGACAATAAATACACAAATTGAGAATACAAGACAAATTTTATCTACAAAATGGTATGATGCAGTGAAACTTATATTTAATACAGCGTCAAAGCAAAAAGTGATGCCAGACGTAACAAAACCGAAAGCATTGAATCGATTTTTCGATTGTGTGGCATCGCAAATGACTCAATGTTTGCAAGATATTGCCGGTCGTAGTCTCAATATATTCACTCAATTCATGAAAAATAGATCAAGCCCAAGAATACGATTGCATGTTCTGCTGGAAGACGAAGACCGCTTAGTGTTCAGTCCAACTTTTGTAAAAATTCACACGGAAATTTTGCACATTGTGGAAAGTATTTTGGCAGCTGTGCAAAATTTTCCTCGTATCGAAACAACAATGTCCGCTTTTCATAATTTACATAAACAAAGTAAATGCTTGAAACCAATTATTCCCGCTGATGAAATTGACAAATGCAGAGCACAAATAATTGAAGTTTTGGATGAGGAGCGCATTGTCCCCGAGCTCATGGTAAATTGAATTTTTTTTTTTTCGTACGAAAATCAATCAGTAAAAGATGATTTAAATGTTTTTCTTTTTGGTAAAATAACTTAAACCATTTTCATACAGCTACAAGATTTTGATGATTATATGGATTTAATGAACGGTGCCGATGCCGATAAAATTTACAATTTCATGAATTCCAGTCCACCATTTGAAGAATATTGTGAATTGATTAATCATTACAATGATGTGGAATATGAAATTTCGGTAAATATTTGGGGTGTTATATCAATGGGATTTTATGAATTTCATCGTAGAGCATTGATCGATACGCTTGAGGTGTTGGCAAAATTCATGCAAACCGAATTACTCACAAAAATGGTTGCCGATCAACAAGCCGACATGGCAACATTACAAAGCGAATATGAAGAGATTTCAAAACAAGCGCTCACTATTCCCAGAAATACTGCTGAACTAATGAACTCAAAAGCGTACACAGAGAAAACACAAGCTGACGTCATACCAGAAATGGAAAAGAGATTAAAATTGGTAAACTAGAGATGAACATGACCTTTGATTTGAAATGTTTCCAAATTGAAAACTAATAATGAAAATATTTTCATCTTTTGATTTGTCTTATTCATTTCCTTTTTCTTTATTTTCTTGTGTAAACAGAATTTAGATCATTTCCTATGGTTAATGGACCAAACGATTTATACGCCGTTGGAAATCAAACAAAATAGCATTACATTTCAATGGTATTTGAAAATGCCGTCTGTTTTTCTGCAAAATCAACAAATCGTCGAACAGAAAACCATTGAATATCAAGAACTATTGCGAAAACGGATTGAGCAATTTCGTCGTGACTTGGATTTGTATTGGGAACAGTTGTTGGACTATGAAAATTGGTCTGATATTGGCCTAATTGCAAAGTATAAACGCAAAGCAAATGTGCTAGATGCACGTTTAACGGCTGCATTGGAAAAAATCGAACGTATCAACGAAGAGGAAAAATCATTCGGATGGCCATTGTCGGAATATCCATTGCGAAAACAGACACATGTAAAATTGATGCCATATAAAAAGTTGTTTGATGCGGGTCAAGATTTTATTGAAAAACGTGACTTATGGCTTAAAAGCCAAGTTGGCACTAATGATCCGGTTGATATTGCAAAAAATATTGAAACAATTTACGATGATTTATTGAAATTAAGTCAAGGATTCGATGAACATCCACAATCGAAGCGTTTGGCTGAAGATATTAAGACAATCATCGACGAATTTAAACTTAACTTACCAATTATTCAAACACTTGGCAATCCTGGATTAAAACGACGCCATTGGGAACAAATTTCCGAAATGGTCGGCTTTCCAATCGTTGTTTCGGCTGAACTTACACTTGAGAAGATTATCGAATTCGGTTTGGATGACTTTTTGGCACGCTTTGAAAAGATCAGCCAGAGTGCAACTAAAGAAAATGGTCTTGAACTTGCCATGAGTAATATGATAGTTGAATGGCAGGGAATCGAATTTTCCATTTATGAATATCGTGATACTGGCACATACATTTTAGCAAGTGTAAATGATATTCAAACATTACTCGATGATCACATCATTAAAACTCAAACCATGAAAAATTCGCCATATATCAAACCATTTGAGACGGAAATCCTGTACGGATAACTTATTCTTTCGACCATACCAAAAATACATTCAAATACTCGATTTATTTTCAGATCATGGGAATCAAAATTGGTACTACTGCAAGAGATTTTGGATGATTGGTTGCGTGTACAAGCAACTTGGATTTATTTAGAGCCAATTTTTTCAAGTCCAGACATTCAACAACAAATGCCAGAAGAAGGACGGCGATTTGGTGCAGTTGATAAAATTTGGAAAGAGTTGATGAAACAAGTTTTCTCGGATCCTTGTGTTATGTCAGTCGTTGATATTGATAAAATGTCGGAAAAACTCAAAAAGGCATTCAGTTTACTGGAAATCATTCAAAAAGGGCTTCATACTGTGCGTTTTTCGTTCATTAAACAACTTAATCAAAAACTTTTTCTTTCTTTCTTTTTTTTTGCTTCTGCAGTCAGCAAAAATTTACACTTCATTTCTTTCCTTTTCTTTTCAGTATCTCGAAAAGAAACGTTTATACTTTCCACGATTTTATTTCCTTTCAAACGATGGATTACTTGAAATTTTAGCTGAAACAAAAGATCCAACTCAAGTACAACTCCATCTTAGAAAGTGTTTTGATGGTATCAGCTCGTTAACATTCACAGATACGCTTGAAGTGGCCGTTATGAAATCGTCTTATGTAAATAATATCCGAAATATTCAATAGAAAAAAGAATTATTATATATCAAGTGATGCTTGTGATAATTTGATTTTCCTTTGAAAAAAATGTATAGGGTGAAGAGGTTGAATTAACGCAAACGATATCAACGGCAAAATCACGCGGTCAAGTAGAAAAATGGCTTCTCGAATTGGAGCATATAATGAAAGAAACGGTTCTTGCACAAATTTGCGATGCGATTGAAACTTATTCGAGCCAAGAATTTGGCGAATGGATCTTGCAGTGGCCGGGGCAATTTGTATGCATCAATAGTTTAGATCTATTCGTTTGAAAATGAGAAAATACTTTGGTTTCTGTTATTTTTCTACTTTCTTTCTTTCTTTCTTTTGATCTTTCTTCGGCAGGTTCATGCAACTTTTTTGATAGATTTTACCAGAGAAATTGATACAGCTTTGTTGGCGCCCAATGGAAATTCGCATTTCGATGAAATTGCAAGAAAACTGGAAAATTACATCGAAAAAACTATCTCGTTGCTACGCAAAGATCTATCGCCGGGCAATCGCTTAAATTTCCGAACTTTGTTGATATTGCTCATTCAAGCGCAAAATATTTTAAATCGGTTAATTGAAAAGAATGTAAAATCGCCAGACGATTTTGAATGGATGGGACAAATGCGTTACTATTGTGATGAAAATAAAATCAAAATTAAAATGTTGTTAAATGAATGGCAATATGGATTTGAGTATATTGGCAATAAACATCGAATGGTTATCACACCGTTGACTGACCGATGTTATCGCACTATTTTTTCTGCACTGAACCAACACTTTGGATTGGCATTACAGGTTTGTGATTTGACATTTCAACAACAATGCCGAATAAATAATGAAAAAATAAAAACGAAAAACATCTATCATGAAATGTGAATTTGATTTTGATTTTGATTGAAGGGTGATGCTGGCATTGGTAAAACAGAAATAGTCAGAGATTTGGCAAAAGCAACAGCAACATATTGCATTTCGTTCAATTGTGCCCAGGATTTGGATTACATTGTAATGAGTAAATTCTTCAAAGGGCTCGCTGCATGCGGTGCATGGTGAGTAATTCCATTGAAATTCCATTAATGAAATGTCTTTCTCATTTTTCGACGACAACTAACTCTATTGTCGTAAAATTTCTACCAATTTTGTTTGTATCATTCAAGGGTTTGCTTTGATAATTTTAATCATATTGAAGCGAGCGTTTTATCGGTTGTTGCACATTACATTCAAACAATTCAAATAGCATTAAAATCAGCCCTGCACAATGTTATCATCGATGGTGTATCGTTACCGATGAATTCGAGTTGTGCTATTTTTACAACATTCAGTTCATTGAAACCGATAAATTGTCACGAGAAATTACAGTATGCATAATTTATCAGATGGAAAATGTTTTTCAACGATTTTATTTCTGAAAGTTTTCTCTCCTATATAATTTTAGTGACAATCTGAAGACACTCTTCCGACCAATATCGATGATTTTGCCCGATTTTAAGCGCATAGCCAGAATTGAATTGACATCGCATGGGTACGAAAATGCAAAATCATTAGGAACGAAAATGGTTACGTTATTTCAATTATGTAAAGAACAACTAATAGCTCAGCCGCATTATGATTTCGGAATGCGCACGATGAAAATCGTACTGGAAATGTGTGGAAAAGTGAAAACCAATGCATCGCCCGACGAAAATGAGGAGGCAATGCTTATTGAAATTATTCGCAAAACTGTTGTTTGCATGCTAGACGATGAAGATGTTTACATATTTGAGGTAAAAAAGTTTCTGAAACATCTGTTTGAAAAAGCGATAAAAACACTAACTAACAAATATACCATTTTATGAAGTCTATTTTAAGCGACATTTTTCCCAACAATAAACGTACCACACCGCCTGATTCGCCTATTCGACAAGCCATTTACGATGCATGCTCCGCTCAAAATATAAATGCGACGAAATATTTTGTGGAAAAAGTTTATCAACTTTACGAAACGTTGCATATCCATTATTCCGGTTTGATCGTTGGTGATTCATTTGCTGGAAAAACAACAACTTATCGCATTCTCGCAAAAGCGCTCACAATTTTAGAGCAACAGCAACAACAAGAGCAGCAAAAAACTGGAATCAAAGAAAGTCATCCAGTGTGCTGTATAATTAATCCAAAAAGTGTAACTATTGGTCAACTGTATGGCGGTTTCGATGCAAAATCCCATGAATGGCAAGATGGAATTTTGGCAATCAATTTCAAACACTTCATTAATGCAAGCGATGAACGCAAACGAAAGTGGTTAATATTTGATGGGCCGGTTGATACAATTTGGATGGAAAATATCAATAGTGTTCTGGATGATAATCGGAAACTTTGTCTTACATCAGGCGATATATTTTATTTGAATAATACAATGAATGTTTTATTTGAATCAATGGATTTGGCAGACGCTTCACCAGCAATTGTAAAATCAATTTTTCTTTTGTGAGTTTTTCAAATTAATTTACCAAACGATTTATTTCTTTCCTAGATTTCTCGATGCGGTATTGTTTTTATGTCATCATTTTCATTAGGATGGCAACCATTACTCGAATCATGGAAAGCAAAATTACCGTCTATACTTGAAGAAGTGAATAAGCAAGAAATTACCAATTTATTTATGAGATTTTGCCCAATACTTTTATATTACATTCGAAATGGTGGTGGTGCAAACGAAATGCTAACAACCACCGATTCAAATTTAGTGACATCATTAATGAACCTTTTCGAATGCTTTTTCGATGATTACTATGATGAAAAAACCACATCAACACTAACCGAACTTGATATTCGAGCACAGCTCGAGGGAATGTTTTTCTTTTCATGTATTTGGTCATTGGGTGGTGCTATGAATGAAGCAAGTCGCTTGTCATTTTCAGAACTGTTTCATGGTTTATTATTAAAAGATTTTCCAATAGAACTTTATAAAAAGTTCAATATTCCCGAGGAACTGCATGTGGCTAGCTTAGCAAAACCCTTTATTTTCACAATACCAAAGGCTGGCAGCGTTTTTGATTATCGATTCATTTGTGAAGGAAAAGGAAAATGGAAATTATGGTCAGATGAAATTGCTTTAGCGCCTCCATTATCTCGTGATATTCCCGTCAATCAAATTATAATTACGACAAAAGAAACTGTTCGAGTTTATGCACTTCTCGATTTACTTGTACGACATGGCAAAGCTACATTACTTGTTGGACCAACTGCAACAGGAAAAACTATTTATGTGCATGATTATTTATCGAAAAAAATTGATCAAAACGCTTACGTTTCAATTAATATGAATTTTACAGCCAATACGACAGCAAATCAAGTGCAACAAATTATAATGTCGAAATTAAGTAAACGTCGTAAGGGTGTTTTCGGTCCGGCTTTAGGGAAAAAATGCGTTATACTTGTTGACGATCTATCATTACCAAAACCAGACAATGAACAAAGCAGCTCACAATCGTCCATTGAACTTCTTCGCATGTTGATAGATCATTCAATTTGGTATGAACTTAAAGATTTTGTTCCAATCAAACTTATTGAATTGCAGGTTAGTTTCATGATTTAAGTGTAATTTCAAATTCTTGTCGGAGTCGTGTTAAACAATTATTGTGTATTTGTAGATTATGTGTTCAATGTTATCGCCCGCGTACTCTGGGCGAACTGTTTCACCACGATTTTTGCGTCATTTCAATGTTATATCCGTTGATAAATTTGACAACGATAAACTTCGTTCGATTTTCAGTAAAATTGTTCTTTGGCATTTAGATGCTCGGTATTTACTAGTTATTCGATTTTATTTAACATTAAAATCGTTTTAAATTGATTTTTTTTTCTCACATTTTCAGTGGGTTTTCCAAAGAATTCGATCCATGTATCGATGAAATCGTTACTGGAACTCTAGCAATTTACAATGAAGTTGAAAAAGTGTTACTTCCCACACCGTCAAAATCTCATTATCAATTTAATGTTCGTGATTTTTCGCGTGTTGTGCAAGGTGTTTTACTCTCAGTACCCGAAGCAATTGAAGGTATTGATACGATGCGAAGATTATGGGCACACGAAATTGGTCGAGTGTATGGGGATCGTTTAGTTGCAACAGATCAACATTGGCTTTTCGATCAGATTTGCGGAATTGTTGAACGTGAGCTACATACAACACCCCAGGAGCTATTTAGTCGGTTTATTGATGCAGGCAAATCGATTGTACCAGATGATTTGCGTAAGTTGATGTTTTGTGATTTTACAAATCCAAAAGCAGACACACGAAATTATTTGGAAGTTCAAGACTTAGAAGAATTACGTTACGTTGTTGAGTGTTATTTAGTCGAATTTAATAACATGTCAAAACGTCCAATGAATCTAACAATGTTCCGTTATACGGTTGAACATTTATCGCGCATCTGTCGTGTTTTAAAGCAACCGAGATGTCATTCATTGCTGTTAGGAATCGGTGCATCTGGAAGACAATCTTATACACGCTTAGCAGCTCATATTATGGACTATGAACTATTTCAAATTGAATTAACTCGCAACTATTCAATGAATGAATGGACTGAATTTTTAAAAGCAATGCTATTGAAAGTAAGTTCTACGGAATCGCATGGAGTATTTTTAATAACAGATGCACAAATAAAAGATGTTCAATTTTTGGATGACATCAGCAATTTATTGCAATCGGGTGAAATTTTGCGTCTATTTGAACCAGATGACATCAAAGATATATGCGAAAAAATGTTGGTAATTGACAAGCAACGTGATAAAACACTTCAAACCGATGGTTCACCAAAGGCATTGTACGAATTTTTTGTCAGTTTAATTCGCGAACAATTGCATGTTATCATATGTTTATCGCCTGAAAATAAAAAATTCCATGAAATTCTTCGTGATTATCCATCATTAATAAAATACTGCACATTGGATTGGTTTCATACATGGCCAGATGATGGTTTATATGCAGTTGCACAACGTTTCTTAACTGAAGAAGGTTTTGAACAATTAACTGAACCAGAACAATCAGCCGCCATAGAAATGTTTATTGAATTTTTCAAAAGTTCAATGAAACTCACTCAAGAGATTTCAATAAAATATCATCAACATATTTATATTCCGCCAATGACATATGTTGAATCGATCAATATATTCAAAGAAAAATTGACGAAGAAAAAAATTGAATTTGTAAAACAAGAAAGAAAATATAGAATCAGCTTAGAACGGGTAGCCGAATCATCCGAACAAATGAAAGCGATGCAAGAAGCAATCGATGCATTAGAGCCAAAATGTAAGTCAGCCTCTGAAAAAGTGTCAAGAGAAGTGTCTGATGTACAAAGTGCTCAAGAAGCTGTCGATGAACAACGTGAAATTGTTAAGAATGACGAGATAATGGTTTCCGATCAGTCGGCACAAGCTAATGATTTATTAGAGCATTGCAAAAATATTATGGAAGATGTTATACCACAGATGAAAGAAGCCGAAGAAGCACTGTCATCATTGACTCCAGCCGATTTGGCATCGGTGCGAACAATGAAAAGTCCACCAATGCCAGTGAAAGTTGTAATGGAAGCAATTTGTATTTTGCGCGATATAAAACCCGACAAAGCAACGGCAACCATTGAAGATTATTGGTCATTATCCAAAAAAATGCTCAACGATCCAAAATATGTTGAATATTTACTCACAATGGATAAAGATATGATACCAGATCATATAAGTGAAAAACTACAGGAAAAAGTATTGTCAAATGATGCATTCGACGTAGAAAAAATTAAATTGATTTCTGTTGCATGTGAATTGCTGTGCAAATGGGTGATTGCCATTGTAAAATATGATAGAGCTGCCAAAATTGCTCTTCCGAAACGGCTCGAATTGAAAGAAGCGGAAACAATTCGTGACGCATCAATAGCACAATTAAATGCAAAAATCGAAGAGCTTCGTTTGTTGGAAGACAACTTAAATGATTTGCAGAAGCAATTGAAAATTGAAAAGGATAATTTCGAGAGCTTAAAATCGGATCATGAGAGATGCAGCAAACGATTACAGCGTGCTACCGAGATAGTCGCATCACTTGGTGGGGAAAAAGAACGTTGGTTGAATTCATTGGAAAATATACAAACAAAATCGAAATATCTTCTTGGCGATGTGCTCATTTCGAGTGGGATTGTTGCCTATTTGGGCCAGCTTATGGATTCACATCGATGCAAACAGATTCAGATTTGGATCGAAAAATGCACTTCACTCGGATTATACTGTGATCCGTAAGTAAATATAAAAATGGACGCATTCAGGGGAGAAAAATAAAACCATCACATTTTTCTATTTGTTTCAATTGATTTCTTTTTCTTTCAATCACAGTGAATTTAAAGTGGAGAGTGTTTTTGCCGACAAAGTTCAAGTGAAATCGTGGAATGTTTATGGTTTGCCCGACAATCGTTTTACTATTGAAAGTGCAGTTATATTACAGTTAAGTTTATGTGTAATAAAAGATGCATGTAGCATCTATAATTGAAAAACAAAATGTTTGAATTTTTTCTCTTTCGTATTCTTAGAAATACTCGACGCTGGACGTTAATTATTGATCCACAAGGTTTTGCAAATAAGTGGATTAAAAATTTAGAAAAAGAAAATAGGATATGTATCATTCAGCTAAGTCAGCCAGACTACTTGCGTGTTCTTGAGAATGCAATTCAATATGGCTTACCTGTTCTATTGGAAAATGTAGGGCTAGAGCTCGAGCCAATTATGGAGTCGGTGTTAATGAAGGAAATCTTTAGACAAAGCGGTTCACGGCACATAAAACTTGGCGAAAGCATTGTTGAATACAATGATGCCTTCAAGTGAGCATATATATATATAACTGAGATATCATTCTTGTGCTGTTGTTTTTGTATTTTGTTTTTTGTTTTTTTTTTCTATTTTATGCTATTATAAGATTTATTTATGCCTACAACGTTGTTTATCGTTTTTCTTGATAGAATTTATTTAACAACAAAACTTATGAGACCACATTATCCAGCTGAAGTATCCGCAAAAGTGGCAATTTTGGATTTTCGAGTACCATCGGCGGGAATGGAATCGTATTTGCTTGGTGTGACAGTTTCAAGAGATCGGCCCGATGTTGAAGCAGAAAAAAATCAAATTATCACGATGAAAGTGGACATAAACCGGTAAATATATTTTGTCTTTATTTTAATGCTTTGTCTAACTTAAACATATTTTCAGGACATTACAAAATGAAGAAAATAAAATTCTCGAAACACTTTCCACCGATGCAAATCTACTAGAAAACGATAGTGCTGTACAATTGATCAGCGCATCGAAAATACAAATAAATGAATTGCTTGAAAAGATTAGTGTTGCAAAAGCGACTGAAAAGCAAATCGATGTTACACGGAAAGCATACAAACCATTGGCCGCACATGCTAGCATATGTTATTTCACAATCGGTAATATAATTGATATATGAGAAAATCATGCGTTCATTCTCTATTGCGTGACCCCTGATTCATTGCTTTCTTTAATTTCTTCGCATTAGATGAATTGGTGAATATAAATCAGATGTATCAATATAGCTTGCAATGGTTTGTGGGTCACCTCTTAACAGCAATAGATAATACAGATAAAGTAGATGATGTTCACCAACGAATTAAAGATTTGAAAAAATACTTTACCTACTTCATCTATACAAAACTATGTCGAAGTCTTCAAGAAAAGGTTTTTCCCACTGAATCACACAGATTACAAATCAAATAAACACATATTCTATTCACAGGAAAAAATGGTTTTTTCAATACTTCTTGCAAAAAATATAAGTATTGCTGAGAATCATGCAACAGAAGAAGAATGGTCGTTCCTTTCCTTCAGTGATAATATAAAAAATATCGATGAAAGTGACCAAAACAAACCCGATTGGATATCTTCTCGAACATGGATAAGAATCAAAAGGTAAAAATAAAAGTTTCCTTTTTGCCTTTTTCATCGAGTGTTTGGTTACCAAATTAAAGTTAAAATCAAATATTCAGTGTTCAACATCGAAGAGTTGTGAATGGTTCAAGCATTTTTGATTTCTCTAAGTCTATAGTTACATTTTTTCGACCAAATATATTTCAAATGCAGACCGCAATGTATGAAATATTTGACCTATTTACAGTTCAGTTTAACAAGTGCACTGTTGGTATCGATTGAACAGTGGTCTTTATTGCGGTCATTCGATGTTATCATATTAAATATAGTATTTTGTTCTCATATACTATTCCCTCAATTATATTATTTAAAAAGATATATCACACATTTTTGGATGAAGAAAAAACATTCTGTATTATTGTGAAAATAACATTTGTGTTATGTTCTCATTTTTGGCAGACTTTCTTCTGTAGCTGCATTCTCGGATGTTGTAGAAAAGCTCTTGGAGAATGAATCAGAATGGAAAAATTATGCCAAAGAAATGGACTCAAATGAAATTAATTTTCCTGTTAGTTGTTATCGTTCTGAATTGACATCATTTCAGAAACTATTGCTGTTCTGCTGCTTTCAACCATCAAAATTACTTGTCGCACTGCAACCGTTCCTGTGTGAATTATTGGGAAGTGAATTTATTGAATCACCCCCATTCGATTTGGCATCAGCATTTGCCGATTCAACATGTTGCAAGCCATTGCTCTTTATTTTATCATCAAATTACGATCCAATAAAAAGCATTCGACAGCTAGCCGAGACACAATTAATCGATCGAAATCGTTTGACATCATTGTCAATGGGACAACAGCAAAATTCATTAGCAATCAAATTGGTTGAAGATGGAATTAAATCGGGTGATTGGGTCGTTTTACAGAATTGCCATTTGGCTGCTGGTTGGATGAATGTGCTGGAACGAATTTGTTATAATCTTGCACCGGACACAACGAATCCCGATTTTCGTCTATGGCTTACATCGAATTCAACAAATATTTTTCCATTATCGATTATACAGGGTAGCGTAAAACTGGTAAACGAACCACCAAAACGCTTGCGAGGCACACTGATTCGAACATTTACAAACCATCCACTCATCGATGACAACTGGATAAGTGAAAACAAGCATCCAAATCAACTAAAAGTGCTATTATATTCATTGAGTTTCTTGCACGGTGCCATTTTGGAACGACGTAATTTTGACTCGATTGGTTGGAATCAACCATACGATTTCAACGATATGGATCTTTTCATGAGCATTTATCAATTTTATGAATACTTGAATGCATTTAATAGCATTCCATATGAAACTTTACAAATATTACTTGCTGAATGCAATTACGGAGGTCATATGAATGACGCCAGTGATCTGAAATGCTTGAAATTCTTCACCCAACATTTTTGTTCGCGTGCATTTTGTGAAAGTGGCGGCAAATTGGCAAATAATACACTGGAAATTGGAGCCTACTTTCCGCATAATTACTCAACAATTGATTCGATTACAAGCCATATAAAAAGTCTAGACGACAAAAGTGATGCTTCCATATGTGGATTGCATCAAAATGCAAATATTCTACGGGAACGAAATGAAACTAATTTCCTTATTTCAAATCTTGTATTAGCACAGGTTGTTTTTATTGATTCTCCTTTAGTTTATTATGAATCTTATATTGTTTTTAATGTCTTTCTTATAGAACATTGGCATTCCAGGTGGTGAGGTACAATTAAGAAAAAAAAAAAACAATTTCAGAAAATTTTTTAAAAGTTTTCTTTTTTATTTCTTTTGTCAGGATTATTCGTTAAGGTCATCGGAGAATGAATATTTGCTGAACTCTGTAAAAGACATTTTAGAAGCGTTACCAAATAAGTTTGACCTAAATATAGTGAAGGAAAAATATCCAACATCAAATTTAAATGCTCTGAATTTGGTTCTGCAACAAGAAATACGACAGTACAACCAATTACTAAGCTGTATTCGAGAAACTTCTGTACAAGTTTTAGATGCGATTCAAGGTATTCAATTTCATAATTTATTTTGCTTATTAAACAAATTATCGATAATATTATCAACACACTCATTTCCAATCCGGTCGACCATGGCTTCCTCTTCGGTCGTTAAGCGTTTCAAATCCACTTTAATTTTTGTACGACGATCCAAATAGCTATCTAAACGATTCATTACCTCTGGCCATATTACTTCCCGAACTACGTCATCTGTCACTATATTTTCCAATTTATCATCTGTTTCATTGAATTGTTCATGCATTAATTCGTTGCAACGTCGCATTATATCCTTTAAGTATTCAGATGAAATATCATCTGTCGATGATTCGGACGCAAAATTTATTGATGACAGCTTCAGTTGTTCGTTGATATTCAATAATTCATTCAATGAGCTTTCGGTTAAAATTACATTGAATTTATGCGTCAGCAAATCCAAGAATGAATCAATTGAAATTTGTTGAATGTTTTGAAGTAATTCTTTCAAATGAGAAAGGATTTTCAGCATTTCTGCAATTTTATTTTTGTATTCGATGATTTTCTTGGAATTTGTTTCATCAGTTGATACCACAGCACGTAACTTGTCAATCGTTTTCAATTTATTGGAAATCTCATCGTGAATTGTTTGTTGCAAACGATAAGCCTGAATGCATAAAAGGAAATAATAAGAAATGAAATGAAATTGTGAAGGAGAAAAAGAAGTAGAAGAAGGGAGATTGAAAATGCTTTAGTTTTTCACCTTGAGTGCTTCATAAACGATTCGTAGATTGTTATCTTTCAGAAATCCGGGAACAATTTCACAAATGGCTTTTTTGGGTTTATCGATGGGCGGCTTTATGAGTTGTGCTTTGTCGTAGTTCGTCGTAAAATTGTCAACCTTTTCAATTCGGCTTAATGCCTTTTCGTATTTGCGAGAACCAGCTGCAGTTATTGAATTATTCAAATTGCCATGACGTACTTTTTGAATGATTTCAGCAAGATTCGTACCATCGCAACTATCTTTCGTATGATTTTGAACAAATTTCCGAAGCTTTCTAATGGAACGCTCATACTTTTTGCTGCATAAATAAAATATTCAAATGATATAATGGCACATCAAAAATGATTATAATCATTATCTAATTAAGCGAACATACTTAATGTTTTCAATTTGCAATTTATGTTCATTATTAAGACGATTAATGGAATGATCGATTGTTTTGATTGAATCAATTTCGAACAGTTTATCGCGTTGTTTCAACATTTCTTTCACTTTTTGGAAACGAATTGATTGAGTATTTTCAATATCATTCTCGCGTGTCAACCACTCTTCCCACTCAAGTGTCTCGAAAATATCTCGTTGCTTTTCGCTTGAATCATCACATTGCTTTAGAATTTGTTCGCATTCAAGGCGTTTGCGTCTACGATTAATCGCTTTAATTTCAGCAAGTCCAGCCGGTGAATCATTGTCAAATATATCACTGACTTGAAAGAGTTCATTTTTTTCAATGCCCGGATGAAAACGAATTTGCGGTGAATATGGTTTAGTTTGCGCTGATTGTTCACGAAAAATCGTTTGACAACTAACTGTGCGCGATTTTGGTTGTGGTTTTGATGGTGTCTTATCTATAACCTTGGTATTATCTGCGCTTTGTTGGTTTAATTGAATATGAGCCGTGCTCTTTGTAGCTAGGGGAGTATTAAAAAATTTCGCTCTATTGCGTCCCGTTGCGTAATGATAATCTTTCGTTTGATGTGCACCTATTTTGAATAATGAAACAGAAAATGAAAACGGAATTCAATATCAAAGCAACGGATCCATTCGAGAGTTGCAAAACTGATTATAAGAAGCCTTACTGATTATTTCGGGTGTTTTGGGCAATTGATTTCGTTGCAATACGACTAAACTGCGTGGACGTTGTGGCAATTCAGAGATAATCGAATTGAAATTTGTGTAAATATTTACCGGTGCGGTTTTCGTCAAAGCAATTACATTTTCTCTTTGAATATCCCGTAAATTACCTGCTGTATAAATTGGATCGTAGATATGGTCGAACGCACGAGCTTCGGATTTTGAATAACTTTTATAGAACATAATCGCAAATAAATGCATACACACACACACACACACTCACACACACTTGCCCGTTTGCCTACTTAAGCAAACACCGATTTTCAAGTAAAATTATACTGATAGACGTTTATCTCGATTATCAATTCAGAGCCACAGTTCGAGCATTATCAAAAATTGTTTAATTTGATTTTTGAAAATGTTAGAGACAGGCACACGACGACAAGCAAATTAATCGATTTCTGTTTGTTTTTATTTCATCATTTTAACTTGACAGGCCAAATCATTCTATCGCACGACATAGAAACCGTTGCTATAGCGATTGCTAATTCGAAAATGCCAGATGTTTGGTTAATAAAATCGTATCCAACGTTAAAATCGCTCGGCACTTTTATCAAGGATCTTCAACAAAGGATTCAATTTTTTCAGGTGATTATAAATACACAAAGAATGATCAATTAGTTGCATAGAATAATCAAAAGCCGAAACAAAAACAAAAACAAAAACGAACAGCTATTATAAACGAACAAATAAATCTATGGAGCTTATAGAAGATTTATTGATTACATAAGATAAAATACATACTACAGCACATTTTGTGCCTTAAGACCCATAGATGATAGTCAAAAAGAGTTAAATAGGAAAAGATTTAGCTCATAAAATCGAATTACGCTCTCCCTTTCTTTCTCTCTCTCTCTCTCTCTCTCTCTCTCTCTCTCTCTCCTCTTTCTGTCTTCAACCCTTCTACGGTAGTTATCTCTTTTAACAATTTTATATATTCATTGAAAATCAGGAATGGATTGAAATTGCTTCGCCCCGAATCTATTGGTTACCGGTCTTTTTCTCAGCTCAATCATTTTTTACCGCTATTCAACTGAACTATTCACGAAACCATGGTATCGCGTACAATCTCTTGACATTCGATTATTTGGTAAATTTATTTATTTCTTTATCTTCATTTGTTATTTACTTATGTCTTGCTTTGTATAAATTTTGTGTGCTATTTCGATTTGAATGCTGTATGTTTGTGCGCATTGTGCAGACGATGGATGATCTGGTTGAATCGAATGACGATGGCAAATGTGTACCGGAAATTGGATGCTTAGTAAATGGCCTCTTTTTGGATGGAGCTGCATGGTGCCGAGCTAAAAACCATTTAGTTGAATCGAAAAATGGTATACTTTTAGATGAAATGGTAACGGTGAGTCGTATGCCTTTTACAATTGTGTATATATTGTATGTAGTTGTTCAATGATTGGATACTACATTTTATTTCATTTCCTTTCATATCGTTTTGTTGCAAAATACAAATGTAAACTAAGCAAATAATTCATTGCTACACTTCCATTATAATGAAAATGTCTAGATGTGTCCATTTTACTTTTCCGATTCCTTTGGAATTTATTGTTACAATATGCACTATTCAATAATAACGGGCATAAAACACCTCACCTCACATCAACTACTGCTATTATTATTATTTTATCTAAATGAAAAGACAAGACACTTTGTTCAGTCGGTTTTGTTTTCATTATTAAATGGTATATTTTGTTTATCATTTACAATAGATTCACGTAAAGCCAACTAAACAAGAGGATCTAATTTTGGACGATGGCAAATTTTATGAATGTCCTTTGTATAAAACCCTGAAACGGCATGCGTTAACATGTGACAAAAGGAAAACTAGCAATTTCATTACGTTTATTCATTTGAAATGTGGCGACAATGTTTCACCAAATCATTGGATTCTTCGCGGTTGTGCATTAATATGTCAATTAAATGATTAAAATGCTTTGCAATCTTTTGTTTGTATCGTTGATTTAGTGAATTTAATGTAAAAGTATTAATTCATTTGAAAATTAAGCAATTTTCATCATCAATAATCCGTAAATTCATTTCCAATTAAATGAAAACGTAACAAAAAATAATACCCAGATTACCATCAATTGCTGGAAGGTAAGCTAAAATGAATACTTGAAGTACTTATGCTTGAAGAAAATTTGCAGTTATTTCATCCAAAATTGAAAACACATTCGAAATCAATGTTTACGAGTATTCTCTCACATTCAAAATAATGATTTATTTTAATAGTTTGGATTTGAATAAAGCGAGAACCACAATGAAATGGTATAAGTGTGATTAAAACCATTATTCAGAATTGTCTTGTCTTGCTTGGCTGCTGCTGCTGCGGCTGCTACACAAATTTATGCACAAATACACACACCAATTCGAAACCAATTCGAATACATTGTAACATAACAATTAAACTCCTACGCATGAAATTAGACGTTCGATTGACACGGATAGAATGCGAGAAAGAGATTGTTCGTGTGTGTACGTGTGTATATGCATGTGTAGGTGTCTCTGTTTTAAAAGGAGCAAGAACGAATTTGCAGCTGCATTATTCAAACATGAGACCAATGTAAACATGAAACTCACATAAACGCATTACATGGTTTGGCTTGGCATTGTTCCCGCTTTATCACCCATTCATTTTATGCATGTATTTGTTTGTAATTTATTAACCATCAATCATTTATCGACAGAAACATGCAAGTGTGGTAATGATTGCTACTGAATCGAATACCGAATAAAAAAGAGAGAAGGGATAACGAAATTGCAAGAAATAGAGAATGAAAGGAAGAACGAGACGAAAGCATTACATAATATTTGAAAACATATTCATCGTGCATAAATTTAACTGCAATAATTTGATACAATGTTATTAATAAAATGTTATTTCAATCGCATTTTGATGAGAACGAGACGAATCGCGATGGATTTTGATTGAGTAATCATCGCTATAGCAACTTATACATCATCAAAAACAATATACATTCATTCTCTAGTAGTTTACCTATGGGGGTTTAATCCACGTTTCTATGTATTGGTGTACACACATACACATACACATACACACACACACACACACACACACACACACACACACACACACACACACACACACACACACACACACACACAAAACCGGTTTTTGACCACACCTACATACATACATTTTCTCTCTTCTCTTCTCAAAACCGGTTTTGACCACACCTCCACATAGAGAGAGAGAGAGAGAGAGAGAGAGAGAGAGAGAGAGAGAGAGTGAGTGAGTGAGTGAAAGAGAGAGAGAGAGTAGAAACACATATACTATTTCTCACTTTCACTCTCTCTCTCTTTCACTCACTCACTCACTCACCCACTCTTCAATATTGTTGAGCATATTGAGAGAAACAAAGAAAACACGTCTGAATGGTATGATCAATCAGATGCAACTGATCGTGTTTCATATGTGATGTATGCACTAGTTTTTTGTTGTCTATTGTGGTGTGAGTGACATCAAACCAATACATATAAAGTATAGAGTAGGCTGAAAGAAAAAAGAGTGAACAGTATATGCACAGTATATACAATGCTCTCTTTTTTTCTTTCATTCTACTCTATACTTTATATGTATTTGATATTAATGTAACTCAACATTAAAACAAATACATATAAAGTATAGAGTGGACTAAAAGAATAAAAGAGAGCACTATACATACAATGCATATGCTGTGCTCTCTTTCTTTTTTCTTTTCTAACTGATCATGATCATCCGTAACTGATACGGCAACGGACCTCTTTGCCATGTATTTTGTTGTTGGAATCGAAGTTAGTGTACCATTCAAAGTGAAAAAACTACCAAGCTTTGCAAATGTAAACAAAAGATCAAAAACGCGTCCAAAAGAACACAAAAAAACGAAGAGTTTTTTTTTCGAATCTCGAACAAAAAAAAGTAAAAAAGTTTACCTTTGTTTTCATGCATTTAAAGATATGTGAGATATCTACCGGAGACAAAGCTTCATATTGAAACTGTTTTATGCATTTAAAGTGAAAAAAATTTTTCCCTTTCGAAATGAAACTCATCATTGAATCAAAAAATGTTTGAGTTTTTTTATTTATTTGGTGATTATTGATTAATAAACCATCATCAATATTGAAAAAAAAATAGAACCATTAGGCTTTACAAATTTATGATATTTTTTTGAGTACAATAGAAAAAGTGGTTAATATATGATAATTATTTTTTTTGAGTACAATAAAAAATGGTTAGTATATGATAAAATTATTATTATTTGAGAATTGTTCATTACAATTTCAATTTTTATTTTTTTTTTGTTTGATTATTATTCAGTTATATTTCATCATCATTTTTTTTTTAAATTCAGAAATAAATCCATGTAATTCACTTCTGATAATTTAGCACGCTTAAAATAATTATTGAATAGGTATTCATTAATCAAGCGTTTGTCACATTGATTCACATTTTTTTTTTCTTCGAACTGATCCCAATCATCCCAATCATCATCATCATTATAATTTATTCTTGATGGTATTTCCAATGTCATTTTAATATTCTTCAGTGTATGAACACATACTCGATCGAACTTTATTTCATTTCTTAAGTCATTTAGTCTTATGCGTTCTTCTTCTTCAGCTGTTAACACATAATCACCATAACTACTCAACATTTCTAAGTAATTATTCCATTGTGTATGTCCATAATCATTTTTAATAGAGAATCGTTGGCAAAATTGTTTTCGTGCACTCAGTTCTATTTTTTACATGGTTTTGTAAATTGTCCACTTCGAGGATCGTAATCATTAGCAACGCAATTTTTCGCTTTTTTGAATCGTGATTTAACAACAAATTCACTCAATTTATCAATATATTCATTATAAAATAGTTGAAAACCAAAATAGATGGTTTTAATAAACAGAAATAATCTGGTTTTAATAAACATTTTTTTGTTTCAAATTTTTTTTTTATTCTTGAGCAACGTCAAAAAACTTTTCTTGTGAAATACTAAATCACAACTGATCCTAGTTTCAAGGAATTTCGTGAAATACCTGAAGAGAAAAAATAATTGCTTAAACAAAACAAAATCATAACATAAAACTTGAAAGAAACAATAAAAAAAGCGTGAAATTAACAAATTTGTGGTAATGTATACCATTTTACCATATCAAGACCACACACGAGCACAATATATTTCTCTATATGCTTCGGACACACGAAAAAAAAATAGGAAGAACATAGAACAATGCTTTTCAAAATCGTTTAAAAAAAGAAAAACACAATTAGTATCGAATCAAAAACGTGTTAGAGCTTTTTATTCATTTTATTGTTATTATTACAAAAAAAAAAAAATTTTGAGTATTGATTAATAAACCATCACCAATTAAAAAAAATGTATATTGTAAATAAAACAAAAATTCCAAAAGAGTAGAAAAAAAATTATTCTTCACAAAAACATATATTTTTGTTTTCAGTATGTAAATACTTTCTAAAATAGCGACTATCAATAGCATTACAAAAAATGCATACTTCATCTAATGAATATGATTTAAAAGGTGCATCAACTTTCACATGATTCATGTTTTTCAATCCATAAGTGCATTTGCAAATTAGTTTGAATACTGGAAAATTAGTATCGTTTTTCTTCAAGAAATATTGAAATACAAATTTAATCAATAAAATGTCATAAAATGAATAATTTTCAGAAATATTGTTAGAAAACATCATATCTTTAAAATTATAATCAATTAAGTCTAAATGTGAAGTGAATATCCATTCTTTTGAATTAATGTAAGTTTCTGCGGCAATTTGTTTTAACGTTCTCGGATTCGATTTAATTGATTTACATATTACCATTCTGTTTCTTAGATCTGTATATTCTATAACTTAACTGATTTAGTATGAATGTATGCATTTTCACATTCATATCTTTTCGGGCGTCTTACCATTTGTTTATAACATTTATCAGCAAGGACATTAAAGTTAAAAACATTTGAAGGTTTTTCGTAAAAGTTTAAGATGTTAAAGTCTATAAAAAGATCACGCATCACTTTTGGAATATGATCAATAAATTCTTTACCGTACACACTCTGAATTATAGATAGATAATGAAATAATAATTGATGAATTAATTCACGATATTCAGTATTTAATCTTCGAATGTATATATAACTCCCATTTTTATATTCTTTAAAATCAAACTTTTCTGGACGAATAGTAGGTGAAACCTTATCACTAAAATATAATGCATCAAATTCTTCGTCATCTATTAGGTTTGCCATTGTTTTTTTTTTTATAACACGCTGTGGATTTTCAACACCTTCACCTTCAACGCAACAGATCTGAATGAATAAAAGTAAACAAAATTATAAATATAAAAAATATATATATATTCGATTACAATTTTTTTTTTTTATTTACTTCTACTCACTTATGTTTCAATGTTGTTTTTGTTCAATATTATGCAATAGCGGCTTGTCTTCGTCTAAAATTGGATTTATTGTGTCCGGATCGATGAGAAAACCTTTTTCAGATGGGAATAATACTTCGTTTATGGCTGATTGTGTTGCTAGAAACAGTAAAAAAAAAACGGTAAAAAATATCATTGATTCAGATGATAAATGTACAGATCCTTTGGTTCTAGGTAAAAAGATGTTTTGCATTTTCATCGAACAATTTTCTATAGACATTTTGTCATGCGTGTGGTCTTGCAATTGTAAGAAAATCACACTTATTCAAGTGCTTAAAATTCAGTTGATGATAAATTTATCAACTGAATTTAGCAGATAAATTGACACAAGCGGTGCTCCGTAGATCGTGCATCAGATTGACCATACAAACGCAGTTTACTTTGACAAAACTGAGAATAACTAGTCACTCTGAGTGTAGAGCTGTTCACGAACATGTATTGTCCGTGTTTGTTCGAGATGTTATCGAATTCAGACATTTTTTTTGTTATCCCGAACGACTCGAACCAAATACGAACGAACATGTTGATTGCAATATTTTTGAGCTCGAACTGTGCGATTGAACAAAAAATGGCAAACAGAAGTCGATTTGAGCTGCATATGGACAATACAACCACAACATTGAGTACTTTAAATTTAAGGAGAGAATTTCAAACAAAGTAATCAAAATCCTTCGACAGAAATTCGTTAATTAAATTATTTATCAAAAATTATTATTTATTTATCATTACATTTTAATGGAAGAAAAGGATTTTTACATTGGAAGAAAAGGAGCGTACGCCTTTATATAGAAAATACAGTAAAGGCGTACGCTCTTTTTGAAGCCGTACGCTCTTTATCATATATTCTCATTAGATTGCGTACTCCTTTGCCGCACATTTTTCGAAAAGCGTCGAAAAGAGCATGGATGCTCTTTAAAGAGCATATAGGGCCCACACGGGTTTTACTTATTTTCTATTAAATTTTCTCTCTCAAACAATTTTTGTTTCATAAAGTGTTTTTATTTGAATTTTTCTCCAACTGGTTGAAATTACCGAAATTGTGAATGAATTTTTATATATTTTACATTAAAAAATAAGAGAAAAATTAACAAAATTGATAAAAATGAAAAAAAGACAAATGAATATTTGCAATATTAAATGCTTTAATTAACTGAATTTATTTAACAGGAATAGATGAAAATTGCAAAATCGAGAATTTTCGAAATGGCCACTTACATGACAATATGACTGGTACCTACAATATTACATCTGCTGACCACTGCACATGATTAGAATTCAACTCTTGTGCGTGTGACAGCGGCTATTGTGGGTTATCCTATACATTTTAAGACATCTCTAGGTGATCATCATTGACTGGCAATTATCACTGACAGATGGACCTAATCAAAAAATGGATCATGGATAGACATTTATCATTTGATGAACGATCATCACCGAAAGAAAAATTCGATTTCCTTAAGAATGTAAAGTGAAATACATAATACAACAATGAATAAAAACTCAACACATTATTCACATTTCATATCAACATTCAATTTTTTCTCCTAATTTTATTCAAATATCGCTTAAAATTAAACAATCATTACAATAATTGAATTCATTTTATAAACAGCTTCAATTTGTTATTTTTTTTTTTAAATACAATAATAATAATGGGATAATAAAAAGAGATCTCTGTCACAAAGAAGAAAAAAATACTCTTTTAATGTCGATCATCTGTTGGTACGATAATTGAGTTACGTTTACCAGATCCAGATGTGAAGGCAAAATCGACTTTATCGTGCGAGAATCTTTTGTCATAAAAAAATTCATATTGTTTCATATCAAAATTATTCAATGGCGTTTGATTGGATATATCTATCTATATTAATGGTTTTTTGAAAGATTGATACAACATGACTTATACTGCATAACGAGTTGCAGCTTTTCCTCTAAACCTTCCTAATAATTCCGTATTTCGAATGAATTGGCGAGTTACTTTAGTCATGTCAATGATATTGCAGTTGGTTTCAACTTTCAAAATCCTTTGGTGCTCAATGAGCATACCCAAATGCAGTTCATACCAACCCAATGAACCTGAAAATATAAACAATTTTCATATATTAATTTCAATTATAACAATTCACTCAACTAAAATATCATACCAATGATCATTGAATTTTGGCGAGAGTTATCTCGACAGATTCCAAAAAGGATTTCATTTCTCTCGAGCTCTTTTAAAATTTCTTCGATTACATTATTAAATTGTAGGCTAATGGCAATGCCTTTTGGTGTGTTTATATGCTGGTTCATATTATTAATGTGAATCTTAGCCTGGTCGGTTAACGTATGCATTCGTTCTGTGGCTTCAATGCTAGAAACTGGAATTGGAAAATTGGAATTTATATTTAATAATGATTCATTTTATAATATCAGAATAAATACAAAATAGAAACACAAACAGTGACAAACAGTCAAAATAAATAAATACATACTAATCCTTACAACTCCATGCGACTGTTTCTCCTCAAATTTTATAGGAGACTCATTTTTTATTTTTGTCTCCATAATGTTTTCATCTGGAATGAAATATTTAGGTAGACACACAGATCAGATCAAAACAATAAGAATTCAACAGTGATTTTTAAAATCAGCACAGAGATCGATGTTACGTTCCCACTTTTAAAAACATACACATAAATATATATAAATGAAAGACCAACATACCAAATATACTTGCTTGATTTGCCATTGTTGTTAATGGCTGACAAAATCCAACAAAAGCGAAACGACGACCGATGAGATTAAAAAAAAACTTGTAATATTGCTAATTCAATTATGCACTCTTATCAATTTACAACCTTAGACAATTTTTATTTTGTTTGCATTCAGATTTGCTCATCGAAAATTTGAGAATCTGACCATCAACAAAGAAATGAAAAGAGAAAATCTCTTCCGTCTTCATACAATATAATTTTGAATTTGAAGTTTATTGAAAGAGCGTGTTATTGTAGAAATATCAAGTGAGTTAATGTATCTAAGTGTGCGTGATGATGTGTATATTCGTAACAAAGAATCATCTGTCTATTGCTGTTCTACAAGTTCATATATGTATATGTATATGTATATATATATATGGTGGCCATCGCTTAGCGCAGTAGCATATAGTCAATACCATAATGAACACAAATATAAATAAACAAAAGTCGTACAAGGAATATACACACACGCATTTACACACACGCACAAACAAATACAGACTGAATACTTTTTCTCTCCAATATGGTACTTTTCACTTTGATGTCGTTGACCAATTCATTTCATTTCGAACAAACCATTTGACTTTCAATTCTGTTTCATATGTCTGTGTTACGCTTGTGTAATTACTAGTTTTTAATTTTTTTTTTTTTTTTTGACTGTGGCTGCTTCATAGTACAGCACATCTTGTTTCCTCGCTTAGACAAACCTTGAAAGATTACTGAAACGATTTTCGAAATTTCGAAACATTTCGAGAAAGCGCCACGTTGCACGACATCTATCGACAGTAAAATGATATTATTATTATTATTAAGAGTAAACTTTTTCAATTCAATGAAATTGATAGCGTGCGTGTTATTGTTTATATTATCGTACGCTCTTTATCATATATTCTCATTAGATTGCGTACTCCTTTGCCGCACATTTTTCGAAAAGCGACAAAAAAAGCATGGATGCTCTTTTGAAGAGCGTATAGGGCCCACACGGGTATTTAAATCTGGTGCACCAGTGCCAAGTATACATGGTGTACGGTACACCGTGTACCGATAGCTAAACAATTTAAACATCTCATTAAATTGGCAATTAAACATAGCGAACACATAGATTATGTTGAAAGTGGACCGGATAAATATTTGACTGAGATTAAAGCACTTTTAAATGGTGGTATTCAACAACATAAACCGTTGAACCGACTACAATTCATATTCATTTGAATTAGAGACAATTCAAGACCTCAACGTTGCATTTATTTATAAATTATAATTATTTTTTGTTTCGTTTGCCAATCAAATTCATTCGTTTCATATACGAATCGGTTCAATAAAATGGTTTTTAACAATTAAAACACCAAGTAAAATGTTGTTGGCGGAAATGTTGTCTTTTATGGTCCACGCATCGATTATTTCAATAACAACTGAATGGCATACAAAAGTATGAAACCTTTAAAAACGTGTCCATTTGATTGCAAATACAAAATGTGCTGTGGCACTACATGGCATATCAGTGCAGTTTATATTGAGGCTTTTTCTATGTTCTCATCAAAAATGCATTTGCGTGAATTACAATTAAATGTTCTTATTGATTTGACATGATTTTTGAAAGGACGTCGTGTATGTCTACTGTAAATGTGATGTTTTTTTAGACGAAATCTAGCCAATAGATGGTGACACTAGTTAAATTCATTTTCAGCAGATTGCAAGAAATTGATGTAATTGCATAAGGAATAAATGAAAAAAAAACCAATTAAATATTATTAAAGGTATCAGAATAAGTTCATATTAGCATTCTTTTGTAGTTTTATACAAAATATTGTTACATATGTAATATTGTATAAGAATTCATTGGCCGTAGTCAACAAAAATAGGTTTTTTTCATTTTGCAATTGTCGCACAGTGTCACACTCATAAAATGTATGAAACGAAGTGATTTTTTTCTTTGAAATTTCGAATAAAATTGGTTTAATGTTCAGCATGTAATGACGTTTAGTTTTAATTTCATGAATTATAATTCATCAGCATATTCCATACATCTATTAAATAACTCCATTGCTTCAAAGTATTTTTGCTTTGCAAAATATGCCACACCTCGTTGACGATATTCGCTGGCCAATTTATTATTTCTTTTTGATTGTGATGATATCTTTTGAACATTTTTTATTGATATTTCGTGACCATTAATTGAAAAAATATCAATGTAAAATTGTGGATTTAATGGATCTTTTTTCCAAAGAATTTTATACAATGATGGCATTTTGATGTGTTTATTAATATTGCAATGCTAAACGATGAATAATCCGTTACTGAACACATATATGTTTTTTTTTTTTTTTTTTTTTTGTGTAAATCGAATAAAATGTTTAGACAAAATTGTACTGAACTGAACTCAACTGAACTGAACTGAACATAATTGATATTTGTACGGTGGCAGCACTTTATTCGCTATGACACATTTTTGACAAGCAGCATTTGAATGAACAATCATTTAATATCAACGAATCTAAGTGGCGGAATTTTGTCATGTTTATAAGTTTGGGTTTTTAAAAACGAAATTTTTCCAACAGTGACGTGCCAGAGAAAAATTTTTTGTGCCAATTGAAATTCATTTCACTTTTTATAAATATATCAATGTAATTCATATTAAATCAATTGTTTTCAATAGATTTGTATAAATTGTCTTTTAATCAAATGTTTGGTTATGTTTATTACATTCTTTTTTTTTCTTTTTATTGAAGTTTATTAATTTGTACGTGATAATATGGAACCAATGACACTTGGGAACCCTTCAAGTCCATCAAATGCAAATACAAGCAATTTTTTACCATCATATTTGATGGGCGAACCAAATACCATGAATACACCAAGGACTAATACACTTTCACCAACCAAAGGGCGTACATTGGCATTTTGTATGAACAATTTATTGAATTTAGTGATTTTGTAATACTAACAACATACTAACTGTTTTATTTTCGGATTTTAGCTGCGTAATGACGTATCACTACCAAATACTCCAGTTGGTCCACCAATAAACGATTTTAATCGATCAATGATTCAGCAACGAACATTATTCGGTTCAAATCAAATAACACCACCTCATCACAATTTTGCGAATGTACCGCAAATGAACCACAATGCAACTGCTTCAGGGCCACCAACACAGGTAAATTATTAGTGTTAACATGAGTTTTTTTTATTATATTTTTATAAAGCCTTCATACTCAATAAAAATTTCCACTTTATAAAATGTTTCTCAAATTGTTCACACTAATTTTTAACAATAATTTTTGATTTTAATTTTTCTTTTCCCTCCCATTTTTAACTTTCAATTCCCCAGAGTCTATTCGATTCGTTGAGGGCAGAGCAAAATTCATTAGTTGATAGTTCATATAATCAAAAACATGCAACTGGACAACGACAACCAAATCAATCATTTGCAATGAATCAATCCGTATGTGATTCATATTTGAATCAAAGTAATTTTAATGCATCCAGACATAACATCTCCATTGGATCAATCATATGATTATCGAAATAGTTCATTATCGGTAAATTGTTTATCACCAACATTATCGCGATCAACAAGACATTGGATTACAGTTTATGGATTTTCACTAGCTTCTACAACAATGATTCTAACACATTTTGCACAATGCGGTACAATTTTGGAAAAAATCTTTCCATTTTTCAATTGTGTTCTATTTTGTTTCTTTCCGTGTTTGACACTGACTCAAAGTTCAATAAAGAAAAACGTTTAACAAATTACAGACCATTCTTTTTAACTGCTTTCTTTTTTATTTCTTCGAATATGAAATGAATAACAAAAGCACGATAAAGGTAAGAGAAGTTTTTTTTATTCGCGGATTCACAGCAGATATAATAAATATATAAAACAGGCTACAAAATGAATAATGAAGTATATTTTTTTAATTGAAATGAATAAAAGAATCATAATTATTTTATTATTTTGTATTTTTATTATGTTTTCATATGCTCAAGATAATGGTGTGCAATCATTTTATAAGAAGTTACACTAATTGTTGACGGCAAGTGCGACATAACCATTTTTTTCGTAAATCCACATTCTCTTCAAGACATCTGAAGTGAAACCATTTTACATTGCATCTGCGTTTATCACAACGTACCATCAATGTTCCATCATCAGGTGTACCACAGTAACACCAAACTATGGGAGCACCAAGTGTTCTTGTGCGGCGCTGTCGAGGTTGTGGCACTGTCACTTGAAGCATTCTTGGCTCACTGTAACGACGACACGGCTTGCGATGTAGTTTTTCCAAAGTAATTTTTTTTTGTGGGTGTGTTATTTCCATAATTTTCTTCACTGATCGGGTTACTTAAAAAAAAGAGAAATAATTATTTTTTATTCATTTTTATCTATACTGGAGAGAAAAGACTAGAAAAAAAACGTACTTCTTATATTTTCCAAGTTTTCGGGAAACTGATCACGAGGATAACGTGTGATCGTTGCAATCCTTTTTGCCATACTTCTCGTGATGCGCACTATATATCAAATGAAATTCGAATAAATAAATTATTCTATTTTTCTTCTTTTGCTTTCTTAAAACAATATCTGTTTTTGGAATTAAACCCGTAATAAAATGACAATATAACGTGAAATCCATCAAGTCGATGCGATTCAATAAAAATAATTTTATACATGGCTTTTTGAATGAAAATGACCAAATTACTATTATTTAGACTTTTCTATTAAATGAATCGTTAATCAAATCGCCAGTTCAATTCATGTTACTTAATTTACAAATTAATTTTCTTATTTCACTTCTTAAGATGAATACAAAATATTAATACTTACTTTGGGATGCCATTATAATTTTTCTAATATATTCACAGCGACGGTCACCAAGTAAATGAAGCATTTGTGAATATCGAATGCCCAAGATTCTTTTTCAAATATGTCTAATTTTCGAGATTCTTTTTCTTCACTTTATCACTTTAGACATGATGGCGTTCTAATCATATTTTTCATTCCACGTATAATTTTATTAGTCAATAAAATCGTTTTCGATGAAAATCGCCTAACAAATAAATCAATTGATTGGTTTTACTGCAAAAATTACGGATTGGCTGTTGTGCTAATTATGTATTCGATCGAAAAAATCATAATATATTCTTGACTTATTATCTCAACAAACAATTCAATTTTTCATGAACATTTTTCCATAAGTTTTTTTTCATGACATTCATTGTTTTCTGTGTGTAATTTTAAAATAATAGTTATTTATTCGATTACTTCTGGAACGCACTTTTCATTAAACCATCTTGAAGTACTTTTAGACTAAATGTTCATCTTTTGTCTTTGACGGCCAACATATTTTATCTTTCAAAATTTGCTCGATGAAGATGTGCTGCATATGTGGCCGATAGACAAAAATATCTATACATGTTTTTGATGGTAACTTTTGCTCTTATCGCATAATTTTCTGTCTTATGATTAACCGCTAAACAACTATGAAATGAGCTTATCGTAATCAAAATCTTCTAATATATAAGATATCAAGACGTTTTTTGTTGGTAAATCACTTATTTTGGTTACCTATCTAATTATTATTTATTTTTCTATTTTTGCTAAATGTGAAACGTTAATTATGTGTTTTTTAATCAATTGGTCACCATTATCTAAATAAAATTGATATAAATGCAAATCATATTGAATTTAATATTTTTTTGAAAACGATAAGTCTCTGTTCTCTGTATGTATTATAAATACCATCTAATATATAATTATATAATATATAAACAAAAAAATTATTGTTTAAAAATTATAATTTATTCATCATTAAATTGAATGTTGGATGAATAATAAATTAGTTAGTAACAGCATCAATATCAGTATCAGTATCTGAAGAGTAGCTATCGTCAGAATTTGTATCTGAGTTTTGCCAATTATCAAACACATTATCCAGAATTGAAGAAGGAAATCTAATCTTATCATGATCAGCAAATAGAGTATACCAAATAATTGCCATCACATGGCTACAACAACCTACTGTTCTGCAACCATGTCGACAAGAACAAGAAAATGCACTTACAACATAATTTCTCTTACAGTTCATGCTTAAAAGTACATACACTTTATGAGTTTTGTTTGATTGAAATCGTGATTTTAAGTCAATTGAGAGCAACAAGGGATCGGAAGTACCACTTTGCAACATATTTCCACAAAATTGTTGACAAGAATCTCCTCCCCAAACGTTTATAGGAAAATTATAATTATTGTCTTTTACATGCAGTTGAACGTAACTGACCGATTGACGGATTTGATAAGTGCCCTGACTAATTAGTTTTAGTTCACTGTATGTGAATTTTGGAAAAAGGGTCAAATTAGCTACAGTTTGGAATTGACCACGAGGTATACGATGTGCAATAGCATGTAAAGTATTCGATTGATTCAAATTATTGAGCATAATATTGCCGATATTTTCCCAGTCATATCGGTCGCTCACAATACTCCGACAGTTTGTGTTTACTATAGCAGCACATATCTGGAAATCTTTTTTCAGGTGGGGAATAGAATGATGAATATTTATTCCACTTAAATGCTTCCATATATTTTTTATGTGTGAATTTCTGGCCTCAACTACGAACCGAGTTTTAGTGGCAAATCTTGACTCATTAGCATCCGTTTTACTTAGTTGATTGGCTTTTGTACCTTTAGGCATTTTTATTATGAATCCACGATGATTCAATATATCAGTACAGTCTCTAAAGCCACGATCAACAACCATAACATCCCCGGGACGAAATTCTGAAAAAATGCTCTGGTCTTCATTCAAAATTTCATTTAAGATTGTAGCATCATTTTTTGTAGCTTCAAATGGCCCATATGCAACTGCAATCAATCCATTGGTTGTAACGCACAACATAAATTTAACAAGATTCCGTCCCATTTGAGCGCTAAAAGACTGTTTTTGAAATGCATAATTTGAGCTTTTTATTGTATAGACATAGGTTGCATCCCATGTAGCAACAACAGTGCCTTCATCTACTCGATACAATTTTCGGCTAAAAGGAGTGGTATTTCTCAATAAATCTTCTCTTTGTAGTCCATATAAATGAAGCGGAACGAAAATCGAATGCATTATATTTCGAACATTTTTAATCCATACACTTAGAGTCCAGCGAGATATGTTGAAATGTGGTGCTATTTGGTCATACGTGTGACCGGTTCGTAGTCTCATTAAATAAATATAAAGAGCGGTGTGTGCTTTATCCAAAGTTTTGAAAGACAACAATAATGATGGTATAACAGGATTTGCTATCCGTTGGAATTGATAAGCATTGAGTCCGATATATGTTTTCATTGTCTTTTCATTATGTAGACCCACTGTGAATATTGAAGAAATGCTCATAAATAAAAGATCAAAGAAATAATAACCAGCGACGATAGAAGTCCACATGAAAAAACGGTTTTACAAACTTATACATATATGCAAAATGTTTGTAGAGTGTAATGTAACATACAAGAACAATTAAAAACTATACACCAAGAAAATGTATTTAATGGAAACAATAAACAATTTTCAATTAAAATTCCATGTATATTCTTCATTGACAATATTAAAATTCGTATTTCTAACGTCACTGGTAATAAATATGGATCTTAACATTAATGTTTTATTATATGATAACTCATACACAATAATATGTATTAGTCTTTTGACATAGAAGTGAAATGAATTCTATGAAAAACATACCTGGTGAATCATGCATGTCTTTTGAAATCGAATTGCATAGCAAATCAATCATTTCATTTATTTGATTTGCGGTAAAACGGATCATGAAGTCGATCCGTACATGTGCAACCAGGAAAAGTACATTTAAGACGATTGGAAACTGTTCTTAACATGTTCAAGAAAATAACTTCGTCTATTTGAAAAGAATTATATAAAACATTGAAGATTTTATGAATATCGCTATAGTGAGCTGAATAAGATTTCAGCCAATTTTGTACACATTTGATCGACGCCATTGGATTGAATCGACCGAAGATTGTTTGAATGAATGAATGAGGATTTAATGCGAAATGAACTGAACAAAATAGACAAGTATCTCAATAAACACGAATCAACCCAATGACAACAAATTCGAAATTTTTTTAAAATCTGGCATTCTGAAAACGGAATTCGGTTTCTAGGTCAAAAATAATGAATATTGGCGTTTTTAGAATGTTCAAGTTATCTCGAATTTTTTTCAGTGAATTTCAGAGTAAAACAATGAAATGTCGAACTTTTCCCATTGTTTTACTCTAAATTCACTGAAAAAAATTCAAGTCAACTTGAATGTTCTAAAAACCGAATCCTTTTTCAGAATGCCAGCATTTTTTTACCTGTTTTACAGTGTAATTGGAAAAAGAAGATAAAAAAATTTAAAAAAATATTTTTCGATATAATTCAATATTTTTCATCAATTTTTTATCCGCTTCGGCAAAAACGAATATTTAAAAATATATCTTACTATTGTATGCCATTTAATCGTTCTTCTACCAAGAAATCACAAGAATGTGTTTAAAATGTGCATTATATGAACTAACTAACAATTAATCAAACAATTAAGATGTATATTAAGATTCTTTTTCGGTGACTATCATTGTCATCATGTTATCTATGACAGGAAAAGAATCTTAATTTTTTCGCCGCTTAAGACATCTTAACATTGGCTTTGGAAAGCCAATTCATTCGTTTGGTGAATTTTGTAAAGTTAGGCCGCAGAATGTCTGATTGCCGAATTTGCTTAAAAACGCTGTTACGCCATGGCAAACTTACTGCGCTATTATGCAGTCATACATTTCATCAGGATTGTATAGTTGAATGGGAAAAGGAAGGTATGTTTCAATCAATGGCAAAAATTGATTGGACTTCAGTAGTTGGATAGATGCGTAATATTGAATGAGCCGACCAACTGCGCAATCAAGACTCATTCAATATTTTGTATGGTTGGTTTATTGAACCCTGTCCATGAATCAATTACATAGCCAGCCAATATAACTACAGCACCAAGTAATAATGAAAATGCTAATGATAGAACGACCTGTAAAAATGCATGATGATAAATGTTGATTTAATCTTCTACAGACAATAAAAACAAAGAAGCAATTAGTGAAAATAAACAATGATACTTTTATTAATGTTAATGAAGAGTGAGAATAATTTCCAGAACAATTTAAATATGTAAGTATGTGAGGGCGATTAATAGTTAACGGAATTGATTACGCTTTTCCAATCAAATTCTTCAGTGTCATCTGATAGAAATACTGGAGTAAAATCAGTTGTCGGATCGGGATCATTTTGCTGCAAATATTGGCCACTATTCTCTTGGTCCACTATATTGTGTGATTCAATTGGATTTCCAAATTCGGTGAATATTTTCGCCATCGTTTGATGTTGAGGAGAGTCGATCGGTTTTGAACTTTGTGTTAACGGTAATACAAGTGATTGTAAATTGTGCGATTGTAATGCGTGTTTTTTTTTATGATTATCCAGCAGTCTTTTCTGAGTGAATTTTTCTGTACAAAAGCAACATTCAAATGGTTTATCACCAGTATGTTGCCGTGCATGCACCTTCAGACTATATTTGATGCTAGTAGTGTATTTGCAGTGGCTACACTTGAATACTTCCCGATTTTCTCTATGCATGCGATAATTATGGTTCTTCAGGTCATCATAAATAGTATAAAATGTTTGGCATTGTGCACATTCGTATCTTTTTTCTTGTGAATGATATTTGGCAGTGTGGTTCTTCAATGCAAGTTTGGTGTGAAAGTACAATGAACAGGATTCACACATGAAACTGTAAGGATCTAGAATAATGGAAAAATGACATAGAATAAAAAACAAAAAATCTAAATTAACTTACTTTGATGGAGTTTTAAGTGTTGTTTAAAATAGTTCTTCGATATTGGCTTACGGCAAATTGAACAAATTGTTGTTTTCCCGTTGATTTTACAAATCAATGCATGATCACAATATTCGGCGATATTTTTGAAGCCACTGGTACAAATACTGCATTCAAAACTATTTTTTAGTGGGTCAAACAACTCCTCCATATTCAAATCCATGTTGTTCATGAAATTGTGACTTTTTGATAATAGCGGTACTAATAGACTAACGATTTATGTCTAGTTTGACATTTATATGTCACACAGCATAGATACTACCGTAAGACAATAGAACAGAATAACTGTTTTCGAAAAGAATCTATGCTATGTCTGAATGAAATATAGATGTGTTGTGAAATGAAAGCATGCTCAAAAATCGTCAGTATAAGAAAATAGATTCAAATATTAAGGATTTGCTGAATCCAATATGTAATAATTTCGATAACAATGGCTTCATCGTATGATGTGTTATGAAATGGACTAAATAATGTTAGGAAAAAGTAACTATTTTAATTAACAGCTGAAGTCCCATCAAAGAAAAAAGGAACACGTGTGTCTTATTTATTTGAGTTGAACTTTTTATTCTCTAAAATGCATTTTATTGAAGTGTTTAATTGTTTTTAAATTGAACATGATCAAATTGTTCTATTTTTTTGCTTTCAAAGATAATTGTTATCTTAATTTCATTCGTTTTGCTCATCTCCACTTAATTCTGCTTGAGACGAAAACCATATGATGGCTTGGTATCCGTGAATATTTGGTTCCCCTTCGGTTGTTATTAGAACCCGTCGACCTAGACGAATGTTGACTACTTCATCATGGTAGCGGTTCAAAAAAATTTCTTGTCTGTTTGTTGTCGTTTCATACCGAATCAATCCATGTTGCATGTTCACAGAAACATTTTCCATTTCTGGTTGCTGTTGCTGTTGCTGTTGCTGTTGCTGTTGCTGTTGCTGTTGCTGTTGCTCTTGCTCTTGCTCTTGTTGTGGTTGCTGTTGTTGCTGCCCATTTTCCGCGAGAATATTTTCGGCCAGAATTTGAATATTTTCGAATACTTGCATTGTTTCATTGAAGTTTACATGCAAATTGTGTCTGACTATCGGATGTCGGCATATCGGACATGCATTGCTTTAAAAAGAGAATTCAAAATATTATACTGTAATACATCAATTTTTGCCATTGATTGAAACATACCTCTCCTTTTCCCATTCAACTATACAATCCTGATGGAATGTATGACTGCATAATAGCGCAGTAAGTTTGCCATGGCGTAACAGCGTTTTTAAGCAAATTCGGCAATCAGACATTCTGCGACCTAACTTTACAAAATTCACCAAACGAATGAATTGGCTTTCCAAAGCCAATGCTAAGATGTCTTAAGCGGCGAAAAAATTAAGATTCTTTTTCTGTCATAGATAACATGATGACAATGATAGTCACCGAAAAAGAATCTTAATATACATCTTAATTGTTTGATTAATTGTTAGTTAGTTCATATCAATGCACATTTTAAACACATTCTTGTGATTTCTTGGTAGAAGAACGATTACAATGGCATACAATAGTAAGATATATTTTTAAATATTCGTTTTATGCCGAAGCGGATAAAAAATTGATGAAAAATATTGCTACTATTGAATGAATCGACTTTGTTCATTTGGTCAACTCATTCAAGATGTTGAATCAAATTCAAAAACATCATGCATTTTTTTGATTATTTCACTGTGCGAATTTTATCTGTCGAAAATTATTAATTGTACAACACCAATTATGCTGTTTTAATTCAATTTATTTATTTATTTAAGATAATAATTGATCATCATATCATATATCAAAAATAAGGAATAATAGTTTTTGGTATTTTTTTTGTTGAAACGATCTCCAAAAATATTGACTCGATCTCCAATTTTGTCTAATCAGGTTATCGTTCCATATATTTGGAGATCAAGTCAATATTTTTGAAAATCATTTCAATTAAAAAATATATCAAGTCCTTCACATCCCAAAAATAATCCTTTAATACTTATCATTTATGTTGAGTTTTTTGAAATCACTCTTCATTCTATGTTCCTAATACAAAGACAAGAAAATTGCATACAATATCATTAAAGATAATTTTTATAATATAAACAAATGGAGTATGAAATATTTGAAAAACAACGGTTTTCCCCTTTTTCGCCGGGGTAATTAAATCGACATCTTGTAAGACAATTGCAACTTATGAATTTCGTTATTTTTTATTTTTCACACTTCGCTCTACCTTTTATCATTCATCGCTATTATAAATACAGCTTTGAGCATAGAGGCAAAATAAATAGTTAACTCCCAAATAACCATCGAACGTATAGAGGAGCGTGCATACTGATAATAGTTTTTGTCTCTACAATCATTCCAAATTTATTCCAATATCAATTATCGCTGGATAAGATAGAGGAAAAATAAAAATGAAAGAATCGTCTCTATATATTCTCGTGATAATATTTCCACCGTTTTTTCTTTTCAACCTCTATGTTTGATTTCAAAAAATGTTCATAAGGTAATGAGTAAAAATTGGCATTGAATTTGATTGCATATTTAGACCATGAATGTGTTACATTTTTTCAAACATGAAATTAAACGGGAAAAACCGTCCAAAAATTTGCAACGAAGATAGAAGATCATAGAAGAGTGTACGGTGCGTTACTTTATCCCCCTTTTTTTAATCAATCGTGATTTTTTCACCCTTAAATGAATTATATCCGCTGATAAATCATAATTAAATCTAATGAAAATGGTTCTCCCTGAAGAAAATTTTGCACACAAATATTTTGGATTGGACATAGATATGGCTTACATAAGTCAAATATATTTTCGATATAGTGCATACAAACCCATTATTAAATAAGTAATATGAATTCAAACATAGAGGTGGAAGAATATTTCAACCCCCCAAAGAGTCAACGAAGGTAGAATGGCGCACATATTGATTATACTCTACAATCATTCTCATTTGATTTTAGTATCAATTATCGCTCTATAAGAAAGAGGAAAAATAAAAAAAATACAAATACAAACGACTATATGCTCGTCAATATATTGATATACAGACTAGCTTTTATTTTTCAATAAAAATATCGTCAGTCTATTGATAGTCATAATGATAACATTGTTTCATTTTAAAGTTGGGATGATTTTTCTTCTTTACCAATGATGTTCTTCAGCTTTTGCGATACATCTATCAAGCTCTTGAAAAAGAAAAATTGTGTATGAAAATAAAAAGTTTATTTCATATAAAAACCAAATTCTTACCGTGACGCAAGAGTCGACTGCATTGACCAGATTAGACAACTCTTCCAGCTGTTCAGTTGTGATGGTGTGTCCGATTGGCTGGTCAGTTGGCTCCGCAAGTAGATGTTGCTTTGAATGAGAATGGTAAGAACGAGGATAGGATTGACGGTCCAAACAACGGGGTGATCGAGAACTTCGGCGACTAGATCTACGGATAGAGCGTGAACGACGGCAATGAGAGCGAGATCGTCTAGAGTTTGAATGACGACAATGTGAGCGAGATCGTCTGGAGCGTGAATGACGACGTTGAGAGCGTGAACGTCGACGGCGAGAACTTGATCGTGTGCGGTAGCGCGAACTTGATCGAGTGTGACGGCGAGAACGCGATCGAGTGTGACGGCGAGAACGCGATCGAGTGTGACGGCGAGAACGCGATCGAGTGTGACGTCGAGAACGCGTTCGAGTGTGACGACGAGAACGCGATCGAGTGTGACGACGAGAACGCGATCGAGTGCGATGTGGAGAACGTGATCGAGTGCGATGTGGAGAACGTGATCGAGTGTGTTCTTCTTGCTTAGTTGAAGTATCATCAGTTTTGATCAAAGGAACCGATTTTTCGCTGAAATCTTCCATTTGTTGGTCCACTTCACCATCTTCATTACCAACTGAAAAAGAAAAAAAGAACAATTAAAAATTGAAACGCTAATTTTATATTATGTGTAAAAACTAACATCCGATTGCATATTCGCATTTGGCTTCATGTAAGCCTTTGTTTCTTTTAGTTGTAAATTTTTTTTTACAGAACATATTGAAATAAAAATTATTATATGATCATTCAGTTGACACTTGTCTCTGAAACAGAAAGACGTGTTGTTTCAATACTCGAGATTTTCGTTTGTGCTTTGTTTAGATTCGAGACGAGCCCGCAATTTCATTGCTGCATATTTCTGCATACACGCAGACGCGGCACATCCCAACACAGACAACAGACAACACCCTACGGCGACCCCCCCTCAGCCACCAGACCCCCTCACCACCCACCACCCTACCACCCCCACCCCCCCCCACCCCACACCCTTACCCCCTCGACGAGAGCAAAGAAAGGGAACAAACGCAGCAGCGATCACAGACAACACAGAAAGGCGAAAACGGAAAGAAAAAACACACGAAGCGAAAGTTCAAGAATCGCCAACATTAAACCCAGAAGAACGAGCACAACAGGCTTCCGGGAACCTTATGGACAGGGCAAGCAGCATAGCAACAAAATGAAAAGACGACAAAAACCCCAAAACCCCAAGAACCATGCACAAACACGACAACCAAACAGCCGAACAACCTTACAGCAAAAAACGGATTTAAAAACGACAGAGAAAAAAAGAACTATTGCAGAAAAACAGAAGGGTTTATTGTTTTGAAACCAAACTGCCAGGCAAAAATTCAAGCAAACGCAAGAGGGCACAGAAGAAGGGACACGCACACACAACCCAGAAAGCACAATTTTTATACAGAAACACAACAAGCGACACCTTTTCCAAGACAACACCAATCTTTTCATAAACCCAGCCCCAACAATTTTCTACCCGAAGACATTAGCAACGTCTTTATTTCTTATGACACAAGGAACAACGGGCAAAAGAAAGCACACTCACCAGATCAAACATTTATTTTTCGAAAAATACAGACAACCCACCAACACCCCACAACAGAGGCGAGCGAGAAAGAACCAAAGAAAAACACGGCAAATGATTCGAGACCAGGCGACGAAAGATATTTCAACTACCACACATACAAACCATACGGGAAAGAAAAGAACATTAGCAAGGGCACGACCAAAAAAAACAAAACGACAAACAGACGACACGCGACGACGAGGCAGGGGGAACACAAAACAGATTTTCATAATGTTTTCGAACATTCAGTAACTACAACAAACACATCAATCTACTCTACTCTATACAATTCCAGACAATTCGGATAATCAATTCTTAAAATTTGGGCGAAGCGACACCAAAACATCATTAATATATACACCATAACACGGCGGCACAGTATTCTAATAGTGCAACACCCTCCTAACAAACTGCACCGGTGGACAACGTCCCAGCATTGACACACCAACCATCCCGTCCACGGGACATTTCAACCTTTCACCACCTTCTTATCATCCCAACACGAGTTCATGCCTCACCACCAAACTTGGACACAGCCTTCCTCATACCCCGCAGTCATCGGATCGAACCAAGGCAAGGGGACGCACAAAGGTATGACAACATCTTTTTCCCCGTTACATTCACAATTTGAGCGCGCGCAATAATTATTCACACCGCTTTTACGACTAACACTTTCTACCCCATCTACACACGCCGACATTCACATGCCTCAGCACCATTACTCAAGCCAACAGTTATTTACCGCTCAACATTCTCCCTTTACACTAAATTAAACCTATTTTTTTTTTTATTGCTCATCCCATTTCTTTAATAGCTCTCAGTTTTGAACATCACCATACAGCAATTTGACATCGCACACATTATTCAAATTCTTAATTTGATAGAACTGTAACCAGTTCCCATCGATTTAATCAAAATTATCCATTATATGTGTCGAGCATTCATTGTTGAGCCGCCGTTGTTCGTTGTTATATTTGTCTAGCCCCCCAATAGCACACGCAGTAATATGTCAGTATTTAATCCTCAACCCTTGAAGCCGAAACGCATTTTACGTTATTTCTGACAATACATTTAAGTTGAGGTTTCAGAAGAAAAGAATGATTTGTGGCTTTAGTTGCTTGGGCGCCGATTTGGACGCGTCGTTCATCACGGACGTATTATGATAGCAATGGGCGAAGTTGGTGCAGTCAAGACAATCAATTGTTCTTTATCATCAACCAATCGGAGTACATAGCCCTATCGTCACAGCAAAAACTTTGGGTAAGACAATACTACATAGATTATCAAAAAAATTGAAAAAGACGAAGTTTATTGTGACAATCAAAGCGCTATCAATTTGGGAAATGTTGAAGCATTTCGACCAGGAGCAAGCACATTATATTAATATCATCATCTTCGACAGCAAGTGGTGAATGGGGTCATAGAATTGGAATATGTGCAAACGGAACATATGACGGCAACATGCTTACAAAAGCGGTGAACATCAGCAAACAAAATTTTTCGCAACATGGTTTATTAATAACAGTATCAAAAAATTTTTCTTTATGTTTTTTTTTTTTTTTACATTCAATTGCCAAATCAACTAATATTTTTTTTTTTCTTCTTTCTTTTATTTCTTTTTTCTTTTTAAAAAGTAAGCAAAATTTTAGCCTAACTCACGTTAAAATCTTTTTTTCACCCCTATTTAACGTTTCGTTATTGGTTATATAAAATGTATTTTAAATAAAATTTTTGTACTAGCAAATAAGAACATGTCGCACAGAAAATTTAGTCATACGGAGAGACGTCAATCAATAAAAATCGTAAAATTCAGGGGTTGGTTTAGCTCGGACGAGGCAAATCTAAATAAAAACCGTGACACCAACGGCCAGGTTAACAACAACATAATTTTGCAAGAGGCTAAAGAATACATGGACAGCTGCTGTCAATGAGAGGCTGTGGGCAACTTACCTTTGTCGGGGCTACTCTTAAACTTGAATTTTCGTGTACTCAAGTTTTCGCCATCCATAAGGCAAAAACCAAAACAAGGGAAAGGGAAAAGACGAAGCTTAATTGTGAACTATAAAAATCAAACTGTGCAAAATCATAAAAATAAAATCTCTTAAATATAACATCAATGTAATATCAAGAGAATTAAATAAAAATTATTATATGATCATTCAGTTACACTTGTCTCTAAACATAAAGCTGTTGTTTCAATTACTCGTTTAGTTCGTTTTCTTTTTTAAATTCGAATAGAACATGCACTCGAAATTCTTTTCTTGATTATGTACTGTAGCTTTATGACGTGCCATATTCTTCATAGAGATAAAGTCGCCACATGAACATTCTGTTTGTGAAATAAAACAAATTCGAACAACAAAAAACAATAGGATGTTTAAAAAAACATTTTAGCTTACCTTTTTTTTTATACTAGACTTGCGAGTACTACTTCCTACATATATATCTTTTACAGAAAGTATTTTTTCGCCATCGAATTTTTTGGGAGGCATTCTATTTGAAGAAAAAAAAATCAAACACGTGAATTATTTTGGTTGTATTTCTCTTTCTCTGTGTGTCTTTTTCTCTCGAAAGACGGTACGTCAGACGGCATTGATTACGAAAAGTTTCCCATTAGGAATCGTACAATAGAATTTTTACTCTTTTTTCATCAAAAGATATCAGAATTTACATGTTTATATGTTTTATTTTCATGTTTATAATATTTATATGTTTTTAAGAAAATTCATTGTTATTTGGACAATCATTTCATTGAAATTATCAATTGACAGCAGCGTATTTGGTTTTTCTGAATTTTATACCGACAATAGACTACAAAAAAAAAATGTTAAATATTGTTGAAACATTTGAATAATCGTAAGAACAAACAATGTAAAGTTCAATTTACATTTAGTAACTAAAATAATTGGTCAAGGATTTTTTTTTTTACACTTTTCGTTTTGCAATTTTGTATTAATTGTTATTAGAATTTAAATCAATTTATCCAACACTTACTTGTGATTCTTGTTATCATCAAATGTTTTTAATAAGTCGACGACCGTTATATCTTTTAGTGTGTGTTTTTTTATGGTGTTCGGCTCGTCTTTATTCGGCATATCTATGCTAGTCAGTAGATTTGCATTTTCACTTGCAATGGCTTCTTCAATTTTTTCTATGGAGTTTTTGAATATAGCTGTTTTATTCTTTGTAATGTATTTTTCTTTTTTCTTAAAATATTCGCTAATATTTTAAATTTTTTTTTTTTTTTTGTTCTTTACAACAGATTTGTTTTCACTGAACACATATATGTCATTTTTTTTTTTTTTTTTTTTTTTGTGTAAATCGAATAAAATGTTTAGACAAAATTGTACTGAACTGAACTCAACTGAACTGAACTGAACATAATTGATATTTGTACGGTGGCAGCACTTTATTCGCTATGACACATTTTTGACAAGCAGCATTTGAATGAACAATCATCGTTGGTACTAATACCAACTTTTTCTCTTGTTTGTTGCTTGCTTTGTATATCTTTATTAACCATGGCTCTTGTTCGAATTTTCGCCCGTTGTGTTGCGCCTCTAAGTAAGAATCTGTGATGTACTCTGTCGAATGAAATCAAGAACAATACAATTGAAACTTTGAAAACAAAAAAATATCATATACAATTATCTATGTGCAATACATGTTAGTTAAAAATATGATCTGAAAATGCAACAACAATGGACTGATAGTAAAAAATAAAAGTTGTTGTAAGCGCCGTTTTTCTATGATAAGATTGTCTAATTATAACACACATGTGTGTTTGATTTTAACAAATATACTCGTGTAAAATCACTAATGGCCAAGTAATAAAATGAACACAATGAAATCATCAGCTGACATGATAATGAAATGAAATAGAATGGAATGAAGAAGGTAGAGGTGAAAGAGAGCAAGAGATGGAGAGAGAGAGAGAGAGAGAGAGAGAGAGAGAGAAGAATATTAACGCAATTTTACGATAGTTAATTAAAACAAAAATCATATCAGCATTTATAATGTTTAGAAAAACGGTATTCCGTGCCTTGATGCTTGTAATTAAAATTTTAAATCTCTTTGTCGGTTCATTTTAAACTGCATTCTTTTTTTCGTCGTGACTTGGATTTGTATTGGGAACAGTTGTTGGACTATGAAAATTGGTCTGATATTGGCCTAATTGCAAAGTATAAACGCAAAGCAAATGTGCTAGATGCACGTTTAACGGCTGCATTGGAAAAAATCGAACGTATCAACGAAGAGGAAAAATCATTCGGATGGCCATTGTCGGAATATCCATTGCGAAAACAGACACATGTAAAATTGATGCCATATAAAAAGTTGTTTGATGCGGGTCAAGATTTTATTGAAAAACGTGACTTATGGCTTAAAAGCCAAGTTGGCACTAATGATCCGGTTGATATTGCAAAAAATATTGAAACAATTTACGATGATTTATTGAAATTAAGTCAAGGATTCGATGAACATCCACAATCGAAGCGTTTGGCTGAAGATATTAAGACAATCATCGACGAATTTAAACTTAACTTACCAATTATTCAAACACTTGGCAATCCTGGATTAAAACGACGCCATTGGGAACAAATTTCCGAAATGGTCGGCTTTCCAATCGTTGTTTCGGCTGAACTTACACTTGAGAAGATTATCGAATTCGGTTTGGATGACTTTTTGGCACGCTTTGAAAAGATCAGCCAGAGTGCAACTAAAGAAAATGGTCTTGAACTTGCCATGAGTAATATGATAGTTGAATGGCAGGGAATCGAATTTTCCATTTATGAATATCGTGATACTGGCACATACATTTTAGCAAGTGTAAATGATATTCAAACATTACTCGATGATCACATCATTAAAACTCAAACCATGAAAAATTCGCCATATATCAAACCATTTGAGACGGAAATCCTGTACGGATAACTTATTCTTTCGACCATACCAAAAATACATTCAAATACTCGATTTATTTTCAGATCATGGGAATCAAAATTGGTACTACTGCAAGAGATTTTGGATGATTGGTTGCTTGTACAAGCAACTTGGATTTATTTAGAGCCAATTTTTTCAAGTCCAGACATTCAACAACAAATGCCAGAAGAAGGACGGCGATTTGGTGCAGTTGATAAAATTTGGAAAGAGTTGATGAAACAAGTTTTCTCGGATCCTTGTGTTATGTCAGTCGTTGATATTGATAAAATGTCGGAAAAACTCAAAAAGGCATTCAGTTTACTGGAAATCATTCAAAAAGGGCTTCATACTGTGCGTTTTTCGTTCATTAAACAACTTAATCAAAAACTTTTTCTTTCTTTCTTTTTTTTTGCTTCTGCAGTCAGCAAAAATTTACACTTCATTTCTTTCCTTTTCTTTTCAGTATCTCGAAAAGAAACGTTTATACTTTCCACGATTTTATTTCCTTTCAAACGATGGATTACTTGAAATTTTAGCTGAAACAAAAGATCCAACTCAAGTACAACTCCATCTTAGAAAGTGTTTTGATGGTATCAGCTCGTTAACATTCACAGATACGCTTGAAGTGGCCGTTATGAAATCGTCTTATGTAAATAATATCCGAAATATTCAATAGAAAAAAGAATTATTATATATCAAGTGATGCTTGTGATAATTTGATTTTCCTTTGAAAAAAATGTATAGGGTGAAGAGGTTGAATTAACGCAAACGATATCAACGGCAAAATCACGCGGTCAAGTAGAAAAATGGCTTCTCGAATTGGAGCATATAATGAAAGAAACGGTTCTTGCACAAATTTGCGATGCGATTGAAACTTATTCGAGCCAAGAATTTGGCGAATGGATCTTGCAGTGGCCGGGGCAATTTGTATGCATCAATAGTTTAGATCTATTCGTTTGAAAATGAGAAAATACTTTGGTTTCTGTTATTTTTCTACTTTCTTTCTTTCTTTCTTTTGATCTTTCTTCGGCAGGTTCATGCAACTTTTTTGATAGATTTTACCAGAGAAATTGATACAGCTTTGTTGGCGCCCAATGGAAATTCGCATTTCGATGAAATTGCAAGAAAACTGGAAAATTACATCGAAAAAACTATCTCGTTGCTACGCAAAGATCTATCGCCGGGCAATCGCTTAAATTTCCGAACTTTGTTGATATTGCTCATTCAAGCGCAAAATATTTTAAATCGGTTAATTGAAAAGAATGTAAAATCGCCAGACGATTTTGAATGGATGGGACAAATGCGTTACTATTGTGATGAAAATAAAATCAAAATTAAAATGTTGTTAAATGAATGGCAATATGGATTTGAGTATATTGGCAATAAACATCGAATGGTTATCACACCGTTGACTGACCGATGTTATCGCACTATTTTTTCTGCACTGAACCAACACTTTGGATTGGCATTACAGGTTTGTGATTTGACATTTCAACAACAATGCCGAATAAATAATGAAAAAATAAAAACGAAAAACATCTATCATGAAATGTGAATTTGATTTTGATTTTGATTGAAGGGTGATGCTGGCATTGGTAAAACAGAAATAGTCAGAGATTTGGCAAAAGCAACTGCAACATATTGCATTTCGTTCAATTGTGCCCAGGATTTGGATTACATTGTAATGAGTAAATTCTTCAAAGGGCTCGCTGCATGCGGTGCATGGTGAGTAATTCCATTGAAATTCCATTAATGAAATGTCTTTCTCATTTTTCGACGACAACTAACTCTATTGTCGTAAAATTTCTACCAATTTTGTTTGTATCATTCAAGGGTTTGCTTTGATAATTTTAATCATATTGAAGCGAGCGTTTTATCGGTTGTTGCACATTACATTCAAACAATTCAAATAGCATTAAAATCAGCCCTGCACAATGTTATCATCGATGGTGTATCGTTACCGATGAATTCGAGTTGTGCTATTTTTACAACATTCAGTTCATTGAAACCGATAAATTGTCACGAGAAATTACAGTATGCATAATTTATCAGATGGAAAATGTTTTTCAACGATTTTATTTCTGAAAGTTTTCTCTCCTATATAATTTTAGTGACAATCTGAAGACACTCTTCCGACCAATATCGATGATTTTGCCCGATTTTAAGCGCATAGCCAGAATTGAATTGACATCGCATGGGTACGAAAATGCAAAATCATTAGGAACGAAAATGGTTACGTTATTTCAATTATGTAAAGAACAACTAATAGCTCAGCCGCATTATGATTTCGGAATGCGCACGATGAAAATCGTACTGGAAATGTGTGGAAAAGTGAAAACCAATGCATCGCCCGACGAAAATGAGGAGGCAATGCTTATTGAAATTATTCGCAAAACTGTTGTTTGCATGCTAGACGATGAAGATGTTTACATATTTGAGGTAAAAAAGTTTCTGAAACATCTGTTTGAAAAAGCGATAAAAACACTAACTAACAAATATACCATTTTATGAAGTCTATTTTAAGCGACATTTTTCCCAACAATAAACGTACCACACCGCCTGATTCGCCTATTCGACAAGCCATTTACGATGCATGCTCCGCACAAAATATAAATGCGACGAAATATTTTGTGGAAAAAGTTTATCAACTTTACGAAACGTTGCATATCCATTATTCCGGTTTGATCGTTGGTGATTCATTTGCTGGAAAAACAACAACTTATCGCATTCTCGCAAAAGCGCTCACAATTTTAGAGCAACAGCAACAACAAGAGCAGCAAAAAACTGGAATCAAAGAAAGTCATCCAGTGTGCTGTATAATTAATCCAAAAAGTGTAACTATTGGTCAACTGTATGGCGGTTTCGATGCAAAATCCCATGAATGGCAAGATGGAATTTTGGCAATCAATTTCAAACACTTCATTAATGCAAGCGATGAACGCAAACGAAAGTGGTTAATATTTGATGGGCCGGTTGATACAATTTGGATGGAAAATATCAATAGTGTTCTGGATGATAATCGGAAACTTTGTCTTACATCAGGCGATATATTTTATTTGAATAATACAATGAATGTTTTATTTGAATCAATGGATTTGGCAGACGCTTCACCAGCAATTGTAAAATCAATTTTTCTTTTGTGAGTTTTTCAAATTAATTTACCAAACGATTTATTTCTTTCCTAGATTTCTCGATGCGGTATTGTTTTTATGTCATCATTTTCATTAGGATGGCAACCATTACTCGAATCATGGAAAGCAAAATTACCGTCTATACTTGAAGAAGTGAATAAGCAAGAAATTACCAATTTATTTATGAGATTTTGCCCAATACTTTTATATTACATTCGAAATGGTGGTGGTGTAAAGGAAATGCTAACAACCACCGATTCAAATTTAGTGACATCATTAATGAACCTTTTCGAATGCTTTTTCGATGATTACTATGATGAAAAAACCACATCAACACTAACCGAACTTGATATTCGAGCACAGCTCGAGGGAATGTTTTTCTTTTCATGTATTTGGTCATTGGGTGGTGCTATGAATGAAGCAAGTCGCTTGTCATTTTCAGAACTGTTTCATGGTTTATTATTAAAAGATTTTCCAATAGAACTTTATAAAAAGTTCAATATTCCCGAGGAACTGCATGTGGCTAGCTTAGCAAAACCCTTTATTTTCACAATACCAAAGGCTGGCAGCGTTTTTGATTATCGATTCATTTGTGAAGGAAAAGGAAAATGGAAATTATGGTCAGATGAAATTGCTTTAGCGCCTCCATTATCTCGTGATATTCCCGTCAATCAAATTATAATTACGACAAAAGAAACTGTTCGAGTTTATGCACTTCTCGATTTACTTGTACGACATGGCAAAGCTACATTACTTGTTGGACCAACTGCAACAGGAAAAACTATTTATGTGCATGATTATTTATCGAAAAAAATTGATCAAAACGCTTACGTTTCAATTAATATGAATTTTACAGCCAATACGACAGCAAATCAAGTGCAACAAATTATAATGTCGAAATTAAGTAAACGTCGTAAGGGTGTTTTCGGTCCGGCTTTAGGGAAAAAATGCGTTATACTTGTTGACGATCTATCATTACCAAAACCAGACAATGAACAAAGCAGCTCACAATCGTCCATTGAACTTCTTCGCATGTTGATAGATCATTCAATTTGGTATGAACTTAAAGATTTTGTTCCAATCAAACTTATTGAATTGCAGGTTAGTTTCATGATTTAAGTGTAATTTCAAATTCTTGTCGGAGTCGTGTTAAACAATTATTGTGTATTTGTAGATTATGTGTTCAATGTTATCGCCCGCGTACTCTGGGCGAACTGTTTCACCACGATTTTTGCGTCATTTCAATGTTATATCCGTTGATAAATTTGACAACGATAAACTTCGTTCGATTTTCAGTAAAATTGTTCTTTGGCATTTAGATGCTCGGTATTTACTAGTTATTCGATTTTATTTAACATTAAAATCGTTTTAAATTGATTTTTTTTTCTCACATTTTCAGTGGGTTTTCCAAAGAATTCGATCCATGTATCGATGAAATCGTTACTGGAACTCTAGCAATTTACAATGAAGTTGAAAAAGTGTTACTTCCCACACCGTCAAAATCTCATTATCAATTTAATGTTCGTGATTTTTCGCGTGTTGTGCAAGGTGTTTTACTCTCAGTACCCGAAGCAATTGAAGGTATTGATACGATGCGAAGATTATGGGCACACGAAATTGGTCGAGTGTATGGGGATCGTTTAGTTGCAACAGATCAACATTGGCTTTTCGATCAGATTTGCGGAATTGTTGAACGTGAGCTACATACAACACCCCAGGAGCTATTTAGTCGGTTTATTGATGCAGGCAAATCGATTGTACCAGATGATTTGCGTAAGTTGATGTTTTGTGATTTTACAAATCCAAAAGCAGACACACGAAATTATTTGGAAGTTCAAGACTTAGAAGAATTACGTTACGTTGTTGAGTGTTATTTAGTCGAATTTAATAACATGTCAAAACGTCCAATGAATCTAACAATGTTCCGTTATACGGTTGAACATTTATCGCGCATCTGTCGTGTTTTAAAGCAACCGAGATGTCATTCATTGCTGTTAGGAATCGGCGCATCTGGAAGACAATCTTATACACGCTTAGCAGCTCATATTATGGACTATGAACTATTTCAAATTGAATTAACTCGCAACTATTCAATGAATGAATGGACTGAATTTTTAAAAGCAATGCTATTGAAAGTAAGTTCTACGGAATCGCATGGAGTATTTTTAATAACAGATGCACAAATAAAAGATGTTCAATTTTTGGATGACATCAGCAATTTATTGCAATCGGGTGAAATTTTGCGTCTATTTGAACCAGATGACATCAAAGATATATGCGAAAAAATGTTGGTAATTGACAAGCAACGTGATAAAACACTTCAAACCGATGGTTCACCAAAGGCATTGTACGAATTTTTTGTCAGTTTAATTCGCGAACAATTGCATGTTATCATATGTTTATCGCCTGAAAATAAAAAATTCCATGAAATTCTTCGTGATTATCCATCATTAATAAAATACTGCACATTGGATTGGTTTCATACATGGCCAGATGATGGTTTATATGCAGTTGCACAACGTTTCTTAACTGAAGAAGGTTTTGAACAATTAACTGAACCAGAACAATCAGCCGCCATAGAAATGTTTATTGAATTTTTCAAAAGTTCAATGAAACTCACTCAAGAGATTTCAATAAAATATCATCAACATATTTATATTCCGCCAATGACATATGTTGAATCGATCAATATATTCAAAGAAAAATTGACGAAGAAAAAAATTGAATTTGTAAAACAAGAAAGAAAATATAGAATCAGCTTAGAACGGGTAGCCGAATCATCCGAACAAATGAAAGCGATGCAAGAAGCAATCGATGCATTAGAGCCAAAATGTAAGTCAGCCTCTGAAAAAGTGTCAAGAGAAGTGTCTGATGTACAAAGTGCTCAAGAAGCTGTCGATGAACAACGTGAAATTGTTAAGAATGACGAGATAATGGTTTCCGATCAGTCGGCACAAGCTAATGATTTATTAGAGCATTGCAAAAATATTATGGAAGATGTTATACCACAGATGAAAGAAGCCGAAGAAGCACTGTCATCATTGACACCAGCCGATTTGGCATCGGTGCGAACAATGAAAAGTCCACCAATGCCAGTGAAAGTTGTAATGGAAGCAATTTGTATTTTGCGCGATATAAAACCCGACAAAGCAACGGCAACCATTGAAGATTATTGGTCATTATCCAAAAAAATGCTCAACGATCCAAAATATGTTGAATATTTACTCACAATGGATAAAGATATGATACCAGATCATATAAGTGAAAAACTACAGGAAAAAGTATTGTCAAATGATGCATTCGACGTAGAAAAAATTAAATTGATTTCTGTTGCATGTGAATTGCTGTGCAAATGGGTGATTGCCATTGTAAAATATGATAGAGCTGCCAAAATTGCTCTTCCGAAACGGCTCGAATTGAAAGAAGCGGAAACAATTCGTGACGCATCAATAGCACAATTAAATGCAAAAATCGAAGAGCTTCGTTTGTTGGAAGACAACTTAAATGATTTGCAGAAGCAATTGAAAATTGAAAAGGATAATTTCGAGAGCTTAAAATCGGATCATGAGAGATGCAGCAAACGATTACAGCGTGCTACCGAGATAGTCGCATCACTTGGTGGGGAAAAAGAACGTTGGTTGAATTCATTGGAAAATATACAAACAAAATCGAAATATCTTCTTGGCGATGTGCTCATTTCGAGTGGGATTGTTGCCTATTTGGGCCAGCTTATGGATTCACATCGATGCAAACAGATTCAGATTTGGATCGAAAAATGCACTTCACTCGGATTATACTGTGATCCGTAAGTAAATATAAAAATGGACGCATTCAGGGGAGAAAAATAAAACCATCACATTTTTCTATTTGTTTCAATTGATTTCTTTTTCTTTCAATCACAGTGAATTTAAAGTGGAGAGTGTTTTTGCCGACAAAGTTCAAGTGAAATCGTGGAATGTTTATGGTTTGCCCGACAATCGTTTTACTATTGAAAGTGCAGTTATATTACAGTTAAGTTTATGTGTAATAAAAGATGCATGTAGCATCTATAATTGAAAAACAAAATGTTTGAATTTTTTCTCTTTCGTATTCTTAGAAATACTCGACGCTGGACGTTAATTATTGATCCACAAGGTTTTGCAAATAAGTGGATTAAAAATTTAGAAAAAGAAAATAGGATATGTATCATTCAGCTAAGTCAGCCAGACTACTTGCGTGTTCTTGAGAATGCAATTCAATATGGCTTACCTGTTCTATTGGAAAATGTAGGGCTAGAGCTCGAGCCAATTATGGAGTCGGTGTTAATGAAGGAAATCTTTAGACAAAGCGGTTCACGGCACATAAAACTTGGCGAAAGCATTGTTGAATACAATGATGCCTTCAAGTGAGCATATATATATATAACTGAGATATCATTCTTGTGCTGTTGTTTTTGTATTTTGTTTTTTGTTTTTTTTTTTCTCTTTTATGCTATTATAAGATTTATTTATGCCTACAACGTTGTTTATCGTTTTTCTTGATAGAATTTATTTAACAACAAAACTTATGAGACCACATTATCCAGCTGAAGTATCCGCAAAAGTGGCAATTTTGGATTTTCGAGTACCATCGGCGGGAATGGAATCGTATTTGCTTGGTGTGACAGTTTCAAGAGATCGGCCCGATGTTGAAGCAGAAAAAAATCAAATTATCACGATGAAAGTGGACATAAACCGGTAAATATATTTTGTCTTTATTTTAATGCTTTGTCTAACTTAAACATATTTTCAGGACATTACAAAATGAAGAAAATAAAATTCTCGAAACACTTTCCACCGATGCAAATCTACTAGAAAACGATAGTGCTGTACAATTGATCAGCGCATCGAAAATACAAATAAATGAATTGCTTGAAAAGATTAGTGTTGCAAAAGCGACTGAAAAGCAAATCGATGTTACACGGAAAGCATACAAACCATTGGCCGCACATGCTAGCATATGTTATTTCACAATCGGTAATATAATTGATATATGAGAAAATCATGCGTTCATTCTCTATTGCGTGACCCCTGATTCATTGCTTTCTTTAATTTCTTCGCATTAGATGAATTGGTGAATATAAATCAGATGTATCAATATAGCTTGCAATGGTTTGTGGGTCACCTCTTAACAGCAATAGATAATACAGATAAAGTAGATGATGTTCACCAACGAATTAAAGATTTGAAAAAATACTTTACCTACTTCATCTATACAAAACTATGTCGAAGTCTTCAAGAAAAGGTTTTTCCCACTGAATCACACAGATTACAAATCAAATAAACACATATTCTATTCACAGGAAAAAATGGTTTTTTCAATACTTCTTGCAAAAAATATAAGTATTGCTGAGAATCATGCAACAGAAGAAGAATGGTCGTTCCTTTCCTCCAGTGATAATATAAAAAATATCGATGAAAGTGACCAAAACAAACCCGATTGGATATCTTCTCGAACATGGATAAGAATCAAAAGGTAAAAATAAAAGTTTCCTTTTTGCCTTTTTCATCGAGTGTTTGGTTACCAAATTAAAGTTAAAATCAAATATTCAGTGTTCAACATCGAAGAGTTGTGAATGGTTCAAGCATTTTTGATTTCTCTAAGTCTATAGTTACATTTTTTCGACCAAATATATTTCAAATGCAGACCGCAATGTATGAAATATTTGACCTATTTACAGTTCAGTTTAACAAGTGCACTGTTGGTATCGATTGAACAGTGGTCTTTATTGCGGTCATTCGATGTTATCATATTAAATATAGTATTTTGTTCTCATATACTATTCCCTCAATTATATTATTTAAAAAGATATATCACACATTTTTGGATGAAGAAAAAACATTCTGTATTATTGTGAAAATAACATTTGTGTTATGTTCTCATTTTTGGCAGACTTTCTTCTGTAGCTGCATTCTCGGATGTTGTAGAAAAGCTCTTGGAGAATGAATCAGAATGGAAAAATTATGCCAAAGAAATGGACTCAAATGAAATTAATTTTCCTGTTAGTTGTTATCGTTCTGAATTGACATCATTTCAGAAACTATTGCTGTTCTGCTGCTTTCAACCATCAAAATTACTTGTCGCACTGCAACCGTTCCTGTGTGAATTATTGGGAAGTGAATTTATTGAATCACCCCCATTCGATTTGGCATCAGCATTTGCCGATTCAACATGTTGCAAGCCATTGCTCTTTATTTTATCATCAAATTACGATCCAATAAAAAGCATTCGACAGCTAGCCGAGACACAATTAATCGATCGAAATCGTTTGACATCATTGTCAATGGGACAACAGCAAAATTCATTAGCAATCAAATTGGTTGAAGATGGAATTAAATCGGGTGATTGGGTCGTTTTACAGAATTGCCATTTGGCTGCTGGTTGGATGAATGTGCTGGAACGAATTTGTTATAATCTTGCACCGGACACAACGAATCCCGATTTTCGTCTATGGCTTACATCGAATTCAACAAATATTTTTCCATTATCGATTATACAGGGTAGCGTAAAACTGGTAAACGAACCACCAAAACGCTTGCGAGGCACACTGATTCGAACATTTACAAACCATCCACTCATCGATGACAACTGGATAAGTGAAAACAAGCATCCAAAACAACTAAAAGTGCTATTATATTCATTGAGTTTCTTGCACGGTGCCATTTTGGAACGACGTAATTTTGACTCGATTGGTTGGAATCAACCATACGATTTCAACGATATGGATCTTTTCATGAGCATTTATCAATTTTATGAATACTTGAATGCATTTAATAGCATTCCATATGAAACTTTACAAATATTACTTGCTGAATGCAATTACGGAGGTCATATGAATGACGCCAGTGATCTGAAATGCTTGAAATTCTTCACCCAACATTTTTGTTCGCGTGCATTTTGTGAAAGTGGCGGCAAATTGGCAAATAATACACTGGAAATTGAAGCCTACTTTCCGCATAATTACTCAACAATTGATTCGATTACAAGCCATATAAAAAGTCTAGACGACAAAAGTGATGCTTCCATATGTGGATTGCATCAAAATGCAAATATTCTACGGGAACGAAATGAAACTAATTTCCTTATTTCAAATCTTGTATTAGCACAGGTTGTTTTTATTGATTCTCCTTTAGTTTATTATGAATCTTATATTGTTTTTAATGTCTTTCTTATAGAACATTGGCATTCCAGGTGGTGAGGTACAATTAAGAAAAAAAAAAAACAATTTCAGAAAATTTTTTAAAAGTTTTCTTTTTTATTTCTTTTGTCAGGATTATTCGTTAAGGTCATCGGAGAATGAATATTTGCTGAACTCTGTAAAAGACATTTTAGAAGCGTTACCAAATAAGTTTGACCTAAATATAGTGAAGGAAAAATATCCAACATCAAATTTAAATGCTCTGAATTTGGTTCTGCAACAAGAAATACGACAGTACAACCAATTACTAAGCTGTATTCGAGAAACTTCTGTACAAGTTTTAGATGCGATTCAAGGTATTCAATTTCATAATTTATTTTGCTTATTAAACAAATTATCGATAATATTATCAACACACTCATTTCCAATCCGGTCGACCATGGCTTCCTCTTCGGTCGTTAAGCGTTTCAAATCCACTTTAATTTTTGTACGACGATCCAAATAGCTATCTAAACGATTCATTACCTCTGGCCATATTACTTCCCGAACTACGTCATCTGTCACTATATTTTCCAATTTATCATCTGTTTCATTGAATTGTTCATGCATTAATTCGTTGCAACGTCGCATTATATCCTTTAAGTATTCAGATGAAATATCATCTGTCGATGATTCGGACGCAAAATTTATTGATGACAGCTTCAGTTGTTCGTTGATATTCAATAATTCATTCAATGAGCTTTCGGTTAAAATTACATTGAATTTATGCGTCAGCAAATCCAAGAATGAATCAATTGAAATTTGTTGAATGTTTTGAAGTAATTCTTTCAAATGAGAAAGGATTTTCAGCATTTCTGCAATTTTATTTTTGTATTCGATGATTTTCTTGGAATTTGTTTCATCAGTTGATACCACAGCACGTAACTTGTCAATCGTTTTCAATTTATTGGAAATCTCATCGTGAATTGTTTGTTGCAAACGATAAGCCTGAATGCATAAAAGGAAATAATAAGAAATGAAATGAAATTGTGAAGGAGAAAAAGAAGTAGAAGAAGGGAGATTGAAAATGCTTTAGTTTTTCACCTTGAGTGCTTCATAAACGATTCGTAGATTGTTATCTTTCAGAAATCCGGGAACAATTTCACAAATGGCTTTTTTGGGTTTATCGATGGGCGGCTTTATGAGTTGTGCTTTGTCGTAGTTCGTCGTAAAATTGTCAACCTTTTCAATTCGGCTTAATGCCTTTTCGTATTTGCGAGAACCAGCTGCAGTTATTGAATTATTCAAATTGCCATGACGTACTTTTTGAATGATTTCAGCAAGATTCGTACCATCGCAACTATCTTTCGTATGATTTTGAACAAATTTCCGAAGCTTTCTAATGGAACGCTCATACTTTTTGCTGCATAAATAAAATATTCAAATGTTATAATGGCACATCAAAAATGATTATAATCATTATCTAATTAAGCGAACATACTTGATGTTTTCAATTTGCAATTTTTGTTCATTATTAAGACGATTAATGGAATGATCGATTGTTTTGATTGAATCAATTTCGAACAGTTTATCGCGTTGTTTCAACATTTCTTTCACTTTTTGGAAACGAATTGATTGGGTATTTTCAATATCATTCTCGCGTGTCAACCACTCTTCCCACTCAAGTGTCTCGAAAATATCTCGTTGCTTTTCGCTTGAATCATCACATTGCTTTAGAATTTGTTCGCATTCAAGGCGTTTGCGTCTACGATTAATCGCTTTAATTTCAGCAAGTCCAGCCGGTGAATCATTGTCAAATATATCACTGACTTGAAAGAGTTCATTTTTTTCAATGCCCGGATGAAAACGAATTTGCGGTGAATATGGTTTAGTTTGCGCTGATTGTTCACGAAAAATCGTTTGACAACTAACTGTGCGCGATTTTGGTTGTGGTTTTGATGGTGTCTTATCTATAACCTTGGTATTATCTGCGCTTTGTTGGTTTAATTGAATATGAGCCGTGCTCTTTGTAGCTAGGGGAGTATTAAAAAATTTCGCTCTATTGCGTCCCGTTGCGTAATGATAATCTTTCGTTTGATGTGCACCTATTTTGAATAATGAAACCGAAAATGAAAACGGAATTCAATATCAAAGCAACGGATCTATTCGAGAGTTGCAAAACTGATTATAAGAAGCCTTACTGATTATTTCGGGTGTTTTGGGCAATTGATTTCGTTGCAATACGACTAAACTGCGTGGACGTTGTGGCAATTCAGAGAACATCGAATTGAAATTTGTGTAAATATTTACCGGTGCGGTTTTCGTCAAAGCAATTACATTTTCTCTTTGAATATCCCGTAAATTACCTGCTGTATAAATTGGATCGTAGATATGGTCGAACGCACGAGCTTCGGATTTTGAATAACTTTTATAGAACATAATCGCAAATAAATGCATACACACACACACACACTCACACACACTTGCCCGTTTGCCTACTTAAGCAAACACCGATTTTCAAGTAAAATTATACTGATAGACGTTTATCTCGATTATCAATTCAGAGCCACAGTTCGAGCATTATCAAAAATTGTTTAATTTGATTTTTGAAAATGTTAGAGACAGGCACACGACGACAAGCAAATTAATCGATTTCTGTTTGTTTTTATTTCATCATTTTAACTTGACAGGCCAAATCATTCTATCGCACGACATAGAAACCGTTGCTATAGCGATTGCTAATTCGAAAATGCCAGATGTTTGGTTAATAAAATCGTATCCAACGTTAAAATCGCTCGGCACTTTTATCAAGGATCTTCAACAAAGGATTCAATTTTTTCAGGTGATTATAAATACACAAAGAATGATCAATTAGTTGCATAGAATAATCAAAAGCCGAAACAAAAACAAAAACAAAAACGAACAGCTATTATAAACGAACAAATAAATCTATGGAGCTTATAGAAGATTTATTGATTACATGAGATAAAATACATACTACAGCACATTTTGTGCCTTAAGACCCATAGATGATAGTCAAAAAGAGTTAAATAGGAAAAGATTTAGCTCATAAAATCGAATTACGCTCTCCCTTTCTTTCTCTCTCTCTCTCTCTCTCTCTCTCTCTCTCTCTCTTCTTTCTGTCTTCAACCCTTCTACGGTAGTTATCTCTTTTAACAATTTTATATATTCATTGAAAATCAGGAATGGATTGAAATTGCTTCGCCCCGAATCTATTGGTTACCGGTCTTTTTCTCAGCTCAATCATTTTTTACCGCTATTCAACTGAACTATTCACGAAACCATGGTATCGCGTACAATCTCTTGACATTCGATTATTTGGTAAATTTATTTATTTCTTTATCTTCATTTGTTATTTACTTATGTCTTGCTTTGTATAAATTTTGTGTGCTATTTCGATTTGAATGCTGTATGTTTGTGCGCATTGTGCAGACGATGGATGATCTGGTTGAATCGAATGACGATGGCAAATGTGTACCGGAAATTGGATGCTTAGTAAATGGCCTCTTTTTGGATGGAGCTGCATGGTGCCGAGCTAAAAACCATTTAGTTGAATCGAAAAATGGTATACTTTTAGATGAAATGGTAACGGTGAGTCGTATGCCTTTTACAATTGTGTATATATTGTATGTAGTTGTTCAATGATTGGATACTACATTTTATTTCATTTCCTTTCATATCGTTTTGTTGCAAAATACAAATGTAAACTAAGCAAATAATTCATTGCTACACTTCCATTATAATGAAAATGTCTAGATGTGTCCATTTTACTTTTCCGATTCCTTTGGAATTTATTGTTACAATATGCACTATTCAATAATAACGGGCATAAAACACCTCACCTCACATCAACTACTGCTATTATTATTATTTTATCTAAATGAAAAGACAAGACACTTTGTTCAGTCGGTTTTGTTTTCATTATTAAATGGTATATTTTGTTTATCATTTACAATAGATTCACGTAAAGCCAACTAAACAAGAGGATCTAATTTTGGACGATGGCAAATTTTATGAATGTCCTTTGTATAAAACCCTGAAACGGCATGCGTTAACATGTGACAAAAGGAAAACTAGCAATTTCATTACGTTTATTCATTTGAAATGTGGCGACAATGTTTCACCAAATCATTGGATTCTTCGCGGTTGTGCATTAATATGTCAATTAAATGATTAAAATGCTTTGCAATCTTTTGTTTGTATCGTTGCTTTAGTGAATTTAATGTAAAAGTATTAATTCATTTGAAAATTAAGCAATTTTCATCATCAATAATCCGTAAATTCATTTCCAATTAAATGAAAACGTAACAAAAAATAATACCCAGATTACCATCAATTGCTGGAAGGTAAGCTAAAATGAATACTTGAAGTACTTATGCTTGAAGAAAATTTGCAGTTATTTCATCCAAAATTGAAAACACATTCGAAATCAATGTTTACGAGTATTCTCTCACATTCAAAATAATGATTTATTTTAATAGTTTGGATTTGAATAAAGCGAGAACCACAATGAAATGGTATAAGTGTGATTAAAACCATTATTCAGAATTGTCTTGTCTTGCTTGGCTGCTGCTGCTGCGGCTGCTACACAAATTTATGCACAAATACACACACCAATTCGAAACCAATTCGAATACATTGTAACATAACAATTAAACTCCTACGCATGAAATTAGACGTTCGATTTACACGGATAGAATGCGAGAAAGAGATTGTTCGTGTGTGTACGTGTGTATATGCATGTGTAGGTGTCTCTGTTTTAAAAGGAGCAAGAACGAATTTGCGGCTGCATTATTCAAACATGAGACCAATGTAAACATGAAACTCACATAAACGCATTACATGGTTTGGCTTGGCATTGTTCCCGCTTTATCACCCATTCATTTTATGCATGTATTTGTTTGTAATTTATTAACCATCAATCATTTATCGACAGAAACATGCAAGTGTGGTAATGATTGCTACTGAATCGAATACCGAATAAAAAAGAGAGAAGGGATAACGAAATTGCAAGAAATAGAGAATGAAAGGAAGAACGAGACGAAAGCATTACATAATATTTGAAAACATATTCATCGTGCATAAATTTAACTGCAATAATTTGATACAATGTTATTAATAAAATGTTATTTCAATCGCATTTTGATGAGAACGAGACGAATCGCGATGGATTTTGATTGAGTAATCATCGCTATAGCAACTTATACATCATCAAAAACAATATACATTCATTCTCTCTGTCTGCCACATCGTATGCATGTATTTTTTCTGTATTCCATTCATTGTTATGAAAGCACATTATATTTCGATTGGTTTTGTTGACCAGCTACAAATGCTCGAAAATTTTAAGTGAAATTCAATTGTAAATCTATGGCAAGCACTTGAGGTTCAGTGCATTTCGTGCTAAAGTATCAACCACAAAATCACTGCAACTATTCATTTGAAATTTAAATAGAATAGAATGGCACAAAACTAGTGGAATATTGCTTTATTGTTTCATATTTCGACATTTTCACAATAGGCTGAATAATCGAACATGAATTATCGTTTTAGTGAATCAAAGATTTACTCTCTTGCAAAATGATAAGGTTGACCAAACACATAACATGAAACATTAAGCACAATTCATCATAAACGTACAATCATGTTATCATTATTGAAACATCAATCTGAGTTTTTTCTTCTCTCGAATATATATAGACATATTTATTGCACATAAGACATGCTCTGTGAGATAAGTTTTCATTACACATAAATTTATCTGTCTATTCATGAATCAGGAATGAGATAAGTTATTACCAATGATGTACATGTTTTACTGAGAAAATTTGCAATTTTCTTGTAAAATTCAAATAAAATATTTCGAATCCTTAGATCAAGTATTTCCATTTCCCATGATTACTTAACAATTTTATAATATTTAAGGCATTTTCATAATTTTAATAAAGATATTTCAAAACCATTTTTTTTTTTCATTGAAAAGAATCTCACTTTACAGTTGTAATTGAAAAAAACATGACCGCAAAGATGATGATTCTTTTTTCATTTTCAACGTTTTCGTTATGAATTTTCAATGTTTGTTTTCGCAGCAGTTTTACATGTGGAATGAGTCCTTTCTCAGTGAGGACGGTCAGCGTTTTTAATTAAGCGTAATGCATCAATTGTATATGAATATTTCTTTCAAGTTTTCGTACGATACACGAAATGATGATGGCCACTTTGAAATGCTTTTAAAAAAAACTTGGCTAATATAAATGAAAATGAAAAAGGTTGTTGAAAAGCATTTTTCCATTGGCAATTTTAATTTAATCAAGTTTTAATAATATAAAAATATTTCAAAGAATGCACAAGAAAGCGCAATTTTGCTAAAGAGTTTGGAATATTGCAATAATTTTGAACTTCCTTTTGATCGATCAGTTTAAAAAGAGAAAGCAAATTTCCAATCATTTCAATCCCATCAATGTGCATGAAAAAAATATACACATACACCTATACATGTACATATAAAATCTGATGTTAACATAGAAAGAGATGTCTGTTTATTTTTTTCTTCTCTCGTTCTATCTCTCTCAAATTTCTTTTCTATGAGAGAAAATGTTTCATGGCATCGCATCGCATCTAATGTTTAAGTAGAAGCTTTCGCTTCCATCATACTTATGCTTGCATATGTTTGGTTCAGTGAGCAAATCCTTTTTATGAGTAGAAATCTCTCCTTCGCTTTTTTTTACATGTTTCAACATATAGATTGAGAGTTGTATGCTATCGTACTCAACAAAGGCAAATATTGAATGCAATCTTCGTTCCTTCGACATCATCTTCGCCTTTTCTTTATCCACTGAATGCCGATTTTGATGTTCAGAACGGCTTCTTTCATTGTAATTTAAACAATATGGTTGGAGATGCTTGATTCTTTCTATCATTTCTTTTTTATTCTTTTCCTTCTTCTACATCTTTTTCTTATTTCTTCGTACGCTTACGGAAAATATCAATTTATTTTGCAGTCGAAGATGGCGAGCGCAGTCTCTAAATGGAAATGAAAATGATAACGACTGTCGATAATGATAAAATACGGTCTGAAGAGTGTACAAGTGTTGAATTGACAACATTGAAATATGGTTATTGCGTTAATATTTTTGTTCTATTTCTCACTCTTGCTTTTTTTTCTTTCCCTCTTTCATTCTCTCTCTCTCTCTCTCTCTCTCTCTCTCTCTCTCTCTCTCTCTCTCTCTCTCTCTCTCTCTCCCTCTCTCTCTCTCTCTCTCTCTCTATCTATCTCTCAAAGTGCATTTCATTTTTTTTTTTTTTGCTGTGCCTGTTGTGATTTTATCGCACGCGCTCACCATAATCTGTTCAATTCGGTTCACTTTCATAAGCAACGGGCTCGTGATGGAATATTTTTCTGGCGACAAATTTTTCAATAAATGATGTGCGCACATCCAAAAACTGTGCTTCATATACATTGAAAAATTTCTTGGGCTCGAAATATAGCTACATTTTCTCGTTAGGATTTAATCGATTTCTTTTCCTATCCGTTTCCATTTTTCGTCAAAGGCGTTTTTCCGAATTATAGTTTGTCCTTGTCAAAAGATTTATGGTCTGGTTTGGGTGTTGCTTTTCACATCATGTGTGTTTTTTCTCTGCTTTTTCTTCTTGTTCTTTTCGAAAAAAAAAGTGAAAAAGGTTTGAAACAACCTCATCCTGTGTATTTTACATGCCGTACATGCAGATGAGACCAAATAAATGTATGTAGCTTGAATTTCTTCGGCATTTTGGTTGCCAACTTTGTTCTCTCGCACATTTCGCTTTTAATACGTGTTCGTAAAACAGACGTTGAAATACCCTTTTCATTCGCATATTTCGCATTTCATTCCTTTTGCATTCACTTGCCGACCAAACGAGATGCGCAACATGAAATTCAAAAAGATTTACAGTTATTTTAATTGGATGTTGGCATCTAAGCGTTTTGCTTGTCTCTTGGTATTGCTGACATTTTCGATACAGCAATGAAAACAATCCAACTTTCATGCTCCTCGTAATTACATAAAGCAACACTAAACAAAATAGTCGGAGGCGGTCTATGTACACCATAATGATGATAATTTTAGCACAAATTCAATTTAATGTGAATATACATGTTACATCTCATTCTAAAATTCATTTAAACTTCTTTTTTTTTTGTTGTTATGTCTATGATGTTTTTTTTCGAAATGTTTTTCATGAGAATTTTTCTTTCTGGCAAAGATAAACGGAGACCTCTATCAATTTTGTGTGAATGGAATTTTAAAGTGTAATATATAATTTAACGAATAAAACAGCATTTATAACAACAACAAACACTGTGTTAAGAAACAAATTCAAAAAATTTTAATTGTCAGCAAAAAAAGAGAGTTCGGGTTGTTTTTCCATTTTTTTGTAAAAAAAAATTATTGAAATTTCAAAATATTCGCTTGAAAATCATGTTGGTTTTATTGATAGATTTATTATTTTACATTATTACCTATTCAAATGCATTGTGGTGAATGGAATAATTCAAATGATTTTCGTTTAATTCAGCCTCAACATTCTTTCAGCATAATGGCAAGGACTTGTTTCTTTCCTACTTGAGTGCCCACTTTGACTATACTCTTAATCACGCCATCAAATTTAGCTTCAATAGTTGTATTCAATTTAGCACTTTCAACAGAAAGAAGTGGTTGCTTTAGTTTAACATAATCATCAACTTTAACAAAAACATCAGTAACTAAACCAATCGTTGGAGATAATACATCCTATAAGAATTCAGTTTAGAAAAATTAAAATGAGTACATAATCTTTATAGATAATTCAAATTGTGCAAGATGAGCGACTAACAAAATATTGCATCAAAATAAAAACAACGACTTGTTCCTCTTGAACTTGAGACCCAACAGCGACTATGCTCTGAATTTTACCAGGAATTTCCGCTAAAATAGTATTATTCAATTTTCCACTTTCAATAGAGAGAAGTGGTTGATTCAATTTAACATAATCATCAACTTGAACAAAAACATCAGTTACTAAACCAGGCGATGGAGCTAAGATTCCCTATCAAAATTTAGGTTGGAAAAAATGAAGTTGAGAATATGATCATTAAAGATAATTAAAATTATGCAAAACAAGTTACTAACAAGTTCTGTATCCATCAGAATAGTAGCAAGGAATGGTTTATCTTCGGTTCTTAGGCCACAATGGGTTAAACTCTGAATCACGCCAGCAACTTCAGCTTCAATAAGATTATACGATGTTAGACTTTCAATCTCGAAAAGTGTTTGATTCACTTTAACCTTATCACCAACTCGAACAAAAACAGCAGTAACTAAACCGGCCATTGGAGCTATAACTTTCTATCAGTATTTAGGTTAGATAAATTATGGTGAAAATATGATCATTTTAGATTATTCAAATTATACAAAATGTGTTACTAACAAATATTTTTGGCTTTTTTGAACTTTTTGGAGCACTTGGATTTGATTTGCTTTTGCCTTTTTTTCGATTTGTCAAAACTGCGTCAATGTTCACAACAAAGAGCTACAAAATGAAGTAAGATAAATACTATATTGATTACTAAAATAAACATTTGGAAATATAACATAAGTTCCATTTGTATTTGAAAATTATTTTACAATTTTACCTCGCAAATAACGAATACAGTTATAAGAAGTACTAATAATTTTTTATTGAACATTTCTATTATACGATGATTTTCAGTCTGTCAAAGAAGGCAATTGAATGCTTACTGAAATTTATGATGAGCTCTTTCCATTTTATAAAAATTAAACATTTTTTCAAAAATATTTTGTTTGTTATGTTAGAACATATTTCACAATTGAGTATTCGTATTGGTAACAGTATTGTACAGAAATATTGCTTAAGAATACGAAATATATTTGACTGGTATCCATTATTTCCATGAACCGATAATATACTATTGGCATCACTGAATGAATTAATGACACGTATATTAATACCATATATGGTATAAGTATACTTAGATGATGTCAAAATGTTGATGGAATTTTCATATCCACATATTGTAATTCATAGCTTCATTATCATACGTTTGAAATTATTCCATGAGTTTATCGAGTGAAAAAGAGACTTGTTTTGTTCTAACGACATACGGAATGGATGAAATTTCATAATTTAGATACATTTTTGGGTTATATAAAACAGTTTCTTTATACAAATAGAATGTTTCCATGGGCGGATCTCCAAATACATATTTACCTTTATAATTTAAAATACGGATGTGACAAATTGGAACAGTTATTTTATTGGGGTTAACCTCCTTAAAAAATTCGATGAACTGTACTAAAATGAATACTATGTGAAATGCTAATATTCGTGTTTTAAGATGATTTGAATATTCATCAAAAAATAAACAAATGTTCTATATAAATATTTGAAATATTACAACACAATAAGAATAGAAATTAAATGAAAAAGAAAGTAGTTTTAAAGTGTAAAGGTGGATTTTCCAAGGACAGCGATTGCTCAATGGATCGAATTTGAAATAAAATCGTTCAATGATATCACCAAATCGTTTCACGATTCAGTTAAATTAACATTCAGTTAAATCGTGAAACGATTTGGTGATATCATTGAACGATTTTATTTCAAATTCGATCCATTGAGCAATCGCTGTCCTTGGAAAATCCTCCTTAACTTGGCGATAAAAGAATTAGAATTCGATTTTATTTCATTTCTAATTCGAGCACCGTTGATTGACAGCATACCCTGGACCAAGACTGTATTTTTCATTCAATCAAATGTTTTTTAATTATGCTTAATTTATTAGTTTTTTTTCTCTGCCTGTTCTTCTTTTCTATTGTACACACATTCTGTAACCACATCTGGCTTTCTTTATGATAATTTCAATTCATTGAACACTCACGTCAATGCATAATGTTTGATAATGAAGTGGCAACGGCGACGCGCGTCGTTGGCGATGTACTACAATTAAAAAATCACCCAGCTCAATTGATGGCATTTTCCAGCGCATAAAATCGAAGTTGAATTGTAAATGGAAAATGAGAAGCAGAGAAATGAAAGAGGGAATGATTAAGTTTCAGACACCAAAGTTCTAATATATCATTGAAATTGTGATTATTGTGTTTGTTTGGTGATGCACTTTGGTTTTTCCATTATTCACTTACTTATTTTTTCTCTCATTCTCTTGAATTCGATTCTGTCAGATATTACTACTATTATTATTATTAAAATATGGGTAGTGCGCGAAATACTATAACATCGTTTAGTGAAATGCGTAAAATGAAGTCATGCTGATTACGGTTAGCCGTATGAACGGATTTGATTCAATATGAATACAATTCAGTGGTGCAAACTCGCAACAATTATTATTTTAACAGTGCATAGAATTATAAATGTGTTTTTGTCGTGATTTCCATCGTTCTGCGCAGTATATAGCAATGCCACTGTTATACATGCATCACTGCTGTTCAATTAAAAGGCAGCGGTAAAGATTTAAGGTCTGCTTTTTTATTTATGGAAAATAAAAATTACCAACGCTTCAACAAATTATGATTCAAAAAGCACTAAATGGGAAAAAGCATATTTCTCGCCATAAATTTATGCATCATGTTGGTATGGCAAACGACAACATCAGCGAAAATGGTATGAACAAATGAGCAGTAAAAAAAAATCATACACGCTCAATGCTTTTGCACAGGGATCGAGAGGAAAATAAATGAATGAACAAAACAAAAAGAAAAAAGAAGAGAGATTGGTGTGAAATAAAAGAAATAAATTAAGCGAAACGTTGAATATGCATGCGATGCTTCAGCCCTACGCATACCATTTCTTTATCTTTCTTCTGCGGCACAGTAGTAACATGAATCGAAAAATTGTTACTTGCACGTCTAACAATTTTGGTGATATTTTGTTTTTTTTTTTTTTTTTTGCTTACGGGGGCTATTGAAGCCGCTCAGCTTACTTATTGTCGATTGCGCTATAGTTTAGTAGCAATAACGCCGAATAATAAAATGGAATAAAAACAAGAAAAGATCCAAAGAACGAATGAATCTGAAATAACTCCCTCATCGTTCTCATCGTCGATGTGTTTTATTGGTTGCACCGCAGGGATTTCGCCAATTTATTTCTATTCGTGTGAGTTTGTGCATGTAATATACACAGTACATGTATCTATATATCAAACATAACTACATATAATATATTTTGGATGTGATTTCCTTCCTTTTGCACGGATTTCTCTCTTACTTCAGATTTTACCAGTTTGAAATGAATGTCGAGCGCGTAGGTAGGAAAAGTTTCTCTACAATATTGTAGCCAGTATGTATGCATGTGTGCGAAAGATACGCGTTACATCATTTCAACACATTCTTGTAAAAAAAGAAGAATGTACTGACTTTCCTGTTCAAATGTCAGTTTGTGTTTCTTTCCAGCTGGATCTTTTCAATTCGATCCAATTCGCTCCAGCAAATTCTATATCTACATTCATGCTTCCATAAGTTTTGCAAGTTTGTTGTTTTTTTTCATTCTTCAACGCAGACATTTCACTTTTTCCAACATCTAGTTAAGTGATTACAAGCCAAGGGGAAACGCAATTTCTGTGTAATTTATCTTGCAATGAACTCTCCAGATACTTGACTATCAGGGAAGAAAAAATCGTCATATGCATGGCATAATTTGCATGAACGTATCTGGTTTGAATATATTATTTTCAAACGAAACGTGTGGGGTGTCCCCTTGGCAACAAACGCTTCGTGTACTGGTGCACAAGCACACATTAAGCAAATATAAACGATATGCACAGATGAATTCACGCATACAAAAACAGTTTGTTTTGTCAGAAATGAAACCAAGCGAGAATATGTACGTGTACGTGAGTGTGTTTTTGATTGGTATTTGAATCGTTTGCTTGTGGTGGATGATAGCTGTACAACACAGCCTCATAGGCAAACAGAAAAACCCACGAAAAACTAAGTCATTTGCCAACTGTGAAGTTTATTCTTCGTTTGCTTTTCTTTTGCACAAACTTTCAATGAACTGCCATCAAAATTATGATCCCAATTCAAATCACATACCATTTATTTGCCGGCCATAAAGTTTTCCCTTTTTTGCGCATGTAACAGCCTTTAAAAAAAAAAAAATGAAGAAAAAAACTTGATTTCACAGACGATTTCGGTCTTCAGTTTGAAATTCTTCCCCACAAGCAACAAGGGTAAAACAAAATGTTTCTATGCTCCGAAAAAAGTTCGAAAAGCTTGAAAAATAAAAATCTAATGAAATCTTTTTTATTCTCTTCATTGTTTCCTTTCATTCCTATTCAAACAAATGAAAGACTGTGGAATTATCTCCATTTTTGGCGCAGAATATGCTGGATTTTACATCTTATCCAATTGCAAAGTACAACATATATGATGCTCGTTCCAACAGAATACAATGGATATCATATGAAGTAAAAATATGCAATAATTGACTCGAAAAAACGAGAAAAATTCGAACAATTTTCGGTTCAAAGTTTCTTCTTTATCTATCTACTTAGATACGCTTTAGATAGAGCCGCATAAATTTATTCGACATGTTTATAGCTTCGTTCTCATATTTCCAGCATATGTTCAGACTGTTGTATTACAACTCGAATCATAGTTGTCCGAAACAGATGCTACAAATGCAAGGGGTTATACAAAATGTTATGAGTAAACAATGCTGAGATTTGAAACGCTTTTAAAATTCTCCCTAACTTTGGCAATTATGGTTATACAGACTTAAATTAACTGAATTAATTCACGACCAAAAAAATATCCGAACAATGCTCGTAAGAATGTAAAACATATTGGTTGATCACACAAAATCAGATGAAAAATTCCTTTTTAACTAGATCATTTTCGAGTGTCCATTTTGAATCTCCACCTAAAAATGATTGGAAATGTTTTTATATTGCAAATCACGTTTGCTATCCAGTTAAGTTGAAATGCACGAATGATTTTAAAATAGGCTCGTTTGTATTAATATTATGGTAATTTTCATAAATCCTGAATGATGGATGAATGGAATGTTCGGTCCGTACCAATATACATGGAATCTCATCAATTCGGATGAAGTTTTTTATTCAAAAAAAATATTCGGGCCTTCTTATGCTTCTCGTCTGATGGACAAATAAATCGAAATCGATATATATGGAATAACTGATATCAAGGGTTGACTATAGTATATTTATTATTGATGTATAACGTTCGCTCTTGCGTATTCACCGCGTGCCTTATGGATTTTTAAAATGAACATATAGGCCTACAGTGGATACCAGGAGAAAAACGTGCTCCCATTCATATTGTGGAGACTGTCATTAATCAAACTAAATTTCTCGCTGCATGCTGCTTAATCGTCTTTTGCGTTGCAGAATCTCTCTTATGGCAATTTGGTCATTTGTTTTATTGATGATTTTTGTTTTATGTTTTTTTTTTTTTTTTTTCAATTTTTTTCGACATTTTTGCCAACCGATATTTTAAGATTGTTGTATCGCTTATCTATTTCCTTATTGTAATCGATCCATTGATACGTCATAGTCTCTAACCCACATCCAACTACAGCGCAATATTATGTGCATTTATTGTCATTGGTCTGTTTATGCAAAAGGAGAAGAAAGTCAAATGTAATATCTAGATCATTGAACCTCGTGTTTAAGTGCTTTATATATTTCCAAGTGCTTTTGAAATGCATAGCACATTATCATCGTTATTGTCATCTTCAATATGTCCAACTTTATAAATGCAAGATAAAAAAAAAATAACATGTACAAATACGATTCTTACCACATCGTATGAAATGATAGAGAAACTACGCTACTGTTTTCTGATATCGTTTGAATCATTGTTCAAAGTTGCATTGAAAATGCAGAAACATCATCTAAAAGGAATAGTTGAACACAAGCACATTCACTCACACACTCACACTCGCTGAAACACGCTCACGAATAAATAATAATAAGAGTAAAAACGTATGAAGGTCCCGTTAATGATGTTTCTCGAGCGTTAAAATATTGCAAAAAAAAAAATATTCTCATTTCGAACTTTCTTTGTTGATACTCATGTTGAAAATAACAATACTTTGAAGACTAAAATGCATTAGATGTCGCATAATATATTTTTTTGTTCCTTTGCTTATCTCTCCAATTTTCTCGATGGTAATAGAAATTCTCTGAAGCACAATAAAATTCAAAATACTCAAATAAAAAAAATAAGCTACGATGAAGTTAATTACACACACACACACACACATACACACAAACACAAAAAAATGGCTCGACATAGCTTCTTTGTAATTTTTTAATTTATACTTGGAATTAAGCACTCGAAAATTTATCGCAGCGCACAGTAATGTGATGCTGCATCATCAAAAGTGTACGTCACTCTAAAACAGGAGCTTGAAAATGTTATGTTGTACGCGCAAATGAATGGTCGCTCATTTTAAAATTGTCGACATGATTTTCTAGTCAGAACTGTCAGATACACACGATCGTAAAAATAAAAGTGAATAATCAAAATGAAATTACATTTAAAGTGTGCGCGACAACCGTGCCCGTTCCGAAAATCAACGATGAAATGACTAATATTTCACAGTAAATACACAACATTTAAAATGTACGGCGAGAAAGAGAAAATAAAAGGAGAAAAAGAGAAAGAGCGAGAATCGAAAAAAAAACGAAGGACCCAAAGAACAATAGACGCAACAAAAGCAACTATTATTATTTTTGCCTGAATGTTAAGCGTATACGTAAGTGCGTACATTTTTAGTATTTGTGCAAAGGATCACAAGGAGCTGTATGATGCGAATAACTCAGGGGAATGCACGAGAATGAAAGATGATGAGAATGTGACGGCAACAATAATGTATGTACGATGAAGCGAATATATATTTATATATAGAAAAACAACGGCAGGCATCGAAACACGGCATCGAGTCACAATGGGACAAATCTAGAGGGGAACCTTCTGCAGCTGTCACCGTCTCATTTATTTTGCTGCCGTTCTTTTTTGATATTGCACATATTAGAAATTCTTTGATTGCTCGTTCTCCCTTTCTCATGCTCATTCTTTCCCGTTTGCTCTCTGTTTTTCTTGTTTTAATAAAAATTCTCCGGTGCAAATGTGCGTCATACGCAATTTTGAATTAAAGAATGCCTCTCCTTGACACACTCACACTCTGAATCTTGAACCTCTCTATTTTCGGTGAATACAATTATTCCATTTGCGTTTTTTTTTTTAATATTCCTCATAATGATTCTTTTGATTTGATTGTATATGTGCAATTGAATTGATCGTAAATTTGAAATATGTAAGACAAACAAGAAACAAATTTATTTCTACACGAATAAAAAAAAATATAAATGTCGAAAATATATTTACGCACGCAATATGTCATTTTGATAGCATTTTCCATTCTTTGTTTCTTGTCTTGCGCTTAGCGAACAGGATGTGCGCATATTACGAGCACTGAAATTAACTCCGTGAGATCTCTTTTGCTTATGGTGAATGTACTCCAAAACAAAGATGATTTTTCATCGCTTCGAAATCGCTTTGTTGTTGAACGTCAATAACAGCAGCACGTTTGTGCCGCATGGATAAAATCAATTAAGTATACTTAATATGTTCAATGAATATATTTGATATGCAAGCGATTGTATTTCGCTCTCATTACCCATAAACATTTTCAATAGCAACAATAAAAAAATTGATAACGTATGCGCGGGATACGCTCATAATTTAATTTATTTAACAAAAGGTAGAGAATAATCGTTTTGAAACTCCATATGGACGAATCACAAAGAGAATCGGGTTTTTAATATTTTTCAAATTTTTATTTTATTATTGAGGTAATTTAAGGAAATTATCCACAAAATAATACGGATTATGTTTGAGGATTTAAATATTAATTTATTGCTATCATTGGACTCACCAAAATCAATGCAATCAATTATATTTGTTCAAATGATTGAATAACAGCTAAAGAGTTTTTTTTTTTCTTCAATGTGAAAACAATTCGATTTATAGTTTTTGCTAATGAAATATTTTCTACACGAATTATATTAATATTTTGCCTTCATTTAAAATAAATAAATATAAAATGAACCAAAAAAAATGGTTCCAAATTGAAATGAATTTTACCTTTTTATTCGTTTGATTTGAACGTCGCCAAGGCTACTGGGATAGGTGAAATTTTATAAATGCATCTATTCAAAATAGTTCAATAGAGAATTTCATTTCGAAATTCGATCAAGCAAACAGACAGACAGACAAAATACAAACATAAAGAGAATATCTAAAGCAGTATTGTATTTGGTGATTGAAGACCAGCAAACAATTTCTTTTAGCCATTCTGAATGAACAGTTATAATACGTTGAAAGCGAGACTAAATTGTACAGAAACATGGACACAAATACAAACAAAACTAACACAATGAACAATTTTTGTGCTGAATATTACAATGAAAATGAAGAATGAAAAAAATAAAAAAAATAAAACTAGGAATCAAAGCCGAAAAAAAACCAGTTAATCCGGTCGTTGTGTGCCATAATGCTGCATGAAAATGAAATGTAAACGAAAACAAACGTAGAATGAACGCAACGATATTCAACGGAAGAACCCTTTGTTCGAGTTCGTTGTCAATTTGTGTGGTGTATGCTTGATCAAAAAATGCAATAGCAAATTGAATGTGGAACGCGATGCATTTTATTTTGTGTATTCGATATGAACGCATACAAAAAGAGTCATTCAGGGTGATTTGGTACGAGAAGATTTGTGTCGCCGACGGAACCATAGATACCATTCATCATTTGGTTGTTGTTGTTGTTTTTTGTTTTTTTCGTCTGTCGCATCTTATTTTAATCAAAATGCTAGATTGCAATCTGCACCCCTTATAACAATGGCTACTCTGATCAATGAATTGTACGACCTTTCATCGTAGCGTATGATTGAATTATTCGAGCAAACATGAAATGAGTGTTTTTCGTTTAAGTTTTTGTGTTTTGTTTTTCCTTTTTCGCAATCATTATTAAGTTATGCAACGATTATTATTCGTTTTATGTAGAGATTGCAATCTTTATATGGTATACATATCATATGACGTCGATTAGTCATGAATTTTTTTTTTTCACGATTATAGATTTATTTCTCTTGGTGGTTTTATATCGAGAGTAAATGTGTTCACCCGTAGGCGCTATTTAATAACAAAAACAACTCAACGTTGAAGAGGGCAGCGATCTGATGCAGAATCTTTTTTGAAATATTCGACAATGGCATCGCATGATGTATGTGTTCAATGGACATTAATGAGGGTTGTATGAGCGGCGTCCGTATGTTATTATTAACACATAACATTTGGTGTGGTTCGCGACATAGTATTTTTTTTGCTTCATTTTACTTAAGTTCCTTTATCCTTCCACCCATTCATTTGTAATTTTGGGCTGATGAATGGAAATCGTGTCAGTTACGGTTAACGAAATTCATTTTCGCTTCTTTTGAGTTGTGGACCCAAATTAGAATTGTACGCGTATACGTACAAAATGTACCGTACCGTCGTCTCGTGGGAGAAAAACTGGTCTAATTCCAGATTTACATTCTTTTTTTGCTCAACGAAATCATCGTCGCCATGGTGAGAGAGCAGCATGCACGCGTTTTATGCTTTGCAAACTAAGCGCTCTTTATATTTCGAACAAGATTATGGGCGAATGAGTATAAATAAGCCGTAATCACATTGTGGCAGGCGTACCATATTTCAATTAAATGGGGGAATTACATGAATGCATTTGCATGGAATATTTAATTAGATCAAGATGGATATGATTGAAAACAACGAACTATTTTTAAGAAATTTTTGAAAGGAATTGCATAGTAATGGAAATCATTCTATTTTTTTTAGATGAAAAATGTAAATTTTTTTTTTTTTTTTCAATTTGCATGTCATAGATTTTTTAGTTACTGTTTATTAAAAATGCGTAATTTGGAAGTGGAATCCTTTATTCAAAAAACTGTCTTTTATTAAATCCAGACGGAGACAGCTTCATTGCGCTCCGTCGGCAAAATACAATCATCATGCATTCACATAAGTACAAAAGATACTGCCGGCGCTAACATCAATATATGGAATGTAATTCAAATAAAAAGAATAGATGTCTTTTCGTTCGAACTTTTCAACTACTAAATTTTTAAACGAATTGATTATAGATTTTAGTCATATTTAAAAATTAAATTTGACATCTATAAATTTCTTAAGGACAATGGATACATTTTTTTTTTTTTTCTACGAAATTGATTTAAGAAAAAAATGATGACAAATTTTACATAAAGAACCAAAATGAATGGAAAAAACACTGAAACAAACTAACACCCATTTTAATACATACCTTATAATCGAGTTATCAGCCATCATCAATTTTTGCGGTGTATTTCCACAAATTATTTAAAGTACTGCACAATTTAATTAAAACAATCACCAAATAAAATATTTTTATTTAAAAAGAAACAACAATCTTGCAAAATTGCCGATTTTTAAGAAAAGATTTTTCCATATTCATTCATCACCCGACAAACGGAAAAAATCAATTTTTAGCTCCGTCTGGTTTCGAAATGGCGTCACTTTTCGCGTGAAATGAAAATTGTTCCGGAAAAAGTTGATTGATTCGAAATTGTAATAAAAAAAATATTCAAATTTATTATGAATGTTTAAAATAAAAAATTCCCATTTTTACTGACAACAATTAAGGAGATTGATATTGAAATAAATATTAAATTTCACTATTGAATTTAAAGGAGCCTCTGTCAGCCAAGTGGTTAAAAACTAGTTGGTCGCTTTAGTTATTGTTGTTGTTGTTGTTCAGATGAGTTTGTGATATGAATGGTTTTTGGGAAATTTTTGGCTTTGTGCAGGAAAAATTAAAGGGATGCACACGGAATTGCTCAGCTGAAAGGCTTTTTCAAGCGCACTAGTTGACGCCTAAACGTCTACTACGAATCGAAATCGGCTACAGTGAACCCCTGTCCTTTGTGACGCATCTCGATGAATGCTGTTCACTCATGTCATCCCTTTTCAATGCCATTGCGCTGTTCGTTTCATTTCATTCATACGCATGCAATGAAACACACGCTACCAATACAAATGCAATATTCGTAAATCCCATGTTGTTTGTATTGGTTTGCTTCTACTAAGAAAAATTGGTCCATCAATGTTCACTGGTTCCTGTTATACCATTACCATTTAAAAGGTGTTTGAATGTGTGTATTGAGAGAATATGGTTTTTTTCATTTTAAAAATGTATTTGTGTTGCAAAGAAAGAAAGAGATGGTTGCAATTGAAGCACAGCATCATTTGGATTTCTGTTCCTTTTCCTCCGAACTTTTGTGATCGATGATGCCGGTATTGCGCACTTTGATTCTTGTGAAAACTACCATTTTGCTTTTGTGTGCTACATATTTCTATCGATAAGTGTGCATGTGAGATAATATAAAACGATTCTCGTCACTCGCTAAAATATGTAGCGGAACGAGGCCCAGCTCTCTTGCCATTACATGCCGTGAAATAGAGAAAAAGAATTTTCAGCATCCCTTATTACACTGAATGTGTGTGATAGTTAGTCGGCACGTAAATAAGCGAAATACACGTTATCTACGCGATATGGTTATATGCTGAAAACTAGGTGCGACTTCCATTTTTGTGAAATGCTGAATCATCGTGTGAGTATATCATATATAAACATAATAAATGCATTTGATTATGGTGACTGATGATGATCATGAGAATGACAATGATTTCATGATGATTTTTCATATAGCACTTTTTTTCGGGGCCAAAAATTCCAAAGTCGATGAATTTCGCTTTTTCGCTAAGTTTGATGATGGTGACGGTGAATGTGATGGTGACTTAGACGGTGATGGTGACGATGGCGGTGGTGTTGATGATAAGATGTAGCTCATTTTCACGACAATACTTGTATACATACCCATACGGAACGGCATACAATTTGCCCGGCCAATATACAGAAAGGTTGATTACATTGACTTGACTACGTAGGCATTCAAAGAACATCCTTTCGTTGTTCTACGAGTACGATTATATCGACCCATGTTTCGGTGTAATTGCCACACATACAACATTCGCATCTCTCCTCAAGTGAGATGCGTACGTGAGCATGATTTTTCATTTCATTTGCGTCTATTTCATGACATAGATTTGTGTTTGTGGCACTCTTTTACTGAAAGAGAAAATAGACACGGCCTAAAATTACGGCACGATTTGCAATGTGAATCAGTTGTTGGCATGTAATTTATTAGATCCGGTATTTTGCAGGTAGAAATGTGATGCGATGAATTTTCATTATGAAAAGAAAAAAAAAAAATAAAAAAAAAATTAATAAAATTGTGACAAAGACTTCATGGTTTAGTATAAATCAAGGCGTTCATACTGAAAACGTAAAATCAACCAATTACGATTTGCAGTAAAACTTTGGGAATTTACTCGAAATTTATTACTCTTTTTCCACCCTTTTTTCATTTTCGTTATTTTTTTTTCGGTTAAAATACTTTTCTGTGTAAAAATTCAACTACAGTTGAACGATTTTTTTCATTTCCTCTTTCTGCTGTTGCTAACATTTTTTTTTTTTTTTGTCCTTTTGGGTTCATGGGACTTGAGGAAAATTATAATTTTATTTTCATTTTCATCACATTTGTATTGCTTTCGTTGGAACAAGAACAAGAATAAAAATGTACAAAAAAGACTCCTGCAAGAAATAAATCGACATATTTCCGAATAAACCATATAGCAATTGCCATATAAATGTAGATAGTATTTTGTATATCATTCTGAATGTTGAAAGAAACTTTTCTTTTTGAAGTAAAATGACAATATAAGAATTTCATCAGTTGCGTTGACACAAAATGTAAAAGAGACGACAAATTGTGCTCAATTCAGACATTTTTAATTTGATTGTGAAGTTTTGAATGACAAGAACCATTAAGAATAGTCATAGCCTAGGAATTTTCGGTTTGCAAACGAAAACAAGTTAGTGATTTACTTTGCTCTTCACTCATACTCACTTATTCATTCATTCATTCACTTGCTGTGATTCTTGCTTTTGGGACCTTTCTATTTCTCTTGTTTTTGCTTTCTCAATTTTGCTTTCTCAATTTTACTGTCTCTCAAATATACACTTCACTGTTTAGCAGGTAACTGTTACTGGGCTGAAAAGCGTTTACACAATTATATGTATGGCAAAAGCGTACGCAATTTTGTTAGAAACTTGAAATTATATTTTTGTTTTGGATGCCAACCATATCGCTGTATATATTTACTTTTCTATGATATGATACAGAAGTGGCGCTCCTCTCTTGAGATGAAAAAATGTATGGTTGGGATTTGATTGACGACAAAAGCGAAAACTCATTCGAGAGAGCGCTGGTGGTAGCTTATGTCGTTGAGACATTGTTGATAGTAAGTTTAATGAATATAATGAATTGATAAAACAAAATGTTTGAGAAAGTCTTTCGGATTATTTATCAAATGTACAGATATGTATGCGTGTGGGTGTGTGGGTGTGTGGGTGTGTGGTGTGTGTGTGTGTGTGTGTGTGTGTGTGTGTGTGTAAGCGCTTGTGTGTTTGTTTAATGCAACCATGATGAGAGATGTAGCATTAACTATGGCACTTGGTTTATGTTTGGTTTTTGGTGTTCGAAGGTTTATGTTGATTTTTGCCATTCTGCGTATTCATTCATTTTGTGTAAAATTGTCTGGCAAAATCGATTCGCTGCTGTCCACAGCATGTTCATCGGCAACAACATATTTGACGTAGCATTTTTGGTGCGGTTATTTTTCCATCTGGAAGAATTGAGCCGCTTCAGTTAATACAGTAATGGTCGGAAAAATTGTCTGTCGTTTTCGAGAAATGCAATAGCATGAAAATGCGTTGCATGTGTGCACAACTCATTCAACTAGAAATTTAACGTTGAACTGCCGTACTTCTGTCCTGATCACTTGTTCGTTGCGCTACCACTGAAAACAAACGAACGAATGGCATAAAATGGAAACTAAAAATGATGAACTCTGCATGAAAGTGACTGCATTATATCAAACGAGTAATACGCAAAATAATAACCATCAGACTGATTGCAAATTCATTTCAATCGTACAATTGTTCCCGAAATTTTATTCCAGCAAAAGCTCACTCTATCTCCAGTATCGATTTTTATTGCAATTCAGCATTTATTTTTGATGCATACATATCATGCTGTTTGTTGGTGGCTTTCATTTTCCCTCTTCTTCTATACAGAGTTGTCTCTCTTTCTATCTTTAGGTTTCGATCCTTGATTCATTTTTGTTATTTATTTATTTTCTGTTATTTCATTCTCTTTGTCTGTCATTTCGTTTGGTTAATTGCTTTGTCTTTTTGCACACACACAATTTGTGAAATTAATGCAGATGCTGTGTACACTGATAACAAAACAAACATGTTGTTCGCTTTGAAAAAAAAAAACATTTCAAATTTCGCAGTAAAATGATGATTTTTTCCCATTTTGAATTGTAATTTATTGAATTATATACTGAAATCGTCCATAGAAGATATTCTGTTATCTAGCAGAATGGTTGTAATCCTTTTTTTGCGGGACAAAAGATATGATGGTCGAAACGAATGTAATGTTATCTGAAAATGTGACTACATTGATCTTTAACCTTGAATCCTTGACGAGAGGAGTTTCATTATCAAAATTCACAAACCATTTGAACGACAAAAAAAAAAAACAGTTCACAAGAACATTTTCACATAAATAATCGGTACATTATCAAGTTTGTTATATGTAAAATAGGCAACAGCAAGAGCAAAAAATATATAAACGTACATAAATTAAAGTGTGCTTCGATAAATTTGCATATTTTATTGCATTAAAAATGCGAATAATTAATTAAGCTTTCGGTGGTATTAATTTGCGTACAATTTGAAAATGAATAGTGTAAAAATAAAAGAGAAGAGAGTGACGCTATTTATTGATTTTGGCATAAAAACCTGACGCTTGTTTTTCCCGTGTCAATATGTATGCTCGTTTATCAGAACTGTTGTTTTTATATTCTTTTTTTTTTTTGTGTGAACACGTGCTTCGAGCATAATCAAGCAAATTACATTTCAAAGAAACAGATTTTCATAACATTAAATTGTTCAATAAATTTGCATGTCATGCTGAATGCCAAAATACTTTTAAATATCACATTTGGATTGAATTCATTTATCGGACCAAACGAATTGAAAGCCACACAAAGGCGCCAAATAATATCGAAATGATTTTATTCCGTTTATATGCTGATAGTATAATTAATACTAATCAAGTGTGTCGTCCATTGAATATGTATAAGCTTCCAGTTTTCTCATTTTCTTTTCAGACGTTTTTCACATAATTAATTGTCGATTCGGTTTTGTGCTGTCGATAGACGTGATGAGCGAGTAAATGTGTGATCTGAATGTTTTTCGCAAAAGCAATAAAAAGGGAAAAATAAACATGCGTTACCGTTAACGATTGAATCTTGGTGAAAGAAAAGATAGGAAAGAGAAAATGCTAGAGAAAATGGCAATAAATTATTGCCGTAACTGCAGATTGTATTATAACACATTCAGCACATGTATGAAATATGTAAATAGTCGATCACAAAACATTTCAAATGTAAATCATTTTTATGTTTGTTTCTCAACGCAAAATAAGTACACTGGGCATAAATTGTTTTACGTATGGAATTGTAATTGACATTGTTCATGCTTCACATGATTTCAGGCATTGGGCGTAAAATACCTTACAGTCGTTATATACTAGAATCAGCCCAGTATTTGAACTCGTCTTTTTCATCTAACGATAAAATTGAATGTATGATAAACATATACGCACACAGCAAAATTAAATCAAGCACTTTATTGATTGATGTAACGGTGTTGAGTTTTTATGCCCGGAGACAAATGCAAGCATTGTAGAAATGGAGTTACGACGAAATATGTGCTTAATTTGGTCACAAACACTCACGCACGCACGCACGCACGCACGCATTGTCATCAGCAAAAATACATCTTTTGTTCAATGCCTTCAGCCACACCACACCGAAATGAATTAGACGATCGTTTTTTTCTTTTCATTCCTTTTGTTCTTCGATATTTTTTTTTTTTCATTTCGTTTTTGGTTGTGCCATTGCTGAATGTAGAACTAGATGAGAAAATCCCGTTCACTGGACCATAAAGGCAACGAATGTGATAAATGAGCATATACACAAACAAGCACAACAAATAAATTTGTTGAAAACAAAACCAAAGCACCGGCAAATAAAGTGCGAACTCAGTAAGCCTAACTAGAGGTATTAAAGACTTTGCGCGAAAACAACTGAGAATGGTAATGTATTTGTATCGAATTTTCTTGAGTCGAAATGGAATTGGCAAACCAAACGAAATATGATAACCAACGGAAAACAGAAGAAGTAGGAACAGAAAAAAAATCAACGTGAAATACTTAATCGCAAAGACTTATGTTAAGAGAATTTATGACTAAGCCCACATTTTCCACATCTCTTGTTTCGCCGCTTGTATTTATTGCTCGTACAACTTTTTCTTTACAAATACGGGCAAGATGAGATTTCAAGAAACTCGAAAAGGCCATTTTGTTTTGTATGCTCTCGTGTGATAGGATGCCAACGAAAATCGTTTGTTTCCAACATTTGGCTTATCATCGATTCAGTTTGTTGCTTGGGTAAGTGAATGCCATTCAATGAACATGGAATGCGAATTTCCCGTTGGTTAAAGAATGAAAAACAATAAAAGAAAAGAAGAGGAAAAGAAAAAAACGCAGCTTAAAATTATCTGTTGTTTTCTTCTTAAATATTGTTTGGTTTATATTTTTGGTGATGAAGATAGACAGCGAATAACATTCAAGTTCGAGAGAAAAAATGATAAGTTGGAATCTAATACCCACTTAAATACGAGGTGCTTCAAACCAATTGCAATTCGAAATGAATCCAGCACAAATCAAATAATTGTAATTTCGTTTAAATTCCTACGCCCAATGCTATAAAATGAATGAAAGCACACTTGTGTTGAAGAACATTTTTTCATAAGAAGAAGAAACGAAAGTAGTAAGCAATTCAAACATTAGTGTTTTTGACTACATTTGAAATTCAATTTTAAATACATTTCGAAACGATAAAGATTTCTAGGTGATAATCATCAGAAAGTAATTTATGTTATGGCAATAGGGGTTTTCCATGAATACACATTTACATTGCTTACATTCATGCGACTTTATCTTACAACAATGCTAAGCATGATTTTCATCATCCTAATGGGCTACATTTTCGAAAAGCATTTACAAGAAAAACATGTTTGATATGCTGCACCTAACGCATTCATTATTTTTGGTTGAAATTATGGGAACATTTCCGTTTATTCAGCTTATGTTGATAAACAAAGTTACCAAGATTCATTTATGTAATTGATGAAGGGTGCAGTTTAAAGACTTCTTTAGATCAAGCACACTTGGATTTCATTTTGAATATTTAAGTATTTCTTTAATCTATTTCCAACTTTTGTCATATCAATTTAGAATTGAACAAACGCGATAGACTGAAGAAAACTTGTATAACGTAGGAGTACTGTGCTTCGAATGCAAAAGATAAAAAAAAAAAAAAAAAAAAAAAAAAAAATAAATGAAAATATAAAATAAAATTTGTCATGGTGAAAACAGTTTAATTCACTTGCAATTCAATTTATTATCATACTTGCAGCGCTACTTGTCTCATTGATTCTTAATCAGATAGTTGATACTTTGCATCTAATTTAGTTATTCATTGAAAACAGAAAAAATTGAATACAAGTAAACATTGAATACTCTTCATTTGCCAACTGATAGTATGACCAAAGAGTACCAACTTATTTTTCACCATTTGGACGATTTAAGTTCCGAGAAATATCTCTTAATGATTCTTTTTGTGTGAATACAAGGGGGAGAAAACATGATGTGTAATGCGTATACATACAATGCTTTCGATGTAAGATAACCCCCATGAAAAAGTAAATGTTTGATTAAGATTGTTGCCATTTACTTGAGAGGTTTTAGATGGGTGGCTCTAAATATGCGGTAATCTCTAATTTTAGAGAGAAGAGAATTTAATGTAAACGTTAGAGCAATGAAGCCAACATCGCCATTCGAAGAACAATAAGAAGAAGAAGATATGTTTGAATGATTTTATATTAAAATAAAATGTTAGTTAAACATATACAGTCGATTGTTGAATATATTTTTTATACAAGGGTTGTGTTGTAACTCTGGTAAGTTTTGTGAGTTTTTGTGAATTTTCTTGTTAGTTATTTACTTCAAGAATTATCTTTTGTACATCACTAAAGTCTTTGTTACGTTTATGTTTGTAATTAGTAATAATAGAATACCTTGCAATGAACAAACAAAAATCTCTTTTAATGTTACAAGTGAACAGCGCAACGAATGTAAGAAATGTTTTGAAACAAACTTCAAAGTAAGATGAAATTTTTTCCAATTGTTTAACAATGAACAAAACTTAAGCGCAATGTTCAATAATAAACTTTTGTTGTATTAAACGAAGTGGAATTGATTCAGACAAAATAAAAATAAAAAAGATATCTAATGCAACCTCCTTGAGGACATTTGGATGAAAATGACGATTGTGTTCTGGTACTTAATTCACAATAATTGCTGAAAATGGTAAAAATAAAAACAACGACAACTGTTACCAATGGCTTCGTAATAAGCATCAATGACGATGACATTGGCGTTGGTAAAAAGCATTCAATAAAATTTTATCGCATTTTCACTCGAAAATGTTAAAAACACTTGAATTCAGAGTCGGAAAATGTAATATTTCTTAACCTGATGCGATTTACGCCATCCAATGAGAATATTTCAACACTGTTTTCTAAAACTTGCTGAGGGGCTTATTGCATTCTCGAGCACGTAACATACTATACACTATAGCATAGCATATTTACAATATCAAACGAACGAATCAAAACTAAATCATTTTTGCATAAGTAGTGTTCGAGCATTTTATGCGTTGAATTGCTCTTGAAAATTCTAATTCGTTGAAAAAACATTGAAACACCACCCAATTGGGCCAGCCATTGCTCAATGTGTATATTTTAGTGTTGCAACGGAGAATGGTCTTGTTTTATGTTTTTGAAAAAATAAAAGGCCCCTGGGATATTAAAAGCTTAGAATCCAAAAATACGATGTAAATACATTGGGATAAGAGATAGTGATTTAAGTCCATGTTGAATTTGATGTAATTTTATGGGAGAAATTGTACGCTTTGCCCATTATCTGCACACAAAATGGTCTCATCATATTCAACGAATAACTTCATTTAACTATCTAATTTCATTGTGTGTCGTCGATGAAGCATCAGAAATAGTAGCAAAAGCGACACATCATTGCAACCACTTTAAAGTCATGAAGAAATGAAGCTGAGAAAATATTGACACAAAATTTTTGTGATAAACATATAGTTATAATAATTGTCTGCCTCATGAACTATTCATATAAAATATGATGTTAAAATTGCTATATACTGCTTAACGCACACAAATGTAATTGCCACATCCATCTGAGATTATTGATTTGTAATAAAAAAAAACATCTGTGTCTGCGTGGGTGTGCGTATGTCGTCCTGCAAACCTCTTAGAATAGCATAAGATAGAAACAGAGGAGACAGTGCTGGAAAAAGAGAATTTTGAGCCAGGAACAAGACATGGCTACATAATTAGATAGACAATAAGTTGTCGAGGATTAAAAGCACGTCACGCTCGTCAAAATTGCAAAATTAACGAGAGCAACAAACAACAACAATATATCATTTGGTAACCGCAAGCATTGAAATTTCTGTACACATCTGAATATTTTATTGACGGTCCAATTCTCTTTCTACGAAACCGTAACATTTTAAATGTATCCATTCTGACGAAGTAGTGAGCGTGTATGTCTAACTCTCACTCTCTCTCTCTCTCTCTCGCTCTCTCTCTCTCTCTCTCGCTCTCTCTCTCTCTCTCTCTCTCTCTCTCTCTCTCTCTCTCCCGTGTGTGTGTGTGTGTGTGTGTGTTTGAATATACTAATATTCTTTGCGTTGCTGGCTGTTGAATTTTTGCATTTGCTTTTATCCTTTGTTTCATTGACATTACGCAATAACATTAAATATTTAACTTGGAAACACAGACAATGTTTCGGCATATCCGTATGCAAAAAGAGAGTCAGCGTTACTCCAAAGCCAATATGATTTCAATGTGATCCCCTTTTTACTCTTCATGTCTCTGTATTACTTCTACAATCTGATCGCGCTAGATCTGGATGTATGTGTGGTGTGCGCCGTGCCGCTGGAACATTCAATAAATTATATTCATGGAATTTATTTTCATCAGATAGCATTTAAAAGGCTAATACTAATGCTATTATTAAATGTCCAACCAAGCGTCAAGCATCATCGTTTCAATCGTGAGATTCTTTCCTTTATATAGCATTTTCCAGAAACGGTTCCGCTCGTTTATGTGAAATTTCACTATGAATTCGGTGCGTGTGTGTGTGTGTTTTTTTTGTGTGTTTTGATTGTGATGTTGCCTACTGAGCAAGCCAGAATGGAAAGACGTGCATGTTTTATTTTCGTAATCTTTTTGGGTTGAAAATCGATAATAGCAATGGTTTGCGACTTACTTCATGTATACACATACGTGAAAGAAAAAAAATGAAGAGAGAGAGAGAGAATGGTTCAATTGATGCTTGGCATTTGAAAGAACGGCTTTTCATGCTTCAATTGTACAACGCAATTATTTTATGCTTCACACCAATACAGTAAAAAAGTGAGAAGATTTTTATTTGATTTTATCGGGCGAATAAATGAAATCAGACCAATGGAGAAGAAAGGACTCGAAACATTCTCAATACTGGGCCTTCAACCAACCGGTAGGCAATGCCGCTTCATTTTAATAAATGCTCTTTGACCGATGCTAAAGAGAAATTTGTGGTACTTTATACCAAAATACCATCACTGTTTTTTTTTTCTTTGGCTTTTAATATTTATATTATATATATGTATAATTGTATATACATATAAACGAGAAGAACCACCAAGTGCAGAATGTCCATAAAAAGAGAGAAAATAAATAAATAAAAATGGTATAATTTGTATAGAAATATACACAGCAAGGCACTCACGAAATAATCCATAATTCCGTAGCATTTTCATCATTCTCTTGGACTACAGACACTCTTGTTTTTCCTTCTGTATTCATTCTATTTACGCTGAAATGTTGTGCTCTCCATCCAATAGTAATGTTTGAAGTAGTTGGCAATATGAAATGGGCAAATACATAAACACACAAAGCAGATATGAATCAAAATCAGCAATGGAACAACTAAGTGTGTGCAACGAAACTATATAAAAATCCGAAATGGAACGTCAAAAAGAGAAATCATAGCAGCAATAATAATAGTATAAATGCGATGAAAGAAGGAAAAAAGTACAACACAAATACTCCTTATTTCCTATTTAATTGCAAGAACTTGCTACAACTCCCTCTCGCGCTCTCTCTTCCTTCGAAGTACAAAACATGTCGAAACGAAAGCGACAAAATGAAGAAAAGAATGTGCAAATAAGTGCGAACTGGAAAAAAAAATGAGAAAAAAACTCAGTACAGCAACAACAGAAAAATAAGAAGATGCAAAGCGAAGAAGCAAAAACAACAAAATTATAAAAGTTTATATTTTATATGCTAACAAGCTTAATTTGCATTGCGATGGTTTGTGATGTGCTCTCGTGTACGCTACACTTGGATGATATGCATCTCTGTCTCTCTCTCTCTCTCTCTTTCTATCTCGATCATACTCTTTCTCAATCTCTATCTCTGCTGCCAGTGCCTGTGCTGTTTCTGTCTGTTTTCTTTCAATTTCAATTTAAATGTTTTATTCTGGATGTTCTGTACTTTTCCTCCCGTTTGTCTATCATTTTTGGTACGGCATACATACCAAATGCAAATAGAACCAAACTCCGACTCTATTTCACACAAACACTGGAATGAGTGAGAAAGAGATAGAGATTGAATGAGAAAGATTTGTTCATGTCTCTCCTCTAACAATAGCAATGCGCTCTCCAACAACTAGAGATTGTTTGATTTGTGTAAATGCGCTCTCGTTTCGTTCGTTTTTTCCCACATCAAATATACGAAATCAAACGGGAAATAATAATAGAAAGCACAGCATTGGTAAAGTGTGCGCACAATGACAGCGACGAGTACAAGTACACATCACACAACACTACATACTGAGAATTATTGTCGCACTCCAATGAAATCCAAAGACGAAAAGCAAATGACAAAAAGAGAGACATCGAAGTCGAAAGAGAAAAAGAGTGTGTGTGTGTGTGTGTGGAGAGAGAGAGAGCGAGCGAATAAAAAATGTAATTTATAAACGAAGCGAAAGATCTTTTGCACATAAATATAATTATGGGCACACAGAAGAGGCTAACAAAGCACATGTAAAAATGATAAAAGAAAACAGCGCATTCACGAGAATGGGAAAGTCACAAAAAAGACATAGATAAACGAATAAAAGCATCAAATTGCGGTAAAAGACAACCAACAAACTAAGTTTCTCTGTTTAATGAATATATATTTCATATATGTACACGTAAAAATTTTCGATGAACAAAAAAACGATAGAAATGTGTAAATTAATACACTCGTTTATGTACAGTGATGCCAAAGGATTCCTTTTTTTTACTTTTCTATTCCCTGTTTGTTTTCTCTGTGAAGAGTATTATGTAGCAAATGGAAAGAGGAAAATCACCATCACTTCATGATCAAAAATACAGTTTTTACCAATGTTGCGTTTGCACTCACACACGTATACCTATCTAACTATCTATATAAACATAAATATGCATAAACGTATATATGTGTATGATGGTATGTGTACTACTGAGAATGAGTGTGTGCTGTAAATCTTGATTTCAAACCGCTCGCATATGTGTGGCTGATGTCTCACGAGCAATGCCATCACCAGCAGCAGGTCTCGAAATCGAGCAGGTTCACCGAGAGACCTGAGCCCGGATCATTTTCTACCACACGTTCATCTGAATTAATACATACGCACATGAATACACAACACACAACACACATACCCTCGAATATACGCCAAAAAACCGTAAAGGAAAACTTTTTCCATAAATATGAGCACTCGAATTTAGCATTCTGGTCCATACGACAACTGTGAGTACTGTCTGTACGCATTTTCACCAGTCGCCTGGTATAGGTATAGCTCTGTGTATGTTTTTTTTTTTCTGTGTATGTGTGAGAGTTATGAAATGAATGTTGCGTTTGAATTGGTTTTCGACTCAACATAGACCTGCATATACTATATTGACTGTGCACGTGTATATACACGATAAGCAAATCGTAAAATTACGCTGAGAGCATTTACCGTATAAAATAAATGAAATGGAGTAAAAAGATGTAGTATTGAATTTTTGCTTTCAAACATGTGTACCAAAGGCACACTCGCACTCGCACTCGCACATTCACAAAGCCACGTACAGCCAAATGAAATCAAGTTTCCTTTTTGTTGTTGCTGTTACTTCTGCTGTTGATTTGCGTTCATTGTGCTTTGTATTGCGAGTTGTGAGCAGAAGTGAATGTGTGAATGTGTATATGCGGAATTACTCACACCTCGGAACTGACGTCAGCTGCTCGCTCGCTGCTGCAAAACCCAGAGCGTTGCCACGACAACGGCCCAGGGAAAATTTTGCAGCCAGGAGCTGGCTGCAATGTTTCATTTTCAAACCGCGCTCTGTATCGTTTCTTTTTCAACATTTTGCAAAATCCATTCAATTCGGAAACTCTCAGTTAGGCAAAGAAAAAAAATAATCCAACACCAACACCAACAGCATCAACAGCATCTGAATAGAGAAAAGACGAAATTGATAAAATGCTTTTGTCTATGCCACTATATATGGATTTATATTATTGATATTTGTGCGAATTTTTTTCTTCACATGGATAAATTGAGTTTTTCTTTCTGCATGTGTATTTTTTAGGCGTTCTAATACAGTTCGGCCGCACATGGTCGAAACGAGGAGAAAGTAATGGCTCACATAGTTGCTCACACTGTTGCAAACATTTTATTTAGTAAAAATGCTCAAATTATATATATTTGGGTAAAAAGCATTAGATGAACGAGAAACGAGAATAGCTGATAGCGTTCTCATCGCTTTCCATAGAAAGGTAGATGGCCAAGTATTTAGGGAATATAATGACAATAATGACTGTCATCTGTGCTTCATTGCCCTGAATAAATTCACTTATCAGGACTTAGCATTCCCACAATACCACCTCACCTAGAGAGAGGAGAGAGGGAGAAAGAGAGAGAAAGAGAGAGAAAGAGAGAGAAAGAGAGAGAAAGAGAGAGAGAGAGAGAGAGAGAGAGAGAGAGAGAAGAGGGAGAGAGAGAGAGACAAAAATAAATACAACCAAATTACTATGTAATTTTCAAAACGAATTCATTGATTGACGACAATGAATTTAAATTTCATAGTTTTAACTTTGCCATTTTGTCATTCATTCTATCTCTCAATCGTTCTATCTCATCTGTATTCGTCTTCCTGTTGGAATAAATGTAAGCATTATTATCTGAAACTTTAATGAGTTTTCTCTCACATTCATTTGATGTCATTTGTATAGTTTTGTATGCAAACAAGTATAAAACAAATAATAATTATAAGTTGAGGTTTTATCTTCATCTTGATGTCATGTAAATTGAATATTTTTTCTCTTCTTTATCTATATAAATCATTTACCATCACCGCGTCGTAAAATATACACAACATTTAAATTGCATAAACGTAATGGAACTTATTAACTAAATTTTATTACATGCCAACAAAAAGCATTTTCAACTTGATTTCATTTGAATCATTTTTCAAATGTTTAACGCCATAATTGCAATTTTCTTTTTTCGTCAAATTTTTTTACTTACTTTATCTCTCCGGATTTTATTTTCATCAAAAGATGCAAGTAATGGTGAAAAAGCAATTTAGCCTGGCCGATTTTCGGGCAAAACGGAAAAACTTTCCAGTCAAATAAAAAAAAAAAAAAAACAAAAAAGCAGAGACAAAAACATCGAAAACTTTCTTTCCAATTTAGTTTTGATGACGTATATACCATGTTCGTTTATCTCTCAAACCAAATCGTACGTTTGATTACAGAAAAAAAATAACAGCGTGCAAAAGAGAAATGTTTGCATGTAAATTAAAAAGCGTTTTCATTCATTTGGCTTTCTCTTTTTATCAAGTGAACAGCTAAACAAACATCCAATCAAATTATATGTTCGTTCTAAAGTGTAATTAAAATGAAGTGATTTTTTCTGTTGCGTGTGGTTGTCCCTCGATTATTTTTGAAGCGTCCAAATCAAGCGGCATCATATACAATTCGTTTTTCGTATTTTTTTATCGTCAATAATGTGATTCACGGTTTTGGCTGTATAAAATTGTATGTGTACAGATACATTTTCAAATTCGAGATACTTTGGAAATGAATGATAAAATGATGAATAGATGAGACATGTAATAAACACAGAACAGAACAGAACTCATACATATACAGAACATTAATAGCACCGAGTCAGCCAAGTATCATTCAACATCACCATCAACATCAGCATCACCATCGCAATAATCGGCAAAAATATTTCAGTTGTTATACCACAGACCAGGGTCTAGCCACATGAGTTTAGTTCGAAAATGTTGTATTCGACAAATGAAAAACAGGACAAAAAAAAAAACAACATATACACACGCACAATTCAAATTGAAAGATATTATGGATATTTATCTTCCGCTCAGTTTGCTGTACACATTAAAAACGCGTTTTAAAAGCATGTTTCCATCGCATGTTAATGAATGATATTGAAAAGGGCAAATTAAAGTAAATGGCAAAAATTATAATTAGAAAATTCCGTTTTTCATTTGAAATGATTAGCGATGCAAATGTTAATCCCATAATTTTTCAATTATCTTGGTTCTCGGAAGCTGAAAACATTATCATGTTTTTCATGCTAGGCTCTATATGTTTCGGTCCCTTTTAAATGAGCACTCTACCTGAAGCGTCTAATTTGTAGCCTTCATATTTCCAAATGTCTTGGTGTTTGGTGTTTTTATTATTTTCATACTTATCCCTGGTGGATAATGGCAACAACAAAAATAATGCTTAATTTCAATGTAGATTCTAATTCGGTCGATGCAAATCACCATCAATTTTTTTTCTGTTGAAGAATATAATTCAACACAATGAATGGCTATTGAAAAATGTACGGATTTATGTGCATTTAACTTTTCCATTGTCACATGTTTCAATGGATTTACGTACAAATGAAAAAACTCAAGACTAGATTTAAGGTTTAATTCAATGAAAACTTCTTGAATTGATGGAAATGTGCTTTTATCAAGTTCGTTCGTTTTACGATATGAAATGATGATAAATTGTAGCCATTCAATAGCAAGGTGTTGAAACTTTGCATGCACATAAATTATAGAAGCGACTGAAACAAAAAGAAAGCAAAACAAACAAAAGGAAGCGACACAAAAGTAGAGTGTGCTATTTGTGCTCGAATAAAAATTTATTTTGCAGAAGAAACTACAGTTGATTACCAAAATGTGAGCAAAGAGAAATGGTCGGAACTGTAAATAATTGTATGGCAGAAATCACCCTCTTCAGATGAATGCTTTTGTCTTTATTTCTTAAATTTTCCATATTTATCAGAAATATCAGAAAAATGGTGAGTGTGTTGCTGTGAGACCGACGTAATCACATTCAATCGCGTGACACGTGTGTGCGCTTATTACTTTCAACGTTTTACTTATGCTCCGTTTACATTAGCATCGTTGCGATAAATGGTAACATCTAATGAAATGCAAAAAAGTGACAAGATAACGTTTAAGTTCATTTTCATACAGTTTGTCATTAGTGTCAAGATCTCGAAGGCAAACCACAATAAATTCCAACCGAATGCCGTACGTTTTATTTAAATGCTGTCTGTTGCACGACAAACTTCCCTTTTTGACTGTTTGTCTCTTTCGCTCGCCACAGGAGTATTTTTGCATGAAGCAATTCTGTGAGGCGTAAAATGAGTAATTTGACTGTGCAGAATTCTCTATACAGCAAAAACGCATGCATACACTACTCATTTCCGGAAATTTACCAAGTCATCAGTAACGTAACTGATGCGGTCTTTTGAGGTGAACTCCCTCCCTAATATTGGACTTCTATAATAAGAGAAAATGAATTTAACGAAATGAAAGCATCTAGGCCATAATTTCAAAGTATTCCCCTCTGATATTGGAACACCATACTCCCAATCCTCCTCCATTTAGGTGTCTTCTTGCAACATCACTGGAAACTATTGTGTGTCGTGTGTCGTATGCTGTATGCTGTATGCATTTAGCACGTGGCCATATCAAGATGAACATTGGACACAATACCAATATATCTGAATTCAAAAGCCAACATTAAATGCGAGGTAATGTATTCAACACTTTAATCCAAATCGAGATGAATAGTCTCGAAATTCCCCGCAGACAAGAAGAAACAAACACTAAAATATTTCTGAATTGTGAATGTCCTTAACCATCTGATGCATTCGAATATCAAAATTTACAATTTCTCAGTCGCTTTCATTCACTTTATATCTCTTTCGTTTTAGCTTTCTCTCTCATTTATTCAGTCAGTTCGTTCAACGATTTAGGTACAATTCAGCCTCGATTCAGCCTGAAAGCAATAATATGTAATCATTTTTTGGGATCGCTAATCGCTCGGAAGAAATTGCACTATGAAAAACGCAACTTATATTTCGTACCATTGTCCGTTGCCTGGATTATTTAACCTCTGTCATACGTGAACAATGAACACGTTTTCATTGTTGAGCCTTATATTTTTATGTTGTTTCTGGTTATGTCGTCCGGCGCATAGTGGTATCCGGTGCACAAATAAATTTGATTTTCACTGAAAACACATTACATGCTGATCCTTTTGGTACATTTTATTGTGAAATAAAATATCCATAAAAATGCTTATCTTGCAAAAACACTTCACCACTTTTTATTGCCGTTTCAGTTTGAACGCTGAAAATTCCAAAAATTCTTGCTTTTTTGTCTCACTTTCTGCGCGTTATGTGTGTATGTGTATGTGAATGTGTGCGCTCTACATAACAACTACTGCAGTTACAATAAAACGCAGATGGAACAATTGGCTGATTTTTTTTCTGGAAGTGCAACCGATTTCCCTCTTCTCTTGATCTCACGTTGGCAGCTTATCGAGCAAGAATGTGGCCATTGTAAAATAAAATTTAAATAATTTCTATTCATATATTTAATGAAATGGAGACTTTTATTTGAATGTGACTATTCCGAAAAAGTCAATCCAGTAAAGTAATCACTTTTGTGCATTCAATTTGAATTGAATTTAAATACCGTTGGCAATTTATATTGATTCAGGGATAAAAAGATATAAAATGAATTGGCAAACAAAATGCCAATTTGCATGGAAAACCATCGCATTGAATTGGATTCCACTCAAAGCACTCAAATGATGACCTAGTTATGAATGCAATTATTATAATTCAATTAAGCTAAAGATCAAGCGAACACATAAAAATCAACTGAACTGAATTGAGTAAAATGATTCAAGCCATTTTCAACACATCAACTTCATATATTATCCAATTAGATTTTTCATTTTACTCTTTCTCTTTCACTCATGATATAAAAAATACAAGCCCGTTTCGAAAGTGGCACAAATGAAATTTCATTGAAATGTCCTGTTCAGCTGAAAATACCGTGATATCAATCAACCGATTTTATTGGCATTCAAAATAACATTTTTGCATCTGCGTTTATTCCAGCTAACTGATTCTCATTCTGTCAAAATCCAAATCAGGCGCGAAAAAAAGTCTCCTTACAAATAAAAAATAGAAAATAGAAAACATAAAACGAGAAATAAAAAAAAAAGATTATTCATTTAACTGAATCAAATTAAAATGAAAAGTTTCAAAATAGTTCAAAAAACCAAACAAAGCAATAATAAATTAAACACAAAGTTTTCTGGTTGCTTTCATCTATTTTACGATTGGCTTTTGTGGTAAAGTTGCAATTGAATTTATATATGTCTGGGTGTGTATATTTATTCTTTTTTTCTTTGTAATTTAATTTGTAATGAAAAGTTTTTGACTTCATCATCAAAAAGGTGGGCACAATAACTGGACACAACTTCATTTACAGAAATGCTAATTAAAATGATGTAAAATAGAAAATCGAAATACATATTACATATATTTCTTCAATCTGTGAGTTAGTGCTCGTCAATAGACTTTCACTATTGACTGAAATTCGCCTGAAGTGTGCGCTGAATTGCGACTTGCTCTGTGAGTTGATTACAATAATTGAAAAAGAGAGACGACAGGAAATCAAGCCAAAGTAATCATTCCATTGAAACAAAAGTTATGAGAATTTGAATTATGAGAATGATGCACGTTTCATCTTTCATCCTGAGGCCCAAGAATATGAATCGAAGCGGTAAAATGACCTGTATTAATTTGACAGTTATTACAGCTGGCAGCAGAACAAGTCTGCTTAATGCTATAAATAATGCTATAACTTTTGATTGATATTCTTACGCACAAGGGGCCTTTTACTCAACACAACATAATTTTCTGATTCTTCGTGTTGTTTATGTGATTGAATTGGTGGAAGAATGGTCAGACAATTATGGCAATCGATCAAATTTACGTTGAATTTTCAACAAGAAATTATGCTTTTCACTCATTCTTTCCAGTCATAATAACCAAGTTATGAAAAAGGAGAATACAACATATTTTAAACCGATACGTTTCAAGAATATATAATAAATTTATATATAAAAAATTGGTATATAATATTCATTGCTATATAAATTCAACGTGAATTCCATAAATTATGCATTCTAGACGAATATATATTCGAGCCTATGAGCGGTTATTGGGAAATATTTGCAAGTCACTTGTCGATTGGCATTAGAATGGTTGATGTATGCAAGCGAATAAAAAGCCCCTGGATAGCAAGATTTACGACATTTATTTATTTATTTATTTAACAACTGCCGTGTATAAAATACATGGATACAACCAGTGACCTGAACATACAACGAACTTAAACACAATTGATGCTAATATTTATTGCCAACAAATTGTGTGTGATATCAAAGAAAAAAAAAGCGAACGAGCGGGGGACACAGAGACAGAGAAAGAAAGAGAGATTTTGGGAGGAAAAAAAATGTGGTGAAATAAATTGATTTCGACACGATAAGAACAGAAACCGAATTGAATTTGTAATGAAAACCTATACCATTTTTAGATGCGACCCTTCGCGTTACATGACAAGTATTCATTTCGAGCGGCCATTTTCCATTTTCATTTGGAGCTAATTATATATTATATATGAAGTGAATGGAAATACTTTCGAACATTTCATTTTGATCAACACCATGATCAGAATCGCTTGATGAACGCAATTGTAATGCGGATCTTACTCATTTTCCTATTCAAAGTAGCCGCAGGGCCTGACGTAACAATGAAAAAATTTTGAATTTGACTTGAATTCTCTCAAGTTGCATGCTCAAAATAAACTTGAGATTAATTTTTAATTTGTTGTCATGTTTATTGATACCCATGACATCAGTGAAAAGTTTTCTGAAATTCAAGCCCAAGAACCACGTGTTTTTTCTTCAATGTTGTTTTTTTTTCTTGGATTTTGTCAAATCCATTTTGAATCCCAATTATAATTTATAAAGCTGAGGGGTTTTGTGCGAAATTCAATATTTAGTTTCAATAAAAAACAAAAAATTTCATGTAAAAAAATAAGAAATTTTTCGATCCATCCGTAAAGCTCCATCTCTTGAAGAAAAAAAAAAAAATAAACAGAAAACTTGTTAGCACATTGGAAAGGTAGATATTTTTTTGTTACTCTCTTGTGTCTTTTATCTATGTTCCGTTGATTTTGCTCATGTAGCACACATTCAATGTTGAAAAGTCTATATCGCTTTTTATCTATCACAAACACGTACGCATCGAATCTCAAAATTGGTCAGACATAGCAAAAGAGAGACAAAGAAATCGACTGGTTCGAGGTGGAAATGGTTTTATGCCAAAGGCACTGGTGACTGTTACCATTGGTAACCAACCTCATACGGCTTAAATACACTGTCAATTTCATTTGTGCAATTTGTTATATTTCCATTTTGCTATTTTCAAACCAAATCAAGTTTTGTAGAAGCGTGTTTATGGAATTTTGCACATAAAGTGTGAGTAAGAGAGAAAAATATAGAAAGAGAGAGAGAAAGAGATCTCAGGTAAAGTTGATAAAGTTGCCCTGAAAGCAGAATTTAAAATATGGTAGTTCGTCCAATTTGAAACAAATATTTTCAAGTGAAATGAAGCATTCATGAATACGACTGAAAGCAATGGTTTTCACAACGACATGAACATGCACCGAAGTTCTCTACAGCTCTTGAAATCAAACTATATATGTTTATATATACGTTTATTGCACTTTTTTATTTAATTTTGGCTTCTCTTGTTGGCCGTGTTTCTATCTTCAGAAATTTGTGAATTGCTCGGACTGAAGTAAAATTTCATTCGATTTTCCCTTTCTGGAAAGAGCAAAACAAGAAAACTCCAAGAAACGTATATATAAATACATATATGAAGTTTAAGAATTAATTTTCCGTTTGAATCCCAATTCTCTTTCCTCGCTGCCAAAGTAACTTTTCTAATTTTCTTTCTTCCGTTCTTCTCATTTCATTTCATGTCATCTGCTTTTAATTTAGATGCTTTTGTCGACAAATTTAACAATTGTATCAAAAGCACACATTAGATGTCGACATACTTTTATAGAATTAATATGAATCAGAGCGCTTACACAAAGCAGACCGAATGCGGAATTCACAAAAAAAAAAAAAAAAAAAACAACGTAAATTGTTATTCTCTGGTAAAATGGTTTTCATTCTATTTTAAACAAATCACCGAATTGCTATTGTACCATCACTGATAACGGAATACGCAGCGAACATTTTTACGATGAATTCAACAGCAGCCGGATGTGTGCAATTGTCGTTCTCGGTAAAGTTTTTTTTCCCTCTTATTCTCTTTCTGTCCTTCTCACACTTTTCATTTGCTATTCTGTTTTGATTGAGAGTAGAAAATGTCACCATTACAATATTGACTGAAATAAAGAGCAACGGATGTGAAAAGAATAAAATCGCGAAAATGTTACATCTCTTGAAATGTGTGTGCACGGCAACGACAGAGAGAAAGTGAATGTGAATGTGAATGTAAATGTGAATGTAAATGTAAATGTGAATGAGAATGAGAATCAGAACGAGAAGAGAAAGCAAACTCAACAACAATCGTTTCTAATTCTGCGACAAGTATGTACCGAGGTAACAGCAAACAAATCACAGTGTCGACTGACAAACGAAAAAAAAAATATCGATTGAATTCACGGAGCTATAGCCATGGAGATGGCAGTTGATTCAATTTCACGGTGATTCAATTGAATTAATTCAGTTGTCATTGACGCATTCTCTTAAATCATTGGTCTGTCTGACTAGATGCGGTCGATTTATATATTTTGTAAATCACGTGAAGAATCTGAAGAAATTTCTATGAATATTTTTACGATGCTATCAAAAAACATTACTTCCCCTTTCGTTTTTTCGAAGAAAATTTCATTTTGCTCTTTTTATAACCATTTTATTCTAATTGGCATCATTCACTAATTGCCTATTTCTAAATCTGCATACAAATGGGTTTCATTATGTCTTTTATGCATTATATATACCCTCGCGTACTACTTCAACCATGACTGGCGTGGTGAAAAAATAATAAGATTCATTACGATTTTCGTCTTCGTTCACATCAAAAATATTTGAGGCAACGAATAGAGCACACTGTCCAATTAAATGATGACAAATATTCGTCATGAGATTGCAATATATGAAAAAAAATATAGCTTTTAAAGTATTAAATGTTGCGCGGAGGAAAAAATCATATCATTCAGAAGGAAAATGAAAAATTAAAATCTGTTGAGATGAAAAGGAGAGGAAAAAAACGTGTTGAGTTGGCAGTTTACTGTTGCTCATTTTAGCTTGAAACTGAAAATGACGACCGAATAATAGACAAAATATTTCGAAGAGAATATGTAATTGGCTCTAATATTAAAAAAATCCGGATGGTTGGAATAAGCCCTCTAAAATTAGGATCATCATGACAAGTCGCGCGCAGCATTGGGGTTAACCGTTGCACGGCAATAAAACAATGACAGTACCAATTTTTTCTCCAGAATTTTGTGTTATGAAAACATATTCATTCCTAAAATTTCATCATCGAACTAAGTGGCTGTTGCCTCTTTTTTCGTCCAGCCAAAAATGTCAAAATTAACTTGTATTTTAGCGAAAAAGGTTTTTAATAGCAGTCCGATTGGCCATCTACATGAATTCCGGATCCCCGGAATAGTTGCTGAAGCAAGTTTAAAATCGATTTGGTGGTGTGTGCTGAGTTTATTTCGTGATACGAAATGACTACATCGTCGTGGTAGTAAAATATGCTCTGGATCGATTACGATTTTTGCTTTCATTTTTCATCTCGACAAGCAGAAGCAGTAACAATAACAGTAGCAGCAACATTACCACCACCACCAATATCAAGTAGTTGCATTTTACTGTTGCTGCGCTGAAAATGATGAATGTTTATAGCATAAACCCGGAAAGTGTATACATTTCGTAGCTGTGTGTATATGTGTGCGCGCATTTATGTTTTTTTGTTGGTTATTACGTTGTACGAATGATTTTATGAGGGTTAAATTGACAATCAAATACAATATATTCGTAAGAGCAGCGACGAGCAAAAACAACAACAACAGCAACAATAGCGAATGCAAACACAACAAATTTTCGTGAAATACGATTCAGGGCACATGCGTTTTAATACATAATATCTCAAATTATATTGCACATCTGTGCACAGCTTCGTTGTTCATTGACAGCATCGCCATCAACAGTATTTCGTATATGGTATATTATTAAACGCGAGAGCATTTACTTATTCGGGTGAATGGAGAAGTAAGAAAAAAAATATACAATTTTATCAACGAAATATATTTTGTAGAGAGAATGAACAAATGTGGACTGGTGAAATAAAGAAACGTTCAATATTTGCGCACGTTCACAGGTTTACAAAGATTGAGCTACAAAAATACGGAATATGCTTGGTAACTTTCAGCCAAAGTGGAAAATGATGTTTTTCAATGGGAAATTGTTGAAATTTTACGAAAGAATTTATGATTGTTTTTGAGAGATGATTTTTTTTTTTCTCATCTTTGGCAAAATTTTAAATTCATCATTAATACCACAAGCCTTCAAACGAATGACAGCTTTATAATTAATTTTAATCAAGTTCGACAAAACTTTGTTGCAACGGGTAAAATATGTTCGAAGAACCAATTATAAATTCAAATTTGGCGCATAACTGTCAGAAATTCTAATTAGAATGGAAACGCATAAGAAATAGAAAACACTTTAATTACAGGATTGAATGAGTTACAGTTGAATCATTTCAGTCTCCTCTTCAAAAATTTCCTTTGATCAAATTTAGCGCTCTTATGATCAATCATCAATAATATACTATATTTATCGTCTCTATGTATAATTGTATATACACATAACACAACCTGTACATCATTTTAAATCAATTGTGTAAGTGTTGAAAAAAAAAATAAAGATTGATAGTATATAATTCGGTTGCATTTCCAAACGTGGGCCTTGTTTTTATCGCTCTCGACAGTGTATGTCTCTTTGGTAAAGTTGATTTTATTTTGTGTATCACATTTTTTTTCGTTCTCTTGCAATGTCTGATTTCATCGTTCCCCTGTTATTATCTACCCTGTTTGCAATTCAGCATCAGATGGTGACATCGTGAAATATTTGCTTCTACAAATACAAATACATTATAAAATGTACAACATGCAAGTATCGAGCATCGAACATCATGCATTTCATGAAAGCGCACACGTACACAGGCAACAATGCTATTGATTGAGGCAAAATAAGATTTTAAATAAATAAGAATCTAGTGTAAATAAAGGATTTGCTGATTTCACAAACACATCGTGTGGTAACCGGTAAGTGCCATAAATACCATATAAAAATTGAGCGAGATAGAGCAAGAGCAAGAGAGCAGCATCTCATTCACTAGATATCTATCTACTAGTTAAAGTCATTATATCGTTCGTTGTAATATGTGCGAAACGAGGCAAACTTATAAAATCTGTGCAAATAAAATTACATTTTGCTTTGAGATAAAGCATGCACAGCAAATATGAACCTATTTAACATTCCAAGCGATTATTTTTCATATTAATAACATCGATTGTTACTGTTACTATTAAGATATGTTTCAACAAATACAAAGTAATTTAATAGCAAATTGCAAAAAATGAAATAAGTATATATATTGTAGAAAGAGAAAAAATGGGAAAGTGAGTGAGAGAGAGAGAGAGAGAGAGAGAGAGAGAGAGAGAGGAGAGGAAATGAGTCGGAGAAATATTTATTTTTTAATAAAGAAGAAATTTAATAACTTCATACAATAATTTCGTTGAGTTCATTCAGCTGTGAGCGAAAAAAGAGCATACATACACAATGCAGAAGCACAAGCATGAGTACATAAACTTGTTTTATTGTATTTTGGCAAATTTCCACCGAACTAATTCCATTCAACGAAAAAAAATATACATCGAGAGCGTACTACTGTTGTGTCATGATACTGTTTGGATTTCCACCCGAAAATAGTTTCGCATATTTATTTTGGTATAAAGTATTACCGTTGCTTCGTCAATTGACAATCTATTCACGTTCAATCTTTTATATGTGCGCTTGTATGTAAATCGCGTTTGCGATGCACACATAAATGCGATTTTATAAATTAACATAATAAAAAAGGGGGATATGAATGTAGTTCGTGATGTATTCGCTAAGAGCTCAGGTTCACTCTGATTCTCTGTCTCTAGTCCTTATTCTCTGTCTCATGCTATACTGGAGCGCGGCTAACTGCAACTTTGGAGAAAGGGTTCTCTTTCTACTTTCTGAATTCAGTATCTATATATTTTACCTATTTGTGAAATAACATAGACAAAAAACATCTTCAAATAAGATCAAACCGCCGAAAATACATAAATGCATGAAATATTAAACCGAAATACAAGGAACAAGACAGCGTACATTAAATGCTACAACAGAATCAATGGAAATGTGAAACAGAGTGAGAAAAACACGTAGAAAGAGAGAAAGAGAGAGAGAGCGAGAGAATGAAAAAAATGAAGCTAAAAGTTCGAAAACTACCGCTTGTCCCTGTAAGTGCTATTAAAACATGAGCGGTTTTCCATTTGTGATGAAGCGACTGTTGTTGTTAGGATACACTGTACCAAGCATCAAACCATTTAAACAAAATTTTACTCCCATTTTTCTTTCATTATTGACTACATTCGGTTCGCTTCACTCGCCTCTATATACAAACCCGAAAATCCCAACAATTTGACAATGTGTGAGCGTGTATGTTTTTTTTTTTTGCTGGTCCGTCTGTGCATATACTCTTGATCAGATGTATATGTATTGTTTGCCAGTTGCTCAGGCGAACCGCATCTATCGCTACCATTTACCATCACTTTTCTACACACTATGTCGCGTATACGCGCTCAAAAACACACACTGACATGCAAACCCAACAAACGAGCGCAACTGCTGGGGTGTTTTTTTTTTCTCTTCTCGGTACTTCTTCTTCTTCTTCTTCTTTTTCTTTTTTCTCTGGTTATTCGGTAGGCATTCAATAATGGATGAGTGCAAACCATATATATTGATACCGTTATTGTACACGACACACACACACAGGCACACATACAAATACAAATAGCAAAACATCTCGTACATTGAAATTTTATTGCAATTTGTAGCTTGTCGTTTGCTTTTGCTTGCTCGCGTTCGCTCTTCGCTCTTCTCAGCGCCATCATATTTCGGATATAATTCGAATGTATTGTGTGATTTTGTGTTGATGGTAAATGTAATGCTTATGATGAATATAATGTTTAACTCAATGTTGCTGGTGTTGCTTTTGTTATTGCCATCATCATCATAGATGATGAACTGAGATTTTTTCCTCTCTCTCGCCCATTTTCACTCCGGTTTTATTGTTGTTTGTGTAGTGCGGTTGACGTGTTGTGTGACTGAGTGCTATTGTAGATACAAATATTTTTTTTTTTTTTTTTTTGTAATTTTTCTAGAAAAACGAAGAACCAAATATTTTTCACCAAAAATATTTCACGTCATTCAAGCGTATAACATAACAAACATCAAATTAGTGAAATATTTACACGAGTTCAAATTGAAGTGTGGATACACGTTAATGGTATTTCTTACAATTCTTTTTTGTTTCAATACTCAGTGAATGAAATGGAATAATACATTTTGGATGAAGTTCTAACAAACAAATTTTTTTGATTTGATGAAAAACTAATTGGTACCAGCGCACACTTCCACAGAGAATGGAATTTTGTGTATTTACCATTTTATTCATTTTGAATGCCGAATATGTTTATCCTTGTAGAAAGAATACACATAGTGACGCCATCTCTGAATCGACGCTTGAATTTTACTGAAACTTTTCTTCTTCACTATCCTTTGTAGTTACACTTTTTGTTTGATTTCTTAGTTCTAGGTATATCTAAAGCGTTGAAAATGAATCCCAACTTTAATTTTCATCTGCCATCCGGATTACCACCATCCGCAGCTATTCCATCTCATTCAATGCCAAATCAACAAATTCCACCTGCACCGGCTGTAAGCCCAACTCAAAGTGTACCAGGCAGACGTACACCATTAGGTACAAGATGCATAAATGATTTTTCTGAACAATAAATAGAAAATGAAGTGCTGTTAAAAAAAGGAACAGTGTCCGATTTTAAACTTTGACTACATTCTAAAAATGAACTTAAATTTTTTTTATCTCTTCATGTTTGTCATATTAGGTACCGTTGGGATTGGTGGATTTTATGCTCAAAGCGCTTTATCACCATCACATATTCAACATCAAACTGATGAAAATTTACCAAGTGGCAGCAGAGAACGGTAATACTATATTGATTTTCATTTGTTTTTAGATGTTTATGATTCATGGCAAATATCAATATTTCAGATCTCCTCAAAGCCATCAAGCAACGGCTAGTGGTAGTCAAGGCAAGACGAAAAATCGACAAGGCAAAACTGTTCGATTGAATATTAATGCCCGAGAACGTCGTCGCATGCACGATTTAAATGATGCTCTCGACGAACTTCGAAGTGTAATTCCGTATGCACATAGCCCGAGCGTTCGTAAATTATCGAAAATCGCCACTCTGTTATTAGCCAAAAACTATATTCTTGTAAGTAGTTGCATTACTACTGGCTTTACTTGGAAATTTGAAAGGAAAACTTTTGTAATTTAAATTACGACCCATCCCACTTTTAATCATATTTGAATTTTATTCGTCAATTTTAGATGCAGCAAAACGCATTGGAAGAATTGCGCCGGCTTTTGACCTACATTCAAAGTACAACCGGTGCCGCTCCATTAGACTTAGCCTCGTTCCCAGCGGCCGCTAAACTGCAACAATTATTAAATGCACCTATTCAAGATCTTCCAGCAAACACACCATGAACAATTCAAGTAGTGGGAAGCATTTCGAAATTACAATTATAAGAGCAAACACTCAAAATGACGCGAGATTGATTGAAGGCGTTCAACATTTAATGAAACTCAGATTTATACAATAACATTGATATTTATTTACATTTATTAGACGGGAATTGTACATTGTACGTTAAATGAACAATTCAAAGTGTATTCTCGTGTGCCAAAGTATAGATTGACTGATTGTATGGAAAGAGATTCCGTCTTCGTGGATGGAATGAGTCATTTCATGCATTAGATAATAAGTGATATTTTCTGATAAAAGGAATTCAATGCCAAAAAAACAGATTCATCTTCTAGTCTCGACTTGAATATTTTTTATTTTTTTTTTTAATTTCGTTTGGTCACAACATGGACAAGGTGTGAACAAGAAAAATAAGACAAAATACTTTCATGATTTTGAATTGTACCTTTGCCGTATGGTTTTATTTTATTCATAATTCTATACATAAGAAACAGTTGAAGGATGTCTTCAAATAAAATCGAATAAATAAACAAAGTAGTAATTATAGAATACCGTTTTGAATCAATAAAGTGAAATTCAATTCATATAAGCTGTATGAATTCTTCCAAGAAAAAATCAACATATACATAAAGGAAATTCTTGAAAGCTTACGCATCGTACGTTGCATCAAACTATTGACTTTTCATATGCTCATATTATATGTCATTTGCCACACACGCGATACTTTCGTTTTGGTTTCTTTTTTTTTGCGTTGTTTTCTCATTTAAAATGTTCATTTAGATTGAAATTCAAGCAACACAACAATGACGCATAACTTTTATTACATATAATTGAAAAAACGCTGCGTTGGAATGATTGCGTTTGTAAACATTATAGTACGTTTGTATGCGACACATCGAGTGAATTTCTATGAATGCAAAACATTGCACAGTTCAGTCATAAAATGTATCCAAGTGCGCTATGTCCAAAAACGAAAAGAAGAAAATGTGTAAATATTTAAGCATTTCCAATTATCTATATGGGTGATTCACGTGATTTATCTTTTTTTCTTTATTGGTTGAATATTATTTAAAAAATTTTCTTTTGTAATTTTTGTTTAATTATGAAGTTTCACTAACAATGAAATGATATACAAAGACATAGTGTTTTCAGTATGAAATTGAAATAACATCTAAAAAAATCAAATAAACTTAGGAAAGTGCAAGAATTTTTTTATTTTGACTTGATCATTCTAAAACATTTTGAATTTAAAAAAGTGTAAAAAACTGAAAAAAAAAATACGAGAAAAGAAAACAATCAACAAGACATATAATATAATTGCATTGAAAGTATTTTTTATAATTCGATTTGATATTAAATCATTGTCAGTGACAAGAGAAAAAAAAAATATGCTTTTTTCGAAGTGCAACAAATATATGGCAACGAAGAAGAAAAGAGATTCCTTTGGTGAGTACTTGATAATAAAAAAAATAGAATTGTATACATTTGTAAAAAAATTCGAAATTTTCAAACAATTATTCAAACAACTACGCACACGCATAAACATTCACATTCACATTCACATTCACAAAACGTGTTGACATACGCGCGCAAAAGTTTAAGCAGTCCATCGTTGATTGTACAGTGGCCCCATAAATGTCGAGCAAATACATTCGAAATTGGCTCGAAAATACATGAACTTTGTTTGGCACAGTAAAAGGCTCACAGTGTATTGCCATTAATTATGTCATAAAACATTTTTGACAATGGCACCACCAATCGTTGTGTGAATGCTCCGCTCCTACTTCGTTTTATTTTCAGGCAATGCATACGTTCGCCGACACATACAAATGCGTTACCATTTTATATGATTGTGGTAACACTACAACAGACATTTACAAACACATGCGTACGACAGCATTTTCGAAAGGAAACATTGATCACTTTCGCATTGAATTTCGTTCACTTTCGGTAGAAAAATATTTTTGGCTATTGATATTCATCGTAATTTTTTTTTTTTTTCTGATACTATAATGGAAGCCCATTTTGTTATAAAATTGACAGCAAAATATTCAGGTAAAATGAGCCATGTGCATATTTTAATCAGATCCCTCCGACATATTACCAATTTAATATCATACAAAATGTTCCTGTTGAACATGCACGAAAACACTGGTACACGATCGATTGTGAAATAGTTGTGGTTTTGTGTATTCGATTAAAAAAAAATGAAAATATTCTGCCTGTGCTTAGGTGTATTTCACAAAGCATTGGAAACTTCAACAAAGCGAACGAAGAAAACAGAGAACACAAAAACACATACATATTATATGATTGAATGAATAGAATGAAACGAATAAGGTATAATAAAAAGGAAAGAGGAAGAGAGAGATAGAAAAAATCAAATATAGTGTATGCATAGTGTAGAAACGAAGCGAAACGAAAAAAACTCACAATGCCATTACTATGTAGCGTATTGAAGTGTTTGGTGTTTCACTACATATTCGGTCAATGGTTTTGTGCATGTGTTTTTCTCTATATTCTACGATTGACGATGGTCCCAGTATTCTGTGTATTACATTGATATTGTGTGTGGCAGTGTCTGTTTTGTATATATGATGGTATTTTTTGTTCGAAACATTATTTCATCGCTATATGCAGTGCACACTGTTCACATATTTTTCTTCTTTTTCTCTCAATACGTTCTTCGTATAGAGTGTAGCTTATCTTTGTCAAAGCGCTAAAAACTAAGAGAAAATTTGTTGAGTCGAATAGCAAATACCAAACAGCAATAGCAACAGCAAACTACGTAAAGCACATTCGCTACGAGAAAAGTGGAAAGAAGAGAAAGACAAAAAATATATATTGTAATTGTGTATTAAATTTTCAAGTAAAACTCATTACGTTTTACATTGCTTTCGATCCCGATTTGCGGCAGAGAAATTTTTTTCTGAAGAATATTAGTTTTATAGTCTCGTATGTTACCGATCAATTGAATTATTCTTATATATATTTGGTTTTTTTGCTGTACGAAGTTCGAATAACAAAACCCGTACCTAGGCGTATTAAAACGATATTTTTGAGTTGAAAATAAGTGAGAATTTATTTTTTCTTCCATAGTAGTGTTATGTGATGGTTAAATAAGAATAATAATAATAATTCAAAGGCAATTACGGTTATAGTGCAACTTGAAATATGAAATATTCATCACAGTATTAAAAAAAGAACAAAGATATTTGGACTTTGTGTGCCAATAAAAGCCATTAAAACGATCGCCATTATTTTTACATGCTTTTTAAATAACTCAAACCGTTAATAGATACATATTTTGACTAAATCTTTAGCTACATACCAAACAGGTCTCTATCTCTCTTTCCTTTATCTTTACTGATTCGGTTCATGTTTTAAGTTTCATTCTCATATTTATAGACAAAATATTTCTGTTCGAAATAATTCTGTTGGAATAATCATCGATTCATAATGTTTACACATAACTTATGATTGGATTTTTTTTTTCTTATTTTAAATAATGTCTTTACATTCATAAGTGTTTATTATGAAATATAATTCATGAACTAACTTATTATAATTTCTTTCAGATTTGTTTGTTTAAATTCAAACCGAAGGAATAATTTAATACATGAAGCAGGCTATTGTGCATAATGCTAAGGCCTTTCAAATCATTTTTAAATAATTTACAAAAAAATGCCGAAACTTTTTTTGGGTGAGTTAAATGCAAAGATATTTAGTTTTGATAAATTGTAACAACTTTCTTTCCAAATTAGATCTAAAAATAATTCACCAGACATGAATTCAAACGAAGAAGAGGAAGAAATTGCTACAGACAGCATGTACAGCATTAATGAATTGGATCCTTTAGCTGATCCATTAGCATTGGATGATGAACTTGGTGATGGAACACTGGAAGTAGGCAGCGGTTATACGTCGAGAAATTCAAATCTTAGTGATTTAGATAGCTCTGATGATGGACAAATAATACTCGTAGATGTAAATAGTTTGAAAAATTCCTTTACAATTCCCGTTTCATATGCTGAAACTAATGCATTGGGAATTGTTACATCAACACAACAGTCAACAGTAACACAACTAGATACAAATCAGAGTGAGCTCATTTGCGAGACAAACATAAATACAGATGTTGGAATTGGCGATGTTTCATTCGACCCAATCGGTTTGACTTTAGTTGATGATGAAATTACAGAAGAAGTTGAAGGTTCGCGAAGTGATGGTTCCGATTCTGGTTTGGGTTCAGAATTATGTGCTGGTTTATTAACTGATAAATTAACAACATCACCAAATGGTAATTTCTTTAACCCAATTTAGTCTCTTCAATTTCTTTTTTTTTCGATAGTTTTATTGAACATATGAAATTGTATTTTGTAGTAGAACCATCTCGGAGTAATTTGAAACGCAGATCGTATACAAGCGACCAAATTGATATTTTAGATGCAAAAAAATCGAAACGAAACATCCAATTTACAGATGTTACCGTTTATTATTTTCCACGCATACAAGGATTCACGTGTGTACCGTCACAAGGTGGTTGCACACTTGGAATGACCTCAAAGCATATCGATGAGAAATTATTTACATTGAATGAACACATAGCTGAGCAAAAACGAATACATCGACAACAAATGCTCGATCGGAGTCCGCGACCACAATCATCACTCAGCACAAGTTCAATGAATGCAATACTGCCAATGCCTGCATTGGTAGCTACAAATCAGCTAACTGTGCCTACAACAGCGGCAACGACTGCAACCACATCAGGTGATGATCGTTCACGATCATCTACCGAAGAATCCGATAGTGAAGAAGACATTTTAAGTGATAATAGCAGCTCTGAATTAGACACCGAAACAATTGGATTTTTACAACCAGTTTCACAAAAGCAACGGAGGGCCTTACTCAAATCAGCTGGCGTACGAGAAATAGCGTCAAGTGAAAAGAACGAATGCCGCGATATTAGAGCGTCAAGGGAAATATGCGGTTGCAGCTGTAGAGATTATTGTGATCCAGAAACGTGCTTATGTAGTCAGGCGGGAATTAAGTGTCAAGTAAGTTGTTTTTAAATTTGAATGTAACCATGAATACATTTTATTGAACACAATTTTAATAAAACGAAATGTTCATAGGTGGATCGAGCTAGTTTTCCGTGTGGTTGTTCGGCTGATGGTTGCGGAAATAAATACGGTCGACTTGAATTTAATCCGAAGCGCGTTCGAACGCATTTCATTCACACAATCATGCGGCTAGAATTGGAAAAGAAACAAAAGAAATCAGACAAACAAAACACATTGCACACGTACGATGGTCGACTGAGATTACGCGAAAGTGATGAGGAAAATTCGGTACTTGATTCAACTCGATTAATAACTTATAATCCTGCAAATAATATTTTATATCCAACGACAACGATGCAATCGTCGTCCGGTGTTACAATGAATAATCACTATACATCAAATGAATTAGATGATACTAGTCGAAATTGTGCAGTTGCATCGATGGCTGAAACCCCATTGGATTTGCATTATGCATTTAGAAATGATTATTCGGTTGATCCGACTCAAGCTAGCTATTCATTAATGTATCAAAATACGAGCTACTATTCAAATAGTACGACAACAACGTTTGCTGATTTCAGTACAATTGGTATCTCAAATAGCTATTCAAATTATGCCACAAATATTCCATACAATGGCTTATTGAACTCAGTTCAAACGCCAACAACACCAGTTCCATCCAGCGATGGTATTTCGTCGTTGCTAGCAAGTGGTGCAACAAATGATTGTGTTCATAATAGTACATTATTTGATAATCATGTGACTGAAGATTTTTTGAGCATAAACCAAACAACAATCAATTCCAAAGATAATAAAGCTATCGATCAATTCAACGGAAAGTATAACGAGTACGTGAATGATTCGAACAAGCTATTGGATGTAACTTCCGTATCGACAGTTGATTTGAATTGTTTGCTAAATGATGATCATTTATCCACACATCAAATTGATACTGTGCCATCGACAATATCAACAAATCGAACCGTCGATGCCATCATTAATTCGGCAAGCAGTGCAACGATTTCCACAGAATCCCATGCGTATATGAGGTTTGAGTCGGATTATGCAAATAAATTGAATGTCGCTCACAATTATAGTTTATCAGTGAATGAAACAAACACCACCAGCAATACAACAAATGATGACAGATCAAACGAGCTATTCCAAAAAGATTCAGTGCTCACAACATAAACACAGACATAATCAATCGTAAAAATTCGTAACAAATTTTTTTTTTTTTTTTTTTTTTTGCGAGAATGGATGTTTTTGCTTCAAAATCATATGTGAATAATAAACAAAAGTGAGAAGCAGAATTGGAAAACAAATTAAACACGATATTTATTGAAAATGTGAAGAAAATTATCAGATTTTATGCGAAACGTTTTTTTTAAATACACACATACATTCATACTGAAGCAAATGCCTTCACACAACAAGTTGAAAGAGAGACATCCATTAGCTTATGTTCAATTTATTTATAAACTCTATATATTTAACGTTATAATTGTTATTGTTATCATTTTTTGCCTTTTTTTGAAATTTAAATTGAATTTTTTTTTCGCCGAATTTATTATGTAAAGGTATAAAGACATTAACCATTATTTGTTTAGCCCCGAGAACATGAAACATTTTTTCTTATTTTTAATTGATAAAGATAAATATTACATCAACAATTTAAGAACAAAATAACAAAACTAGCAGATGTTGACATGAGCTCTGACTCAGAAATATTTTTTTGAAAGGGAAATTCCATTGTGGAATGTTCAAGAATGCGTGGCAATTCTAGATATTTTATAACTAACTCCATGCGTGAGAAACACTGCTAAAGTCACATTCAATTTCAATTTCAATTTGATAAAATTCCATTAAAAGTGCTTTCAAACCTGAACTGTGTAACTTTTTTTGGCAGTTCTTTTGACCAACTTGTTTTTTTTTTTTCAATACGTCGTCAGATAAGAGCAATGGTAGAATAACTTTATAAAAAAAATGTAATCGAAAATAAATTTCACAGTCGACACAATTTAATCGAATCAAAGCAGTTTTTTTATGAAATCAAATGTCATATGTAATAATCATATTAAAGAGCACTAATTATTTTGATGGCACAAATATTCATTTTTTTCAAAAAATCGGTTTCTAAGAAATACAAGATGAGAAAATGCAAATGTTTATTTATTTGGCAATTGGTATTCCATATAATTTTAAAAGAAGTTTTTTTTTTATCATAACAAGAGATTTAAATGATAGACCACATCAATTTGTATATACAAAATTATATCTGTAAGCTTAAACGACAACCAGAGTGTGTAAATAAGGTCTAAAAAAAAAGAATGGTTTTGAATGAATTGTGAATGCAGGTGGAGTGATTTTTATGAAATTATTTATATATTTATGAATGAACAACAATTGAAAATGTTTTCAAACATTTTAGCTGAAAATATCACTGTGGCCATCAAATTCACCGGCACAAATTCATTCAAATCTGAATAAAAATATCCTCCGTTTGCATTCTCCAATAAAAACTAATCGAAAAAAAAAAAACAGGTTACAGTAATAAATTATTTCAAATAAATAATCCAACAAAAATTATGTACGCAAAAAATCCACTAAAATCGAGATTGTTTCATTTAACAACAAAAGTATATTAACAAAACAGGTAATTTGTACTATTTTAAAAATCTACTGCCGACTGAGGTAATTTTTTTCAGAGCAACTTCAACTCCTTTCGCAACACATTTAACGATTGGCTCATTTCGTAGAAATGCATAGAAAAATCCGGCAACAAATGCATCACCACATCCGGTTGTATCGATTATTTTGTCTTTTGTTATAGATTCAAAGTGGTATTTTTCGTTTATAATCATTTCAGAGCTTGATGAATATAAAATACATTCAGCTCCATGCGTGCAAATGATAATTTTGTTTTCAATTTCTATTGGTTTTATTTTCATCAAATGTTCAATAACAGCTTCAGCACCAACCAATTGATACGCTTCGCTCAATTTATCAAATTCATCACGATTACCAAATAAGATGGAAGAATTTTCAGCAAGAAATTTAATTTCATTCACGTGGTTTTCAATAAGATATAACGCGCTTAAATTTGTTGAAAAAATCCTCAAACCACCAGATGGTTTGCATATTTCATTAACAACATGTTTACATATGGAAAATCGATAACCCGTTATGAAGAATCCTTCGATGTAAAAAATTTGTTTATGTATTTTTGATGTTTGTTCAGAACAATGTAAAATTAAATTTTGATTTTGAAAAAATTCCTTTTGAAAATGAATTGATGCTGCAATATTTGCATAGCAACAACGATTCTCTTTGTTTATTAGACAAACACATGTCCCTGTTGGATAGTTATCGAATTTTTGTAATCTGAAACACATAAAAATTACGTAATTTACTTTTCACATATTTATCTTCATTTTCACACTCACCGTGCTTTCAATTTTACAATTTCTAAATGTTGTCTCACAATTAAACCATTTGCATCATTTCCGATTGCACCACAAAAAACAATATCCTCTTCCCCAAGAAGTGATAATATCTTAGAAGTGTTCAAGGCCGAACCTCCCGTTTGTGAAGATATAAAATCACAACTGAAATTTATAAAATCAATATATTTATTGAACAAAGTTTTAGGTATATGCCCTTACGTTTCATTCGCATCTTCTGCCACCTTTAATAATGTCTCAGAAGAACATTCGCCTAATCCGTTTGGATCAAAGCCGTATTTATAGAGAATAGCAGTGTTTCGTTCAATATTGTAAGTGAAATCTAATAATACATTACCAAATGTTACTAATTTTGGATGCATTTCAATTGAATGGTGTTTTTATGAACAAAAGAATAATAACTAATATCACGATAATAAATCACTAGGAATATCGGATGGATTTCAAACACGAATGTCATCGAAATGATTAAGTCACATTAATATATAAAATGTCAAAAGAAATCGATTACAAACGGAAATTTTTTTTTGCAAGCTGTCAAACAGATATTGATAACCGCTAAATTTAAAAGTAAATGTTTATAGGACAGAGAGTTACAATTTGCAAGAATGTTCCGAGAATTCAAAATAAAACAAAAAAAACATGATACTTAAAAATTGTAGATTTATTTTCGGTGTGAAATGTATTAACATGGTAAAAAATAACAAAATACAGAAAAAAAAACAGCAAAAAAACAAAACGATTTTATTAATATTTGTACGAAATAATTACTAACTGATTTGTGACATTTGGTATAAAGGTAGATCATTTGGTAAATTAAAATTAATTAAAATTAAATTTGCGATTCATCGAGAGAGCGCATGGTGGTTTCAATCAAAAGGTTGAAGTCAAGTTCGTTTAGACTCGCTTTGGCAGTTAGTAAATCAAGGAACGTGTCCAATGGTGAAAATTTTTCCTCCTCTTTTTGTCGACCTGAAAACAGTTATTAATTAATGGAAAATTTATTGGGCAATTATGTAATGCATGCTGATGAAAAAATGAAAGGTGATTATGTAACAAAGAATGTGAGCAAATTTATTTTTTAAATTGATAATTATACACAAATGGAAAGGAATGATAAATATGTTTATAACATACAAACATGAAATAATAAATAAATTAATAAATGAATGCAGTCAATTTCTTAACCAAAGATAGAATGAATCTTGAAATATTACAATGAATAGCATCAAAATGAAAATGAACACCACAAAAGCACATAACAAAATTTCAACCAAGTATCGGCAAAGTTCCAACGGACTTTGGATTTTATCAACAGATAAACTGCGATTAGCATTCAATTGACGGCTACTGATTGAATCGATGTGATTTATTGCTACGCAGCATATATTGGTTGCATGATTCACTACTCAAAAAATCAAAATAGATATGATACATTGAAATAAAGTCAAAAATGTGCAAAATAATAAATAAATGAAGTGCAAATTTAAAGTTAAAAGGTGCTGATATCGCTTACCGATTGACATGTTTTTGGAATTTTTCCGCGAATGAGCACTATTCACACCTTGCAATATCGAATTTGCATGATCTCTGCCTAATACACGTAACGTACGTGAATCGTTAAGATTTTTCAAAATTCGATATGAACGAGAGCGTGGAACCTTTGACAATATTAAATGCTTTCGTTCAACTGCTTTTGTTGAATCACTTCCAATTGCTGTTAAATAAATACATTAAATTTATTAACATAAAATCATTGTAAATTTAATTTAAAATGAATAGAATATAATTTCTTAAAAACCTTTAAAAATTCCATTGAGAACATCGATTTGTAATTCGAACACATTGTGATCTACATATTGCAAGAATGTTTTAAAATCGAGTGCATGATAACCCAAATATGCGAAAAATGCAGAAAAACCTTGTGGCAATGGGAATGCAATTGATTCAACTGCACTGAAATAGCGTTCAAGAATCATGAACAATTTCTTTAGTTGATGTGATGGCAGTGTGTCTCTGAAATTGTTTGAAGTTTGTTAATTATAAAGATTTGTTAAAAATATTTAAAAAAAAAGATTTCTTACATTAAAGTGAAACCACGACATGGTGCAAACCTCGCATCAACGCCAGCCGCACGACAAACAAAAACACAGAGAGCACGTGACAATTCCAATTGAGCAGCTGCATATTGTGATGCAACAGTGTTGACATGGCTTGGCGCTTGAACGATGTGCGCATCTTTTAACCAACGGAATCCAGTATTTTGCTTCGCAGTGTGTTTCACCAAATAGACACTTAGCTCACGTAAATTCTAATGGATAAATGTTGGAATGAAAGTTAAAAATTGACTATATTCCCTTCGAAATTGATTTGTTTTCACTTACAACCGAAATAACATGTTCTTGCTTTGTTGCGGTGCATGTTTCCAGTTCCAAAAATGGGAGCACATTATTTATGCTCGCACGCCGAGATCCATATTCGATGAAATTCATTGGAGACAATGGGCCTCCAGGAGACATTGGTGTTGTACAACGAGATAAAGCTTCGGGTTGATAGCATGCCAATGAATACATAAGCTTTTCAACGACAATTTCGGTTGAAAATCGAGGTTGAGTTTTATTGATATCATTTAAGCGTTCCCACAATTTTGTCCAAATATCAACTTTAAATGGTGATAATCGCTGTTGTGGTGAAAGTAACATCATCGTAGTACTGTGTAATATTTCGTGTGAAATTCCATTCGAAAGATTATTAATTTTTGCATGAAGTGGTTTCTTTGTATTGCATGATGTCAATGGTAATAGCTGTGCTAAAGGTAGAGCATCTGAAAGAAACATTTTTTTTTTTTTTTTTTTTTGAAATTATTAACATTACTGGGAAATGCAAAAACACATTCAATTATACCTTGTGGTAAACTTTTCACAGTCGAGGCATAAGCCCCAGATATAAAAGCCTCTTTCAAAAGGGGCACTGTATCTAAACCAGCTGCAACTTCCATTATTATTGCGATGAGCTGAATGAGAAAATGTATCAATAGTAAAATGATGTAAATCAATTTGGTTTTGAAAATTCGAAAAGAAAACAAAAACCTACTTCCGATAAAATATCCATATCATTCGAGTGAACCAAAAAATAGTGTATAATGCTCAAGCGATTGTCGATTGATTTATCCGTTTTAAATGCATCGATTAAGTGAGATTTGGGAACATTGATTGAAATTAAATTCAATGTTGTTGTATCGAATGCAATTGGTCCCCATTTTAAGCATGGCACAAGATGTGTGAGACTCTTTTCGGTGGAAATAAAATTTGGTGCACAAACAATATGGCAACATGGTTCATGTGTTAATCCAACATCGAGCAAATGGCAAAATATATCCGATTGATAGACAAGCATGTGGTGATCACCATGCATTGTGAATGTTGGCTTCATATATTTGGCTTTTTCCCATGAAATGCCGGGAATTGCACAGTGAATAATACAATTTTGATGCAGAAGTGTAACCGAATAACTGAAGTGAACAGTCGCTGTCTGTGAAGAATCCTGTTGTGTTGATTCAATATCATGTTTCAGCTCATTTTCATTTGGTGATACAATGGCTGAGTCTAACTCTTCATCGACTGGCAAATTGATTGGCTGATAAATGCAGTAATGACACACGAATAACATTCCTGATTCATCCGTTACAATCTGATGTAAACAAAATAAAGCAATTAATATTTTTTGGTTTTTCATTCAGTGAATTTGAATAAATGCCCTCGGAGACCTCCTTATGCGGCCTCGAATGCAATTTTGAGTTTTATCGCAACATTTTATTCAAACTCATTATTATATCCAATGAAATAATAAATAATAACTTTACATACAATTAAATTGAGTGATGAATCATGAATTCGAAGAGGTACAGTATCATCATCATAAACTGGAATTGATGATGTCAATGGAATATTCGGCAAATTCAATGGAATGTTCATCTATGGAAAATAAGAAATTTAAAAATAAAACGGAAAATTTCATCTGGAAAACATTATATATAAGAAAAATGGTAAAAAACTTCGTGCTCACCACAGTTTCTCTTGGTAAATTCTCATGAAACTGGTGTGCTGATAGCGTTGTTGTAGTAGATGTATCAGTCTCTTTAGTTTTATCATCATCTTTTTCTAATGAACTTTTCACGGTTGGTTTCAAATGAATATAGAATAATGCTTGTGTAGTTGGATCCCATTGAGCCCATATAAAATGTTTCACAATCACTTCACGTGTAATTGATTCAACATCTAATTGCCAACTATTAAAATTTTTTAGATCAATTTTCGCAGTTTCTGCATCGTTTTCCGTCCTTGCCAATTTTGTTTTGAGCATTGTAATGCAATCGTCATGTATGAATAGTAGAAGCTTATCTTCATACGTTTTCTCAAATATTGATTTTTTTTGCCATAGAAATTGTGTCATCACTTGTTTCGTTGAACCGTCTGGCAGCAAACATTTTTGCACATAATTCGATGTTTTAGTTGTAGTATCAGTTTTTACTTCGACAATAAACGGTGTATAAATAAATACTGATATTGGTTTAGTGTCGTTGACATTGGTTTTTGTACGAGACTCTTTCAAAACGTATGTCAATAAAGTGCGACTGCGATTAACTGAGGCTTGAATACAATTCTCACGTTTATCAAATGAATGCAGTATTTGAAATTGCTTTTCAACTGGATTGTATAAGCCGATATGAGTTCTTTCGATGGGTGTTTCATTAATTGATAATGAAATCCATGATGCAAGCATTGAACCATCCTGTTCTTGGCCCAGAACTCTCCATTCTATAGCGGTTTTTCTGTAGTTGTATTGCCGTGTCAATAAGCCACAGAAATTTGCAGCCAAATTCTCTTGCTTCAACATTTCTCTCAACAGTTGTCACTTTCACAATTATGTGTTTTACGTTTTAATTCATAACGGGGTAACTTTGTTTGTATCTTTGGTAACTTTGAAAATTAACGAAACAGATTTTTTTTTTTAATTAGAGTTAATCAAATTATTCGTCTCGCCCATGAAGATATTCACTGTACACTGCATATAAATTGTCAAAATTGGTTGTTCTCACACCAATCGAACACATGCGCACTGCATATATTTTGAATTTGTTGTGTATCGTATTGCTTCACTTCACAGGTGCGAACCATACACATCGCACCAGTGTGTTTTATGATAACAAATGTCACGTTCCATTTTTACTGGATTATTCCATTAAATGAATTGGAATGTGATAAATTATTCCAACTCAATATTTTTTTATGAACGCACTCTTGGAATTCTTTTGAATGAACAATGATTTAAATGAATTCTTTGATTAAAGAGTTTATTTAATAGATAGAGTATCTAAAAATATTTGAAATTTTCTGTCATTATTTATTTTGTAATTGATTTTGGTGCAATTATAATAAATAATGAGGTGAAAAATAAATTTTTAATTTAAATATTTCATCCCTTATCTTTTTATAGAAGAAACATCAAAAAAAGAATTGACCGTATCTCATTTTCCACTACTTATTGATCATCAAAACAAGAAGAACGCGCCCCAATTATCAGAGATATTATTGCCGCGGAGAAAAAAATTTCAACTGTCATTTGTTATTCACTTGGCAAATATTTTATTCAAGTTGTTGAAATTATTCACCAAAGCAGATACCAAGGTAGTACAGATTCTTCATATTAATTATTAATTGGCAATTTATAATATATAAATGTAGCACTAGAACGTATTAAATTAATTCGCATTTGCGTCCACGTTTATTTATGTATTTTACTTGTCAAAAGTGTACAACACTTACATAGCACTTCATATAATCTAATCGATTAATAATATTTAATTAATCATTTTCACTTGCCAACTTTTTTAATAAATGATATACAAACATTTCCTGATTGTTTGTTATATAAAGTATTTTCCCTCTTTCTTTTATTAGACAGAAATAGTTATTCGTGCAAAACAGTAAACAGGTCTAATCGCGTGAAAAATGGCATTAAAATGGGGAATTGCTGCCGCTGGTAAGATCTAGGGGCTGAGAACCCTTTATGAATATATATATTTAGTAGATATTCAGAATATTCAGGCGATATTTACATATTTATGGAATATTTGCTAGATTTAAAAATACACACACCATATCCATAAATATTTGAAATATCTAGTGAATATTCAATTCATTTTTATCAATAAGTTAGCATTTGTGAATATATTGTTGATGGCAAAATAAGTATTGCTTGAAATTGAGATTTGGTAGCTGAGATCAAGTCAACATTCAACATGGCATCATCACAACACAGTCGACACAATCAAAATCATGGACGGAGAGAAGAAAAGAAACACAGCATATTCTAAACATTGGTGAGTATTTTTTCTTTCCTCATTTACACATTTTATTTCATAGTGTACCGTTTGTAAAATATTGTTTGCATTGTAACACAAACGATAATCTGTGTGACGGTAAGAGAAAATGGGAAAGAGAAAGACAAAGAATATGCATATCTCTTACGCACTGAAGTACGCTCAACAATAGAGCAATAGAAAGAATCGAAAGGAAAGGATTGGGTAGAGAGAGATGGAACATAAAGGATCGGTAAGTTGTTCAAAAAAAAAAAAAAAAACATAAAAAAAGAATAGAAATATGAAAATTAATTTTGATATTTACCAGTTTCCTAGTTTGCCAAAACTGTGAACCGGCCCGAAATACTGTTCTCGCTGCTCCTGAGGAATGGATTGGAAAAGTACATCATACACATCGAAAGAAACTGAATGTCGAACCAAGACCAAATCAAATGACATTCAATCATGAAAATCAACGAAAAACAATTGTGTGGGATCGTGATAACAATGCATCACGCAACATGATTTACAAAGCAATGTGTATGTTGACCAATGTACCAGTGAATCCAGATTTCAATAAAAGAGCTTATATATTAAGACAACGTCGTGCAGCAGTAGCAGCAGCAGAACAGCAAAGAAGAAGAAGAAATTTGGCCGGGGCGTCCTCTAGGGGAGAGAGGTAGGTATTGAATTGATATGATTCGAGTGTATTAATTTCAAAATGTTCATTTATTTGTATATTTCTCTTGTAGGTAGTGCTGGCGGTCACAAAGTACTATTCTATAGTAAGTTTTTTTCCCTTTTACAGACACAGGAGAATGCAGTATGATCTCAACTACCAATCTCAAATTTAAACAATATTTAGTCATATGTTTAGCATATTTATGATATTTAGTATATTTATAAATATTCACAATATTCACAATATTTACAATATTTGCAATATTTGCAGGATATTTACAATATTTATTTTTATTTACTTTCGTCCTTTCCCCCTTAGGTAAGATTTCACAAGATTTTGCCAATGCTGTGAATACACTGAACGAAGATGATCATCAATTAATTGCAATAGCCGCACGTGATTTGGGCCGAGCTGAAGAATTTGCGAAAAAATTTGGTGTAAAAAAAGCCTATGGCAGTTACTTAGAATTGGCTCAAGATCCAAACATTGAAATAGTGTATGTTGGCACATTGAATCCACAACATTTGGAAGTTGCAACATTGATGCTTGAAAATGGGAAGAATGTCTTGGTTGAAAAACCATTGTGCCTTAATGAAAAACAAGCACATACACTTATTACATACGCGGAACGAAAGAAGCTATTTTTGATGGAAGCCATTTGGTCACGCTTATTTCCAAGCTATCAGTACGTTCGAAAACAAATTCAAAATGGAACTCTTGGGGAAATCATATCGGTCGAAGCAGAATTTGGTTTTGATAGTTTGAATGATATTGATCGACTATCGTAAGTATAGAATGCCAATGAAATTATATTTTTCATTTATATTTTATTATTATCAAAAATGTATACATTTTCAAGGAAAAAGGACTTGGGCGGTGGAACTGTTTTGGACTTGGGAGTATATACTATTCAATGTTGTCGTATGTATTGTATTTTATTGATTTAATACATTGTCCTGACCCTATGTAAAATGGAGATTTTTTTCTCAATAGAATGGGGATTCCAACAAGTTCCTAAATCAATCACTGCCACAGGTGTACTAAACGACGAAGGAGTCGACGTTGAAATGTCAGCTGAAATAATTTACGGTGAAAATAAAATAGGTAGAATAAAAACCAGCGCTGTGAATACTTTGAGCAACACTGCAAAGTACATCGGAACAAAAGGACAAATTACGGTATACTTTTGGAAAGTCTACTATTAATGGAAATTTTAATCAATTTTTCGTATTATTACTTAGATTCCAACATTCTGGTGTCCAACAACGATCATTGATATCGATGGAACTGAAAAAACTTGGCCACTGCCATCTGCAAAATATGATTTTAATTTCATCAACAGTTGTGGTTTGCGATATGAAGCCGAAGAAGTACGAAAATGTATTCGCGAGGGAAAGAAAGAGAGCGAAAATGTTTCACACAACGAAAGCTTGTTGATTGCTCGCATTGAAGATGAAATACGTAAACAAATCGGCGTCAAATATTCAGTTGACGTTTAAGTTCAAAATATTTTCAAATTTGGATTTCATAAATAGCTCAATCAAAAATACAATTTTGGAACAAATTCTATTCAAAATTTATTTCAAATAAATTGCAGCTAATCGAGTGCCTGATACTATTCATTTTTGAACATTTAATTTTAAGATAATATGTGATGCAATAAAAATTAGCTGAATTTGTAAACATTTTATAAGATTCTTCACTGTATTTCCAACAAAACATACTTCTATAAATGGTCTAATCTCCTAATTTGTCGTTATCAAAATAAAAAGAACGAACCCCATAAAATGAATAAACAAAACTGATTGATGTATATTGTTACTGTCACTTGACTTCTGTTTGTCAATTATGTGAGTTTATATTTAGATTAAGATTAAACTACGAAAACATTAAGTCATGTTCATATCTTATCATTAAACTTGTGACTTTTAAAGTTCATTTTATAAATTAATTAAAAAAAACATTCATCATTGACTATGCACATCCAAGTAGGTATAGAGGTTTTATATTATATTCAACGTACGTATTACCCTTTAATAAGTAATCAGTTATCACAGTCACAACACTATATAAATTGCAGGTTTTTGATTCACAGAATCATTCATATCAAAAGCGAGACTAATTTCAATATATTATTGCACTTCACAATGGGGAATTGCAGCTGCAGGGAGAATATCACATGATTTTGTTTACGCACTACGCACTTTAAATAAAGATGATCATAATGTTATTACAATACCTGCTCGAGATTTGAATTTCTAAGAATGATAAACGTGCTTTTAATAAAAATAAGTGAACGAAGGTTCATTTCGAAGATATACGTTTATTGTTAAAACAATTTTATTCTCTAGGTAGCATACGTCACCACATTGAATCCAAAACATTTGGAAGTTGCAACATTGATGCTTAAAAATGGAAAGGATGTTTTAGTTGAAAAACTATTATGTCTTAATGAAAAACAGAACATAAACTCATCGAATGTGCGAAACGAAAGAAATTATTTTTGACGGAAGCTATTTGGTCACGTTTTTTTTCCAAGTTATCAATACGTTTGTGAATTAAGTAAAAATGGAACGATAGGTGATATTACTTGTGGAAGTGGAATTTGGATTTGGTAGCTTGAAAAATAAAGCTAGTATTGCGTGTGCAAAGGGCAAATCACTTTTCACGAAATGCTTTTGCAATTCCTAAGTAATTACTCAGCAATTACTTTTTTCTGTCAATTACTTCTAAATGTATATGTAAAAGTAACTTCCATAGAAAAAACATGGTCTAAATATAATTTTATTTCGACAAATAGCTGTGGTTTAAGACATGGAGCCAAGGCAGTGCGTAAATTCATTCGAGATGGAAAAATGAAAAGCGAAAATGCCACACACAATGACATCTTGTTGATTGCTCGCATTGAAGATGAACTTCCAAACCAAATTGGTGTATTAATTATACACAAATTCGTATTAATTATATTAGAAATATTTGGAATAAGATTTTTTAAAAATATTCGAAAACATGTTTCATTTTGAAAAAAAAACGACAAATGGAAATAAAAATTAGCATACATGACTATAGCATAGCTACTAGTTTTGTGAAAGAAGATTTATTACAATATAACTTTTTTTTATAAGTGGCATATGTTGGCAAGTTTAATGGGAATTAATGCAAATAAAATTCTGTTTTAATCTGACATGTAGTCAGCGGATAATGTTGAGCAGATCTATTCAATAAATGTTACATTCAGTTAGGCGAAGTTTCGCGAAGTGAATAGACATGAAATCTAAAAAAAAAAACTCTAGATAAAGCTCGAAACGTATATCAAAATATCAATGAAAAATATTCATTGAGATACTACGTGATCTTTCGAGACGGTAGATTTGTCATAATTTGTAATGACAAAACATGAAAAATAAATCTGACGACGATGTTATTTAATATTGCGGCCAATGATATTCAATTGGGAAATTGAAAAATTAGTAAGCCATGTCGAATGTTCGGTTAAATGATAAAAAAGAAGATGTTTTGTATTCGTTGGAATAAATTTATTATTTCGCATTTTTGCGATACAATAATTGCAAGTGAATAGATTGCCTCTCTCTCTGCTACATTGTTATTTGTCTGCATTTGAGTAAGTTAACTGTAGACGTGAGATGTTTGGCAACAAGACACTTAATATATTGACGACATTATTTTGATCGAGGAAAATAACTCAACTGTAAATTGGATTTAATGGAATAATAAATAGACTTAAGTAGCGCGGCAGTGCATGCACGAGTTTTATCGAATGTGTTTCATTGACAACGAGTTCAGTCAATGATCAACTTTTGAACGATTTACCACGAAAACTAAGCACAAGAAGTGAGAATATAAATTTAAGAAAGAAAACTAAAGCCAAAAATAAGAGGTGAACATTTTAAAAGATTTAAAAATAGTGACAATATCGAAATGCACATCAAATGTTTGTTAATGATTTTAGTATTTGCCAGCTTGAATATTGATTTGAGTGTTGGTGAGCCAAAACGTTCATTCGGATTTGGTCGGAATCGACCAAAAAGTAATTCTAATTTAAGTGTTCGACGTCGTGGACATTCCGAAGCTCCAAAACCAGCACCAGCACCAGCACCAGCACCTAAGCAAGCGCACACATCGCATACATCACATGCTGCAACAGCACCACAAGGACCTCCACCAGCTTATTCAGCCGGTCCTAGTGCTGGAAAAACAAATTTAAATGCAGCACCGCCAGCATACAGTCAAGGTGCAGCACCACCTAGTTATTCAGCTGCATCTGGCAATGCAAAATATCCGCAACAAAGTTATTCGGGAGTGAACAGTGGATCGAATTTGCATCATTCTGCACCAAATTATGGATGGAATACAAATTCATACAATGCTCCTCATGGCGGAATTGCACAGCAGCCAAATTACGGTTATCCATCTGGTGGATATAACAGTATGCCACATTATGGAGGCTATGGTGGTGCAATGGGCGGCGGAATGATGGGCAATGGAATGATGGGCAGTGGAATGATGGGCAATGGAATGATGGGCAGTGGAATGATGGGTGGTGTACAACCAATTTATGTGCAACAACAAAAATCGAGTATGTTAGGGGGAGTTGCTGGATATGCTCTTAGTGGTTTAGCTGGCTATCAATTGGCAAGAGCATTTGGAGGCAGCAGTAATGGATATCACCAATCAACTCAACATATTTATCATCATTATGATAATCCATCACAAGCGCCATCCAGCAATATCAATGCACAGGTTCCACAAGCAACATTGCAACCACCAGTTAATTCACAAATTACATACGCCCCACAACCAGCACTTCCAATAAATCCAGAGGTTCCATCGGTACCACTTGCACCTTTTCCAAGTGAAATTCCAACAGAAGCCACAACCGAATGCAAAGAGAATTGCTCAACTGAAACTGTGACACAAGTGCCTCAATTTGATAATGAATTTCCTTTTTCGACAATTCATCCATCTCTATTTCCATATGCTATACCTCTGCCAAATAAAGATTTAGAATATTGGGCCAAATCAGTTGACAAAAAGTTAAATTTAACATCTCCGGATACTAGCAATCCAGCTTCAACGACAACATCATCATAAAAATCAAGTACAAAACAAAATTATAGAACAGAAACGAACATTTATGATAACAAATATAAATATTTGTTATACAGTCAGTATGTTATTACAATAAGTTATTGTTGATGAAAAATGACGTTCATTTGTCTCATTAAATTCCAACATAAATGTTATTTAAGACCAATTGAGATAAACAAGTTAAGTGCCAATTATTCTCATGTTTATCATGGACCAAAATGAATTCACATTCCGTTTTATATTCATTTGTTGTAATTGTATTCTCTTTTTTTTCTAAAGAAAGCTCTCAAATAAAATTCCATATTTATCGAGTAAATTGGTTGTTATCGTTTTTTTTATTGAAACACTCATCAACAGGTAAGTTTGGAGTCTGAATTTCGGACGCTAAGGGATCAAGCGCAAAAATTCACTGGAATCTCCGAGTTTCGAAAAATTGAAGAGCAATAAAAGAAACGTCCAGGAAATTGGATTTTCAAACAACTTAAATCGCGCAATAAAATTGTTTCAATTAGAATTCTTTGAAAAATATAATCAATTTTTAAAAAAAATGACATTTCAAAAGCAGAATTTAACTATTTTTTCTGCGACTTAATGTTTGATTCATGAAGTTGTTGTCCACAATTGAATCCATGTAGACAGTTTGATATACGTAAGTCATATTGCTTGCGCAGTCATATTTATGATAATTGAATTCAATAAAATAATGAGTTAAATATATATGATGAATTTCAGACGAATTTCAGTCAGTTAAGTATTATCCACACTGCTGAAACAACATATTTGAAGAAATAAAAAAATTTCGATTGCGAAAAATATTTAAAGAATGAGAGATGCAAACACAATTTTTGCTCAAAAATATATTAATTTTTCTAATTGTATTTCTAAACAAATATATTGGTGCAACTGGCAGCTGCTCGATATGTAACGCCATGGCTACATTAAAACGTCCAATGCAATCACCACAAATTGAATCACAAAATTCAACAAAAATAATGGTTGCGTAAGGGAAAACATTTCATGTACAACGACAGTTATTACAGAAAAGCTCGCAGATTTGATTGTTCCCCAAAACAACCCCCTAGCTGCGCCACTGTATACATACTATAATATTCGTTTTAGAAATGGTAGAATCTGTACTCTTGACAACGTTGATACCAAAAAAATTGAAAATAAAAAAAATTGAAAAATTGTAAAGGAAAATCGTCTGAAAAAAATATTCAACGCAAATAAAATTATTTATTGTTTACCGTAAAACATGACAGAGGTGAGAAATATCATAAATGAGAAAAAATTATTCGAAATTTTTGGCAAATTAGATTATTATTTCATCATTTCTCCTTTGGCAAACAATTTTAAAAAATATTTTTATATATAAAGAGGTTTGGTTAAGATTTTAATCTTATCACAAGATACACAGAAAACCCAATCTTTTACCTTCCTGGTAAAAGATTTGAAAGATGCCGAAATATATAAAAAAAAGACGCACACGCAAAAAGACAATTTGCGCGAACAATCGACAGAGAGCAAATGTATAGAAGTTTTAAGTTTAATGCCATGATCATGTATTCGAGTGAAATAATTTTTTGTTATCATTTGTTTTTGATTTATGGGCTATTTTCTTGTTTTGATTTCAATTTGATGCATTGAAACGTTTAATCATAATCCATTAGCGAAGCTATGTGATTTTCATTTTATTAAACAAATGTACAGAGCTAATACCACTTTATTAGTGATTCTTATTTGTGAATCTGAAACAGAATTCTTTTCACCACTACAAAAATTCTTTTTCGTGAAAACGAATTTTGGTTATGTTGTGTCAAATATATATGGGTGACAGTTCAGATATAAAATTACGTGCTGATTTTTTACACAACATAACCAAAATTCGTTTTCACGAAAAAGAATTTTTGTAGTGGTGAAAAGAATTCTGTTTCAGATTCACAAATAAGAATCACTAATACATAAACACTGACACTTATTTCTATGTGTGTAGAGCTCATGACAAAGTTTCGGATGAAAATAATTAGAGGAACAAAATGTTTATTCGAAATTTTTGGCAAATGAGATTATTATTGAATTATTGTTAAGAGATAACACAAGCAATTACAAGTTCCGAAGCAATTCATCATTTCTGTTTTGGTAAACAATGTTGAAAAACATTTTAATTATCTTATCAAAAGATAGCTTGCACACGCAAAAAGAATTGAAATTTGCTATAAAAAAGTACGTATTCGTTGCAACAATTCAGACAGTAAATAAATTGTTTGTTACAAAGGTGCTTGATTTTGCTTAACAAAACAGTTGGCCGTGAAAATTTCTTGAAATAATTTTATTTAAAATTCAAGTTAGTAAAAATGTTTCAGACAAAGTTCAATGAAGAAATGAAAGAATGGTGTGGATTTAAGGTGCCACCATTATACAATCCTAATATTAATATTGCTCAAATTGTATTACGTTCCATGAAATTGTATGGTTCAAAAATTGCACAAGTTAGTAATAAATTATACTTTCAAATAAATACGATCAAATTTTGTATATAAATTTGTAATAAATTTGTAGGTAAATGATGATTCTGGCGTTTGTTTGACCTTTGAAGAAATTCGAATGAAAACGATTCGTGCTGCGCAAAATTTACAAAATCTTGGTTACAAACCAAAGGAAGTCGTACAAGTTATAGTCGAAAATGTTCCACAATTATCGTCAATTGTGTTTGCCTCTTTTTGCATAGGATGCCCAGTGAATGTGTTAAGCACATCTGTACAAAAATTAGATGTGGTTCGCATGCTTGGTATAACGAGTTTTATTTAGTAGATAATTACAATATTTACGCTATATTTAAATATTTATGAAATATTTGATAGATTCAAAAATAACGTAAATATTTGAAATATCTAGTGAATATTCAGTGTTCGCAATTGGCGCTCGACCCGAATCCCGACCGATAGCCGACCGATAGCCGACCGATCCCGAACTTCGAAAAACCTGACATTTTTCGGGTTCGATCGGATTCGGTTTCAGTCTCCAACTTTTCGGTCGGTACATTTTCTTCCGATGCCCTGACTACCGAAAAACCCGAATAAAGGTGTTCGAAATAAAAGGAAAACATTGTGTTTTCAATGATTTTTTGTTGCAACGAAAACAGCAGCAATTATAAACAAAATCAGCAACCACACAATGTTGCTTTATCACTTTGGCTTTTTCAGATTTTTGAAATTCTGCAGATTTTTCTTTTTTCAGGTATCGGGTACCTCAACTCCGACCCGACCGACTAGTTCCGAAGCGATCCAACCCGAAAATTCTCGGGTTCGGTCGGATTCGGGTGGACCCAAATATTTTCGGTCGGGGTTGTGGTTAGTATTTCGCCTTGATTGCGACCACTGAATATTCCAGTATTCATAGACCAGTTCATTTTAATCAATAAGCTAGCATTTATGAATATATGATGCCAAAATAAGTATTGATATAAAATTGAGATTTGGTAAAGAATTTTTTGTTCTTACAGACACAGGATGCAGTATGATCTCAACTAGGAATCTCCAATTTAAACAATATTTAGCTATATGTTTAGAATATTTATGATATTCAGTTTATTTACAATATTTGCATAGTATTTACAATATTTATTTTTATTTTCTTTTGTTGTTTCCCCCTAGGTATAACGAAACCGAGCGTTATGTTTTGCGACGTCAATATGTACGATTTAGTAAAGGAGTGTTTAACTGAAGTAAAAAATGATGCAAAAATTTTCACATTCAATGGAACCAAAGGTGATTCAGAGGCAGTTGAATGTCTTTTCGAAGAAACTGGAAATGAAGAAAATTTTGTGTACGTTCATACAGTTATAAACTCTACTGATGCAAACCTCAATAAACTGTATCTTCTATGTTTTTCATTTTTTTTTTTTTCTTCATTTAGTCCCGTGGAAGTTGATGGAATTAATGATGTCGCGGCTATTTTATGTTCATCTGGAACGACTGGCCCATTTAAAGGTATACATTCGATTATTTATTCTTATCAATTGAAAATATTCATTTAATTTAATGATATTTTTAGGCGTTTGTTTATCGCACGCCAACATGCTTGCTGAAATTACTTCATGGAATGTATGTACATCTGACGATATTCTATTAAGTACCAGTACATTACAATGGATATCTGGATACAACACTCTTTTATTAGGCACTTTAAGTGGCTCCACTCGCATAATAACTACCGAATCCTACTCACCTGAATTACAATTACGTCTTATCAGTGAATATAAAGTGACCGTAATCATAAGCTTAACTTATCATATGATTTTTCTATTAAAATGTAAAACACTTTCAAATGCAAATCTATCAAGTGTACGGAAATTTTTCATACGTGGATACAGAGCACCATACTCGATGGTGAATGAATTTAATACATATTTACCAAATGGAAAAGTCTGTCAAGCATATGGATTGACTGAGATGTCAGGCGTTTCAAGCCTTAATGAAAACGGTAGTGATTCAGCGGGCCAAATATTAAGCGGTTACACTTTCAAAGTTATTGATGATTCGGGCAGTAGATTGAAATCAAATATGAGAGGAGAAATCTGCATTAAGCCTCCCTACAAACATCCCGGATATTATGGAAACGAGGAATTATCATTACAAGCATTTGACAATGAAGGCTTCTTTTTAACAGGCGATATTGGATTCATTGATGATGACGGCAATGTGCATATTATTGATCGAAAAAAGGATGTAATAAGAGGGTATGGGCGAACTGTGCCACCGTTTGAAATCGAGGCAGTCTTAGTCAAATCACCTGGTATCAAAAATGTTTGTGTGGTCGGTGTATTTTCTGATGTTACGATGGAGATTCCAGCAGCGGTTATAGTTCGTAGTGATGACTCACAAATAACAGAAGCAGAAGTTTCCAAATTAGTCGAAAGTAAATGTTTAATAATGTATTGTTCGTTTGTGCTATATTTTATAATAATTGTTCTAAATGAGACAATTTCTTTATTTTTAGATGAATTGGGTGAAAATTTTATATTACATGGTGGGGTGTATTTTGTTCCATCAATTCCCACAACCCCTTCCGGAAAATTACTTCGTAGATGGTGCAGAGAGACAGCAAATAATTTATATAATTCAAAAGGCGAAAACAATAAATGAATTTTAATATTAAAATTGAATGAATTAATCAAATTAATAAAACTTTGAAATAAAGTATTTTCAAATATTTGAAATCGATTCAAAGAATTCTTTTAATTCACCAATTATGTTGTCAAATCAATTAGTTGCATCTGCATCATCCTAGGTATTTGCAAGTACATTCCACGATTGAATTAAATTTTCATCTTAAGATCAAAATAAGAAATTTTTTATAGAAAGCATCGAATCATTTTATACTTATTGTTTAAATTTAATATATTTTTGTAGATATCAATACATGATGGATATATGCGAAAATGAATAATTGTTCCAAGTACAAAGTTTGGAATTTCGAATCAAATGTCAATTTTTACATAGATGGAAATGGATCCAGTAAGCATTTTGTGTAAATTTTCAAGACGACATCTATTTCTTCTGACCATGGCAAATGGCCGTATTTCTGCAGAAATTGAACGCATGGATTAATTAGTTGTGAATGATTTGCAATTCCATAAAACGGGTTAGAAATAGATGAAAGTAAAGCCTTGAAGTTTGGATCTAGCTTCATTTGTTTACGATCAGTTTCTGAACAGTGTGGAATACACTTATCACACTTGCAAATGAATCCCCACTGATTTAATAATATCTCTTGACGTTGTCTTGTCGTACGGTCACCACACAAATACTTCACAAACAATTGTTCACCCTTTTTAATTGGTCGCATTGTGATACAAATCTCTTTGTTATACGCCGATGAGTTGAATAAATTTGGAGCGCACGAATTGTTGATAAAAGACATCACCAGAGCTGTTGTTGCAACAGTCGTTGCATTCGTTGATAAACCTCCATACGAATTGTTTGAAATGATTAGAAAATGCTCCGCAATCAAATGCATTAAAAACCGTTGGCTTTCCTTCGTTTCGAATATTATTTTTGCGGAATGAATGTCCATTATACCTGTGTAATGTATATTTATATCATTTGAATCTTATGACAAAAGTAATAAATAAATAAGAAATTAAACCTTTATACACCTCGTATACGGTTGCAATGTCAAGAGATTTAAATTTCGCCGGTTGTAAGCGTAGAAAAAAATCATACTTTGATCGTAAATCATTAGCTGCAGTTGGTGTTTCTTTTGAACGATTTGGTAAAATAGCTTCAACAAAATACATTAGCTCTTTAGCATTTTCAAATTGGCTCATAGCAATTATTACCGAATTTGCTATGTATTTCACATTTTTTGGCATACAATTAATGTTTGCACCAGATTTTGACATTCTGCACTGCAAAATAGAACTTCGGTGCATTTGGGACATGGGATGAAATTTTTCACAGTTTGCATGCATTCGAAACAATTTGCTCGGTCGAAACTGGGCGCAATTGATACGAAGTTTTCTTCAACCAAAATTGTTTGTCCAACATCAATATCGCTTTTGGCAACCAAGTGTCGTCCAAACTCTTTATTCTGTTTGATTTCAATCACATCAGCCATGCATGGAAATTTTTCACTTGCTTTGAAGCTTAGCCTTGGCTTAAATGGTTCTTTCGGTGTCTGTTTTTTCATAAAATTCTCACAATCAGCCTTACGTTTCATCAATTTAGACATTAAATTTTCCGGATAATTTGCTTCGACAGCCAATTCAATGTCTTTAAGGCATTTATCATATTCTTTCAATTGCATAAAACATGTGGCTCTATTTGCGTAAGCAAAGCTGATATTGTTCGTTCCATTTTCGGCAAAACAAAGACTTTGGGTGTACAATTCCATCGCTTCCAACCACATTTCTTGTGAAAAGTAAATATTACCATCCTTTCGAAATTTGTCAGAGATCTCATTACTCTTACTGGGATCAACAGCAGTCATCAAAAATGTGTGTTTCCAACCGGATTCATGAGGTTGACGATTACATTTTTTGATTGCATCAATTTGGCGATTGTCAGGGAATAGATCGATGAAATGTGCATCGACCGAATCTGATTCCTTTTCCCACAGAGTCATTTCGAAAAATGAATCAATCTTTCACTTTATGTTTTATTGTAATTGGAAATACTAATGCTAATACTAATGGAAGAAGCACGTCTTTTTGTATAAACTAAATGTCGAAAGTTAATATCAAAATGTACAAATGACGGCAAAAATATAAATTATAATATTGCTTCTTATTTAATTTTATGTTTAAAAGAAACTTTTCGGACGATGTAAACGCATTGAATGATCCAACTGAAATGAATATGTAAAACACACAACTCCGTTAACTGGAACTGTCAAGTAGTAGCGCTGCGTTTGCAAAATTGAAAATTCTACATTTTGGTCCGTATATATGTAATATTTAAACTTGAGAATTCAACATACATTTTACAAGTCAAATGAGAATATTAAATTTCGCATTCAAAACATGAAATTGCATTGAAACCATGATATCAACTATATACTGATTTCAATCATTATGTTCGATAGAAACCCTTTTGTTCAAAATATGATTTTTATTCTTTGCGTTATAATTTTATGTGTTAGCAGAAAATAAGTTGATGAAGAAAGCAATAATCAAAAACTTACTCAACAAAAATGGTTTTATTTAAACTCATAAATTAAAGCAATAAATATGGTTCTTTATTTACTTGAAATTTTACTCATGATATTTCTGAAGATTTATAAATTGTATATATTTGATTGTATGTCACATTGTGATTGTATTGATGACTAGGTTACTACGTTTTCCATACATTCAAGATAAAAATTCATGTCGTCGAAAAGCGAATACATATTGTTAGGATTTGATGAACTATACATTTATTTTTTTCAAAATATTTGAATCAAAATCATCGTTAAGGTACTCAAACAACCATTTTTGATAGCATAATGAAATGAAATTTATTTCCTCTGTCCATGGCAAATGACCATATTTTTGGAGAAAACGAATGCAAACTTCCTTCAATACGGTTCTTTGTGTTTTCTCAAGAAATGCAGTTTTGTAATTGTTATGAACATATTTGAAATACGCATCAGTTTTCATTGCAACTCGATCGTCTATTGAACAATTTGGTTCACATTTATCACATTCACACTTGAAACCGAAGTCGTTTATAAGATCACTTTGTCGAAGAGCCGTTGAATTGCCAGTTTTTTCGCCCAAATACGAAATGAACAATTGCTCGCCTTTTTTAACTGGTCGAATTGTGATGAATACAGATTGATTGTTGATCGAATGATTAAAAACATTTGGATTACACGAATGATTGAACATACATCCCATTGGAGCAATCTCTGTGATTTGTGATTGATTTTCATTGGATGAAGTCTGAAAACGATTTCGAACCGTTACAAGCAAATGATGCAATATCAAATGTTGCAGAAAACGTTGTTTCATCAATGAATTGAATAATTCCATAATTGCCGGTGATGATTGCATTGTAAGATATATTTTTTGTGCATCAAAAAGAAAATCTTGTTCTTCACTAGCGCAAAATGAAATGTGTAATTTTAAAAACAAATCGTACTGTGACTTTGTATCAGTAACAAAATCTGGGATTTCATGCATGTCATTTTTAACAACCTTTCCAATAAAGTCCATCAATTCGTCAACATTTGTAAAAAGACTCACGGCTATCAAAATAGTTTGAATGTAAAGTTTTATGGAGCCGGAGATATAATGAAATTGATTACATATGTACTTATGGACGGCATCTTGATTCATGCAATTAACACAACAATATAATGTAAATGTACATTTTGGACAAGCGATAAAGTTGGCTTTTGTTTTCATGCATTTTGTACAATTTTTTCTATCATCATCAATTGAAACCGTTGCAAAGTTTTCCTCCACCATTACTATTTTTCCGACATCAATATTTCGATTTGCTTCGATAAATCGACCAAATTTTTCATCGCGTTTGACTTCCAATACATTCGCTAGACACGCGAAGTGGTCATGCGGTTGGAAACTTAATTTTGGATTAAATTGATTCCACTGGAGCTCGGTTGACAACAAACGAATACATTCAGCTTGTCGTTGTATTAACTTTGGCATCAAGCGATGAGGATAGTTGGCTTGTTTTGCGAGTTCAATGTCAATTAATGCATTTTCGTACATTTTCAACTTGATAAAACATGTCGATCGATTTGCATACACTAAACTCACATTTTCCGTTTCAATTTCAGCATAACATAAGCTTTCATTGTAATAATCCATAGCTTTAACAATTTGATTGTTTCGAAAAAATGTATTTCCTTCGATACGCAAAATAGTTGAAAAACCATTATTTTTCGTGGGATTTTCTTGTTTTAAATCACGAGTTAGTTGTTTAAATTGATTGATGCAATTTTGTGAAAAAAGATCTACGTAATTCGAGTTTCGGGCTGATGTCTCCTTTTTCCACAAATTATTCATTTTAGATTTGTTCAAATGTGTTTACTTCGAATGATAACTGCTCAACGGTTAGTTCATGAGTGATTCAATCCTTGATCTTATCTCTATCATATGTGTCATCATAATTCACACATTCGTGATGCATCATTTATCACAATTCAGATGTGAATGTGTATTTATCATACACAAACCCACGCTAATGTGAACAAAGTGAGAAAAAAAAATCTGATTCACAGGAATATATATTGTTTAATATTCATATTATTATTATTATGAACATTCCAAAAAGCAAAACATACTCGATTTTTTCGTCCCTACATGTAGAGTTATCACCCTCTTAAACTGAAAAGAATACAAAATCGTTTTCATTGTTGTAGTTCAGCCAATAAGTTAACATGTCGATCAGAATTTAAATCAAATAAATTGACTTTTGAAATCTTGCATATATTGTTTTCAAAGTCCCTTTAACATATATGAATCTGTTCATTGTTAAAAATTATCATTTTTTATTTCATTTCGATTGATTTCATTTTTTTGTTGTCTTTTCAAGTTAAAGTTATAACAAAAAACTCAAGAAATTCAAAAACAAATTTTTATTTTCCATGCTCAACAAATGTTATAAACGCTCTGTCAGGATTTTTCATTTCATAGCCAACTAAAAAAAAAATCAAACTATTTAGTCAATTCAATTTGGTTCTCAAGAGAAACAATCACGAGCAACAAGTTCGTCGAAACGTAATTTCATTCACAGAAAAAAAACGGTAAATATCGTCTCAAAATGTAATCGGAGATGTTCGTCTTGTCGTTCGATTTTCGGTTTGTTAATATTAAGAAAATACAAATATACGGGTACACACAAACCGACTTTGCTATGCAATATCATCATGTTCTGATGCTGTGTAAATTGAGTTTTAGCGTATTTCTTAATAAATAAAACTGTCACATTATGAACGTATAGCACATTTTTGCGGCAACAGTTCGATTGAAGTCACATACATATTTGAGCTAACGTTAAATTTAACCACGAAACGATAAAAATATTCAGTTTAATAGTTTTAATTACGTTTTTCATCAGTTTGTTGAAATTATTTGAGAAAATTGTATCGAAATTCATGAAAATGGATCTTCGTAACATATTTTTCAGTAAAGACAAACCTTTTACGCCAATTTTTGTGCCTGGCGGTAGCTCCAATGGACGTGTTACGACCTGTTCGAAACCGGTTCCGTTTGGTCCACGTTTGCAAGATAGTGAAAAGCAAATGTTAAAAGACGATATTGAAATTACACGTCGAAAATTGAAAAAGAATTTGGAATCATTGGATAACAACAGCGAAGATTTCAGCGATTATGAGGACAATGTTTACACGCAATACAATTTTAATACGAAATATACAGATAATGCACAATTACCAATTTATGCATCAAAAAATGAAATTCTTTCAAAAATCGCTCAATACTCAACGGTTATTATCGAAGGTTCGACTGGTTGCGGAAAAAGTACCCAGGTTAGAAAATATAAAATTTTACATTGAATGAATGTTGCGAACTTGACATGTATGTCATTGCATTTGTTATGTAGGTACCACAAATGATTTTGGATGACGCTAAGATAAATAAAAAACCATGCAAAATCATCGTGACACAGCCACGCCGAATCGCCGCAAGAAGCATTGCTGAGCGTGTATCACTTGAAAGAGGTTGGGAATTGGGATCGGTAGTTGGTTATCAGGTAAACTTAAAATGTTGAAGCCAATTTCTAATGTCCATGTAATTGATCCATCGAACGAAATCACTTTCATGTTTCTTTACAGATTGGTTTGGATAAAAAATACATGTCTGAAGACACACGCATACTCTTCTGTACAACTGGTATATTGTTGGAAAAATTGATTCAGTCAAAATCGTTGACACAATATACCCACATTATACTGGATGAAGTACACGAACGCGATAAGGATATGGATTTCTTGTTCATTATTATTCGTATGCTTTTGGCAATTGATCGAGTGAATGTGAAGATTGTTTTAATGTCTGCCACAATCAATAGCGGCATGGTAGGTACAATTTTTTTATTCACATCATTTCATTAACCACTGAAAGTCGAAATCAATTCCAGTTTGCGGAATATTTTGAAACTCATCATAATGGTCACTGGTCACCAGCTCCAATTGTGCGTGTTGACAAAAATAATTTGTACACAGTGAAGGAGTTTTTTTTGGACGATTTTGGTGCAATTGTACGTATGCAATTAAACGCATTTAATTCAAAGTATATTGAATAAGTCAATGAAATTTTGTAAAAATTAGACACCTGACATCTGTTCGGAACAACCCGGTATAAGTGACGAGATGTACAAGTTGGCACTGACACTGATTCGAAAAATAAAAAGCACTAGTCGTGGAAATGATGATAAAGTGTCATCCATTTTGGTATTTCTGCCTGGCATTTATGAAATTGGTCGAATGCGCAATTATCTCACCGAATTTATGGATATGTAAGCTAATATTATTAAATCATCTGAATTCATTGTATTTCATAATCAATACGTTCTTTTGCTTTGTTTAATTATATTATATAGTAAAGGTGATGTTGCTTGGAAAATCTATATTTTGCATTCGATGATCAGCACCGAAGAACAACAATCGATTTTTCAACCAGTCGAAGAGGGAATACGAAAGATTATTTTATCGACAAATATTGCTGAAAGTTCCATAACAGTTCCTGATGTTAAATACGGTACATATTGATGCTAAATCAATTTAAATGAATTAAAATGATTGTTCTTTTTACATAATCGGTTCCAGTTATCGATTTCTGTTTGTTGAAGTATTTGAAAAGAGATTCGACCAAAAATTTTACATCATTGGAAATGGATTGGGCATCGAGAAATAACTGTCGCCAACGGTCGGGGCGGGCTGGTCGCGTTGCAAATGGACGCGTTTATCGTTTTGTAACACGTAGATTCTACATGGTGAGTTTTTCGATAAATTGATTTCTTAAAAAATATCAAACAAGGAAAGCCATTTTTCATTTACTTGTAAATATTTAAATATGTCTAGACACAATTAAGAGAATCAGCTATTCCAGAGCTGCTGTTAACACCATTAGAAAATGTGATTCTTAAAGCAAAAACATTTGAAATGGAATCACCCCATGTGATTCTTGGCTTGGCAATGAAAGACAGCATTCCAAAAATGGACGAAATTGCCAACACTATTCTGATTCTTAAAGAACTCGGTGCAATGCAACTCACCTATAAAGATGAAGGTTATTCGCCAATCGATGGTGATTTAACATTTCTCGGACGAGTTATGTCCAGTTTACCGATCGATGTGCATGCAACAAGATTGATTGCAATTGGTTTTTGTTTTGGCATTCTTGAAGAATGCATCATAATGGGTGAGCCTTTTTATCAATAAAGTGAATTTTGGATTATAATTAAAATGGAACTTTTCTTAACAGCTGCTGGTTTAACGGCAAAAAGTATCTTCACAGTTTCATTTCGTAAAGATTTAAGCGAGTACACACGTCGATTGGAATGGTCCAATGGATCGGGCAGTGATTTGTTTGCCATTCTGAATGCGTACAAAATTTGGACATTGAAATATAATCAAAAAGAATTTGGCAAATCAAAAAATCAGCGATTGGCTGAACGTGAATTCTGCAATAAGCATTTTCTGGATGTACGTTCATTGCATGAATGCCATCAATTGGTTCATGAATTGACACATCGTTTGGAAAAGCTTGGCATTACTCAAGCCACTGGTGTCCAAGGAATCCATTGGACGGACCAAGAAAAGTGTATCATTTTAAAAGTAGCCATAGCGGGTGCATTCTATCCAAATTTCTTTACAACAGCACCAATTAACAATCCAATGGTTGAACGTGATGTTTTTCATGTATTGAATGGACGAGATCCAAATAACACAGTTTTTTTTAATGGTTTTCGTCCAGAAAACATACGTGAATTGTATGCTGAATCAATTCGAAACATTTTCTCTGACACTGTTGTCAGAAAGGGTGACATTGACAGTGTCAAAGTATCTTTTGATCCCAGCGCAGAAAAGGTGTTCGTAACATTTGATCAAGATTTAAACTCCAAGGATTCCAATCGCAATGATTGGGACACTAATCGCTGCACAATTCCAGGCAAAATCCTTACTGAAGTGTACAAATCGGTGAAGATGCGTCAAATGAATCCAATGGCACAAATTTCCGTAATGAAGTAAGATAATTGAATAAATTGGATCAAACAAAAAATTACATTTCATTCATTTTCCAAAATCACTTTTGTAAATAATTTTCAGGCCAGAAACGGAACAGACAGTGGCAGAAGAAATTGGCCTTGGCATTTTAGTAGGATCAACATTTTCTTTGAAGAAAGACTTGCGTGATGAAGTGTCTACCATCTGCATTCCAAATATAGCCAAGAAGGAAATAAATGGCTTCATTACACACGTAAGAATGGCACAGGAAATGAATTTCCCTACAATAAATAAAAATCCATTTCACATTTGCTTTCTGCATATTACTCAAACAGATCGAAAATTGTTCAAAATTTTGGTTTCAACCCACATCTGAAATGCAACGCATTGAGCAATTCAAGCAAATTTTAAATGAAAATTCTGAAGATATCATTAAACCATGCGTTGATTCTTCAATCATATCACATGGAGGAAATCTTGTGGCTCGAAATTACGATGATGGCAAACTGTATCGTGCTCGTTTGATTGCTTGTGATCATTTTAATGATGGCGAACGTTATACAGTCATTTTCATGGACTATGGATGCACACAAAAATGCTCAATCAATGACTTGTACATTTTCAAATGCAAAAATCAATTGTCGACAATGCCACCACGTTGTTTTGAATGTAAATTGGTTGAAGTTCAACCATCAACTGCTAATATAAGCGGTGGTAATATGTGGGACTTGGATGCAATCAATTTTTTCAGAAATACGGTAAAAGATTGCGAAGTAAAAGCTAAGGTATGTATAGATTGTCCATTTGAATTCAGTTTGAATCCATTTGAAATATTTGATTCGTTCTTAGATCTACTCAGTTGTGAATGCTGTCGTAAATGTAATTATTTTGGTGAATGGTTCCAATCTAAACAATGAATTGATTGAGAAAAACTATGGAGAATTCTGCGAAGAGAATTTCTTGTCAAAAGTAAGTAGTCTTTTTCAAATGGTAAAATGTAAGTATTAAGCATGTTGATGTATATTTAGAACAACCACTGGAAGCGTCAACGTATTCAGGAAAGTGTTTCTGATGAAGTATTAAATGAAATGGAATTATTAAAATTGGACGATTGCGACGAATATTTCCCGATAGCTGATGTTAAGCCCAGAGCAATCGAAGAAAAAAATTGTGGCAGAGTCATGAAATTAAGAGGTCCAAACAGCCCACTAGAATCTAAGGTTCACTCAGTTATGTCGGAAAGTGGACAATCGTCAATTACAATCGATCAACATTCGGTGAACAGTGTCTTCCTTACTTCAGTTCAACAGGTAATACTGCAAAGACTATTTTCAGTAAAATGTAATCGAATGGAATTTTAAATTATTTTAATTTTCGTATAGGATTTAAGTTTGAAGTATATGGTTGCTACACACATAAGTAAACATGGCAATGCAAATGACAAAGGGTTTACTATACATGAAACCACTTTACTACCAAGCATTCGAGGCTTTGGTGCTCTAATGGCAATGATATTTTGCCCAGCAATGGATTTGAAACGTGACGAATGGAAATCTCGATACATTTCCGTTCGAACTGGACTTGGTTACAACGATGAAAAAAGATGGCCATACTTTCCTGAGCACGATGCTGTGTTTCCATTGGACATTCTACTCGATTCCGATGATATCGGTATGGTAAGTAGCTTTATTTGCATGCCAAGTTTCTATTCATTCCATAAAGTTATCTGAATTTTCAATTCTTTAATAGATCAATCAAATACGTTACTGCATGGGAACCATGTTGTTTTCATTTAACAACGTTGTATCCAATGACACTATTTCTGTAAAAACTCGGCTTGAATTAATGCGAAAGTTAAAGGAGATAATACTCAAGTAAGTTCCTAATGAATCAATATGGCAATGAAGCCGTTTAATTCCAATGATTCATTCATTTTTTCACATAGGTTGCTTACAAAAAAGCGTAGAACAATCGAAATAAATCCTGTTTCACACGAATGGCGAGAATTCGAGCCCGATGAAATCGAACCATGGGTTGATGTTCATTATGGAAAATCTAATTTTCCACCACATGGTTTGTTATGTTTATTGTTTTTTTCTTCAATTCTGATAGGGAAATATAAATCAAAAATGAAAATGCGATTGCGATGGCAAAACAAGTAAATATTGCTTAAAAATGAGATTTGTTGAATATTTTTTTCCTACAGGCACAGGATGCATTATGATCTCAACTTTAAACAATATTTAAATGGTTAGGCCGTATTTGTCAATCATATCATATATTTACAACATTTACTATGATATTCACTATATTTACAAATATTCATGATATTTGCAGATTGTTTACAATAATTATTTTTAATTTTCTTTTGTTATTTCCCCCTAGGTTTGTTATGTTTACGTCCTATTAACAATAGCACGAAAATTCGACTCAAAAAATACTGTGCCGAATTGCATCAATTGTACGTAAACTAAGACATATTTTGATCCATTCAGTACTTGCAGAATAAATTTATTCATTCAAAATAATAATTCATTTTTCTATTAAAGGGTATCCTCTATGCCAAGACCAATCGTTTGCAAACTATGTGCAACACAACTTGATAATGTCACAATGCTGCGCACACATTTAATGACACGACTCCACAAGGCACGTGAAGAAGAAGTTGGATTCAATGGCCCATAAAGCTGAAATTTCAATTAAAAATTTCTAGACATGTAATTTAGATAATTATATGCAATTTTCGTTTTTTTTCCTTCATAATTTTATACATTTTCTAATCCAATCATAAAAAATGATTACAAATTGACCAACAAATAATAAAAATTATAAATTGGTTTCTGAACACAATAAAGCCAATAGATGGATAAAAATAAAATATTATAAAACTAAAGTAAATTGCTTATTCATGTTAAATTTTACCGATTCATACAAATAGTAACATATTATGGATACGAAATACGAAATACGAAATACGAAATCGAAAAGCGTTCGTAGTTCGCAAGTATGCAGCCATTTTATCTGATCTGTCGTGGGTTTCGTTTTGAATTTGACGTATATTCTAACGAAGTTTTCAATATAAACAAATGCGTACAACAAATAGACTTGAGCGTTGCACTGATTTTATTTGCTAAAAAAACATTACCAAAATGGATAAAAAAGTTCGAAAAACCATTAGCAAAGAAACACAAGATGCAATAAAACAGTTTCTCACTTCAAATCGATCGCTATCAACTGTAAGTGTATTCCAAAAGCATATTTTATTGTAGTTTTAAACAGTATTATTATTTTCTTCTTTTGATAGGTATCACCAGTTACACCAACTATTGAACTGGATGCAAATTTTTCGCAAATTCTCAAGAAGAAACGTGAAGAACAATTAGAGGCATCAAAACAAAAATTGTTTGAAAGCACAGTATCAAATAGTGATTTGGTGGTTGACGTAAGTAAACCTGAGATAAAAAGTGAAAGAATGGAAGTGCAGATCGATAAGAAAAATGTGCTAGCTGAACTGGATAACAGTATGATGTTTCATAATGTCAACAAATCATTTAACAATCTATCGGATGCAGAAGACAGCTTTCTCGCCTTGGAACGCCAATGTAATATGGAAGACAAAAAAGAGCGTCTTTTGAACGCTAATGATACTTTTTTGTTTGACGTCGAACCACCATCCGAATTATGGAACCAAACTATTAATCAAAGTATTACTGGTAGCAATTTAAATGAAACACAAGATGAAGACTCAAATAAAACAATCGAAAAATCACCTGTTAATTACATCGCTCAAATTCGACCATCGACAATTATTGAAGAAACATCATCACAAATGGATTCCAGCAACAATAGTGCAAATTCATCAATAAAATCATCGTTTGAAAAAACTAATTCCACAATTGAAACCGTTAAGGAAGTATCAAACAAAAGTAGTGATATTTCGACTGAAAGCAATTTAAGTGAACCTGGATTACAACCCAAAATTAAAAGATTACAACCCAAAAAGCTCGAACGTCAGAGACGAGGAACATTTGCATTCAAGCGTGCAAACTATACATTTTTCCCTGATGAGAATTTAGTACCCATCAAGGAAACTACATCATTTATTGGAAATGATATAGATAAAAGTACAAGTAAAATTTCGCTTGTTGCGAAAACACCTTCTAAAATTGATGATAGCATTGAAGAGGACGACGCAGATAAATTTAATAATACACTTGAACGTGTAGATTACTTTTTGGAGAAAGGTAAACAAATACTGGAGGAGACTCCAATCGCAAAACGAAATAGTCATCATACAAGTCTCTTGGAAACACCGTTATTTTCATGCAAACGAAAGAGACTTATTAGTGAAATGGCTTCAGAAATGCTTCCATTACCAAAACGTGGTCCGCTTATTGATTTTTCTACACCAGAACCAAAAATAAATCAATCACGGCTTAGTAACTTCAATAGAAAATAATTATTTAAAAAGAAAAAAAATCAAATTCAACCATAGACATCAATCATCATATTTCCTCATTATTTTATTTTATTTTATCTCATTTTGAATTTAGTGAATAACTGATAATATTGAAGGAATATTTCATGTTCTAGCAATTTTTTTTGAAAAAAAAAAAAAACATTCATATATTGAAAAACCAATTGTGATTAGGTTACTTTTTAAAAATGAAGTTTATTGAGAAAAAAAATTCAATTATAAATAAACTAGATTGAAACACCGTTTAGTTTTTTTTTACTTATCGCTAACTTCTTCAATATCGCTCTTTTTCACAAATCCATCACTTTTTTCCTCTTTCTTTTTAGCTTTAGGCTTATCTTCATCATCAATTGACAGTAATTTAAAATCAGGTATAATGTCATCTTCTTTGCGAATCCATAACGGTGTATTTAATATTTGTTCTTTTAAATACAAAGATGCTTTGTAGCATTTATTACTGCAAAACTTTTTCCGTTCGGTAATATCGTAGACTTTGTTTTGTTTGAATGAGATAATATACTGTTGTTTTGGTATTTCCACTAACTCACAGTCACAGAGAATGTATCCGCAGAGTTTTACTATTGATCGTTCCTCAACAATATCATCGTAATGCGATTGATTTATATGAACCAACTGAAAATTTGTAAATAAAGATAGTTTCACAATAACATATGATAAATGGAAATCATTTATAGAATAGATTACATTTGACAATAAATGATCAATCTTCTCTGGTGGTACTGGATCCAAAAGTGTTTCTACAATTTTTTGAGCACGAGCATTACATTCTCGTTTCTTTTGAAGAGTTAGCAATAGCTGTTCTTTACTGAAAATGTGAACAAAACCATGTTAAAATTGAGTAAAATATATTTCGGCTTGAATGAAAAATAACAAACCTAAGATTAGCAGTTCTGCTCTTTCGCTTTGTTGGTGGGGTCTTTGCTTTTGGTTTGGGTTTTGCCTCCTCCGAAGCCATCTTAATGTGTATTCTTCATCAAATGAATCTCTTTCTGCAAAATATTTGAGTTTATGCAAAAATATATTTCAAAAAATCAAAACAATTTAATCATTAAATTGTGCACACACATTGATGAAATTCGTACAAAAACTTTATTTATTAAGCATTCACATGTCATCTCATTCGTAATACGTAGTATTGCCAGCGCAGAAAAAATTATTACGTAGTATTACAAGCAAGAACAAAAAAACCGATTTGACATTCGCCGCCGATTTGTGTGCAACAAACAATATTTTCCTGTCATTTAAAGTGAACAAACGTACCTAACTTTTTATTGCGTTGATATAAAATTAACTAAATCATTTGATAATTTAAATTGAAGTGGATTAGCTTTTGTAACTCTTTTCATATAGCAAAGAGAGAAAATGTCTGATTTTGAAGAGAATGATGATTTTATGTGCGATGATGAAGAAGATTATGGATTGGTAAGAGAGCTATTTCATTGTCAATGTATACAAATGAAGTTCGATGATCTAAGCATATTGATTCGGTCATGTTGATGAATAATTAATTTTGTTTGTTTGTTTTGTTTTGTTCATAGGAATATTCGGAAGATAGTAACTCAGAACCAGACGTTGATTTAGAAAATCAATATTACAATAGCAAAGCATTGAAAGAGGATGAACCACAGGCCGCACTACAATCATTTCAGAAGGTGCTCGACCTCGAGAATGGCGAGAAAGGTGAATGGGGATTCAAAGCACTCAAGCAAATGATAAAAATAAATTTCAAATTATCGAATTATAATGAAATGATGGTCCGCTATAAGCAGTTACTTACGTACATTAAAAGTGCTGTGACACGAAATCATTCGGAAAAGTCCATCAATTCGATTTTGGATTACATTTCGACATCGAAAAATGTAAGATAAATTTAAATTACACTTTGAGTGTAACTTTACAATTTGCTTTATGAAATTTATGATTTTGTTCTAATGCAGATGGAACTGTTGCAAAATTTCTATGAAACAACACTCGAAGCATTGAAAGATGCTAAAAATGATCGGCTGTGGTTTAAAACCAATACTAAACTTGGGAAATTGTATTTCGACCGGAGCGATTTTGCAAAATTACAGAAAATCCTAAAACAATTGCACCAATCATGCCAGGTATGAACATTTTAAGCAAAAAAAAAAAACTCTTTTGTTTATAATTAATTTATCATTACTTAGACTGATGACGGGGAAGATGATTTGAAAAAGGGAACTCAATTGTTGGAAATTTATGCTTTGGAAATTCAAATGTATACGGTGCAGAAAAATAACAAGAAGCTCAAAGCACTGTATGAACAGTCATTGCATATTAAATCTGCTATCCCACATCCTCTTATTATGGGTGTTATTAGAGGTTAGATTTTTTTTTTTTTTCTCTTAACTTTTTTGACGCACGATTTATCAATTTCTCGATCAATTTTCTATGTAAATTCATGTTCAATAGAATGTGGTGGTAAAATGCACTTGCGTGAAGGTGAATTTGAAAAGGCTCATACCGATTTCTTCGAAGCATTTAAAAACTATGACGAAAGTGGATCAGCACGACGAACAACATGTCTAAAATATTTGGTCCTTGCAAACATGTAAGTAACAAATCACAAACATAAAATATGACCAAATTTTAACCTTCATTCGTATACGAATATATAAATTTAATATATTAAAACTTTTTGTTGTTTTTTTAGGTTGATGAAATCGGACATCAATCCGTTCGACTCACAAGAAGCCAAACCATACAAAAATGATCCAGAAATTTTAGCCATGACTAACTTAGTCGTTTCGTATCAAAACAATGATATAAATGAATTTGAATCAATTTTGCGAAAAAATCACAACAACATCATGGCCGATCCATTCATCAAAGAGCACATCGAAGGTATGCGAAGAGATCTCCAATTAACTATAAATCCTGATTGTTGTATTTTTTTCATTTCATATTAGATTTGCTTCGTAATATACGCACTCAAGTTTTGATCAAGTTGATTCGTCCATACACCCGCATTGCAATCCCATTTATCTCCACCGAATTAAATATTGAACCTGCTGAAGTTGAAAGTTTGCTGGTTTCATGTATTTTGGATAAGTGAGTTCCTTCAAACTTCACTGTAAATGGAATATTTGAATGAAATATACATTAACTTGAATAAATTTTCCATTCAATTTCAGTACAATTCGTGGTCGCATTGATCAAGTAAACCAAGTTTTAGAATTGGATAAAGAATCTCGATGTTCGGTTCGTTATACTGCCATGGATAAATGGGCGAATCAATTACAATCATTGCAGTTGGCAGTCATCAATAAAATGGCTTAAATTATTGATGTGTAAATCAATCCAAAAATAATGAATAAATTGTTTCAACACAATTATTTAGAAATTCTTATTGAATATATGAATTTCTAAGTGAAAATTTACGACAGAAGCGTGAACATTGTAATCAATTTGATTCAGAAACTTAATAAAGATAAAAAAAATTAGGATTTACAATATTAAAAAAAAAATGTTCATTCATTAAATTTTGAAGAAAAAGTGTTATCATTATCTCAAGATAGATTCGCAAAAAGATTCGGTAAAAAAATTGGGCCGCCTCCACTTTAAATCTTTTAAGGGGAAAAAACAAGTAGAAAACTTCATGCTGATGATACAAAAACCACAAGTAAATACAAATTAGTGGGATTCGACAAATAGAAATAAACAAACGAAATATTCTTCAAAGAAACTCTAAGTATTGCGTATAAAATATTTTCCAATTGTATCTTTTTTTAATTTTCGGAATTGATTAGCATAAAAATGTTTGTGCAAATGATGGAATCTATAAAAAATGTAATTTCAATATATTTAAACATGATTTTGGTATTATATTATCATGTTCCATTGTATAATATGCTAAATACTTCATCAATTTTCAAATTTTTTTCGATGCTTCGTACAGTTTCATAAGAAAAAAAAAGAATTTTTTTTCGTTTGTTAATTCCATTTATACTAGTGGAATGATATATTTGAAGAAACTAATTTGCAAAAATTCAATCATTTTGTATAGGTATCGCTGTGAATTGTGAAACAGACTTACTTTACACTTCAATGAGTGATGAAGATATACTTTATTATTAACGCTCTCACATAAAATCACTCAGGCATTCCCATTGACTGCTATCTTTTGTTATCACACGCAAATCAAACATCTTAAAGGTGCTATATGTCAATTCAAGATCAATTCTCTCATTAAAATGAGTAAAACAAAAACAAAAATCGACATAAATTAACGTTAAGTTATTAAGTTAGATTTTTCTAATTGTATAATATTTTTGTAACAAATCTTATTTAAAATACAATTTCAGTTTCATTAAATCAAATATGACTGAAAGTCTGGATTCGACAAATATAAGGGGAAAACTTGGTTTTGTTGCTCCATCAGAAATGATATAACAATTGTAAAATTAAATGAAATGAAATGAAAAGTTTTAACAATGTTAAGTACTTTCGTTAGTTATCATTTGAAGAATATTAATTGTTTTTGAATATTTAAGATGTCCATTTCTAGAATACATAGTAGAAAAGTGCGGTAGGCTATAATTACGATTCAATTCGTTAATTAATTCACTTGTTAGATGTACAATGTAAAATGTAGAATAAATCATTTTATGTTGTAGATTAATAAAGCAGTTACACATTTTCTGCGACCAATAAAGTTATTATTAAGTATTCATCAAGTGTTTGAGATGCAACAGATGAGAAAATCAAAAATTCAGAAATGAAAACAGTAGCACATAACATAAATGAAATCATTATATCGCCTTCACTCTTTATGAACAATTTCATAAAATAGCCTATGTTCTGGGATTCTAATTAGCAGTAAGCTAATGTACTGGCCTGTTTAATTAATGTATTGGAAAGTTTTGTTTTTCTATTTTTGTATTCTTCAAACACAAGCAATTGACGAACCATTCGCACCCTATCCACATGAAAATCAATATCACTTTTAATTGGGTTGCAATTAAAATGTACGTTCCCTTTTAACAACTACAATTTAAACCAGCTAATTTAACAAAATTATAATGTTTCAACGATTATCCTTTACTCGCAGACATTTTCTTAATCTAATGAAAGGTGATTAAACATTTTGTGGTGCACTGTATGGGTCAAAGTACTCCTGCTTTCTTCGAACTTCGGTTTTTTTTTTCTTTTTTTTCGAAAATTTTTCATTTCCACTATTCAAAAATATTCAATTATTGTAAGTTGGAACAAAAAAAAAAAAAAAAAAAAAAACAGTCAAAAAGGATAAATATCCGATGTTTAGTTGAATTTATGAGTTTTGATCGGAAAAGATACAAATTAACGGCGGCGTCATTTTAAAATGATGGAAAATTTCGGTAAAAGATTAACCAGCGTTTAATCATGATTATCGGCAGGGGGCATGTATAAACATTGCGTCTATTGCAATAATGTGAATATTTTGATTACATTACAGTTCAGAGAGTCTGTTAATAATGTCGCTTTGTTACTTGCCCCATGCGACACTCATAAATACGACGACGTATTGCACACACTCCGCGCTCATTGAAAACAGTATGCAAATCACACATATACAAATTTGCTGGTTAATTCATTTGCATTCTATGCTTTTAAAGTAACCACATTCGGAGACGCAAAATGCGCAAACTAAATAGACCGTCGGTGAAAGTTCAACTTGATAGAGAAGAAAAAAACAAATGCCATGAAAATCGAATCGTTAAGTGCGTCATCAGTAACGAGGGTTTTATTTTTCCGAAAAATCAAATAAAACCGTATGCAATCTGCTCCACAAATATAGCTAGAGAATAAACTAAATTATCTCCGTTGCTTGAATTGAAATTAATTTTATGCAAATTTGCATCGGATTGTTTCTGATTGAAACTTTGAAAAATGACTTGAAACCGTAATGGGCCATAATTCGATGTAAATGTTGTCATTATGCGGAAAATAAATTTCAATAAATTTTCAATTTATTTCAGATGAAAACTTGAGATCATTTCCACTTACTGTGTATATTAAATCGATACACATGCTATTTTGCTCTCTTTTTGGGTTTCGGTATATATAAAATGTAAAAAGTCAACAATATAAAATTCTTTCATCGACAAAAAGAGTCTGTATTAATTTTCTTTTACTGGTTGTTACTTTAAAATGGCTGTTAAAAGAAATGGAGCAGCTAACGATCCATTTCAAATATTTTGAATTGCGGTTTTCAGTTTTATTTTGTTTTTCTCATTTTCTATTTCTTCTTTATGCAATGATGATTTCCATGCAATTTACCCGCAGTGGGTTGATACAACAAAGACGCACATATGAAAATGAATAAACAGTTGACAGAATTTCAAATTGCCACAAAACGAAGAGTAAGCAGTAAGCACACAGTGTAACACAAATTTAAATACATTTACTATAAATGGATGGATAGAGATAGAGATAGATTGTGTTCACATTGTAATATTTAGAGTCCGAGACTGTTTATTGGCTACAAACGCTTGTTTTGTATTGAAGATAGACAATTGGGATCACGAAGAGAGTCACACAAAATGTCACAGATGAGATTCTATAGAAAATGCTTTGGTTTTGTCATTTTGAATTGCTTTCATAAAAAATTTTCATTTACATGATAATCGAAATGAACGGAATTGTTCCTTGCATCGCAATCTCTATTTTGTATATGCCATATATATATATATATATAAATGACATGATGATGATAACATATCATGCATTGTAGAACATTAGAACGAAAATATAAAAATACATTGGAAATTAAACTTATTATTAAATTGAAAATTATAGCTGTAGCTGCTTTGTACTCAGCTTATTGTTTATTATTGTTTTTATGACTGCTACGGCTCTGTGGCTTTTTTATTATATTTGTCCGTTTCGGTGCATTAGTGGTTATGTTACGTAAAATGGTTGTTTATTAATAATTTTATTATTATTATAATTAAGAAATTGAAAGAAAGAAAACCTCATAGTTTCAGGCAAATTATTAACAAAAGAGTCTCCAATGTGAAGATTTTCGTTAAGCAAAAATACTAGACGGAGGAAGAAGAAACAAAGATAAAGCATGCGACAGAGAGAGAGAGAGAGAGAGGGAGATAAATATTGACGATAAACTCTCAAGTTCGATGCATGATTATAAATTGTGTGACATGAACTAGCAAACTAAATGCATGAACTTAATAGAATTTGGATATTTGCATAGATCATTTACAGACAGAACAAATGTTTTTTTTAACCTCAAGGTGAAGTTAATTAGAAAAATTACCTAAATGTTCAAATTCATAAATTGTAATGAAAAACTGCCACTTTTTTGGGCTATTTTGATTTGTGAAATTTTAATTAGCCGGAACTGAATTTTTGTTAAAGTTTTATTTAATTGTTATAATTATAGTATGCAGCATGCATTACACGTTAAACGTCTTTTTTTATCATACAAACAATTTTTCCCTCATTTTAAGTTTATTCTCAAGTATTTTGAAGAGAATTATGCTCAAAAAGAATGACGCACTGTAGTATAACTTCAGTAGACAAGTTATTTGAAATGTTTATTCAATAAATTCAACGATTGTTTTCACCTTGTTTTAGGAAAATCTTCGAAACTAATCAAGTAATATACAAAGTTTCAAGCACTAAATGAGAAATATTTCATGGGCAAAACATTTAATTAAGTCATTTTCTCAATCGATACAAAATGATATAGTAAACAAGTTAAATCAAATCCACAATTGAATTTATTAGTCATTGTGAGCTATACAGAAATAATGTAGCCAATTCATTTATAAATTATGGATGAAAATTGAAAATACTGGATATTTCACCTTTAACATAATCAACGTAAGTCACGTACGAATCCCGATATTTATCAATAACACACAAACACGCCGATGAAGAGTTAAATGCTAAATTATGAATTCAAAACTAGAGACAAACCGTGAATGTAATTCCCTTTGTTCTACCTATATTATTCTCTAATAATAACATTTTCAATGATTGCCACAATTTTGTTTCTGTTCAAAAATTAAAGAAACAATATAGTTTTTGAACAAAGACACTGCCAATGTGTCGGTTCGATAATATGTTAAGTTGATGCTTTGAAAATTTCTCAATATTTTGAACTCAGTCAATGTGTGCATGTATCAAGCAATATGTCTGTGGAAACATTTTCCATATTCGAATTTCGCCTTTTTCCCAAATTGATTTTGCGCAAGTTCGGTTCCACCTACAACAGCTCAGCGGAACTCGATAACATCTCAAGTATGAATCGTTTTATATTCACATTTTCTTCCAATGATATCCTAAACCTCCTGCTCCTGTCATTCAGGACAATCAAATCAAATTACATCAAATCTATTTTGTATCCATATTTAATGGATCAAAGAGAGAAAAAAAATCTCGAAAAGTATCTGATTTCATGATAAACTCAATCAAAAGGTGTGTCAGTATTTAAAAATTGAGGAAGTGAATTTGATAAGGAGAAAAAAAAACTTCGGGCGCTATAATAATAAATAAATTTCCTTTTGAAAATATTCTAAATGAAACAAATTCATTCATCTTTTCCTTTTCATTAGATCTTACCTGTGCATCACTTTTCATTCATACAATGTTTGTTTGATTTGAAGATATCAAAATTCTTGATTCAGGATTTTGTTTTTTTGCACCCTTTCTGGGCTAATTCAATGTGAAAAATCATAATAACAGTGTGCATGTCTTTTTATTTTATTCTCAAAGGATGCGATTAATCAATGAAATGAGATACTTTTAATTATGAAATTAAAGAATAAATGATATTTTAGCGTTCATTGACGTCTCTTAAATACCTTTTTTTTTTTTTTTAAATAGAAAGTTGGACTTTTCACTAAATTCTTTTGACATTTGGAGCCAATTTTTATCAAATATATATTCTATTCACTATTTTCACAATAGTGAAATATATGCGTTCAATTGAAAATACACAATTATTTAAGTCTGCATTACTCTACAGAGAATGCCCATTATCAATGCACATGCTTGTTTACTTTTCTCGTTTTTTCTCAATTTTATTTTCATTGAAAGACTGTTGACGTGTATGTAATTTGTAAATTTGAAATGCATAACAACATGAATAGATAACCAATTCATAGAATTTTTGATGTACGTACATCAAATAAAGGGGTAAAAAAAATGTGCGCTCATTGTTCATTGAAAAGTATAAGCTGTGGAAAATTGATTCGTTTGTTTGTTTCGATAATAAGTCATCGAAATAAAAGAAATACCTGCTGTTTTCAATCAAACAACTGTTTTGTGAGCGTTCATTTTTTCACCCATATACTTATTGTTATCTATTTGTGGTTTTTAACTCTCCACTACAAATACTAATCAAATAAATTTCTGATACCCTTTAAGGTTTTCCGATAAAAAAAAAAAACAAAACAATAAAACATATCGCTTTTTCTTCGCGCACCAAAAAAACACAGGGAAATTTACCACGAAAATGAATTATTTTTTTATGCATTTTGAAATAGGCAATTGAAAATTTTCTGTTATGAATCTTAAATTATTTCCGAACTCATCCAGAACTGTAAACTTTGATAATTGTGAGGACTCAATTTCCGTATTGCCAATGGATACTTTGTAAACTGATGAAACATTGCACAATTGTTATATTTGTTATTAACACATTCATTTCCTATATCATATTTAGTTGTTTCCGGTGTTTTGTTTATCGAACAGTGTTACAACATTGAAATTGAGATTATTTGTCATTTGAGGTGATTTAATCTCGATGGTGTATCGAATTGCAAGAATTAAAAACAACAATTTTTGTTTCCCTTTTACAGAGATTGGATGTTTTCGTTTTTGTTCTCCTTCCATTTGCTACCGCAAATGGTTATGGATAATTTTTCATTTGCAATGACTAAGTAAAAACCAGAATGAGTTGGGCAATGATAAAAAGAGTCATAAATAATGTGATTGTGGTCATAATGGTTCTTCGATAATGCTTATGACCCACTAACCTATCGTTATTTTTCTAACCGAAGTTATTACGTACGTTTCATTACAAAAGTAAACAATTGACAAAAGATGCGATTGAAAGAGATACACAGATAGAGAAAGAGAATGAGAAACAGAAAGAGAGTGTTTTTGTGTGTAAGGCAAATTCGCAAAGACTGAATTGAATGATACGAATAGAATGCAGTCATCAATTATTGTCCTCCTTCGGAAACGTTAAGAAGCCGATCAAGATGAGACATATGAATAGAGACAGAGAAAAAATTTTTTGTCAAGAACAAAAACCAAATTACGTATCAATGGTAAAATGTACAGCATTCAACTATTTTTGCTTCGTGATGTGTGCTCCGAGGACAAACAATAGAACAACAGCCGGAAAATTGTCACATAAATACATTGGCTACAATTATATATGGATACACACAAAAGCCATTTGAAGAGAGGCATTTATACGCTCAATAATGAAAACTTCACTGCAAGGAGTATTTTAGGCGCAAAAAAGAAGTAAAGAGAAATCACAGAAAAGCAAACCGTATTCATTTCCCTCTTATTCGAAACACACAGAGAGAGAGAGAGAGAGAGAGAGAGAGAGAGAGAGAGCACTTTTATGCTGCCGTATTATATTTGAATCGACAAACTAGTTCCAAATGACACCAAATGGAATGAAAATAAACTCACTCAGTGTGATACATGCACACAATCAATTTATTATCCTTGCCGTGCGCTCCGCGTATACTCCACCAATGATTCTATAGCAATTGTTTTCGATTTTCGTACAACGGCAAACACACGCAACATTTGTAGTAGTCAACAACAACATTTGCAAATGTTCATGGATGTATGTGCGAACGATTCACATTCAATCATTCATTCATTCATTCATTCCAGGGACGAAAGAACAAAGAGAAAAAAATCCGAGTCTATTGTTGCAATATGTATTTAACACTATCAATTTGTCACTGCGTTGCACAATGATGACGATAATTTACGATGCTGTGAGTGCCTGTGAACAATACGACCATCGACCGCAAATGTGGATTTTGACTCATTCACATCTATAGTGCGTTACGTAAATGGTATGAAGATAGATAATGACAGTTTGGCACCAGGAGCATACTTCATAATAGCGCATGCTGTGCATTTTCAATGCATCTATCAAAATGTTTGCATGGAGTGTTCGATGCTCACATTTTTATGACGTTTGTTGCTATTTTTTCTTTCTTTTAAATTTATATAATTCGAAAAGGAATATGTCGATACATTATTCAAATGAATATAAATCGAATCAAATCAGAAGATATATTCAAATTCAAAGTCATCGAAAGTCATATCTATCGAAAGTCCAAAACAATAGAAATGAATCGAATTATGCATTAAAATGTCAATGGAAAGTGGTATAATTTAAAGGAAGGCAGAAAGAACACTGCCACCAATTATATTTTGATAAAATTTATTTCTCTTGTTTCTGAATTTGTTGATAGGCCAATGAACACGTATTGAAATTCAATTTAGCATAATGAATAACAATCAGCCCAATTTGGGCGCGTCAAACGGCAACCAACTGAACGTTGGTTGGAAATTGTCGACCGGCGGCAATGCGATTTCATTATCAGTGACTTGCCTACGGCTATTGCTTTTTGTTCAAATCAAGAAACACATTTGTATATATGACTTTTTTTTGTTCACTTCTGTCAGCGATTGTTCCATTTTCTGAAGAATTTGCGCCAATAAAAAACGTTTCAATCATATAATTTCATATTTTTGGCAGCTGCTGCTGCTGCTGCTGCTGCATGACATCCTGATGTATCATTGACGATTGTATTTTTTGTTAGGTATATGTGTGCAATTTATAGACCCTACCTTACCTTTATATTTCATATGCTGTCTAAAAGGAAAAAATGTATCATTTTAATAAATGAAAAAGAAAAACAACGTTTGGTTTCAGTTTCAGCACAACGTTTACAACTAAAATATTTCTTTATTTGTGTTTTCATCCGATCCGCAATAACAATCATTTAGTTTTAGGATTTGATTTGCATAAATTTACTAGAATAGTTATAGAATAGTTATAAATGTTATAAATGTTCTTAAGTTGTAGCATTTATGCTCAATATTTAAGTATTTTTTGCTCAATTTGCCAAAAGTAGTTTAAAAATTGAAGAAAATAATTTTTAGCTTGTAATTCAAAAAAATTTAGAGATATTTTTTTTTTTTTTTTTTTTTTTGTTAAGTTAATCTAATTAAACATCCTCTTATTTGTTGATGTTTGAATTTCTACCGTGAAATGCTAAATGCCAATCATTCTGATTTATTTGAAAATATACCAATAAATTTGAATTGATTGTTTTACATCGAAAGGTTTTCATTGTTTTCTATTCGGCTCCATCATCCAATCAGCATAAAATTTAAACATGTTTAATATGATGAATAGCTTATTTTTGGTATATTTTTTTAAGTTTTGTTTTTATTTTTTTTTTTTTTTTTTTTTTTTTGTCTCTCTTATTTGAACGTAGTTACAAAAGCCGAATATTGTATTTATACAAAGCCTTTTTCAAAGAGCAATAGGAAAATCATGTTCAATTTTGTAAAATTACATACTTCAAATTGTATAATTTACTTCCTTGTTGACAACAATAAAAAAGAATAATACTTTATCAAAAACACATTTTTAATCATTTCACTGCCACTTAAATGACATGCGGCAAAGTGATTTGTCAAATCATACACATTGTTTTAAAACGTTTTTAAGCAATTTAATTGTGTTATTTGATTTGTATCTCTTTTTTTTTGTCAATTTGCAAAAAAAAAAAAAAAAAACAAAATTGTGCTGTTCATTCCATTCGTACATTACTGAATCGTCATCCAATTTGATTTTTGCAAAAATGATGCGAAAATTTTATATGCAACAAGAGACATTCTAGATTAATTAACAAGAATTGTCAGAATAAAGAGATTCCAGTTTGTTTGTACTTTATAGATATTTTCCATTTTCACCTTTAAATGGCTATGGTATAGATCAAAATAAAGTAACCTTTACACAACATTTATACTTTTTTCATTAGAATATGTTTAAATTTGTTTTTTTTTTCGTATGTGTGTATCATTCAAGCGAATAGATTTGGTACTTGTTTCCAATTTACACCGTGAACAAATTATCATTTTTTTTTTATTTACTCTTTTGTTCCGTTTCTTTTTTTTTTATCTAATATGAACTGTATGTTTATCTCATTATTATAATCATTGCCATCACAAGACAATTTTTTTGTTTTAATATATATAATAATAATTTCAGATTAAATTTTATGAAGTACCTAAATAATTTTAAATGTAAATATTAACATACACTAGTAGAGACTTTAATATTTCTTCATTGTTTTCTCATTGTGTGGGTTTGTGTGTGCTTTTGTTTTCTTCATTATTTTCCATTTGTTTATTAATATAGCTAAACGTACTGTTTACGGTAGGTTCCATGCAAGCGCATTCTATGTGCAGGCCAAAACAATATAGTTAAGGAAAACTAGTCTTCGTTTATTTTATATAATTTGATGATGTTTTTAGTTGTTGCATTTGCTTTCATTTTAATTTCTCATTCAAAATTGTTTTAATTGCATCAGCTAAGCAAATATAGAATATCGTTAGCATTATCAAAATCTCAGACGAGACCAGGTTTGATATCTAATTGATCTGAATTGTCTAGTGGATTCGATGAATGATGCATTTGATGCACCATCGACAATGTATGCTGGTGTGATTGTTGCTGCTGCTGCTGCTGCTGTTGTTGTTGTTGTTGTTGCTGTTGTTGCATATGCTGTGGGTGTGATTGATTTTGTTGTGCTTGCTGATGATCTAAATGGGTTTGTTGTTGCCCGTGCGCACTGTTATCATTATGATTTACCTCTTCAGAATCACTGCAAGATTCCGATGAGCCTTTCTTCGATGGATTACCATTGTGGGTTTTTACATGTTTTGCCAAATGATCACTTCGCATAAAGCGTTTATTACAAACTGGACAAGCGAATCTCTTTTCACCTGTGTGCGTTCGTAAATGTCGTTGTAATTCATCGGAACGTGTAAACCGTTTTCCACAAAATAACCAATTACATACAAATGGTCGCTCTCCAGTATGCCAACGCAAATGCGCTTTTAAATGGCTGGTCTTACCATAGACTTTACCTATGAAAGAAAGGCAAATAAATATATAATATACACAAAAATCTTGAGTAAATAAATTTATAAAATCTACATTAAACTTGAATTTCATTGAATAATGTCATAACAACAACAATCAATATTCATTTTTTTCTCTTTAAAATTAATAGTGTAAAACGATTTTCAGTGAACAATAAGGTTTTAACTTACCACAACCAGGAATATGGCAACTGTGAATGTTACGTTTTCGTAAATGCAAACCAGCTGGTCCCAAACGTTCAGCCTCTGAAAATATAACAAAAATAACAATTTATTTATATAACAAAGCAATTGAATGTTGTATTTTAACTCCAGAAAAAGTGCAGTTAGTTTTGGAAATAATTTCATTATTTTTTGTTGTGATTGACATCATCTTTGGTTTTAAATGTAGAAAATAGATAGATTTTAAAATAAATTAAAATGCTCACCTTGACAGTTCGGGCAGTCGCAGGTAGCTCTTCCTTTTTTATAGTAATTCAGGTAATTGGAAAGAGTTAAAAGAGTTAAATTAGATAAATTAGTTGAACAATAATTTTTAATAATATTTAATAATAATTAATAATATAATTTAATATCTCGAGTCAATTAATAAAAATATCAATTTTTAGGCTGTTGTCACCATTGAAATAAACTCATTATCCATTTGAGTAAATGCAACGAGAAATGTCCACACACATATATATATATACATCATTGCAACGATCGTTTCGCGTGGAAAGAGTTTCTCTGTAAGTGATGCTCGTTCATAAACAAAAACAAACAAAAAACAACAAAAACAAATTTCAAATATACCAACTTTCCAATGAATACATATGTGCTTGTAGTGGTGCAATCGAACCGTATTTATATGTCAATTGATTGACATTAGTACGAAAAGTCATCGCTTAGTTTACTTTTGTGATTCCATTATTTAAGACAATTCATATTAAACTTATTGCCAAATGTGAGTCTCAACGATTCAATCGAATGCGTCTTATTTCTGCTTGATTGTTTTCAATAATTCATTTCCATACTCACGTTGACCATTTGGCTATGATATTGAGAACGTATTGAGCAAATTGCTGACACCACAAGAAAATGTTCAAGTCGCCAACACAATCGTATTGACAAATCTAAAGCCACGGATAGCGTACCGATTTCAACTAGGTTTTAAACCAAAACCCAACCCAGTGAACTCAAGATATGAGAGGCTGCGAGGAAAAATGTTATTATTCAGTGTATTTAACATACAAAAAACAACAACAAATACATTGAATAATAACATTTTTCCTCGGAGCCTCTCATATAAAGAAAGAAAAGCGGTGGAGTTTTTTGAAAATACGACCAAATTAATCACATGGTTGCGACAACACGGAAAATCCTCATTACTGCTATTGCCTCTCACTGTGAGACAAAATGCCTCATATACAGACTTCTTTTTAAGAAGGACGAACCAGAAAATTAGTTCGTGCTTCTTGATAAGAAGGACGGATGGACGGACATATCAAGTTCGTTTGACACCTTTAAAGTAGACCGGTCGGCTTAGTACCACTTATTGTTAAGATGTCTTCTATCATCAAGGATAAACTCCCAAATATCAAGGATAAACTCCGTGTTTAACGCTGCTAAATTTATCAATGAGAATGGTAAGTTTCATATACTTCCAGTACGAAGAATGACTCCAGAAAATGCGTCGGAATTCAAGCACGCAAATGACTTAAGATGCGTTTTCCTAGGCCAACGATTAACAACGATTCCATACATTTACAATCGTTGACCACTTATTATTATAACGCACGTTTATAATTTTTATAAATTAATAAACAATAAGTTCTGATTTTCTATGAGCATACGACCATATTTAGAGAAGATTATCGAAAATGCGAAAGTGACAATATCAAAGGTTGAATTGAAGTATTCAGGTCTATTTGTAATAGCAAATGCACTGGAAATCGCAAAAGGAGTCAATCTTCAAAGTCTGTTGCCACAGTTCTACTCGAATCGCGCTATAATGATGAACAACATAGTGCAGATTCTACAAGGAACGTTGAAAGATGAGAGCGTATAGAAAAAAACACTCACAAATCTCGTTTGCATTCGTTTTCCTCACTCATTTAATCTCTGTTTGCAAATTAAATCACAACAAAGTATCGTTTGGATTTAAATATAAAAAAATATCCAAAAAACTCATATTTTTTCCTAATCGCCTAATAAAACATTTTTTTCCAATTCATTTTATTTTAAAATAAATAAAAAAGAAGAAAAAGAAACTTCTATTTGTAAATTTACCCGAATATCGGCGTTGAGATCGTGGTGATGGTGCTTGTGGTGTTGGCGGTGCTGTATTTGCTGTATGTGGCAACGTGAAACCACCAACCGATTGTGATGGTAAAATTTTATAAGTATCTTGAAGTAAATGCTGACCAGAGCTTAGCAAATGGGCAGTATTTGATAGTGAATGTGGAAATGATGAATATTCAGTGCCAGTTGCATAATTTGCCATTGTTGCATGCATACCAGCTGCTGCTGCATTGCCCATATCTAACCAACTTCCAGCCGTACTGTGCATATCCCACCATCCGGAATTAACTGATTCGGTTTTGTGTGTGGCCGATACTGCTGCTGCATTAAATGGCCAATCGTAGGCAGGATGTCGTGAATAAACTGACCCGATAGATGAATTATCAACCTTCCCTAAAAGACCTTGATGCATATGCGGTTCAGCTATTGTTGCCGTTGGTGTACCAGCAAAATACATGTCATTTCCATATTGTGATGTTGAATTGGCCATCGAGCAAGACGATACCACTGGACGGCTGTACAAACAAATACGAAAACGAAAATTCGATGAAGAAAAAAATGCAAATATTAATTACGGTTCGCCTCTGCACTTCGATCTATAGCCGTTTTGATTTTATATTAAATTTCATTGGAGATTTTAATTCAGAGATAATCTAAGATATATTTCTTTGTTATGAATTGTTCATTTACCTGGGTGTAATGTTTCCCATTGTTCCAGTCGTCGATAAATTTCGTTGTGAATCGATTGAATTAATATTATTTAATGTTGGCGAATGTTGTCCCATTGTTGGAGAGGCTGGGCTCTTTTTCCAAGGATGAAATCCTTTGCCAATTGCAGCATCGGCTAATGGGGGTGGTGATTTGCTCGATAATTTATTACATTGAGCAGCCAACATAGCCAACGGTGTACCACGTATGTTTGAATGATCCTAAAATTAAGAAGAAGAAGAATTATTACAATTTTTTTTTCTTGTTTTGCACATTTACTTAATCTACAAATTTAATGAATTCTTCGGCAACAATTTTTTTTTTCTTTTCCTCATTTTTGCCAGAAAATTGGTTGAAAACAAATACCAAAACCGTCTATGATATGGATGGAATATAAGTTGAAATGAACAAAAATTGTAAATTAAAAACTATTTATCCCACGGCTCTCACCCATTTGTTTTGTTATTCATTTGATGAAGAGAACGCACAAAATGCGAAATATGAAAAGAAAATGCACAAACATATAGGTATATAAAGAGATTTCATTGGCTTTGCGCTCAATGCGAGAATTTATTTTATTTAATTTGTTTACGTGTTTGTTATTATTTGTATTTGTATTTCTATTTGCAAGCCAAAGTACACATAGCTTTCTCATTCACCGGTTTCACGATACTCTTGCTTGATCATAATAGACAAATGTTTGGTTTTCTGTGAATCAAAAATAAAACTCAATTCTTCTTTATCATTTGCTCTTTTCATTCTACTCGAATATATATATTTCTTTTTAATTAAAAAAAAACAAGAAGAATTACGAAACAGAATATACGATATAACGCCAACAGAGCAGCAAATAAAAACAAAAAATAATTGAATCGAATGATATTCGAAACGAAATATTTTTACATAAAACCACAATTTTCATGTTTTGTGCGTTCATTACGTTTTCTATAAAAACAAAGAGAAATGCGAGAAGAAAACGCGTGTATCGATGGTGAAAACACACACACACACTCACATATTCCGAAAACTATGCACAATTTTTTCTCTCAACACAATGTTTCACTTGAATGTGACGTAGCTGGGAAGGAAGCGATTGATGTATTGTACATAGTTAATTTTTAATGAGCGATGGTTTTAGTTTTGAACAAATTATCTGTTAGAATGCAACAATTCTTTCAATTTTCAAGCTTCAATATATTTTTTTTGTCTTTATTTTTCTGTTGCTGTATTGACGTTGGTCAATGCGCTTGAACAATTTCACGGCATGCAGATTGATTTCATTGAAGGTAAAATTATAAAAATCATACAATCGCCATTTTTTCAAGACGTACATTGTACAATATGTAATGGAGGTTATGCAGGAAAATGACAATGTGACGACGTTGAAAAATATTTAATAAATGCACATTTGCATAAATTATGAAACAATCATGAAAAATTAAATTGCTTTTGAACTTTAAAAAATCAATATATTCCAACACCGGAAAATGGGAGCCGCAATTGGTTAGTTTTATTCAGTTGATGACGATGACAGTGACGACGATCCAAATTGAAGCTTCCACCATTATGTTTCTGTTTTTTTTTTTTTTACTTGGAGCAAGTTTTCTGAAATTTTTTTTTTTTTTTCTTCAAAAAATGCCCTTAACTAATTTCATTGAATTGTTCACCAATTTGCAAACACTCAGTGCGCTGATAGCCAATGACAAACCTCAACTGAGACGAACAAAGTCAAGTAAAGAAAAGCGTGAAAGGAAAATAAAAAACAGAAAAAAAAAACTGCTGGTCGATGTGCTCGTGAATAATAATAATCATAATGTCGATCAAAAGCATTTGGCTTTTTGATCAATTTAACCGACGCTACGTTAACTTTGTACACCGATTTGTGCAAAGACTTGATTTTATATGGCAAATGCAAACGCCTAAATGTCGAAGCCATTTTGCTTTATTCACGTTTATAAAGTGGCGAATGAAAATAGCGCGCCAACCAAAAATGGCATTTCAACCGATGAATGCTCTCAATGTTGCTGTTGCTATTGCTATTGCTGTTGTTGTCGTTGTTATTGTTGTTGTTGTTGTCCATTGATGTCGAATTCACGGGACCTGCATATTTATTACAATTATGACAATTTGCATCGCGAATCGTTTCATACAAGTATTATTTGCGTACGGCATTAACAAGTAAGCTGTTCAAAGTTAAGGTGCTCGCGTTTATTATTTTTTTTTTTTATGCTACAACATTTTTGCTTGTTTTTTTCCACTCGCTCTGTACTCAGAATAAAATTCCGTTTCGCACGTAGCAGTTTTTCATTTTGCAGTTGCAATAATCAAACTGAGATGCAATTTGTACCATTGGATTGTGCATGCCATATCAATCGATTCTCGCATTTCATTACAGAACAAACTGAAATGAATATGCATTTTGACCTACAATTTTGAATTTAGTTAACAATCCATCAATAATAATGCCCATTCGTGTGTTTCTTTTTTGCTTCTTCAAAATTCGTCGTCGATTGTTCATGGCAGCTGCTTAGAACGGAAAATAAAACAATAAATATTGAATTTTTCTTCATTTGCTTTGACTCGATTATTGTATGGTATGGCAAAAGGCTAATCAATTTACACGTAGTCTCTGACCAGTTCTACTTCAGCGGTCTATTATAAAAAATGATTTATACCGATTAAACGGAACATTTGGATAAAAACAGACGATTATGAAATTATTGTTTCTAGAATTAGTAGTTTTGTGGGACTTTGGTGAAGCTGCCGAAAAAGCATAAAATTTCGATGAATAAATAATAAATTCGAGGGAACCTTTTTTTCCATTCATAATTTAAAGAATCGCTTTGTTTCCGGTTTGAATAAATAAAATGAGAAAACATTGGATCGAATGATTTTTCGATCGGAATATTAACTAATATATTTTCAGGTGTCAAGAAATCTGTAATTAAATGCCGTCGGAAAACGTCGACCAATACATTTATTCTTCATACGAAGATAAAATTAATCTTGTATTCCATTTGTTTAAATGGAAGTTAAACAAAGCAAATTGTCAAAATGGTCAAATTTTTCATAAAAAGAGAGTAAAAAATTCTTTCGGATTTTTCATTTTTTTTTTTTTTCTTTTGAACTCATCGGCTTATGTTTGAACCAACAAAAATTTGTTGAACTCAATTCATAGAAAGTATATTTTTTGCGCAGACACAACTAAAAAGCCATAAAAAAACATGAATATGTTGGTACACATCTCTTCAAAATGGAATAAATTAATAATACAAAAATGACATGAGCACCTACTTCACAATGACAGTTTTTTTCATCCTTTGCCACAACAAATGACAAACCATTGCAATAACAAAAAGGACAACACAATGAACCGAATTTGGCACACTCAAATACATTGTTGTTTTCAATGGACATTTCGAATATTTGTGTATGTTGCGCTCTAAATTTCGATTTGTTTTTCTTCTCTTTCGTTTATATTATGTTTCACGTAAGCGTTACAAATCGATTTCGTGCAAGGAGAATGAAAAAAAAGGTGAAAAAAATTGAGCAAACAATACCGAATTGAGTGCACAATGAATTTAAGCGCCCAGCTTTTAAAATGTTTTGTCTTGTTTGGCCTAAATCAAACAAATTCAATAGAAGTTGCGAAAAAAAGGAATAATTCCGAGATGAAGAAAAAATGAGAACAAGAGGAGAAATAGTGTCCGAAAAAAAGGAAAAATAATAATAACACTAATCCATGTGATGTAGAGTGAAAGGAGCAAACTTCATACTGTGCTACATCATGCTCAAAATCACCTTATTTATTATTACCCACGTTAAGCTGACATTATCCCGAATTAGCCAATGATTAGTCTTGTGAATATCGGTAAATACTATTAACTTTTCAAAGAAAAAGCTATTTCTATTCCGTTGTTATGACATACTCTTAATTCCTGTTAACATTATGACTATTTATAACGTTTTTCTTCTTCCTCGGTTTTATTTTTCAATGCTATTTTGTTCGCAGAAATATTTTGTGATTGCACTTTTCGTTCTTTCTTCATGTCATTTTTACTGTACTGTAGTGAAAAAAAAACTTTCTCCTCTTGAGATATGTATTGTATATTCTCAGCAGGACACTTTTTAAAGTGGAAAACTTTTCAATAAACACCACCAAAAAAAAAGAAAAAAAAAAATATATTCCGTTTGAACAGCCGACTGAGAAAAAAATCGTTTCTCATTAAATATTTAATCACATTTTGAAGGAGGAGGCACTTTATTTTTAATTCAATTTAATATTCAATTGTGGATAATCTATGAGTTGTGTTCGCCGTTCAGATGTTTATAAAATAATATATGGAAGATCATCAAATGGAAATAAAAATGGCAAGCTGTTGCGGAAATAAATTTTCTAAAATATCTCTTGGAGACATTAACAATTTGTAAAAAAGGGGGTAGCCTGAAAGTAGATAGTAGGGAGATACATGAGAGTGATTTCAAATAGTTGATCCAACTGATTTCCACAGATGAATAAAATGCGTATCGTTGTTATATAGCAAAGACATAGACATAGACAAGAGAATCTAACAACTAGAATACGTAGCTAGTTTATTTACACGTCATGCGTAACCTGTTGGCGTATTACGTGCCAGAATGCGTACTATGGGCGTGTTTTATGAAAAATAACATTTCATGTAAAATACATACAGTAACAGCGATTGGTAGTATGGTTGTTGAATTCGAACAGGCCGGCGCACTGCTATTTCATTTAATTTTCGTACATATTCGATTGATGTACTTGAAAATGTTTCTCGTCATTGAATCTAACAATGTATAAAATCGCTCCCGTATTTCGTTAGTTTTCGAGAAAATGTAATGTCCAAGAGAAATAAAAACCGTTTATTCTGCACATGAAACATACATGAACGTGATGGAGTGAGAAAATCCAAGTCAAATGTAGTAGCTTGTGATCCAAAAGGCCACTTTGTGATAATTGTTGTTTCAAATATTTAATTTTGTACTTTTCCTATTTTGAATAATTCACTTGATTTTTTTTTTGTGTTTCTCCTTTTGCTTGTCTCTTCAATTCTGTTGTTTATGCATTCGGTTGCGCATTCTTCGTGCAAATCCTCTGACATTACGATAATCGGTGCTTTAATATCCACTTTATCAGCGATTTACAATTTTCGCCAACCATTTTTTCAACTTCTGCAAATTAAAACTACTGCCGCGAATTCTTTATAGTACCGTTTTTTAATGCGCTACTTAACTTTTATGCATTTCGAATTCGAGTTGGGTTGTGATCCTACTAAATTATCGACTCGTATATGGTAGAGAAAACACATATTACGCGACTATTGGGCATGAGTTTTGTGCCTTTTTTTCTACAATCGTTCGCGTAGCATAAAAATAAGGTGAATTATCTGAACTAAAATGTGGTAAAACTGTAACACAAACAAAAAAACACAACGCAGCACAGCATAAGAATCCCTAATAACAGTACAAAATGAAAAATAAAATGTTGATTGGACGTAATGATTATTGAAGCAATGTCTCGTTCAACACAACATCGCAATGAATATATCTGATCGCAATCGATTTGCTTGATATCAGTAACCCAAGCACACAATATTATGTATGCACTTGCGAGCGCATAGGTGGATTGGATTCAAATTGCAAAATTACACTTAAATAGAAACGTAAGAAGTCAGAAAAATCCAAATGGGCGAAAATCCTCATCGAATACATACATACATATCGTAGAAGCAAACGACTGAATCGCTGAATTGGTTGGCAATAAAAAAAAAAAAAAAAGATTAGTAGTAGAAGCAAAGGGAAAAAAAAAGAAAAATAAAATAAGGAGAACAAAGCAAGAGGTAAAATGAAAATATTTATCGTAGCATCGCGATATTCACTACAACTGAGCAACTCCACACATAAGGAATATCATAGCAATTTTTGCGCAAGCAATTGAAAATATTTTCTAAAATGGATTTCTATTATATGTTTGGTGAACATTGAAAATTAAATCAGCGATTCAAAACCATAATTATTGCACATTCTGTGCACTTCTATTCGCAATGTAAAAAAATAGATATTATATTTCACCGCGCTTCCACATCGTTTTTGTATAAGCCACGACGACGACGGGTCGGACGATAAAACATTCAAATGGGCCCATATTTGTTGGCTAAGGTGTTTCAATTCAAGCACATATTCCGATAGATTCAAATAAAACATCTTAAACAACTTTTGCAATATTTTCTACAGTTTGGTTTTCTACAATTAGCTTGTATTTTGTCTTTTACCGTGCACAGTTGTATCTCGTTTTTTTTTATTTGTATCAACTCGTTTGGAGAATCGAAACATAATCCAATCCAATCCAATCCAATCAAATCCAGTTTATATATAAAAAAAACTACACATTTAATTCATCCAAGTACTTTCAAAATTGCACACGTGTTAGTTCACGATTTTGTTCACATTTAAATAAGAGTCTAAATCTAATATGGATTCATCAGATCAGCTACTTTACACTTCGAAACGAACTGCCCACATATTTTTCCAAAAAAAAAAAGAAAAAAACAACTACTGTTTAAATTGCTTTACTGTCATTCCTAAATCACCATCAAATTTGTATCATCATTGACAACTGAATTTAACAAACTCACTACACAAACGAAACGAAATGAAATCCAATTTAAACGTGATGAAGTTTTTCTAAACGTATTTTGTGGTCCAATATACCAACAAATTTCAGATGCATGATAATATCAAATTGGTTTTCAACTATCAACTACTGTTCGCCTCACATTCATATATTGATGGTGGATGAGACAATTTCGAATTGGTAAAAACAGTGGCGTGAGATAACAAATATTCACATTTGCGATTAAATTAAAAAGAGATCATCCATTTGGAAATCTCTTCATATTCTCTGGAAGGCCATAAAAATGAGCAAACATTTCAAGATGAAGAAAAAAAAAACAACAACAACAAAAACAACAACCGACTGAGAACATAAAGTTGGTTGTGCGCAGAAAATGATTAAATGCAACTGAAATAACGAATTTTGATGTGATTCCGAAAACCGCATACATTTCATTGGAATGAAAATGGATTTCTTGAAGAAAAATCAAGAGAAAAAATAATAATTAAAGGAACCAATCGGTGTTGTGTGCATGCGATAAATGGATTTAGTTGAATATTGTAAAACCGTCTAGACTTTTTTTGCTTGAATCAGTGTTTTATTTTATATTTTATATTTATTTATATTTTTTTTTCCCTTCAACTTCTCTTCTTGAAATTAATGGTTTTCGGATCGAGGCAATTAAATGATCTGGTAGCAGAAGGAGAAGAAAACTTGCAAATAAAATTGATTCGCCCGTAAACCAGAAGTAGCAACGTGCTGCGTTTTAATTTATTTCAGAGTGGAAGTTCGTTTAATCGCTTTTTGGTTCTACTGAATTACGATTTGTATTCATACAAAGAACATGCAAAGACAACAAGTTCTTTCAAATCGTGGTAAAACAATGGGATTTTACACATTTTGGTTTCGGTTCATTTAGCAAAACTGGGTATTTGATTGTAATATCACTTAAATTGCGCGGGGATGATTCAATGTGGCAGTAATTGTTGGTAGACGATTGCAGTGGAAAGAGAAAAAAATATATTGTCTATTGAACACTTAAATCAATCAAACGTTTACATATCCAATGCATAATTGATTGTATTTATGTGGTTGTAACAGAAATTTCATGCTTAAACAAACGATCTTGTTTTATCAATAGTTTTGTTTAAATATTAAACACGGTAAATGCTGGAACAAAGACAACAGAATAGAATAAAAAAAAAGTTGTTTAAAAGCAATTTGAAGACAATTTATTTAATTGCGCTTAGTCGGTGTCGACTCTATGTGCACAAAGTACTTTGAGAGAGTTCGCGTATAGTTTTTTTTTATGTTTTCAAAGCACCGCATGACATGGTTAACTGAATTGTATAAACATTTCACAGTCGTTACTTCGTTTAACGTTTTTTCCGAAATTAATAGTTAAATTGGTTTAAATGAGCATTAGAAGAGAATTCAAAACATACATATGCAAACTTATTTTAATTCGAGAGCATTTTTTTCATTAAATAAATTTAAAAATCGCTTTAGGCAATTGATAATTTTTTGCTTATCCTCTAAATTACCATGCAAATTTGTCTTTAGTTGCTTCTTTAGTACTGAAGAGAATAGAATATAGTTTGATTCTGGAATTTAAATGGAATTCATTTTTTCCAAAATATCAACCCTTCTGTATGCTTATTCGTAGTTGATGGTTTATAACATTTTATGAACCAAATATTTCTTTTGTTTTTTTAATAATATAGTGTAACCGCAATACTCGTCTGGCTTCCGAAATGACCTTTGCGTCTGTTTCGATTATTATTTCCACATGCCAATGGATAAGAGAGAAAAGTACATTATATTTAAATTTGATTCAAGTGAAGAGAAAAACAAAATATTATTGACGACCTACTTATATTTATGTTACACAATGACTGTCTATAGAAGCAGACGACATATGCTCATCCATACAAAATAATTAACGTATTCAAAATTTTACACAATTTCAAGAATCTGATACATTACAATGTGGCATTAACGTATCGAGGGAAATGAAAAAAAAAAAAAAAAAAAAATTTGTCATTACTAAATGTAAATAATATTTTTTTTTTCTCTCAATTGACCAAAGAGAAATAAACTCAACGGAAAATTTTCACAAAACTTCGAACTGAAGAAAAAAAATAAATGTTCATCTAGTATGTGTGTTTTACGTAAATGTTGTCAGCGTGACGATTTCCTCCATGCATGTGAACGGAAAAATCGTTTTTTGACAGTTTAAAAAGCATTTTCGATCTAAATGTGGTGCATAGCCGTTTAGCAGTTGTGTGGGTTCCGGATCATCAAAGCGCATAATGCCCCATTTACAACAGCGCTCCAAATTGTTATTATACGCAAAACACTGGTAAATGAACATGTTAAAACAAGATACTCCACAGTGCAAACACACATCACTAAGGCCAACGAAAAAAAAGAGAACGAAAGAAAAAGTGAGAGAGAGAGAGAGAGAGAGAGAGAGAGAAAAGAGAGAGAGAGTGGGAGAGGGAGAGCAAGTCAAGAGCACAAAAACGCATATAATGGACAAGGGAATTAGTGAGCAAACAGAAGAAAACCGCAATGCATTTAAGTTGTACGTCTGCTTATTCAGTTCAAGTCGATTGGCTTGGAAACCACCAAATTATGAATATAAAATAATAAATAAACACTTATGCTACTTAATAAAAAAAAATTACTTCCCTAAGTAAAAGGTTTTCCTTTCATGTGGTTGCATTATAACAAATACGTGAAAATATTCCGTCAATTTTTTATTTCGTTTTTTTATTCATCCAAACTTTTTTTTTTTTTTTTTGTTATTTTCATGTTAGCGTGAAATTGTAAATAATGCAAATTTTTTTCTTATTCAATTGAATAAAGCAATGAATAGTTTGACTAAATGCGGGCAAATAGATCAAACATTGTTGTATTTTCTATTCTATTTATAGATATGTTATACTCTTAAATTGTCGAGTGGCTTTGTTCTGAAAATTGATTATATTCAGATAAACAGAAAATTACAACTGATTACACGAATTATTTCCATGATATGAATATGTCTAGATATCAATGTTGATCGAACAACAAAGTCACACCTAAAGCAAAAGCGCTGATTGTAATAGATAAAATGTTGCGGCTTAATTTTCTATCGAATAAAAATAAATACAAATGCACCGACTTTAATTGTTTCATTGTATTGAAACAACACAATATCCTTTCCCTCGAGCTGTTTCGTTCATTGAAATACAATGTTGCACGCTCCATAAAATCTTTTACCGGTTAGAACAAATATCACTGATTAACTCGTTCTGGGATGCAAATCATTATGATTTTGATACTACCAATAAAGCTATTCAACTCGAAAATTAAGCCCCGTTTCACTCGTTTGCGTTGGTTATGTTTTTTTATGCTATAATGAGTTTTACGATCGGCACGTAAGAAACCAAGGATAAGGATTACCTTTACTACTAAGGATTTCATGCAATAAATATATGAAATAAAAATAAAATGCCATCAATTGACATGCAACATTTTTTTTCTGCTCAAACTCAAAAAATGCGAGAAAAAAACTATATCAATTGCTTCAAGCCGTTGCCTACATCACATCGCTACTTTTTGTTTGTTTGTCAACATCTGAGAAATCAGTCTTTGATTTCTTTTCCTCTTTCATGTAGAAAACTGGTTACAATGCCAGATGGTAGACTATATAAACACCTAGGCCAGATTGCTGTTTAATTTTTGAAATCAGAAAGAAATTGTGTAGAAAAATATATTTTTGACGTTGATTGTTGTTTCGTTTTTTCTTCTTCTTCTTTTTCTTTCATATGTTCATTTCTTCGTCAAAGCATCGACTTTACAACAGATACATTCATCTAACAACCTTGAATGCAACCTTAAGATATTGTAATTGACCATAATTTATTTCTTCTTAACTGTATATTAAGGTTTGTTATGAAAAATTGTGGTCGTGTGATGTAATAGTCTATAGTAAGGAAATTGAGATTATGCCCCTTGATAAAGCATGGAATAGTAGCAAATATCCAATGGTGTGAATGATATTCTATGATCATGTTGAACAAAATAACAACAAAATCGTTGATTCTTCTGAAAAATGTTTTTTTTTTCAGTCACCAATTATGAGTGGGATATTTGGTGTATAAGTGTTAAGATGTATGAACGATAGGCCAATTCTGAATGACTTAATAAGAGTCAAAACGATAGAGGAGCAATAACTTTCTCGAATAAGCACAATTCACCTTTGGCAGTTTAAGTTTTCTTGGCACAAAACAGAATTGCTTATCAGTACAAATTGTTCGAATTAAATCTTAGAAAAGCACGTATAAAAGAGACGAAAGATAGAAAGAAAGAAAATATGATGGTTTGCATCAAATTTCTTCACACCTTGCAGTAAGTTGTGATCGTCATTGGAATAAATTGTAATTTGGATTTAATTCACCATCATCATTATTACGTGTAATCCACATCGTCATCATCATCATCATCATCAGCAATAGAAAACGATCTTATTGGATCATGTCTTCATTTAGTAATAACGTGCGCGCGCGTTGCACAAAATTATAATGAAAATTCTTTGTATTCAACTGGTTGTAAATTGCATGAGTGTCGGATGATCATAGCCACAGCGACAACATTTTGGACGAACAAATGAATCTTCTTTAGTTTGATTTTGCCTCTAGATGTTCACTTCTAGGAATATTCTCTTGTGGTTTTAAATGCAATAACAAGCGGAAACGACGTAATATGCAATTATTATTGTCGATCATATGACTATGTCATGATAAACATTCAACGTAATACCAAATGAACTGAAGACATTTACACTTCGATTTGCTGGCTAGTGTTTTTTTTTTTGCCATTTTAAAACATGTCTTGCTGCACCAATTCAAATTTATTGCATTTTTCTAAGAGAATTGGTGAAAATTGAATAGTTTTATTTTCAACTGAATTCGCAATATCGACATATGTGATACTAAATGCAATTCTTTTTAGTTGATTCTCACATACACACAATATGTGTTTACACTTGCTTGATTGTCGGTATAAATCAAAGAATATGAATTTACATTAAAATTGTACGAAAAGAACGACGGATGAATGAATGAATGAATGAATGAAAATAAAAAAAAAATAAATAAAAATATGAAACGAGAGGCCAAAACAAGAACTTAAATGAGTTATTGGTACGGTTAGGAGGCTATTTACAAAACGGTTGAGACAGAAAAACCATTAAAAGGAATTGAGAAAAATCTAATCTGTATTTAAAATAAAGGAAAGAAAAAAATTAATAAATAATTATGCCTTTTTCTATTGCTTTTCTCAGTTATGTTGTAGGTTTTTTTTTTTATATTTCGGGGCGGCACAACATGAAAAGTACCAAATTTGTTGGTGTTTTATATTTGTTCGTGGAGAGATCATAATTTCTTTTGCTCATTTTTTTTTTTTTTTTTTTTTTTTTTTTTGTGCTCGTCATCAAATAAAAAATGTTAATACATTTTGAGCGTGAGCTCAAAAGACTACTAAATAAAATAGAATGAAAATGACCTCAAAAATAAAACGATGATGATGTGTTATTTATTATTTGTTTGAACTAAATATGTAACGACGTCATGAAAAAGTGTTTATTGTCAGTAGTTCATATTGTATGTTAAAGAATAAGAAAATTTGCAAAACACTTCATTTTTATTAGTACATAAATGTAGGCATCTCCAAAGTGCCGAAAGTCTAAGATCACCGGAAAATGTTTGCGACTGAGGTAGGTGTTTATTTCAGTTGTTTAATATTCTAATGTGCGTAGCAAAAAAGCATTTTGTCATCGCAATGAATAAATCACCATATGGCATGGGGCCACAATTCATTTTGGGTGAGTGTGATCGTGCGCGACACATGTTCCGACAAAGTATGAATCAAAAGCAGAAACTAAAACATGAACGAACAAACGAAACAAAAAAAAAAAAGAATGGTAACGATTTTCTTTATCGCCACCATAAATTTATTAAAATGCATTGGAAGTGACATGTCGACACATATATTTCGCTAACCGAATCTCGAATCTCTGATATAGATACTGCCGACACTCACATTTATATACTCACACTTCAAACCAAATCTCATAACTCGGAACGACTGTTTACCACCATGCCAGTGTGTTGTTTGTTTATTTGTTGTTCTTGCTTAACATGGATCATGGATACAGTCAAAAAAATGAAGAATCCACTCTTGTATGCAAATATGAGCAAATAATATTTATATACAAATACCTTTTCGAATAAAAGCAGTGAAATTAAGCCGATTTGCGCACAGAGAGCACAGGCATTATTACATTTTAAGGCCGTCAGCACAGCAGGTTTCAACACTGCTTCTTTTTAAACCGTCAACTTACTACGCTTTTATGTTCAAACATTGGCTTATCTTCATTCGTTCTCTTCTCTTTTTCTTTTTTGTAGAAAACAGAAAGATGAAAATTCTGTCTCAAACTAAAGCAACTCAGTTAAAATTTCAATAAAGTTGTATATGGATACACTTGGAAGCCACTGAAGCGGCAACCAATCGACTGTGCGCTTAAAGAAGCGAAATAAAAATGAAATAACATACCGAATCAAATGAAAGTCAAACAGAATGTCAAATGATATATCGTTAATTCATAAATTGAATTGTTTCTTTTTTTTGCACGCCGCATGTCTAAAATGTATGTCAAGAAATAGTGAAATTTTTCAAATGATTTCATCCACAAGCAATTAATTATCACAAAGTGAAATGAATGTGGACAAATTGTGCACATCAAAACACGTTTGCTACCGGATATACAACATATGAAATGAATGTTCTGATTTGAAAACAGAACTATTTTCATGGCATTTTAATGAAGATGTTAGCCAACATCTTAATGGTGAAGGTATTGGTTCTTTTTCGATTTTTCAATGTTTCAACCATATCATCAAAGAAATGAAACATTTCCATGATAAATGAATGGAATTTATTTAGGTATAAGATATTTTTCAAATGTTGAATACATGAATTATTGGTTGAGAAAAATTAATGAAATTTTTCAATAGTTTTTTTTTTTTTTTTTTTTTTGAAAACTGATTAATCTAAATAAAAATAATTAAAACTGTGAGTATTTTGTGAAAACTGTCGGTTATACTGCAAGTATATGTATATATATAAAATATTATTCCATTACAACGACCGGATCATCGTAAAGCAAGTATTATTTGCACTAATTCAACTAATAATTTCAAGCGAACTATATGCATGCCGGTCGATTGCATTCTTGGAAAAAAAAATAGTGTAACCATGTTGACATTGTCAGCTCCGGGGTATGTTCTACAAGAAATGCCTTAGCACAATCATGATCGAGTTTGAATATCATGCTACATACTTGATAAACGTTGTAACACAATGAATGCAATAGTTGTTGTCGACTGTTAGCATAAAACCATTGTGGTTCCATGCAGCGAGAATGAAGAGATCCAATAATAAATATATGAACGATCATTTGTTGGAAGAGAATAGCAATGCATGTGTCAAATGAGTACAGACAAAGTGAATGTAGAAATATTTTTGCTCGAGAAATCAAGCAATAAAATCAAAAGCGACGCGCTTGATTGGATGTCAGCCGGGCTCGAATCAAACGATAAATCGCTTCTGTTAATTTTGATTTCTCTATGTGAAAATCCAACAAAATCCATCAACTCATCTGATGATATATTCAATTATGCGAACACAATGCATTTCTCTTGAAATTCATCATTGACAATTGGTTCAATTTAAGTGTCGGCGCTTAAATACATTTAATTCAAACGAAATATTCCGCGTGAATGAAATAGATTTCTGGAAATGTGCGACATTCCTTTTTGTTGATTTAATCGTAATGCGAATTTAAACTATTTTGTTTGCATTATAAACAGTTATTCATCCTAGTGACATTCCAAATGCGAATTTATTTCATTCCTCTAGAGGAAGCTTAAATTATGAATGAAAATATGTTCAGGTAAAATACTTGGAAGAATGAACTGAAGAAATAATCTGGAATGTTTGTTAAAATATTTTTGCATAAAAATTCTATATTACTAATATTATTTTCTTTGGAGAAATATCAACATATTGTTTAAAATTGGCATTTGGCCTGAACATTTTTTTTTTATTTGGTCTCTGAATGAAATGGCTGTTACTTTTAACCCGACTGCATTTGCATTGAAATTTTAATCTGCGTGTAATATCTAGGTCGTGTTCTGAAAAGTGTTGATTGAATAAACTCAAAAGCCCCCAAGCACTTGCACAATAATACTTTGAAAACATGCGGATTACTATGAATGATAAGCTTTAACGGCAATATATATATACTGCGTCACACACCCTCATCACATGCTCACGATCCTATCATATTATACAAATGTTTTCTTTTTGTTTTGTGTTTTGGAAAAAAAAAGAGGGTGTTGTCTTGCCGACACCATACAATGCAAAATTGACGAAAATCAAATTATTATGGTTTCGAACATCATTAAACAATAATCAAATAAAGTCCAAATTAAGACTTGAACAACAAACAGCGGGAAGTTTTTGGCAACAAATTCTTTCAAAGAGAATATTGTCTTGAAAATGATTAAATACCGCGCAGTGAACCACGGTGAAGTTGACATTTATGATGAAAAGTCAAGGAATAATTTTTTTTTTTTTAAAAAAATATATTCCGCTTGTTTTATTTTTCCTTCTTCATTTCCATATTTGTAAAGGGAATTTGAAGGAGAAAGAAAAGAACATTGAACAATTATAAATGCATGTGGAACAATTATGTTGTTCGAGTGTACAACACTGCGATAATTGATTGAATTATAACAAATTCCATAAAAAATTCAGTAGCATCAAAGCATTTTGACATGTTAGTCATTCAAATAAACTTAACTTAGTTGTAATTAGAAGATTAATTTAATTTCATTTCATTTGTAATTTCGATAATATTCCGTTGTGAACAATGTGTATTTCAATTATTCAAATCAATTGAAGGATGAAATGATGGAATATAAATGTGAATGAGAAAATAAACAAACAGCTGAAAAGACAATAGTTTCATTTATTATTACGTTCTGAATAATGACAAATTCAAAAGAATGGCCGTATTTTTCTTCGATGTGTCATTGTTTTTTTTTTTTTTTTTTGTATTCATTTCGAGATAATAAGCACCTTTGAAATCTGTCGAACATGCGGTACATAGAGAAATATCGTTAAACTTATTACATATGCTGCTCCCACAAATTGTGGCAATTATATGTGAACAGCTCAACTACTAGAAAAAGGATGACAAGAGAAAAAGCCGAGAGATTATTACAAAATATGGAAAGGGTTACAAACGGTTTCCGTACCCATCAAAAATGTGAAATGTCACAGCCAAACGGTTACAAAGAGCAGCAATTATGATTTATTACGTATGAAAAAAAGAGCCATTTTTACCGTCCGAAAAGTATCTCGTCTGTGTCTGGACAGTGTTTCAAATTGAATTTTTCCAATAATTTATCAATTTTATTGCCTGAATTTCCAAATATTCCTTGTATTTCAATTGAATTGAAACTTTCGTTTATTCTTCTCCTATAACGTTAAACATATGTTGTTATCTATATTGTGCTTTAGTTGGGTGACATTAATTGAGTAATTAACTGAAATTAGTTTCAATCATAATATGAGGAAATTTAATTTTCTGATAAGCAAATGTGATTGTGATTTTCCATAAATTTGATGATGCCTTCAAGGCAATTAAAATGTCACCATCAAGAAAATTGCGTTTTCGGTTGAATTCTGACAACGACATTATTCAAATTGTCCGTAACGATTTATCAAAATAAAAGACCGATGCAAATCGACGAGTAAAAATCGAATATAAACGATTGATGAAATATTTATTATGAACGCGCCTTATTCTGACAATCGATTCCAGCCATTTGTTCAAGCTGAGTTGTCACAGCATTACGGCACACACCAAAAATCACCAACACGGTTTGACTCGTGACATTCACATTGTCTTTTCAATTATACGGCTTTTGATTAAATCAACGAAATTTACACCCATTAACAGCGACAAAACTGGTGGATATCGAAAGAGCATTCGATTAAATTCGTCGTTGATGCAACTGAAATAAAGAAATTGCCCATCAAAGAAAATGGCGATACTTCAATGAGTAAAGAGATCGATTCATGTATTTTGTTTATAAAAACCCTGCCGAGCTGTTTAACGAAACAAAAAAAAAAAAAAAAAAAAAAAACAGAGAAAAATATGGTTTTGCCGTTTGTCTATGTAGTAGTTTCCATTGGTGGGATCTCAAGTTACAATTAAAAAGCATTACGTTAGAGCATGACAAAAGCGAGCAGAGGATGGAGAGTAATTTCGTTTTAAAACTGAGATTTCAAATCTGTTGAAAGGAGGAAGGATTGAACTTTTTTCTAGTTTGCATGCATTTCAATTGTAGTCCTTTTTTGCTGCTAAGCGCAGATCAACGTGATATCCGTTTGGCGATGGGTTTTGTTTGTAGTAGCTTGATATATTCCATTGCCATTTTTTTTTTATTTCTCCCACCTGGATGCAGTGTGTTCAATTTCAACAATATACATTTACAGAGAGCACCCTTTTCACAGTATGTACCAAACTATATCAGAAACTTTAACGCATATCGAAAAAAAAAGAAGTGTGCGAACGCAAAAACATTGAATACATCCACAGGAAACTAGTTTATCTCAGTAGAGATATGCTGCATCCTATCCCATACCACATCAGTATAATAACCATTTTCATCACAATAAAAACTATAATATGCAGTTTGTCGTATGTTCACAAAAATCCATAAATGTTTCGACATGAATACCAATAGGCCGCGTCCATAGCGCACAATGTGCGCAAACGGTAAAACATAATCATATATATTTTCAATGAAGGTAAAATTACAATAATCAACAATGGCAGCTTTATTTTTTAGTTTTTTGTTCTGCTGAATTGAAATTCGAATCATCAATTATTGTAGTAGTTGTCTCGCCAATGACAAATATTATTTTCTTTGTTCGCAACTTGCATTTGACAAATGAAAAAAACGGAATTCCGAAATAAATATGGCTGCGAATACGAAAGGGGATCGAAAGGGAAAAAACTACGCGATAAATATGCCAACGATTTTACAGTAAGCAGAAAAAAAAAAAATAAAAATCCTTCAGCAGACGCCATTTTCATAAACTTTAAACGATTCCGGTTTTTGCTCACACACAAAGAGAGACAGCGAGATAAATGTTTTCCAGCGGATTACGAAACCAAAATAGTGTTACAAATTTTTCTCTTTCAAATAAAAACTTGAAAAATATTTATTCTAACGAAGTGTAATTTATTTTAATGAAGATTTAAGTATCCCAATGATGAAGGCAAGATAAATCGTTTGAACTAAAATGACGTTGAAAATACAGAGATTCATTAGGAATTTTTCGTCAATTGTTAGAATAACAGTGGTCGTGTGCTGTAACGACACTGCTACTGTAGACAAAGGCACGCACACGGCCTATTTGATTTTATGTGTTCAATGATACGCATTCATGTATTCAGAGATTTATGACTGTTGAAGCTGATGATATTGGTTTGATGAACAAACGCACATTGGTTTAATTTAATTTTTGAGATAATTTGGTAAATGATGTCGTGTATTACGATCTGACACCGTTTCAATTTTCGGCGTTGAAGAACCGTCTTTGGATCTAATGTTTAAAAAGCATCACACATTGTGTTACACACTCTAATGATTTGTTGTGTTACGACCAAGATTATCAGCGTAATTTTATACTTCAAATTAAAATAATTATTGCGCCAAACATAAACATGTGTGGGTATTGTCGATGAGTCAATGGGCATTGTTGCGCTGGCGTTTCATATTGAAAAGGGGTAACTTTGTGTATCACATTTCACAGAGCACAACTTCTTTAGACTGTCGAAATTGGACGATCAGCTTGAATGAATGCGTATTGAATTATTTACTGATGTTCTTTACACTGACACAGATTATGTTCTCAAATAACTAAATTACTTCATTTTCTGAGTTCTTTTAATGTTAAATGAAATGAAGACAACGATTTTTATGTCACATACTCCTCTTTGCAGTTGACTCTTTCATTTATGATGAGTAATTGTCGAACATTATGTCAACACTATACAAAATGTTGCTACATGTGGTTAACTATTATTGGAAACTTGAAGATTATTTGTGATAAATGATCCAAAATTGTATTTAGAAACAGAACTTGACCTGAATTTATTCGTTCATTCTTATCGACACTCATTATGATCGATCGATTTTATTCGATAGTAATAATGATTCATTATGCTGTTTGGTTCATTCAAAAATTTGATTTTGTAAGATGAAATATATTTCTTCATATTGTATTGCAATGGCTTTTGCTTTGTAATTTTCGACTATGAATGAAACTATTTAACCAAAAATGATAACGCAATAGTTATTAAAACAAAAAATGCCAATCAAAGCATTAAACATACAATTTTACAATTTGTAATCCTGCACATAGCATTTATTAAAATGTGTCTAAGTTTCTGATATGTTTCAGAGTGATGCTGTCCTTTCGAACAGAATCAATAAGACAAAGTCTGCAAAATATGATGCGAATTCAATAGAACATGTTAAAATGAGACTGAAATGGACAGACAGTCGTCGCCGTAGCCGGCGGTCATAGTTTTGAAATGGAACACCAAAGAGTGCCGCACTCGATTAACGCTTGAACAACAAGTTGTGCACACATTTTGTACTTTTGAGTCATATTCAGTTTCGTGTAAGAACATTGACGTTAGTTGTTTTGTTTTTTTGTTTTTTTTTTTCGCCGTAAATTATTAATGATTAATGATTTTAAGCTTTTTAACGTTCCAATTCTTCTACAAATGCCGCGCTAATATATAAAAATGAAAACAATAACAGAAACAAAGAGCCAAGCGCCATACAAAATTACTAAAACGAAATGAGAAAACTTATGAAAATCGAAGTATGAACTCATCAAATTTTAATTTGGAAATGGCCAGATTTGGCTTCATGTTGAAAAATCACATTGAATTTTAAACAGTTTTTTTTTTCTCTCTCCCCCACTTTCGTTCTTATTTTTATTTTGTTCCGTGCACAACAAAAGTTTTGTTGCATTTTAAACTTTTCAGATTGATTTGAACCTGTAGTTTGAAACGATATATTCTGATGTGGCGCAGGAAACAAAACAATTATTCGAATAAATTATTCGGTCAGATTTCTTTTGTGGTAAAATATTTTTTCCCATTTCGTATGCATAATTATCGAATAATCCACCAAACAATTCAAATTACACGAAACGCGTCTAGACTGTAGAAGGATCTGCTTCTCACACGAAACATGTCGCAACTTTGATTTAGGAAAGATTCGATTTAGTTCTCCTTTTCCCTTATCTTCGGCATCTTTTCTTCATCTCTTTCTCTTTTTCTTTCCCTTTCTTTTTCTCGCTCGATCAGTTTTGGTTTAGGATTTCAACACATGAAACAAATTGGCTGTAAGATTGGAGTGTTACAAAATTGGTTTAGCAATTTTCTGTGTATTTTTTTTTTCTTATTCTTTTGGTTCTTTTGGATCACTTTTTACATTTGAAATCAGCGCCGATACAAGATAAAAAGAAGTTAAAAGCGGCAATTTTTAGTTAAGTCGGCTCTCATTCTAAATATGTATTTTTTCGTTGTTTACTCGACTTTCTTCTACCTGAAATTCTGGATGCTTAATATATTTTTCATCTTTTATGTTATTGGAATAAATCATAAAATACATTCCGGTCCGATTTCGTGTATTTCCTTTCTTGTTTGCTAAAGAATGATTTTTCTTTCATTTCTTTTGCTTGCATCTTTCGGGCGCTACTCTTATTTGTCGCTTTGCTAAAATTGCCGTTATTTTTTATCGAATAACAACAAATCTCACTGACTTTTTGGGTTTCTGATGAGGTCAAATTGTTTTCTTTTTTTTTTCAACAGACAGATTTGATTGTTCAAGTGGTTTTTTACTTAAGAGCACATTTGGCGCAGTTCATCTCAATTCATCTCATAGATGAATGCACTACAGATTATATATTTTTAGTGGTTTTCTCTTTGTGTTTCTGATTTTTGACATGGATTTCAATACGCTTATTTTAAAAGCAAAACAAAAATTGATATTAAGTGTTGTTATTGAACTCACGTTACTCATAGTCGGCTTTTGCATATGATTGGCAATGTTTGTAATGTTCATTCCCATCGAAGGTATTTGTGAACCATAAAATTGCCCTGCCGTCGGTGTCATATCCGTTAACATTTTTGTATCGTTTTTTTTTATATCTTCAGATTGAAATTCAAATGCACTGATTACAAATTTTCAAATAAGTTATGTTCTTCGGATTTTGTTTTTGCACAAATTTCTCTTTTTTTGAAAAAAAAAAAAAAAAAAAAAAAAATATCTGTTTCACTTGTAGATTTAAACGCACAAACAACTAGAGATTTGCTAATAAGAATAATTCATTTTTGCAAATTCGAGTGTCACACGCAAAATAAATTATAAATGTTTTTGCACACAAAGTTAGCTCAGTACACGGTAATAAAATTGTTGTACGAATAGTTTTCCCTTATATCAATAAATTTTCTCTTGTAAATTGCAATGATATTTAAATAGTAGAACAACATATAAATCAAAATTCACTGTAGAAAATCAACGTTCGATTTTGAGCGAAATTATTACAATCGTGAGAAGCACAGCATGTATATACGAGCTCACACGTAGCCAGTTGCACACTAACTTTGAACAAGTTTAAGGCGATTGAAAACTGAGCATAAAAAGTATCTTGCACAATATCTGTAATAATACACGCACACGAATACACTCTCACATACACGAACACACATGAACGCACACATTCGCTCGAGCGACGATTGAAGAACATGAAAAACTTGAAGCGAAAAAGTAACAAAAAAACGAAAAAAAGACCCGAACACAAAAACTGCTGTACATGCGTAAGTTTTTTTCTTTTCTCTCGTGGTCTTCATTCGCACATTCGTGTGTATAAGTGCTGGGTTGCTTGGTATACTAAAATGAAGCGCTCGTGCGAGTGAATAAATTCAATGAAAATGTGTGTTTTTTTCCGCTGTTCAACTTGAGTTTATTTCTTTTTCGTCCTATTTTATTATTCTGTTTTCGTTGTTCTTGCATTCGTCTGATGTTTGCTTTCGATAACAGCCGTAAAGTAACGCCCAATTGTGTTTAATTCATTGAAACTGAGATCTACATACACAAGCGCATACAAAACGTATACAAAACGAATTTGTATGGGGAAACGCCCATTTGAATTGAACCAATCACTAGTTTGTTTTTTGTCTGATGCTCTTTGTATAATGAACGTACATCACACACACTTCATGTGGAAAACAATATAGCTAGCTATGCAAAAGTCGTATGTATACAGTTGCTGCTGCTTCTGCTGTTATTGTTGTTGTTTTTGCTGTGAATTTTTCTTACTTGCGGCGCTCGCATAAAGGAAATGATAATTTAATGCTTCATGTTTCGTATATTGTATTGCGAAGCAAAAAGGCAACTTTTCATGTGTCTTTATCATTGCCTTTCAAAAATGGGCATTACTCCACTGCACATGGAGCAGCTACAGCAGCTACACAACGCATATCTATTCTTATAAGCTTTTATCACAATGTGAATCGATTCGAATCCGAAATTCGTCGCCAAGACGATAATCGTGTACCATTTCGCATTTTAAATTGTACGTTTATTTTCCATTGTATTTGCTGCGTACATCTTTTTTAATAATGTTTCATACCAATAAAATTAAAACAGTCGGCAGAAAGTTCAGATTATTTCAGATATATGCAATAATAATTAATATCCTATATGTTTCTTCATGAAAATTAATTGAACTATGGGATCGACTGATCCCAGCGTTCTGTTTACTTTAAGCGCGAAGATGTTTAAGATAAACTACAGCGATTTACTCCTTTTTTTGCATTAATCGATACTTTATGTTTTAATGAATTTCCAAGCAAAAAAAAAAAGTTACCGTTTTCACATGCCACAGTTTTAATTTAACTTTCAATAAATGAAAAAAAAAAAACTTGGATATAAGCAGATTAAGTTGAAAAAAAAATATTAGATTCAAAAGGAAGGAAAAAAAATTGGAATGTGAATAAAATGGCCAATTTTCCAATTACGTTTGGTGATTTTTTTTATGATTATGGGGCCATTACAGAAAAATGTGAAAAAATGCATCTTTGAGGCTATTATCATTGCAGAATGAAAGTCATTCGTAAATTGGTTCATAGGAAATTTTTCCAACAAATGTTCACTAATATGCAAACACTCTACAATTTTATATTTTTTTTTTTCCTCGGCTCAAAAATTACATACTGTTGTTCTCATGTTTTTATTTCGCTATAGTCTTCTGTTTAAGAATGCCCTTTATGAAATTGGATCCAAACCACCTTCACCTTGTTTACGAAAATATATGGAATGTGAAAAAAAAAACAGTTCATCCATTAAATAATTACAGACGGCGTTTTTTCTTCTTCTTCTTCTTTTTCTTCTTCTTCTTCATTGGGAGAAAGAACTTTGGAAAATTGTGTTGGATATGCTGAATATTGCTTTCAATAAGAATTTTTTATTCTTAAACGACAGTTATGATTATAGACCTTCTGATGTTTTATATTATATATATATTTTTTTGTTTGTGTTTCTATCATTCATTTAAAGCATTATTAAGCAAATTCCAAACCTATAAGTATGGTAAAGATGTTCCATCATTTATTAAAAATCCTTATAGGAAATTAATAAAGTAGAAGCACAACGACTTTTATGATGACTATTCAACGACTAATATGGAATATTAGTCGATCTTATAACTATACAAACTTTCAGCAATCTTTTAGTTCTCTTTTGATTTTATTCCGACTTTTTTTATCTTTATGATCGGTCATTGACTGAGGATTTTCAATTCGGAAAAAAAGATAATTTGTTCATATTGATATATTCACGTCTGATTTATTCAAAAGTTGGTTTCCAGACAAATAAATGCTAAAACTTTCATATCAAAAGCAATAATGGCTATAATGGTCTCAATTCAATACAATACGTTAAGTTATTGGTAATTTGAAGTGACTTTAAATGACGTAGAAAATTTATGTTTTCTTAAGCATGAACTTTGCTCTGTTGGTGGGGCGATTCTTCCTCTCTCTCTCTCTCTCTCTCTCTCTCTCTCTCTCTCTCTCTCTCTCTCTCTCTCTCTCTCTCTCTCTCTCTCTCTCTCTCTATTTGCCGAGAATGTAGCACAAATGAAAATGTCACACATCTGCGATCTTAAAATGTCAAGTAATCGATTTTCGACGGAAATTGAGACCAGAAAATAATGAAATCAACAACAGACCAGCGCACATGCCAGAGAAAATCAAAGCATTCGAAATAAATCTACAAAATCGACCAGGAATTAGAATTCATATATGTTATTCGCGGCGCACTCTATTTCAATTTCATGGTGTAATTTTCGATTTTTGTTTCCAACAAATGTGAATATTTTCCTAGTTTAATTAAAATGCGCCCTCAATAAGTTCAAATTGTTTGACTCTTTTTTATTCCTTTATACTTCTTAGAGGCCTGGAAATCAATCAATTAAGTGCAAATTAAATCTAAACAATGTAGTATGGCGGCGCAGCTAGTCTTAATATTCAATAGAGAACTTTATAAAAATTAAACACGAAATTACGCACCTCGATTGAAAAATCGAAAATAGATTCAGCGATGAAATAATATAAATCAAAAGCTTCTTCATCAAAATAAAATGTGTAAACTTGTAATGAAAATTAACTTGTAACGCCGCCTTTCATCCATCATGTATCAGGTTCAACCGCAAATTAGCGCTGAAAATTAATGACCGTATTATTTCATGCTCCTTATTTTGCGTATATATTTTTTATTACTCAGGATTTATTACCGTTTGCGCGTACTGGATGAACAACAACAACAACAACAACAACAACAACAACAACAAAAAAAAGAAAGGCAACTGTGTTTGGTTTGTAATTAAAATTTTGTTTAATTATAAAACAATTTCATTGGTTCTGCATGCTTAGCGCCGATGCAAAATGCTGCTTTTGTGTAAAATTTTGCGGCTCTATTGATGAGCACACGCTTTCAAACGACAAATTGAATACGAGTGATGAAAAAAATAAACACAAATATAAAATGCAAATCTCAACCCTTTCGATAAACTTAATAATAATAATTAAAGTAGAATATTTAACACATGTTCATGTCAAAATTGTCAGTCAATCGATCAGTAAATAATTGCTGCAAGGCAAATATTCATACATAGATATTTTTCCATCATACAAATATGTTTATCACCTTGTTCCTTGTTCCTTGTTACCCTCATCGCACCGGAATCGTCTTCGTTCCCGTCGATTGCATGCTCTGGATTTTATTATACACATTCTCTTATTTTGGTGTTTTTGGCAGTTTACTTGTCTTCATCAATTCCATTTTTTGATTTTTTTTCCTTTTTTTCACCGCCTTTTCGAAAGTTCGTGTGTAATTACAACGTCTCTAACATTATTATTAACATACGAAACATTGGTTGAGCAAAATCAATTTGTCCTAAAATATACTCACATTGATTTTGTTTTCATTTTTTTTTTCTGTTGCTCTACATGATGAACCAAATTAATTTTATTATCTCTTTCACCGTTCGTCTTTTCAGTTGAAATTTTATGTTTCGTGCAACCTAAATTAGAATATTATATATCAACTTATTCAATAAAATGCAATAATTTATGTGCACTCCTCTTGTCAACAACAGTTCACAGCTCAATTTGATTTCACTTATAAAACTAACATCAATTTCTCACTCGTTCCCAAATTATTATGTGTATTTTTTCCGCTAAACACTGATTGATGTAGATAAATAAATTTCCACTGTAATATATAAAAAAAAGTCCTTCATTTGGGTGGCTTTTAATAATTTTCTTTAAACATACAGACAACGTAAATGGATTATCAAATTTAATAATGTGAGAAATAATGACATACCACTTTTAGTGTATGTTATGTTCGGCGTTTCATAATAATATACGACTATTGAATGTTAAATTGAACATTATCAACTTGAGATTGTGTTTCTGGTTACACTCAACACACTCAATACAAATATATATGTAGTATATGTATATATGCCTACCAACCAATCACTCAATTAGAAAAAATTATCTGGATTCATTAAAGAAATGAACAAATATAATTTTAAATCACTTTTCAAGCGATTTTCTGGTACAATTTCCTGCATGCAAAAGGTTAAACGATTGAAAATCCATTATCCAATTCACAATTTAAAATTAATTTAATGCGAATTAAATGATAAAAGACGAAATTTAGTTATTGAAACTCGAAATTGAATTGAGGCAATTATTTGAATGTTCAATAAAATTAGTATTGGTATCGATATCGTTAAGAGACCAATACAAAGGAACATTTCAAGTCTCGATATCAAGACATAATACATTAAAATATTGAAGAAACGTTGATTGGTTTGAAATTTTGCTATTTCATTTGAAGTTGCATTTCGTTGTGCTTTGTTTAAATTTGCTTCATTATGTATTGCTTCTCTTTGTAATATGGTTCGATATGGCTGCGTGCTGGAATAAATCGTTAAAAATTGTGCTGTGTCAACACAGTCCGATAAATGCATAAATAAATAAATAAATACACAATTCATGAACAAGGAAGTTACTAAGTATTAATCAATCAATTACCTGCCAATAAATACAAACTTCAGAAACATCAATTGAATTTGTCATTTGCAAAGAGTTTTTGATATTTCCGGATGCAAAACACTCAAAACAGACTACAGAATGTATGGAAATAAAACGAAAATAGTTCAACGTCTTTAGCAAATGTACTATTTACTTGACGACACTATAATTATATTGACCAAGAAATAAGTATTGATTCAGATCAAACCAAGTAAATTTGAATAATAAATGCGATTGATTGTCAATGCAAATGTCTACTAATATTATTTTGATATGTTTTGTACAAATAATTTACAGTTTTCAAAGATAAAACTTTGAACGAATTTCAGACGACCGCCTCAAATCTATATTATTACTGCAAATCACTTGCAATAATAAGAGGACCTTATGCAAACTATTTATTTATTCATTCATTGAAAATGTTATATCTTTCAAATCGTAACTTATGTTTACCATAAAAATGAATTTGTTACATTTGCAATTGTTTTAATTACACTTAGAATCTATTGAAGAAATAAAGTTAATCAATTTAATTATAATCCATTATACTAATTGTCTATGGTTAAAGCATTATAACATAATGTGGTACGTGCCATCATTTTTCACTTCATTCTGAGCAAATAGTTCAAACCAAATTTCTCGAATTTCAATAAAAAAAAAAAAAAAAAAAAAAAAACACCCAAAATTGTAACAACATGAAAAAATACGGAATTCCTGGAGAAAGAACCAATGGGTTTTTTTCTATTTGGGAATGCTTAGTGTATCTAATGACATTAATTTGTAAACGCAAATGGTGTTCAATGAAAATGGTGAAAACCGCGACCAGATATAGTATTCATCAATATTGAACATTAGCCGTCGCTGAAAACAAATGACGTATCCATTTGTCGGGTCATTTCTAAGTTGTAAATGATAGGCGCTCACATCAAAACAAATCAAAAATATAGACAAGTTGAATTTTTATTAATTTATTTGGGTGCTCACATCCCATAGCATATGTGACAAAAATTTATGACGCCTGGACTGAACAGAACAAGAAAAAAAGCAACAAAAAATGATACTTTCCTATGATTAGTGCACGGTAAACAAGGTGTTGTACACATTTGTATGTTAAAGAGCAATCTTGAGTAATTTTCTCCACACCTTGTTAATTCAAAAATAATGACTGCTTCATTACCACCAGAAACACGTTTTTGGAAAATTGCTCGTTTTTGACGTAAATGCACACTGAATCAGAAAAAAAAAACACAAAAAATGAAATTACACAAAACCACTTTCCTAATGAGAATCTATATGTTCTGAAAACAAAATTGCTACCAAAAAAAAAAAAAAAAAAAAAAACCATTCAAATCAATGACATTTTTACTATGATTCAAGTTGAACTTCAACTAAAATACACTGTAGTCAAGTTAATTCAAATGACAGCATTGTCATATTTATCAAATTATTTTGAACTAATGATTATTTGTTTACCTTTTTATGTGATGACGATGACTTAATCGTCGTTTACAAAAAAGTATACATTTCGCTTTCGAATTGTTTCTGAATGGAAGTATGGTCTTGGTGACTGATTGTCATTTAGTTGTTTCGATCAATTTCCAATTTTCTCATTCGAAGAGGGTAGCTAATTAGAAGTTTGATTATTTACAAATTCAATATTTGCTCGAAATGAACAATAGAAAAAACTGAACCAAATATCCAGAAATTTAGTTATTTAGTGAGTCAGGCAAAGAAAGTTCCCCAATTGAGACTTAATGTATATTATTTTTTTCAATTTCAATTCCAAAATATAAGTCAATGCTCGAACTAAACCTTGGAAATGTTAAATTCAACGCCACTTATTTCTATTTTGTCCATTTCATTTGAATTGCAAACAATTCATTTGTTTATTCAACTCAATGTTGAACAATAAAAGTTTCGAAGTTTGAAAACACTAATCGAAGAAATCCTTTTTTTTTTAACCAAAAACTTTGATCTAATAGGTGTTGGTTTTTAACATACGAAATGAAAAATTTATTTATTAGCAAAACTTGTTATATTTTCAAGTGAATATTGTAGTGATTGTCGTCAAGTTTACAGTATTGAAAACATAAAATTTTCGTTCGTTCTGCTTAAGTCGAAATTTCTCAATTTAACGATCAGATTTTTTTTTTGTTCGTTTCTTTCATTTCTGTCCAATGATGGCAGTGTGTATGCATGTGCGGCAACAGTTAGTCGAAGTATTTTAATCAAACGCAGTGGTACTGGTAGCCTATAATTTAGTTTTTCCTCAAACATTGAAAGAATGACGAAAAATCATAATAAATAAATAAAATGCCAAATTTGCATATGTAATAATGATTTCGTTTTTGTGAGACATCAGTAAAAACTAGTATAGAATGGAAGGCAAAAACAGGAGGTCTTTACTCGAATACACAATTAAGATAATTTACAAATAGCACTTCTCACTCGACATTCTCTCTTTCTACGGCCGATTAAATTTATTCTGAATAAATTTTTCTTCATTTTTCATAACATTTCGTTATTTATACATTTTTTTGTTCTCATTCTCATTCGTTTCTCTGGCTTTGTTTTTTCTCTTCGTTTTATTTCAACAAATATTTATGTTATTCCATAATAAATCGTCACTCAGCACACTTCACAAGCAACTGAATTCAACTCGAAAAATAAAATATCACATTATAATTTCATTATACAATATGCAGTGTGTATAACACGCATAAAATACTCGTATTCGTCCACATATTGGAAATTGAAATGACCGATAATTATAGAGGAACAAAATAAAATGAAATGAAAACAACAATAACTGCAGTCGAATAAAAAAAAACATATATATGTATGTACACAGAAATAAAAAATAACAAAATTTCTAAATAAAATGTAATCTTCAGAATTCTTGATATATATATATATATATTATATGTGTGTATTTTCTTTTTGGCTGTGTGAACAACTCAGCAAAAGGCACTATTTATAAAGTGTACGCATAGCCAGAGAATTAAATTTATTCAGCATTTTGATTAATTCCAAGAGATAAGCTAAAGTCAAAAAATTTTCTTTTCCTTGATGTGTTTCGGTTCATTTTTTTTATGAACTTCGTTTGTTGCCAATTTTTATTATGCTGCGCTCGATGTTTGGTGTGTTTTTATTCGCTGAAATCGTGGATTCTTTTTCTCTGCTCAGAAAGCTTCTTTATAAAATTGGATCTTTTCTTGTGAAATCACGATCTTAACTAATATGGAAAGAGATAAAAATGAGCCGACTATATTGCTAACCTGCAATTATATCATAAATTCAACATTTTCGGCAGACAATTGCTCATGTGCCTTTTCCACCACGAATAAAAAACAACATTGAAATGATCAATTTTTTCTTCTCATTTTCGCAGTTTTAATAAATTGATAGAATTTTGAGAATATTTCTCGTCTGGTTTTGTATTTTGCCATTTTTCGCGCAAATTCATTATCCCTTACGCAGCATTACTTCATTCCGTGTAAATTAAAAACAACACAAATTCATACACTCACTCATCATTTTTATTGGAAATGATTTACAGTGATACCTGATTAAATACGATCGGAAAATATTCATGGTGTGACGTCTTATTTTCGACTTCTCCCTATTTATAAGTACAAGTCATTTGTATTTGATTGCCATATCAGAATGCATCAAAAGCCATTTCATTGTTGCCTTTCAAACAATAAATAAATGGTCTAATGTCACTGCGTATCTGTAAACCAAATTGCCAACATTGAGTGTTTGATAAAAACGTACACACATCTGATCGAGACTCATTTGGTATCATTGTCAATGGCCCGTTTGGTTAGTTGATTTCGTGTGTTTGTTTTTCTTCTTTCAGTATATTCATTTGAACCACATTCACTTGAATTTATAACCATACGAAACCATATCAAACATGTTCAACACCCTCAGCTTCGTCATCAAATCGATATATTCTTACGCATAGAAATTCATACGGCCATTTGATGCCGAGAACAACATGAGAGAGAGAGAGAGAGAGAGAGAGAGAGAGAGATAGAAGGAAGAAAAAACCATGGGGTGATATAAATTGTGCGCATACAATATAACAAGACTGAATTCACACAGCAGAATCCAAGAAAGTTGTAACAGCAGGAAGGGAAAACCATTGAGTAATAAAAATAAATCCACTTCAAAGGCGTTTTGTTTTGATTTTTATGTATGTTTCCCAATGGATTAAGCACTCACTCAGTTGTTGGTTTGTGAGCTCAAATCCAAATCATCCCATTCCGATTAAAATAAATGTCTTCGAAAAATGTTTGCTTTCGTCAGTTGACTGAGTACCGTGCTAAATACATATATATTTATGTCTCTTTTTTTTTCTCAACGTCAACAATTTATAAAATGCAGATCGAGTTGCATATCCAGCGGCACATATACATATGGTATATATATACCACTGTATTGTTGGATGTTTTAGCGTAGTTATTTAGCTTTATGACTCGGCAAAAATGCTGAGTGTACTTGCGCTTATACTATTTTTTAACGCAATGAATTTGCGATTCGATATTTTGCGTCTTCATTTCAACTGTGTTCTTACTTTTGGACCTTTGCTAAAGATATCGACAGTTTTACTGGACACAAGACTGTACCATACAGACGATACACTTGGACACATCAATTCGTAATAAAGTCAAGTTGAGGAGAAAAAAAAATGTAAACCATTAATAGCACGACATAAGAGTGCATTGTGTACAGGCCAGCACGAAGTGTGGGTAATCGATTACGTTTGATTTCACAAAAGAGGGAAATGGCGCGTGTTTACTATTTTGTTTTGAATTGAAATAGAGGAAGAGCGACTATATTTCTCTCTCGAACGCGTGCTCATTTGAATTCATGATTATCAATTCTATTCGCATTCACTGTAATAGTGTCGTAAAAGGGTAATAATGAATTTATTTTGTTTTTCCTCCATTTGTTGTGCATTTTCCGCTATTGTGAAAAGTTCATCTCATCATCAAAGGATTGAAAATAACAAACACAATATGTTATGAATCAAGTAATTTCCCACTGAATCTTCGGCATCTCATGTACATTCGAAGTGATTTTAAGTTGAAATTCATAAATCAATTTAGTAATTTTTTTCTGTAAGTGTGTGTGTACTGTCGGAGCTGAATCATATTTTGTTTTTTTTTTTTTTTATTAGCCAGAAATCATTGATTCGGTGGGAGATATTTCGAAAGTTCTGATATTCAACGTTTAAATGAATCGAAATGTGTTGGATCATGCGTTTCTTCGACGGCATTCAATTATGAATCCCTGGGCTAAGAAGCTGCAACTCCAATTAGAGAGACTCAGTAGAAAATGATGCTGAAGACCAACGATAAACAAAAAAATCACTGCAGCGATTCAATTATCATTAATCATTTTGCATTTATCACAGTTGAAATTCAGAGAAAGTCAAGAGCAATTTAAACAATTACATAATTACTTTGAAGAACACCACAAGTAATCGCCATCAAAATGCTGACTAGTTCGAAATCATGCTCCAAAAAAAAAAAAAAAAAAAAAAAACAAGTCACAATTGATACCAAAATGTGTGCATCAACGTAACGAAAATGCTTAAAGGAATAAAACGATTGCTTGCCCGTTTTTCTTGGTCTCTGAAGTATTTTACATGTACAATACTATAGCAATACATACCGTGGAAAAGCGCCGAAGGTTGTAATTCGTTCAAAGGTAGAACAAGAAAAATGCTGCAACACCGGCGCTATTCGTTTTCAATGCAATACACATCGATTCGTCTTCATAAGTTAAAGTCATCGTGACGTGGTCACATTAACGATCTTTTTTTTCTGCACATGGCAAAGACTTTGACCGACTGCGTCGTTTATTTAAAATAACCAGTGAAATAATTTGCTAAACATTCTAGATCGAATTGTGGTCAGTTTGAAGTAGAAAATTGATGTTTGCAGTATCTTTAAAAATCCAGCACCTTGATCTAAATTACTTTTTATCTCATCGAATCCAATTGAATACTGCAATCGGTTTTCCATATAGATAAAACTACTGCGAAAGGCAAACCTTTTGAAAAAGATTGTCAATAATTAAAACGTATTCTTAACCAAAACAAGAAAAGAAGAAGAAGAAGAAGAAGAAGAAGAAGAAGAAGAAGAAGAAAAGATCAAAATGATTCGGTCTTTTAGGTGAATAGAAAAAATTTTTGTGGATCCAAAGCAAGTGCTGCTCACATTTTCCATTTAATAAATCAACCATTTGCAAGCGCTCTCCAGACATTTCTTGAGTCGAAGTTATAATTAAAATCGAATCAAAATGCTTACGATTGTTTCAATTCTGGACAATCTTTGGGCGGCCCGCTCTTCTTCTTTGAGCATGTGGAACACAAATCATATTTGGCGGATTCAATAAAAAAATGTTTTTTTTTTCCACAAACGAATTTAATGGAAATAAAGCAAAAGAAAGTGAATGTTTGGTTCTTTAGTTCTTTAGAACTATGGATAATTTTCGATGAAATGTTTATAATCTTCATTGGAAATCAAAGTGAACAAATGGAAAAGAGAATAAAATTGTTCACACCAGGATTTGATACATTCGAGTATAAATACATCAAAGATTGATGTTTACATCAATTATTGTACAATTTTCACGTCAAATATTTTTTCACGATTCTCCATGTATTTTCTTTTATTTTATTTTCATTTGTCTTTCTTCAACATGAACGTATGAAAGATGGAACTGAACGCGTTTATAATGCGGCGAAAAAAGGCTTAGTTTAATGCAAAATAATACGAAATAGAAAGCGAAAGGTATAAAAGAAGGATTGCAACGAAAATTAACTGCGAAGTAAAAAAAATACAAAATAAAAAAGAAACACAAAAACATTAAAGCACGCACAACATGCGGATTTGTGTTGACTACAAGAATGATCGACGATGTCTGAAAATAAGCAAAGTATCTTTTGTACCTCAGGAGATTTTAAGCATTCAAAGGAGCATTAGGCACGGCCTTGGAAATAATGTCAAGAAAAAACCTACTCAATTCGTATCTCTGCCACACACTCGCACACACAACATTCGCCAACAATTTTTCAATGGCCAAATGAGGCAGATTGGCAAACATTCGTCAAGATCGTTGTTGTTGTTGTTGTTGTTGATGATGTTATTGTATAGCATATTCCGTGTCATGCATAAACATTGCAATGGCAAATATCATGCGATATGATTTCCGTACACTTGTTTGAAATTTAGTATGATCATACACAAATAAGTATGAAAATCAGGATAGTCAAAATAACAACAATACTGAAAACTTGTTTTGAGCAGAGCCGAATTGTAAAGGTTAAGGAAAAGAATATACATGAAAAGTGAAGACGAGTGAGATGCACACCACGATGATTGACCACATAACAAAGAAGGAAAGGCAATGAAAAAAAAAACAACATTTGAAAACAAAGCAATTGATGCCCTATCACTGAATCTGCCGATGGCACGCAATGTTCTCTCTCCCTCTCTCTTCTTCTTTTTCTTTGTTCATCTTCTGTGAATTGTATCTCAAGTATGAGCTATGGCTGTTTGAATGCATGCACATTTTGTGCAACTCTTGAGCTGGCATGAAAACAACCGACATGTATATTTCACACTATTCTGGTCGTGCTTCGGCTCTATGCTTAAGAAAAAAAAAAAGAGAATATTGTTATTTTTGTTATTGGGTGAAAAGCATGTAACAGTAAATACTATATTATGAGCAAAAATAATTATTATATTTTATTTTATTAAATTGACGTACATTGTCATTAAGTTTTATACGGACACATTTAAAAAATCTATATACAGATATGCACACAAACACACATCGGGCACGCGGTAAAAAGCTAAATCAGTAACAAGACGAGTGATGGAAGACAACCGATCGCCTGACACTCATTCGTTCATTCCATTCATTCATGCCAATAAATTAAAATGCAGAGAAAAAGCTAAAACTTAATCTCCATTTTTTTTAATAATATTGATTATCGCATATATTAGGCAACTTAAGTTTACCTGTCCAACTGGACTCAATTCGCTAATTGAAATAGTATATATAATGATAATAATTATGCAGAAGAAGTAAATTCTGTGTGAGCATATCGATGATAATCTTTTCAACACTAACTGTCGATCAGGTGAGAATTTTTGATGGCGAATGAAAATAATTTTATGTTGCACGAAATTTTATTGACAGCTTCAATCACCTTTCATTCCAATTTATAATCACAAAAAATGACAGCAAACATGATTGTGACATTTTATTGAATATCAAGTTAAATTTCACAATGAAAAATAAAAAAATATAAAACTACGTTTTTATGACGTGAGAACATGTATATATGATACTTGAATTTAAATTTTAAAATTGACTTAATAGTCTCAATCTTGAACTTCAGAAATTAATTGCAATAAAATAAAGAATTATAAAGAGCTCTCTTTTATCAACATTTTTACTAACAATTGAAATTTACATATTTTTCTGCTTGCAAATATGGTAAAAAGATTCGACGTCTGGGCAAATACTAGGATATCAATGAAAACAATGCCATAAAGGTGTGTTATAAAAAGAGTTTCTATTACAACAAACTCATAATTATTATGGTCGAAGTATTATTTCTTTTTTTTTTTTTATTCATACGACCACTCTTCAGCCGCAACGCATTATATTGCAGAAGAATTTAGTTTTTAAAAAAAGTTTATTCGACTGTCAATCAATTACTCTTTGTTTTGTTCTTTTTTTTCGCTCCTGGTCCAGCAAAGAAAATTGCTTTGTGCACAATAAGAGTATACGAATATTGCTTGGCGCCTTTTTCGGTCAATTCAAAGAGATAAAAGAAAAGTTCATTAGTTATGTGGGTACATAAATCTTCGACGTCAAAATAGACAAAGAGGGAAAGAGAGAAAAAAAATTAGAAGAATGAAAATAGTTACATAATTGCCATAGGATTGATGATGATTTAATTTTATTTTAATTTGTTCACTTTTTATAGAGCAATTTTACTGATATTTTTAACTCGCCAACCTTTTCATAAATTCTAAATGCGGTTTTTTTTCTTCTCAGCACAGAGATAAGCTGAAAGGTTGAAAAACACTTAGAGTACTTTTTTCGTCGATGACTTTAAGATCATTTTCTTGGTTTCCAAAAAAATAAATCCAACAACATTTAGTTGAGATAAACGAAATGCGCGTTCAAAGCAAAGTATAAATCAATATTCCAAGGCTGTCAATTGAAAATGTACGTGTGAGCGTGCATATACGATGGCAGACAATGGAAAACCGATTTTCACATTCTTTGTTGCGTTGACATTTGTGTACTTTATTCAAATTTGAAACACAACACGTAATGATAAAGAGAGACAATTTGCTTTGAACTTGCACAGACACGTGCGCCAATACATTTTATAATATAAAATTTCGTTTGAACCGAAATTCTATTGAGGCTTTGACATGAAATTCATTTTAAACGAAACCCAAAACTCAAAAGCGGAAAATTCAAATGAATTCAGATTTTCTGTGCAAGTATTTTTGGTTATATGTATATCATTTGCATTTGGACTCATTTTACACGCAATAACGATGCAATAGTTGAAAATGTAATACAGTAACAGTAGCCTAGCTTCAACGCCCTTTGTTGCTTCATCAGCATACAGCAGGATTAGTATGTAATTTGTAAAATTGATTTGTGACTGTGAATTGTCTTCGAACTATATACTGCTTTGCAATTTTTTTTTTTCTCTGAATTTAAATATATGCAAATGTTGTGGAACAATTTAACTTGATTAAATAAAGAATTTGATTGAAAGTGCGTATAATTTTATCGTTATGTGGCGAATATGTTTTCATCTTTAATTTCCATAAATAGAAATCCATGTGAATGTAGTAAAGCTAATCGAAATGGAAATGCTCACAAAATGAGTCGTATCCTTGCGCTTATTGCTGATTGACTGTCAAATAGAAATATTATTCGGTCATATGTTTTTTTTTTTTTTTTTTTTTTTTTTTTTTTTGTATTTAATTTTCAAGTGGAAAAATGTCGAAAAATAAAAATCATTAACTAAATTCGACAAACTATGCGTTGAGCACAAAGGAATGTCTAGCGTAATTTTACATTGGAAGCTATAATTATTTGTACGCTTATATACTTATAATTCATGATTCACCAAAAAAGAGTGAAAAACGTTTGAAGTTTTCACTCGATGTTTTTTTATTTTGTTTTCGCTGTTCGTTTTGTATTTTCTTTGAGTTTAGCTAACATGACGTCAGCAAACTGCACTGAACATCGCATATCTTTTTGATCTTTACGGCTTAAAAAACACTGATATCTATGAAAGGGAAGCGGCGCCACAAATTAGAATCATTTTAGCTCCGTTATTGACCATTCAATGAAGTGGCTTAGAATCAGCTTAACACATCAATTGCATATATACTTCTTGGCCAAAATTATGAGTGTTGCGCTATTGTTCATCATCGCTCATTACCAATTTACTTATTCTATAAGCACGAGCAACTCTTTGATTAACTCTTCTTTTTTTTTCATCATATTCTTCTTCTTTGATGATGTGAAGAATATGGCGTACGATATAAAGAAGAAAAAAAGCAGATCTGTGAAGTGCGCGTGTCATATTATCTATGATTATAAAAATAGCTGAAAATGACGGCAACTATAATAACTAAACAATTTTGAAATCATTGAAAAATATGAAAAATTAAAAACGCTTTCGATTTAATTTGTTAACAGTTTTTGTTAATGGCAATGCATTTATGGAAACAATATTCAATCGTAATTTTTTCATTACTCGATCACTGTATATTCGTTCTATTTAGAGGAATTTTTTGATTATAATGAATTGATAATCGTGATGATGGAAAAAAGACTAAAAAGCCGAAAAACTTACATTAGAAAACGGTCACTTAGATCAGGATGATTAGGTTAGGCTAACATTTTTTTATTTTTTTATTTTCGATTCATTGAACTGTGAATTAATTTGTTGAATCAGTGCGAACAATTCTTTCAGCTTTTGGGAAATCACACTAACACGTGTTCCTCTGCATTAGTAATTCATAACATTAAGAAAGGGTCTGCAATTCACAAGTAAATTCAGAAAATAGAGATATATATTTCAAATGTGTATTTTTTTTATTATCTATTTTATTGAATGTTTTTCTAAGCTGTTTTTTATTTGTATAGAATTGTATAAAATAACTATAAATTTGAACAGTATCACCATTAAAATACGAAGAATTTTATATTTTCTTCAATAATTTGCAGACATACATCTTAAAATCTACCCTTTTCTCTCGAATCATTTTCTAGTAAATAGCGTCATCCAACACCAGTTATCGTTTGTCGTTGTCCATTCCAATCCAATGGTTGACAAAGATATTTCGGAAGCCCTTTATATTTCCGTTCATTTCTCACTAGTAAAACATTCTCATATTTTATCCTCAATATTTATTTCAGAGCTAAAATCATTTGAATTCAAACTGAGGTTTTAGTGGCTGAATGACGCATTTATTTGAAAAAAAGGAGTGTGTTGCTGATGTTTTATTAATTGCTTTTTCTTTTGTGAGCAAAAACAGAATATCAAATTAAATGTAATTGAATTGATGAAAAAGATTGAAAACGACCCAGCGTCTATTAGAAAGCAATTTTTCTAAATATTTCATATATTTTTTTCAAATTCATTTACTATAGACATGTAGGTAAATATTTCACATTCATTTGTCCATAGATAATTATTTTTAATTTAAAAGGCCAAAATTGAGTCACAACAATATTCCTCCAAACACAAATTTCAATCGATTTCAATTGCAATTCAGTTCAAGTTGAATCAATAAAGATTTTAATTTTTTTATGGAATATCCACAATGAATTTCTTTTAATGTATTATAGATGACGTTTTATTAAAAAAAAAAAAAAAAAATAAGCTTGTAAGCCTGATTAAAATGTCCAAATAAAATGAATCGAATCAGGGGATAGATAAACACGTGGGGTGCTCAAAAATTCATTCCAGCACAAAATAAAAATTTTAAAATAGGTTCATAACTACTTGATTTCAATTGTTAGAACATTATAAAGGGTGACATACAGGTAGTTATTTTCTTTAATTATCTCGCGGCATAGTGAGAGCAAAATTTTTTTTTTACTTTTTTCAAATGTAATTCTCTTTGTGTATTTCAAAAAAGCCACTGAGTTTATTGTATTGCTCAACACACGCGATACAATGAAATGTAAATAAAATTTATTGATAACTAGCCGAAGTAATTCGATGGAAAGCACCAACAACCAAAGACGCCACAATTGTCACGAAGTTTTGTTGTCGTGATAATTAGAGATTTATTGATTGACTAATCACTTTGTGCTTACACATTTTGAAATAGGAATTGTTCCCCTTTTAATTGAAATATTTTATGATTTTTTATGTGTGTGTGGTTTTTTTTTTTTGGATATGTGAATAGTTGAATTTTTTCGTTCTTTTGTTTCTTTTTTTTTGTAGTTTTGAAATATTAGTAAGGACTTAATAAATGCTCAGAGATGAAGGATATCTACTAGATTTCAAGCAAAGCTATAATTATAGACTTGTTGACAATTTATAACTACGTTTTTCTTTCGTTCCATATTTCTAATTTAAGTTAATGGCACATAGTTTTAAAAACGATGAGAGAAATTTCAAACATAAGATATCACCTCTGTCATCAATTCAAAAACACATTTACTTTTAGTCTAACAATAAATTTGTGTCGTTTATTTTGGGTGTGGAATAAATCTTTTAATTGATGGCTATTTGAAATGAAATTCAAGTTGGCGGATTTTTTGATTCGTTATCATTGAAACAAAAATCTTTGAATTTGATTTTGTATATTGTTTGCATTCCAATAATAAAAATAAAATAGCGAATAATCTTCAGTTTTCAAGTCAAAATTCTAAAGCGCGAAATTCATTCTCAGTTTTTGTGCACATAAACTTGAAGTTGGATACGACTTTATTCTCAGAAAGCATTCAGTGGAGGTGGTCAGTTTATATTTCATCCACAATAAAGGCAAAAATATGAATAAATTTTTTTTCATTTTTTAACTTATTTTCTTGCGAATATTCAGCGGATTTTATTGCTAATTTTCATCAATGATTCAATTTTCTATTGTTTAAATTATCAGTAATGATTCAAAATGAAAACATGTTATCCACTACAGCATTCTCCTCATTTTGTAATTAAATTATTTTGATCATACACAAAATCTACCGCAAGATTTTATAATGTTTATTTTTGTATCATTGCTGAGGTAGCCAAAACATAGAGTTATTTCGTTATATTCGACTTACAGAACATTGATGCGCAGTTTCTAATCTGAAAAATGATATATACGGAAAGATTCAAATGTAGTAATTTATAATCGTAAGTGAATTTATAAGTGTTTAATGAATTTTGTTTGAAAAGAATATGAAATGATTAGAATCAGATCGAAAAATAATTGGAATTTCCCGTTAATTTCGATAATGTTCTATAATTACGCTAAAAAGTAAAAGCAATATTCATTTAATCATTATTTCATAAATAATAAATGAAAAATGACGTATTTCAATTGATAGTATTCTAGGAACTGTTTATTTCACATTTTGGCTTGACCTCATACAAATGCGATTATCACTTGTTGAATAAAGAAATTACTCGCTAGCTGTGATTTATATATAAGTTCAAAAATATATTCAACTTTCATGTTCTGTGTCTAATGTGTGCAAAAATGTGGTTTTTACTTCTATTTGTGGGGAGCTCTGTTGGTCAAAATATTCATCTCTGTTAGTCAATTATTAGTTAAAATATTCATAACACATAAAAATATAAAAAAAAAAAATAAATAATTTCAGCTGATTGTGTATTACCGTTGCCAAGATTCCGATTTTTTGCCCCATTAATATTTTCATCGGATGGAACACTATTGCCAACTGACAGCTTCGATGAACATGCACTCACTATTACCGTACCATCCAACGAAGAGTTTACACTGTCATGTGCTCCAAACTACTTCAATAAACCACGTTTGAATAATTCTAAAACATTGACAGCCGTATGCAAAGGAGGGGAAAATTTTGGTAAGTGTGATTTTATTCTATTAAGTTAGCTGACATAAAATTAATTAATCTCTCTTGATATTTTTATAGAAGTGAATGGTGTAAGGGAAAAGTGGATGGATCTTGGTTGTGAAGTTCGTCCAGTTGAAGAGATTTTAAAATCAATACCGGGATGTCCAAACGATGCAACATCAATTGAATTTGGTTATGAAAATCCAATTGAAATTAAAACTCGCGTTGTTGGTGAAGCATGTTATTCGGAGGTAGAAGGCCGTACTATTTTCGTTCACACAAAGTTTGTGAAAAATGGAAACAGTAAAAATGCCATATTAGAAACGGAAAATGCAAATTATTTGGCAAAGAACCACCCCGAATCATCATACAAAGTTAATTTTTTGATAGCTGCACGTATCGATGAATTAAACGAACGTCTCGAACAATTGCTATCTTCTAAAAATGTTCCATTTTTTGCACCACGTCATTTTATAGATTTATCAATTTTGCAAAATGGACAACTTCTTTCGGTATTGAAACTGGGATGGAACTCAGTCATTTCTAATGGATATGATTATTTACCTAATTATGATCTATTGATGAAAGACATCATGAATTTTAATGAAAATAACTTTGATTTATACATGGGCACGCATGAAACATTGTCATTACAATCTAAGACAACAGGTGAAGATAAAGACATTTATCTTCGTCCAAATGAAAGGAAATATCCAGTTCCGAAATTCGTATGGGTTGTTGTTGCCAACGAAAATGACGAAGGCGTAGGCTTTCTTGTTTTGAATGATCCAGATGTAAATGAAAATGACTTCACTACAAATGGACCATGTCAGAGTAAATGTAATCAAATTTCTTGGCTTACAAATCTTTTGAAAGACAACGCTTATACAAATGCCAGGAACGGCTATGTGCTTTGTTGCGAATTGGAAAAATTCATGAAAATAGTTCCAGAAATGCCATCATTAGAAGGTCGATATTCTTTGTTAAATAGTCGTTCAACCAATGCTGCTACTAGGAAATTTGGCAGAGTATGGAATTATGACTCAATCAAAAAATGATAAGGATTCAAATGAAATATGAAAAACTGAACCAAAATTTATGTCAAAAAATCTTCACTAAAAAAATGTTTTTTCCAGATCACTCCGAATTGTTATGTTGAATACAAATTATCTATTTTAAAGAAAGCAATAAAGAACATAATACATTTTATTGATTATTCAATTATCTGAAAATCTAAAAAAATGAAAAAAAAAAAATCAACAAATGAAGTTAAATTGTAAAATCTTTGTTGTTTAGTACATCGAATAAAAGATAAAAACGAACATTTCAAAAAATCAAGCTAATGTCAATGCAAAATTCTGAACCTCTGAATCATAGACTGATCTGGACTGGTTTGACAGCTGTGTCAATGGATTTTGGCGCTCATTGTTGACAATTAAAACATACGAAACGATGAAGACATTGTGTTATTGAATGTTTAAACGACTTTAAATTAATTTGTTATATTGTAATTTTCCGGACACAAAAAAAAAAACATTTAAAATGGATGTCGATATAAAAATTGAAAATGACGCTGAATCAAATGTGAACGAAAAAATTGATTCATTAGAAAGCTTAGGTCCATACATTTCTCGTAAAAATAATGCCGAAAGTTTTGTGCATTTCTCAAAAATTCCACAAATTTGTTTTGATGAACCGTGTATGTTGGGCGTTGATGAAGCTGGTAGAGGTCCTGTTCTAGGTAATTATGAATAAAGTTTATTTCTGTAATTTTTTTTTATTTATTAAAATGCACATTTTGTTCAATAATATAGGACCAATGGTTTATGGAATTGCATTCTGTCCATTGATAAAAGCCGATATTCTGAAGACGCTCGGTTGTGCCGATTCAAAACAATTGACCGAAGAAAAACGTGAAGTAATTTTCAATGATATTTGTACTAAAGATTATGCAAACACGAATATGGGATGGGCTGTTGAAGTTATTTCACCGAATGTGATTAGTAACTCAATGTTCCGGCGTTCAAAGCATTCGCTAAATGAAGTGTCAATGGATTCGGCAATTGGTTTAATAAACGGAGCAATTGCTCTTGGTGTAAATATAGCTGAAGTGTATGTCGACACCGTTGGACCACCTGAAAAGTATGAGGCAAAATTGAGCAAATTATTCCCCGATTTCCAGATTACAGTCGCCAAAAAAGCAGATTCAACGTAATTATAATTATATTCAATGATTATGAAATTTAGTGGGATTTTTTATACTAATACATGCTTGTCATATTTTGATTGAATCAGATATCCTATTGTCTCTGCTGCTAGTATTTGTGCAAAAGTATCAAGAGATCATGCACTGAAGGTATGGAAATTTCCGGAAGGTTTGAACATTGGTCAAGACGGCTTTGGCAGTGGATATCCGGGCGATCCGGTTACCAAACGTTTTTTACAAGAGAACATCGATCCCGTTTTTGGTTTTCCTCGTTTAGTACGTTTCAGTTGGTCAACATCAGAGAATATTCTATTAGAAAAAGCATTGAAAATGCAGTTTGAAGACGAAGATGATTCTACTAAAACAAAAACAACAAAAGCAATAAAAAATTATTTCAATTCAGATAAGCCAACAACTCGGCCACGGCACATATTCTTTCGTGATCGTTGTTTAGAAACAGTTGCTGATCTGTAAACACACAACATTTATGTTTGACTATTTATATTAAATAATAAACGATTCGATTCGATTCGATTCAATTCAACGAAAATATATATAAACATCTTTTATTTTATTAAACAATAATACTTGAAATAGTTAATTTTCATTATATCTTCTATTATATGAACTAATTTAGATGTTTTGATAAAAGCTAAATGTTATGAGATTTGTATTTTACACATAAAGAAATTCGTGAACATTCTTCAAGCTACTTATTTTGTCTATATTTTTTTTTTTGAGAATTTTAAATTATCCCATTTTTTAGATAGCTAAATAATAGACAATTTTCATTCACAAAAATGAAAGAGAGAAATTTTTCGATAGGCTGCAATTATTGTCGGCCATTATGCCCTTTTTATTCACCGATTCTTTTGAACTAACCATTTTTTTTCTTGCTATTTGTATTATTGTGAATCAGCAATTTTGTTGTTGACGGTGGCCGTTCTAGTGTATGATTTGATGGATTCTTTTGGAGTGAGCCTGAAAAAAAAAATTGATTTACTTTTGCGCCCCAAAAATCGTGAAAAATAGTAAATTTAGATAAAAGTCACCCCAAAAATCGTGAAAAAAAACAAATTTAGAGAAATCGCGCCCCAAAAATCACAAAAACTTAATAAATTTAGAGAAATAGCGCAATACAATCGCAAAAAATTGATGAATTTTCCTCTAAATTCCCATCGCTAAAAAAATAATTAATTCATAGGATATGCGCTTTAAAAATATATGATTTCGATGTTGAAAATTTCAAAGTCAAAAATTAGACAAATTTCCTAGTTATTTTCAAATTTACTACTTCATTGTAGTACATCAATTGTTTCCAAATTTAATAACTGCATGTAAAATTGGTTTAACGCTACCAATCAGTGTCGCTTCTGGAGAACGCAGTTTTTCTAAATTAAAATTAATCAAAAATTATTTACGATCTACTATGAGACAGCAAGCCTTTTAGCTTTGCATTACTATTTAGGTAGCTAAATAGTAATACCCTAGGGGATTTCCGATAATTCATAATTCATATAAATAAGCTAGTAAATAAGTTCATTGAGTATATATACGGGGTTTATATTTCAAATAACTTGCAAAAGTTTTGGAAAAAAAATTTGATGATTAAATAATTAAAATTTAATAAAAACAAATTCATAATTGTCAACTATGATATAATAAATTTAAAATCATATTTATTTTCAAACATCAAATCATCGAAATCATAAGTCAAAATTATAAATACGTTGATTGATCTGTCAAAATCAACGAACTTATTCGAGCATGGATTTACATATGTTGTAAATGTGTGAATACTAGTATATTCTATCCGGCGCCGCCCGGCACCGGACCCCCCCCCCCCCCGCCTAGGACCCCCGGTTTGGTTCCCCCCCTAGAGCCGGGGATCGTCCCCGCCCGACCCCCCCAGCCCCCCCCCCCCCTCCCCCCCCCCCCACCGCCCCCCTTCCCCACTCCCACCAACCGCCCGAGAGCCCTTTTGCGGCACCTACCACATGCCACGCGCCCGCGCATCCTTACCGACATCCCCCATCCCTTCCCGGGAAGACATCCGGCATTCGCACCATTTCTTTTTTATTTTTGCCAAAGCCCAAGTCCCCTCTCAACCCGACAACCCCGGTTTGATTCAACCCAAACATGCATTTTGGCTTTTTGCGGATATCTTGTTTGTATTAGCATTAATTCCAAAATTTTATTTCTTAATTGTATATTAGACCTAATTCCCATTTAAATATTTAGATATAGTTAATGCTTAGATTTTTTTTTTCGAAATCAGTTCATAAAGATTCAATTATTTTTCTGTGATTTCAATTTCCTATCTGTTATGGACCGGGTGACATTATTGTCCAAATGTTTCCTATCCTATTAATCTTTTCAAGGGTATTTATTTTGATTCCTTTCATGGATTCGGTTTTCACAGATTAATGGAGATCAAATGATAATGGTAAAATGTTGATTTATATGGACAAATGATTCAATTTATATATTGTTTAAATAGTGTATTTTTTTGGTAAATTCTAAATACATCATAAATCCATTATTGTCATTTCTGGAAGTCAGAAATGAAATAATTCCAATTTTTTTTCTATCATGATTTTAAAATGCAAATTATATAATTAAACGTTCTCAATTTTGTTATTTTGTCCACGATCACTAAATTTAAATTTTTATTCTTTTTAATAATCATTAATTCTCATTAATTTAAAATACGCAAACACCCAAAATGTTTATTCAAATATATTAATTTAAAAAAATTAAATTCAAACTAATTCGTTAAAACATGATTTTAAATTGCCGCGGGATAATAGATATTCACGCATTCCTATAAAAATTATATATAAATGGGAAATTAGTTTTATACCAATGAATTTTTTAAAACGTAATATGCAACACCAATACTTTCCAAATAAATGCATATAAAATCAAAAATCATGCAAAAAAAAGATATTGCTAATCTTTTTGTAAATTTTTTGTTCAGCAAACCAACACAATTTAGCCGTCTAATTTTAATATTGAGTTTTAAACGTTATACTTATGTCTAATATTCCCAAATTGATTATTATAGCTTATATTACAAATGTACTAAATCTTCCAAATATTTAATTTCTGCCTTCGGTCCTAATTTGTTTATTAAAATGTATTATCACTTATTAACCAATTTTTTTTTTAATGACAAATCACTTAAATTGGTTATGTTCCTGCTTATGAAGTCTTCTTTTTAAAACCGATTTAAAAGTGATCGAAAATAATATTAAATTATAGTGGGCATCAAAATGTATTCCAAAAATTTTGATTCAAATTCAACACTTAATTTTCATATTAAACAATAATCACCAGCTGTTTTTAAGAGACGACTATTACAAATTTGTAGAGTTTACTTCGCAAACTTTAAATGAGTTGAAGCCTCATAATCAAACTGACTTTTATATTATTTCTAAAGCATTCGATTCATGAATGTTACCTTTTACCCATAAATTGAATGAATGGGTTTAATTGTCAGATTCTAAATTGATTTCGTCATATATGAATGGTAGGAAACAGATTGTAAAATTTAACGATTGTGAATCGACCCCATTATGTTACTTCGGGTACGGGTCAAGGTTATCCCATTGCTCAACGTTGTTCTATTGTTTATTCGGATTTACCCAATTTCAGTGGTAATCAACAATTCTTTCGTTTCGGATGATGTTAGACTCTCATCACGTGATTCAGTTATGTTATACTCTTCAAATTAGTTTAATAAGGACAGAATTTTTTAAATAAATCACTTAAATTAAATATTAAAAAACAAAAATATGATATTTCATCGCTTTGTAATGTGATTGACTTCAATTATACCATTTATTCAACAATTGAAAGAGTCAATCAAATTAAGGACTTGGTGTGATTTTGATGAAAAGCTTAATTTCAAAGCACATATTGAGTCAATGTTGCAAAAGCTAAATCAAGATTGGCTTGGATAAGCGTTTTGCATATACTTTAGAGACCCAATACAATAAAAATATTATTTTTTAGTTTCGTTTTCCTATTTTAAATATGGTCCCAAGTATGGAATACAAATAGTGTTGGTCAGAAAAAACGTATTAATCAATTCAGAAACAGTTTTTCTTATGCTTTAAGAAGACTAATTGGAGCAATGATTTCACCTACCAAGTATAACATAGATTGCTGTTGTTGCAAATGATTTCGTTGGAGAACCAGAAATGTTGCTCAAATAATGTTCATCCTAAAGCTACAAGGGTGAAATATGTTCGGAGTCTCTTCTAAAGGATTCAATTCAGAACCCATATCATTCTTTAGAAATACTAATTTTTAGAATTCATGCTTTAATCATGGCTATCAAAAGAATATGCCTTTAATATATTAATTAAACATTCAACAAATATTATAATAAAAATCTTTAAATGAGTATGTAATAGACTTTAATGTCAACTCTAATGTAGTTAAGAAAAGATTAATTAACTGTTTAAAAAACCAATGGATAACCAATGAATGTTTATATTTATTAGATTCATTTTTTAGTTCAGCGATCGCAGTATTTGCTCCAAATCGTTAGGATTGGCAATAGATCGTTGATTCGATACAATTATTAATCAACTACTTTTATTAAATTAATTTAAATAATTTTCCAAATTTATTTAAATAAACCACCTTTGGCGAAGAAACGCTGTTCGGTGCAGAGAAAAAAAAAAAAAAAAAAAAAAATAATTGAAATGATATAATAAATTTAAAATCATATTTATTTTCAAACATCAAATCATCGAAATCATAAGTCAAAATTATAAATACGTTGATTGATCTGTCAAAATCAACGAACTTATTCGAGCATGGATTTACATATGTTGTAAATGTGTGAATACTAGTATATTCTATTATTATTATTATTATTATTATTCGGCACCATACAGCGTTTCTTCGCCAAAGGTGGTTTATTTAAATAAAAAATCAAAATATTTACAATGTAAAAAATACAAATAAAAATAAAAATAAAATGATTCAGTAATTGCATCGATCAATAATCTATTGCCAACCCTAACGATCTCGGAGCAAGTCACTGTGATTATTAACTGTAATACTGAATCGTACAGAGAGAATAGAAAAAAGAGAAGAGCATTGTTCAGTCAGCCTGTCTGATGAACAATTCATTCAGTCTCATTTTAATTACATTTGAGCTCACATTAAAGTCTATTACAAATTGTTCAGAAAAAGGAGTTTTAATATTATAACAACTGTTGAAAGCCTCGACCAGAAAACTTAAAGGCATATGTTTTTGGTAGCTACTGTCGATATTATGTTGTATACTCAAAAATCTAACATTTCTGACCGAGTGATAAGGAACTCTAAATTGGATTTTCTCCAGTAGTATTTCCGAACATATTTCACCCTTGATCAATTTTAAAATGAACATCACTTGAGCAACTCTCCTTCGGTCCTCCAGAGTAATCATTTGTAGCAACAGCAGCCTTTGTTCATATTTTGGGAGGTGAAAGCCATTGTTCCATCTGAATCTCCTCAAGTTATACAACAAAAACTGTTTTTGAATAGACTCAATCCGTTTTATTTGTCCTAGAGAACGAGTATTCCAAACTTGAGAACCATATTCTAAAATTGCAATAACGAAACTAAAATATAATTTTTTAATAGTATAAGGGTCATTGAATTCTCTCGCAAAACGCCTAATCCAAGCAAGTCTTGATTTAGCTTTTGCAATTATGAACTCAATATGAGCCTTGAAATTAAGTTTCTCGTCCAAAATCACACCAAGATCCTTAATTTGTTCAACTCTTTCAATAATTGAACCATTAATATAGTATTTGTGATCGATAACACCTCCAAAGCGATGGAACATCATCATTTTAGTTTTCTTAATATTCAATTTCAAATGATTCCTGTTGAAAAAATTTACCACGTTGTTCAAATTGTCTTGAAGAATAAAACAATCATTAATTGAATTAATATGATGAGAAAGTCTTACATCATCAGCAAAGGAGAGAAAAGACGAATCACCACAAAAGTAGGGGAGATCAGCAACAAACAAAATAAACAAGGTTGCTGCAATAGGGTATCCCTGACCTGTGCCAGAAGGAACACTTATCGGATGTGATAAATAATCATTAATTTTAACAATTTGATTTCTATCATTCATATAGGATTTAATCCAATTCAGAAGTTGTGCATTCAAACCCATAATGTTCAATTTGTACATTAAAAGATCTACATTCACAGAATCAAATGCTTTGGCAACATCAATGTAGATTGCGTCCGTTTGATTATGAGGCTTTAATTCACTCAAAGTTTGAGAAGTGAATTCAACTAAATTAGTTATAGTCGATCTACCTTTCACAAAACCATGTTGACTTTCATCAATTAATGTCTTCAAATGAAAATTAAGATGATTTGCAATTATAGAATCTAACAGTTTAGGAATCACATTCTGCAAGGCAACACCTCTATAATTTTCTATATCATTCCTTGAACCATTCTTATAAATTGGCTTAACATAAGAAGACTTCCATAAAAGAGGAATATGGGAAATTTTTAGCGATTTTACCAATAACATTGTGATTGGTTTAATTAGAGTACCAATACACTTTTTAATAAACAAATTAGACAATCCATCAGGACCAGACAGTAAATTACTGGGTAATTCCATAACTTTTTCCAGAATGATATTCTCATCTACGTTTATACATGGAATATTTTGACATAAATCTACAATCATTCCGAAGTTTTCAAGATTGCAAATACCAAGCGACTCCGAATCATGCTTAGTATGGGCAGATGAGAAAAAATCCGCAAATAAATTAGCTATTCCATTACCATTACATGATTTCTGATTTTTATAATGCATTTCATTAGGTAAGTCATTGACAACTGTCAAAACTTTCCTGATGACATTCACATGTTTGAAAAATTCCGTTGGATCATTAGAAATCATCTCTTCTAATTTAATTTTATAGTTGTTGTAAGCAATGCGGGAATGACGTTTATATTCTAGACGAGCAATTCTGAAGTTATTATCATCCTCAAATGAATTATGCCTGCTTTTTAGCAACTTACCCACACGATTCTTCAAGTAAACCAAATGCGTATCAAAACATTCGGGATGATTTGAATTCACTGAATTATTTTCCAATTTAATTACACTTATATGTAATACAAATTATGTATTTTGCATGGCATTAAATTAAAATAATTGCTGAAACTTTTGTATAACAACGCATGCAATGACAAAGGTCGAGCATGTACATTTCAATGGACATAGCTTGTAATTTTCAATAGACAGCTGTCTATGTCCATTGAAATGTACATTGTTTATATGTGTTAAGCTCACAGACGTAAAGAACCAAAACGACAAATATTACTCCCTATTACTATGAATACGACGCAAAAATAAGAATTCGAATCCATGTGTCTACCCCCTAGGGTAATACCATTTAGGTAGCTAAATGGTAATGCAAAGCTAAAAGGTATTACCATTTAGCTCCCGAACATTTTTCCGCGGAACTTTTCTACATAACGTTTTTCCTGTTAAATGGAAATTTCACCTCCGGTGTGCGCACATCACTGGTGCGGCTGGTGCATTACTATAGAATTTAAATATTTTAAATTTATTTTTGCTAATTTTGCTTGTAAAGACCTATTAAATTTCAAAATAATCAAAAAATATGTCGAAAAACGAAATCCTATTGTAATGCACCAGCCGCACCAGTGGGGTGCGTGCACATCGGAGGTGAAATTTCTATCTCAGAGTCTGAGGTGTTCATTTGTTGTGCCGTTATTATCTTGGTAGACATTTTAATAGCGGTAAATAATTGTTTTTGGTACATTTTCATAAAAATCGTTACATTTCCCGGTTGCACAAAACATTACAGAATTTCGTACAAACTTAATCTTCCTCTGTTTCATCGCAAATTTGCTCAACACTTTTTTTTTGTTTCATTCAACATAACACCAACCGCTGAAACTGTTTCGTTCAACAGAATTTTGCCAACATCTTGCACTTTTTGGAAAACGAACAACAAAACTAGTAACACAATAATTGATTTCCCAGCAAAATTCAACATTTCTCTTTTGTAAACATGTTACAAGAGCTCTTACAATTTTATCTACAGTGTAGATTCTACACCATCAGAAAAAACTGTGGCTGACACGGTGTAAAGTGTTTATTTAAAATGATCAATTTTGAAAACGGCGGGGTGGGTTTTGTAGTACTCGTCAAGATGATTATCTTTAACTACAGAGCTTGTGTGGATTTCAGGTTTTTTCGAGTTGAAAGTTTTTAAGGGGAAAACATAGGGGTAAATAGAGCACAGGGATGAAAGTGTTGACCATTGGAAAGTACCAACTATGATTTACTATTGGTAAAAATTTCCATGACGCACTAGCATGAGTGTGTTTGCAAGTTGACAGTGCAGTTGTGTCTATCAAACATATGAGAAGATGCTATGAAGTAGTATATTTATAGTGTGTATTAGAGCTGTCCACTGAACCGAACTGTTCATTTTCGTTCGAGTTCGTTCGAATTTTAACCGAACATGAACGAACATGAACGAACATGAACACACAAAATGTTTCCGAACGTTGTTCAATTAATTCAACTGGTTCATAAATGTTCCTTTTCGTTCAAATTCTACACACCTGACGCCATCTATACGATTTATCAACGTATGAATTTCTTGCATGAAAGCGATTTAACAAATAATTATTTGTTAAAATTATAAATTATAATTTAGCGATTTATCAATGTACATTGTCTATATCAACGGAAACGGCAAAAAGATACGTTTTGTCGTTTGCATTCCGTAATAGTGTATGTGCCATTCAATGTATAAATGATAGAAATCACATCCAACGTAACGTCGCACGATTTATGCCGCAGTCCATTAGTCGATAGTTGATGTACTTGCCGACGGCATAGAAGTCCACTTTCTCAATTTTGTTTGATATTAATTTAAATTCACATTGTACTCGACTAGAGATGGCGTAAGAGACAATGAATTTTTTTTGTTGAAGCGACTTCAACACTGCTTGATTTTCTGAGAAAAACAACTGAACAATAGTTCGGTTGTATTTGAATAATAGGAATTTTCGATATAAACAAAACCTATTCGAAATATTGTTGCTTACTTAATTGTTGTATTGAACAGTTCAATTTGGTTCAGTTAATTAAAAAATATTCGAACGAACATGAACCGAACTTGAACATCTTGAACAAACTGAACTTGAACTCGAACGAACATGAACATAAAAGTGAAACCATTCTCGAACATGAACGGTTCATGAGCAGCTCTAGTGTGTATACTGTATAGTGCTGCATATGCGATAAACTGATGCTAGATTATCTTCCGAAAATTTTAAATCAATATGTGCACTTGATGGTAAGAAATGGTGTGACACAAAAACACACTTTGTCCCAGTTTTTTTGAATTTTGGGCCCACCAACAACCATAATTCAATTAAAATAGACATCATTTATTAGATCAAAATTGAATATAATTGTAGAGATATTTATTTTCCTTTGTATTTTAGACTATTAAATTCTATCTTTTTCTTTGCACAGACTACCGAGCGTAAATTATCAAATGCAAATATCTGATATAAACAAAATAATAAGAACATGTTCTATAAATCATATAATAAACAATTTATAATACAAATAAGTAATAAAAAATATGATTATAGATGGAGAAACCTTACTGTTGAACCGAGATATTTCGATCAAATTCTGTTCGAAATGAGTTTTTTACTGTTACATTTTCCTTCTTTCTGAATTCAAAATTGTAATGAAATTTTTTTACATTTTGAGTTGTTTTTAAATTACGCTCTATAACTGTGTCCTTAAATGTAGAATGGAACAGTTGAAAAAAAAAAATTAAATATAATTAAACCATTTGCATTGCTGCATTCGATCTAGGCTAACTCAATCTTTCAAGAATGATATTCTACTTGTCAAAAAGAGCACGAATCATGTTTGAATTGAACTGAATCCCAACGTATATATTATCCATCTACCGGTGACGCATCGTTGCGATTCAATGCGATTCTTTGTGATTCGTTATGATTTGTTGAGATTTAATACGATTCAGTTCAATTCGAAAATGATTCGCGCTCTTTTTGTCAGTAGAATGTCATTCTTGAAAGTGTGAGCTAGTCTAGCATTCGATTCAAATAAAATTGAATGATTGTTTAAACAATTCATGTGGTAATTGTTTTTTCATTTTATTCTTTCAAGTGGTTATTCTTTGACTTGGAATTTTATAATTTATCGAATGTGTTTTTAACTGTTTGCAAAAGAATACTAATATGCGAAAGTGTGATATAATGAATATAAGAACTGATAAACTTTTTGTAAAACGTTGTGTTTAATGCTTGCAATGAAATTCCTAACTTTGACATTTGAAATATTATAAAAAAGATATAGTGAATAGTCATCAAGTAACTAACATAACTTAAAAATAGCGAATGATAATTCAATTTTCGTTCACATTACAAAATAGAACAAAATCAATCTTTACATCTAATAAAATTTTAATTGTCCTCACATAACCATGCGATTTTTTAAACATGTAACTGGAATATCATCGATAAAGATACACGAATTATAATTTTCTCATGTCCAGCACAAAAACACTGCCATCTGATGCACTAGCACCAACTTTGGTGCCTCGTGAATTCCAGCAAACTTCAAAAATGCCACCTGTGCCTTTATAGCTATGTACAAGTTGTCCAGTTTGAGTACTCCAAATGTGTACACATTTATCAAAACTACCCGATGCTAAAAATTTACCATCTGGACTAAACGCAACTGAGTAAACTGGTTCAGTATGTTTTGTAAGTGTGTGAATGCATGCACCTCGATCAACATCCCACAAGCGAACGGTTGAATCGAATGATGCCGATGCTAATATCAAATTCATATTTGGATTTTGTGTGCCTGGTCCAGTTGGTGACCATTTGATAGTATAAATTTCTTTTGAATGTGCTTTGAAATTGTGTACACAATTATCTTGTTTCATAGACCAAATTTTCAATGTCATATCATCAGAACAAGAAGCTAATAATTGTCCCTGTGGGTCCCATTTAATAGCATTTACTTCATTGGTATGTCCTTGGAACGATTTTATTGGCTTCTCAACGCCCATTTTACATACATGAATACGTTGATCAGTACTGCAACTTGCAAATGAATTATTTGTCTGCCAATCAACATCCAATGCCGGTGCCATATGGAATGAAAACTGTTGAGCACATTGACCAGTGGCTGCATCCCAAATGATTGTTGTACGATCGACCTGAAGAAAATTAGATTGAATGAAAAAAACTTATTAAATCTCTCTTGTCAATTATTTCGTCAAGAAAATGTCACCACTTACACCAGCTGACAAAATGTAGTTTCCTTTCTTGTTCCATTTCAGTGCAAAAATTGGTCCTTTGTGTTGTCCCAATGTGTCAGCCAATCGGCCGTCTGTGGTCCAAATTCGAGCATATCCATCATAGCTTCCCGTTGCCAATAATGTACCATTGCAATTCCAATCCAATGATGTAACATCTTTGTTGCTTGGCACTTCAGTTCCACCCTTTTGAATGCAATGACGCAATACCAACTGATTTGGACTGGTGGAATTATCAGACATATCCCAAATACGTGCGGTGCTATCTCCAGATCCACTGGCTAAAAGATCTGTGGTTGGATTCCAAGCGCAAATAAACACTTCACTTTCATGACCACGCAATACTGTTGCTTTTGATGCGGGAATTTCAATGCTTTGATCAACATCCATTGATTCCTCTTGTGCTGGTGCTGCCACAGTCGGTGCCTCTTCACCATTTATTTCAGAGGGAGCCATTGGCTCATTTTTTGTTGGTTCAGTTTTTATATTTTCAACTTTTGGTACTATTTTTTGACTTTTTATCTCGGGCATTACGGCATCAATTAAACTTAAGCCCTCAGTCAAACGATTCAACGTACCTAAAATTTAAAAAAATTGAATATAATTTTAAATATATTTCAAAAAACATTATATACAAATATTTTGGAAGTATCATCCGTCAACTTACCATCTTCACCAATACTAATTTCCGCTTCTGTGTATTGTAAGCCCTTTTGCAAAATTGTCAACAATGCAGCTGGTGGAACAAGAGCGCCATTAATATTACTTTGAGATATATGTGATTCGATGCCAAATGTGTATGCGGAATGACGGAAACCTGATAAAATTACAATAATTTACAACTGAGATAAAGGACCACTGAGAATAAAAACAGCATATGAATTTTTCGTGAGCCACAACGAAACATACCGCATAGTTTCGTCAAAATGTAACTCAAAACAATTCACCGAACAAAACGAAACATAATTTTTCTACTCAAACAAAACGAAACAATTGATAATATCATTTTACCGTTGTATGGACATCTTGTGTAGAAAAATTCAATGTTCTGTATCGAAAACAATGTTTCGTTTGGTTCGGTGAATTTTTCCCAATTACAGTTTATTTTCACAACATTTTAATAAGTTGTTCTTATACTCGGCGGTTCAATTTCATTTATTTGATTTTCATATAAAAAGATAAATTGATGGTATATATTTTGAGTTTTTGTTCATAATTATAGATTCCATAAGAATAATTTATTTCCAAATTAATAATATTTTATATTCAATTTGGGCATAAACATACTAATTTAGCAAAACTTGATTTGGTTTTCTATTAAAATTTCATTTCTCCCAAAGAATGCACAATAAACAAAGAATAATTTTTGAGTCATAGGTTATGGAGGTTTCAAATGTAAATTGAATTTGATCTGAAGTACTTAAATAACGACATTTAATTTTATAAATAAATAATATATTTCGTGCGCATTGCACGATAAAAAATGTATATTTTAACATTATTAGTGCCAATAAATTTATTATAATGAATCAAGTTCATTGAAATTAAAGACATCTTCAGTTTAATTTGTGATTAAATGTGAGTTTAATTACCTGATTCCTGTAGGTACCGATAAACCAGAAAGTTTACTTCATCACTTGAAAAACTCATTATTATTTGCTTTTATTGTAAAGCACTTAATTCGTTGAATTGATAAAGAAAATGCTCAGAATGGATGTTTATTGTTCAGCTGCACAAATGAAACACTTGATATTGTTCGCTCTTTATTCCTGAATGTTAAAAAGACGCCATAGTTTATATTTCATTAATGACATTTTAGATACCATTGTATACAACCACATACACATACACATACACATATACATATTTGATAGATTTGTGTATACAATTTATTTTATAGCAGTTTCACATGGGTCTATTGACAAATAAAATAAAATGGACCAAATACATTTTATTGTAAATTTGACAAGATAGAAGATGAAGAGCATATTTTAAAGAAAAATATTTTCTCTATTAGCAATTCAGTTTGTTATTATTTAGTTTTAATAAAAAAGACACATAGAAAACATCGGTATAATATAGATGTCGCATGTAAATTATGTGGAACGCACTCCAAATGTATGGGCTCGGTGTATGTTTGTATTAGTTTGTTAAATGTGTGAGTTTTGATAGCTTAGCTAATGTTACACGAGCGACCTCCTCTTTCTTTCTCTGATTAACACGCAAACGGTGTGCTTGTTCTCTAGAAGGGCTAAGGACAATCGTCGACTTGCACGAATTAAACAGAAATTTATTTCAAATAAATTAATTAAAAACATAAAAAATGTCTTCAAAAGCTGAATTGGCCTGCGTTTACTCTGCTCTCATCTTGGTTGATGATGATGTTGCTATCACCGTAAGTGAATAATGTACATTATTTTTCTGCTCATGTAAAAGTGATATCAAACAGTTTGGATATTCCATGGAAAGTAATCGAAAAGGATTTCATCAAATTGTCATCATCAAACAATGAAAATGGTGTAAATTAATTGTGAAAGCATCATAGAAGTGATGTTAGTTAATATTTTTTGTGGAATATTCAAATGTATTTTAAAATTGAGTGACAAAAATTGCTGAATAATTTTTTACAATAATTGAGGTTAAGTTTAATGTGTTTGACATTCATACTGATGTGATTGTATCTATTTCAGAGCGAAAAAATCTCAACCATTTTGAAGGCTGCTAACGTTGATGTTGAACCATACTGGCCATCATTGTTCGCTAAAGCCCTTGAAGGTGTCAATGTTAAGGACTTGATCACCAACATTGGCTCAGGAGTCGGTGCTGCTCCAGCTGCCGGTGGTGCTGCTGCCGCCGCTGCTCCAGCTGCCGCTGAAAAGAAGGAAGAGAAGAAAGAAGAAAAGAAGGAAGAATCCGAAGAAGAAGATGATGACATGGGATTCGGTTAGTTAATAATTTTTATGCTCTAAATAGAATTCGTAAATTTTCCGTTTAATCAAATGTTTTGTAATCAAAATTATTAATTTTTCATTGCAGGTCTCTTCGAATAAATATCCGAATCTTCTTAAAAAAGCTTTTTCATTTTGTACAGTTCTAATGTGCATCAAAATAAAAAGTTTTCATTGACATCAAAAAACGGAATTCAATGCGTTTCCTTTGTTTTATTTTTCTTATTTACAGTGATGAATTTGATTCTGAATGATTTCAGTAAAATCACGATGACACGCCGGATGAAGTGAAAATAATTCTTGGATTTTATTGATTTTATATACATTTTAATAAATATAACTGATCTAAGCGACCAGACCAGATGCTGAAAGGCATTAATGGTCTTTAAATTATTGTTGTTGTTGTTGTTGATCTAAGCGAGGTGGAAAAACAAGTATTTTCCATATTTTAGTATTTAAAAATCAATTGATCAGATTGAAAATTGCGCATTTATTCTTATTAGAAGTAACAGCGTGTCATCAAAGTAAGGTTAGATTTGTATAATGGTTTGGCACATTTTACTGAATTTGACAGTTCTTTGATATGCATTCTTCTTATATACAATAAAAGATTCAGTTTCGAGAAATATTCCCATGAACAATAATCAAATAAATGTTAAACTGAAAAAGAAAAAAAAAATATTTTTGAATTTGAGAAAGAATTAGATTTTTAATGGCTAAATTTGCAACTATAACGAAAAAAGTGTATTTAAATATGATTTTGTTACACAAGTTAATATTTGCTAAGTGGCAACCCGAAAATAATTCATGTCAATGCAGTATATGATGGAATGAGCGAAAAATGTATGCTATTGTATTGGTATATACGCAAATGTGCGTAATCATGTTCTTGTTGGTGCTGTCAAATGGTGTTTGTAAAACAATTTCTATTCAGTTTGGTATTAGTCGTCGTTGACTCAGCACTGCACATAAACAAAGCACAAAATCTGTCACTTTCATTTTGGTTGATCTGAAACGTAAAAAAAGAAATCAAATCTCTCAAAATTTTATTCAAATTTGCAAACAATTATATTCTAATCGTAGTTTTGTATAAAGTGTTTATTTAGTTAGATAGAATTGTCGCGAAATTTCTTCGAACATATTGCGTCAAGTGATGTATGAAAAAAGAAACTGATTTGAATTGCAGTTTGAGAAATACATTTGTTTGAATAGATGGTATAAAAAATAAAGCGCATAAAAAGAGTTCAATATAAACATAAAATTCACATTACAATCAAAATAAAAGGGCAGAGAAATGAAAATTGTGTCGCAGTAGTTGGGTTTCGTGATTTGATTGGTTTATTGAAAAGAATTTTTAATCGAAAGTAATTACATTCTCAATTATTCGAATGAAATTGACAAATATCATATGAATGAAGAATTCATTTAATTTTTTTTTTTTTTTTTTGCATTTTATTTTGATTTTAACGTCACCTTTAGCATTTGCTTATGTCAAACATTGAAATTATGTGCTCTTTTGTTATTCGTTGATCCAACATTCGTTGCTGTGGTGATAGTTTTGAATCGGTGCCATACCGATTTATTTATTGTACAAACAACAAGAGAGAAGAAAAAACCCACGAACAAAACCAAAACGAAGAAAATCTGTCATAAAACCATACAGGAAATCAAGAACAATTCGAGAAAAAGAAAATAGCAAAACAAAGAACTGTTTATAGGATTTCTTGGATGCAGCAAATGGAATGAACAAAACACTTTTGTCAATGCTAAACTAGTAGTAGGAATCAGTCATACATATTTGTACCTTGGACACCTTTTCAACACTGAATGTGAGAAAACGAAAAGAAAAAGAAAAAGAAAATAAGTTAGCGTGATGCAATTAACCTAAGCAACAATAAAAAAATAGATTCTTCATAGAGTTTATTTATTTTTTTTTAAAGAAAAAACAATTAAAATTTATTCGAAGAAAACAGTTGCATACTCACCACGTGAAAAATATTTTTAAGTTGAAAAAAAAAGGCAAACAAAAAGTGAAACAGTTGAAAAAAAATTATACGCACCGACTTCAAAGTAAAACGAAACAAAGAAAATCTGCGAAAAAGAGAAAAGTAATTAAAAAGTTAAGACATTTTTTTTTATAAAGTGCAAAGTGCTGTGTTCAATTCAATACAATGGCAGTAGTACGAAAGAAACAAGATGATAAAAATTTGAAAATTTTGCGCGAATTAGTTTCATTGAGCGGAAACAAACAATGTTTCGACTGTAATCAAAAAGGTCCAACTTATGTTAACATGACAATTGGCTCATTTGTCTGTACTCGATGCTCCGGCGTTTTGTAAGTATCTATATAAAAATGCGGAACGTGGTTAAATTTGCTAATTCACTGTCCTTGTCAACTTAAGAGCAAAAATCAATCATATTAAATATTGCTTACGTCAATGAACAGATGTCTTGTGCATTTATTAGAAGTTAATGACACAATCTATAAATCGATTTTTTTAAAGACAAAAAAAAAAAAAAAAAATACCAAAATAGAAGAAGAATGAAAGAAAAAAACGAATCAATTTACAGAGCTGATGAAGTGAAATGAGTGTGTGTCGCCAAATTGGCGACAATTTGAAAGTTGAACAAGCAAACATAGATTTAAAACGCACAATGTCAAGCGTCATGGTCTCCGGTACAAAAAAAAAAAAAAAACAAACAAATTAATAAATACGCAATTATTCAGATGTTCGAACACTCACAGATTTACAAACACAATCAGATAGTACACAAACATTAAGCAACAACCATTCAAAGCACGGCGAGCGAAAAAAAAAATGAACACGTTTGTAAAATTACTTATGCATGAGAAACAAGGCACACATAAAATCTACATTGATGATACACGCTTCTTTTTACGTCAGTTCAAAAGAAAACACAAATATAAACATTAAAAGAAAGTCAACAAAAATGAGGCAGATGCCACACTGAGATTATCATTGACGTAGAAAAAGAAGAAGAAGAAAAAAGAAGCAAGATTAGCGAAATTAAATTGTGAAATGAAAACATTATTTCGGCGATATTTTGCACAATGCTTTAGCATTATGTGCGCTTGCCGTCTATTGAAACAAGTGAATTATTGTGCAAATGCAATAATGAATAAGGGCACGTCGCCAAAGGTTCAATTCAAAGTCAAATATATTTATATGTGAATTGCAAAAGATAAAAGATAGTTGAAGTGAAAAGACTTTGCCTCGTCTTCAGTTTATAAATAGACAAGAGAGAGAGAAAAAAACTGTGCGCGGGCCATTTGTTTGTTTATTTGCGTCGGTTGCTTTTTGTTTCGCTGTAGCGACATTTTACAATATAAGACAGATTCATTTATTGTGATTGCACTAATTGTGGCGATTGTCAGTTGCACGCGAATGACACGGTGAAAGTCATGATTTTGCTTTGTTGTCCACTTTATATACAAACAAAATCAATTTATTTTAGCGCAAAAAGCCGTACTTTTTTCCACTAACGGATTTTTTTTTATTGTCCTCATATGTTGAAAACTATCGAAATCGAAATAAAAATGTTTCATTTGTTTTTTTCTTTTTCTATTAAAGATAGATTTATCAAGACATTTGTTGTTTGCTTTCTCTCTTCATTAATTGAAAAATTGACCATACAAAAATTCAAAATTCATATGCTTAGTTTGTTGTAATGTTTCATTTGAATACATCTGAGATGCATAGAATAATATCAGTGTGTTCATAATGTATTCACAATTAGTGAGACTAATCGGGCAAAGAAATAAGCACAAATTCTAATGCGCGTACTCGTTGCGGAGTGAAGAATCGGCCAAATATGGAACATGCCATGAGATAATGATCGGTAGCTATTTAAATTCAAGCCATTGGAAAAATAGCTAGGTGCATTACTTGTACCATGTTTAGTACACATTGTGTTATTATTTATTCAACATCATCGTACATTGTTTCTTCCAACCATGTTTATTTTTGCATGTGTCTGTGTGCATTTGTTTGCCTTTCCGCAGTATGTACTTGTACATTATTTTGCAGGCAATGTTCGCCATTTCATTCCATTTAACAGGCCAAATTATTATTAATTACTACTTGACCTACCTATTTACGTCTAAACTTTGTGTTCTACATTCACTTTCACAATGTTGATTTGGCAATGCAAACACTACACACAATACTACACATATTAGATTTCTTCATTCCATTGGATGGTAAGGAACATTCGGCTACGCACTTTAAGTTTATACATTGGCTTTTCGTTACACCAGATTCGTTCAGTCACAGTCACTAAACATGGAAATACGAAGTTCATATTATGAACAAAAAAAAAAAAAAAAAAAAAAAAACAAATTTGACAAAAAATGAAGGAAAATTATGGCTAATTTTTCGCTGGGTTTTTGTGTTTATTTCATGGAATAGACAGGGAAATGATGAATCTTGAATTGAACAATAATTTCCGCAACACAAACTTTGAGCTCAAAATGGGCGTGAATCAAATGAATTCCAAATGAATATTTTACTTTTGTTTTCAAAATCTTTTAGGAATGTTTTTGAGATTTGTGCATGCGCTATTGTTTTTGCCAGTGACTTTGTGACATCAAACAGCATTAAAATGAGCTCAATTCTCTTTGGACGAATATACAAATAAAACTGTGCATTAATTTATAGTTGAAAAAAAAATTTAAATATTTTATGCAAACTACCAGATCGCAGTGAAGATATAATCATTGCGTTTGCTGTGGCTCGAGTTGAATTTTATTTTTCTATTTTGCTGAATTTTTACTCACACTCGACTATGATCTCACTAATTGCGATTTAACAAAGTCAACATTTAGCAATGACACAGACTAAATACAAATAATGTGCAGAATTATTTTACTTTGAAATTCCAATGTATGAAAATACGCCGCATGAAAAACAAAAGATTTCGGAATTCCTTCTTGATATGGAATTCTGAATTTTCGGTTTGTTAATCGCTAAGCAACGGATTATTAGGAGACATTCAAGACACAAAACGAGGGAAAAAAATGAGACAATCGAAAATGAGATGGCAAAAATGAGAAGCAACGATCACTGAAATGCGGTACACACAAAATATAAAAAGCGCCAACACACGTAAACATAGATTGGAATGCACATAATTCACTTTTGAATTAATTGATGCCGCCTGGTACGGATTGTATCGTGATGTTATGATGTTAAATGGCGATTCGTGTGACTACAACAACAACAACAACAACAACAACAACAACAGCGACAGCAACAGCAACCATAAATAAGCGAAGTACAACAACAGCAAACGGAAAAGTATCAAGCAAACAAAATACGCGATATACAACAAATACGCGATTGCAACAAACGATGCTATCAAAGAAACAAGCGCATGTAAACCTTGATGTTGTGGCAGCGACCCATGCAAACGACCGAACATTTCGTTTTTGCTGCCTTTCATTTGCTGCTTGTGTGTTTTTTTTTTCGTCGTTCGTCGTCGTCGTGGTTTTTGTTGTTATTATTGTTGTTGCTGTCGTCTTCTTTTTCTCTTCTCCCCTTCTTCTTCTTTTTTATTTTTCGGTGTTTTTATGTTATTTTGTATTTCATCTTTCGTTGAAATGTTCGTTTTTGTGAATGTCAATAAATAAACGGTCTTATATCGGTTCGTAAACAGCAGCTGTAAGAGCACCACTCATCAGACAATGAAATCAATGATGAGTCATACCGAGTTTTGATGATGCCGAATGAAATAAAATCAGTGCCTTGAACTACAGAAAACAGCATATCGATAATACTCCATTTGCGTTTTTAATTCGGCACTTCATCAGCTGAGCTTTTCCACATTAATTCATATGGCTTTTTGTTGTTTTTCGATATTGTCGACCAAGCGATTATTTGTCCAACTCGTTTACTTTTGAATATCTTATTTTTGATATTGCTTTTTCATTTAAGCTAACGACTACAAGAAATTAACTGTGTTTTATTGTTTTTCGGATGAAAAATAAAAATCAACTCCAACATTTTCACTTGATTTGATACTAACACAAATTTCTCAATATCGTATGGCTGAGTCATTGGTATATCTGAGCTGTATATTTAAAACGCTTTCTCGTGACTAATAAGCCCATGATTATAAATTGAAGTATTTCGTCAACTCTGAAATTATTTGTGTATTTTCAGGAGAAAAAATAAGTGAAATTATTTTTCGAGAAATATTTTTCTCATATAAGAGTTGAAAAGATTTTGCGTTTTAAATTAAAATCGTTGAAACATCATTTCATTGCTTCACATATGTTTGTGGAGAAAAAAAAAACAACAATTCCCATTTCGGTTGATATGAATCAAACTATTAAAATTCCGCAAATTGTTTTGGATTCCCTAAAACTTTGTTATCATATTTTAACTGACTAATATATTAATCTCTTTATCAAAATCACAGTCTTGGAAACTTTTTAAGTTCATATCAGTCAATTTACTATTTAATTTATAAAACCCACAGAATTCTGTTTAAATAAAGCTATCAACTAATGAATACTTGATTTCCGTTTGATTGTTTCCTGTTGGAACAGTTTTGTTTTCGAGTTGAAAAAAATCTGCGCAAAACCGGATTTAAAATTATCAAAAATAACATAAAAATATCACTCGGTAATCCCATGAATGGTCCAATCTACTGCCGATATAATGGCATCATTTTTATCGTACATTCACGTCGCATATCAGCTGGATTTCATTCATGAATTTCGATGAAAAAATGAAATCAGACAGGAAAATGTTGACTACTTTGGAACATCGTTCCAATAAAATATGACGTCTGAGCTATTGGATAGTTGTCGCAGTCAATGCATGAATAATATAGATTCATAAAATAGAAATAGATAGCAAATGAAAAGGCATTTATTGATTATCGAAAGGGCAAGGGGAAGAGATAGAGAGAGTCCAACTGAGTATGAAATAAAAACCCGCACGAAAGCGTTCCAAATGAATGTTACATGGTTTCATTATGGATTAAAGTAAGCCAACGCTGAATAAATTATACCCCTGGAAAATGAGCTGTCTCATTGATAGAATACATAGGAAATTTTTCCGTTTTATTTCAATTTGAGCGACTAAAAGCAACTGCAAAATATCAATAAAAAAAAGCCATGATATTCGATACTTGCTGCCGAATAATCATGGTGTTCGATTTCAGATTATCTGCTAGCGTTGGTGTACAATGACTGAATGAAGAAAGTTAAATTTGGCATTAATCAAGTTGGAATGCGAGATACTATTGTTTGGAGAAGAAATATGTCTGTATTGTTTAGTAATCAATATAAACATTCATCAAATTTTCAGCAAAATAACTAAAGCAGACGACATCTGAAACGGCTTAAAATGACTATATCAATAGCTAAAACATCCTATATTAAGCAGTAAATAGCTTCATAAATTGTATAAAAAGCAAAAATTACGCAAATAAACTGCTTATACATTAAATGTATTTTTTTTTTTCGTAATTAAACAACCAACGACGCATTTAATATATTTTGCGCCCATATTAATGACGATATTTTCATATCATTCCCCATTGATGAACGTAAATATTCACGTTAGCAATTTGCAAATAATGAATAGAATGACGCCCTATTTCAAAATTGGTCCGCAAATTGATGACGTTAACGATTGATGATAATTGAAATTGATGAAACCAAAGTGAACAGTTTTTGCGTGAGAAAATACTCACTTTCTTATCATTAGTTTGGAAATTCCGAAAGTCCTGCGAAATGAGAATCTCTAGGAAGGCATTTCCGCTTTTGAAATCTTCACATTTATCATACAATATTACACACACACACATATATATATATTTCGTGATTTGATTTTCTTTTATGCTTTCAAATACATTAAACAATTTATGATTTGATTAAATGTGAAATGTGACGCGCCAATTTCATCAGTCTTTGGAACAGACATGTCTGATATTGCTATTTTTTCCGCAATGATCTTTAAATTGTCTATGATATTGAGATCAAATCAAATCAATTTAATTGTCTTTGCTTAAACAATTCTTTTTTGCCACTTCGTCCTTTGCTTTTTTCATGTATTTCTAATTCTTGGTTAAATAGTGCAGAATTGTTGCAATTACTAAGTCGAAACTGATAACATTAATTAAATGTCATATTTTATCAACGAAGATTTGAATATATCACACTCAACTTCCATGTTCGACGTACATTTGCGAAACAGCATTGAATAAAATTAAGTTTCAATGAATTTCATAGTTTGCAAAACAACATGAAGTTGATTCAATACACACATTTGTATTTATCATACCATTTTGACTATTGAATTAGACTAGTTTAATGCAATGCCTTTCAATGGCTTCGTAACGGATACATCATGTTAAACGTATACGTGTGGTCAAAGTGAGAGCGATTTTTCTTGTATAAATTGAATGTATTAGTCTCCAATGCACTGTCAAATGCCTGGTATTTATTTGTTAATGACCATGCTCTTCAACCGATGTCTAAAATACGGAAACGATGATAAAATAGTTTTACCGTTTATACCAAATGAACAATGTGTGTGCATTTATTGCTTATAGATATAGTCGTGTTGCTTATAAATGAATGTGTATGTTGAGTTATTGATCGCATTACTGGTACATTCACAACATTGCAGCGAGAGTAAACAAAAACACTTGAATAAATTATTTTCATAATTCCATCGCATTATCTCGAACACGTTTTTGATATATTGAGTGCATTTTGGTCAAAATGTAGAAAACAGTTATAAATATATACATAAAACAAGATGCAAGAAATGAATCGATCATGAAATCACATGAATTGTTTCAGAAAAAGCGAAGAATTAAACATAAATGTTATAAAGGCAACTTCTGCTTTATTTATTCGATGCGTCTACAAAGTACAGGTTCTCTTCTCTTCCCATCTCTTCGTTTATCATCTCATTACCATTTTATTTATGGCGCGCTTATTGCGCACTATGAATGATCCAAATGAATATTTGTCACTTCAATGAATAAATCGTTGCATGAAATCGCCTCCAAACTGACACAGTGAAATGTTTTTAATGCTGTGATAAAAAGCATTAAATTGCAGTACAATAAAAGAGAAAATGATGGCCGTTACCGTCATCGCTGCCACACATACACACACCGCGATATCGGCCACAAGACCATTTTATTTATTAAAGATGTATACTTAATGCGTTCTCGTTTCACTTGTACTGTCACAACTTCCACAACTTTAATAACTTGATTGTGTCAATTATTATTTAATTTGTTAGAAAGTAATTTCTACATTGTGAGTATTTAGTTTTTAGACGGATATTACATTTGAGTGATGTGTAATTTTGTATTGCGTGCCTTCCGATGAATCGCATCATATTATCAACATCGTTATCGTTGTGTGATTGATTGTATTCGACGAAGTGAAAAAAGCTTGACACAAACACTCACTCACACATATAGCATCTCATCAGCGAAACAATAACGCAAACTTATCAGACTCAGCAACTTAAAGTTACCATGGAAATGTGTCAGTCATTAGAAAAGTTCACAGTTGATTGAGCACTGGCAAACGATCGAACGAACGGAATCGCCGTCTTGTTTGCGTTATGCAAAAAAAAAAACAAACTAACACAGAAAATGAATAAAAAAATGCATATATTTGATCTATGTTCAATCTGATGGGCAGACAATATACAAATATGCACACGGCAAATATAGTAGAACAATAGAAGAATGGGAGCATATGTTTTCAGACCTTGAGAACTGAACAACAAAAGCTACAGATGTATATATGCGAATATACAGTATACATTGCACTCGATTCGATTGCACGTTTCTCTCTCTCTCTCTCTCTCTCTCTCTCTCTCTCTCTCTCTTTCTTTCTTTCGCTGTATATAAATATATATTACATACGTACAACTTGTGTTTCATTAAAATAACCACCAAGTGCAAATTATAACAGAAAAAAAAATAATCGACGAAAATAAACGAATATATCGATGCACAACGGTGAGCTCGAATTACCGTCTGAATTAACATCGTTGTGCTAAACACTTTTAATTTTAATTTTGCTTTTTGTTCTCTATACCCGCATTCAATGCAAAATGACTCAACTCGTGATGACTTGATGACTGCTTTTTGCTCACATTTCACATTTGTGCCGTTCAGTTTGACAGTAAATAATGTCAACTATCTAATGTTTCAATTTAATTGCGGATTTCTATTTCTGACGATTTCGCTACGGAATCGATTGAAAATCTTTCAATGTTTCGAACTAACATTTAATTGTTGATCGTTTGAATGCGGTGCACATATTAATTAGAATAATCATCAAAGCCATCAAAACTATTGAATGGAAATGGTGCTGAACGAGCATATAAATCGATTCACAAATTGAAATATTCATTGTTTGTTGATGGCGTTCTTTCAATCTTCTTACAGTTTTCACATAAATCGTTTTTTAATTAAAATTTTAATGGCGTGCTCCAATATTAAAACTGAATTTCAATTATTATTCTCAAATATAATCCATTCATCGATTATTCATACAATGCTGTGAAAAGCGAAATGGCGAAAGTTTTACATTGAGCTCCGAAAATGCACAATTTTCAATGAATAATTTTGTTTAGCTGAAAGCGTTCGATTTTGTACGAACTATTGTTTCTTTTATAACATCGCATAACGCTTTTATCGTATCAAAATTTTTAGGTTGAAAAAACCTACTGTCGTTGAAAAAATGTCATCCCGTTCTTGGTCCGCCGCGAATGAAACGAAAAAAAAAAATTCAACTAAGGTTCATGTTGCGTGAAATGACAAATGCAGTTCCGCAAAAATATGGCTCAGTAACCAATAGCCATCAACCGACATGGGGAAAGAAATTCCAAAAACAACAACATAAACGCGTCAACATTCATATTTCAATTAAATGGGAAATGTACACACTGCGCACATTTCGTTTATACGTCACATTATAAACGATGAACAAAGAAGACACGCCATTGAAAAACAAGTGGATTGAATCCTCAGTTGGCATTTATACATTCACTGGCTATATAGTGTTCCGATATATTTTAATGGCACAACGCATGCAATTTATTAATTCGTGCACATTTCACACATTTCGGTTAACAATTCCTTTATATGCGGCCAAAGTAACGTCATTTTTTTCGCATTATTAGAACCAGAACATAGTTTCTGTGTGAACATATATTTTTGTACATCTCATCAAATATAAACACTTGTAGGCCAGCTGTTGTATTTTTGGACCGTTTTTATTCATCATTCTTTTTTATATGGACTTTTAATCTTGAGTCATGAACAGTTGAACAATTTTTTTTTTCTCGCAATTTACGTGCATTTAAACGCATCATGGCACATGGAACAAAGCTATTTCTTCTTCATTTTTTTTTTTCTCCCTCCAAATGCCGCATTCAACGTTGCACTGAATGGTTTTTCTTGCGCCGTTTACAATAAAATTGACCCAGATTTATTGTGCATAGTAAATGAATGAACTGAGTGTATTCATTGCCTGTACAAATTAAAGCAAATGAACAAATGCAAAAAAAAAGCGAACATAGTGAGAAAATGAGAAAATAGTCAAGCATTCGTTGTATAGTTTTTTTTATGTTATTATACATCAAAATGCGGCAGCTTGAGATTACATTACTGGACAAAGAAAATGAGTGGCAAACATTATACAAAAGGTCAATTGAATGCATATGCAAGTGGAATTTCATTATAAGAGGATTTACAATGTGTATTTGATTTATTCTTTGGAATACAATTTTCTTAACAAAAAACCATTCACAAGAGACTCCAGAAAAATCTTTTTGATGGCATTTTGCCAAATCGAATAAAAGCTCTATTTATTAATGGGGTTAGTCAAATGAAACACAATCACGTAGCAACGTTCAAAAACATGAATGCAAGAAATATCAACAGAAATGTTTGGAAAAGATTTCCGAATTTATTAGCAAAAACGAAATGGCAACAACAATAAGATTACTGAATGCTTATGTTGTGTCACTAAATATGTATATTATAATATCAATAAAACTATCATTGAAAACAGCTGATACGGGCTAACTTTAGTGTTCACCTCCACTGAAATCGACAATTTTACACACGAAGAAGCTCGTCAGAATGAAACAGGTGTCCGAATATGAAGCATGCATACTTACAAATCTAATGAAATGAACTGTACGTGTGCTCTCTCCGTTTCTCTCTCTTCCCCCCCCCCTCTCTCTCTTTCTCTCCCCTCTCTCTCTGTGTGTGCCTATGTCTGTGTCGTTATTTTCTCATTTCTATATTTGCAGCGTTGAAATGCTAACTAGTGACGATTTATTGCTCTCTATTTCATGATATTTCTCTATAAATAGCTTATGAAAAATGTATCTTTGATGACATTGCTCAATAGCATGCTATTCAAAATACGGCACGAAACAATGTTATCCGATCACCGTTAAAACTGTTTTTGCAATTATTGAAGATTAAAATCAGTGTGGAAACTATCATTGGATGAATGATAGACATATCGGGTCATATCGATTGGCATATTTAATACTGCTCTTTTGTTGCTGTTGTTTTCTTCTTTTTTCAAATGAATATTCAAATGGAATGAATCGCAGTATGACGACACATTTTTGAATCTGTTTTGACTATTTTTGGCGCCGTACATAAATAATACATTATTATTATAAAATGTCCAAAAATGCCCAACAATTCTTATGTTCAAATGTCGAAAGACTGAACGTGCAAATTAAGTCAACATCAGTTGGAGATCATATTATCATCGCGTCCATCTTACCATTCCCTTTTAATATACTTAAGTACCAAAATCTCTTGGATCAGTAGAATCTGTGATTCCAAATATATTCATAACTTGGTAATTAATCTATCACATTTCCATTGTTTTACCATAAAAATACTTCATATTTATAGTTCGAATGAATTGGCTCAAAAGCAAACAATCAATTTCGGTGAATTATTATAATAAAATAGCTTCATTTGAATTTTACTTGATTCGTAAAAAAATGTCAGGAATTGAGCATACATTTTTTTCCATAAAAAAAGCCATGAAGAAGCGTCACACATCATTCAACAACCGGAAATGAAGCCTTCTGTTACTGTTCTTGATGGTAACTGAATGATGATGGTGCAATAAACTCTCTTTTTTTTGTTCTTTGTGTTGGCTAAACAGCACAAAACACAAAGCATAAATAAAAAGGTAAAAAGAGAAAAAGAGAGAAATGAAGGTAGACAGAGATGAAATTCCAAACAAAATAACGAACGCTTTTTTTGCGGAGAAAATAAGCAGCTGTGTGGTTTAATTTACGTTGACGGTGTGGGTTTTTGTTTTGTATGACTCTCGACTCTCGAGTATGAAATGTGTAATTTGCATGTGAACAATTCTATCGAATATTATAGCTTTTGAGCTAAACTGTTCGGCATTACATGTTAATGTAGCGCGAGAAATAATACTTTTTGATTTTGTTTCTCATTTTTTTCCGCATTTGAATTTCAAACACAAAAATGCTTTTGTATGCAGAATGAATCGGGTCTTTCTGACGCGTATATCTTGTGACTCGCAAGTGCATTGAATATTGTGAACATTGTACATGTAATAAGCAACGGTGTATTTTAATAGTGCCAAGTATATGTCTAGGTATTCTAAACAAGCGGCAGCAAAAAAACCAATGACATCATTACAACTTGCCATAAGCGACGATGTGAAACGCGCAAATACCGTGATCCACACCACAATTTAAGTATATAAACAAACACGAAAAAATAAAGCATAATATCGAAAGATGAAGAAAAAAAAACACACAAAAAGAAACGAAACACCTTAAAACATAAGCAGCAAGTATGAAAGAATGTGCTGGTGTATAAAATGAAAACCCGTCAATATATCGGAAAAATTCTGTTAAAAGATAAAATGCTGCGATGCGTTGAAATTGCCGTATTTAAACATTTTTGCGTAATTAAAAACAATGAACCCAAAGCAAGTCAATTCTTTTCGCCTTGTTCTTGTTTTTTTTATATTCTTAATTGACAATAGACGATGTAAAATCGAATGATGAAATAAAGAAATTCAATAAAATTCAATTTTATTTGTTCTACGATGAACCCACTTCATCTACACATCAAGCAAACCATTGTGTGTACGTTCGTGTGTATGCATGAATACAATGGTGAATTTGTGCGTTTTCAGACGGTTCAAATGGCTTGTGTTTTTATCTCAATTTTGCACAGTGAATTATATTCTGAAACGATGAAAGACAAACTATGAACATATACTATTCGTCGCTTATTTCGTGTTTCATTAATTTTGTTAGAACTGATGCGTTGATATAACTGTTGTGTGGTATCAACTTGTGATTTCGAAAGAGTTTCAAACGAAGTTCAAATCTTAAAAAGGCTTTAATGAAATTGAAACACGTCCAGTGCGAAGCAAAGCGTTTGAACAGGCCGCTCCCAACCTACGTGATGTACAGTACAGAGTATGTACGACTCATAATTTTCTTTTCTTCTTCTTCTTCTTCTTCTTCTTCTCTTGTTCATTTTACTGACATCTATTCTCTTTGACTTTTACACGGCACTTAACTTCACGTTTATTATTTTCTTCGAGCGTCAACATGATTCGAGCACAAAGACATTTGCAGTAATTGCGGTTCCAATTTTATTCAATTTAGACATTACTCCTTCGACTGAAGAGATTTTAGTCTGTGAAACATTCACTTGTAATTGAATTTCTTACAATTCATCAAACACTTGCACACTGAACAGTACTCGAGATGCGTCCATTAGTAGTTGCACCATAAAATAAATTGTAGAGTAAATGTTACGCGAACATTGTAACCGCTTTGTACATTATTACATCAAACATTATTGTCACTTGAGATTATTCTACTTGTTCCGTGAATTCACAGCATTTCCCATTGATGTCAATGACTTGATGCAGCACTATACTATATTTGATATTTCTTTTACAATGCCCTTTATCGCACACAGTATCAACGGTGATTTCCTTTCGTCCATTCGTTTCGCATTCGAATAGGCGTGTGACAAAAACGGTCAAATACACCAATTTAATCGGCGTTACGATAAAAATTGAACAATCTGAATCTGTGCCATTTGAAAATTAATATTGGTGGGAACCAGTTGTGAGAAGTACGGAAAAAAATCAAATGAAATGAATTAAATTTCAATGCTCTTCAAGTAGCGCATATGGTTATTGTATTGCTTGATGAAAAATTGTCGGGTTAAAAAGATCAATTGAATTGATTGGTGGAGCCCAATAATTATTGCCAAATCGGTTGAGTGTGCACGTGCAACAGCCATTAATGCATTAAAATTGATTTGCACATTGTTCATTTAATACTCTCTATGTTTCAGTGCCATTATTTCTTACAGAATACGTAACCATCAATTGGCTCACTTCATTTTTATTTAAGAGTTGAAAAGTTCACAATATCCAAGCATTTCACTAAATCTGAAAACAAAAAAACGCAAACACCAAAATATATTGGTAGCCAAGAAAACCAAAAGTCATTGGAATACCAAACGAGTTGCTATGGCATTGGAATGCCAAATCTCTCATGCATTTAATCTGACAAGTGATTCATAGGAACGAATCAGCGATATTTTTCATTTTTTTTTTCTTGATTTCCTCTTGTTTGTACAACATCGGAACGCAATTTCTTTTTTTTTTTTTTTCACTTCAGTGAAACATTTCTATTTCGCCTAAAAGCATATGACTATAAATATCATTATAAAAAACTAGACCGCATCACAATTACAACAATGCGTATTCTTACCTCTTTGCGCCGCAGATTTTCTCTCTCTATTGCTTCACTAAAAGCTGCATTGTGATTCATAGAAATAAAAAGAGAAAAACCCATCTTCAGTCTTCACGCTTCGAGAGCGCCATATGTGAGCACATATTTTTTTTCCATTTGTATCAGCTTGAATCATTTGCCATCGAAATCGAATGAACAAACTTCAAGCGGAGCACCATTTCAAAAGGTTTTTCCCGATTTTTTTTTTTTTTTTTTTTATTTTTTACTTTATTCATGTACATATGTTTCTATGCAGCTTATCTTGAAGTAGTTTCACTCTTAATGTATTTCTTATGCGATAAACATTTTGCAAAAAACAGAGAGAGAAAATGAATCATGAACGTAGTCAAAATACTGCATAACAATTTACGTTAACAATGAGCAAATTCAAACGAAATTAGGGGAAAAAGTTTAGGTTTTTTTCTATAAAGAAATCATTTATGGCGTGAATTTTTGAAATCAAAAATTCGAAACGTGGAACTGCATAAACGAATCTATAAAGTTCATCGTAGTTTTCACTTTCATTTTCAGCGTTTCGGATGTGCTTGAATCGTAAAACATGATTAACGAACGAGAGAGGAGGAAAAAACCCATTTTAATGTTCATTAGAATTGTGTTTACATTTTCAATCCATATTGGATTTGGAAATCAAATAAAATCATAAAAATAAGATATTAAACACAATGCCGGCCCACCTCGATTCAATAATACGATATACACGACAACATGATACAAACGATTTGGGAAGAGTTTCAAATGTCAAATATTGAGGCGAAACATATGAAAAAAAAAAAAAAACATTCTAAAAGTAACATTCGAATTGCCACATTGCTATGTTAATATGAATTTTTGAAATAATCAGCAGGTCAGCTGACTACTTGAGTTGATCAATGATAAATGATGAATAATCGAGAATATAGACGCCAAAACCGGAATCAAATTTACAGTCAAAGCAAATTAAACAAAGCAATCATTCGAATGAAAAATACCACTCCCAAAAATAAATCTGAAACAAAGTAATGCTTCATTGAAAACATTAAACATTCACTTAATCACTTGGACTTTTTTTTCTCTATTTCTTTCTCCGTCGACATTTAACCTTTCAATATAAATTTAATGATGCGTCTGAAATTGTGTAAAAGCTAATATCTGTTAACATTTCATCGAACATTGTAGTCCGTTAATAATTACAATTAAATTGTCATTTCAAACTAAATGAACAGTTTTCTTAAATAAATACTTTCTGTTTGTTTTCACCTTTAATTTAGACGAGGTTTGACGCCGCCACATCGAGTGAAATCAATTTCGATGGCCACATTTACAATGGAAGAAATAGATTTCATTAAAGCGCATGGGAATGAATTATGTGCGAAAACGTGGCTCGGTTTATGGGATCCAAAAAGAGTTCATACGCAAGACCAACGTGAACTTATGATCGAAAAATACGAACGCAAAAGGTAATTTTTCTTTTTGAATCGTTAAAATTTTCACGTTGGCGGTAATTTGTTTTGTTTGTTACAACATATTCATTTGCACAGATATTACTTGGAACCGGCGAGTCCATTGAAATCGATTACAAACACAGCTCAATTAGCACCTTCGCAGAAACAACAACAACAACAACAACAATCGCAATTAAACAGCGCAACGCTATTTACAAACGGCACAGCAAAATCAATTGAAGAAAATAACAGCAATTTGTGGACAACAAACGCAACCATAAATGGTAAAACATCAAATAACCGATGGAAAATGGATTTGCTTTCATCAAATGATAATAACAGTTTGTTCAACAATCACATCTCCGCCCCAGTCGCCACCAATGGAATTCAAGCAAACGGAACAAATATTAAAAGTGGCATTTTAACCAATGGATTTAGCTTAAATGGTAGCAATGCAAAGGATACCATTACGAAAAATGGTTTTCATCATTTGCCGCCACCAATCTCCAATTCCAAACCAGAAAATAACAATCTTTTCACACCTGATACGGATTTTGTGGCCGATTTTAATTCAGCTAACATATTCGATGCCTTGAACAATAAACCATCCATTAACAACGACAACAAATGTAGCACAAACAAATCAATCCTTTTGCAAGGAAACTTTAATGGAAACCACACAAACGGAGTTGAGTCAACAAATGGCAACCAGATAAATGGTAATACAACGACTGATGAAAATTTTGCAGATTTTGAACACAATACCATTTATAGCGCAGCAGGTGAGTTTCAATTAACAACTTGAACAGGAATATTCCGAGTGTCGTCATTTCTGTCTACATGATAAACAATACTCAAAACAAGAAAAAAAAAACACTTTTTCAAATTCAAACAACAAAAAGTAAATGACCCGAACCACATTCAATCAATTTAGAGTGTGTGATGACACATTTTCCTTGTACGTGACTTCGTGCCCAAAAACTTAAAACAAAACTCATTGCTCTGGAAACGTTTTTTTTTTTGTTTCTTTTCAATTCTCTCGTTTCTTTTTTCTACAATGAATATTCCAATTTAAAGTGCATTTTCATTTCTATTTCCATTTTGGCTTTTATGCAACTATATTCCATTGAACAACGACGACAATTCAAACGATAATATAATTCAGCCATTGAGAATCAAAACAGCAATTACTTCAGTAGTTTTAGCTACAATAACAATAGCACCAATTCGAACAATGGCTCTGCAAATACTCAGTGGAGTGTTTGGCAACAGTTTCCATGGCCATATATTCAACCAGAACAAAATCGATGGAGTAAGTGTTTGGTTTGGCTAGGCTAGTAAATGCTTCGTGTTGTGCCCATAATTTATTTTCGTTTTTGCCCTGCACAACTTTTTTTTTTTTTTTTTTTTTTTTGATTTCTTAATTTTGTTTGTTTTAAACGCATTTTATTTGCTGAGTGACATAATATATTCATTATTATCTTTTATTTTCGTTTGAATTTTATTTTCTTATATTTTTGTCTTTGGCCATTACGTTGACTTACAGCTATTATTATTATTATTTATGCATGTTTTTCATGTAGAAATGTATACTGATGCGATCATTTGTTGAAATTTTTGTGTAACAATTGTATGACAATGACAATTTTTGCATTCAATCGAATGATTATAAATGCAATTATAGTCGATCCATAATTCATAATTTTTACGTTTGGATTTTTAGTTATTTTGAAATATTATTTAAAAAATGATGAAAAAAAAACTAACGACGCAATTGAATTTTACAGGTCTTCCGATGTCATTGAGCTCAACCAGTAACTCGTTAAAATCAAGTGGTACATTTAATTCCAATTCATCTATCAATTCCACGCCGTCAGTGGATCGATATGCAGCTCTCAAGGATTTAGATGAACAATTGCGTGAAATAAAGGAAAAAGATAATCAAAATACTCTATCGACCGTTACAACAGCAAACCCATTCAATGTGAATTCATCCTCACCAACGGCATCGGCCCAACCAAATCCATTTCAAGCAACATCCTCGACACCATGGTTTAACGAACAACAAAGCCTAATAACACCAACACAACCAATGTATCCAACGACAAATGGTTTAACAAATGGCAATGGCAATGGAAATGTCTTATATGATCAATCATCATTTGGCTGCAATGGCACCGGTTTCAATGGAAACGGATTACATTACCAACAAAAGGTTACCGACAACAACATTTTTAACGGATCGTTGAACATGACCAATGGCTTCCCACAGAAAAATCCATTTGCAGTAAGAAACAATAAATTAACTACTATTACCAATTTCTTTATAGTTTTATTTTAATTAATTCAGAACAATCTAATGATTTATAATTAATTTTTTACAGGCACCAGTGTTAAATGCAACCACAAACCCGTTTCTATGAATCTCGTAAATCAAAAGGGCAACAGTCACATCCAAAATTAGAGCTCTACATTAATCGATTTTGCAAAAAAAAATTGCTTTGAATGTAAACTTGAAATTATTTTTTCTGTCAACAACATTAATGCATATTTATATTTAATGAAAATAATGTGAGGTCTTTATACTACTGCTAGTTATTGGTGCAAACGATGCAAGAGTGTGAGAAAGTGTACGAAATCTAGCGCAAACTTTTCTGTTAGGCATATAGAAAATGGAACGCAGGAAATATATTATTAGTTTGCTATAATTTTTTTCTAGAACAAATGTTTTTGTTAACCCTTTAATATAAATAATTATTTTTCAAAATATGTAATTTTGGTCCCAAAACAAACGAAAAAAAAAATGGCGAAAAAGAAAATGCTTGAAATCTCTGTTTATACCTATTTATTTTAATTTTAATATGGAATACTATATGTAAATTTTCAAAATTGTCTTTAATTTTATGTTTCATTTCTTTTATCTATGGAATTTGATTGATAATAATTTTTAATAACATGAAGAGCAAATAATTGAATTGAAATATTACGAACATTGTACTATCGCTGAATAAAGATTTTAACGCTTTTCCTGTATATTTCTATAGCAAAAACGGTAGTAACTCAATGCAGCGATAGTACAATTTTGGAAGTGAAAATGGTGTGAATGTCAAATGAACAAAAACATTTAAAAAAAAAAAAAAATAAACAAAAATTAGGATTATGAAATTAGATTTAACATACTTCCAGCTGTATGATAACAGTTTGAATGCCATGGATGGGTTACTTTGTTCGTCATTCACAAAACTTGGATTTTTTTATTGTTTAAAATGCACAATTTTAAATGTGATTATTAAATTCTCTCAATCGAATACGGCCGCATTCAAATAAAGAAAATTGTGGAACTTTTGAATGAAAGAAGAATCAACGGTCAAATACGACCAGATACAATTAATTTTAATTTTGTTATAAAAAAAAAAAAAAAAAAAAAACAAATTGGTTAGATACCAAATAATTTTTTTTTCGTTTATTGATTTTTTTTTTTTTTTTTAACAAAATACAATGGCGTATTTTTATTTAGATAGACACAACTTTTTTTTCTAATTTAACAATTTTATTTGTCAATTTATTATTTTTTCGTTACTTTCTTAATTCAGCCAAAAATGTTTATGAACAATGTAATAAAAAATATTATTACGGAATGTGAAAAAAAATGCAGGAATTTCACGAAGAAATTGAATTGAAATCCTATCTTTCATTAGCATAAGTATACGTTGATGAATGAATTATACCTAACACTGAAACGACCAAATTTGCAATAAAAACGAATATTTTCGCAAAAATGCAGTAAAATTTAAGTTTTCGTTTCTTACGCTTTGAGGCCTTAGGTAGAAAAACGTGTGTTTAATTATCAAAAATATCTTTTGGTTGGATGATGAATTGAAATGTATCGAGTAGCTTATTTTATTGCTATTCCAAACACTGGACCATAATCTTGGTAAAATTTTATAACATCGCTGGAAATAGTAATGTTACAACATCGATAAAGAATGATATGATGTCTACGATGGAAAATCAATGTGTGTAAATTAGATTGATCAATACCGTGGAAAATGTTTAAAATTCATCATTAATTTCAACACATGAAGATATGGAATTCTTTTTCAGAATAAAATCAAATTAAAAAATCAAAAAAAAAATGCAAAACAACAAATAGTCGAAACGATTTCACTCATTTATTTATGTAGAAGGCAATTTTGCCAATTGAATTAAATGAATGAAGTATTTATATAACTTAAGTATTTTTATTCATATTGTAATGTGTTTTGCTGTACATGATATAAACAGAATATTTAATAAACTGCTCATAATGCTATTTTCTCTAAAACGAGTTAATGTGTCTTTCGTTTGAACTATTTTTCCTTTGTTTTTTAAAACATATAAATTCAAAAAAAAAAATTAGCATTTTCCGTTGGTATAACGGAACTAAGGTTGTTAATAATGGAATTCTATCAAATTACGATTATCAGTAAACGATTTATATATATACTAACAGACTATACCAACGTAAAAGGCAAAAAAATACGATTTGTCGTTTGCATATCATAATGGTATATGTGCAATTCAGTGTGTATATGATAGAGATCACTTACGAAGTAACGCCACACAGCTTATGCTGTAGTAAATCAATCGATCGTTGATGTACTTGCCAGTGGCATTCAGTACACGGCTCACATGCTTTGGTATGAACAATTTGTATATAAATCGTGTATGAAAGCACAAACATGATATTCCACTGCATGTGCTTTTACAATATTGTTTGATATTTATTAAATTTCACACCATACTCATATAGATGGCGTAAGAGGCAATAAATTTTTTTATTAATGCGACATCGAAAAAAAAAACAATGAAATGAACAATTTTTAATAAAATTATATCATAATTTAACTTTAAATTAATAACAGTCTGCAAGATACAGAGTTTCCTCATACCACACCTCACTTGGCAGTTTTTTCAGCTCAGTCAACAATCAATAATAATGCAACTTCCTGGCATAATCACGATTGATTTCACTTTTCTAAGATGACCAAGAATATGAATATAAAATGGCACGTGAATACAGTTGGAATGTTAAGAGTTTAGCATCGAAAAGTCACGAAGAAAATTATTTCTTGGTTATGCGACCGAGTATGGCAATGGCAATGGAAATGGCTTATACGATCAATCAACATTACCAACAAATATTTACCCACACCAACATATGCAGTAAGAAACAATAAATTAATTCAGAAATATCTAATGATTTATATTTAATTCTTTACAGGCACCAGTGTTGAATGCAACCACAAACCCGTTTTTATGAATCTCGTAAATCAAAAGGACAACAGTCACATCCAAAATTAGAGCTCTACATTAATCGATTTTGCAAAAAAAAATTGCTTTGAATGTAAACTTGAAATATTTTTTTTTCTGTCAACAACATTAATGCATATTTATTTTTAATGAAAATAATGTGAGGTCTTTATACTACTGCTAGTTTTTGGTGCAAACGATGCAAGAATGTGAAAAAGTGCACGAAATCTAGCGTAATTTCTCTCAAATATTGGAAAATTAAACAAACTGTTTGTTGATGTTTTCTTTGCTTAATTGCTATCATTATGATTATTATTTCAGCGAATTAGTCGATGATTTACGTTTTGCGCTAGTTATTGTTTTTCGTTTTCACATTTTGTGTATCTTTTTGCTTGACTTGCATTCAAACAGCAACAAATGAATTTTTTGAAATTGTATACACAATCAGGTAACACTAGTATGAACAGAGTTATTGTAAAATCTGCTAGAAACGCACAATATGCTTTGTAAGTGTCAATTTTGTGCGTTTGACGTTTTGATGATTTATTCTGCCGACATCGACATCAGTTGAAATTTTTCCCAAAAACCCATATAAAAAATCAAATTACAATTGATAAAAAACGATGGCGCCTACCATTCAAAATGGAAATGGAGCGGCTGGGTCTGAATCTCGACCACAACGTCCAATTGAAAAGAAGTAAGTATCTGAATTTGTCATTCCGTGTTTTTTTTCTGAAAAAATGTATGGCGCGGTATTTTAGAGGCAATTATTCATACAAAATGTATTTGTTTTAGATCGGAACTGATTTGTCGTGTGAAATACTGCAATACATTACCAGATATTCCATTCGATTTGAAATATATTACGTATCCATTTCCAAATGATCGATTCGTTCAGTACAATCCAACGTCACTTGAACGTAACTACAAATATGAGGTATTGACGGAACATGACTTGGGTGTTACGATTGATTTGATTAATCGCGATTTATATCAAAATACAAATCCGGGAACCGACAATATGGAAAGACAAATGGATCCTGCGGATGAAAAATTGCTTGAGGAAGAACTTCATGCTCCACAAGACTCACAGCGTTCAAGGCATCATGCAAAAAGTGTATCGTGGTTGCGAAAATCCGAATATATTTCAACTGAACAAACACGTTTTCAACCGCAAAACAATGAAAAGGTCGAAGCAAAAGTTGGTTTCAATGTGCGTAAATCATTTGTTGAGGAGACATTGTACATGGATCGTGATGCACAAATCAAATCCATTGAAAAAACCTTCGAAGAAAATAAAAAGCCAATCACACGACATTACAGGTATAAACATTTCACATTTAAATTTTGCAAATTTTTAAAAATGATGTAAATTTTAATATTTAAACAGCAAACCAAATATCACGCCAGTTGAAATATGTCCAGTTTATCCAGATTTTGTAAACTGGAAATTTCCATTTGCTCAAGTTATATTTGATAGTGATCCGGCGCCAGCCAACACCAACAAGCATGTATCCGCCCAAATGGAAGAGATGTCACAAGCTATGATTCGGTTAGTATAGAAAATATGAAATGAATATCGATAAATTGAATAAATTGTGATCTCGTTTTCAGAGGTGTTATGGATGAAAGTGGAGAGCAATTCGTTGCTTACTTTTTGCCAACAGAAGATACGCTTGAAAAACGTCGTGATGATTTGATAAATGAAAGATTGTATGAAGATGACCAAGAATACGAATATAAAATGGCACGTGAATATAATTGGAATGTCAAGAGTAAAGCATCGAAAGGTTATGAAGAGAATTATTTCTTGGTGATGCGACCGGATGGTGTATATTACAATGAACTTGAAACTCGTGTTCGATTAAACAAACGTCGACAAAATATTGGCCAACAGCCAAATAATACGAAGTAAGTACCCAAAACAATGAAATATTCTCAAGTGTAATTTGTACTTGAAAATGTTGCAATTTTATTTTTAGATTGGTTGTTAAGCATATTCCACTCAATAAAAATGAACATCTTATGCAACGTTATCGCGAAAAACAATTGGAACCACCGTGTGAGGATGAAGAAATCGAAGAAATTGAAGAAATCGATCAAGTAATAGAAAGTGAAAAGGCTGACGAAAGCCAAGAAAATGTTGATATAGAAAAAGATCCTGATGACAACAAAGAGAAAACTGACGGCAACGAAAGTGATCATTCAGAAAAGTCACGTTCATCACGCTCAAGGTCACGTTCAAAAAGCCGCAGTGCATCAAGTAATTAATTAGAAAACATTTTCAAACAAACTTTCTCCATTTATGTAATTTGTTAATTTTTTTATTCTAATTAGGATCACGCACTCCATCTCGTTCCCGTTCCCGTTCTCGTTCCCGTTCGCACTCTGGTTCTCGATCTCGGAGCGGTAGTGCGGTATCTAATAGAAGTGGTCGAAGCGGTTCAGCGCGAAGCCGAAGTGGTAAGCCAGATTTTACACAAAATATTGGGAGTTGTGAAATTATTTATGTGTTATGAAACAAAACGATTTAATAAATTGGAATCATTTCTTTAGGCAGTAGATCTCGTTCGAATTCACGTTCCAGAAGTGGCAGCCCGGCTTCCAATCATAGTGGTTCTGTGAAAAGCGGTAAATATTCATTAAATTTGTTTTTGTATTGCAAGCATTAATAATTTTATTAAATTTATAGGCTCACGTTCACGCAGTGGAAGTCCAGCATCGAATAGAAGTGGATCGGCTAGAAGTAGAAGCCGTAAGTAATCTTTAATACCCGACCTTATTTGGAAAATTTCACTATTCGTACATTTTCAGATTCGCGTTCATCTCGTTCGAGATCACGTTCACATAGTGGCAGTGTTCATTCCCGAAGCGGTTCAGAACACAGTCGAAGTGGAAGTCGTAGTGCTTCTGATTCGCCAAATCGATCAGGCTCAGGCTCAGGCTCAGGATCTGAATAATCCAATTGTCAAAAAAAAATCAGCTAAGACACAATTTGTTTGCATCAAATCAAGATTTATGTCTTAACGTTTGATATCAAATGAAAAAAAAAAAACATTAAGTAGTCACATGACACAAATATATTAAAAATTTCAAGACGAACAAAATTTTTGTTTTTTTTTATAAATCGAATTTATTCATTCTTTATGGAATTGAATAAAGTTCAACTCAATACATAAATCGATAATGATTTCACTAACAAAGAATTACAAAAAAATAAAATAAATGCAAATCTATAAAATTAGAACGCTTTGTCGCGAAAGAAATAAAATCTTCAAAAATATTAAATGCTAAACAACAGTGCAAAAGAATGCTTCAAAATGAATGTACGAAAACATGTGATTCACTGGGTGTGAAAGTTTAATTTCGAATATAAATAAAAGTATGCTGTGGTTTACGAAAACCAAATTAAATGATATTTTCGCAAATAATCGTATTGAAAACCATTAATCATTCAACTTGTACATATTTTTAAAATCTAATCAGGAGTGTTTTTTTACGCTAATTTATCATTTTTATCATTTCAAGAATGATTTGTAGTTTTATTGAGACTTTCAGGTATTTACTACTACTATAGATTCGAAGACTCGGTTGAAAAATAGTTCAAGTGTATACGATACTTTCCATGATTTTGCTATCGTCTTGTGTGTTATTTGTTGTATGTTGTGTGTGTGTAATTATAACTATGTGTTCTTCTTGTGGTGCTTTTCTATAAATAAAAGAATGAAAAAAATTAATAACAAAATGTCCATCAAACAACTACAGCTTTAGGATGATATGATTCATTATGAGAAGACATCGAGAGAATTTCTTATTTAAGCCAAATAAAGTTTCATTTGATAACATTGGCAAAAATTACTTTGGTTGTAAATGTTCAAGCTTTGGAATATTAGCAGCAGGTAAAATCTCTCCAGAAGCTTCCAAAGCGGCCAATTCAACCGGATGAGCTTTCTTCTTGTGACTTCGACAATTTGATCCATTTGCGAAAGTTTTCTCGCAGAAAGGACAAACGTACGGCCTTCAAAATAATAAAAAAATATTATCATAAAAAAATAAATAAAACAATTACAAACCTTAAACCCGTGTGTAAAATCAGATGATTCTAAAACAAAATTTTTTTTTTTTTAATTAATTTTGTATTCCAAATTAAAATAATTATTGACTTATTTACCTTCAACGCCTTTGAACGTTTGTATTCATTTCCACAATATTGACATTTGTATTTCTTTTGATCGGAATGGACAACCATATGCATTTTTAATGTTCTCTTTGTATTTAACTGAAGACCACAGTGCGGACAAATATAAGCGGTATGTTTATGAATATCTTCATGTGTTCGAAGTCTTGCTGTATTTTTGAATTTTTTTGGACAATGTTGACATTGGAATGGATATTCCTCACTATGAGTAATTTGATGTTCTTTCAATGCTCCTTTAGCTACAAAACTCTTGCCACATTCTTCGCAAATAAATGGCCGATCACCTGTGTGTATAGCACGAATGTGCGCTTGTACATTGACCAGTTTACTGAAACGCTGGGAAATTGGAGACAAAATAGTTGTAGAAAAACGAAAGAAAATCGCTCTTTCAAAAGACATATTTTTCGAATTAAATTTACCTTGTCACAAAATTGACATGGATGAACTAATTTCAGTTCATCGGGTAAATGAACAATTTCATGACGCTGCAATTTTGTTAATGATGGAAAATGTTTCGAGCACTTCGAGCAGCTGAATGGTTTTTCTGACTTTGGATGATTCTCTCGCATGTGACTGTGGAATTGACGCTTATTTTCAAAATCAAGGCTGCATAATGGGCAACTATTTAGAAGAAACATTTACGAATATTTTAAATTTGCAAAAATTAGCATTTTCATATTGTACAATATAAAAATGAAAATCAGAAAACACTTATTACTTGTATGTTTTATCATCAGGTACGTGCATTTTTTGCCGTCTTTTGCGCGGAGTGTTTTTCACTTCATCCAAATCAAACTCATTATTTCCATCACCAACCAATTCGTCTAATTCATTTTCAGCAAGCTGTCCGTTATCTAAGTTAAACGATGGATCATTTTCATAGTCATCATTGTCATACTCAAAAGCATCAATTTCCATTTCCTCTTCTTCTTTGATCTCCTCCTCTGAAATGAAAATATTTTCATTTTTTTTTTTTTTTTTTTTTATTAATAAATATTTAAGTATTGTCCAACAAATTGTGTTTACCTTCAATAGTTTTCTGTTTTAATCGTTTTGTTTTCTTTCTCGTTTTGGGTTCTTTTTTAACTCGTTTCGAACCCTTTTGTGATTCAATATTCGAATTTTCAACAAAATCATTACAAGGATGGATCACAATCAAATCATCTGTGTCTGTGCTTTTTGTTGTTGTGTTGCTTTCATTGAGAATAATATCCTTAAAGAGAAATTTTTAGATTGAAATAGAAAGGAATCTTAAAGGATTTATTGTATTTTATAGCTTACTTCATCTCTGTCAAGTCCAGCTTCATATCGTAATGTTTGTAAATAAATTGAATCAATTTCGAGATCGTTGGATGTGATTAAATTACTGAAGAGTAAATGCACTTTCTTGCATCGTTCAATGAACTGTTCGAATTCTGAAATGAATTTGTAGCAATCCGTACACACATTGGATGCACAATCTGATTCAGACAGCTATTTAAATGAATTTAATGCATGTTAATTGAGGTCGATGACATTTATTGATAGTGTTATTGTGAACTCACCGAAATAGCAAAGTGTTTTTGAATAAAACGCACTAGATTTGGATTCAATTCAATATTTAGCGATGCATTGCTTACATCACGTTTGGCGCAAAGTCGACACCAAAGTCGCCAGTCGGATGACATTTTGGCGCTTTAAATCCTTAAAAAAAACCGAAAACACGCTTAAATATATTTAATTGCCAGAATAATATATTTTTTTCAACCCAAAAATACCAAAACAAAATCTCTCATATATTGGCTGAAATACAGAAATATAAAAATATTACAAATGTGAATGAAGTTGGTTCGATGAAGTGTCAAGCAACTGTCAAGTGATTGTGGTGAATAAAATCATTCATTAATGCAACATACACATGTTGTGGCGCTTTGTTTAAATAACACTGAATGAATCTGGAAATTATTAATAAATAAATTTTATTCTCCAATGAATAAGAACACCGTTTCATTTGTATTTCGAATTTGTCGTATTTTTTATGATTTTTTAAACATGAAATTTACAAGTATTTTTCTTTAAAATCTTCAATTTGGGACATAACGAATTCTGTTTGTAAATTGACTTTATCAACAGTTTCTTTGTGCGATAGATCTCTGATACTTCTTCTATTGACTAGATGATTTGGCAAGTCGACCTAAATACATAAATAGAAATAAATTTATTTGTATTTCATTTTATTGAAATTTTATTTAATAAATGCTGGAACGTTACCTTATGTCTTCCAATGCTTTGCAAAATAAGCCAGGTTACATAGAAAGTGAACCAGACAGTAAAGTACAGTGGAATATACCAAAGAGAACGCGACAAATAGAAATAAGAATATTTCTTTACTCTTGGCTGTTCAGGTTCGTCTTCTGGTTCTTCTGGAGGCGGAGGTGGCGGTGGAGTTGTTGGTGGTGGTGGTGGCGGAGGAGGAGGTAAAACATCATGATGATGGAAATGATGATGGTCATCCAAAAAATCGTGATGATGTGGGTCATCAATTATAACTTCTAAATGAAATAAATATCTATTATGCAATTATTCAATCAAGTGTAATTAAAGACAATTTAATGTGAAAATTCAGCTGTTATTCATTTTAAATTAAATGAAAATTGATTGGAATCGCATTAGCAGCATATTTTCCATTTATTTTTTATCATATTGGCCATCAATTTCTAAATAGACATGGACAGCATACCTGGAAATGCGTCAAATCCATGCAAATGTTTTAGAGAATCGTCATATGGTGAATATGGTTCATGGTCATAGTGTTCGTGTGGTGGATGATCATATATATGTTCATGATGATGACCATGGTCATGATTATGCGAATCCTGATCTAAAAATGGAAATAACGGTAAACTCGGACTTTTGCTTGGCATAAAATTTGCTGGCGGCTTATTAATCATTTTCGTGTCATCCGTTGGAACATCCGGATTATTTTCATTCATATCATCCTTCTCGTTATCTTTATTTGGGTTTTCATCATTCGAATCATTCATGCTGTCAGATAAACCGGAATTATCCGCTTGAGTATGCAGTGAAGAAACTGGCTTTGATGAAATCGGTCCTGGATATATTGGATAATTTGTTGGTCCAGACGCTGGCGGTAAGTAACTTGATACCGAAATTGGTTTTTTGCCAGGGCCTCCTCCAGGTGCTGGATATAATGCATCGGCATTTGGTGGAAAAGCATAAGTTTGATGCGCTGGTGGTGGTTTGTAACCACTGATTGGGCCATCGACTTGAGGTTGAGTTTGTCCTGGGCCATCATCTTCACGATCAGCTGTAAATGTCATAAAAATAGATAATTTTGTACCAAATTATTACTTAAGTCAGCAAGCTTTGTTCTTAAATTTTCTTGAAAACGCCAACTTACATTCTTTAATGTTTGATGAAAATTTAACACGATTCCGATTATTTTTCTCAATAAAATGCTCAACAGTTTCATGCGGTACAAATCTGTCTTGAGCAACCTCTGTAGCAATGATTAAAAAGATATTAAAAGGGAAAAATGAAAATGGATTAAATTATTAGCAAGCCATATAGACATACGTTGAACTGGTGATGAAGCATAAATAATTCGGGGTTCATGATTTGAACGATGATTTGATGGCCTATCATAAGAAGAAGACGAATAGACGACGTTTTTCAATGGGAATGGAAATGGTCGTCTGTCGTCAATTGAACGGCCTGTTGACTTATCCATTTCAGTTTTGGTGTCATTGAATCTGCATGATTAAACAAAAAATTTCAATGAAAAAAACAGTAGAAATGGAAAACAATTGTTTGGAAAAATCACCCCTACAGCAAAATGCGCATGGGAAAATGAATTTTTAGCGAGAGAATAAGTGAAAAATGAGAAATTATTTACATTTTTGGAAACCATAAATCACTATTAATCACACCCTCGCGTGCTCGATGTATTTGTGGCGGTTTATCAGTGTAGTTTTGTGGTTCTTCATTAGATTGGCCATTTTTTGCAACTTTACTGTACGAACTTAATTCAATGGTGTTACAGTGAAAAGTTTTTAATTGAATCAAAATAATGGTTGCGAAAATATGCCACTTCATCATCATTTTTGTGCACTGCAGCAACTTTTTAAGATTCGGCAAAAAGTTTCAAAACTTTTTCTACTTCTTTAACTATTTCACTGCTATTATTCACTTCTTTATTGAATTTTTTTTTTTCTATTTTTTTTTTTATTTTAGAAAAAAAGGAGAACACTCTCACAAGATTTTCTTGATGAGGAAAATTAAGTGACTCGTAGAAGCAATGTAAGAGCAAAAAATAAAAAAAAAAAAACTCAAGAATCGCTCAACTAATAAAACACTTTCAATCGTTTCAAAACTTAAATGAATTATGACGAGCACATTGTTCGGTTTTAGGCTTTTTTGTACGATGCTTGCGACTTCAGATTCAATAATGATACATTTGTGATGCTTTACCATCCAAGTGATGCCACTCATTATTCAATTGATAATCCAAAATCAATGTATTGTTCAAATATTCCCACCTGAATAATTTTTGGAATCGTGCGTTTTGCGACACATAAATTCTACCATTTAATAGAACAAACACGTATATTAACACATTGATACGTTGAAAGCTTCTAAGCAAACACAACCACAAGCAATGAATTATATCGGTCAGCATACGGTGTCTAATCGGGAGACAACAATTGATTAGCATGTCGTTTCAGTTTGAAATGTGCGCGCTGCATAATCACGAGTTGAATGAAAAAGAATCTGTTCCTATTTCACTTAAGCACAACGCAATGAGCAGTGTTGAGTGTATCAACTTGAAAGAAGCGTCCAATGAAAAATAGTTTCATCCAATTAACATTGGTCACTATGTACGGACACAACTATCGATTGGATTGATGCAGAAATGTCATTTTGAGATTTAAAATGAAAAAGAGTATTTAATCATTTATCGTCTTTGACAATTGCAAGTACGAATTGAAACGAATTGAATCGAATCGAATCGCATTGACCCATAATGACAAACTTGCTACTCGTCCATCATGATACATTTTCATTTAATTTACTCTTTGATTGGAGTACACCGTTAATTGAAATCTGTGCCATAGTTTGGTTGTTACAGTGGATTTTTTCTCGTTACAACCGGCTTGTAGTCAACAATTTTCAATCCTATTCAAATCGATCCATTAGTAAAATCACACACGCTAGTCTTCCACATAATTTATTCACTATGGAAAATGAGCTGTACACGACACATCGATATAGGAGATAGCCGATAGTGAGCAGAGTGAGGGTCTGATGCCGGGTGTGTGCTTAATTATCGACATTTCCATTTTCATACTCAGCCAATCTGTTCAGCAGACGAACTCGATGATTGGAGAATAATTTAGCGAAAAATTCATTAGCAATTAGAATTAGAGCAGTCGAGAGCGTAAACCCATTCAAATATTGGTTAAAATTTCGATTTTGGTACGAGCATGTTTGCATTGGGAATTAATAACTCGAGATTTTGGTATCATCTAACAGTTGTTTTTTTTTTCCTGTTATTTTATGTTCTATACTGTTCTGTTTTGTACTGGTTATTTCTGTGCCGGACATGTGATAAGGCAAAAAACAAACGTGAATTCGAATATGAAATGAACTAATCAGATACAGTGTAATTTGTTTTGCAATTGTGAAATCGATATTGTGTTAGTATTCATTTTACAATTCTTATTTGCTAACGTGACTTACAGTATTTGTATTTTTCACGCAAAAATTTACACAAACAGATAAGTTTTTTTTTGTTTGAAATAACAAATATTCATTCCTAATTTGTGCGTACGGATTATAATAAGATGAAAGCAGATTAAAATTTGAAATTTGACTAAATGTAGCGGAAAAGTTTTGGGAATTTTCTTCCTTTCGAACAATGTCATTAGTGAAAAATGTCGGATATTTTGAAGTACCGAACAAAAAGTGTTTACAAAGATGATGATAGCATCAAATTAAAAAAGTTTCTAACTCTCATAATTAACTTAAAAAATTGAGTCCCGTTCATCGGCAAATGCCTAGATGTCACTCAACAACAATGAACAAAAAAAAAAATTGTAACACAAATCACATTAATTAGACTAATTTAATTTTTAATTGACCTCGAATCCGATTTTCGTGCCATTTATCAACGTTTTTTTTCTCGTGATTCATTCAGAATTAGAACTAGAACTTTCAGCGAGTGAAAGTTGATCGATTTTGCTTTTCACATGTGATACACAACAAATTTTGTACTTATCTACGAATGAGATGGAAAGCGCTTATTGCTCAATATGAAATAAATTTTCGAACATTTGGTATGTTTTTGTATTCTGTTTGAAGAAAATCCATTTTGATAATCTTCGAAGATCAATTTACGGGGCCCATGTTCGTTATACCCGGAGGAATAACAAGGATGATAACGACAAAGGCAAAACTTGTCAACATTCGTCTATCACCAGAACATTTCAATTTGATCCATGAACATTTCCATAATCAATCATATCCACAGACAATGAGCATTTCAGTTTCATTTATAAGCCTGAAAAGAGTTTCAAGGTAAACGAATGTCTCTTGGAAAAACTAAAATATCCTGAATATAAACCGTAAAATTCTAAAATGAAATTGTCTATTGGTGTTAGTTTCATTGTTTTGGTTATCTTTAAAGCAATTTGTTTACGTTGTCAAAACTGTAGAATTTACACAAAGAGCATTACTTAGCTGCAAATTGTGATGAAACATCCTCGAGAGATTCGAAATTGACCATAAATAATCTGCATATTTCGTTTGAATTCTCTACATCAAATCATCAAAACATGTGTCGAAATTTCTCCGATAAAATGAAAGACAGGGACAGAGAGAAAGAGAAGAAAAAAAATCTTTGAGATCAAATTCTTGTTCTATTTTGAAATGCAGACGCGCTAAGGGAACTGAGGCTGTGAAAAGCAAATATTAATTTAACATACCGTTATGCCCGTTCAGTCGTTCGTAATTTAATCAGGTTAGTGAAGTATTTTGATATGACCGTATGGTAGGTACTAATTGGTCGTTCATGTTCCCTCCGATGAATGTTCCGATGTGTGTTGTTGATTATTGACAGAAGCTCAGCATATTTCAAATAGTGATTCACATTGTATGTGATTTGAAATTTGAAACAATTTGCTCGACTTCACAAAATTTACCGTTTGAATGAGTAAAATTGCATGTTAGCCGAAATTCGAATCGATCTATTTGTTTTATGTTTACATATGCGAACGAATCAAACTGACCTATTTATTTAGTTTTAATTTAGCATTTGGTCAAATCGTAAGTATACATAAATCTGAAATGTCGATATCATCAGGGCATTGATTTTATATACAAATTTGCAATTTGATAAAGATTGCAATGTATTTTGCATTAAATATTTGCAAATACATTTTTGCATCAGTAATATTCTTAAAGAATGGATTGGCAGAACGAAAAACAAGACAAGGGAAAATATCAAACAAATTGCTATGATGATAAACTGTTTGTCATTTTGATCAATGAATTGCTATCAACTCAATAAACAAATTAACTATGTTACACACATATGGCACTTTTATTCGGCCAAATTTTAAGCCTCAAGCCGTGTTGTAATAGTAAATTTTCAACAGAAATTGATAGGATCAGATCAGATCAGATCAGATCATATCGGATGCCGGCAAAATGAATGGTCATATTTGATAAATTCCATTTGGATTCGTGGCGTAAATGTTTTGTGTGTCATGCAACTGAAATCAAGTGAGTTCCGTTTTTAAGTAAACAAGCAACCGCTAAACAGTTTCTGTCGCTGAGGACCCAATGACTATGTGTTGCCCATCTATGTATAAGCACCTTGTTTGCATATGTGTATGTGTGTGTTTCTGAATAATATGATGTCGCAAAGTGGGAGAAAAATTATTAAATGATATTTTACGGTGTATCTTCAGTTCGTTTTTTAGCAAGTTCATCTGTCCATCGCAACAATTCATTGTATATAGCTTCGTCTTAGCCAGCGATCAAATTAGAGTATTATTTGTAATTTTGACGTGCCAAGTGAAGCAAACTATTTTTTCTCCTCTAAATATTACGTCCAATAACAAACCAAATAAATGGTGTTTTAAATTTTGTTCATCGTGTATCTGGTAGTTTTCAGTGAGTAGACAAAAAAAAATAAAAAAATAAAAACAAAACTTTAAACTTTTCTCAGACGAATTTTAAAACATTGTGCGTATTTTGTCATTTTCCAAGATATTTCTTTACTCGAACAAAATATACATCAAACTGTGTACGATTTTCCTGTTATTTTTTTTCTTATTTTTCATCTGTTTCGTGCATTTTTACTAACTATTTGATTTAATTCCATTTGCCAAAATGATAAAAGGTTCATTCAGAAGAAAGAGAGAAAAAGGCGAACTCAGTTCGAGTTCCGTGTGCAGTGACACAGAACGTTTGTTACATAACAAGGAAAAAGTTTGAATTTATTGAAGATTCTTTGAACGGCGCGCCGCTTGAAAAATTCATTCAATGAAAATGAATTGACGCTAAGATTGTCTCTGCACCAAACACGAGACGAGCACAAAACTTTATTCTCTGCACACAAACTTTTTCCGAACATCGTTGTTTTTTTCCCTTCTCACTGCAACTCAAAAAAATACATCTTTCGGTGTGTGTGTGTTTTTTTATTCGTTGTATGTTCCATCATGTCACCAAACTTGAATCGAAAAAAAAAAAAAGAAAATCGCTGCTGTCGATGTCTTTGTATTCAGTGAGCTGTTGAACTGACACAGCACGAAGTCATGCAATTTGTTTTTTCACCCACATACAAACAAAGATCACAGCATTTTCGGTTTTTATTTGTGCCGCTCAACAAAATGATATCATTTGTAAAAGTCAGAAAAATTATTTTCAATTTCAAAGAAAATAAAGTAGCGAATAGAAATAAAAAAAAGAGAAACGACGACGACGGAAAAGAAGATTGAAGGAAAAATGGTTCGAGAAATTGCGAAAGAAAAAAAATAATATAAGCGTTCATTAGTCACAAAATCAATAGTGTACCGCTAACCAATAGATAACGAACAGTGTAGTATAGTTTACGAAAAATAGCATTTATCACACAAATGCATGCAAGATAAAAACAGTCAAGACAAAGAAAAATAAATATAGATAGATAGACAGAGGCAGAGAGCGAGAATATTTTGAAAATTGCCAAAATTTCCATTGAAAATTGTACGAGCGCTAAATTAAAGTTTTCTGTTTTTGTGTTCATTAGGTTATTGAGGGTGAACGAGCAAAAGAGTGAAAAGTAGCGAACGAACGGAAGAAGCGATTTATCAGTGGCACAACTTGAGGTGTTGACATATCGCTAAAACATTTAAATATTATAACGGAGTGATAAAGCAGCTGCAACAGAATTAAGGTTTGGGAAAACTATCGAAGTGCAACCAAACGAAAAGATTGTAACAACAGCGAATTGGAAATGATGTCATTAAATAATAACGTTGGCGCTCCGGCGATATTTTATTTATGTGCAACAAGTACAATGTTGGCGCTATTGGTGACACTTGGAGCTGTAACTACAGCAGCAGCAACGGCAACGGCATCATCAACACTACCACCCATAACAGCCAATGTAGCATCAGAGGGAGCAACGAATGCATCACCAAACATGCATAATTCAATCGAGTTGCAAGCGAATGCAACTAACGAAGAGAAAAGCAATAACCTTAACCATTTCGAAAAGAACAATCGTTCGAGCATAATGGTATTATCACCTTCATTGTCGGCACCATCGAGGGATTGGAACAATGGCAACCAACGTTCGAACAATGAACAACAGCACCAATACGAAAACCAACACCAAGAACATTCGGATCAGCATTCATTTGAAATGGAAAATTCGAGAAAATATTTACATTTAGATGAGCATAATTTTGTGGCGACAACGCCAAAGATTCACACCACAAAATTACCGAACAGGTATGCATATCATCTATACAATTTACGCACAAACATTTGCTATATCTTATTTTCGAGTAGTAAAACATTGCACTCGCTTTGGATTTCTGTGCGAGTGAGTGGAATAGATAAAAATTATAATTCAAATTGGCGTTGGAGTCAGTTTTAGTAGTATGAGTTTGGAATGAATGGGAGATGACAATAAGGAGTATAGATATGGTTGAATGTTGCTAGCCCTAGCAAAACAACACTGGATCAAACTCAATGCAAACGACCGACCGACCGACCGAATACAAGTGTAATAAAAAAAAAAAGAAAAAGTGAAATAACGAGGGAATTGACTTGCATAATAGACTTATGCATGGACAATGCGAAATGATGTGGCCATCGACCGAAATTCATTGCGTCCGACATCGAAAGATCGAGACGATGACGAAGAATGTTAAAAATGCTGATTGTTTGAATGTGCAGAAAGTAACGAAAAGAAAAAAAAAATAAAAAAAAAAATAAGCGAAAGCATATTATCCAAATTATTTAATTTAAATGCGCTTTGTATCATTCTACTTTGTTTAATTTATTTTCGCTTGACGCTTTCCATTATAATCTTCATCTTTGTTTTCATTTTTTTGCCTCTCGTTTCTTTGGTTCTCATCTTATCGCATTGTACAACACTGTTCCCAAATATACAAGAACCGAAAAAAAAAATCCCGACCAATTCTCTTGGCAAGTGCGATTACTTACACACACAACTCGTAAACTCATCACAAATTTTCCTCGAAGCGAAAAACAATCGTTTTGCTTGAGTGAGACTGAATTTGTGTGCTTTTTCTTCTTCTTCTGTTTTACACGATTTTTTAAGACGTCAAAGTATTTTTTTTTTTCCATACTGAACGAAACAACAACACACGAAAAAAAACGTCTCAGAATAATCCTCTTGGATGACAATGCCATAAACTTAAGTAATCGGTGAAAGCTGCTCCGACATTTCTTTACATTCAAATGATGCTTTTTTCACATCGTGCATCTCGTTTCCCTTCAATGTATGTTATGTTTGTACGTATGTGCTCTTTTTACAAGAGATTATTCTTTATTTAATTTTTATGTGGTGTCTGCACATTCACAATTTAAAATGAAAACATTTCGGTATGTCTTCGGTCGTTCGTCCTTATTTCACTTCTTGCTATCGTTCTGTTATTTTTATTCGTTTTTTCTTTCCTCTTTTCTTATTTCCAATGCAAAACGATACACCGAGGATAAATGTCAACGTTTGATGCGTTTTTTGATTCCCCCAAAAAATCATTGCGAAGTCTTTACGTCACACACATACATACACATTTTCACGCTTACGCTGACAATATTTCACATCAACAATCACTTCAACGTTTTGCCGATGATGTCGTTAAATCTTCATCTCTAACGAAAAGAAAAGGGAAAAAAATCAGTTTATCATTGCATTCCATTAAGATATGCTACGGTTTTTCGTTGTCGTCATGTCGAAATGACGCTTTATTGGGAATACCAACAATTCACAATGTGAATGTGATGTGAGACTGATTTCAACTTCATGTGCAAATTCAAGGTTAACCAAAGGTTACAGAAATGGTTCGATGAAGCTGCACAGCTAAACAATAAAAAGAAATCAAATGTCATTTCAATCAATGTATTACATTCATATGGCCAATTTAAAAACATTTCACATTACATAAAATTGGCTTAAGCAGCTGTGAAGCACCACTGTTTCCAATTGGCTCAACTCGATTCCACTCAAATTAAAACATAATTGTGACAAATTTGACAAAATGTCTCCATCGATTTTAAATGGACGGTTTTTTTCATTTCACATATTTCATGTATTTCATTCTTTTCCCATTCAATTATATTGTTGACTTTTTATTTCACAAAAAATAATCTATGATAAATTTAATCTTTGAAGTAATCATCGAATTGAATAAATTCATATTAAAAATAAGCTTTTGTCTGTGGCTGGAATTCTCAGTGAAAAATTCGTTTCGAATCGTTTCACCAGAACTATGGAGATCGCATGGTTTTTGTTTTTCAATGGAATTCCATGCAAAAGGCGGCAATACCAGACGTAAAATGCAAATATATAAAAATCTTTTTGAAAACGGAAATGAAAAAAGTAGACAAAAAACCTTTTACATTAGCCATTGAGAAACAGACAGAAAAACCGAGGGACAGAAGAAGAAAAAAAGACCGAGAGACTAAATGAAAGCAAGTGCGCTTGAAAATGCAATACACTCTCTATAAATAACAATGGCAATTTGGTTTTATTTAATAATTTTGCTTCGGGTTTGAAGTGGTGTTCGAGTTGTTGTATTCAGCATGTTTGCTTTTCCAATTTATTGGAAATCAACAATCATGAATCAGCTCCATTGCGAACTTTGTTTATTGTTAATAATCGAACAAAAACTTATGTTTTTTCGTATCTCGAATGTTTGTTTGCATTTTTTTCTTTATATTTATTCTTCCATATTGTGGAATCGTGTTGTGCATATTTTTTCCACTACGAAATTGTATGCGTGCAAGGTATTGGCCAGTAGCAAATGCAACGAGAAAAATGCAGAGAAAAATTTATATAAATAAGACCATTATCGCAATTCTTTCTCTCTTTGGCACACAAATGATTTGAATTTGACTTATGGTCTGTGTTCAAAGTTCGGTAAATGATGGAAACGGAAAAAGTTTTCTATGCCATCCCCCACCTCCTCTCATCTTATTCAGTCCCATCGCAAGCCCATTTTCTCATCTGAAGCGCGTTTAAATGAAGTAAATGCCAGAGACGGTAACATTTAACTAGTAGTTTAAGTACCCAATATATGCGGAACGTGTTGATTTTCATTTGCACGTTTGCACCAAATTCGACTATCGTCCATATGCCCTTCGTCTTCGAAGACATCAAGCGGATTGTGTACATATTGTTAGAAGTTCTTGTTCGTTCGCAACAAAAAGAAAAGAAAAAAGCTAACGTACACTCAGTATTCTATTTGCGCTGTATAACAAACTGCAGAAAACTCGATCTTTGGATTTGCCAGTGCTTAGCCAAGCATTCGTCTAGCTGCTGGAGTGAAATTTAAATTCACATGCAGTACATTTATCGCATGCAAATCCGAAAGTAAATCATATATTGGTTTCTCTTTTTTCTCAACTGGCTCATTGTACTATTCTGCCATAAAATTCCGAATTTCTTTAATCGATATAAATAATAGTTTTTCAATGGAATTTCTCTTTCCTTTTTCAAAAACTCTTTTTCGGATTGGTAAATCGTCGATAAAAATCAAGGAAAAAAAGGAAGAAAGAAAGAAAGAAAGAAAGAAAGAAAAATAGAAAGAAAACATCAACTATGAAAGTCAACTTGTATTCAATAGACTTTTGCCCAAAGCAAGCGATATTGTCTATTCACAAGCTAACTGCTGTATTCGTAAGGATGTTTGCTTCATCATCATTTCTGAATCAAATAATAATATTTACTTAAGCTCTAAGAGTTGGCTGTTTAGCACTCAACTAAACATAATACTGACAACTTGAATGACACAAAAGACATGCAACAAATTCCAACACCGTCGACGACGACGACGACGACGACACAATTTTCTGTCTCAGGATGTGGGTGTCGTTGAAACCGAATGCATCCGATTCACTAGCGATTACGAAGAGTATTTTGTTGATGAATGTTCCATTCCGAAAATGTTTGGTATACATTTTCTTTCGTCGTTGATTCGTTTGCTTGTGCAAATATACAGTTTAAATAATTCTGGTATACGATATTCATTTCCGTAGTCATTTTACTGTGTGTGATGTTGAACAGTAGCAGTAGTAGCATCACCGTGTATTTCTATTCTTTTTCTCATTATTTTCCACTGCCATGATCATGCTATTATCGCTCAATGTGCGGATGCATGTCTGAGTTTGTATTTTGTGCATAATTTTGTCAAATGAAAACACATGTGAATGTGTTGTCGCATAATGAACAAGTCACATGCACCGAAAGCTTTCTGCCTCCAAATAAAATGTTTGGACAGGATTCGATGAATGGAAATATTTATCATACCTTTTCGATTTCGACCGGGAAACATTTTCGCATCATTTGATGATGAGATGCGTGAGCAAGAATTGTTCATGAAATGTAAGTGTATGTGTTGTTTATGCTGCAAACATGCCATTTGCATTGCGAACGTGCGTTTTCCATTTTGAAAACGGTTATTGTCGAAAAGTTCAATTTGCTACGAAATGTTATTTTTTTGTATGTTGCATTTTCGTTTTTTCCCACTTGATAGTTGATGCATGAGAAAACATCTATTAAGCGAGTGTTATACGTGCATTTGATTTTGCTCTGAGGGGATTTAGCAAACAAACTAACTTTGACTTATTGCTCATATTCATTACTCTATATATAAATTCACGTATTTCAGCCTGAATCTCTTAAAATTCACAGAAATTTACTGCTTATTTTTGACAGTGCAGGCGTGCTAACTAGCCGCCATTTTGGACTTCCCATTCAATAAATTCATGAAAATTTATTGAAAATCACATGAATCCAAATTTATTAAAAAAACTCACATGAATTCACAAAAATCCACGGAAAACTCATCTATTTTAGCTTTGTATGAAGCCCCTAGATTTTACTCTTGATTTTCACTCATGTGCCAACAACAATTCGGTTTTTCAACAAACAATTTTGATCATTGCACACTATATATACGCCAACATTGAATTCGTTTCACAAAATTGTTCGAACAGTTCAACAAGCCACTCGCTTGACAGAATCAAACCGATTTATTTAAATATGAATTTCTATTATACATTGAAAAATCTCATCCAAATACACTGCACAACCGTTTTGCAACATCAAAATTGAAATGTTAAGAGTTTTACAGCCACGAATTAACACTTTCTGAGCTATCGTCATAACATCACCAACCATAAAGAACGATAGGAAATAAACCACATTGAGAAAAATAAAATAAAAATAAAAATAACATATGTCAACTTTGCAAGTGTTTATTTTAGTGGATGATTTCTATTTAACGGATCAGAATATTCTTCCATGCATTCTATTCAATTGTAAATTTCAAATACATGTAAAATGTGAAACACAAAACGTACTATACTTGCAATGACTTTCAAAGGAATGGAACGGAACGGGGAAAATGCGAAAATGTTATCGCGAGAATGACAAACGAGTGGAAAGCACATTAACGGTTGCAGGCAAATAAAAGCAGCAATAGAAAGCTATACAACATCAATGGCAATTCGGTGCCATTTTCAATCCAAGCAAAAGCAAAAGCAAAAGCAAAAGCATAAGCATACAAGCCATGTGAAACGACCTCCCGTTTATACGCGCTATTCACTTCACAGATCTGTCTCGGCATCTCATGCATGATGGCGAATATGTTTACGTATTCGGCATTTGATTGTGCAATGTGAAAATTTTAAATGAAATTTTACATTTAATTGCGGTTCGAAATGTGAACATTCTTTTGAAATTGCTGTCGTCTTTGGGTGGCGCACGTTATCTCGACAAATGTGACATTGTCAACCTCAACATGGCTTGAGACAGCTTAAGTACAACACATATGCTATCATGATAATGCCAATTTGAGCCCGGAAGTAATATATTTAATATGATGTTGATTTAGATGGGGTGTAATCGTATAATTCGTAATTCTCGCACCATGTCTCTTCTTTATTCGAATTCTCTCTTTCTCTCTCTCTCTCTCTCTTCTCTCTCTCTCTCTCTCTCTCTCTCTTTCTCTGTCTCCCACTGCATATGAGTATTTTTGTTTGTGTTTGTGTGTAATACATGCTCATTCGCTTCCCTCTTTTCACTCACTTACAAACTCCGACTTTGCCAAGCGCACAAAGTGAAAATTATTTACATTTCGTACACATGAGCAATGTATACGCGATAATATATTTGTAACATAAATAATAATTATTTAGAATAATATTTGACTGTATTCAACCATAAATCTAAGCCGAATCGCTTCGGCTAAAAAACCATCCGGTGTTTTCATGTGGATTTACATATTTAAATGGGTTTTTGTGTGAAAGGTTCGCTTAATTGGTTTGACAGCAATTACAGCCGTACATATTACACCATTTGTAATTTCCTCATTCTCGTATGGTTCGTGTAAATGTGTACCGAGATATTCCCTTATCGAAAATATGTTGCTCTTCATTTTCCGTTCTAATCTATTCTCTTGTCGAATTTTGGTGTTGAAATGATACAAATGTTTCCATGTATTGACCAGTATTTTAAGCTAATTACTAACCTATTCCCGATCAATTTTTGGATTTATTTTGGTCACCTAAAATGTGTTTTAATGAATATTTTCTCTTGAATTATTAAAATCTGCGATGCCATTGAAATGTACAACGAACTACGTATAATTGATTTTGTTTGATCACAAACAAACAACCATAAAAAAGAAAGAAATTAATGAAACTCAGTATTTTCGTTCTAAATCTCTAGACATTTCATATAGTATTTGAAACGATTATACAGTTCTCGGTACAAGCATTTTAAGTAGAGTCTCGCCCGTGACCATTATAAATGCATGCAACCTTACTGAAATAATCATTTTGTTGAAATGTCAATAAGTCGTCGTTATTCATCGATTTATAAATAAAAGCATATCATTTGAAATCTAACCCTTTACCATTGCCATTGCCATTGCCGAGAAAATCCTTCGAACAATGTCTAAACAAACAAATCCCAAAATAATGATGCCGAGTTTATGTCGCGATCACATATCGCATGGAAAATATGTGAACCAAATTGAATTTGCACGGTATCACGTTTGAGTTGATTCTCGAAACCAAATCAAACTCAAAACATAAAATATGCCGGTGCACACATTATGCATACAAAATAAAGAGCTCTATGGTCCCCAATACATATAGATCGGCGGCTGGTTATGTTTACACAAACACACACATATACTTTCAGCAGGACCAGTTGACGAAGCGTCAAAAGCAAATAAAGGTACAAATAGCACATTTACTTGTTCTGTGCATCCACATTCCCGTTCACATTGTGTCGTTCGTTGATACCGTGAGATCCCCTTTTGTTAGTAGCGATTTTGCAATTTGTTAACACAACTGCTTTGTAAAAACTGTTTTCTCTCTCACTCTCTTTCTCTCTCTTTCCATCTAGTTTGCACATCAGACATCATTAAATTATGTTTGTTCTGGTGCAGCGACCTGAACAAACTCAGCGACAGTTAATCAGCTAGTTTATCATTCTAGGTATATGCTCTGATCTCTTGCTCCCTCTCTTGCTATACTCTTCATCTCTTTCTCTTTTTCTTTCTATCTTTCTCGTTTTTCTCTTTTCATTTTTTACATTCCAAAACATTCATTGTTATCATCATATTGTTTCGCAACTACACTACTTGGCTGACACATTTCCGAATCGTTTTCACTGTACAATCAGAAAAATAGCTGGTAAACGTTTGCGCGAGTAAGTGAGCGTATTAGCAAAGTCAGGATCTCACAAAATCCATGCACACACACGCACACCATTTGCCGGCATGTACAACCGAAAGATGAATCAAAAACGAACGTGTACAAATAAATAGCACGGAGAAACAAACAAATCATCCCCAAATTGGATAAAGAAACGTGCGATGCGTTGAAAAGCACACTGTACTGTGTTTTTGGTTTTTCCACTAAAATAATTTTCATCCGAAAATCGCAGCAGCAAATTTTTAAACGCTCCACCGCACTCTCCTCTACCAACCACTGTATTTCAATCGCAAACAGATATTACAAGAAATAATGCACGCGTTCATGATTTGTGCGCAATGAATTTATTATAAAGATAAACTTCGCATGAGCTTCAAATGGCCGAATCATAATAAATTGTTAACGAATAAAATCAATTTTTCGATGAAATTTTTACAACTGACCATAAAACGATCGACAAAACAATATTCTTTTCGGGCTATGACAATTTTCAATGATTTTTGATTGAAACATTTTGTGATGGGAAAACAAATTGATTACCAAGTCACCAACAAAGTGAATAAAATGGCCTCGCAAAGCCTATAAATGCCAATTGAAAATTGTGTGCACAAACCAAACAACTAGTAAATTGCTTTAGAATTTGCGCTCATTCTTTTATTTTTGTGCCTTTTTTTATGGTTGGCTCAGAATCAAACTCAAAAGATTTTCGATTTCGGTTGACGATGGTCGTTGCTGCGATTTATTTTCATATTATTTCGACCTTCTTCTCCAACAAAACAATTCAACATTATTATTTGTTTGTGCTCTGTTGTAGAGATGATTGCTGTGTATTGTTATTTCAATTGAATGAATTCGGTTGGTGTAAGGAAAAAGAGAAAGAGAAAGAGAAAGGAAAAGAGAATGAAAAGCAAAAAAGCGTGCAAAGAAAAACACATTCCCGACTAGTAAATTGAACAATAAGAAATGTTCATCTCTGATAATCTTTTTCAATTGAATACTCCCAGTTCGGTAGAGTTGTCGATGTTGTTGCTGTTTCTGCCGCCGCTACTGCTTTTGCTGGTGCTGTCGGACCGGCGAGTGTCGTGTAATATTTTTTTTATTTCTATTTCTCTTTCTCTTTCGTTGTATCCTTGTGTTTTTCCCATCATTGTTCAGCTCGTCTAATATATCTATATGAGTTTGACTACATCAATGATTTGAGTTATTCGTTTTTTCCGCCCTTGCATTCGCATCTCGTTATTATTTCCCTCGGCAACTGTTCTAAAGACGACAATGAAGAAAAAAAAAATAATAATAAATGTTTGTGTATTTTTTTTTTTTTTTTTTTTTTTGAGATATTTTTTATTTTACTTTGGATAATATTGTAGATACGAACAAGGTTTGGAGGACTACGAAGAAGCTGTGGCTCGCGTAGACAAAATTAAAGAGGAACAACAAAAGCAACAAGCGTATGGTATGGGTGGATTGCAAACGGTATTGACGATGATCGAGACGGCTAGCAATGTTTGGAATAAAGTATCGACTGAATTCGAACAAAAGCAATCAACAATCACCGATAAATCGAATGATAGGCCAACAAATGATGTCGATAGCAACAGAAATAACGGTAAGTCGCGCGTGAGCGCAAACCGGCTACCACGCTCATCCTGAAACTATTGCACCAAACAAAAGCGATTGACAAAAATCAAAGCACATTGATTGTTCAGTCTCCTTTTCAGTTGAGATTTATTGCTCAACAATAAAATGTCAGCGCTTTTTTTAGTATTATAAATTTCTCTCTCTCTCTCTCTCTCTCCGCTCTTTTTTTCTTTGTCCATATCGATTGATTGTGTTTTTATGTATTTATTTTTCGTTTGTAACAGAGGCTAGTTCAACGGATATCACTGAGGGCCGTTATATCAAAGGTGATCCATTAAAAGGCTATTATGATTTTATTATCACGGAAGGATCATATAAATTTTGGGCTGGATTTCAGGTACGTTCAATACTTTTTGTTCTCAATCAACAATTGTTATTCGAATGGCGGTCGCCGATTCGCGCATCGAATAAAAATCAACAAATATTCTCAATTGTTCATAAAAATGTTATATTCATTGGCTGAACGTTTTTTTCTTTTTTTTTTCTTCTTTTTTCATGTGTTTGACGCTTATTTCAGCTTTTTACGGCTGGTTTGATGATTTATTCCACGTTCGCTGCGATTTATTACTCGAAAGTTAATCCAGTTGTTGGCGATTATGATTACACTTCATATTTGGGCGGTGCACGTTCGATGGCCGACGATCCAGAGCCATTGCCATCGACAACATCCCCATGGTCAGAAGTTGCAAATAGCTACATCTTCCAAACGGCTTCTCATGGTTTCCAATTTGTTCTTGATGCCATTGAGAAAATTCCGAAAACATAAAAAAACAATCATCGAATAATGACTCAATTATCATTTGTGTTCAACAAAAATATACAATTGATAGGAATTATTAATTGGTATACGATGGCTGAATTGCATGAGAAAAAAAAAAAATCTTGAATAAAAGAGCAAAAAAAAAATATTAAATACAATTGGCGTTTTTGTTTAAACTGATATTGCTTGGCATTAAAAATACAAAAGCAAAAAATCATTGAAGCATCTGGTGCACACCGAATGAAATACATGAAATTCTTATTATATAGATATTACATATGTATGTTTGGTGCAAAAGAATAAGAATGAGAACAAGAGCGCCCATAATGGGAGAAAAGTGAACAAAAACTTATAAATAGAGAGAGGGAGAGCGAGAGAAAACAAGTTGGCAAAAACTGTAGCATTAAATGATGAAACTCCAAATTAAAAACCAGTTTGATTGCGTGTCAGAAAACTATAACGAACGAACGTGCACAGCACATACACACTGCACTTCATAATTTATCATTGTCATGATTTGTGAATTTGCGCTGCATTGTGCGAAAATCTACACATTTCAGAAACTGACGGCAACAATTCCTCATCTTGCTTCGGCTACACGACGAGCATTTTGTTTTATTTCTTGTGAACAGACAAAAAAACCATTATTGTTTATTCATTTTGATTCGAGGAATTTTTTTTTGAAGGAATTGGTTTTTCTTCTCTATCATGGAAATTGTCTTCAAAAATAACAATTCATTTAGTTTTAGTTGATTGTTGCTGGCCGCTTCAATGAATATGTATGTCTAAGAATCTATTAAATTAAACGAAAACGTTCAATTTTCTTTGTACAAGAACATACAAGAACATTTCATAGATGAGTTATTTCAAGTTTGTGAGCATTTGAATATGAGCATAAATCCATTGCTTACGGAAAATTCTTGCTTTCATAAATTGAGGCAAACCGCTAACTTTTTTGTTTTTCCTATGAGGCATATCAATTTTTAATATGAATCATTAGACGATAAACAATATTCGTTAGACGATTTTATTCGATTTTTGGCAACATCAGTCTCAATCTCAGCCTTATTCTCAGTCTCATCATATGTGCAACATCTAGAACAAAAGCATACACATTTGGTTTCATTTCCGTAATCTTGAACTTGTTATTCATAATTTTGAAATTGTTGTTCCGTTTGAGTAGAAACAATGTTTAAAGGAAATAACCATAAATTTAATAGCTCCTCCGGCAAATCATTTTTTCTTCTTTTCTCTCTTCATTTATATTGTTCGAATGTTGTCGAGTGCAAAACGTATCGATCTTTTCATTGTTTGAAACTTGAAATTTAAAGTTTACTTACCCCTAAAATTGAATTCGCTAATTGTTGAATATTTAATATTTAATATATAGGAAAATGAAATATTGAATTACTTTTAGTACTGAGCTTGTATAAAATGAATTTAATTAGAATATGATAATAATGCGCAAGTACTTTATGTAAAGAATAGTGCGATAATTTTTATTTTATTTCATTTTTTTTTTTCCATTCACTAAATTATCAATTATTTTACGTGATTGAGTCTGAATATTGAAAAATGTGGTGTGAAATGAAATCAAAAATGCATATTCTCGGTCAATTAATTTCGGAGAAATTATTCTAAAACGCAAGATAATAAGTAATTCCGACCTGCATATAATTCATATTTTCATTCACACTCACATTCACATTCATCTGAGTTGTTATGTACGATGAAAACGAGTCGCTATTGATGCGTGTACATCGCTTGGCTAATTTTAACGGGTAATGCTCAAAATTATGTAGTAATAATAACTATTAGATTTGAATGAGCCGTTACGTATTCATCATATTATCTTCGGTGATGAAGCAAGAACAAATTAATGAATGTTAGATATGATAAAAACCAGTATAAATATTTTTCTCGTAATTTTTCTTGCATTTAAGTACGTGAGTTGGTTCAGTTTGTTCAATTTCGCAACACCTTCAAACCGATTAAAATTGACGGTGAAATGGATGAGAGTGAGTGAACCAAGTGTGGCATCATAGAAAATGAATAAAATTACCATGTAACCGATCTAACATTTATTCATTATTCATTTGTTCCCCTTCGGCCGTTCTTGAAATATTTAACAGAAACAGGTGATACCATAATCAAACTTTGTTCTTAGCATCATTCAAATCCCAACAAACAATGTCAGAGAATTAAAGAGCATAAAAAAAAGAAAATTTACCAACAAAGACAAAAGCTGTGTGAAATTTGTGCGTGACATCCGATGTAATTTGTGTGCAAATTCTTATACCGTCGTCTTCATCTTTCATCTTGCAACGAATCAACTAAGCTTTGAAACAAATCCAAAGAAATGTTTCGGTTAACTGTGTAAAAGATAATTGTTGTGTCAATTCATCGTGTTCGAATATATACATTTCCATTGACAAAATGAATAATTGCTAGAAAGTTATTCGTCATTTAGAGTCTACAATTGTCAATTCAGGTCGTCTGTCATTTTGAGGCTCAATTTAAATCATTTTGATAATCTTTCCTTTGGTAAGCAGATTGAATCCATTTAATTATTATTTGTAACCGACTTGTAAAAACTTTTTCAATGGTTCACAAAATATTTTCGAAATTTCGTTTTCGGGACTTTGTCATACAAAACAATTCCATTCGGTTTTTGGGTTTTCAATTCGATTTCTGAGTTATTCATTACAAATTGTTGATATTATCATTGTGTTTCTTGTACATGAGACTGTGGTTGAAACTGAGACTGGAATATTTCAAGCTCAATCGGATGCATGAGTAAACCAGCACATCAAATCATTTGAGATACACCTTTGAACGAGTTCTTTGATTTTAGCAAATAAAAGCCACAAAAATGTTTCAGCCAGGATAAAATACAGGTGAAATTTAGATATTAAACTCGGGCCACCACCACAAACATGTTCACTCTTTATCATTTGAAAATTAAAGCCAGCATTTTGTGCTGTCATTCAGCAAAGCAGTTGTTGATAACAAAAGTTTGATTTGTTGGAAACCAAAACCGTAAACCAAAAACCCCATTTGATGGCCCATCGAAAAGCATACTAATAAATGCTTTGGAATCTAAAAGTTTCGATCTTAACAAACTATTTTTCCGTCTTGTTTTTTCGTTTTTGTTTTTATTTTGTTTTTTGTATTTCTCTACCCCAACCGTAAATAAAAATACCAAGAACTGGAAAAGTCAATTTATATTAAAATCAAACAAATCTGCCATAGACATGTCAATATAATGTTTTCTTCAATAAAATCGTGTCGAATTATTTCCTCTTTCATTCAATATGTATATGTGTGAAATGGCTATTGCGCGTTTATTTCGAAAGGAATTCGTATTCAAATAGGTGGATAAACGAATGCAAAAAGCAATTATAAGTTTCATGGCATTTCCGCTACAACATTCCATTTGTATTTTGTTTTATGTAGCATTGGCCATTAGAAAATTTACTATAATGTTGGGAACATTTTTTTCATTCTATCCATTTTTCGTTTTGTGTGTTTGAAACTTTTTCTAATTTAAGCATTTACTTTTTTTGCCGCATATTGTCTGTGTTCTGTGTGTGTATTTATGAGAGTGAGAGAGACGTTTTGCTTATTTGTGCCGTATGTTTTTGTCTGCAATTTAATTTACGTTTAACAGTTTGAGGAGCAAACTGATTGTGCATACTAATTTCCACCCGTTAGCAGTTTGGTCGTTTAGTTCGTTTTGCCATTGTTGTCGTTGTTCATTTTATTCCAAGAGAAAAAGGTTGAGAAAAGTGTTTGTTCCGTGTCGGATTTCCCGTTTCTATTTGGTACCGAACAAACCATTTTGTTGCTTAATGTTAATGTTTCGTTCAATGGTTAACTAAAAAATAATATTGGTTTGAATATTTTAGAAGCGAAAGAAGGTCGTAGGAAACATTTCGCGCAACTCTTACAAGAAATCACATTACATTGCAATCTGAAAAAAAAAGAATAAACACGAGACATTCTCATGTCACAAGTAATTATTCGACAATGCACTTTTGAAGTGATGCGAAAATTACTTGACTCAGTCTATAAGGTTGATTGAGATAACAATGTACCAATCTTTTTGTTAATGACAATATAATGACGAAAAAAGTTGAGAAAATTGAAAATCTTCGGTAGAGATTGTGAAATCGAATTAGAAGCACGTCATAAAATGTGCAATCAAAAATTGTTTATGCTTTAATATGACTTTTACGGAGCAACAGTTCGTTAGATGAGATCGAGCAAAAGTAACTATTGTCTCCCATTTTTGTTCAGCTCATTGCTATGAATATTATAAATGCTCTAAAGAAACATAAAATGTCCTGTGTTTCTGTGTACATAAAATGATATTGCTTGGTAGAAAGAACAGTTTAATTTTTTTCACTTTTTCTTCAATTGCATCACAATGCTTAAGCTCATCGCAACAAGAAATGAAACGAAATCATATACAAAATAAAAACAATTGTTGCCGTGCGCTTTTTCGTCGTTTCATTATGCAATGGCAAGTATGTAAAGCACCTCATCCTCACAAGATTTTAATTTTTACACCCTTCTCTCTGTCTCTTAAACTATTTTCTTTTCTTATTCTGTTTGTATTTGTCGATCTCGTGCTTTTTTTCCCTTCACTGAAGCTATCAAGAAATCGAAAAAGACGATGGCAAAAAGGAAACCAAGAATTCCGGGCAACAAAAAAAAATCAAACAGAACATTATAAACTGCATTGTCATATACACAACGGAAAGCATATCAACAAGCTAAACTGTTAAACTGTTGAAATAAATGCGCGTTCTCCAAAAATACCACAAAAGAAGATGATAAAAAAATACAACCAACCACCATTATGCCGTAAAATGTTGTGTGCTTCGTGTTGTTTGTTAAAGAGAAAGTTCACTTCAGCTTCTTCTACATTGACTTTTGCAATCCACAAAGTAGCAAAAGAGCGAATAATATAGAAAATGTAAAAGCGAGAATGAGAGTGAGAGCAAATAAGAGCGGATAATGTGTACCATTGACGACATGCAAAATAAGCTATACGAAAATCGTTGTTCAAAAGCAACGGAAATATCATGCACAAAACCAAACAGTTTTGCGCGATACAAACATGCAGATAAAGGCAAACCGAAAATTGAAAACTGAACAAATGAACGAAATGGAAAACTAGCAAAAATACTACTACATCGGCCAACGGTGAAAAATGCGAAAAAAGGCATAACGCAAGGAATCGGAATGGGAATGGGAATGGAAATATCCAGAAATAGAGACTAAAACAATTATTGAGAAGTAGAAAGGGTACAGAAAACAACAATAACAATAGCAACAATGGGAAAATGCCTGAATGTAGCTGGAGTCGTATTAGGGATGTAAGGCGCTTTAGTATTCAGTTTTGGTTGTGCACACGTGATCGTTTGTGCTTTGTTTCGATTTCGTGCATAGTTTTCCGAGTTTTCTCATTGCGATTGTGTATGTGTATGTATGTGTGTGTATGTGTTTGTATGTGTGTACGTGTTTACGCGACGGTTGATTCCTTTTTCTCTATATTTTTGTTCTCTCTTGGCATTTTACTCGAGAATGAAGTACGAACACGAGTACTTCAGTTTATATTTGTGACATGCCAAATTACAACACAAAGAACATTTAAGAGCATTACACCGACAACGGTAATGAACAGAAGCAGCATCTCTGAATGCAACACCAAAAATTAAAGGAGAAAAAATGCTGGCACAACGAAAAATGAAAACGGAACAACAAAAACAACAACAACAACAACAATGAACGATGGAGAAAAAAATGAATGAAATAGCTGAAGTGACGCACATCTGAAAATAACTATAGAAAGAAAAATCCCAAAGTGAATAGCATTTATGGGCATTATATTGGGGTGGAGCACTGGCGTGCACAAAATGACGAAAGGAATGGTGGATAAACGCGAACAAGTTTACGTGGTTGATGCTTTTTTAATGTACTCAACGCATTAACAACGAAATGTTTTGCAACAGCAGAAAGTATGACTTTCGAAAAAGATTTCCTCATCAGGCGAACTTTGTGCGAAATGGAACGCAAAATGAGCGGGAAAAATGCGCCATTTGCAACGTCGATTGATTCAAAATGAAAATAGCTGGATAGACAACAAAAAGCAATGGTGTACGTTGACAAAAACACGTACACACGCTCTGTATGCTCAGTTAGTGTCGAATAGACAAAGCATGATGCGAGTCGCGATATGTACATTAGTTGCCTGATAATAGGCACTGTTAGCTCTCCAAACAACCAGCCAGCAATCAGCTTACGAATATATAGCATACAATTCAAACACAAGTGCAAGAGAAAAAATAATAATTCCAACAACAAAAACATCATTATCTGAAATTACATTCAATGATATTTAATATTTAATATTTTATATTTCAGTGTTCGAGCCATTATTGTTGCTGTTTTAATGATTCTATCTCATCAATAATCGAGTCATTGTTGTGTTTTGATGAGGGAGGCGTTTAAAAGAGATCCAAAGCATACTTTGAATTTGCGAAATAGTTATGAACATCTTCCACAACTTTTGTCTTTTTTCCTATCGCATTGGTTCATCTGACATCATTTTGGTGACTCCCCGCTTGTTCATAACCTTTCGCATATTTGATACTTCTACATGTTGTGTTCTGTTTTGTTCTATGGTCGTTTTGCTTTTCAAAATGCTGCCGTTGCTGCTGCTGTTGCTGATCAACAAAAGTATCAACAATTTAACGTTAAGAACACATTATGCAAGCGTTGTTTATGTTTCCCAATGAACTTTTTCTTTCACTTTTTCGAATGCAGAATGTTCGCTTCTATCTCGGTTTCTTCACATTTCATTAGAATACATTAGCTTGGTGCTGGTGCTGTTGATACATTTTCGGTTGCAATTGTTGCTGTCACTTTTTGTCTATTTTGCCCTTTATTCAATGCTTCACTTTTTGACTGTTGGCAAAACATATCCTGGCAAATGTTATTACCGACGTGCTTGGGCTACTGAAGCAAACTACATTGGCAAAATGAATGTAAAAGATGTAGAAAGTGAAAAAATAAACTGAAGAAATAACTGAGAAATTCGTTCATGAGCAAAGGAAACAGCTGTCAATGTCGTTGTCACGCTGCTTCTTGCATCGCATCATATCTTGTTCCCGCGCGTGCACATTTTTCCCCCATTCCATTAAATTTCAAAATAGTTCTTCCTTATTACACTTGTTTTTCAATAAGGTCCACTTTTTTCTGTTTGTTCGTTCATTCGTTTGTTCGTTCTTCTGTTCGTACGTTTGTTCTTTCGTTCGCTGTTGGTTAGTATCGTTGTTCGGTTGCATGAAATTTGGAATTTGTCAGCCGTATACAAAGCAAGAGAGGCGCTTTGAATAATTTCCTCGAATAAAACAATGCGCTTGCTGTAAACGACATGTTTACATCGTCTCAGTCACTGTGAAAATGTGATACGATACGACACGATATGTTTATTTTAAGTTGTGTTCATTTGACTTTCGTCGTTTGCAAAATGATGCCGACATCAACGACGATGACAAAAACAAAAACAAAAACAAAAACAGCAACAGTAACAATAATGGCGGGTGGTTTGGATTTTCCAAGATTAAAAGCATTTTCAGTTTCAAGAACAAATTTTACATCGCATGATTTTTAATGGCCCAAAACGGTTTAGAAATTACTAAGATGAGGCTGCACGAAAATAAATTGGAAAACAATACTTTTGATGAATCCAGTTATTTGATTTGTCTAAAATTAGATGCAAAGAACCAAATTCAGTTGAGTATTTTTAATGATTTACAGCGGAAATCCGGTAAGAATGAAAGACATATTCGATGGCGCGCCCGATACGCAATTCTGGTTTATTTGGAAATTGCCACCTGAGAACAAATATTGCGTGGGTTATTTATATTTATTTACGTTGAAAATTTCAAATGATTTTATCCATGACTGAAGCAAATTTCCCATCATTTTAAGAAATAAAGCAGTCATTGTGTCATTCCATTTACCAAAACGATTGAAAATAGAATTTTTCCTAATTCATAGTACGATAGAAAGTTGTAAGCTGCAACAAAAGCTAAATATAAATTATTGTAATCATCAAGAGATGGAGATTTAGATGAAATTCATTCAAATTATTGTGAAATTGAAGGATTGCTTTTGAATGAAACATTCCATTTTAAAATGTTCAACAATTTCGATTCAAATCACAATCGATAAACTTGTTTACTTTCTAGTTGGTTATTTGACTAGTCTAAGCAGGTTCTGAATCGAAATGAAAGAATAAACCAACGGTATTATAATCGAGAATTTAATACAATATTGTGTTTTTTCTCTTCGCTTTTCTTCTTCTCTCTGTTGCATTCTATTTTAAAGTGTTGAAACATATTGCGCTCAAAGAATGTTTTGTATAATCTACACATTTTGCTCATACGGTTTATTCGTTATTCAAGTGCATTGATAATCATCATCAATGCAGTACAACGTAAACCGTACGCGGCAGCGCATACAACGTATGATTTCAACAACTGACAACGACGATGAATTTAAATAGAAAAGAAATATAGAAAAAAAAACTGTTGCCAACAACACCTGTGCGTAAGCGAATCTCTTTGCATAGAATATAACCGCACGTTGCCGTAGTCTCTTAACAATAGTTTTAGTTTTCTTCATTTCTTTTTTATCCAATTCTTGGTGTTTCTTCACCATTCTTTGCGGGGCATTGACTTTTCGTCAAAAAAAAAAAAGAAACAAAATAACAACGACGACGACGTCAACAACCACAACAACAGCAGCAGTTCAGAAATATTCTTCTCTCGTGTTATGATTGTTTTTCTCTGTTTTCTGATTTTTACATTCTGTTCGTTGTTTTTCTCTCGGTTCCCATCGTACGGCAATTCGATTGTATCCAACGATCATGCTTCGTGACGTGTATTTGTGTTTAAAACTACGAATACATAATCATGTTGATGGAAAAGATCTTCTTCACATCTTAACATCTTTACATCGCTTCTCTTCATTTTCACAGTGATTTTAAGTAGTTGTGTAAAGTGTTCAGTTAATGAGCTGCGTACGAAAGTGATTGATACATGTTCACTCAGACCGACACATGAAATGATCAACAGATTCAGAACCCATGAAATTTAATGCATTACGTGCACATACCATCAGCTCGGCATTGATTCTTTGTGACGTTGGCATTTTTACGATGAATCTGATTCATTAAGTTGTTGTCGGTTGTGATTGTATGCGTTTGTCTTCCAGGGTCTCACCTAATGCAAACCACATCATACTTTTTCATGTTCGTGGTTTTGCATGTAACATTCATCGCTGCTGGTGTTTCACCTGAAAATAAAAAAAAATTATGCAGTTCGTTTCTTTTTTATCTTCAACTTTTGGCTCATAATTTTTTGTATTCGTTACTCAAATGAATCTAATAAAAAAAGTTTTTAAAAAATGTACAAACTACAAGCGATATATAGAGAGAAAGAGAGAGAGAGAGAGAGAAAAAATACGCAGAAAAAGAATAGAGTCTGAATGCTGACTTTGTGACTCTTTAACCCTTTTCCACTTTTATGCTATATGAATTATTACTAAATGTATTTGAATATAATTTCTGAGTACGCCCTTTTTGAAAATGGAATAAAAAAATGTTGTCGGTGTACAACAACTCTCCTTTTGGCGGTAAAGAAAGAGATGGTTCACTTTTTTGTAGCAACAAAGTGGGAAGGAAAGACATAGAGGAAGAATAGATGAAAAAAACCAGGAGAGAAAGCCAAAATATCCTTTGATTTATGCATACTCAAAAGAATTTTACATTGTCGCCAGACGAAAATATCCCAACATGGATTTACTTTTATTAATGCGAGACATCAGCGAAATATTGCATAAAGTGGATTCTGTCACACTATATATACATAAAATTCCGATATGGTGCTATTGTGTGGTTGATACACAATCCCTCTCTTTTTCCATTTCTCTATCTAGTTGGGTTTGCCGAAAAGTCGGTGCATTAGCATAAAACAGCCATAAAATCGATTAGAGTACGTTTGGGAGATTCGACTTTGTTGCATGTAAATCGAGCATCTACCGCAAATAGAACGTTGCAAAGTGGTTTCTAACTCGATTTGGATAATAAATTCAAAAATTCGAAACAAAACCATTCGATGAAATGCCTTATTTTTTTGTTTTTCTTTTTTTTTGGATCCATTTTTATTCTTGGAGAAATGCGGCTTTTCTGAAATGATAGAAAAAAAAAAATCATTTTATTTTATACGCATCGTTTGTAAACGAATCAATTTAAAAGTTATTCGTCGATGCCTTTGCCTTTGAGCAAATATTTGATTGTAAGCGTATGTGTTCACTATTAAATTCTTCACTCTTGCTTACTGTGAGTGAATTAGTTAGTGTGCAATAGATATTACTTTTGTATCTTTCTCTTTCTCTTTCTCTTTCTCTCTCTCTCTCTCTCTCTCTCTCTCTCTCTCTTTCTCTCTCTTTCAATCTTGTCTATTTTGATGAAAAATCACAGAAATCCCGTGAGTGTACGAAATTAAGAAAGAAAACATTAGTGTGTGCAATACAGTGGAACTGAACTTGGCTTTGACTTAACACGATGAAATCGTGCGCGCGACTCAGACAATCACAACAGCATTAAACCAAACATTTCTTTCTTTCTTTCGTATTTCTTTTGCGCTATGTTTCGGTTTTGTAAGTACATTGCGCATGAATCCGCTATTCTTTGTCTCTCCGACCAAAGTAACTAACCATCATCATCGCTGTGTGTATACGAGCGTGAGTGTGATTGTGTGTATGAGTGTGAATACATAATTGTGTGAGTCTATCGAAGTACCAACAGCAATGGTTAATACCTCCGGTAGAACATTCTTTTGGGCTCAATACTCAGATTATATTTACGATTCATCAAAATCAGTCATGTTGGATTGATACGCGCGCGCAAACTCAGTTGAAAATAAAATACATTGGAAAAATAAACAAATTTCTTTTTAGAAGAAAGTGTGTCTGCAATTTGGTATCTTTCTATCATTTTGCATTTTCTGTTTTTAATTTTCTTTTTGTTTGCTAAAGCAATTAAAGAAACAACAAACTCGTTACCATATTCATCATAAAAAAAAAGAAATTCATTGAATACGACGAACACAAAGCCAAAAAAAGAGGATACTGTTGGTGTTGAATTGCAAAAGGGATGATATAAAACGTGGAAATCTTTTCTACATTTTTTTACTTCTCTATCACATAGATATACTTTACATTTCCTTGGTGTGAACGAAAGCGAGCGAAAAGAACGTAACATAATTAATGTGTCAAACAAAAGAGCCAACGAGTAGAAAAATTCTTTAAACAGAAAAAGATTTTCTTTAGAGAATCGTCCGCGTTTCAGCGGCTCTTCCTGTGTATATGTGAAAGACTAGTGCGAGTGTAAGCGAGTCAACATTTTAATTTGGATTAATTAGAGAGCAAATGCACGGATAACAAAAAATTCTTATATTTATAAAGAACGAAGAAATAATTTGGCGGAGAGAAAAAAAAGAAGAAGAAGAAGAAGAAGAAGAAGAAAGAGAAGAGTACATTTAAATATAGTGAAGAACGAAATAAAAAAACGAGATAAAGCGGATTCGTGCGTTAAGTGAATGTTGAACGCAAAAGCAGTGTAATTCTGGAATCGATGTAATCTCTTAATTCAAGCACATAATTATAGCGGTGAATTCAGTGCTTGCTGTTTTTTTTAATCAACCAGCCGCATGCATTTGTTTCCAATTCATTTTTTTCATTCGTTCTTTTTGGGGTTGCAAACAATTTGGAATTCTTAAGTGCATTTCGGTTCTTGTGACAAAAGCATAGACATCGTTGCTAAATTCATTTATTGCATTCACATGTTTAAACCAAAAACTTTTACAACACAAAAGACTTACGCGTTGTACATGTGACGACGTCGACAATTTTCAATGCTCGTGAATACATAATATTATTATTTTTTCATTCGTTCATACATCGGAATAGAAGTGTTTTTATGCTTTCGCGCACATACGCACTGAAAACTTTCGAATTGAACTGAAAAGAACGCGGGTAAAGATTGCAAACGAGCTCAACACAATCTGCAGCAAACATACAGAAGTGAAAGAGGAAGAGAAAAACAAAACACAAAAATAATATAAAAAAAGAGAACTCTTCGCGACAAATGCACTCGAGCGATGGCATCACAACGCAACGAGGAAATCTGAACAAAAACGTAAAGTATGAAAACGACAGTAGAATTAAATAAAATTTCACGTAGCACTCTTTAGAATTGTTTGCTGTTTTTAAAAGCAACCTTCGAGTTCGGTATGAATCTTGAACATGGTTCTTTTCTCTATTTTTCTTTCTTTCTTTCTTTCATTCTTTCATTCATTCATTTTGGAAATGCTTTCTTTTTTGCTTGGCTGGCAAGGATACGTGTATATTGCGTAGAGTTTGTTGAATGACAAATTTTGTATGGTTATGGAACGGTAGGGTATATAGTGGCTTGTGTGTATGAGAGCATAGATTTTTGAATGAATGTGCCGGGTCATGCACTGTTGGTTTAATTTAGATTCTTTTCTTCGTTCAGGCCTTTTCAATGCAATATCAAATGATAAATGAGATTTTAAAATTTTACTTGGAAAATGATTTCAATACGAACGAAATGAAGAGACTTCATACACGATTCGCACAATTAAGTTGATGTTATTTAAAAATTTCATACCATATCTTAATATCATATCAGTTTACGTCTTCGTCTACCAATGCTGTGGGATTATGTGGCGTTAAGAAATAAAAATGGAGTAGACATTGGAAAGAGTTTCAATTATGATGCATTTTATTTTACCGAATTGAATGGAATTGAGATGCATAGCAGCAAAAATACGATATGCATTATTGATTTTCAGTAAAATATTTCTTATGAGAGACTGTGAATGAATGTGGCAAAGGTGAAAATTTCATTTTTATCTTCCATTTCAACATTCTATTGTATGTTCATGATGAGCAGTTCCATCTGATTTTTAGTCGATATTCTTATTCTTATTCTATTCCCGCATACTTCATATTTTATCGTCTGTAAGTTTTTGACGAAAAATGAAGTATTTTTCGTTTTGTACAAGAGCATTCCTCTGACAAGTATTATATTGAGCTGATATTTTGCATCTTGACGCGTTTTTTGTGTGCAAATTCTTATCCGTTCTTTCGGTCGAAAAGTGAACAATCACTTTGAATAGAAGCGACAAAATCAAGCACACAACTGAAGTACGTAATGCTATATTTGATGTCAAGTGAATTCTCAAGCTTAATATCACTTTAGGAAAATTCGGCGCACTTATGTTCGGCTCCTTGTGTGTCTCATGTACCTCAGCATTATATTTTATTTAAAAGAAATGTCTTTTGTTTTCTCTCTCTCTCTCTCTCTCTCTCTCTCTCTCTCTCTATCTCGCTCCGTCTACTACTTTTTTGCGAAATGTATTATTTTTTATCCTCTCTCTCTCTCTCTCTTTCTCTCGCTCAAAACTAGGCTTATTTCATACACAAGAGTGGATGTTTATTGTCAAAGGAAGTGTAATGAAAAAAAACACACTTTTCGTAATGTATATTACAAGAATAGGATTTACATAAAATTGAAGTAAATAATTTTTTTCGTATTTCTCTTTTTTGTTCAACGCTACTGAAAAAAAGGCGTTCGTTTCATATGATTCTCAAAATGCATTTTTTTCACTTGAGAACAAATAAGCCTAGAATGTGATGGTCTGTGTCGCGCTTTCTCACGTATTTCATTTTCGATTCAATGAAAATATCTCTTTGGAAGAGATGACAAAAATGTATATTTTTTGCGTGTCTCGATAGAGTCATCGGTTTCCATAGACTTTTTTATGATTTATGATGATGGTTTTATATTTCGACATAGAGCATTTCCATATTTATTGTATCGCTTTGCTAACCAACGTTCGACTGCTGAGCCGAATTTCGTCGAAGCAAATTAAATTGCAAATTGAAAACGAGTGAATTGATATTAAAAAAAAGAGAAATACACTGACAAATTTTTGAACGAACCGAATTTCACCTTTGCAAAGCGCGTCGTCCAACGAAGGCAAAAAGAATGACGACGAGAAGCAAATAATAAAAAGGAGCGATTTCAATTTTCTTAAATAAGCATGACCTTTGGCTCATTTGAATTTAAAATTGCGCACACCGACAAGAAACACAGGATATTTATTCAAATTGTGAGAAAAGAGAGTCGAGTCTATGCTTTCCAGCCAGTCATTGAATTTCTTTGAATGAACGAAAAAGTGGGAAATTGAAATTTTCATTTGTTCTAGATTTTGCCCGATGTCGTAGTATCATTTCAAGAGAGTGAGAGAGAGAGAGAGATAAAGAGAAATCAACAGAAAAAGAGATAGACATTACCATTGAAGCAATTCAATTTGATGTTTTATTTGATCGATTGATCCACTCTAGAAATTAATTAAAATGTATGAGGAGTTGCAGACGCGTGCCATTCACCAAAATCAATTGCGCGCATAAAATTTTCTTCATTTTGCAACAATAAATGTTCCATCTTGTAGGAAACTATTGTTCAAGTGCGATTTTTTCCCCGTTTATATTGCCATCTTTATTTCATCATTCAATAGAAGAATGCAGAAAAATAGAGGCAAAGTCAAGTTTCAGCCGCGGGACGAAAAAGTCAGAACAAACGATAAAGAAAACTTTAACAACATAAATAAAATTGATTGGAGATTTTACTGCAGCAGTGATGGTGTTCAATCAGATATTCCAATGAAATGCCGATACCAAGATTTTATTATTTTTAAAGCAATACAACAACATCAGAACAATGAATAGAAGATGAAAAGAAAATGCGGCGCACTTATTCATATCGCTTCACTGTGCATACGGAATCGAGTACAGTGTTTCACAAATTGACCGAAAAAAAAAACGGCAAATGTGATACGAAACAGAGCAAGCGAGAAAGAAAAAGAGAGTGGATGGATAAATCGACAAAACAAGCGAAAATAAAAATTGTATCGAAATACGACATACAAAAACCACTTGAAGTTAAATTTTCGCTCAATAAGTTCAATTTACGCACGAAATCACCGAATTTATTGAAGCACGTAGCATCTGTGCAATTTCTCGAATGAAAGAAAACTACTGAATTTCAACCGTCAGCACAAATGACGACACCATCGAAAACAAAAATGAACACAAGAAAATGAAAACGTCGACCAAATAACAATCACAGACACAGACACCGACATATACCACATTAATAGAGATAAAGAAGGAGTTTTGAAGTCTCTTGTTGGAATTTCTAATTGCATTTTAAGCCATTGTTTCAATTCAGAAATTGTTGAAAATTTCCAAATCTTATCGCCAAATATAAAATATTTCTTGTCAAGTGCACTTGATAATTCATAAAAATTGGGCCAGTTCGACTTTTCTCGTTTTAGTGGCTCGTTTCTTCTATTCAAGTGACAATTAACCAGAAAATTCAATTCCATGGAATCATTTATTTGTTTGCCAAAATTGGACAAAAAAAAAAAAAAAACAAAAACAAAGATCGTCTACACGCGAAACTAAAATACGCGGAAGAAAACCTCAAAGAAATTTCGGAATTTTCTTCTTGTCACGAATTCGTGTAGTAATCGAAAATGTTTATCCATTGATTAGAATCTTTATAGCAGAAAATTTAATTTGACGCGCGTGAATGCTACTGATTGCTAAACCGGGAGATAAAAGACTGAATTGAATGTTTTGTGATTATTTTCCGTTAGTTCATGGTCAACACAATATTGAAATGAGCATCTACCTTCCTGAGTGTGTGTACATTTCAGCTTGGCGAGATAGATTGGATCGATAAAACAAAGGAAACAGGCAAACAACACTCTAACAAAATGAAATAAACAGTAGCGTTTTTGTGTAAGCAAAACCGTCAATGGAATGTGGCTGGCAACAGGAAAATGCTCGACAAACTACTAAAATTCTTTGTATCGGTAAACGAAAAAACGAAGAAAAAAACAAGAAAAAGTAAAATAAAATAAAATGAACGGAAGCATTTGTTCATTTGCACATTGTAGCAAGATTGTTGCTGAGCACAAGCGAATGAGTGCAAAGCAAAGAATCTCCATTACGGCATAAAGGAATAAAAAAAAGCTTTACATTTTTCTCCTTCTTAAAATGTTCCTTTGCCATGATACTTATCGTTTCCGACGTGTTTCTATTGCGCGTTACACGCGCGACTCCACTGTTTACACAGCCAAATGAACGCGATCTCGTAAACAATTTGTAACACACAAAAAAATACGTGCATAGTATGCGTAATAATGTGCTTTTCGAATCGTCTCATGAACTAACCAAAGTATGTTGCATTGTAGCGCGGCTCTGTAGCAACAATGCCCGTGCCAATGCCAGAACCGCCTCTGCCGCCACTGCCGTCGCCATCGCCACAAATCTGCCTGCATCATTATTTATATAACAATGATTAAAATCAAACATGATAAATGACAACGGGAAATCACTTTAGTTCGTTGCGCTTTTTGTTTGGGTTAATTAGTTTTGATTTGACATTTTGTTGTGTTGCGCAAAATACGTGAATACTGTCTATTCGTATTCTATAGAATATAGTCTGAAAATGGTCAAAATGAGAATAGATTGCATAACACAATGTTCAAGCTTGTTTTCGGCTATTGCCATTTGTGCCATTGAATCATAAGTATTATCGATTAGTTGGGAACGCTATTCAATTTTCATCTGCCATTGATTTGATACGTCATTGGGTAATTATATACAAACGCACAATCAATTTCGTGACAGTTTTCGATTCGAATGTGTTTACGTAATTTATTTGACATTATTTGATTTACATCAATTCATTCACGATTATAGATAATGCTTTGCTCATGTTTACCATTTGTTTCAAATTGAATCCCCATGTTATTTCAATAAATCAATAAATACTTTGCAGAAAAACAAAATGCACGCACAATACATCAATGTATATTATGTATTGAATTGGCTGATTCAACCTGCCCGAATGATGCACACTAATTAATTGCATTGAAGTATGCAAATTTCATTAATATTAATTGAAATTCCTTTCAAGTTATTAAGTATTTTTCATCGAATTGTGAATATATAAAACTCTTCATGAAGGGATCTTCGATAAGATGGAGAAGAATGTGAATATTCATAAAGAGGATAAACACGAGGGAATTCCTTAAGAAGATGAAATATTTTTGAAACACAATTTCAATACAAAATTTTCTACGAAATCGCGAAAACTTTATTCCAACATGAACAACATCTTGATCTTAAATTACCCGCAAATAGACACATAAGATACACACATCAAGATGAAATACAAGAGATTTTAACGATTTTCTTTTTATCAATTAATTAAGTCGACTCTATTAAAATGTAGTTAACATGGAACTCAAATTACATGTAAAAAATGGGCTAATCTAACCGGATTAAGAACAAAGCAATATGAATAAAATATTTAAGAGAAGAAAAAGTCAACAATCGAAGATGTGAAGATGAATTAAGCAAACAAGAGAAAAAATTGTCGTTAGTCAAACTGAAAATGATCTTGGGCCCATTCAAGAATGTCGTAGCGGAAGAATTTTGTTCCCATTTAATGCCACGCGAATTTCTCCAGACTTTTTTTTCAATAGTTTGTCAAATGTAGTAAGTGGTTTTTATGTCACCAAAGCATGAGCGCCCACTGGTCACCGAAAATGGGGAAAAAGCGCTTAAAATCACCAAAAATAACATTTGTTTTGGGTTAATAAGATTTTGTGTGTTTTTTTTTTGTATATTGTCTTACTCTGGATTCTATGCAAAACATGTAATATTTTCGCTCAAAATACAACCATTACACGGCTAGGTAAATATTATTGACAAGAATAACACATGCAACATGGTCACACGGTGCGCAAACACAATGAATAAGCTATTATAGAAAAATAACAGCAACAACAGCGTAACATAATGTCGGCACAGTCAAATTGAAACCAGCCAACCTATAAACCTATTTTTTGGTGTGCTCAAAGAGAGAATAGTTTCTATTTCGTTCCCGCAAGTTGATTGTTTCTCTTCTCTTACCTTCGCTATTTAACTGCTTGTGTTTTATTTTTATTTTTATTTTTATTCTTTTTTTTTCAATTTTTGTATTTGGTGTCGAACACAAACCATGGTTGGCGACGACAATGTGCACGATAATAAACAATTTACATATTTTTAGCCAGTATACATACCATTTGCTTCGCAATGAATAAAAAACCACGTCCATGGACAAGCGAACGAGTAGAAGAATACCCGGAAAAAAAGTGTATTGCAAAGAGCGTGTTTGGTGTTCTTGAAACGGCTGTTTGCTTGCGATAGCTACCGATATTATTATTTTTTATTATTATTTGCATTGGTGTCGGTGATGTTCATTATTTTTTCTCATAGTTATTGTTTTTCTTCTTTTTTTGCGTTGTTTTTTTGCATTCGATGAGAAATACTCGATCTCTAATAATGTATTATTAATCGGAATCATGATGAAACAAAATGAAAGAAAATAAAAGAAAAAAAGTGCCGGGTGCAGCACGGAGCACAATATTTGTATTTGGTTGTGAGCTTGTCGGTCTATATAAGGGAAACAAATTGGTTGTAGACAGTAAGCATAACAAATTGTCGCGCATATTGGCAAAAGTGTAAAAAAGACAAATGTGACGCGCTTGTCTGCGTTTGCATTTGTGGATTTTAAGAGCGACAAGTAACCAGCGTCCCATTGTGATCATTTCTGCACCAACCAAAGGGAAAAAATGCGTTTTGTTGCTTCGAAAAAGAACGACATTTACTGCTTAAAAGACATGAATGAGCAAAAAAAGAAATAAAGTAAAATATCAACGGTGCGGTTCATTGTGCCACAGAATGCCGTTGAAAATTCTGTGTTGTTTGGTTTGAAAAAGTTTTTCTTTTGGAATTAAATGCAATTTACATGAGCACGAATCGAAGTTGAATTTCGAATCCAGTGTGTTGAACAAAAAACCACTTCAAAGGGTCCTATGCATAAATTTCTAAATGAAAATAGCAAAGTAAACAACAAGGCAAATGGCACAAATGGTTTAGGCAAAAAGGCTCAAGCCAAAAACAAAACAACTAGCACACAGAAGAGTGCAGAGAAAAAAAATCAAACAAGCAACAACGAGAATCGACTGATTCAACAGAAAACCGCACAGACATACAAAAACCCCAGTAGTCGAAAACAACATCGAAAACGATCGAGTGCCTCCTCGCGTGGTCGACAAAGAGAAATACTACAGAAGCCGCAAAGTGAGAAAATGTAGACAGCACCAACATCACCATCACCATCACCACCACCACCACCAACAACAAAAGCGAATTCAATTTACATTTAATCGACACTGAGAAATAGATAGAGATAGAGTGTGTGTAAGAAAGGAAAAAAAGTAACGACCACCAGCCTGATACAACACTTCAAACGCCAAAGTTGCTTTATTCAATTTCAAATCCAAAAGTTACATCAACTTATCTATTTTCCAAAACGTATAATTATTTTAATTACATTATAAACACATGTGCACTTTTTCTCGTTCGATATAAAATGTTTGCAAAATCTCTCGCTCTCTCTCCCTCTTTTCCTCTTTTTTTCATTTCTCTTCTCTGTGCCTCTGTGTCGTGATAACTTTCAACTAAACAGATAAAAAAAATGTTTAATATTCAAGCTATTTGAATTGGTCGGAAATGGAGTTGGCATTTTGTCGGTTAACCTAGTTTCATATGTCGACGACGGGTTTTTCCAACAGAACATATTCATGCCAATTAACATGCTAAACAAACAGAAAATACAAAATTTATTAAAAAACTATATTGTTTCAGACAATTTCAGCAACAACACATAGACCAATACTTCCTCTCGTTATGATTATTTTTCAATTGTTTAAATGGTTTCTTGGAATTTCAAAAATATATAATGTGTGTTACTGAAATAAATGCAAAAATAATCAATTAAATGGTAAAAAGAAAACCCTTTAACAATTCAATTGAAAATGGATTCTCATAGAATAACATTAAAAAACAACCCGAAAATAAATAAATGAAATTCACATTTACAAAAAGACTGGTTGGCAAGCAGACTAGCCATTATTCTAATAAAACCATCAATTTTATTCAATTTCCTATCAGAACAGTTCGATGTAATAATGGTGGAACGTGCCATACATTTTGCATCAATAAAAAAAATTTGTGGTCAAGTTAAAGCATTAATTCTCCATATGTTTACATATCATATTGAATATCTCTCTCTCTCTCTCTCTCTCTATCTATCTATCTATCTATCAACCTATTTTTACCTCTATCTCTGCCCATTTTTTCATGATGGTTTTTCAAACGATTTAGATTGGTTCTTTTGAAGCGTTATTAATCCATTCATGATAGCTCTTGGAGGTTTTGTCTTGAATGTACGTGCGCGTGTGTATGTGTGTGTGTGGTGATATTGGCTCAGACATTTTAAATATTTTATTCACGGATTAACGGTTTCTTTGATGAGTGTCACAATCCCTTTATGTGTATTAAAACTCTATAACTTTATTAATAAACCAACATCATTCAAGTCTAACGGAAAAGTTATTGAAACTTTTGTTTTTTAAATAACTTGAAGTATTGAAAACTGTTCATATACTTTGATAGTGAAAAATCATCAATGCCAAATGTTGGTAGTTGCTTTGTGGCAACAAAATAATTATTAATTCAATCATGGACAAGCATTGTTCAGAAAGCTTAAAAAAAAAGAAAATCGATTCTGATTCAAACCGTGAATATGAACCCAAATCAAATAACAATGTATTAAATGTCCAAAGGAATTAAAACGTCACATGAAAACTTAATTCATATGATTTATATAGACCAAACAATGTCTGCGTTCTTTGGAATATAGATTGAGGCGATGCCGTGTCATGTTATTTCGTGTTATTATTTTCTCAATACATAATTTAAATATGAAAAATGTTTTATTAAATTTTTAACACTCGAATACGATACAATGATAAATCGATAAATTCAATAATACAAATAGTTATATTGATGTGTGTTCTTCCATAATTATCAATTTATTATGTCATATGATCATTACAGTACATTTAATGTAATATGTAAAACATTCGATGTAATATTCAATTTCGATTATTTTGTCGTGTAATTTATAGTCGTTGTCAGATCGATTTCCTGTTGCTAAAATCACATAAAATCACAACATATCGAACAGAATCTTTGAATTTCTATTCATTCAATTATATTAAATTCTCATTTTCAATTCATTGCGACAAATAACAAACATTTCCGGTGGCATGCAATCGAAATTCTTCCCTCTCATATCGAAAAGATATTGAGATGCAAACATTGTTTAAATTTCATTATTACCAAATATTCAATGAAATGTGATACTTTATATAAACGATTTCAAAGTTGATTAACCTGAAACGAAAAACCAATGCTTTGACCATAAAACTGTTTCAAAGAACCATCAAAATGAAACCATTTTTGACGTTCAAACACAGGTATTCATCGTAGATTGTTTTTAAACCGTTTGTCCAATCCTATCGAATGTCAAATGGTCGTAAATGCTGTCTGTTTTGGTAAAAGAATACTTCACTCTTTCAAATTCACACACAGACACACACACCCCCCCCCCCCACACACACACACACACACACACACACACACATGAATTTAAAAAAAGAAAAGAACAACAGAGTTAGAGAAAAAAAAAACGAAAACCGAAACAAGAGAACGATTGAGAGAAAACCAGAATCGGTTGATCATTGCACTAGATTCAATATCGGAGACAATGGCTGATCCGAAAAACACATGTACAAACTTTCGCCGTGAATCATTGTATTCGTAATTGATTTGGCACACACTCCACTCAACACATGAATAGAGATTCAATTTCAACTAAATTCTTGTGTTGTTGACTGACTTTTTTCCTTTTTTCTGTCGTTACTATTGAAAATTGCCTACAGATAAAGTGAATCATATCAATATACTTGAAATTGTTCGAAGCACATTTTTTTTCTGCCAGTTTGGTCCGGTTAATACAATGAAATCTATTCATCATGCAAGCGAAAAAAATACGCACACACACAGACACATACACAACCTAACTAGCAGTAAAACATCGAGAATGAACTCGAATAGAGAATGAAAAAAAATTTACTTTTATATTTCGCGTTCCATTCTTTTTTGTTTTCAACTTTCATCACGTTATCTCGGTCGTTCCAATTTGAATTTCAACGGAAATTTGCATGAACAACAATGATTCTCGCTTCGACAAGATAATGCCGAATATTGCACAGGAAAAAGCAAAAAGTAAAAACAACGAAAAAAAAAAAAAATTGCATCGATCCATGCATAGCATTACTCTGTGTGTGTATGTTTGCATCAAAACCATTCGTGGAAAATATGAACTCATCGACGCCGCAATTAATTCGGTCTGTTTCACTATCGCGAGTGCGACATACTATAGTGAATAAAAGCGAGATTTGGTATCGTTCGATTTTGAATGAGAGCAAAGCAAAAAAAAAAAAAAAGAAAAAAATTTGAACGTGGATTCACTTTGTCGATTCGAAAACGGTAAAATGAATGCAGAACAATATTGATTTTAAAGCATGTTGAGAGAAAAAGCAAAACAAAAATGAAGCTATGAATCATACAGAATCGTGTTGCAAAAATTCATTAATTCATGATATTTCTGCGTAATGCAGCTTTCTTTCGAATGTTCTGGTTTAATTTTTGTTTTCGACATGTAGTTATGACCACCGCATTGATTTTGTATGGCATAATTCGCCACAGTTGAAGCAGAAAATCAAAGTATAGAATGTAAAAGTGGCTAACTGACTAAATGCAAGTTACACGCATATTATTGCAACATTTCACCATATGATCCGTGAATTCGGTCACCAATACAATGCAAAGCATTAACAATTGGCAATTTATCTGTGGCCAAAGGTGATATTGACTCACCGATTATACTTGCTTCGTGCCGTTTGCTTAGTGAAATGATAAAATCAATGGAAACATAATTCTAATTCCGAAACTAGTTTCAATTTAAAATGATAATAATTTTGCTTTGTTCTAAAAATTGAGAAAATAAAACACAGAAAAAAGGGAAACAATAACAATAATAATAATACGAAAGATAGACAAAACAAAACTGGTCATACAGTTTTCGTTATTTTGATAGAGTGAGAGTAGTTGTGAAGAAAAAGCCAAAGGTACGTGCTCGTTGAAATGGAGAGAGTGAAGAAAACATAAATTGTAATCATCTCATGAACATAGAGAGCGAAATAATGTACAAATTTCGAATCAGAACGAGATAAGAGAAACAAGAAAAGAAACAATCGAAAACATGTTTGAAGAGCTGAAGATCAACTTTTATTTAGAGATTTCTGCTTTCTGTTCTTCTAGTACCGTTGGTTTTGTTTGTTGTTCGTCGACGTTGTCGTCGTCATCGTTCTTTAAAAACTTACTTTTTTCTACTGTGGTCTTCGGACCAATCCGTTGATGGAATGCTCGTTGTCGTTCATGCAATGTTTCTTGTTTCTTTCTCTCGTTTTCTCTCTCTCTCTCTCTCTCTTTCGCTTTATCTCGTTTTCTTTTTCAGTAACAACCGCTAATGTGCTGTTCAACATATTCCGGCCATTATTTGTGTGTTGATTTCGTCTTTGAAATTGTTTCGTGTTTGTTTGACCATACTTAGTGTGATCAAAACGAAAGACAGAAGAACATAATATCGAATTGGTATTTGCGAGATTTGGTTTTGTGACACAGTGCACGTATAAAACTTGTATTATTATTACGATCCGAATAGAAAACGAATGATTGGGAACGAAATGAAAAGAGAGAGAGAGAGAGAGAGAGAGAAAGAGAGAGAAAGAGAGAGAAAGAGTGAAAGATAGATAGATACAGAGAACGCTAGTGTATGTCTTTTCAGGGAGTCGATGAATCGATGAAAACCCATGTTCAATTTGAATTGTGCGTTTTTCCCTAGTATATATCGAATGTGCAATCTATTCTATTCCATATCGGATATGTTCAGTCGTTATCGATATATGTTGCTGTTGCTGTTGCCTTTTTTCTGTCATTCGTTATTATCATTCAAAATCAGATCATCGTAAACGTTGAACATTGAAGTGTATTTATGGAAAAAATTTTAAGAATTAAATTCAATAGATACAGAACAAAACAAAAGATGTGAACACAAAATGTGCGGACAAATTGTTTTGGAATGGTTTTAAGTAGAAAAGCATTGCGATGTATAGAAAAAGCAAACCTGAATCAAATGATGGCCGTTTGGTCTTTGTGATTGGAATCGAATCAAATCTCAAAAGTAAATAATGGCCAAAGCGCAAAGATATGGAATAACACACACTCACATACATACTTACTTTGTTAGAGAGAAAAAAACAGCAATTGAATAAAACTCTCGACACAAAACTTCGATAGAAAATCGAACAGAAGAAAAAAATGTATAAAACAAACAAAAATATTTAACAAAGAATGAGTAAAAAAAAATGAAGATTCTCATGTCTATGTATACAATATACATGCACACACAACAGTGACGACGGATGAACACGCTGAGCAAATAGGAAAACTTCAAAAAGATTGAAAAAATATCGGGATTGTTGCAAGCAAACAAAATGAAAAACCAATGAGAGAATTTATGAACATAGAGTGAACGAGTAGAAGTGAGGGGGGAAATGAGAGAATAAAACAGAGTATGAAACAGACGACAGCGCACCGCTACATTCCACGCAATGTGCATGCTATCCAATTGAAATAGCCATATACAAACATCGTATGCAAGAGCGTGTAGTTTTTTCATTTATTTAATTTTTTCTCGTTTGGTTTCGTATATTTTCTGTATGTTGTTGAGAGTTGAGCACTTGAAATGGACTTATGGCTGAGAAAATAGTATAGTCGAAACGCTATTCGTTGCAGCACAAAACTTGTTATTTAATTATGATGTGATTTCGTTGTCGGTGCGTTTGGTACAATTACAATGCATTCCGAGGAAGCGGACAACATCGAATACATAACCAATATAAATAAAGTGCTTGGCTGCTTGTTGATACACTACACTTTTTTCTTTCACTTTGTTTATTCTGTCTTATTTTGGTTAACAATTCGATTCATTGTATGATTATTGTAATAACTCTGTTGGGTATGGTTATGGGCTAATGCTAAAAGGTTACCTGACTTCAACGAACTTTACAAACCATAGAATCTCTCCGTTAGAAATTGCTGCGTGTTATTATGACTTAACTTGATTTCAGTTTTGTTTTGTTTTGTTCTGTTCGTTTTCAAATTGAGTCATTGTTGTGTAGTTGTTTGTTGGTTATTTTCTAAAACTAATGTTTGCTCTGCTTTCCATAGTAATTGTTGTCATCTAATTCATTCATAAAACTACACATAAATTTTGATTTAAATGTGAATGATTAATTTAATAATTTTATGACTTTATCTTAATACTTTTTCTTTAGTTGACGATATTCCCACTGAAGTTGGTTCCCATACATTGACCTGCATTTAGACAAGAAGGTGACATATAAACGGAGCAACAAGCTCAAGAACAATTGAATTAAAAGAAAACAAGAGATAAAAAAAAAAGAAACCAAAATGGACACAGTTTATGGTACAAAAAAGTACTTCCAAAGTCTCGGCGATAACGATTATTACAACAGACATTCATCGTCGACGAATCGCGTCATGGTAAGTTTTGACGGGCTTTTCTTTTCAACTTAATCATCAAAAATGTGTGGAGCAAGAAAGAAAAAATATTTTGACTTTTCAAAGGATTCAAAAGAATTTAATTCGTGATGGCAAGGGAAAGAAATCAAAGAAATTCGATCTATTGTTTGGGCCTCGGTTCGTTTTGATGACGGTTCAGACATTACCATCTCAATCAAATGGTTACATAACGTATATTTCATAATTTTAATGGCGTTCCGTCTAGAGTGTATTAAAGCGCACAAAGATTGGCACTTTGTCTACAAAAGGCGTCTTACCTTCCTTCATTTTATATACCATATAGCGATAGAAGCAATTGCTTCTTTTTCATTTGTCAGTAGCCAAGTCTTACCATCTACCTGAAGACAATTTAATACAGTCGATAATTCGTTCAATTTGATTACGTATATAAAATCTAAGCGCTTCGCTGATGATTAAATGATGTTGCATTTATTCTCGACGCTTCTTCTTGGCATTTTCTTCACTTTTTTTCCCTTCATTTCATTTTATAATCTTTCAGTTTGTTTATTGACATGCATTGAGAAGCTCAAATATAGAGAGCCAAAGAAAAGATACACTTGCTTCATAGTCGCCAAGCAGTACGATACTTTTCGAATCGAGAAAGACAGAGAGAAAAATGTATTGAATGTGAAAAAAATGGCATTTCATCGCATGCCAATCGTAACCTGAAACATTTTATACTGGAACAAATGCAGAATATTGAAAAATGAAAAGAGATTCATTTTGTACAGAGCTTGCGAGCACTGTTTCAATCGCGCAATAAAGCGATGGAATTTTTTAATTTATACTCTCAATCTCAGATTCAATCTATGCCTTGATAAAGCAGAGATATAAAACACATTTTGTTACTTCGAATTTTTTATTTTCATTCAAACTCATCTCTATCCTTTTATGTAAGGTTATATACAATTTTTTTTTTCTCTTTTTTTTTCGTTTTTAATGTTGATTTACAATACAAATTGCTACAAAACCTGGATGGCTTTTAATTTATATTTTATGCTGTTTGTGATATAAATGACAAAGGCACAGCACGATGGGCAGCTGTCAACTTATTGACTATTCTTTGGTATTTTGTTTGGTTTGGTTTGGTTGTGAATGTGCCACGGCTGTAGCATAAAATCATGAAGCCTTTTGATGAATAATGTTGATTTTTTTTACGTGTAATTATGAGAACGGGCGTTGATTGTGCGTCTTTCCTGCGTGAATATGACTCAAAGAGAAAATACATATACACTTTACACTTAACACACAACATCAATAAAATGTAAATTGTTTGTTGGTGTTTCTTCTTGCGCGTACAACAGAAAATGGAACACAAACAACGCGCGAGATAAAAAAAAAATATAATATAATTCAAGAGACACAAGTCCAAGTGCTGTTGATGCTTTCGAAATCGAATAGCTTGAAATTCTTGCGAGAAGAATTTTCAATGGCTTTGGTACACGCAATCAATTGACATTTAAATAGCAATGTATATTTCGCGTGTTGTTAAAATGCACGGTAGTGACAATATGGCTCAAGCCTTGACATCAATTCAATCCAATTTGAATTCTCTTTTGATTTTCCATTTATGGTGAAAAAGCCAATTTGAATACGAATTTCCATTGAATTAAATTTCTTTTCACTTCTTGTTCCTCAGTGGCAAATATCAGGCTTTCTGTTTGAAAATTGTTTGACACACACACATATATACATCAGATAGATAGATAAATAAATGAAATGATGCCAAAAGATACGGCAAAGTGCAATGATGATAGAAACGCTTATATATTGTTTTGAATCAATTTGTTAAAATGTCAATTGAACATTATTGTCTGGGAAAATTTCGAACACAAGTACTGCATCAGAGCAACATCAAGTAATTTTATCTATCGGCATCATCATATCAACCTTTTAACGATATTAAACAATTCCATCGAGTGGTTTTTTTTTCTTCTAACGATTATGTCGAAATGGTAATAAATTAGAAGACCATTTTTGTAAATACCAAAAAAGTGAGCTTGAAAATATGACCAAATAAGTTACCATAGCAATGCATAATTCCTTTGCCTTTGTCTCACTGTCCTGTTTAATTTAATTAATGGACGATAGTCAACAAAAAATTTTAAGTATATTTGACGCTTGATGCTACAATGAAATTCCTTCCATTTGAAGTGTTATTGAACTTTTATGGATGAAAATGGGGAACGGTTCAAAAGACAAAAATGTATTGATTTCGGTATTTATTTCATCATCATCGTCATCGTCATCATCATCATCATCATCATCATCAGAGTAAATTCATACCACAACGTTTTCGTAATGATCCACATCAGCCGACCACATTACGTATTGCTTTTTATTCGTTGGTTCGTTCATTCAATCATTATAAATATGAACACAAGACCAATTTAATTCCTTTGTGTTTTTTCCACGTTCAAACGACGTGAATTCTAAGCATCAGATTCTAATGCAAGAATTTGTCTAAATAAAAAAAAATCTGATTACGTTAGCGCTTTTCGGTTTGGCATTGTTTTTCACAGCGTCGTTTTTCTAATCTCTTTCGATTTTAAAATACCGTTAATTCCTCAAATGAATTTCGTGCACGAAAGAAAATAATAAAAGCATTTTTCTTTTCTTTACTCTTTCTCTTTCTTTTGTTCACCCGACAACACTTGCGCGACGATTATAACACCATTTACAATGTGAAGTCATTAAACAAAGTAAAAAAGATGAAATATAATACGTAAAGTGCTTTCAGGCGATGAGCTGAAGTTTAAGAACAAAAAAGAATCACGTCAAAGTATTAACAAGTGCGCTGGCTATGTAATTTATATGCATGAACCTAATGCAAAACCGGAATATTGAAAAGATCATACTGTTTATCGAATAAAAAATAAATAAATGAAAAGATGTGAAAATATCAAAACGATGCTTAAATGAAGAAGATAGAGGTGATGGACTTCAGCAATGAAATGCAAATGATCTTCTTCATTCATGTGCGACTTTTACCAGCTTTTGAATGTGTAAATTGTCAATGTCAGATGACCGAAGACAAGAAACTTGCAACTGGTTCTTTTAACCATATTACCGGATTTCTTCGAATGCATACAATTCAATTGCCGCTAATGCTGCTGCTTTTGTTGTTGATGTTTTTGTTATATGGCATTCGTTCTCATTTTCTCATCCAACATTAAATTTGTTGTTACTGTTCCAGCCAAATGGTATTTTACTCAACATTGAATTACTCTATTCGCAAAAGGCTTGAATATGTTGCTTGAATGCGAGGAGATTTGATCATGAGACAATAAAAAGGCATACATTGTGGCAAACAGAGTAAATGGAATAAAAGAAAAAGCAATCCGCGCAACAAAACAAATAATGTCAAACATGGAATTTTATTTCATTTTCACGGAAACTTCTGAACGCAAATGGCTTATGAAAATGATGAAAGAGACCAGTTTATGCCATTTTATCGGCGATTTTTTTGTCTATGTGTCGGTTTTTATATTCAACAACAACAAAAAATTTTTTTGTTTTGTTTTGTTTTAATTTTAATGACATTTTGTTCTAACTGCCGAACAAAGTTTTTTGCACAATTTTTTTGCAAGCGCTTTCATTTCTACTTTTTTTTTCTCTTTTTTTTTCTTTTTCACTCTCCATCTCTCTTGTCCGTTTGCATGTGAATGAATAAGTTCGTTGATTTTTATGTTCTTGTTTGGGATGCTTTTTTGGCCTTTTGGTTGTGTTCCCGTCGCAATTTCGTCGCTTTAAAACTACGTCTATTGAGATGAAGGCGCAATGAACTTCTGCTTTCAATGGAATTTTTCGACAATTTGCTCTAACTACTGAAGCTGCCTCTGCTACTGTTATAGTTTTTTTTTTTTTGTTTTTGTTCTTTTCGTAATTTTTCGGGCGCCATTTTTCCAGTGTTGTTACGTTTTTTTTTCTGAGTTTAAAATTCTGAATTATTTCCCAGAGCGAGTTAGTCGGCACTTATTCTAGCCTTAGAGTCATAATTTGCTTGTGCACCAATGTTTCGCCATGCATTTCGGGTGAAAATTGCAAAGTCATATTATATGTATGTGGTGTTGATGTGGCCATTACTTTTGTTTTTGTTTTTGGAAGAATGATCGTGTGTGTGTATGTGTGTGCACTGTGCATGTTACCATTCATGATGAAAACTAAAAGCAAAAATTGTATGCACATCTGATGCCTTTTTTGGTAGCTGATGTCATTGCATCTTTTCAATTTTCGTTTTGCAATTTTCGGCTTAGCGCGCTTGTCGTTGCAAATGGTACGATGCAAACTATAAACATACACACCAAAGACCATTTGCAAAACTCTGACGGAATATCAGCGCATTATCGACTCTTGTTTTTCCAATTGTGCTCCTCGTTTCGCTACAGACAACAAAGAGATCTCGTTTCAAAAATGCAATAGATTTAGTGGCATGGTTTGTTTTTTCCCATTTTTTTTTTCTTCAACTTTGAGAACTAAATACCTTAAAGGCGTACCACGCATTGTGCAAACCTACACTTCAACTTGTAGTCGCATATCTGTGTGTGTGATTGTTTCTTTTTTTGTTCGTTCAACGACGCAAAATCATTATTTTGATAGCATTGAGTTCTACAGAATCAGAACCAAATTAACGGCCAACGAATAAATTGACCACTGAAACAAAAGATTAAGCGCAACGAAAAACAATCGCCTGTTTTTCACTCCAACCAACTAGCGTTCCACTTGATTTGACACAACGAAATTGACATGAGCACATAGCGAACAAAAGAATGAAACAAATAAAAAAACAAAATTCTATAAAATGCTGAAAAGCGAAATCAACAAAGTCGCAGAGAGACAACGTAAACTTTTTCCTCTACAAACAATTCGTTAAGTAAAATGTCAAAAAATAGAAACGAACACAACAAACCCGCTCCCCGGTCGCACAGCCGATAGCCATCAACAATGATGCTAGACCATAGAAAACTTTGTTTTTGTTAGCTCAAACCCATCTTTGTGCTCTGTTCGTGTTCATTTTTGTTTGCTTATTGTCGAGGCGACATAATAATAATAATAATAATAACAAGTACAGGCTATTTAAACGAGTCAATATTTTTCGATGTTACATTTGATAAAAAAAACCGAATCGATTCTATGCACAAAAAGATGTCTTTCTAATTTTGATTGCGATCAATAGAAATGCGAGGAGATAGAGTACAAAAATCAAAAGTTATATTGCTCACAACTTGTGAGCCACAAGGTGAAAAACAAAATAAACGGCCAACAAAGAACTATAGAGAGGAAAGAATTGATATTGCTGACTTGGCAAAAAACAAACTCATTGGCAAGAAGAAAATTCGTCGAATCATCTATAGCAATTGGACGGCCACGGTTTTGATATTATAGTTCTTGATGTGTAAAAATTCTAACGTTATAGTGTTGTGTATTGTAATGATCACATGGTGTTGATTCAATATGTTCCGATTTGGAGTTTCAGTTCGACGCCTTGCTTCGAATAGCTTCAGCCATCTTGATTATTGTTTTCATGATTACGATTTGAATAATATCACATCACCTTTATTCATTTCCTGATTGTATTCATCAAATGCCTTGGTCATGATTGTTGATCTGTTGGCTACATATATAATCATCCACGCACGAATTGTTGCCACTATGTTCAAATGTACGTTTTCATATGTGGACGTAAATTTATTATTTTTCCGATATTTATACCAAAAGCATAATAGCTATTTTTATGCCACACAAAGAGCTGTTAGTCAATATTGTACAAGTACTACAACAGCAAGTGAAGCCGTTGGTATGATTTCATGGCATTGTTATGATGATGTTACAATATTTTTGCTTTTTATCAGTTAAAAAGCCGATGGCCATCGATTTTTCACAACACATTTAATCTGTGCGAAGTCACAGTTAATTTATATTGACCGATGCCAACAATGACATAGAACGAACAAATGAACGAAAGAAAATTTATTAAAAAAGATAGAACGAATGAGATACATATAGTAACATATAGTTCTTGTTCATGTTTGATCGAAAAATAACAACTTTTGTATCATCAGTTCGTAGCAAATTAAAGAGAATAAATCACTTGTCATTTATATCTTTAACTTTGGATGATATGTCGAAATATTGAAATGCACGTAAATGTGTGTAATTAATTCACAAATTCTTTGGATAATCTGTTTCAATTTTATTGTGTTGGTTTGTGTATGACTTAAGAATACTACAAATAGATGACATAAATCAATACAAAAGACCATAGTAATAATGGCTTCTAATCTTGTGTGCTATGAACGATAGAATATTTCTTATTGTAAAGAACATATGCTTAAGCTTCAAACTAATTACGCTGAAATGTATCATTTGTCAGTTGTAATTGATCACAATTCACACATTACATTTTACTATGTACTTGATGCGGACCGAAAATGTTGTGAAATTTTTACTTAAATATTCGCAACGTCAGGAGCATTTTATCATAGTTGGCAACAGCAGCAGCAGCAGCAGCAATAGAATGAAGCAGCCTTCAACTGTCGAAACATATAAACAGAGAAAAGAATTTGATATTATTTGATTGGAAGGTTTTATTAAAAGCAATGGTCATGATGTTGATGAAGATGTCAAATTGAATTTCCCATGGCAAATTATTGTTCGTTTGCAATTGTAAAATCTGTCTTTTCTAATCCGATTTTCGATTCGTTTGCCCATCGCATATTTGCATGAATGAATCATATTCGCATGATATCCATACATCAAGTACAACCGCACCGCAAAACTGATTTCGAATGCATTTTGATGTTGAAATGTACCAAGCCAACCAGCCGTTGGTAGAGTGTGCCGGGCATAGCACATTCAAATCATTTGTCGTTTTCAGTCCGATAACTTCGTTTTGACTCATTCTATATTTTTCTCCTGTTTCCATTGACGAAGCGTTTTCACCTTCTTGCCTCTCAGTATAATCATACTCAAGGCATGAAATATAACCGCATTCAGTTCCAATTTACAGTTCATTGCGCGTGCAATACTTTTTCGTCATACATTTCAGTATGGCTGAGTGGTTTGGCTGCCTGGCTGCTAGGATGACTGACTGGCTGTTTGGTTGGTAGTTGCCCACAAAAACGTTCATCTTCTGAAAGAATTTTGGAATGTCAGTAATTTTGTACAATTTCTGCCACTACAATTCGACGCTTACTATCTGAGTTTCGTTTTCGCTATGAACACACTCTCGCATACACCCACATACACATCAGTTATTCCACTCACTTCATTTCAAACTCTCAAGAATAAACTCAATTTGCCCATATTTGAGTCATCGAAATCAGTGCCCAGTAAATGCAATTTGTGCATTGGATGCCACTCTTTCGATCATGTTAAATTACATTTATGACCAATATGCACGATGCAACAAATACATCAATCGCCTTTTTGTTACTGCTTGTGAGCTCGTGTGCTTTACCTTCCCTGAAAATATTCTTTCACGTTTATATAATGTTCCGTTTCATTTGATTTTTTTTTTTTCCTTCTTCTTTTGTTGGATATGTGGCAGCGCATTCATTTCATTCCATAGAATCGATGCTGGCTCATTTTTTCCTTCTTATTTTGTACATGAAAAATGGATCACATGAACTACATGAATGAGAACCATTAACATTTGAAAGCATATTAGGTTCATTCTGTCGGGAAAATCGATCGAGCGAATCAATATAGCCTAATATTTCTCAAAATAGTAATCGGATTGTTTTCCTGATTCTCTCGCATTCATTCGTGTGCACGTACTAGAAATATAGAACAAGAAAGAAAGAAGAAAAACACGGGGCTTTTTCACCAATTGTAAAAGAAATTCCATTTTATTTACAAATTGCTTAATGTCAGTGCACACAATATGTATGTAGCATTGCATACACACCATCGTACGATCATTTCAACCAAATGTGATGGTGCTTGCAATTGATTCCATGTCAAAAAACGAAATTTGAATAATCACAAGTGAACTTTCTTCGAAATGACAATTGAATAAACCATCTAAATTTTCACTTGAAATGGGAAACTATCATTGTCATAAAAGTGTTTCTTTTTTTTTTTTAAATGAGAGCAACTGTTTCACATCTAACCCACATCACTTAATTCAATATCTCTCATTTGAATTCGAACGATTTGTGATTTTTTTTAAATCTTGTAATAAATTTCTCAGAACGAATCACGTAATGTCACAGGTTAATTGACTTGGAAATAAATAAGAGCAACGATCAATGTTTCCACAGCTGCGACCAAACTTTATATCATTTAGCAAAGCAAGCAAATGAACATTCACCACTTGCATTTATTAGATTCTGTGACACTCACGGCAACTTTTCCAGAAATTAATTATGGAAATATGCACAAGTTAACGTCCGCTGGATTATCATAGTTTCAAGTTAATCTTGAATCTCAGTAATGAAATGAACAAAAAAAAAAAAAAAAAAAAAAAATGCGGTCGCTGCCAGCTGTAATGGGTTGCAATAAAACGATAAACTCAAATAGTGTTTGTCTCTCAATCGTTCTAATTAAAAAGTTGTTCGCACTGCAACTTATTTTTATGTCATATGCTAATAGCTGTGCAACGTTGTCGAGCCAATTTTTTCTTGTAAATCATGAACTGGGGTAGACAGAATCCATACCAATTTACCAGAAACCTATCACTGACGTTTATTATATGAAAAAAATGCTAATTATTCAGTTTGAAAAACTCATCGTTTTCTATTCAGTCCATTTAAATTGATTAAATCACAAACAATTTCTTTTCTCGCATGCTGCGATAGAATTGAATTCAAGTTAACATTTAAAAATGTAAAAAACAATGAAGATAAGAACTCAAAATGGTTGAAATAAAACTTTTAGCATTTTCAAACCTTACCGGATTCGATTTAGCAAATGAAAAAACTTTTATGTGTCGTGAGTTGACATTTCTGTCTGTTGTTTTATTATGCGTATGAGAATAAAACTGCTGAAGAAATTTAAGAAAAAGAGAAAAAAAAAAAACGAAACAAAACCATTTTGTTTGCGGTCAAAGTTGTTTTTCAATTCTTAGGCATAAAAATTTATTTGATATTCTCAGTGGCAATTTTGATGCGTCGTTTATTGTTTTTGTTTCCGTTTCTAAAATTTAGCTAATTAATATTTTATTTACATTTTTGTATTTACATAAATAATTGCTTGCGGTAACGTTGAAGTTTTTTTCTTCTTTTCTTCGCATGTCGCAACTCAACAAGACAAGCGATTGAAGAAAAGACTCACTTCTAAATCACAATTTAAAGAAAGAATGAAAAAAGAGCGAAATATAGGGTGGGCGAGTGGTAGAGAGATGAGTTCTGAATTTCGAACGACATACACCAAATAAAATTCATCACAACAAGATGAATGAGAATGTTTTTGACAGTTGCAAATGGAATTCCATTCAAGCGAAACATTAAAGAAAAAGCAACTTTAAATTTTTCATTTGAATTTTCCAAAGCGCAACTTGTTATTTGCTTTCATTTAATTCCGCCAAAAAACTCATTTTATTATCCATACAACGAAAAATACAAAACAGTAAATATGGCTAGCTGAATAGCTGCAGATAGACGCATGGCAATTTCACGATTCCAAGATTTTTCCAGACACCAGATGCCATTGAAAATAATCAAAACCTAATTTAAATATGTTAAAAAATAGAAAAAGAAGGAAAAAACCCCCACAAAGACATTGCGCTGTGAAGCGGTTAAATGAGACAAGCACAAAAACCAAAAAAATTACTTTTAAAGTGTGTTGTCAATTCAGAGTGAAAATGAATATGATAGAAATGTAAACTGAAAGAGGAGTTTGAATCAAAGAAGCTTTCAAAAAGAATGAAGAAAATCTGAGCGCCAAATTGCAGGAAGGACAGTGAATTCTATTTGTTTGAAGCAATCAATTTTGGTTAGTAACTAAAGTAACGGAGTTCAGAAAATAATATGGCATTCATGGCCAAAATGCCGTGAACCATATATTCATTTGCAAAGCTTCGCTATATTCTTTTGGATGCTATATGTCCCTTCTGGCATGGCTCCTATCGAAAGCGTATCTTTTGAAAAAGGAAACTTGCACATTTCTTTCTTTATGAAGTATATAACGCACCCAAAATTGTCTATATTGATAAAAAATATGGTTCGCAACTTCAATGCACAGTTCAGATTTTATTTTATTGCAACTTTTACTTCAATTACATTTTGATACATTTCCCATTTTTCGGTTACAATAATTTTCCCATTTTTCAATCTATTTCGAATTTTTTTTTTATTTATTTTTTTTTTTTTCATTTGAACCATTGGCCATTGTTGTTGTCAGACTTCAGTTGCTTTTGTGATTGCCTCATAAAATATTCATCGATGTATTTAAGTGCAAGGGTGGAATGTCATTGGCCAATTTTTTGTGTTTGAGGCCTTCATATTGTATGAAGTATTAAATGAGCACGTTTTTCATAGAATTGAAGATGGTTTCCATAGAAATAAAGATGCCACAATTTTCTTGTAAAAATGTAGCAAGAAAGTAAATCACCTCGCATTCCTTTCATTCAATGGGCTATCCAGTATCCATACAAATAGTCAAAGTGCAGAAGTAATCGCTCTGGCGTTTTACATTAACAAAAGTATTTTGTGAATTTCTGTCGACAAAAATTCACAACAAAACGTATGGCCTTCCAAGAAATGGAATTGATTTGCAATTTAGATAATGGATGAACAAAAATTTAAACGAACGAAAATCAGAGGAGAAAAGAGAAAAACAAACATCACAGGTTTTGTAACCTGAATGCCTTGGTGTGCGAAAACTTGTAACTTCCAACGCAAAAGTACTTGTTTGGCTGCGTCGTCAAACACAGAATCCGATCGAAAAATGGGACATTCTCTGAATATCGTTCACTTTCTTTAACTCAAAATGCGATTAAAAATATAAAAATTGCAGCAATTGCAGAATTAATCCGATTACATTTTACAAAAAGCACATCAAAAGTTTTCACATGTTTTTTGTCTAAAAAATTTAACATTCTTGCACTGTTTCAGGCAAGCAAAAGATAAAAATTAGAAAAAAAAATGTTTGTGATATTCGTTATATTCTAACGAAACTCGGTCAAATGACAAAAAAGTTGAGACAGTCAGAAAGTAAGAAAACTCAACATAAAAAATGTTACCATATATTTCAATCACTTGAACTCGCGATTCTATAAAACAAGTGTGTTGGCGAATTATAATAAAGAAAAGAAGGTTCGAGGAAATGAACCATATCAAAGTTAATAATATTACATTTGAAGCGGTCAGCATCGCGTTGCTTTTTTCATCATCTCCATCTTTGGTTTAAGTTGTGTCATTGAATATGACGTGACAATCTGACAATTGACACAGCCGCTTAAATAGAATAAACGAAATCAAATAGCGTGAAGAATTTTGCTCATTTCATGCAGATGAAACATATTCATTACGCAAAGGCCGTACCACACTTTGACACTTTTTGTGGTAAAGTGTTGATGACCCGAACACAAGAAAACCGCAGATAAAAAACGTTTAATTAGAAAATTCAAAACGAACGAATGAATGAACGAAGCAAAGAAAAACAGCGACAGGTTGATCGAAAGAAATAAAAAATGAAGAGGAAATAGAATAGAACGCAGTGAAAAAAGAATGCTTGGAATGGATATTATGATGCAAAGCAAGAAAAAACGACAATTCGAATTTTGGATGAGAACAAAATGTGGAAAAAATCAATATTCAAAAAAAAAAAAAAAAAAAAAAAAAGATGTGAAAGAACGTTTCAAAGCCACACCGTCTGGCATCCATGTTACGGCGCGAATTTAATTTGATTAATTGTCAATGAAAGTTTTAATTTGGGCATTAGAAGTTTCTATTTCACCGATGTTTGCCAGTGAAACGATCCCATCACAATTTTTAATAAGGTTCTTCTTTTATTCAACCCAATTTTCAAATGTTTCTGCTTTCGAAAACCTTGTCGAATTCTTCGCACTTGAAATGTATTTCAATTGACAATTTTCTGCTTTTTGATTTTGGTGTTGTAAATATTCGATGATAATGGCAAAGATTTCATCATTCACTTTCAATGAATTGTTTTCAAAATCCAGTATGCATGTGAATGGAAATTTATTTTGCGCGCTTATACATTCCAGTCGGATCTTTGTTTGATTTTAATATTTTTTTTCCGTAAATGATAAAATATCCAATACATAGTTAAAATTGTTTGGTGTGAAACTTTCAAACAATTCTATAAGTTTACATGTTCTTGAATAATGTATGTCTGAAAATTGAACTTATGTTGTATTGATTTCGAAGGGAAGAATTTGGCCAGAAAGTGTGAGTCTGAATCGTTATATGTAATTCAATATTATTTTGGATTTGGTTAAATGTATTATTTGAGTAATTGGATTAAGGTTTTATTGGATGTTTTGTTCTGATTTCTATCAAACTCAAAACCCATTGTGTGGCACGCCATTCAATGTGGATCATTAAATCGATTTTACGTAAACGGCTGGCAACACGAATTTAATTCAATTTTTTTTCTGTTTATCTGTTTTCCTATTCCCCTTTTTTCTTCTTTATCTTTTCACTCTCTCGGTCCCTTCCACCTTTTCATTTCACGGAATTTCGACAAATCGATATAAAATTGATGTATTTTCAGTCAAATTTCAAGCTGAGCGTTTGTAAATGATTTTGCAATAATATTCATTCGTTTATTTATTCGCAATTTAATGGATATTCAATGAAGTGGAAGAATTAAACTAAAGAGCTAAAGAAAAACAATAAAATGAACTATCTTTTCAGACCATTGAAATTTTGTGTGGAAAAATATTCGATACTTCATTTAAAAATATTCTGCATTCCATCCATTGATTGAAGCGATTCGTCTCGGTTTAAACGATAATTGATGGCAAGAAGGTCGCTTCCACCAGCGGATAAAGTCGGCTTCCATGCTTTATCAAAATAAAATTAATCTAAACGCTAATTATTATTACAATTCAAATATGTTTCGTGTTACAATGGAAGACGGACAAATGTTTGTCCGATAGCTTAATATGATGACTAAATTCTATCTCCCTATATTTTTCTCTCTCTATCTCTCGATCTCTCGCTTGTCTAACAAAAAAGGTCATGTTTACTTATGTACGTGAAAACGAAGAAGAAGAAAATGTGCGCTTCTTTGTTAAATTGTTTCCATAAAATGATGTAATTCAAATATTTTCGAGCATCGAATTTTTTTTCATCTCGAGCATTGTTGCTCTTACTGCCCTGTGTGCAGATGAATGATTGACTGATGTATCTTTTTTGTATTCAGCATGCTGAAATTAGAGTAGGCCGGATGCTACGAGCAATGAATAGAATTCAACGTGATTGAAATTTCAGGCATAAAATGATCGAATATTTGTCTGTCGGTCGTCATATTTTTTTTTGTTATAGATTCACAGGAAATTCAATTATGATAGCTGATCAGTTTCGAGTTGCAAATATTTGTATTTTGTATGCCTTGCGGAAATAACATTCGAAAAATGGATGAAGTATCGACGTTAGAACACACAAAAAATGTTTTTGCCATCCATTTTATTATATTTTTTAGTTTTCTTGATTCTTTAGCACACAAAAAAATTGTTTGTCACGACGGAAAAGAACATATATATTTTACATAAACGAACACGCATCTATACAATGAATTTAATAAAATCAACATTTCAACGTGTAAAGAAAATAAAGTTCATTTTGTTGAAATTTACTGGGAAAAAGTGCTCGCGGACCGTATGTCGAATCATTTAATTCGATTAGAAGTCACGCACTGGAGGTCTTTGTTAGCAGAAAAAGCAGCAGCATGAAAAAAAATATTACACGCGCGCAACAAAATTACATAAAAAATTTTTTTCTATATTGGGCTTTACAGTTAAATAGATTTCGCCAAAAAGACATTTCAGTCATTCAGTACAAAAACCACTTTACCATTAATGTTCTGAATTGTTGAATTTGCTCTCTTGTGTTTATCACTCAACTTTTTTTCACTTGAAAATTGATTCCGCTACACAATCATCACGAAGTCTCCGGCTACAATTGAAGCAAAATAGGCCGAAGCAAAGATCACTAGAATAAACAAAAACACAGCCAGTTTGTTGATTCAGCTGGCTAAAATATCTTGTAAAAAAATAAAAAAAAAAAAACAATATAGAAAATAGATTCATACCGAAGTGTGTTTATTGTTCATTTCATTTATGAAAGCTTATAACCGATAAATTACACAAAATTTCCAGGCGAGTTCCTTATTTGCAATATTTTGTTGAAAGATTTTTGTTTAGTTTTGATCCTGCTCCGATTTGCAAGAAAAACATGAACCCAACTTGGATGAATATCCGGAAACGAATATTTCATGAGTATGCAAGTGCGCTCATATGTATTATAACATACTTGGCCCAAAGGTATAGAGCGTGCACCATAAAAGTGCTTTTTTATCTTCTTCTTTTTCATTTTCGTTTAGTCGGGCACCGAAAAATGTCTGGTGAATCAGAGCGTTTGAAAATGAGCCGAATATGGAGTAGATTAGGCGATAAGAATTATGTATACTGATATCAATGCACTCAACGCTACTTTTAACGGGCTTTTTTTTTTTCTTTACTACGTTCAAACACTGAATACACTAGAATTAATGCTCAGTAAATGTTGTTCTTGAAGAAAAAAAAGAAAAATAAGAGAAAAAAAAACTGTTCGCTTGTTCGATGCGAGAATCACAAGAGCTAAAACAACAGTGAAGCAGAATAAAAAAGAAAAAGAATAAGAAACGATGTATACGCTGCTCAATAGCCATATTTTCATTGTTCGTTCACCAAAGTTTTTACGCAATTTAAGATTTATCTAAAAGAGAATAACCGAAAATGACACTGAACAGTGTAAGCAATGAAGAATATTCATAAATAAATCGCACTAAATGTTACAAGTAACGCGTACAAAACCAACACATACATTGAGAGTTGGTCTAAAAACGATTTAATATTTTACGACGATAGAATACCAAATGATGGTTTTCAACTTCGTAAAGAAAATGTTCAAGTTTTTCCTTTTTTCTCTTTTTCTTTCTTTCTCTTTCTCTAGTTTGTCTCTGGGCTCCTGTAAATTTATTCACTGTTAGTAGAATGATGCTACTTATCTGAGTATAAAATGAAACCCGGCAGCCGAAAGCAAAAAAAAAAAAAAAAAAAAAATTCATACATTCATGATGCCATATCGTGTGTTTGAAAATCGGTGATAGTTACACGTTTTTTATGGTTTATAAATCACATAGTGTTTTTCATTGCTGCCGGCATACTCGATAACGAATCCAATGCACTTTGGTCATTCTTTTCTTTAACTCATTATTGTTTATTCTTTCTGTCTTTCAATTTCTCGATCGTTCGAATCGTGATGCCATTGTTCAAGTTCCACATAAATTGCAATGTCCACTTAATTCGAGTAGCCACATTACTAGTCGTGTATATTACACCTGTTCATTGTCTTTTGCTACGCATTAGTCGATTTAAACACGTCAAACGTTCTTCATAGTTCATTGCACTTCAGCATAAAAAAAATTATCGCAGAGATAATTCTTTATGGTACACAATTGTAGCAAGCATCAAGCAATCGCTGCGTGCTCCATTGATGTTTTTCTTGTAAATTTTGTTTATTATTTTATACAATATTTTTCTTTTTTTTCCTCGTCGTTTCTCTTTTGCTCATTCGGTGCGCGCATTTATCTATGTTCTTTTCGTGTTACATTTGTATTCTTTGTGTAAATTCGTTTCTTGTTATTCAAGAACCATTCGTCATCTTGCGGTTAACAGCTTTTCCCGTATTCTAAGCATTTATGCACAGAGCTACCACATTCGAAGAGGAAAAAAGAAAGAATAAGTGTGCGAGTTGTAAGATTCGTGGTGAAAATTGTGCAGAAAAATAGCACAATATGAAAATAGTATTTGAGTGAATGACGAAAAAGAGCCGTGTTGTTTCAAACAATGTTCTTGTTTTCCGCGTATTTTTACGAAAAACCTAAGAATAACATGGTTCTGAGAAATGCGAACGAGAGGTCGACGATAGAACTATGTAAATGTGTACAAACAAAAGCTGAATTATAGAGTAGCTGAGAGAGGAAAAAGAAAAGAACAGAAAAACATGCTACAACAACAACAGCAAAAGAAGAAGCAGAAATGTCAGCGGCAGCGGAAGCGGCAGCAATAGATACGACGTATACAACTAAAATGCAAACATTGGAATAACATGGTTGATGTAGCATATTGAAGAGAGTTTGGCATACTTTGGATCGCTCCAGTTGGCACACGTTGTCATCATTTTCAAACGTCGTGAACTATGTTTAAGCGGCAATAAGACTCTATAGATTGTTTGATTGCATAGCAAATTGAAGGTGCTTGTCAACGGTTCAATTCAAAACGCACTATGCATACATTTCACGTACACGCAATTTTCAATGCACATAAAAATATATACGATTTATATATATGCATATAAGGCACTCAAACTACTTATGCGCGTACTGAGAACGAGCATAATGGAAGCGTTCATCTATTCGCATATCTTATTCTTTGTATTTTCGCTGAAGCGAAAACGAAACAGAAATAAAAATGAATTTAGTTCAAAAGCGTCAAATCGATAAAAACCGAAATGATTGAGCGACGAAACACACACAAAGTGACTGAACGATATGTACATCCATGCCAAAGTAAGGCAACGAAAATTTGCATTTGGATTACGTATACACTTTTCCCCGTAGCGACTTGCTAGCTGGCTGGCTGGCTGGCTGGCTGGGGTGCATAAAATTCTCTTCATCAATTTTTTTCGTCTCTTTGTGTACAAAGTGCGGATCGAGTGTGCCAACTGTTTGCTGTCGTTTGTAAACCTTCCGACATGCCTAAGCCCATCCATTGGCACACCGATATGTGCGTATCACAACAACATTCGAATATATTACTTCAGATAATTTGATTTTTTTTATTGATGCGCATGGTTTTAGTGTATTAGCAGCGATAATATCAAAAATAGAAAAAAAGACGAAATATACACAAATAAAAATCAGACGAGCAATCTAAAGAAAATGTGAGTGACAGAGCGAGAGAGAGAGAGAGAGAGTGAAAGCAAAGAAAAATCGCTTTGAAATAAGTGGATGGCAAATGATAGCAATAAGTGAGCTATTTCAGAATTTTCTTCCCATTTCCCGTGACGGATAGAATGAGAGCAAAATAATGGAAAAAGAATGCCAAAATGTATTTTCGCACGCACCGTGCTATCAAATCAAATTATCATACGTGTAAATGTGTAATGCGATAGTCGAATAGAATAGAATAGTATTGCATTGGTTTTGTCGTTGTCGTTGTCATTCAGCCGGCTCAAATGCTTGCCAATAGTATTATAATAGTATCTGAATAAAACTGTTTCGCTTTCCCCCTTCGCATCATCACAGTCACGCACATTACAATTTATCTAACAACATATAAAATAACATCACATTCAAATGGATGAAAAGGTAAAAATTGCTCATTTCACTCGATCTCTCTTTGTATTTATCTATTTTATTCATGTGATATGCTCAAGCTACGTTTGCTCTCTTGATTGCCAAAAAATTTGTCCTATGTTTAACTCGTATTTTCGTGAGAGAAAGAAAACAAAAACGCAAACGTCAAATGTTACTGATATTTTCCAAATGGATAATAAGTTGAATACGAAATTGTAAAAAATTCCGTTTGATTGCGTATACGCTATAGAAATGCCACGTTTTTAGTACATCAAATGTATGAGTGGATGTACTTGAATCGATTTCACTCTATCGCTCAGTTGTTCGCTTGCTTTTTCTCTTTTATTCTCTCTACAGTTCACTGAAACACAGAACTGATGCGATGGCTTTTTGAGATTGAATAAAATTTGCATCGAAAATATCGGCAATGAATTAGTCACGATTCTCGATTTGTGTATGCTTTTTTATGTGTTTTCAATCAATTCGCAAGATGTTTTTGAAATTCGGCTAGCACAGGCTCAACAACAATGTGATTCTGATTCTAGTGAAAATCGAAAGCAAAAATAAAATGAAAAAAGAAAATGAAACAAACAGCTAACCAATCAACCAATGCCAAATGATTCGAAAATTCGACAAAAGAATGGATAAGGAGAAAGACTCTCTTTCGCTTGGTATTTTTACGGTTAGTATTAAATTTCTTCGATTGCCGCTGGTTTTTATTGCTGCACGAGCATCGTTTCTGCATCATAAAAAAAGGTGGAACTACTCTCTATAGAATTCCAAGTTGGACCGTTTTGATAATGTTTCGCCGCACATTGTATATGTATAGCGAAATTATTTTCTTATCAATTGCTGTTGTTTGATTCGGATTTAGATTTCGATTCGTTGTACTCGCATTTCATCAGCCATGGCGATTCTACCTTTACATTTTTCCCTTTCTCTCTATTTCTCTAAGATTTTTTTCTTCATCTCCATCGTCTGTCTCGCTCGATTCACCTTTGTACCTGCTCTCTCTCTGACTAAATGATACACCATAAAACAATTTAAATTTATTTGTGTTGGGGATCAATCGTTTGTGTCCATCAGGTTTTTATGGTTGATTTCATCCATTTGTACCCTATTGTTTTCACTTTTCGTCGATCATTTGAAATGGGAACTACACAACTGGTGGAAATGGTGCATTTCCTTTGGTCCCGATTTTAATAGGCACGGCATGAACGCGTCATGATTCGATCTCTCACCATCGTTGAATATGAAATGGTCATTATAACGATGGGTCTATTGTTTCACGTCTTCCTTGTCCACCTTTTCTCACTCTGTTCCATTTCTTCAAATACCATTGAAAGCGATATGAACGTGGGAAAATGGGTTTGGGTAGATGTATGTGTCTCTCTCTCTCTCTCTCTCTCTCTCTCCTCTTCGTATGTATGTTTATATATGAGAGAAAATGTTGAGTTATTCAATTGCCACAGGAATTCGAACCGGACGAATTTGCATCGAATGCAAATACATTTATTTATTTATTCATGAAAAGATTCTGTATATCATAATTGAAATGGACATAGGCATGCAAATCTGCATATTTTCTTTGGATTAGTTATATATACTTTACCCGTTTGTTCATTGTACAGTGTACACACATACAAAGACGCTTCAAAAATCTTATATGTATTTTTCATCCGAATGGTGCTCAATGAGGTGATTGAGTGAATTAATTTAAATGGCATTGGGAAAAGAGTGCGTCCATTTTCATAAAATCAACGCGCACTAGAGCTTTGATGTTGATGGCCGCGCATTCAAATAGATTGACTGGTTATTTTCTGTGTGTAATTTTGCATACTGTTTATTATGTAATAAAATTTATTGCATATTAAACAATGGCCGAAACATTTCAATAAGCATGTTGCGAGCCCATTTCTATTTGTAATAATTTCCGTTACTAGTAGAGTTTATGCGTATGCAAATTTCCTTTTCAAGTACCGCTCCGTCAACGTTAGTCGAGTGTGCTGAATATTCTATTAGAAGCCTTCTCAATTTCCATCTCACAAGAAACTGGTGAATGTGAATATGACTGAGTGAGTGGTTGTTTGTGTGCTTGGATATGCATATGTCTGTGTTGCTGTGCACAAAGCAGGCTTTATTTTCGCGCACTTGAAACGCTTGTGTCAACGTCACATACGCATTGTGCAAAATATGTATTCTATTTATATTCTCTGTTGCCAAGATTAAAAACAAACATTCGGCAAAAAGCCATTTTGACGAGAGAATGAGGTTGAGAAACAGATGGGGCAATGGCTTCAAATAAAATGCCTAATCATGACGAAGAGAAAGAAAACTTTTGCTTCATAAGTAATTCGAAACCTGTCACTTTGTATGGTAGATAATAATTTATCGAGATTTTGCCGGTATTTATTGCCAAAAAATTGTTTGAAAGGTACAAATTAATTTGGACTAAACTTTAAATTCCACATGTGAATTACGAACCAAAACTTCCGAAATGCGTCGACAAGCGCAATATATAAGTGAAGACAAGAGAGCGAGATAGCGAAAAAAAAAACAAAAACAAAACAAAAAAAACCAGCCAAAGTAACCGCAACACAGCGTATACATCAAATAAATGTGGCAAACATTCTTCTTCGACTCAACACATCAATTTTCAAAGACAGTACTGCTAAAAATTGCGCGCATGAGAGAGAAAGAAGAAAGAATAAAAAATTAGTATTCAAATTGCAAATTGTGCCATTAAACGCATAAAAAGTATCTTGTTATAGGTTTTCCTCGAAATGCCATTTTGTTGTGCGCTTTTGCAACTTTTTGTCTAACCAATTTTCGTATCGCCCATAAAATCCGGGTTGCCAATGTTTTGGAATGTGATTCACCGTACACAGTACGCATGCAGATGAGTAAGAATCATCGCGTTTTGGTGGGTTGAATCCATCAAAAAGCTCGTCGTCAGCGCGCACACAACATAAATTGGGCTCCAATAAAATTATTATTATCATCATTGTTTATGTTTATTTAGATAAATGATGTGATACGATCCATATGCATTGTGTAGACTGAACGGGGAAAAAACCAAAAAGAAAATTCTTTATACATGTATAAGTATACTATATATATATGCATATGCGCAAATATGTATACCCAAGGGGGAAAGCAGTACTAGATTAATGAATTTAATGCAGTTTCAATTCCGAAAAATTCACAATCAATGCTCGATAATTTCAATTAATGCTATTTAATGCCGTGCATAAAACCATATTGTCAAAAGTTCAAAGCAGAAACGTTGTAAACATCAACTGTGTAGTGTTCAATTTGTTCTAGTTTTCGTATACACCGTCTATGTACACAGCAAACGTCAGTGGCAATATATTGGTGAATGTGAAGTTTAAAATAACATTTACCGCCTTTACTATTCATTGTTTGTAGTCATAATTGTTTTATACAGTTTAATTTGTGTATAAATGTAGAAATGTCTATAAACACAACTGATGTTTCCAATGTTTCTGCTTTGATATTTTGACAATATGATTCTGTGCACGACATTAAATAGCATTAAGTGGCATTGAATTGGAAATATCGAGCAATAATTGTGAATTTTTCGGATTGAGTCTGGATTAAATGCATTAATCTTGTACGGCTTTTCCCCTTGTGTATACTCAATTTTTTTTCTCAACAAATGATGCTGTTATTGTTGTTTCATTTTATTTTGAATCCACTCAATTTCACACCTCAAACATGCAGCTAGGTGTTTGTTTGTTGAAAATTGTTGAAAGATAGGCGTATCCACTTGATAGTTTGAAAAGTGGTCGCAAAACTTTTCGACAATGAGACTATTGACGTTATTGTTGTTGTTGCTGTTGTTGTTTCGAAAATGAATTGATAATATCAAGTTAATGTACTGGTTAACAGTGCTTGGAGAGGCTTCACTGCATTGCAATTTATATTCATCATGTGTTTTTCATTTCAATCTTTGCAATTTATTTAATGGAGCATGTAAAATACAAATAAATTGGCATTTCATTTTTCGTCGTTATTGATTTCATTTCCGGCATTTGGCTTTTCACAGAAAATTCTTAGCGCTCAGTAAGCAATGCTGCATACCCATGCCCACATATGAAAAATTGTATGCTTTGTGTATTTTATCATAAATGAATTCATAAAACCCATTTGATAATGATAATATAATGATGCAATAATAACAATAACAATAACAACAACAAAAACCAAAGACGGCAAACAATGGCTTCGCTAGAACAAACGGAAACAACGTAAGAAAACCCATTAAATTCTTAATATCAACCATTTTTTTCCACTTTTTTGGTTGGTTACTTGTTCTTGCACGAAGAGAGAACAAAAAATCAAGACACAAATATTGCGGTTAACACAATAAATATGGATATGTGTATACAATAGAATGCTAATGCATCAACATTATTCACTTGAGTGAATTATTATTTGAAGGCAAATGTGCAAGACTAATTGAAAGGAAAGAAACGGCAAGTTACTTGATATTCAAAACAAATTAAATGTGTGCAGAACAACTAACGGAAATTGGTGTAAATGCTGATGCCGTTATAATATACCAAAGTATTATATATTTCAAATCAAGTCAATTTCACTCTAATTCCATCAACATAATACTAATACTTTTATGCTAAATTGAAGGAATATTCTTATTCAATATGTGTTCAAGAAGATGATGTTCTTGTTCCAATCTTTTGTTTCAACTTTGTTATTCAAAAATAGTCATTACGATCAATAGGGAATTTTTGTAATTGCAGCTTGTGGCCGCTCAAACGCTGCTCCGCTAATCATGGTTTTGGCAAGAGAAGCCATCATCAAAACGAATTTATTGCAATTTTTTAATTGGTAATTATTGCCTATGAACATAGAAGCAATAACGATTTAACACACGATATTTGCGGCTTCAAATCGTAATACAAACCAAATTTATGGCCAAATTTATTCACATTCGGTTGATATTTATGCACCGTTATAGTTGAATACTGATCACCGAGAACAAAATACCAAACACCAAAATGTGGGAAAAGAGATACAAAAAACAAAAAAACAAAATAAAAAATGGTGATGAATAGGTGGCCATCTGAAAAAGAGGTGTAATAAAACAACAACACTCACAAATATTACGAAATAATCTGAAGCATTCACACATAAATTATGTACACGCTGTATCATTATGAATACAAATTAAGACGCGAATACGTGCAATTGTTGTGTTGAAAATGAGAGATAGAAAGAGAAAAAAAGAAAGAGGAAAAAGGAAGGAGAGAATCATTTTTATGATGGACGAGCCGAAATACCGGCGACCACACTATTACATAACTAGAGGTTTTGCTTATGGCTCGTTCACTTCAAAAACTTTCCTCTTTTTTTTTCACGCAAACACATATACATACAAACTGTTCATAAAATGAACGAGGTTCTGGTCACGTTATTCACCGAAATCAGACAGACGTCACTTGTTGTGTAGCTTGATCTAAATGAGAATTTGGTCCATAGAATCTTTTCCACCGAAATTAAATACTAAATACTGACAGCGACCGAATGGCTCGCTGGCTGGCTTACTGTTTGTTTCTATTTTACCATCAAAGCAGCAAAACAATACAAAATAAAAAAAAGAAAATTATACTTGTTTTTTATCCAATTATTTTGTCTTTCTCTTTCATCTTATCTCGTTGCGTACTTTCATTTACAGCTCAAGCTAACAAGAGTTCAACATGGTTTTGACATGATGTCTTCATTTTTAGCTCAAGACTACGGAAGAATGGGCACACCAAAATGAACGACGTAACAATTAAAACCAAGAGAAAATGTATAAAATTCTGGTACAAAATTGCTTTTGTTGAAATCAGTAAGAGTGAGTGAGGGTTGTGAGGTGAAGGAAAAAAATTCACCGAGAATTTTTTTAGGGAATGTGCGCAATAAAAATGTGTATTAATCTTAATGAACATTAAATACGAAATGTAATGGAATGAGTGGAATGTGCTTCGCCTATGCGCTGATATTGTTCAAATTGCAGACGAAATTCATCTTGAAGTTTACATCAACTGAATTCAAACTGAAGGGGGAATAAAAACACACAGGCGGAGGGAGACAAAGAGAGAGAGAGAGTAAATAAATACATCAAAAAAGTTCTTTATTCTTGGCTTGAAGAACGGGTTTCCTGATAGAATCTTAATTGTACGTAATTTCATTTCTTTTCAGAAATGAAAAGAACAGAAGAAAAGTTTGCATTCAGTTAGTTGTTGTTGTTGTTGTTGTTATTTTTTTTCTGTTTTTAGCTACGTTAAATCAATGGAGAATACACAAATAAAAATGCACAAAATTTCTCCAGAGAGATAAAAAAGTAATACTTCAAAAGTAATATTAATGGCAAAATAAGTGTCTTGAAGCCAAAAACTTAATGCGTTTTTTACCATTGTAATTATGTCCATTTAATGGAAACACTGTTTGGTATAAAATTCTCCCTTCACAATTGAAAAACAATATGATTCATTCAGCTGCATGCATAAACATTACCTAATTATTATTTTGAACTATTATTGAACATACTTGCAACTAATGCCAATAAATGCAGATTCATTTCAAGCAATCGCGAGCATATGTGCGAGAGAAGCAAAAAAAAAAAAACAACAATATTTTCCATGTGATATAAATTCAAGTGCGCTATTGTAACGGAGCTCATTTCCACCGATTCATTAAACATTACGTTCCAGCACATAGAGCACATATTCCAAAATCATGCCGACAATTAACGACAGAAAACCAGCGAAGTAAAGCATGCAGTAAGCTTAACTGACAACAGAATGAGTTAGAACTTGTACGTATTTGAGCGAATTTCAACTGATGAGAGCATTAAATGAAATGTGAATAAATGAGAGAGAAACAAGAACAGAGAGACAGAGCGAAAGAGGAACAAGCGGAAGAAAGCAGGCAATAAATGAAAGAGAGAATGATCCGTTTACCAACATCAGATAATTCCTAAACGAAAAGTGAATAAACAAACAAATGTAAATTCATCCGGTTAAAATCCAACACCGTTTCAAAGAAGACACCGAACCGTACGTTACTTTTTTGCCGCATCTGGTTTCGTTGGTTTCAGTTTTCAATTGTTTTGTTGCTTTTGCTTATGCATATGCGCTATCATCATATAACACGCTCGAAAGCGATTTTTAATTAAGCAAAATGAAGAATCATCTCTCATGTCTCGTCTCGGTACAAAACACTCGCACTCTTTGCTTTCTACTTCATTCCGATTCTTATTTTTCATTTCACCAATTGATGGTGACAAGTAAAAAATTAGTGCCCATCCTATTCTTGGTTCGTTATTATTGATTTTACTTGCATATTGCTAAAAAGTGTATACATATTGGATAGTCAAGTATATTGCCCGAATATTTATACCTGAGAGTTGCTTTTCCAATTACATTCACCTGTCTGCTTGAAATTCGGTAATTATATAATGCGTGTGCAGTAAATTCAATCAATAAATATTGTTCAAAATTGTTCAACGAAATGTAAAAACAATTCTTAAGAATTTATTCCAATTTTCAACATCATCATCATTATCTTCACTCCGAATGTTCTGATCAGAATAGAATCAATTCTATTCGAGGGACATTAAATTAGAAATATTCGTTTTTTTTTTCTTAATTAACGAAGTTTACCACTTCAATTCAATTTATTTTGCCGATGAATTTGTCAACTTTTTTCCCTCTGCTCTAAACAGAATAGCACAATTTCTCCATTTCATTTATTATATATCTCCATTTTGTTGTTGAATATTTTAAACATTTTACCATATTCTAATGGTATCATCACTGACACAGTTTATGTTGGTTTGTAATAAGAAAATCGTGTCTAAAATGTCAAAAAAGTCAATAGTGTCACATTCTATTTTCGGACCATAAAGTTAAACCAATACTATCGATTCAATTTCGAATCTGGCTACAGTTCCAATGCCAGGAATTATAGTAAACCAAATACAAAAACAGTTTTCAGTATAATATATTTGTGAATAATCTCGAAATGAAATTCAAAACAAGATAAATTCAACTATTGAACTACTTAATTGGTGTGACTGAATTGAATAATTTTTCGAAATTGTTATTAAAGTAATTTTGAATTTCAATGCTTTTAAATAGACATACGTGTCAATTTCAAGTGATGACCTATGATAATAAACAATAAATTACTATTTTTATGTATTTGAGTCATGAAATCTATGACATGCAAACAATTCAAAATGAAAATAATTATTGTGCGGTACAATGCGGTACATTGTACACTTCATAAATTGAATCCTCAAATTAAAACAGTATTCTTCAAATGGTTTTGTGCTTTAAAGCAAGAATATCTCCACTCTATATTTTGTGGAGTATTATATTTTATAAATAAAAATAGAATTATGATCGATTTCATTTATCAAAATATTCATTTTCATACAAATTTTTTTTCGTTTAATTTTCTCTCTCGATTGATTCAAATTTAAAATGTAGAGATGTTGAGCAAATATTCCAATGGATTGAAATCGTTTTCAATGAAGAAAAATGTAGCTCATGAAAAATAAACAGGATAATTTACAAATTATCATAAAAAATAATTATTTTCAATTATGATATTTGGAATATTGAAAACGAGAATGTAAATACTTATGTGTTAGTAAATGGAAAAAAATGTTAACTGAATGGGGATTGTGATAGAGAAGTAGAAACAGACAGGCAGGGAGTGAGGTAAAGAGAAATCAACCGCAAACCTAGCATCATGACGCATTAAAATAACGTGGCTTTAATGACCGCAACGAAAGCATCGTTTAAAATTAAATGGGTTTTCGTATATATTTTTAGGTAATTGGAATTTTCATCATTAACGATGAAAATGGGGGAAAAAAACGACGCGAAAAAAGTTCACGAAGCACTGTGCATCACATATTCACAGAGTTCATACAATTTAAATAATCGCATTTCAAGTTGATTGTACGACGATTTACCTTTTTCACGATGTCATACTGATTCACAGTGTACACACTGTACAGTTTAAAATCAGCTGAATGGAGAGCGCATTATTGTTGGCATAGTTATAAAAAGTGATTTTCAAGCCAATTACAAATTAAACAACAACAACAACAACAACAATAGAGCTGCATACATATCGATTTTAGTGAAGATGATTTAATCGGAAAACAAACAACATCACATTGTTTAATATTTATATTCGATTTTCGATGATGCAAACTATGTAAACGATTGAAAACGAACTAAGCGCTATTTTAATTTTGTGTGAGTTGGTTGGCCGACAAACTCATTCAACCAGTGAACTTTTGCGCACTTGTTTGTTCATCATTCTCATTCCGATTTCTCTCTCTCTCTCTCTCTTTTTTATTTTCACTCGAACAAGATAATATTCGAACCAGTAATCAGAATAATTGCCATTATCAACTTAGTTCTTCATTTATCGATAAATATTATTTGAAAACTGTTGTTATTGTTGTTTTTATTGTTATTTTGAAGGTGGGGCGAGTTACCGAATATCATTTGAATTCGATATATTCATGTACTTTTCCCATCAATTTCGATATGATTCATATGGGCAACTGTACAATCGAATCTCTATTACAACGTTTATCTCTATTTTTCAAATGTGAATTATTTGCATTTTATAAATTTAGTTTGAATTGATTAACATCGATTATTATGAAGAGGATCGGCAAATATTCTCCCGAAACCATATTTTCAATTGAATCCAAATGTTCGAATTAAATTTGATTTTAATAGCTATCGCTTTCGATCTATTTACATTCGTATTTTCAATCAATTCAAACCGATTCCGTTTTCTAAATCGTCCGACAGATTTTCGATTAACTGGAATTTTCAAATGAAAAGGACCAAATGGCAGTTATTCAAAATTAGTGTGAACTTTGCCGTCACTTTACAAACGAACACTTTATTTGTCAAATAAAATGGAAGTTCCTTCGAATTTGCTCAACTATTTCTCGGTCTATTCGCACGCCTGAAACGTTGATGTGGATTCAAGTTTCTACTTTTTGTGTCTTTTTCTCTCGCTCTCGCTCTATCTCACTTTCGCTTATTATCGCAATCTGTGTGTCTGTCTAAATTTTTGAGTGGAAGAGTATTAGTTTGACCTGAATCAATCGTGCTGCCGAATTATCTTTTGGAATGTTTTAAAATTCAATAATGCAACATATTTTCTCCCTTTAGAAATCAAAACACCGCATTTGAATTGAATTTGTATGGGATGCGAGCTATTTTTGTAACGTAAATTAAAATTGTAATATTCATTCATGCGTATTTCTGGATGATGTAAAAAATCGATGATGGATTTTTCTGTGATGAAACTTTTTTTTTCTGCCATCAATCGATCGGCTGGAGGAAATTCGGCGAAGTGGGAGGTTCGTAATTTTAATTGAATCGAGATAGAATTGATGTGCATGCAAGCGTAAAACGCAATTAATCGATTTGTTTATTTTGAATACGATCATGTGTTTTTATGTACCAATCGAAATGAATGATTTAATTGGCATTAAATACCTTCAATTTAAATGCAATTTGCATTTTACATGAGTTGCTTCAATTTGGCGGTGGTATGAGTACCACCAAAAATGAAATCATCTCATTATATTTAAATTTTAATGTGATGGTTCTTTTTTTAGTATAAATATTCCAATGCTGTACATTCCAAATCGGAATTCTAAGAGACGAAATAAAAGTGAGGGAACATCCATTAGCACACATCCCCTTGTGCATGGCATTTTTATTTGCAAAATGTTTTTCTGCATTGTTATTGAATGTTAACACCAAAATCTATTTAAATTTAATTTTCCGCGATTTTTTTTTTTCGTATGTTTTTGTGTATGTGTTGTTGCCGCACAGAAAAATTATTTGTTTATTGCACCGGGAGCCATTTTGAATGGTGGATAGTTGTTGAATTTATTGCGTTCCACCGAATTACGGGCAAATTGATAAGAGAATCGCTTTCGAAACGATGCAATAAAACTTGAAGACAAGATTTTCACTTGGTGTTTCTTTTTTCTCCTTTGGCATTTAGCATACATTCCATCGAACAATCGCTGCTCATTTATGCGAATTCACGACGTTGATTCTCTGGCGACACATGAACCTAACGAGGAATAATATTATAAATTGTATCAGATAGACGAAGTATAGCGAGAAAACCCACATTCACTCAATGTATACATTTCGATTTGGCCTTTTTTCGTTATCTTTCTTTGAAATGTTATTTTGGCGATTTAGCTCACTAAACACCAATTTTGTCGTTGTTTTTTATACGTTCTTTTCTTGCATTTTCGCCATTCGTTGTTTTGTTTTTCAATGTAAGTCGAGGACACGCGATGATGATACGCGCCTGAGAAAGAAAAAAAAAAGAAGAATTTTATAAAATTGGCGGCAAAGGCTCAGCCCTGTGTGTTACAATCATGCAATGCATAAAACACCCTTTGTTTTGTTGTTCTGTCGCCCACTCGCTTAGTAAGAATTTTTTTTTTTTTTTTTGTTGCTTCATTTCGCGTTATTCAAACGGATCGTGCAAGTCTCGAAAATGGCGAATCTATTCATCTGACATGCGAGTCGATGCATATGCCTCAAGTATAGCTTACTTGTTGGCTTCCATTTGAATTCACATCTGCATAATCTCATTTATTTTAGATTTTTATTTCAAAGATAATTTTAAGATAACAAAAAAAAAACGAGAAACGAACGAGTACATTGGAATATAAAACCAAACCGAAAGTGTAATAGAGACAGAACCGAATGCAAAGACGAAAAGAAAAAAAAAAATAAAAAGAAGAAATGAGTAAAGAAAAGAAAGAATAGCACCGACAAAAAATATAAATAAATAACATAAGAATGGTGTGCAATACGCGTCGATAGGAATCGTTGTTGGAGTCGAACGAAAGCGTACGCTGACAACAAATTCAGATGCTTTATTTCGAAAGCAATTTAACTACCATTTCTAGATACGATACAATACAATACAATTCCTTGTTTCTTTTTCTTTTCATTTTTTTTTTCTTCTATATTCACGTCCAGGCACAGGGTGCTTGCGATAATTTCCATTTTGAGCAATGAAAATCGAAAGAAAATCTATGAATAATGATGAAATATCGGCCATAAAATAAGCTTCAATGCAATTGTTCGGCGAAAAGCGTAATTTCTTTTTCATTAATTTGATTGAAAATGTTAATCAAGACAGAAGAAGAAAAAAATATCCAACACTAAAACTTGAAAAATTCATATTTGGCCACCCTAAGGTTGTGTGCTTTACAGTTTTAAGTAACTATTTCTTTGGTTAAACTCTGTACAATTGTAGCAACATGCGACAAAGTCGCTAGGCAACTCTGTATTCCCCTACAAAATCCAATGGCAAAGCACTTTCGAGTCGATTCAATGTATGATGAAACCGAGCGAAAAGGGACCAAGACCGAAACCGAACGCGCGCAAGCACACGGTCGAATGGATTGTTCTTGTTCTCTGTTATCGAATTGCGAATCTTTGTATATTTATTTGCGATACAGTTAAAGTTATTACTTTGAGCATTGTGTCGAAAGGATGAGCGCCCATTTTTTTTTTTCGTCATTTATATTTACGTGTATAAATTTTCTCTCATTTTTTGTGTTTTTTTGTCTGTTTTTACATTGCTCTATCTATGATGGCTTCCCTGTTCTTATGTTGTACTTGTTTTAGAAAGGATTTCGTTCTATTTTGAAAGTTTTCCCGCATTTTTTTTTCTGCTTTTCGATTTGAAAGGAAAACACACATCTACACTATTTTTGTTGGCAAGTGCTATGGTTACGGTAAAGTAGAAAATATAGTAAGAAAGCTTCACTGCGGATTATAATTTATAAGAACAAGTTCACCATCAATTTTTGAGTTTGTCGATGAGCAGTGAAAAAAATCAAAAACTTAGATTTAGATTATCACAACATGTGCTTGGTGTTCTTTTTACGTTGTTATTTTGCATTTCTTGAGAGTTGTAATGTCACCATTTTGCATGTTTTAACAAACTAACGAATTAAATGACAAACTACATTCATTTGATCCCAAGTCACTGCCACAATACTGTATATACTAAAAGAAATTGATTTAAACAAGAGAGAGAAAAAGAGAGAGAGAGGGGGGGGGGGTTAGGAAAGAGAAAAACAGAGCTTTTTCAAATAAATGTACATTTGGCATGTTCACAATTTATTTATTTGTGAAATTACATACATAATCATTTGTCATGTGGCTTCAGTTAGTGTTCATTTCATGCAGTTAATAAAATATTTATAACATTGATATTAATCCATTTGTTGGTGTATTTATTCGGTACCAAAAATTTATTCGTCTGCTTTTATTATTTATATTCGCTTTGTTTGCCAACCACAAATAACAACAGTACACTTCTAATGATAAAGTTGAACAACGATAATACTGCAATCATTCACGCGCTGTGAAAATGTCAATAAACGTACACGGTTGAGAGAGACAATGTGTAAAAAAAGAAAAACGGCGGAGAAGGGAGAGCGAAATAGAGAGAGAAAGAGAGAGAATATGAAATCTCCAAAACCTATATTCAAAACCCAATCAATTGACAATATTAACGGCCGTGTCAGAGGTTAAAACATTGCGATTTATTATGAACAGTTTTGCCGATGCAGGGAAAACTATAAAAAAATGAATTGACATTGGTGAAATGCAGAAAATTCTCAATTCCTTAAAAAATGTGAAATGACGTGTGCATTGTCAGAGAATATAATTTCAGTGCATTTATTATAAAAATGGAAAGCTATAACAATTTAATTTTATTTCAGCCAACGCACGGGAACGAAAATTTTATAATTTTTTTCACCGTTTGCTTCATTTTGTTTGACTGATAATTATATTTTTTTCATTATATTGCCATTTATAATATCATTTTTATTTCCAATTTCGCCTTCGAATGGTTTGGTTATGAGCGTTGCTATTGCTTTTTCGTTTGAATTTTTTTCCCCTTTCTTTACTCATTTTTTTTGTTTTTTTTTTTTTTTTTTTTTTTTTTAATTTTAAATATTCGGAAATGTTGATGCTGGTAGGTATTAAAAAAATCGGATTTTTTTTATTTCTCATTGAGTACTCAATTTTAGTTGGTTCCACCAAAACGGCACTCATGCAGCCTATCAAAAAAGAATTATATCCGTATTTTGTGTGCAAAACGTACGCATATTTACACATATACCATTATAAATGCATCGATGGACAAAGTACCATTTATCTATATTACATGGTGGGAGTGTGTAGTGTGTATGGTGCGAGCCATAAGCTTGCCCATTATAATGATAACAACAACAATTTTCGGCTACACGCACGACTCGCAACAGCGGGAGACTGTGAGAAAGATACGTCTGTTGAAAAAAAAAAAAAATCGATGGCTCAAATATGCCACGATATTACAATCATCCAAACAGTTCATTCAAATAAAATTAACCACATTTTTAAATTGGAAAAATAATTATTCGTGTAAAGTATAAATAATTAAATTTCAATTATGGTTCAAAATAAAAATCGATTTCAATAAATTTATATGGCTTCAAAATTGGATCGTATCTCGACGGAATTTTTTTTCTCCATTTTTATTTTAATTTGTTTTGTTTTGTTTTCCTTTTTGCACATTGTATTAAATGTGGTAAAGTGCCAAAAATTGTGCTACATGTAACGTTTCGTTTCATTTTTAATTGAATTAATTCGATTATCATTTGTGAAGCGTTCGAGAGTTCGGTGACTGAAGTTGACATTTTGCATTAAAGTGTATGCATATTGTACAATTGTGGCGACTGAAAAAAGTGCGTTTGTTTTTTTGCGCATTATCTTGGACAGAAGTGATTCGACAGGTTCGATATACTGTTAGCTATGGATTTTATGAATTACGACAATATGAACCGTGGTTCACATCTCTCAATTGTGATGGTACATTAAAATTCATCGCGAATGTTCGTATTTTTTGAACGACACCTGAATTTTAATTTATTCGATTGCCCTGATTGACATATAAACACTCGATTTCGAGTACACAATCTGATCATATCGCTTCATCAGAGTGCCATATTATTATGTTGTACTTCAATGACAATATTTATAATATATATATAAAGAAACGTTCAATACGTTGCTCACTAGATTTTATTGTGGTTCGAAAATTATTGTGTTTATCCATTGAGCTGATATAAAAAATTAATAGTAAATTCACGAACCTAATGTCACTGGCAAATAAACCGCTTGTTCTAAACAAAACGCTTCTGAAATACACAAACATTCATTAAGAATCTGTGCAAAATCGACAAAATGAGACAGTGAAATAGAGAAAGAGAAGGAGAAAGAGAGAGAGAGAGAGAGAGAGAGAGGAGATAAAGAATAACATTTCCAATTCCATTGTAAATTATTCAAGACGATATGGATAAATTGAGCGTGCGAGCGAGTAAAATCCATAAGTCACAGAATACCTTAAAATTCATAAGCTTCTGCTTGGGTAATTCGAGAAAAAGACAGAAACAGAAACAGAATGAAGTGAAAGCGAGCAGGGTTAAACAAGAGCGAATAAATTGTAAAATGACTGCAAACCGGATAGATTGAAGACAAGGATGGAGAGGGAAAGAACGGAAATAAGAGTCGCAAAAACATTAAGCACATTTCACATGAGCGGATGGAAGATTAAATACAGTATAAATTGAAAATCGCTTCGATGTAAATTTAGCATGAGTTTTAAATTGCATCTTATTCGCAAAATGAACAAAATTTTGATTGCAAAGCCAATATGATTAGAAAACAACAAATGTATAATCACCTGCGGCAATTTCGATTGACTGCAATCATTTGTGAAATTTATTGTATATAAAAACCTAATTCGCAATTCAAACTCACTTCAGTTGAAGTGGTGTGTATGTTTTGAATCGTTTCGTTCCGTTTCGTATCGCAGCGCATCAGGCAAGAAATAGACAGTGAGCACGTACAGAATAAGCATTAAATTGGCAAATTTAGCTGTAAATACGGTATAAACAATCAAATCAATTGAAAATGGTAACGCGCATTCAAATTGGCACACATAATGAAATTGATTGATATTGAAGTAAAAACAGAACAAAACGCAAATTTTAAAATCAATTCAGCAAGCTCAGCTATAATTTAAATCGAAATTGTTTAACGATTATAATTTTATTCTTGTTTCTCGTGCTATTTTTTCATTTTTCTTTCTGCTGCATGCAAAATACGCAGCAAAACTGTTATTCCATTGTTTATGCACACAATAATGACATTCTTTGTGAGCGCAATAATTCGTTCGCAGTGTGTGCACTGAACATTTTCATCTTTCTTTCTCTCCGTCCAACACAGTTACTCGGCACCGGAATTCACTGGAAAAGTAAAGTGGTACAGTGCAATAATGCCACTACAACAACATAATAATAACAACAAAATCAGGTGTATAAAGGTTAAACATAATGTGCTCGACGGTTTTTGTTGGCGAAACAATGTGCATATCGCGTATCCCTTTCTCTCTCTCCCTCATCTTTTATTTTCCATACTTCTCTCTCTCTCTCTCTCTCACACACACACACACTATCTCCTCTGTATCTCTCTTACCCTTTGGAAATGCAATGGTTGCGTTTATTGAAGTTAGCTATGCTTTGTCGTGCAGCAATCGAAAAATTTAATCAAATGATGCAATAGAAACAAGCAGCATGTTGCAATGGATTGAAATAAAAGAAAACGAAGTTCGCATATAACAGCAGACATGTACAGAATCCAGCTTATTATTATTGACAGGTGGAGAAACGCTTACCTAGAATGGCAATATTGTGGAGCCACTTTGAGGATAATCGCAATGAAATTTTCATAAACAGCATTCCATTTCGACGGAATAAGTTTACTGTCAAACCAATCCAATCCGACTGCTTGAAATAGACAATGTTCCAAAAAAAAAATGAATGTGAATCGATTGCAATTAATTTGATGTAGAAAAAAAAAAGACATTTGGTCAGAAATGTTCAAAGGCTCAAATTCTTATGATTAATTTAATTATCCAACTCAAGTTTGTTTCACTAAATGGAGGGCTTGAATCACAAACCATTTTATTAGAGCAACGGTTAACGATGTACAAATGCCCAACCAATTTAGAGGGATCATGAACCGTGCCAATTTTATTTAAACAACCGGTTTGACTGTCTGAAAATGCAGGTCAACATTTATCATTCAGAGAAATGTAATCGTGATGTTGTGAATTTTCAATGTGATCGGAATGAAAATGCGCACTTCAAATGAATTTGTTTGAAATCGGTTCAGTGCGCTTGAGAAAATGCCTGCACAAACATTACGTAATGCGTTGACATTTATTTATTAAAACTCTGTGGAAAATTCAGTTGAATCGTCATATCAATATGAAAAACACGTGGATTAATTTCAGCGATAAATCATATTTACATGTATTCAACAGCAATATATTTGTTGCTTATTAGCCAAAAATTGGCATTTTAAAAGCTGCATGTCTTGTCAATAATCTCGTATAATTATGAGTCAAAATTCAAAATTCGGTTAGATCAGTTCACGCGAGATTACAAATCATGTGAAAATTTTGCAAATGTTACACGTACTTGATGACGAGAGAATCAGCAAATGTTCTCATCGACAATATGTTACCATAAGGAGATTTACGTTCCTCGTTGAAAATAAAACCATTTTTGCATTTCTGCAGTTCTCTATTTGGAATGGCTTAAACTGGCTGATGTGAAGTACGATACATTGATTTGAAATATTCATGATGTTCTTATGCTTGTTATTTAACAATCAAAACCACATTGCGAACACTAAATATTGTTATTAATTCGAGCACATTCGCAAGTCAATGAATGAAATAGAATGAATTGAGAACACACACACACACACAAACACACACACAGAGAGAGAGAGAGAGAGAGAGAGAGAGAGAGAGAGAGAGGGAATACGCCAAACTCTATCCTATTGTTTATTTGTCGGTCAGCGGTGCAAACCATTTGGTGATCATTATGATGGTGCTTACTTTTCCCCTCTTCCCTCTCTCCTTACCCCTCGTATTCACTCGCACACATATAATACTAAATGAATAATTACTTGTGGCATAAAATGTCCAAATGAATTTCGAATTGACGCTCGAATTATTTTTGAATAAATCACACATTTGTTTAGGCATTTTCAGGATGGTTTCAATGTTTACAAAACGGTATTTGATGGATATAGTCGAACTTCAGTGTGGGTTTTAGCTTATTGTAAATTGTTCACTTCATTTATCATCTAACCAAATTATAAGCTGTTCAAGTAAATAAACGATTCAAAACAAATACACAAACAAAATTTTGAATGTTCTGTAATTAAGGGTTTTGTATTCTTCAGAAATGTTGTGATCGGCCACAGGTACTTGTATTTTTCGACAATGCACACAACATTTATGATAATAATTGATGCGACAATTGAACTTTATGGCATTTGATGCATTCGATATAATAAAACCGAGTAATACAATTACCGTAATCAAGAGTCAATCACTATGCATTCAGCAGGTCGGTGATGTGTGCGGTTAAAACCACATCCAACGTATATATACACATATCTAAAACAAACACGCACACGGCTATAATCATGTGCTAACGAATCAATTAATTCGTTGTCAACCAAAGCTTTAACTTACAACCACAAAACTTTTCTTATCACGTTGCTTTGTCTACTGCAATCTGGGGACCGTAAAACATGAGATTTATCAATCTATCAAGAAATTCGATGTCATTTCTTGCGCATAGAAAACTTTTTCTGCTTTTTTTTTCTCTTCTTTTCAATCTGACTGAATGCCCAAGAGAGTTTCACTTCAACAAAAAAAATATCACCAATGTATTTTGATATCGAATACACGCAAGAACAAGAAAAAGAAAACGAATTAGAATGAAGTAGAGAAACAGTGAGAAAATCGAAGGAAATTGATAGTCGTCGCCTTGCAACTCGATTTAATTCTTTCTTCCGTATAAAATAACATTGAGCCTCCAACAAACAAAAACAAAAGAAACATGCTATACAGCACTGTCTCAACTTTTTTCCACCTCTTGTTTCTTTCTCACTTCGCTCCGTGCGGAAAGAAACAAAAGCATTTACGCATTAAAACATAAATTATGTATTTCTTCTTTTTTTTTTGCCGAATCATGGAAAAACGAAAAACGAAAAATAAATGCACAATATTACGTAGCCGTCTTGTCGAGTAGGTAGAATCAGCCGAACAAAAACAATACAAATCTTAGTATGCACGAATAAAAGAGAGCACACAAAATGTCAATGTTGTTTTTAATTCATTTTCACAGTATGCTTTCGCCTCAATGTTTTCTTTTTTTTCTGTTCTGGCTTGGCGAAAACAAAACTCCTGCCCCCGTCATTTAATTCCCAAGTGGCGAAACTTTTATTTCAAATAAATTAAGATTAGATTGAATGTGTCTCATTCATGATACATTATTCTGTTGCATCGTCTCACCTTTTTGACTTCATTGGACTTCTTCAAGTTGCCCTTTCATTCTTTAACACTAAAATCTTAATTTTTCAACAAGAAATAAATAAGTCTTTTGATTATTTTCACATAGTAAAGACAATGATTTTTGTTAAAGTGTGCATAGTAAGCAATGAGATTTGCTGGTGGCAAACATATTTCCGAATGTCTTTATAAAACATTTACAATCATCGTAAACAGAAAAATTAGGTTTCATTTTAAAGAAGAAAAGAAAAACACGAAATCAGTTCCCGTGAAAATGGTAAACTCTTCAATGTTAAATTGTGAATTAAATACAAACTTTATGCAAGTTTAGTTTATAAATTAATTACAATTTTTCGCACTTTGTTGCTTGAAATGTTGCTTTCTGTCGAAGGGCGATTCACGAACTTAAAATAATAGCAAAACCAATTGAAAATATGTTATAATTTTTATTATTATACGAAATGTTCAGAACTAATAAACTAGCAAAAGTAGCAAATATTAGCACAGTGAATCGCCACTTGTGTGTGTGTTTCATTTTGAAAAATTGTTAATGCCAAAATGAGACTTTTCATTTTCATTCGATGAATGTATTTTCTTGTTCAAATTCGGTGCATATTCAAATGCTAATTTGATTGCGTTACATTCAATGCGTTTAAAAAGCTTTTAACTTTTTACTGTTTGTTTCATCTTATGCGGCTGTACGGCTCTATAAATGAAGATACAGCCACTGCAATGGGTTTCGTATTAAATGACATGGGCTGCCGGAATTACTATTGATACTTGGTAAAATGTTCATCTTCCATTATATACGAAAACCTCGAACTCATCATTACCAAAATGGTGGCGAAACTGAGAATCAACGACGAATAATATAAGTATAAAACAAACAATGTTTGGAGAAGTAAACAGAATTGTGTCCGGAATGTAGTGCTTTGATTGTGTCATTGTCGTAAGCATTGGCATTTTGGCTTGTGTTTCGTATACATTTACTTGGAATGTTTTCTATGTTTCATGCAAATGCGACCGGCTCAAAACAGGAAAAGTGTAAAAAGCATCCCTCGTTACACACACTGGAGACATGCAACCAGCACGTGAAATATTCTCGAAAAGTCAGAACAAATAAATTTCGGAATCGCTCGCATCTGCAACAATATAGAGCAAGAGCGGTAAAACAAGTGGCCATATGCAAAGTGCTAGAGAGAAATAGAGTAAGGGCGGGGGTGATGCCGGAATCACAAAACTTTTACTCATCGCTGCAGTGCACCGACTACATTTCGGCTTTAAACTAATTTCATTTTGTCGGAATAGTACCAAAAAGTTAACTTGTTGTTGCCGTAATGTTTGTTTACAATTGAATATTATAAATGTTCATGTGCAGTATGCACCCTCAAAAACTGATTCCTTAACATGCTCAAGCACTGCGTCACAACTCTTTCTCATTTCCACTCTTTACACATACATGCCATCTATCTTTGCTCTCTGTCTCTCTTTCTCTTTTTCTCATTCCTTCTTTTGTATTTCAAAACAGTAAACAGAGAGAAAGACAGAAATTAGAACCATCGATTAATAAACAATTAGTTGGGATGGTTCAAGTTGAAAGCAATGCAATGCAATGTTGTGATTGCCTACTGTAAATATTTGCCTTAAATGTTTGACTGTCGACTTCAATTTATACTCAAGTGTTGCAAAGTTTCCGACATGCAAACGAATGGAAACGAGAGAGAGAGAGAGAGAGAGAGAGAGAGAGAGAGAGAGAGAGAGAGAGAGAGAGAAGAGACTGAGAGAGTAAACGAGACTGTTCTTGAAAAATAAGCCGACTGCATGGTAGTCATTCAAATAGTATCATCTTGTGATACAAAACAAGTTCATTTGGCTTCTATTTATCTTCAATTTTCATCGAACAAAACACATTTTGAAAATATGGCGAATGGAAATGCTTCCGCTGAGATAGCGTTGCACTTTTCGATCATCATCTATATTTTATATGTTTCGACCATGTTTTATCTTGAAAGTGGGCTTTTTGGCAAAGTTATTATGACAGACAGCCAGCCAGACGGCAGGCTATGGAATTCTATCACTATTTCATTCATTGAAAATTTCTATAGCTGATTTCTTCTTGTTCGTTTTATTTCGCCTACATTTTGCACTTGAATTTTTCGACCATGGCGTTTAAACTCTATAATTTTAATATGATATTGTACAATCAAAGAAAAATTTTATTTTCAAAAATTGTATCTGCATACCGACAGACACTAATGAGATGAATTTTTCCTTTTTCTCCAGCAGGCTGCTTGCTCATCGTATCAAAATACAATTGGACGGCATTCGACAATTGGACCGTATTCACATTTATCGGGCAATCCATACACAGCCAATGGATGCAATAATGATTTTAGTTACACCAACCAATATGGCTACAATTCATGGGGCATGTGGCGTGATTCTCGCAATTTGACACCATCATCGACATATTCTTCGAAAAGCCGAAGCAGCATTAAATCATTTACCATAATACTTATGACAGCCGCATTTATTGTTATTCTTGCTGTATTATCCGTTGCTGCACTTGCATTCTATTTTAGCACATTCAAATCAGACGACTGTAAGTTATTCACATAAATTTGCCAAATATTGATATTTCTTTTATCGAAACATTCACAATCCAATTTAAATTGATTGTCTTGCAGCAATTATGATTTTTGATGGAAAGTTCCAAGTAACGCGTGGCGATGTTTTTACAACTGGATTAAAATACAATCACACAACTGTCTATCAGCAAAAGGTGGATACCTATCGAAATTTAATCACCGATAGCTTGGAACGTAATGGGCTTACAGTTTATAAATGCGATATTCGTGGATTTGGCAATGGGCCACTTGTTCAAGTTGATTTTCGTGTTTTCCTTGATATGCGAAAAGTTCCAAGGTAAAATAAATAAATAAATAAATCACTATTTTTAGATTAAATGAATGGATATAAATAATAAATGGAAATAAATAGTTTTTAAAGACTTTTACGTAGATTACATTTTATAACGTGACATGAATGTGATTTCGAATGATAGCAATTTCAGATGAAACTAATTGACCAAAAACAATCCAAAAATAGATAGATTTGATTAGATTATATAACTTAATTCCATTTAGACATGTTACATGAATAGTATCTTATAGTTTTGCTCATATGATGTTTGTTTAAATGACATCTCAAGACATATTCAGGCATTTGAACACCTAAAATTGATGATTGACGCAAACATCTTTACACAATGTATTATATTATTGTCTGTTAAAACAAACAAAGGTCGTGCTAAATGGTTTTAATTGATTTCTTTGGAACAGAACTATTCGCAGCGTTGAAGAGCATATAAGGGACTCATTACTCAAAGAAATCATGTCAACTAAATCAACAAAAGGTATTCAAATTGATTTATCAACAATGGAAATTAAGAGATCCTTAGACACTGATGTTTTGAATTCGGCTTCATTTGTACGAGAAAGAGTAAGCGAGATTTTGTCAATTTGCTATTCTTTTCACTTTTCATTAATATTTGTTCAACTCATTTGACAAATTTTTCCCAATATTTCAGGTAACAACCCCAACTTCAATAATGTTTGATGATAAATCGCGGAAAGCACCAGCATCAACTTTAATCAGCAAGCCGTCATCAAAATTGACAACATCAAAACCAAAATCTAAAGTGGATATCATCGAAGCTGATGTTGATATAGAAAATGCTCCAATTCTGCAAGGATCTTTTGAAGTGACAAAAACTGATGCTGATATTACAGAGAAAAAAGTGCGAACATCAACTCTGAAACCATTTACCATTACAAATGGTTCGGTTCGAATGAAGCCAAAAAAGACGACCATCGAAAAAGTGAAACCGTTGTCAAAAGTGCCTGAAAATTTAACGGCAAGCATTATGAAGTTGGAAAATGTTACGAAGCCTTTTTATTATGACAGACCAACTACTCCACGTGTTCCAACAACAACTGAGGAAACTCCGGCAACAACAATGGAAATTGAAGGTCGTACAACCAGTGAAGTAATATCTTCATTGCCATCAACAACAACAACAAAAACAACAACAACTATAAAGACATCAACTGCATCATCAACAACCACCACAACAACTATGAGCCCAAGTACTACATCTCCTACTTTGTCTCCTTTGGAGGAATTGATTCGAAGTAATCTACACACCGAAGTTAGCAATCCATCAATAGTTTTGCCAAGTGAAACACAAAAAAAGACGCTTGAACACACGTTAGAAGGTGAAATTCCACCACACAGCATCAAGAAAAATGTAACTAGTGTATTTCCAAGCACAATCGTTCTCGATGATCAGCCCTGGCTTCCAATAGCACCAAATGTAAAAATTGATCACAATTTAAATGATGTCAAAAAGAAAATCCACAACGTTGTCAATCCACCAGTGGTTCCACCAAGTTACAATACTGATTCAATTGGTGTACAAATACTCCCACGAAATAAAGTTCGAAATCCAATTTCAAGTTCGGTACAAAAAACAAGTCGCCCACCGATTTACCATAGTTACAATAATCCAGCTTTAATGTATGGATTGCACGAAGTCGAGAAATTGGGCTTGGGAATTGGCTTGAAACCATATCCATTGCCCGTTGATTTGATCGGCGAACAATCTAATAAAAAGGATGGTTTAATTTTAAATCGAGGTGAGGTTTTGCCATCGATAAAAGAAGCTCCATCATCGACAATGGAAACAACAACAATAAAAATTACAACAACTCCTGTGTATGAAAAAGTCAATGAGAGCAACAAAACAAATGGAAGCTTTACTTTGAATATTCATGAAACAACTGACAGAATTAAAAACAAAACCGAAATTACCATTGATGATGAAATCACTAATCAACAAGTTGGCGAAATTCTTTTGGATCTGTTGAAAGACAGCAATGTTAAATTGAATGAGACTGACACAGAACATATAAACTTGCAATCAAGAAACGATGAATTGGATTTGCCTGAATCGGGAAAATCGAAAATTAAAAATCAAACAGAAAACTTAAATTCAAACAATGAAGATGATCATACCGAACCGTTAGATGAAATTGCAACCGTTCTTTCTTCAATGGAAACATTGAGTTTTAAGAATATTAAGGATTATATAATGGCAACTACGAAATCAATCACAAAAGAAATACTTTCCACTTCAACTGAACGCGAACAAACTACGGCAAGACGAGAAAAACCACAAAATATCATCGATCCAATGGTGAAATCTGATCGAATTTCATTGGTTGCACCCACAACTCCGGTTTCATTAACAAGAACTACAACGAAAGCAACAACAATACCATCAACATCAACTACACCACCCAACGCAATTGCCAGTCAAAATAATGATTCAGATGTAGAAGCAGCAACTGCATCTTACGTTGAAGTTGAAACTGTTCAATACACGCCTGGCGCTGCAGCAACATGGACACCAGGACTATTCCCTGTACAATCCAAATGGGAATATGTAAATGGTACGTTGATTTATCCGAGTGTGGCTCCAATGAGAAAAATTTTCAACGAAACACTACAAGCTTGGATCATTGAAAATCCAACGGAAGCAACCGATCGATTACCGCCGCATGAATTGATTCGAAATACATCCGAACCCATTAAAAACATATCCGTAATATTTGATACACTGGCTTCAAAATTGAACATGAACTCAATGGACACAGCAAAATTACCGCCTTTTATGTCACATTTTATAGCAAATAAGCATAAAAATGAACAGAAAGAACATGCATCGCTAGCTGAATATTTGACTTCGAGCACAAAGAGACCGACGCCACCATCATCCGCACCAATAACTACATCAACAACGATTCTTCCTCCATCTTCGAGTGCTTCAACTGTTGAAGATGAGCTTCCAGTTTTGCTGAATCAAAATACTGAAAGTTATTATGGTTCAAGTGCAGAAACATTAATCGGTCAGGCTGAAGTCGAAGAAGTCGATCCAACTCAATACGAACAAATGTTATTAATCGATAAAGTTTCAGCTGCCCTTCGTCCAACTAGCACCGTACCATCTTTAATCACATTGATGCCGGTGAAATCCAATTCAGGCATTCGATCTAATGTAATGAATGATAAAATAAAGGGAACTGCACGAGGTTTTCCACCAACATCACAGTCAACGTCAAATCGGCGTCGTTTTGAAGACGCTTCATTTGTGGTTCGAACCAGTATGAATATTAGCTCTTAAGTTAAAACACAAAACGTAACAATTTCGATACTCATTAACCCAAACGATAATGAGAATTTAGATGAATAGCAGCACAAAAAACAAGTAATAATAGTTGGACAGAAAAGAAAAGTGATCCAAAGAACGAAAACATACAAAAAGCCGTATTTATTTAATGTAATTGAGTCTGCGAAACAAAAAAAAAGAAAGAAATATTTTTTTGAATTGATCCGACAGTTTGCCTTTTGACCTTTGCATTAATCATTTACATTTCAGTGTAAATTCGCTTATTGTTCCGAAATAATAAATTTCATCTATAAAAAAACCTTTTTAGAAACAAAATGAAAAAAATGAATACGCGTCACAACATAAAAGTGGCACAAACAAAAAATTCCATTTACAAATCGGAAAACGACATTCATTCAACAGTATATTTGAAAAATCTTTGTGTTGCCAGCAAGTTTGATTGGAAGCCATAAACTTCCGATTTTCTTTCTCTTTCTCTCTCTCTCTCTCTCTTCTCTCTCCTCTCTTTCTCTCTTCTTTCTCCTCTCTTTCTCTCTTTTCATTTCCATTGTAATTGTTTTAAGTTATTTTTATACAACTGCGATAGAAGAATGAATGAAAAAAATAGAAAAAAAAGGTTGCCAGTTTGAAATGACTGAAAAGCTCCATTTTCATTCGGTTTCCTGACAATTTCCCGATGAAAAAATGAATGGTTCTAAAGTACTGCTGTGAATGTACATCGCTGATTGAGCGAGCACAAAACGGTTGAAAATATAAACAAACAGGAAACGGAAGTTCTAAAAAAAATGAACATTTGAATTAAAATTGGAGGTCAACATTATCAACAATTTATATTCCATTCCGGTATGCAGGACAACTTTCGTGCCGTTGGAATGATTACCGTAATGCCGCATTCAAGTCATTTTTCAATTTTCGGTCTGACAGAAGGCAAAAACAGAAAAAAAAAAGTCGATAGACCATACAATGAACGAAGAGCATGAAAAAAGACGCACTTAGTCGGAAACTTACTGTGGATACAAATTGAATTATGGATAAAGTCGGGAAAAAGTTTGGCTGGTTTGATTGAACTGGCAATTCGTCGAATAAAAATCAATGCCATAAACCGCCCAGTTAAACGTTATATGCGTTGCTGCATTGGTTTGACAGTAGTAAAAGATTACAGTTTGAAATTAGTTTCAATTATTTAGATGAAAAAATAGTAGCTGAATCGAAAGTCAGCAAGAGCTGGAAATGTCAGTAGATAGAAAGAATTTACACGATGCTTGAACAAAATTGATAATTCATGATCATTTTTCACTTGAGAGTGCAAAAAAAAAAACCGCAACATTGAAAAAAGAGTGCACAACTTGATATGTGTTCGAGAAAAAAAAAAGAAAAGAATTACGAAGGGGCGATAGAAAAAGCGATATACCTTGGATATCAATTTATATTTCGATGTGTGTTCACTTTTTTTTCGGGAATTTGTTGCTGTTGTTGCGTTAGCTTGACGAAAATGTTCCACCAAAATCGCTATACGATATTTCGTTCACGATACCACATTAAATGCACAGCATCCAGGTAAATTACATTTCTATTTTTCCGCAGCCCAACATCATTCGTTGCGATATTTCCATCTCTTTTATTTTCACATTCGTTTTTTCTCCCGCATTGTTTTCTAAATAATACATACAGTATGTTTACAACGAAGAAGAAAAGTTTTGCAAGCAGCAATTTCATTTCCACGCAAAACTTATTGGATTTGCTGGCTAAATGAAAGCATAGAGAGTGAGAAAATGAGTGAAAAAAAAAAAACAATTGCTAAGCACCCTGATTGCTAACGCACTCTCACAAGCTCACACACACGTACCGTATTTCGACGACGGATGTGAGATACCAGAGAATTTATTCCATTTATTTATAAAACATATTCTGTAGTCATTTCCTCGCATCTTCAGCATCTCTCTCTCTCTCTCTCTTCTTTCTTTCTCTTTCCCTCGTTTTTTGTCCATAAAATCCCGGTGAAAATCAAACATACTCACATTTCCACTGAACAAGAGAAATCGAGGCTCGAAAATGTTTTTCAAAAGTGTTTTTCTGCTTTCATTCGTTTTGTGTTTGCTTGGTTGTTTGTTTGTTTGTTTCGGTAACAAATATGTGTGTGTTTGTGTGTTTGCGTGTTTGAAAGTAGCGATACCACAGTTATCTCAAGCATATAATTCATCTCACTTAATGCGATCCGCTTTGAAAATGCCAGGAATAGTGGCACTAGATTACGAGGATAGAAATATAAAAAAAGAAGAAACTAGTGTGAAATATGCAGCACACGCAGCATTTCACACATTTTCTTTTTCTCTAATTCCATGCTCGAAATACATATCCCGCCATTTATTCGATTATATTCAGTCGAGATGAATTCCGTTGCCTTTGAACTCGTTGAGTTGTTCATGCTCACGCTTGTGCTATGCACATCTATTGACATTTCCCATGAGCCGCCTTGGATATAATACATACGTTGGCGTTTTTCAATCTATTATATCATAGGAACTGCGTCAGTGTTTTTCATTCATTTTCTTAACATTTTCATTCATGTTTTCAATGATCTTGATGAAAATGACAGCGAAAAATGTAACGATGGAAAAGAAACTACGACAATAAGTTATTTAGCAATGAAAATAAGTGGCAAAAATAAGAAAAAGTTAGAGAGAAATAGAGACACAAAGGAAGACGGAGGGAGAAAAAGAAAGAAAGAGCAGAAATTGCAAGTTCTTTGAATGAAACAGACAACAACAGCACAATTCTGCATGTGCATTGTTTCAAAAGTTCTATGCAGATAACCTGAGCGCACTTGTTCAATCGTTCGTAACGAACTAACGAATGGAGATAGTCGCCGTTGTCGTAGTCGTAGTCGTAGTCGTTGCCATTGTCATTGTCGTTGTTGCAAACACTCTCGTGTATTTTATTCGTTAATAATTCAATTGAGTTGAATGAAGTCGACGTAAACATAATTCTATGCAGTGCCAAATTAAACAGTGCGCTTGAAACTGTTCCGATTCATTAAAATGAACTTGGATGCACGCGTTAAATTTGGTAACACAACTACCACCATCGCAATCTTCATCACCATAACCAGTGTTGCTTACTTCATTTGTCGAAGTTTCTTATGTCTTTCATGGAATTGAAGGCAGCATTTTTATTTCTTCTACATTCGTTTCTTCAATTGCTCTGACTGTTGGTAATTTCGAGTGGTTGCAGTTTACTTTTGTCTTTTCATTGAATGTTAAGTTTTCATGTGTAGGCATTGCACAGCAACCTTCGTTGTTATCCTTGGATTTTTGTAATTTGAACTTGTTCGCTTTAAATTGCGTTACACAGCTTGATGCCATTCTTGTTCTTGGCATTCAAAGCCAAATAAACGAATACACCATTACCACCATCACCACTACCATCATCAATGTTGAAAATGTGAGGCAATTTCATTCATCCATTTTCTTCTATACACTCTGCTCTAAAAGCATTTTGAAAATCCAAGAAAATTAATACCAAACTTTTACCTACAGCTAATTGACTTCTGGTCATTTGTAGCACTTGCTCGCATTGAATTCCATTTAATTCGAAATGGCAAGCATCTATTCAACGTGCCTGTTACAAATGGTATGGAATGGGTATTTAGGAGGGCGTTTGTTTGCAACAAATTTGTGAAATCCTTTAATTTCCATTCTTAAAGGTGTTTCGCACGCCGATTTCCAAAAACCAAAAAGGTTAATAACGAAAACGCCATAAACTTTATTTTCATTCTAATTGATCCATTACCATTCATTTTGCAAGGCATTTCCATCAGAAAATAGCATGGTTAGTATTGCTTAAAATAATCTGTTATGGCATATAATTTGAAAATTTTCGCGCAAAATAAATGTATAGCAATAAAAATGACTGGTAGCCTACATATAATACAAAAATTAAGTTATTATTTTATCATAATTATTATTTATGCGATTTCAGCATTTTATTTTATTTTTTCTGTTTATGTTGATTATTCATAACATAATTTTGAGTGTACGTTTGTAAGTGAACGAACACGTCGTCGTTTTTCTTCCTCTCTAATTCTTTTTCTCTCTCTCTCTCTCTCTCTCTCACACGCTCACTCATTTGCGTTTGGCTTATATTCATGTTCATCCAGTCGGAAGTAGAACATAAATGGCCAATCAGAACGAAACAAACGGCTATGAAGAAGCCTTATGTGTATAAGCATAATGCTAATTTAATAAAGTTATTAATTGAAGAGAACGACGACATTAAAACCAGGACATATACCAACAAAAAATATGGTAAAAAATTATACTGGACGACGACTGAAAGACATAAAACGAATATAGCTTCCAAATGATATAATTTTCGGTACAACTGGATAATATACATTGGATATGTTGCTCGTTGTGTGGCGGCTATTTTTGAAAAACTTTGTTTCGGCTGATGCCATACAAACGAATTCAATTATAATTGTATGTTTGTGCGCTTGGGATCATTGTCAACATCATACTCATTAGTATTCAAAAACAATTACCTCTCGCGCGAACGCGTGTTCTTTTTTTTCGATTTATTTTTTGTTTTCTCTCTCCCTCTTCCAAACTCTCTTAGTCTTTTAACGTCTCACTCCCTCTCTCTCTCTCTCTCTCTCTCTCTCTCTCTCTCTCTCTCTCTCTCTCTCGCTTTGCGTGGCGCTCTGCTTACATCCTTCCGTCGTACATTTTCATTTGTTCTTTATCCGATTGTTTCTTAGTTTTATAAAATGCAAAATCTTTTGCGCTTTGTTATTGATAGTACACAATTAATCAGTTTTAAATCTTTTCAAAACTGAGTTTCTCTATGAACGTAATTTTCGCAATTATTTCTTATTAAAAGCTTGTTATTTACAAGTTGTAAACAATAGAATCGCATGTAAAATAATAAGTGTTGAAATTGTCTGAAATATCTTTAAAATGATTAAATCGTCCCACGTTTATTCACATAGTAGTATTCGATGGGACTAACAAAAAATCAAGGAATTTCAGTGAGCTACATTTCTGTGTAATTTGACAAGTTATTTAGGGCGTAAATTAACCACACATTAAGTTAAATATTTGAAAACAAATCTAATCAAGTTTCGATTACAACACATTTATTCCTGGAGGAAATAGCAAGCGATAGAGAGAGAGAGAGAGAGAGAGAGAGAGAGAAATAAGGATACGATAAAAGGAATGAGACAAATTCAACCCAACTGAACCGAAACAAACCAAAGCACCAATGCCTGAAAACTTCTAAGCGTTTTGAAATCCACTTCCCACATTTCTTTGGTTTTCATCGGAACTTGCACTATTTGAATATTAAATGCGAAATTCATGTATTTTCTGAGTGAAAATATCTACGCGCATTTATTTACTCGCTTCAAGACACTCTCATCTATCATGCGAAATTTTATAATTTTAATTCACAATCATATTAGATTACTTCCACTTGTAACTTGTATTTCTCATTCTCTAGTTTACTCTTTCTCATTCTCTTTCTTTCTCACACGATCTAATAATAAATGCCTTGGAATTTGTACATTTTGTAAGTATATGTTGTTTCTTGCTTGACAATTTTCGATGCACATCCAGTATGTCGTTTGTATTCGGTTGAGTTGTGATTTCAGAGTGCATGGCTTCATTAAAATGTCGTTTATCGTTACCACAGAGACACCTTCTAATGTACGCATATCAACAAATCCACAATTCACCTCAAATTTCTCATAATTACGACCACCACGTTTACACGTAGCCATCTACCAGCCGTATACATACGGTGGCAAGAACAAATTGAAGAGAATGACAGAAAGAGAGAGAGAGAATGAGTGAGAGAATTTGAAAAATAGATGAAAAAAACGCTTAAGCGAACGTGAAGTGGTAATTAGTGCAAATTATAATGATTATATTTCATTTCTTGACTACGCATTTCGTAATTTTTTTTTTTTTTTTTTTCATCATGAGATATAGAGTCGAATTGATGCTCATTCGTTCACCCACTTGGTCTCAATTTCATCTAAAATATGTTGCAAAGATTTACGATTTTGAAATGTATTGATTTCATTGAAAGTAGCAAGCGAATGTTACGTGATGAACGAAACGCGAATTATTCATCTCATTCGTCTGGTTTTATATTTAAAACGGGAAAATTATTATGAAAATGCGGTTCATTAATACGTGATGCATCGAAGAGTCTTTTGATAACGACATTCGTTAAAATATGAAAATCAAAATTAAGCCCCTCACAATTTAATTCACACTTGAATGGAAATTTATTGGCATTTGAAGTTGGCGACGATATTGAGACGAACAAAACTACCAATCATCAATTTTAATACCCTTGCAAACACACAAACATACACATTTCTTCTTATGCGCTGCTGAGTTTTCCATTGTCTGCACCATGTTTATGATTTTGCTTATTCATGTGAAAGTTTATTTTTCAATTTAAACAATAGCCCGGCGGCAAAACAACTGAATACCGTAAACTATAAACTATTTGAGATTTGTATCGATGAAAGAGCAATAGAGAGAGAGAGAGAGTGTAGAGAGAAAGAGCTATAGGCAATCGATGGCATTTTCTCTTTGCAGGATCAACATATATATCTATGTATAGAGAGAAAGAGAGAAAGAGAGAAAGAGAAAAAGATTTATTAGCTGTTAAAATACAAACAATAATTTCACATACTTAAACACTGTTCGTTTGATTTGTATTCCGTTTTCACCCTACTTGAAAATTTAAATATTGGTTTATGCCAAGAATATATACTCAAAGTGTCTATTAATTTATTGCATTTACTTTAGTATAACGAATATATACATTTATATATATTCACTCATTCATTCATTCATTCATTCATTCATTCATTCATTCATTAGATAGCATAGAGAAAAAGATTAGAAACCCGTATGAAAAGTCAAATATATGATTTTCCTTCATTTTGCATTTAAACACTTGAAGACTCTGGTTATCGATTTCATAGTTTACGGAATTAAAATCGATGAGTTTTGCACACGTATATTTGGAACTGCTAACCCAATAGTTAAGATAAAATAAGGCACACAAGCGCACACATTTTGCTAACTTTAACATACAGATAATATATAATGTAGAAGATAAGAAGATATTTTCCATTCAGCTAATGTTTAATTTATTAATTAAAATTATATTTAGGATTTCATATAGTTTCTAATGTTTGGAGAATTTATTACGTTACACAATTGCATCATTAGATTGTATATTGCATTTAAGTAAGTTATTATGTTAGTTGTATAAGTGTAATTTTGTACTCTTGAAATGAAAAGTCGACGGAAATAATAAGTTTCACTGTAAACAAATTATAATAATAAAGACGATCAAAGTAGAAATAAAAGATGAAGAAAAAGAACTTTTGATTGCTTGCATTTGTAGCATTAAGTACAGAGAGAGAGAGAGAGAGAGAGAGAGAGAGAGAGAGAGAGAAAGAGAGAGAGAGAAAAGAGGATCGGAACTGTATTCCAAGAAAAACGACTAAATTATGAAGAAAGTTTTTCGATGGATAACATGCTATCAGGCACATTTTTACTCTATCTCATTCTCTCTCTCTCTCTGCTACCTCTTTCAGTGTCTATCTCAATTCTTTTGCTTTTCTTTTTCGCTGTCTTTTTTCATGTGTCATAAAAGTTTGGAATCACTTTAAATAACGCCAATTTCCACGATGTGAGCACATTCATACCGGCAAAACTAGACATAAAAACCTAATAATGTGTCAGCCTCATTATTATTCATGTGTTTGTGAAATGTATGCAAAAGTTTGGTAACGAGCTCGAAAGCACAATCGTATGCGAGTGCGTGTGCTTGTGTCTACTTCAAAAACACGATGCGGATTCATACACATGTACACACACATATAATGTAATAATGTATAAATGGATGTTTGAACGTACTTCACCAGAAGTTTTATGCTAACAATCCATTTTGAATGTAGAAAATGAGTGGACCGTACATGAAAACATCAATCCATAAATCGCAATGAGACGACATCGAACAGCAAAAATATCGCGTTATACAATAAAAAAAAAAAGTTCTGTGAGCAAAAGGCAATAACAACGGGAAAAACGCAACAGAGGTAACAAATTGATGTTTTTATTTATGACATGCGTATCCCAACATCGTTTTTATCAACATAAAGTCAGGCCCAGTTCAGCTATTATATATCGCATGAATACGCTTTTCACTTCCATCGATACACACATCCTATGTGCGTCTAAATTGTACAGTCGACAATCATTTCTCTCTTTCTTTCTTTTTTTTCTCTTCTCTTTTTCATTTTGTGCGTTTCGTTTTGTTTTGCTTTGCTTTGTTTTGATGGTAAACGTGAGTATTGATCGAAGATTTTTGTCACATCGGCGAATGAACAAGCAATGGAAATAAATTTCATCAGCCAATGCGAAAATATTTGCAATGGCTAAAGCAAGAAATCGTGAGCAAATACCAATCAGCACATAAATATGTCGCAATGACAAACAATGTACAAAAAAGAAAATGAACACAAATAAAATTATGCTCCGTGGACAATGTCTCTTTTTTTTGTGTGTGTGTTCGTTTGTGACTATGCATTTGATGGTGTATAGAAAGCTTTTGGGAAATTAATAATAACAGGTGAAATAATTTAAGTAAAAGCGATCAAACGATGTTTTCAGTATTCTATCAATGTTGATTATGATTGGCATTTCAATCGCACATCCCATTGAATTACACGGTAAAGAAAGGGAGAAGTGTGACGACCGGCAAACAACCATCGGATAGAATGACATACGTGAATTTATCACACTCATAATGAAAATCTAACCAATAATTTTTTGAATGTCATGAAAAAATACCATTTGCCTCGAATACGTGCAGATTTATTTACCCAAGCAATCTGTAATAAATAACACAATTGATGGATATTTTATCGGTATCAAATAAAATCACACATATGTATAGATAGAAAACCACACACAATCACACATATACAGTAATATTCGAATGAAAATATTAAATACAGAGTCGATTATCTCTACGTGGTATATCGAATAAAATAACTCTCACCCTCACTTAGGTTTGGTTGCTTTTGTTTCTTTCACTCTCTCTTTCTTGCTCCTCATTTTTTTTCAGCCTGGCGCGTACAAAAGGAATAATGTTGAAAAAAAAAAAACGATTAAAAGGCTATTGATCGTTTGAACGAAACATAAACGAAATATCACACATCATTATATAACACTCTTGAAAGCTTGCTTGCTCGTTTGTTTGTTCGTTCACAATCTCGATTCTGACAAAGCATTTCAACTAAAATGTTGTGCATTTTTACACACTATACAAACCGGCCGATTCGAGTTCATACTCACGTCCATGTTCACGTGCACATTGACACCGCTTTTATCGTTTTACCCATAAAACGTATAATATGTGTTGATCGCCCGTGCATAAGCTTCGTCTCCAAAATTGTGCAAGATACACCAATGTTGTTAACATTAGGAAAATGCTGTATGTACGTTGTACAGTACATACGTATGAACGTAGAGAAGAAAAGACATTCAAACCATAATGAACGCATTCTTATTACGACAACGTATCATACGGTAACATTTAACTTCAACATTTACCACGAATTTACTGCACACGTTTTGCACGTTACAGATGATAATGTTCCTCATTCCGCATCCACTCTATGAAAAATGACACACTTTGTATACGTAATGTGTATATTGTTAGTGAGCATTTGCCTCCATTGTTATGATGGCAGTGCATTTGCAATGCCGTTTTGTTTTATTTTGATCGCATTCAATACTAAATGATATTATAGCTCTATGGTATAAACTTCATGATGTTTGTTCACGTATGCAAGTGAATGTCAATGTGTAGGAGCGTGAAACTTCTTGACAATTTGCCAACTGTAAGTACACTATCATACAAAACATGAATTGAACAATGAATATACAACCAGCTAGCCATCTCTTTACATTACCATGCAATCTGCTTATGTTTGGATAAAATATTGAGGCTACCATAAGACCGAAGCGTTCATTTCATTTCTACCCTCACCATCACTATCATCATCATTTTTTCTCTATCGCCTTCATTCGAATTTGATGCAAAATCGCATGAAATTAGATTAATTTGTTCAGGATAAAATATTTGTATTTTAGATTGGATTTGATTATATTGGTGTGGCTATTACTATCAATACTGAAGCAATGAAAAAAGAATAATGAAAAAAGATGAAAAAATGGGAAAAAATGTGACAGAGAAAGACAAGACCAAAATGGAAAAGAATGGGAGCGAGGCTTCACTGCAGTTATCCGCAAGCGCTTTATGTGCTTTATGTCGTGAAAAACATCCCACAGTAAAATAGAGAGAGAGAGAGAGGGGCCCATTTATCAATAAATGTGTCATAGTTTGGCGAACAGGTTCTCAAGAAATATGGAAATATGTTCATAGCAGATACATAAATTTGCTTTGATATGTGACAAGCACGCAATCTTCCATTGCTGCACATTAAACAACGTCGTTTACGCTGTCGCCGTTTGAGCCGACTTCCTCGTCGTCGTCGTCTTTGTCGTTGGGTTTGTTTTTGCAGTCAAAATATTCTACATATAATGTTGTGCACATGTGTGAGTTATGCCACGCAAAAATTCAATATGATGGCGCTAAATACACCATGTGAAATAGAATGAGAGAGTATTAATTAAACAAAGTTTTTATTGTATCGATACGTCGTTTTGTGATTTCAAAATGACATGCTTGCATTTTACCGATACATATAGCTGCGGGCCACGATAAAAATTAATTTATTCTTTGCGCGTGATCGTTGTTGCTTGCTGAAATTATAGCCTTTGTTGTACAAAACCATAACATTCACCAAATACACAATGAATGCAATGTGTGCGGTCTTCAGTTGAAAGTTTAATGCTTCAACGTTGATAAAGCACATTACACACTTTAAACGCAAAAGAAAATCCTTTTGAACTTGAAGTACTGCTTAAGTGAATATTGAATAAGTTCCGATTACACGCATGGATTTTACAAAAGCACTTTTTCTTTTTCTACTTTTTCGAAATTCAAGTAAAGAAGGGAGAGAGAGAGAGAGAGAGAGAGAGAGAGAGAGAAAGAGAGAAATGGCAAATGTATCACCAAGTTAAGGAGTTCGTTTTTCCTTTATGTTGACGTGATGTCGTAATGTGTGTTTGAGTTCGAATGTCACTGATATGCGAATGTGTATCGTCGAACTTTATTCTGTTGCTGTATGATACAAGCCAAGAGAAAGCAATGACATCAATACATGCAATTGCCAGCATGAATCAAACACATAAATACCAATGTGCTGGTTTTTTGCTATGTCTGAATAATCGGTCTTTCGCTCTCACACACACTTTGACCATCTTTTCACAGCTGAAAATGCTTTTGCTGCAAAAATTCTTCGTTAGACTGATAACTTTCGCATAATACAAAATACGATATACCAATAGTTATGCAGGAAAGAGAATATTTCACAGTTGTTCACATCAAAGACGGCCGAAGGATTTGGTCGAACTTTCAATTGATTTCACTAAAACATTATTGTTACAATATTGCCATCGCTTACCTTAGAAACCTCAACAAATTTTCCACATTGCTTTTTAATATACGAGCAAATAGAAATGGAGAAAACGGTTCGAATAGTATGGATATATCAAACGATGGGGAACGCTTTCGGTTGGTCGGTAGGTCTTTTGGACGGACGAATATATGTTTTGTAATTTATAGGTATGCAACCGGCAACAAACACAAAACAATATGGGATTGTAGCTTGTGCTGATTTTGACTGTATGATCTGTCTTTCTCACTGAATGTCCGCATTTCGATTTCGATTCAAACGATTCATCGTGCGCATTTACAACTGTTTGCTTTTTATGATTTTGTGTTTGTATTTCATTAAATGAATGCCATCCTCAACCGCACACTCTCTTTCATTCTCCCTATTGTTCTCTTTCGTTCCACTTTGGCTGTGAAATCGTTGCCACACATATTTACTTGTGGCCAACTCTCACTTATCTTCTTCTATTCACACATTTAAATGGCACTCCCTTTACAAACTCAAACCGAATTGAAATGCATATATGAATCGCTATTATTTTTCGTTTGTTCAACAACGTACGTATTTCTATTGAAAGCTTGCACACGCACACATGCACAAACTCAGGCATACAATGAAGATATAAAACGCTTTGCGGTTGCCATTTTACGAATGAAGTAACAATGAAAATATGAGATATGCTTGCACCCTGAAATACGATCAACACTAAAACGGGTCAAAGAAAATCCATTGAATCATTGGATTAAATTGTGGAAACTTTATAGTTTATTATGTGGATATTTTGGATTTTCGAACTTACGTGGGTGCGTATCGTGCTTACTTTAAATATGACAGACATTCACACACACACACACACACACCACACACACACACACACATCCACTCAAACGAATGTGAAAAAAACGAATTCAAACCGATGTGCGCAAAAATGGCAGTAATAAAGATGATGAATTATTATAGAGTAGCGATGATAATAAAATTTATTTGGCATACGAAAAATTTCAATAAAAAATCGACAAATCCCATTGAATTTCAAACAGAATTCAATTGTAGCATTCAGGCAAAACCATACACTTTGCCATGGACCAAACACAAAACATGGATAGTATTACACAAACATACTGACCGCAATTCTAATAGTTCTCAATCCAGTGTGTTTTCCGACATTCTTATTTTGGTCCTTCTGCTAGTCAACGAAACGAAAAACTAGGTTTGTGGTTTCAATTCAGAATAGAATGTTGCATAACTATTCCAGTTATTTTAAGAATATTTCGGTGACAGAAATAGATGATTACTGAAAATGTGCAATTTTTTTTTTTTTGGAAAAATCACTTGAATTCCTTTATTCGAATGCAGTTGATTGTGGAATGAAAAGTGAAATTTAAATCTATTTTGAAAAAAATCGTTTTTCGTATTCTAAAATTTTTGAAATGGGAACGTTCATGTTCTATTTTGGTAATGTAGTCTTTGTATTTGTGGTTTGACTTATATTAAACATTTAAATTTTAAATCAATCAAATGATAGTTTGAAAGACGAAAAAAAGCTGATGATTACATTTTGAGCACTTGCTCAATTCTTCATTAAATGGTTTTACCAAACCAAAGTGAGTAATATTTGCAATGTGCAAAGTAAAATTATCTGCAAAGGTTTTGAAGTTATATGCACTGTTCATCATTCCCATTATCGACTTAATATTAATTATTCCAAACTGATGTGAATCGTCGTTGTCTTCATCTCTCTTGCAAAATGACCTAATTTTGTAACAAAGGCACTTTTGTTTGAAAACTCTTCGTTTGCAAAAGTGAAAATAATTTCATTTTTCATGTAAAAGATGGCAAACTTTATATTAATGAAATATTTCTTTTCACTTGCCTTCAACGTGATTTCCGGTCGATAAATTTTTTAATAGCCTGTGACTTTTAAGAAAAGTAAATTACTTCATTAACGTAAGGTGAGGCCTTTGTTCACAATTGAAAATACTATCAAAACGTAATTTAAGCATTACGTTTCAAGACGCATGATCATAAATTTGAGTTGGATGAAAAGGCTCGTTTCATTTTGCTGAAATGCTAAATGAAATTGCAAAATGCATTAGAGAAATTTATTGTGACATTTTCTGTGTTGTTGCTTGCAGCAGGTGTATGTATATGTGTGCGCTAGTCCATTTCACCACATTTAATTTTGCATTATTAATTGGGTCAGCAAAATACAACGAGATAGTGAGAAAATGAAATATAAAAAACGAAAGTAGAAAAATTGCTAAGATGCGATGGCAATCATAATGATGAACAATACTTCAAATGGCATTAAATAAATGCCAGGTCGTTTAAAAATGATCTTTATAACAATATAATGAAATTATGTGCTTGGTCATCATACAACAAGATGATGAAAGATGAAAGCAAAACACAATGTAAAAAAAAAAAAGAAAACGAAAGAAAGAAAGAAGAAAAATGGCTCGTTTCGAAAATTGCCCTTTTGCTACAAACGACCATTTTGCCAGCACACAATGAATTGATTTCGGTAAATATAACGGAGTGTCACACTAAAAAGCCAAGATAAATCTGCAGGTATTCTTCCCTCTACGGCTTAACGAGTCTCCCTCTGGTCTCATATCTGGGTGCTAAATTCATTTTGGATTGTGATTCAGCAGAAATTATAAATCAAGGTGTTTGTTCATGCACATTCTTGATTCTAAACTGTACACGAAGCGGGTAAGAAAAATGAACGAACAATTTCAAACGTTTTATTTAGATATCAAAAATGGTCTAGACCCAAGTCAGAAACGTTTTTGATAATCGTCAAAAAGGAAGAAAAAAAAAAATATGGAAATCATAACGTCAGCTTTGGTTCATTGGTTTATTGTTGGAACGAAGAAAAATGAAAAGAAATCGTCAACAATATCGGTCAGTTGTTGTGTTTAATGCTTTTGACGATTTACATTGTTATTTCAATGAATTCAGATAATGCATGTTTTTCTTGATCGATTGACACTGTTAAAATTGAATATCTGCTCATCAACAATATGAAAATCCGACCATCTGCCATCCATTTGAATCAAAATAACATATTGATCGGTTCGTTCAAGGGGCGATGAATAAATATCAACATCAACATCTATAAATTTATGTCATACGAATGAGATAATATAATGGAAAATAGGCATTCGAGTGCGTGCGTGTGTGTGTGCATGTGTGTGACTATTTCGCTATGTAAAAATACAATGACCTTCCCTTTTTTACGGTCTGTTGCATTTATTCGCTGTGCCTGTTGGTGTATTTTCTTTTGCTTGCTGTGCAAAAGTATGACACAAGCATTCTGCTTGTTGTCAATTAAATCGAGCGAAAAATTTGGCACAAATAACTCTCCGTTGCTCCCGAAAAAAAAATGAAAAACTGAAATAGGCGACGATAAGCGCGTGTGACGTATATTTACGCATCAATGCTACACATTACTGATGCTTAACAAATACCCTACATCTTCATACGCTATACACTTCAATCGAATATTGTTTGTTTGGAACAAGTTGTTGTCACAAAAGTTGCGATGGTGCAAAATGAAAATAGTTGCCGAGCGATTGAGAAATAAACTGTGTCTTTTATGAGCCAGAACTTATTGCCGTTGTGCCGCAATATTACAAAGCAAAGTAAAGCAAATTGAGGAGAAGAGGAGAAAAAAAAAAACAAATACGCTTCGTTCGATGTTGAGAGTTTTTCTTTTAGTGATTATTTATTATTCTGTGCACGGAAACAATACGGAATAATAAAATAAGCAATCCATTACTAGTATGTATATGTGGATAAAAGTGTGTTTGAATATCTCTTTAGCATTGAGAAGAATAGAATTGGCAATCCTTAACTAGCAATATAACAACAAGCAAGCATTTGTTTTGTGACTGAGTTTCCTTCCTTTACTTTTCTCCTGTCATTTTATTCGTTCAAGGATTCAGACGCAACATCGTTTACATGTACATTACTAGCAATCACCGCTCAACATGAACAAACCAAAATTAACCGCTTGTTGGACGATACCTTCTGACCATATAAATAAACGACAAAATGTAATTATAAATATTTTGTTGTTGAAAACGTTTTGCGCTTATGTCTCTATCTAGACGATATTGTTGTGTATAAAAATCACTTTTGTGGTGTTTTTGAATTCGTCGACGAATTGTTTAAATGAGAATTAGGTATTCTCAGTCCATTCATTTTTATGGTTTTAACCGCAACGCACATTTGAGAATGAAATGGTAATGAGTATCCGGCGTTGGTTTGGCCAAAACGGGCTAATAAAAAACTAACCATAATCAAGCAAAAATGGGCGAACAAAATGCAGTCAACTATTTTAAAAACACTTTTGCTAAACGATGACAACAAATCAACGCCATTTACTTTGCATGTTTTCAAATCATAAAATATGTGTCAATCCAATTTAGTGTTTCCTCACTCTCGCTTCATCACTAGTGTTCTATCACTTTTCCTCTCTTTGTGTGTGTGTGTGTTTCTCTTGAAAATGCTGGACAAAATGAAAAACCACACTCAAAATTATTTATGATCAAAAGAATTTATGGCGACCGGGTTTTCATATTCATATGGAAGTGAATGGAAGCAAAAAATGGAGAGAGAGAGAGAGAGTGAGAGAGAGAAAGAGAGAAAAGCCGAGAGCGATAAAGTTCGGAAAATAGAAGGAGAGAAATGGGAAAAATATGAATATTGCACTAAACTAACGACGGCAACAGCCAAATTGGGCACTGAAATTCCTTTTGAGTCTAATCATTTTGCATTTGATGCACGACGTGTTACTAATCAAGAAATAAGCACACCGAATGCTATCAACTGAATAAAAAGCGAAAAAACACCTTTGGGAAAAGTGCTAATAAAACTCTTTGCACCCGACAAAAGCAACATTTCAATATGCTTTGGCTCTGTCGTTTTTTTTTTTTTTTTTTTTTTTTTTCATTTCCATTCGCAGTCAGTGCAAACTTATGCTCAGCAATACGATTGGTTCTTTTAAGTGAAACGTTCTAAATAATGATGCAGAAAATGAGTTTCAGCACTAAGAATTATGGAAGGGTCTTTCTATACAAATATGTGTTGAATTTTCTCATTCTACTTACACTTTTCATCTACATTTCGTGTATGTGTGTTTGCAAATCCGTACGCATGCGAAACATTATTTTGCTCGTCTTTTGCATTTGTTTGATTTTATTTTTCACTCGTCTTTGGACTGCATCCACAGTTCCATTCATCTTCATTTCGTTGGACGCGTTTTCCTTTCAGGTTTTTTATTCATACTTTCATTCTTTTTCTCATTTCTATCAATGTGAAAGTATAGCAAGCACATGATTATTGTAAATTGTGCGCGCATTCGTAACAAGCAGGTGTACACACATCATTTTATTCACATTTATTTTTTGAATACTTGCATTAGCTACTAGCTGAATCACAGCGGCAAATATGCATTGCCGATTACAACCGTCCAGACATAGTCACTTTTTCAAGCACATATAAACACATAAAGATACACATTCATTCCATTTTTTTTCCTCTCAAACTCTAATTTTAATATTTCATGAAGTTTGTATGATTCCTTTCGGTTCCTTTTTCACTCCATTCTCATTCTATTGAATTCTCTTTCATTTTTGGTGCAGAGTATATGGTTTGAGTCCATTTTCACGTCGGCACATTATTTGATGATGCTATATTGTGATTACATATTTGCCAGTGTGAAAATTTCATTGGAAAGGATTCCGAGTTAAGATTTTCAGGAACTATATATGTACAGAGAGAGAAAGAGAGAGAGAAGAAGAAAAAAGATCTGTATGAACGAAGATAAAAGGGATGAGGGCGGAAGACTCAAAACTCATTTCCCAAAGATTTTCATGAATGTATTTTATTTGGATAAAAGATCCAACCAAACTCTGTGCAAAAAATCTATATTTTTACTGTGCTGTATAGTCTATCGAATTGAGTATGACGCATTTTTACACAGTTTCTAACACTTTCTCTCGTTTCGATGGAAATTTTCAAGCGAATGAATTTCATACGTCAACATGATGGGGAAAAATTTAGCTCATAATATATTTTTGAAGCAAACCATCATTTTTGGTTGGCATTTTACTGTTGTGCTTTTATATATATAAAATTGCATACCATTACGAAATGCAGAAAGAGCCATTCATCAGTTTGGGCACACAAATATAAATGCGTTGGACGAGAAGAAATAAAAATCGAACATATGATGAAATGAAGCGAAAACGAATGAAAGAATGAAAGAAAGAACGATAGAATGAAAAGAGCAATTTTCATTTTTTTTTTCCTTTTTGTTGCAAAAAGTATTACGTTGTTTGCAACAAACCAAGAACTTTTTCTGCACAACATATCACGCACGATCAACTATTTAATGTTTGTTACTTTATAAATCTAGCGACCAAATGACTGTATCTGCAACTTATTCATTTCACTTATTCAACGAATCACTGACTGATACTCTTTCTCTTTGTTTTATGTGAAGGTAGTTTGTCGTCGCATGTAATATTAAATGGTAGAACATGATTTACCATAATTTGTTCACATGCGAAATTCTTTCGACAGATTATTGTGCCTTGTCTTGTTTTCATTTGCCACTACAAGTCTACTTTTGTTGTTGTTGTTGTTCAATTTTCTTTTTGTTATCGTTTTCTCCTTCTTCTTCTTTTTCGTTAGTTGGTCTTCTTTTGTTCAGAGCATTGTACAATACCGCAGACGTATGAATATAAAATGTTGTTGTCTCACCAGTTGGCATTTTCATTCGATACATGTACGACATTTATTATGGCAAAAGCAAATCCAAACAACAGCCGCTTTTATTGAAGCGGTCTGCCTGTGGTGGCGATATTTGAGGTGCTTTTTTTTTATTTCGATACGATGCAAATACGGTATTCGTTTATTGGCAAACACGCAGTTCAGCGCACAAACGCGCACACCAATATACCCTGTGATCCAGTTGAATGATTGCAAACCATCACGATAATAATGACATTGAATAGGCGCACACGATCCAACAAATATAGTGCCGAGTCGTTTATCAGAGAGTACAAGATATAAAGCTTTATACAAATCACACGGCCACAGCATCAAAAACGAACAAACAAATTGGCAATGGTGCACACGAATACGAATAGTCCGCGTTATGGGAATAGACATAGTTGCCAAAAATAAACCATCATTTCGCAGGCAGTTGAAAATAAAAAAAAAGGACAAGACACAGATATAGGGGGAGAAAGATAGATAGATAAAGAGAGAAAGAGAGAGAGAGAGAGAGAGAGAGAGAGAGGGAGAAACATACACGGAGAGAGGGCACACGGTGCTTCAGTCTTTTCAACATAAATTGGAGACATCGTCATTTATCATCATGACTTTTTTATGAATACGGGATTTTATCTTTCATTTTCTGTTCAACACACAAACGCGTATATTGGCTACAAAATACAGTACGGGTTGATCCCTGGCTACACTGCAAGATGAGCTTTAATGCGTTTCTCAACCATTCTTAGTGTTGTTGCGATGGTGCGTGCTAGAAATGTGTTTGAAAGGTAGTCACTTTCTCTCTCTCTCCCCTGGTTCTCTCTCAATTTCTTTCACTTTCTATCGTTTCTTCATTCTATCTTCGGCTTATCTCGGAGTGAGTTGCGTTAGTAATATATGCCTGAATGTACACAATGAGGAAACATGAGTGCAGATTTCATTTGTTTTCATCAGTATTATGCAGTGCAAATTGCTTTAACTCTCCATGGTGAATGTGTGTGCGGCCACGATTTCAAAGTGCCCGTCATCGGTTATGAATTTTTGAGCTTGTCTTGTTGAAATGTATGTAATGCTCACTTTCTTTAGTCTTTTGTTGCTTGCGCATAAAACCCAGGCACTGATTGACGACTCGGCTGTGTGTTTTAAAAGATAAACGGTTCGCATATTTTTCTTTCCACGTAATTTTTTTTAAAAATGCTCATTTTATAACTTGCTATTGTGTTGACTGTCTCCTGCTCGTTTTGCCACATTTCGACTCGTTCACAATCGGAATTCGCTACACGCGAAAAATCTTTGTTTTTTTTTTTTTTTTTTTATTTTTTTGTGCACAATTCGGTATTTTGTACAGAAAACAACACGTCCAAAACTTGTTCGAGGGTTGCTGTTTACAGCAATGAACTGAATAGAGAGAATAGCAATTGTTATGTTCTGGTGTTTTGTCTTGTATTTGTATACACCACATCAAAATACAAGAGTACATTATTATTATTGTTGTTGAGAAGTACATTCTACTAGTGCTGCTGCTGCTTTTTTCCTCTTATTTTTTTCCTTTCTTCATTATTATTATTCGTTGTTATCGTACTTTTTCGCTTGCTCGCACGCACCCCTCTGGAAAAAGTGACGCGACGATTTTTCGTTTGGTTTATTTTCTTTTTTTTCATTCTCTTTCTCTCGCTTTTATTTCTCTTCAACTACACGTTTGCCATTGTTCACAATTGACTATATTTTACTCGATACGACATTTTTTGCTCAAGTGTTTTGTATATTCACGTTGAATATTGAGTATTTGTGCATATATTTTGAACACTGAGCGAAACACATGTTTGAAAATTCAATTTACATTCTTTTCGTTTCGACGATTTCTTGACATTTATTTCCATTTGTCCTCCAATTGAGCATTCGACTGTTATCGAGCAACGTTTTAAGAGATTTAAAAACTTCGATATATTTTATATATATATATATATTGCATTTGTACACATTTTCGTTTCTATTTTCTTAAAGCATTCAATTGGCAATTCGATTTCCTTTTTTTGTTCGTATAGGTACCAAAAAAAGATGAGATCGCACAATCAGAGATTTATCGACAAACAAAGCGTTTTTTTTCCACTGCAGTTATAAATTATATTGTGTGTCGATTTGCTCGGAAGTTGTACGTATTGATTTTTTGTTGTTGTTTTCTTTCAATTTCCCATTATAACGCCAACTCACTCTAGCATTATAGTTTCAAATGATTTGCTTCGACCGGTGAGATTTGTTTCACAACATAAAACATTTTGAATGAATGTGAAAAGCTTTTTATTTCCAGGTCAATCCTTTGGCTATCAATATTTTTTTTCCCTTTGTTACACCAATTTCAAGATAGATTTTTCTAGCCATCGTTTTCAAAACCCCGTCATGGGCAATAATTTCTCACCCTTTCGCTTATTTGCACAATCTGCATGCAAACTGACAACGTTGGAAATTACGTAAGCGAAACTTTTTAATAAATATATCGAAAGACATCATATACGTGCATTTGGAAATTCGAGACTCTCAACGAGTGTTCGACTGTTGGTTGATGATGTCTAAAAGCAATGACGCGAAGAATGAATGTTTCTCGGGGGAATTTGCTATTTTATACATTGTTTGGTGTGCAAACGTGCGCGTACTACACACTTCAGGCTCATTTTCTAACCAATAAACTAACCACTCGTGTCGACGATACCTGTTCCGAGGCGGGCAATGCAGTACACTCTGGCCAAATTTAAAAAAAAGTGTGTTACTTAATCTCTTTCTTTCTCAATTTCAACCTCATCGCTCTCTCATTTCTCCCTTTTTCTTTAGAATAAAAGAGTTATTTCGCACATTTTTCCGCAGAAACTGATGAAGTAATACTTTTTCAATCTGAACAATAATGAAAACCGATTATGTTCGCTTCAAAACACTTTCTTGTTCAATGGTTCAAAAATTCGGCTCATTTTTTCCCTTCTTTCAATAACATTTTAGACACTGTGCGCGTTGAAAACACCCATTAAAGATAATATTTTATTTCTTCACTTTTCACTTTTCATTTTTCTTTTAATATGCTATAATTCATTTTGAATTCGAATTACTCATCGAAAGCTCTGTGTTCCATGGCAAAATAATTATGCGCCAGTAGAGAAAAAAAAAAGAAGTTGAAGTGGTTGGTACCTTGCATTCCGGCCTTTATACGAACAAAGGTTTCCATTGTGATATTTCTGCTGGTCTAGTAAAAGTCGAGACCATTTGTTTCGTTAATTCGATTTAAATGCTTGCTCATATGGTACTCTCTCTTTCTCATTCTGATGCCGGAAGAAGGTAGACCATAAAAAAACTTCAAACTTTTTCACCATCTACATCGTTGTATATTTCCCTTTTGGATGCTGTTTGCCTGTTTACCTGTATGCTCTTTTGTTCAAATTGGTTGGAAATGTGCACATTTGCAACAGAATCAAATTCAATGAAAAGAAAAACTCGGCGTAGACAGGTAGAAACCAGAGGCTTCTGTTTATCTGCTTCCGCACTTTTTTATTGTATATAAATGATCCATTTTAGTATTGAAGAGGATTTTGGTTCCGAATGAATTTTTATTTGCTAACGCAGAGTTAAACGGCAACAGCAGAATTCATCTAAGCGATGCATACGTTAAATTATTCAAGTACTGACTCACAATGTTGAGAAAAAAAATATTCGGTTTCATCTGCTGATTGCAGCATTGATAATTTACCAAGGTTTTTGACATAAAACGGGAAATACATTAATAGCGAATGCAAACGATGTCATGGTTTCGCCACATTTTTGCTAGACAACAAAAAGTTGCGTTTGCTAACAAATACATACATATATTCGGATGTTGCAGTTGTCGTCATGTATTCCGAAAAAAAACCAACATTCATTTTTTTACCATTACTTTTAGATAAATAATGATATTTAATAAACTCTTGGTTGTGACTGAAAAACACAATTCGCATGCAAATGACAAAAATTAGTGAAAAAAAAAAAAAAATTCATCCGTAAATTTATTTTTCATGAAAAAAAAAGATGAACGCTCGAATTGTTCTCTTCCTTCAAAATCATTTCAATTCACGTCTAACGTTTGAAATGAATAATCCGTTTTTCCACAAATTTCGCTTTTTTGTTATTTTTCCATCTATTTTTGCTGTCGAAAATTCAAATTATTTACATGCAAGTCTGCAAATAAATCAGACGTGCTCATTTACCTTTCCGAATGATTGTGTCTGCGATTTGAAATGGTAAAAAACACATTTCACTCACTTTTGATTTGTTTGTATTTGTGGATACGTATGTGTGCAGTGCATCGTGCACAAAAAAAGCTTTTTATCCTATGTACTTCTTTGCAATGTGATGCAGCAATTAGATTTTGGTTTTAACGTTTAATTAAAATGTAATAGTTTGAGTTCGAGCTTGAGCTTGAGCGTCAATGCAGTAAATTTGCATATTGAAATTGAGGAAAAATCCGTACGTCAACTTTCACAAGGACGATGCATCTGATATTCGTCTATATATGTCTTTCATGTGTGCTTCATAGCGTTCAAGTTGAAGCTTAGATTTCAAGTTGGTTTTAGCAAAGAAACAAAATCGCAAGTGGTTTTAACGCCAACGGTGAAACCGTTCGTTTTCACCGTGTGTCGACGAGATCATACATGACAGTTGCGAGCAAATATTCTCTTTTGCTTATTCTTCTTCTTCCTTTTTTTTTCTACTTTTCGTTCATCCAATAGATTCAATGCTATACTGAACAGACTTTTTGGTAACATCTAAAACCGTATTTTAATGGAAACCATTCGGGGATATACTGGAATGGAAACATTTTATGCAGCTTTAATGCAATGTTCCAAGCACGTATCCATTAAAATGTATGCAATTTACAGTAACCATCGATTTGGTCGTTTTTTCCACTACAACAGAGAGAAGAATGAAAAAAAAGTTTATTATTCAGAAGTGCAGCTGCTGAACGCAGGGCATCAGTCTCTATTTCTCTCACTCTCTCACTTTGTTTTGATTCATCTTGCTCTCGCTCATTTCATTCGCTTGCATGTTCAATAAAATTGTAATTTTGCGTTCGTTTTCAACCGGTGTGTATGGATGCACTTACGAGCAACGCTTATGGTTTTGCGTCTATATTCAGCAGCATTAAATCATGAAAATTCTTGTTTTTGCTCACACTATCGTTGCTCACTACCGTACGTCGCATCCAACACCATCGTCCATAAATTATGCAATTAAATACCAACTAACTAGATACAAATTTCCGTAACATTAAAAGTTTAAACAATGTTTAGAAAATTGCATCGCTTATTATTGTTATTATACATTTCAATTTAGCACTAGCATGTGCCAGCACCAAACAGTGATAGCTACGAGGACGACGACGTCAATGACGATCTGGCCAACTGCTTCTTGTGAATGTGCGAATTTCGAAAACAAAAATATTTTGATTTCTAGTGCAAGAATGCAGCCAGCACAGAAGTGTGCTTCACCAATATGCAAAACAATAAACTAATTTCAGCTCTTTTCACTCTGAAACTAAGTCTTTCTCTTACATTTACTCTTTTATTCGTTTTCTCTCTCTCTCTCTCTTTCTCTCTCTCCGTGTTTCTGTCTCTTTCCTTTGCCATTTCTCACTGTTAGAACTTTAGCATAATTTTGGGTAGAACCTTTCTTTCCATCTCACTTCAATGTAATGCAAAAATCAGAAGCAATGAGATAGAAATATAGAGAGACCATGTACATTGTACATTGTGCATACAAATTTAAAAATGAGACCAAATATGAAAATGCCGCATTTACAAAATTTGTAAATGGTCGTTTAAACCTATCATATAATGAATTCCTTTCGTTTGCATATTTTTTTTTTCATTTGCAGTTTTCTCAAGCTTCATAAATCTTATGTACATTCCATTCGTTGTTTATGCTCACTATTAAAATTTCATAATAACGTACATAAAATTTCCCGTTGGATAATTGTGCATAATATGTGAACCACAGGATATATTCTACATGGAAATCGGTTTGACCGCTTTTTTATATTCCAAACAAACTGTCTGAAATCGTACTAAAAATTAAATGAAAAACTATTTTTGTGTGAGTATATATGTGGGGGAAAGTCATTTTTTTTTTTATCATTCAATACTGTATAGACAATGTTTGAATATCATCACACCAAGGAGCGTAAGCGAGAAAGACAGATAGCATGTTGAGCACATTTGAAAATATGGCATTCAAAGCTCGCAGTTCATATCGCATTTATACATATATAAATAAAGCTGGGAAATATTTTCATCGAGAGTAAGAGCGAGAGAATGACCGCACTGAAACACTGAAGGGATGCAAAACGAGCTGAAAAATGCTAGTGGGTTTTTCACAAATTGCATGACGAAAAGTTTTTCCGGTTTTTGACGTTGACATACCACTGCAATAACAACAACAATCTCATAAAATATGCAGTTGAAATACATAAAATCTTTTTTGATGACTCCATCAAATAGTAACCCTTGATATGCAATGTATCATGTTGGCTTACAACGATTATCCCACATTGTTACCACCTACTTAAAATGCTTACAAATCCCTGTAACATGAACATTTTAACGATCTCATATTTTTGCCTCGCGACATCGGTTCAACAACAACCATAACACAACAACATTCACAATGGACTGAACAATTTTTGGCTTTGAATGTCGTCAACATCAACAAAAACCATAAGAAAAAACAAGACAAAAAATTGACCGAGCGCAAAAAAAAGTTATTATTGCCCTTAAAAATCGCATTTTCCAACAGTAATTTTGAAATGGCAAAAGTGTCAATTTAACGCAATTGATGTGTTTGAACTGGTAAAAATGAAACCATATTGAATAAAAATGTTTTCCAGTCAAGAGCTTAAGAGTTAAAATTGTAAAATTGAACATATCTAAATATTCATGGGTTAAAAAGAAAGAAAGAAAAAAAAAAAAACATTGAACAGGATTTGCGACTGTTTGTCCGACACCGAGATTGGCTACGTGAATAATGTAAAAAGCACTGGAATTCGACTTTGGCAGAACTACATTAAAATATCTGACCAAAGAATTTCGGTTTTTCAACAGATTATTTGAAATTGCATACAACCTCGAATTCTCCATTTCACACCAAACCTAAATTCCAATTTTCAACGCAATAATTTTTCGCTCGTCTTAAACCAAATGTATTGTATTGTATTGTATTGTATAGATTTGTTTTGAATTTCAACACGCAAACAAAGATGCTGAAAGCATGGCATTGGTATGTTTAGTATTTATAGCACAAAAACAAAAACTTATAAAGTTAGTTAATATTTGATTACTGGATTCCCTGCGGGTTGAATAAGCAATTGGTCAAGAAAATACAATGAAGATAATCAAATTCGTAATGTTATTTATTATTATGAAGTCATTCATTCGTGGTAGTCGGTCAATCCAAAATGACCATTTCACAATCAAATTGAACACCTTTTCCAGTGTCCAATGTAACCGATCGACCATATCAAAGTCGTCGCACAGGCAAACTTTTCCATTTCTGACTCGCAAATTTATTATTCGCATACATCATAACTTGATAAGGATTATATTCTTCATCCATTCACTTGTGAAATGTATACTGTGGAATGTAGATGTAAGTGTGGGCAGTGTGAGCGTGTGTGTGTTGCGTGTGCATCTATAAAGTGGCTATTTTAATTCAACAACAGAATATAGAGTCGTTAGTAGAACCGCCCTGTGCCAGTATCGATTTGACAATAGCCTTGAGCCTCCAAAAACCAGTAACATTCAAGTATTACTATTAGGAATCCAACATTTGGCTGAACTGTAATAACTACTAATCAAAACGCAACATAATCTCAAGCGTAACATAAGATGAATAACAATATGTCTAAATCGAAATTTATGCTTTCAACATTCAAGTTTTGCCAAAGATTATATACAACATTTTCAAATGAATGCATGCAATCCACCATATAATCCTCATGCACCAAAAATAAATGGAGCCGTTTTCTTTCTCTCATTTTGGTTTCCATGTTATTGGATGCTTCAATTTATACCGGTGCTTCTGTTACTGCCATTGCTGTTGCTATTAACGTATACCAACCTATTCAAGGAAAAAATTTACATGGTAAATTACCAGATATATTTCTATTTGATTGTATTTACTTCGGAATCGAAAGTATATTAGTGTGTTTTGTAATACTTACATGTTTGCCCTGTAGACTAATATCTTCAATGTAAATGTTGAGGGCAAGCCGTCGCATGCTCAAATTGTGCATTCGCTGTTTCTCTTTTTCTCGGTTCCACATTTTTCCTTTACCGCTCTCTCACTTGCTCACTGCGTGCTTCTCACAACACAGGGGATATTTGTTCAAGGGGAATTACATCAAATTGAATAAGTGCAATTGATGTTGTATAATTTGTAGCTTCTGATCGAATTAGAATATTAACTAGAATGTAAGGCATATATGTAAAATGTTATTTCTGTAAAACTGAATGCTTTGTAAAATGTCAACATGTCTTCTGTAACTTCTGTTCATACATATATACGCCAATGAGCTAAAATGTTAAAAACGCTTAAATCGAAAGTGAGCGCATAGATGTCACACTATCACATAACTTACTATGGCTCTTCAATTCAATTCAATTCGAAACGAGAGATTACAACACGAACATTAATATCAAGTGCATTGAAATAATATCCCTCAAATCTTTGTATAAATATTTGGAAACAAACGGAAATGCGGTTGCTGTACTGAAACAACACTGATTAGAATTAATTGTACTTTCTATGCATAGTATTTGTGTGCCAGTAGTACTCTTTCTCTGTCTCTCTTCCTCTCTATTTATTGTAAATTTTATTGTTTAAAGTAAGTATAACTTTATAAAACTAAGAGCCCATTCCAATCAAAACATGTAGCTGCATAAATGGCAATTTCATTTTGAAATCAAATTTCAAAACATTGTTTTGAGTATGTCATAATGTGGTTGGAAATCCAATTTCTCCGTATACTATTTTCTCTCTATTTGTATATTGCAATCAAAACACTTGTTTTTCATCCAAATGGAAGTGCAGAAAGTGCTATCGGCATTCAGATCTCAATAAAACGCACATTCCAGTGTGGAAATGTGAAAGGATTTTCATGTGAAATCTGTTCGTTCGCACTTTAACAAAAGCAGACATACATTCCATAACCGCCTTTTTCGCAAATCATCGTCACATTCCAAACCGTATTCAGACACCAAAATATCAAGACGACACACATTTTTTTCACTCTTTCCACTAATAATACCGTACACTCAATTTCTTGTTTCACTGAATCTAGTGTTCACTGAATTCTTATTAAAACATGTGTCAAGGCTCATCGTGTGTAATTTACAACTGAATGCAAGTGAAGTATCGTTTAACACGTGCCATCAATGAAGATAGCAAAGAACAACAACAACAAAAAATATGAAAAAAATACACAATAAATATGCCAAAATTGATTCGGATCTGTAGTAACAACATTTTGAAATTATCAATTTGGATGAATTTTTGGGGCGCTGATGCGACGGAAATCTCAAAATTGAAAATTCCAATTTTAGCACAGAGATGAGAGAAAAAAAAAAGAGAATGTATGAATAGAATCTACTGAAATAAATCTGTGCGTAATAATAAAGTAGCAAATCCTAAATATGTAATCGTCAAACGACAAAAACAGACGCCAAAATGTGTGGGAAGCACAGTTCAACATGTAAGTTTTATATGGTGGGTGACGGTATTCGTAAAATGAAGGGGAAATGAAAATACACATTCCATTCAATATTTGGAACATGATGTGAAAAAAAAATATGGAAGCAATGGATGACACAGCATCACTAGCAGAAATCGAAAGGCAACAACGATGAAAAATGATTTTTTAAGATGAATTTCATGTAAATTGGAATATTTTCATGCATTTTACACATTGAATATGTGTTATATCAATGTGTGAAAATTGCGTGCGCCAAAGAGATATATTAAAGCGGAAAATCGTTTTGTGAAAGCAAACATTTGAACGAGCGCACATCTACCACGGTAGACGTTTTGAATGAATTGCATTTCCGCGGCTCGTGTTAAATGATGCAAACGCTGAAAATGTATAAACTAAAATATTTCACTTAACAGTTTGAATTGATATAGCTGATTTTCATTTGCCATGGCAGATAATTCCATTGGGAGAATAAAATAAAACAACCAAGATAAAATGAGAGTGTGACAGAGTGATAGAGCGTAAAATCAGATAAATTAATTGAAATACCGAAACCAAAAAATACTTGATGAAACATTGATGGATTTTGGGGAAATTTTAATCAAAATGAATGCACATTAGTTGTTCTGCTGATCATATTGCACCTAACTGAATGCAATTGGGTTTCACAAAAGTATACAAAATGTCTGTCCCATATTTGAATCAAAAATAATGTTGAACTTTTACAACAACAACGCAACAAAATCTAAATGTGTTGATATTTGTTCAGACTTTAGATGTATACACAAAATTGGGTTGAGATGTGTCTGTTTATTTCAAATAAAATCTATAGCTTTTCGTAAATTTGTGAAGAGAATTTTTAATAAATTTGATAAAATAATCGATTCAAATCATCTTCATTAGAACAAACCAAGTTCCATTGAAAAAGGGTGAGGGAGGATTGGTGGATGAAAACTGATTAGTTTCAACAACAGTTGGAATTTATTTATATGTACTTGCTTAAATACAATACCAAAACTTCATTTGCATTCTTTATCAGAGAATGCTTTTAGTTGTTGCTGTCGGCTCGAATATGGCCAATTGTCAAAAATGCTGATGTTGATTTCCAGATTAGAACTGTATTGAAAATTGCCTCAACGATAAAGTATACCAAACAGAAACAAAACATTTGACTTATCGTCAACAAGACATTTAATGTAATGTTCGAATGCTAAATGGCTTATATGATATAAGAAATGGAATGAAATAAAGGGGAAGAGAAAGAGAGATTCAAGTGCATGTTCATCAAGTTGGCCTTTTGATAGACTGTAAGCCAAGAGGTCAAGACGACATCACGATAAAATTGCTTTGCCATGTTATTAAATGCGTCGTGTGTTTATTGTAGACTCCAAATCGGAGTCAGAGCCGAATGTAAATTTGTGTCAAAAGTTGGTTATCATTATGGTTACTATTGTTGCTATTATTTTTATAGATTGTTATACAACATTTTGGTTAGATGCATATTATGCATTCAATTGCATATCAATTTAAATTCGAGACATTTTCGTGCAATTTACATATGAACTTACCATCATTTTGGGCAACGATCCAAATCTGAAAATCATGTCAAATGGAAAACATCACCCTCTCCATTACCTTTTCCACCCTTCCCCATCACACATAAACATAGCACACAATTTCTCTACCTCCATACATAATACCATCACATCATACTATTGTAAATGAAATATATTTGCAAATTGTAACATCGCAATAATGGTTAGTGACAATGACAATGCGAACTTAATATCATTGTGGTATTTGCCTTTTTGTGAGCTGTGACAGCCAACCATACAATTGTCGATTGCAGTTTCAATAATGGCATAAAAACACATCTGTATACAACATATAAATACATTTTAAAAAAATCATGTCACTTTCAAAAAGTCTTTTTTTCATCAATTGCCAAACTAATATTGTTTCAATTTAGAAACAAATGGCCTTACGAGCATACGACGAATCAAACGCATATAAATTACGTCATATTTGCAATAAATATTTATGAATTAAATGCTTTATTCATCTTTGTATTCTGATACAAATATGCGCATTAAACGGGAAAATTTTCGAGACAATTAGCAGAAGAAGAAGACATTTTTTCCTCAACAAATAATAATTTTCCATGTCACTCCAAGAAGGGTAGGAAACTGAAGTAGTCTCAAAATAATACATTTTTCATCGAAATATACTTTGTGTCTTGAAAGATATATTCCGAGCAAATGGACCCTGAAGAAATTATTCAAATTTATGCAAAATTGCAAGAGTTTTTCGAGCAAAAATCTGTTTAAGTTCACACTAAATAGAATGGACTTGCGGGACCCATTTTGGGTTTTCGGTTGGGATCCCCCGGGGATCTTCCCTTCTGAGCTCAAATGTGTCAGAACGTATGGTGTTGTATGCTTAGAATGGTACTTTTACGCACTTTCCCCATACAAAATTGACATTTTTCACCAAAAATCCATTTTGGCGCCCAACAAACAATGATACCGACTTTCCAGTGTACGAGGACCACTAATCACTTTTCATACATAATTGCCAATTTGGCTTTGACTTTTTACCAGGTGTCTATAATGAAAAATTGTCATGGCATATGGTAACTTGAACCAATCTACAAAGTTCCAACATTGAATGGATTGATTGGAGAATCGCAATCGTGCCAACAAAAAAGGGTGTACAACGTATTATCTGTGTCAAAAATATGTTCCTGTTTTTGTTTTTGTTTTATTCTTACACTTGAATGCAATTATGCGCAATAGCTAACACATGAAATTTATACAATTTCTGTTACGAATTCATTAAATTTAAAATTCTCATAATCAAAACAACTTTCTCTCTACCTAAAGTAGTCCCATACTATGATATTTTCTTTGTGTTAAATATCGAAACCAAATAGTTTGAAAGCTAGATCAAGACTAAAATTTTATTTTTTAAATATATAATGAAAGTGACTACAGTATTAATAGAAAGACAACTAGATTGACGATATCTAATATCTTCCCTCCTTAAATTTTATAAAAGAAAAGTTTTGAGTTATTTCAGTTCTTCTTCGAATAAATTGAATAAAGATAAGCCAGAATCTTCGTCGTTTGATTCATTGTAACGAGTTTTAATTTGGTTTGCATGAGCGCGAATGATACGGTCTTTTGTTGCCACTGAGTAGTTGACTTCTCCAAATTTGTCAATAATGCATCCCTCTTCCCAGTGCCAATCATTTGCTTTATGAATCATAACAAAAACCGTATCATCAATATTGAATGTTCGATCTTTTGCACCATGTTTCTTGTTGAATTGTAATTCCATTTTTTTATTACGTTTGATATCAATTGATTTCGGCGGTTTCATTAAATCCAATGATGTCCGAATTTTCCTTCCAAATAATAGTTCGGCTGGTGTTTTTTGATCGCAATTGGTATTTGGTGTTGACCGATAAGTTTTTAGAAAAACATCAATATTGTCGTCGAGATTCCTCTCCCCTTCGAGTTTTTTCATTGAGCGTTTGAATGTATCAACGAATCTTTCGGCTTGACCATTAGACATTGGTGTGTATGGACTAGTTAAAAGATGTGTGATTCCATTGACTTTGCACCATGATTGAAAATTTTCTGATGTAAATTGTGTTCCATTATCAGAAATTATTTCTCGTGGTGTTCCAAAACGTGAAAAAATTGAATTTAACATTGAAATTGTTTTTGATGAAGTTATAGTGCTGGTTTTAATTACTTCTATCCATTTTGAAAATGCATCCACAACGATTAAATAGTGGAAGTTTTTAAATGGACCAGCAAAGTCTATGTGAATTCTTTCCCATGGCTCTGTGGGAATAGGCCATGAACGAAGTTCCGTTTTAACAGGTGCTTTTCCTGAGAGAGCACATCTTGAACATATTTTGACAAAATTTTCGATTTCTTTGTCAATGTTTGCCCAATAGACATAAGAACGAGCAAGATTTTTCATTCGAACAATTCCTGGATGACCAACATGAAGTTGCGTTAAAATTTTTTTTTGTAAATTTCTCGGAATGACGATTCTATCACCAAATAAGATGATGTTGTTCGAGAATGATAGCATTTTACGTCGATTATAAAATTGACTAAATTCGTTATCCTCATTAGATGAATAAGACTTCCAATCATGTTGAATGTGTTTAATCAATTTTTGTATAGATGTATCTATTGAATATGCATTGCAGAGTTCTTTGTAGTTGACTGGTAAAGGTTCAAGATTTTGTTTCACAATGTTGAAAATTTCATTTTCAAGTTTGATTGAGGAGATGTTGATTGAATCATTGAGTGGTTTATGTTGATTGATGAGCCTTGAAAGAACATCTACGTAAGCGAATGATTCAGTTTTGATGTATTTGATTGTGAAATTGTAGCCCAACATGATAGTTGCCCAACGAAGGAGTCTGTTTGCAGTGTGAATGGGAATTCCTTTTTTGTTCCCAAAAATTGATAAAAGTGGTTTGTGGTCTGTTTGTAAAATGAAACTTCTGCCATAAATGTACTTATGGAATTTTTGTATTCCAAAAATTAGTGCGAGTGCTTCTTTTTCTATTTGACTGTAGTGGATTTCTGCACCCTGAAGAGAACGAGCAGCAAAACAAACTGGTTTGATTGAATTGTCTGGCATTTGATGTTGGATTGATGCCCCGATTCCCTTGTCTGATGCATCTGCAGAAACGATAATTGGTAAATTTGGATCGTAATGTGTTAGTAATAGCTCTGAACTTAATGCTTTTTTTAGTTTTTTGAAAGCATTTTTGTATTCATTTGACCAGTTCCATTTTGAATCTTTTTTGAGTAAATTGTTCAATTTTTCTTCGTATTTTTGCAAGCCTTGAATAAATTTACCATAAAAATTGATTGTACCCAAAAAAGATCTAAGTTCCGTAATATTAGTTGGTTCGACCATTTTTAAAATTGCTTCAATGCGTTCAGGGTCAGGTTTTATGCCAGATTTGTTGATAATAACACCCAGGTATTTTATTTCTTCGAGTGCAAATTTGCATTTTGTAAGTTTGATACGAAATCCAAAATCGTTTAAACGTTTCATTAAATTGAAGAGTGCTTTGTCATGCTCTTCTTTTGATCGACCGTAAACAAAGATGTCGTCCATAAAGATTACAACATTTTGAAGAGATACAATTGTTTTGTCCATAATTTCTTGAAAAATTGTTGGAGCAGGTTTTAGACCAAAAGTAAGTCGATTGTATTGAAATAGTCCAATGTGAGTATTGATTACTGCAAGTTTTTTCGATTCATCATCAAATTCTATTTGAAGGAAAGCATCGGACAAATCAATATGAGAGAAAATTTTGGAACCGTTGAGTTTCGTGAAAATATCCTCTGGAAGTGGTAATGGATATTGATGTTGTTCAATTGCATCATTTATACCAGTTGAAAAATCACCACAGATTCTAATTTCGCCAGTTTTCTTTGGTTTTACAACAATTGGTGCCGCATTATCAGCAATAGTAATTGGTGAAATTACTCCCATATTTTGAAGTCTTTTTAATTCATTTTCAATTAATGGTTGCATAGCATAAGGTGCTGGCCTTGCTTTGATAAATGGTGGTGTTGAATTGGGTTTTAAAGTGAGATGAGCTTTGAAATGTTTACATTTACCCAAATTGTTTTCAATAGTCGATGGAAAATTTTTTTGAATGAAATCTGTATAATCGAAGTGTTCAATGATCTGAAAAATGTTTTCTTTGACACAATAATCATCGATGGGTCGTTTCCAAAGATCAAATTTTGTGAGCAAATCATTTCCAAATATGTTAAGATTGTCATTCGATGAGACAAAAATTGTTTCTTTGAGAGAAGTGTTTTCAAATGTAATTGAACACTCAGTTTGACCAATCAGAGTAATCGAGTTTCCTGATGCATCTCTTGGAACTAAGACTGTCGGTTTGATTTTTAGATTTAATTCGTCACATAATTTTTTTGAAATGACAGTCACATCTCCAGCTGAATCAATCTGAAGTGTTACTGGCTTCGATTCGATGTGAATGTTGATGAATTTGCGTGTTGGAGTTTGTTGTACTTTATGTACAATTACTGGAGAAATTATTTTGTTTTTTTGTTGAATTTTATTTTTAAAATTGTCATTTTTGATGCTCTCACTTGCTGTTGAAGATGACGTTTTGTTTTGAGTTTTTGATTTTCTCTTGAAACAGCATTTTTCAAAATGTCCTTTGATGGAACAAAATTTGCAGATTGAATCCCTGGCTGGACAATCTATTTGATTTGAATGTCGTTTGTTATCACAATATTTGCAGTGATTTGAATAATAATTGAGATAATTTTGATTTTTGATATTCTTTTTTGATGATATTTTATTGATTGAAGAAAATGTTTCATTTTCGATTGATTTTTGAATCATCGCAGAATCCTTTTTCAAATTCATTAAACGATCGTATTCATCGGCAATTTGTTCAAGAGTAATATCTTCAGTTCCTGTTGCTAATTTCGACAGCAATTTTGTTCTGACGTCCATGTCAGATTTTGATTTTAAACCGCTGACATAAATGAGGCATTTAAATTGGTCTGAAGTAATACTTTGAATTTTGAAGTCTTCACATGCCTTGTTGATTGATCCCATGTATGATAAATTAGATGTTTCATCACTTTTTTGTAATTGAAAACACTTGTAGCGAAGATTGAATAAGCTGTCACGTCGACCGAATATTTTTGTAAGTTTTTCAATGATTTCGTTGAATGAAAAATCTGATGGAATTTTTGGTAAGATGTATTGTATGAATTTGGTATGAGTTTGACAATCTAGCTTTCTCAAAAGTAAACGTACTTTTGCTTTATCGTCCAAGTTTTTTGCGTCTTCAGTGAATAAGTCTTTGTATCTATTGAACCAATTTTCGAATGTTGAATTTGATTCGATGTCGAATTTAAAGTCACTCATTGATTTTGATAAAGATTCGATTAAAAATTCATTTTCGGTTTTTTTTTGTGGTGCTGTGATGAGCGGTTCATTTGAATTTCCTGATTGAAGATGGTTTAAGATTTGAGCGATGTTCTGTTGAGTTTGACTGAATCGATCATCTTGTTGTTGCATATATGTTTCAAAAAAGTCCAAAAATTTATTTTTATTCTCATGAGATTGGTCTGGACGTGGTGATTCAGACATTTTTCTTTTTTATTTATATATATATATATATTTCAGGTTCTTTTTTTTTTAAAGACCTTGTCGCCAAATTGTTAAATATCGAAACCAAATAGTTTGAAAGCTAGATCAAGACTAAAATTTTATTTTTTAAATATATAATGAAAGTGACTACAGTATTAATAGAAAGACAACTAGATTGACGATATCTAATACTTTGGAAAGGAAAATTGTAGGGGAAATACGTATTTGAAATCAAAATAAGATGAATTAAACAATATTATCTATTTCTGCGTTTAAAGTAAACCGAAAATGACTTACAAATTATGCTCGAAATTGCATTTTTACTTCTGTGTGAAGAATTTTCCAAAAGTTTTGAACTGTAGCATCTCCATTTACCTCCACAAGAAATTAGTGGTGTTTATTACGCTATGTTCACGCTATGATTTACGCCTTTTACTCCAAACCTTTCTGAAGGAAAGGAGTAAGGAGTAAATAATAAAGAGTAAAGGGTAAAAAGTACAACAATATCCAGCGCTCACTCTTTCATACACTTTTGTTGACTGAGATGATTTCAACGGACTTACATATAATACATTTTTATTGCATTCCGAAATTCAAGTCTATTTCAAATAATATTTGATTTCGTTTGATAATTTTATTTATTTACATACTTTGATCTGGGGACCAAACAAACATGGAACCGACTCTTCAACATTCGTGGACCTGTATTTTTTTCGCAAAAAATGTGAGTTTCCTTTTACGAAAACCACAAAAAATCCCTATTTCGGGTACTTACCCATACAAAAGTGTCATTTTTTACCAAAAACCCCATCTAGGGACCGAATAAACAATGGAACCCACTTTCCAATATCCGAGGTCTTATATGTTTTTCGCAAAAGAACATGAGTTTCCTTTGACGAAAATGCCGTGAGATGCCTATTTTGGACACTTATACAAAAATCATCATTTACACTCGATATATCTCTATTTAACGGATTCACTATGCGGCCATTATCCATGATTGAAAATTTAATGGTTTCTATTCCTGAATTAACTAACAATTCTCCATCATCAGATTTTTTTTTTTTGCACTTTGGAAATGAGCTATCGTACTAACAAATTTTTGTGTACAGCGTTAGAGCTGCTCATGAACCGAACATGAACCGTTCATGTTCGAGTATGGTTTCACTTTTATGTTCATGTTCGTTCGGGTTCGATTCAAGTTGTTCGAAAGAGAAAAAAGGGTGTTCATGTTCGTTCGAGTTCAAGTTCAGTTTTCTCAAGATGTTCAAGTTCGGTTCATGTTCGTTCGAATATTGTTTAATTAACTGAACCAAATCGAACTGTTCAATACAACAATTAAGTAAGCAATAATATTTCATGTTTTGTTTATATCGAAAATTCCTATTATTCATATCGACCGAACTATTTTTCCGTGTTCTGCCATCTGACGATTAGTATCACCTGTTCGCATCTGTGCATACTGTTTTTGTCTACATATTGAAGTACTGTCAAAATTCGATTAGAATCTACATAGGTCATTTGATTCAAGTTTAAACAACACACATTTTTTCTGCTTGGAAAATGTCGAACTGCGAACCAAAAAAAACAACGTTTGAGAGAAGTTTTGCTTCTTAAAAAAAAGTGCAGCGAAACTCATCGTATTCTTATGGAAGTTTATAGAGACCATGCTCCAGATGATCAAACGTGTTCAAGAGTGGTGATTTTGAGACAGAAAACAAGGACGCTCTGGCCAGCCGAAAAAATGTGAAAATAAATAGACTAAGAGCCACTAAACTAAGGATGTGTTATTTCTACTTTATGGATGATAATTGGTTTGAAAGTTATTTTAAAAATTACTTTAACCGTAGAAAATAAAATTTTTAAGTTTTTCACTTATTAAGGTGAAATCTGTTTAATTGAAAACATAATAAAAACTATAGTATTTTTTAATTAAGCTTTACGTTTGATTTAGTTCGAATAACATAAAATAGTACGTAAATTTCTTAAATTCCAAATATCTGCATGAAATGTTCAATACCGATCAAGATCTGATCGATTAAAATTGTTAAAAAAAACATTAATTTTTCTTTTTGCTTTATCTATGAAATGTAAAATATATTATTTTTTATATGAAAGAATAAGAATTCAGATATTAGTAATTATGAATGTTTCGATGCAGATATTTAAAATGTAAGTTTATCGGACATAAAAAATAATATATTTTGAATTTCATACATAAAGCAAAAAGAAAAATTAATGTTTTTTTTAACAGTTTTAATCGATCAGATTTTGATCGGTATTGAACATTTCATGCAGATATTTGGAATTTAAGAAATTTATGTACTTGTTTATATTATTCGTACTAAATCAAACGTAAAGCATAATTAAAAAATAATATTGTCTTTATTAAGTTTTCAATTAATCAGATTTCACCTTAATAAGTGAGAAACTTAAAAATTTTATTTTCTATGGTTAAAGTAATTCTTAAAATAACTTTCAAACCAATAATCATCCATAAAGTAGAAATAACACATCCTTAGTTCAGTGGCTCTTAGTCTAAAAGATTTGGAGGCATTGCTGGATGAAGATCCATGTCAAACGCAAAAAGAACTTGCAATGACGTTGAAGGTCGACCACGATTCCAGACACCCGGTGATAATTGAGAGTTTAACATCTGTATGCCAGCGCCACCACTCAAACGTCAACAAACATTAAAGAAAAAATATGTTTAGAGTGTATTCAAACCCTTATATTGACCGACTGAACGTATCCATCGCAAAACATTGTATTTATATTGTTTAGATAGGCATACTATCACCGGGTGATTCCAGAAGTTTGCATTCAATGGGAAAAAGTTGAAAGCTGGAAAAATGAGTTCCAAACCAATTGAATGAAAATCAACTCAAAGTACGAATCGAAAAATGCAAAAAACATCTTGACGAGCATAAAAAAAAATAGTTTTTTGGATAGAATTTTTACTGGTGATAAAAAATGGGTTTATTACGATAACCTCAAGCGTATGTTTGCTGAAACATGAACAAACATAACGGTAAACAAAAGGGTGATTGGTAAGTTAATGTAGTGGTTTCTATTGGGTGTATGCAAAGAAAATGTCGAATTTTTCGGTGAAAAGAAAATTTTCTTTCATAACTAAATGAATGAGCACTTCAACCAATGTATTCTCCATCGTTAGCTATGACTTCACGCCATCTTTCAGGAAGTTTGTGGATTCCGCGTCGAAAGAATTCCTTATCTTTTGAAGCTATCCAGTCAGCGACCCATTTTTGTATTTCTTCAAAGTTTTTGAAGCGTACATCGGCCAGGTCAATTTGCATCGATCGAAACAAATAGTAGTCCGAAGGGGCAAGGTCTGGAGAGTACGCGGGTTGATCAAGCTGATCCCAACCGAAGTGTTCTTTCTTTTTTTTTAACGATCTTTGCACGATGTGGCTTGGCATTATCATCGTGAAAAAAAACTTTGTCTTGTTTAGTCGCTATTCGTGGATGTTTCACCTTCAATGCTTGCTCCATTTTGATCAATTGTTGTTCGTAGCACTTACCATCAACCGTTTGGCCAGGTTTCAGCAGCTCATAATACACGACACCTTCCTGATCCCACCAAATGCACAGCATAACCTTCTGGCAATGAATTTCTCGTTTTAACTGCGAAGGTACTGGTTGGCCTTGATCAACATACGCTGCTTTACTCTTGGGATTGTCGTAATAGATCCATTTTTCATCGCCAGTAACAATTTGATCCAAAAAACTATGTTATTTGTGCTCAGCAAGGTGTTTTTTGCATGTTTCGATTCTTGCTCTGAGTTGATTTTCGTTCAATTGATGTGGCACCCATTTTCCCAGCTTTCGAATTTTTTCCATTGCATGCAAATGTCTAGAAATAGTTGCTTGATCAACCTTCAACTCCATTGCAAGTTCTTTTTGCGTTTGACAAAGATTTTCATCCAATAATGCTTGCAAATCCGCATCTTCAATTTTTTTTGGAAGACCAGGCCGTTCTTTGTCTTCCAAGTCAAAATCACCACTTTTGAATCTCGCAAACCATCGTTCACAAGTTTTTTGAGTTGAAGCATGTTCACCGTAAGCTTCTACTAACAAACGATAACTTTCAGCAGCGTTTTTCTTCAAATGAAAGAAGGTTATTAAAGTTCCCCGCAAAACCACTTTTTCAGGCACGAATTTCGACATTTTTGAAGCAAAAAAAATCTTTGTTATTTACACTTCAGCAAAATAACATATACTGAAATTTATAGCGTAATGACAGACAAAAAAAAAAGAAAATGGCCGCGGTGTGCTCCGATGCACACAACGCTAGTTACGCCATCTGTTATCTAAATCGACATTTCTTTTGCATACACCCACGTAGGTGCGAAAACAAATTTTCATCGAAATCGGACTACATTTGAATTTTTGCAATTTTTGGCGATTTTTGGCGATTTTTGACGTTTTTGCCTCATAACTTCAGAAAGTTCAAAAAAAAAAAATGTCTGTCGGTCATTTCGTGTAGAACAATCAATGATAAATAAAATGTAAAAAAAATCAGAGCAAATGTATTATTTCATGCATTAAAAAATGGGACATATTGGTAATTGTTAAACATTGAATGCATTTTAAATCGGCAGAAGTTTACAAATTATTTAGACAAGACTTAGGACAAAGTTAGTGTCGGTCCATCCTTTAATGATCCAAATAAGGTATATGTCCGTCCTTTGGGACAACATCGGACACAACATTTTTCCGACTTTGAAGTAGGACGGACGAACGAACAAAATTGTTCTCTGTGACACCTTTAATCCAACATCATTCATGGAATACAACCGACACAAAGAAGAATTACCGAAACACAATGTAGCAATCTCGAAGAGTTGTATGTATGTTTATGTATAGTAGTGCATCAAATATGCGCAATAAAAAATTATTGTGCACAATTTAGCCCACACTGAGCATTGCCATTTTAAAACATGCTTATCGATAAAACAGATAGAAACAGGAACACATTTATGTCACTCACTATTCAATGTACAACGGATCACACATTCACATTTCATTGCTCTAAAACCCTCAAATTCGTGTTCTGCGACATACAAAACGGGTAAAATACTCTTTTTTGAGCAGTAAAGTTTTTTTTTGCCGAAATCTTAACTACACTTTATATGTGAGATTTGACCAAATTTTCAAGCAAAATATAAAACAATCGGCTTTAGAGTATAAACTGCACACTTTTGCTGAGTATAAATTATTGACCAGAATTATGTTTTATAGACTCAATACTTTCTCCTTCATTAATAAAAAGTGCTCTTACACAGCATTATTGAGGCAGCAGTTGTGAGACAAATTGCAGATGTCTGGGGATAAAGAAAAAAACGCTGCAAGAAAAACACAAAGCACAAAAGATGCCAGACATGAAATCGATGCAAAAATGCAAATGTTCTATCTGCATCTGTCTACGTCAATAAAAGTTGATGTAATGACCTTTTTAATGGTGTATTTCAATCTAGATGATTGGTCTTGTGTCGGAAAAATGAAAACGATGATATGAAATGCGTTTTAATTTATTGTAATCACATACACCTCTCTTCAACCGAGCTATTAAAGGGAAATCTACCATACTAATTTTTGGAGAAAAAAAAACAACATTAAGTTAATTTTAAATAAGACTCGACTTATCATAATTTAATCTCAATATAATAAATACTTGTGTGAATTTGTGTTGGAAATTGAATATTTCAATGTTATTTACAACATTATTTTTTTTAAGCTTTTTCACTAATAAAAATCCGTTTTTGGGCCATCCATCTTTACGAAGCAAAAATGATTTAATAAACATTTTTGCTTTCTCTATTTTACTCTCAATCTCTCTCCTTTTCTCTTCTTACTAGCTTGAAGATGGGGTTTTTAAATCTGTTGTAAAATCTAAAAGAAAACTGCATGCTGCAACACTCATTCCGCATAATTTTGGTAGTTCTTCCCGAATGCATTACAGAGTAGGCAATGCGCTTGACGTAGCAGAAGTAAAGTAGTACATTCAAATTGAAAATGGTTGAAATCTGCAAATGAAGAGCAATAATAATCACAGTGGAAAATTGAAATGACAACGGATGAAATATTTATCATGAAGTGAGTTTCGTTCCATTTATATTTTTTTTTACTTTTAAAATTGAAATACGATGGCAACATACAAAAAAATGGAGCAAAAAAACAGTGGGTTCATAATCTTAATGACGGCATGTTGGTGTATTGACAATATTTCCTTTTTTTTTCTTTGGTCTGATTCTGTTGTGTGCTAGTCTAGTGCATTGAAGATTAATATTTTCCCCTAGAATTGAAATAAGATGAGATGAAATAGTTTGTATGTGGTTTTTGTGGTGTCTGTTGAATGTTTTCACTTGATAATGGATTGCACTAAAACAATTCGAATGCATTAGATGCAATATGTATGAGGGTTAGTCAGCAATCTGGTTAATGGCTTTGGCCAATATGTGGAGAGTTCAATGAAATACTGCCGAAGAAATTTTATAATTCCATGGCAAAACCATGAACAAACAATGTAAACAATACGAGCACAACAAATTCATTCACTGCAATAATATCGAGAGCAAATTAATGACGAACAATTTCTACAAAACCAGACAAATTGATCCTTGGTTTGCTAAGGTGTAGTTTTACTGACCATGTTCAGTTTATTACTTGAATTAAATTTGAACTATTTCACACAATTGTATAATTTCAAAAATTACAACTATATTTTCATAAAGATCCCATATCAAAAGATAAATTACCTGATCCAACAACTATTTCACTACAAATTGAATGGAGCAAATAAAAAATCGAATTCATTGTTGAATGCAAATCGTGCAATCGAAATGAGTGTCACAACCAATGACCTGCTGAGATTGCAGCACACTTTTATCATTTAATAAATTAAATACAAATAAATTTAAAATAAAAACAAAAACAAAATCATGGCGGTGAAAATATTTAACTGAAAAAAATGAACTATATTGGGAAATTGTACACTGTGAAAATTATTTCTGTGTTTTTCTACAATCCAATATTTGCACAAAAAAAGAGTCAATAATTTTTTCTCAGGTCTAATATTTCAATCATAATCGATATAATGTGGTGACATGCAAGTAATTAATGTAGCGACTCGAGGATAAAAATAATGAAGTCAAATTTAAAAAAAAAAATACTTCAAAAACAAATTTAGTTGTTTTGTATCATGTTTTCATTTCCATTTTTCATCATTTGTAGCGTGATTTTCAATTTTATTTTCGTTACTCAACAGAAGCACTGTTGATTGTAATGTTTTCCTGTTGACATTCACATGCACAGATTCAGATTCAGATAAAGCTATTTCGTGTAAATGACATTGCATCTCAATGAATTTTGTCGGTTCGTTTCATGTTTTATATTGAATTGCATTTTGTTGTGAGTTGCATAATGAGTTTTTGGATATTTCCATCGCTTTGTAATTAACAGATTCGCGTAAGTCTTTGTGTTTTGTAGACATTTTTTTGAAAATCGAAATTGATCATTGCATTTTTTTGCTGCTCGTCCAATAGATACATCGTTACAGTATTTGTCTAGTTATGTATTTGAGGCAAATTTAATAAAATCATCGAACAGAAACCCAATAGCATAACAAAAAAATGTTATTCCAATTATTTCATAAATTGATTCACTTACAATGTAGATAGTTATACATAAAAACATTGCATGATTCTATTATCAACACATAATGTACATTGTACATTATGTAATATTTGATTTTTTTTACAATTGTTTCCAATTATTTATACTTATTTACAATTTACTGAAATGAAGAAATTATAATTCAATCTACAGTCAATATATTGTTCAGCTTCAGACAGAACAGCTTTCATTGAAATGTTTAGAATAAATATAAGGTCTTCATATAGAGAATTATTTATGAAAACATTATTTGGCTAGGGGTAGACACCCATGAATCCAAACAATAAAAAAGTGAATTTTATTATTTTTGTGATTGCTGTGAATTCCACCATTCGTGTGACATTTAAAACTATTGATCATAGATGGGCAAGGTGAAGAATCAGGGGAAGGAGGGGGGGCGGGGTTGGTTTAAATTGAAGAGCAAAAAAAGGGTCTTCGATTTTGGTAGCAAAGACCTCCAATATTTGAAAATTAATTTGAAAAATTCGAGGGAGGCCCACTTGGAGAATTTCAGGGGGTGGGGGTAAAACCCAAATAATCCCCCCTTGCCCATATATGCAATTGATTGTGCATTATTTCATTGTGCGGTCTTCTTTTTGTGCGGATATTCTTTGTTTCTGTGGCGTGTTACAATTGGGCATACAATCAAACTCCCAAACATCTTACTTAGTGGTGAATCCATCTTACTTGTTTGCGTAAGCGTAGTGCAATACAAAAATTGTGCAGTGAAGTAACATAGCCAGAGCATGAAATCGAGCTTAAGGGGAAATGCACCTGCCTAGCAAGCACAGAGTTCACTACTCAGGCGCCATTCCTGAGTCGATATTCACACTCATTTCAAATACATACAAAATACGTCACACTAAAACATATAAGCAGGAGCGGCTCCCGGAAAGAGCGCGCCTTATGAGTGACGATTTCATGTTCGGAATACATTGGGTATTGTCAAACATCAATAACAATCATATTGAGAATCGTGGATTTTATAAGTTTTACATTTTATTGATTTTTGTAAATTTTTTGAATTCTGTGATTTTTAAGAATATAACTTCATATGTCTCCCCCCTAGTTATTTGGATTATTGTAAATTGCTTGTGCTGTTCAGTAATGTTTGTCGTAAATTTGTTGACGAACAAACTTTTTTTTATGATCATTAAATACTTCAAACTTTTCTTACAGTAATTTTATATATTAAATACCTTTGGTAAACTTTTTCATTAATAGTTTAATTTTGTTTTAAAAATCGTCTAAACATATTCTATCAAATATTCTCATATTCTGTATTTTTTGATCTAATTTTATTTCAACATTGTGTGCATATATTCTTTTAACTTCAAACTAATAATCTGTGTCAAAGTTGCATAAATATAATAATTGTTGTTACAGAAATTATTTGTTTCAATTTAAGAATGCAAACAGAATGTATCATAGATCAGAATCAATTATTCGTCGGAAAAAATACTTTTATCAGTAGTAGAACTATAGAGATTCAGGAAATATTTTTTTTCAGGAATGTAAATTATATACATCACTGACTGTGATACCATTAATAAATCTCGGAGATACGTAAACAAATAAAATGGCCCAGATAAAAACTTGGGCGATTTGCACACAGCAATTTGAAAAAAACTACATAATGGAGAAAGTATCGTGCGCAAAATCTATCGAAATATATGAAGTAATCTATGCATAGTGCTCAGACAAGAGAGAGAAAATGAATTAAAAATACGGCGTTGAATGAATTTCAAATAAAATTTCAGTGAAAGATCCAGTTAGGGCAATAAACGAAATACTAAAACATTTTTGCCATCGTTCAATTTATTGGACATTGTTTTGGAAACGATAGACAAAGTGGAATGCAGCAAAAAAATATGTTTCAATTACGAGAAGCGATAAAATGAGCACAGCGTAGTGAAAAATTTATTCAGTATCGATTGAAATCGGTGACGCAAGCCAAAATGCATCCATTCACATTTCAACGAATAAACACTTGATACAACAACAATGGCAATTTAAATTTTTTGGCCACAAGTCACTTTTAATTTTATTTTACATAATGTGAATATACCATGATGAATTATTATTTATTATTTATTGATTATCTACAATTTGCCAGCGAATAAATAAAAAAGTGAAATTCTAAAAATTGCCACACATCTTCCATGTTTAATCTGATGTTTGATATGTAATCATTAGATGCATTTGAACATAAATATTTCAATAGATAAATGCCACTTGCACATATTCAAAGAGATATAATTGCTATCGACCATCTTTAATTAAAATGATGATTTCAAAGTTCAATTGTCAACATTTTAGATTAGAAATATACCAAGTATATTGGAAAATTAGCAATAATTCGCTCCTTGAACATTTTACCACAATTGAATCTAATATAAAATGCTACCTTTGCCACTCATCCAAAATTCAAAAATGCCCATGTCAATTAGGCATATTCAAATACCAATAAACAAACCTAAAATTGAATTTGGAATTAGCTAAATGTAACATAAAATTTCGAATACACCATGAATAAAGTGCATTTTCTCCGATTATTCTATATATAAACAGATAGTTGAAATGTCATTGAGTTTTCTTTTTTAAGGACAATTTAACACCTAGATAACGTATAGTTAACCTCACATGAAGCTACAACCACGAAAATATAATGCGCCACCTAGATGTTTAATTTGTTCATAGAAAGATAACTCAATGGCCTCTCATCTACCTGACATAAAAGACAGAGAAATACATATATATCAACATTTGTAAATGAAAATTGTAAAAATATCTTGGTTTACACAGTGCAATACTACATTTTTTTTTATCGTTGTCTTTTTGCAGTAATAAAAACCTTGATAGCATTCATGTTCAGAAAATTCGATAAATAGCCTTATTTCTTCTTTAGCAAATGAACTTTATATGAGTTTTGTTACTACATATGTGTAATTTCAAAACATATATGAAATACTTGCACACTGGGAAATCATGAAATATTTTTCCATTTTTTCAGATATTAATCGGTGATATACAGAAGAAAAAACAGTTCAAGCCGATATTAGAAATGTTACACACATCAAAAGCCCTCATGACGCAAAAATACGAAATTAAACATGAATTTTGTTGCATAGTGTTACTCTTACTATTGCTGTTTCTGTTATGTACTATGTTGGCATTATTATGGTTTTTCTTTTATTGCTTTGTTAGACAGAAATTATATGGAAAACTTGCAAATAATTTGAAGATTGACCACAGAGTAATGCATTTCCAAATATAGATGGAAGATCAAAAATGCGATGGTATTTCGATTAACACATTTTTATCGACATTCGATGTCATTTCACAATATGTCAACCACAGTGAAATGAATGAAACTTTAGACTCCATGCATATTTTACTATCGTACAATATTCTTTGAAATGCTATAGTATTGTTATATCTACACGAGATGTACATTTATATATATATATATGTATTCTCTGAATCTACATGAATAAGAAAAGAAAAAAAAAATATGTTTGTAATATGACAAAATCAGTCATCGAAATGTTCCATTTGGCAAATTGAAATGAACAATGTATTGAAATGTCATTTGAAAGATTTCCATCAAATTGAAATATCCGTTCAATATTGTATTGTAGTTTTCATTTAAAATTGCTTCCGGCAACCGAATTCGATGGATAAATTAAAATGATCATCAATTTTCATTGCATCCAAATGGTCATTAATTACAGTAATAGATTGAAGCGTCAAACCGTCAGCCGTTAAAGTGAAATTATTATCAAAATATTTTGATTTTGATTTTTATTATACTTTTGGCGATATTAACCATGCAATTGAGATAAATAATATCACATCAATCAATATTCGTTTATTTGTTCTTCAAGTGATATCGTTAGTTTGTTGATCAATTTCAGGAACGTTTTTTTTTAAATTTTTCAAAATATTGTCTTTGTTATGGACAATCAATCGGTTTCAGAACAAAATAAAACCAGAAATTGAAATACTTTGTGTGAAACAAGAGAAATTCAATGGTTTCTGAGCAAATACTGCTGTTTGTTGTTGACAATGGTGGTTTCAACATTTCATATATTTTCCTAAGTGGCATTTGCAGAGAAATATAGACAGAGAAAATAGCACAAAGTATCGTAAACAATTGTTCGGAAAAGAGCCTGCATGGTTGTGTCGTTGTAATATTACGTGCGTAGATATTTGGCAAAATATTGTGACATTCTCACATGTAAAAATCCGCTAGCATCAACGCGAAAATAATGAATATGCATTGCATTTTAAGCGATATCAAAATTTTCGATTTGCCTAGAATTGCCTTGAGTTGCCATATTTGAAATGATGATTACATATTTTGCTCACATATGAATAAAACTGTGACAGGTAATTACTAATTAATGTGAATGCTTGGAAAACACAAGCACTCACAATTCACAAATACAAACAAAATTTTATTGATTTTATCACACTTTAAATGTGAACATCACCTCAACATATGAATGTTGAGATTCATTCGAAAAGCTGTAATACATCGTGTGTAACTTATTGAATAAAACACGATTTCATTGGGGAATTAACGACATCTTCAAATTTGATACTTTGACAGATTTCTGATAAATTTATTCATAACAAAACAGGGAATATTTTCTTTCAGTTAAAACAGGTTGACATACCAACAAAGTTTATGGAAATCCCTTTGAATATTATAAATGTAACAAATCCAAATTCGTATCAGTTCGATTCAATGAATTGAAATATACACATACAATGTTTAAACATAACATGTGCGCACTGTATGTCTTTTATTGTTTTTAAACACTGAATAAAAGTGCGTTCATTTTCAATTCAATAAAAGTGCTCGTAATTATTTCGTCAAACATTGATTAAATCGCAAAATTGAATTTCACATAGGATAGAAATTTCATGTAATTTTTTGCCTAAGAAAATTTTGATTGTTTCAAAATGCATAATTAAATTTCAATATGCGTGCTCGTTCGGCATACAAAAATAAATTTTATTTGTATGTGTCAAGTGTGAAATTTGTATTGAAAGTCGCAAAACTTTTTAATTAAACATTTTCCAATGTTCAATACAGTCGAATCGTTTTCAATAGCAAACGAAAGACACATAACACATTCAAAATAGAAAGAAAAAAAAAGTTTGAATGGGATAAAGAGAGAGTTTGTTTCGATTTGTGAAAGAGTGTGCGAATTGCAATGTTGGTTTTTCATTTTTTTTTTTTTTTTTTTTTGTTTTCAAACAAAAACCATTTCTTTTCCATTTTCATCACGCTTCAATAAACTTTCAGTTTCAGAAATGTTGGAAGAACCGCATCGAAAAAGGTCAACCAGCCGAAGGAAACAATTTGGACGTTTAATCAATAATAAATTCAGAATGAAAAGAGAATTTTTCCCATCTCCATATTTTTTCATTTTATTTTTTGCTTTATTATTGGAAAAAGAGTGGGTGCAATAGAGTAAGCGGTGCGTTCTCTTTCTATCTTCCTGTGTGTTTGAAATGAAATGAAAATGGTGCAATAAAACAGCACTTTGGAGGAAAAAAAAAATAAATTGAAAAAGTAGTGATAGTTTGAGAATTTATTGGGAACATGAACATTTTGTGACTATGCGTTTCAGATCGTTTCCACTTCCGCCTTGTGTGTGATTGGCTTTGTATGTGTGTGTGTGTTTGCAAGTGGAACAAGAAGAAAAAAAATCATGTTTGTCTTTCTGTTTTTGCCCGTTGCTTCTTCCTTCTGCTTCAGTACATCCATTCAAGTGACTGCAAGAGTTTTTAATTTTAAATATATGAATCGAAAAATATTCGGTTCATAAATAAACATTTTCCTTGAATTTTTCTCATTTTCCAAGTAATGGAATGACATCATCGGATCGAAATAGGAATTCAAAAAAACAAAAAACCAAAGTATCCATAAATAGTTCAATTCAGTGAATTCGTAGCGATTTTATGTTTTCATATTGATTTACTCATCCAAAAATTAGTACCATCATAAGCTATAGAGATTTGTGTTACAATCGCGGTAATAAAATCCAAAGTGAATAGCGAGAAATGTGATAGCGTTTACAAAGAAACAAAAAGAATTGTCTTCTCAGGAAATAATTCGAGCGTGAAATTATTTATTAAATGATTTTTACTTGAAGTTTGCACGAACATTTAATTGGATGAATTTTGGGAACAAAAAAAAAAAAAAAAAAAAAAAAAAAAGAAGCGAACATAACACATTAATAGCATTTCATACACTCAAGATTCGATGTTGTTTTTGTTTTGTTTTCGATTTCGTTTCTATATGAAAAGCGTGAATAGATTTCATAGAAATCGGAGATCATAAGCAAATTACAAATGCGCTCAAGTCGTTCTTTGATTTCAGCTTACTTCCGGAAATTCCGTTCAAATTCGTTTTTCGTTTTTGACAAGCTCTAGATAATATATTTTGATGTTCAAAGTTTACCTTTTGATATCGATACAGCAAGTATTGTCGGGTGTGGTGGTAACATTTACATGCTCGTTGATATGGAAAAAGTGATTTGTTTAAAAGCACTTTGCATCGATCGATTCGTTTTGAATTACCGCATCAATATCTCAGCCGTGTATTTATAGTATTGCAAAAAAAAAAAAGAAGAAAACAAAACTTGAAAAAAGAAACAAAACAAAACAACAAACGTCAAGGGAGACGAGGACCGCCACCTACCTTGGTTTCAATCACATTACCTTACCTTTTTTTTCTCTCTCTGGTCTGTGTTTTGTAACATTCGGTTTGTGTCAGGTAAGCACTTCACCAAATACATTAAATAAATCAATTTGATTTTTTCAAAAGGTTTCATTTTTCTCTCTGTTTCACTTTATTGTTATTTTACTACGATTTTATTTACATAACATTTGTGTAATTGGTTTGCATTCGTACCATCGATTCCTTTTAATTTAATTCAATTGACTCTTTTTATTTTTATTTTTATTTTTTTTTTTCTCTCTTTCTTTTTCTCTTTTGCTGTTTGTATTACAGTGTAGTTTTTATTTTGTTGCTCTCTCTTCGTTCACTGTTTTCATTTAGACCGAGTGCAATATCGTTCGGGCGTTTGTTACTATTTTATTCTTAATGCTGTGTGTTGTTGATGCATGTTGTCATCAATGAATAAGTTATGTATTTACTTTGTATACTTTATGAATTGAATGTAGCTTACAGACAGTTCGATTTCCAATGTGAATTATCATTTGCTCCCCATACGCTATTCTTGTGTTCGCGCTCTCTCTCATCTTAATCTATCGTAGAATATTGTATATTTATTGATGTATGTTTGTATAAGTGTGTATGTGTGTATTCAATTCGAATCTCGTCTCACTCCAAACGGGATACCAAATCACCGAGATAGAGTGAAAGAGTGGAAACGAGACATAGAGACGTAGAGACAGTGAGAACCTTCAACGAACTCTGGCTTTGTTTGTTGCTATCCACGTGAAATGTGAACCCCATTTAAATTCAATACAATATCCAACTAACGCAAGCAGAGTCCGAGTGAAAATTTATGGTCGCTTTTAAAATTTAACGATAACGTCAAAAAGCGACTTTGTCGCAACGATGAAAATTTCCATTGAAAACTATACATTTATATAAAATCATACTATATAAACAAAGTTTCCATGGGAACTTTCGACATTTCGACAATTGTATATTTTATTATATTTTCTCCGACATTCTTTATCATATTCTCTACGTCTTCGTTTCATTGAATACACGCGATCTCGTATTAAGTCCGTTTATCAAAGAATTTATAATATTTACAATGGAATTTTTCACTACATAAATGCATATTTATAATTTCTGCATTAATATTCTGTTGTATTCATTTAGACTAGTCCATTAAATTACGAAATATAAAATGAAAACTAGCTTTTAGAGCAGTATCGCTTTGGATCACATTCAGGAATTAAAGAACAAAATGACTAACAAGTAAGTAATGCTCGTTTACTTTTTCTCTTCCTTTATATTTTTTTTTTCTCTCCATTTTTTCATTGAGTGTTTTTTTTTTTTTTTTTTTTTTTTTTGTTTATTGTTGGACATTTTTCATGTTTCTTCTCCATTTCTTTTTCATTCTTTTAATTACATTGAAGTACACACTGTAAACATTTTTAATAACGCGCACTTGAACAAATGTTAAACGGTAAATAAATAGTTTAATAGGTGTTGCATGTGAATGAACCAAACTACACCACGTACATTTACATTGTTTATTTAAACATGTTAGAATGTTGGCGTCTTGTAATTCATCACAACAGTCTTGAAATTAATAAAAATTCCAATGGAAACTTGGAAAGCAATTTAAGCGAAAAATTGTCTTTTAATTGAGTTTGAAGTAATTACTTTTTTCTTTATTTCGAATTAAAAATAGAGATCAAATTACATCGATTAAAGTGCATCTTTCCAAAGCAATACTGGACAATTTACTAAAAAAAATGTTACTTCCAAACCAAAGTATCATTAATAATTAAATGCTGAATTAAGCGATGGCTGTCAATCAATAATTATTTCCAATATGCAATTGAAATTGTCAATTAACTAATTTGATATGTCTAAAAATATCACAATATTTTCTTCGTTTTTTTTTTCTTCTTCTTTATTCATTCGTTTCATTAAAATGTGCTTTATTTCAGAACTAAATTTAATGCATTTTCATTTTGGCTTAATAAAATCATTTACTGGGTCTATCATCAATCGTTATTTACATCTAGAGATTGTTTTGAATCCATTCCTTCCGCTTGCATAAAAAAAAAATTAGAGAAAAATAAACCGAATTAGAAAGTAGGTCGTACGATTAATGAGCACAAATCCAATTGCGGATTGATATTAGTTGGAAGTTGTATTCAATACAACCTCTCGTGTATATCACTTGAATATTTCTGAAAAATTACGTACATTCTATTGCATATAATAATAACAGATTGTTTTTTTAATTTATTTGGTTCAAGCTTGTATATAATGTTCAATTGTATCTTTCGAGACGAAGACATACGGATTATATTTTTCCATGGGTTAAACATTCACATCGATATGAGATTATTTATTAAGATGACATTTAATTTTCAATATGCCTCCATATCGCATCATTTTATTGCTAACTAACTTAAATTTGTTCTTTTTTTTTTCTCTGATAATCGACTATTTTACTCTGATAAATTGATATTTAGTTAATTGATAATGATACAGCAAGAATCGATTGAGTCATTTTTTGTTTTGTGTAATTTTTTTTACAAAATTAAATTGAAAGACAACTATCTTAAATCTAAAAATATTCTACAGAATTTGGCATGGTTTAAATTAGATATTTTCAATATATTAGTTTTAATTTGTGTATCTTTTCAGTTAAGTTTTGCTTCGTATTGTGAGGTCTTATTTATTAATTCACTAGAGTTGCTAGTTTTCATTAAATTGTGCTATGTACATTGCTCAATTCGGCATGTGGAGAAAAAAAAAGAAGAAAAATTCATCTCACTCCACTTCCAATTTTATTCAACATTATTAGCGACATTTAGAAATAAAACGGTTCCGGCATTTTAAAACGATTTCCATGTCAAACTTATACGAAATGAAAATTGGCTCAACTAATTGTACATAGTGCACATCGTTTCTTATTGGTTGAAAGTTTTAATTTCAATTTCATGTACATTTTTAATGATTGGTATGCAATTTATGCGATAATTGATAAATACGATAACAACCATTTTTTTCAAATATTCTAAACATTTTCACCTTGCTCTTATTATACACGAGTCGCCATGAATCATGACCATTCCCGGAATATTTGACTAAACGCTACAATTATTGAGTGAAACATGCAAAAATTGAATTAAATGAAGGCGGAATGAAAACATGCATCATGAAGATGTCGCTTCAAGATATAATTGGAAATTTAAAAAAGTGTTAGTTTCAGTGCCATAGAAATAACTTGAGTTTTCAACTAGTTTTTTTTAACTTTTTGTCTTGATATCTTTACATTTTAAACACATTTAGAGTTAAACAAGAAAATATTCCTTGATTAGTACAAGAGAATTGTGTAGAATTTCAATACATGTGTGAAAAATACGTTTTCAATGATTCAAACATGCAAAGTGCACAACAATTGCTAGTTTTTATTGTGACTTGGTGAAGAAGTGTTGAAACAATCGTCAGCCAAAATGTTCTCGGAGTAAAATATTTGTCCGCTATAGGAATTCTTAACATTTACGACTCAATTGTGTTAAGCGAATCATGACAGTTGAACAATGTTCATCTCGTGCACACAAATACAAACCCACATCCACATTCACACTCACATACCCATAAGCGTTCAGCAACGGAAATGAAGAGTGTCGAGATTAAAGTTCATTGCGTTTTTCTTTCCGGTATGAAAACTTAACGGTTTTAATTTTTATGATTTAAATTTATGAGGACAGTTAGAAATGTGATAAAGCAACAGCATATCGAATGATTTTCGTTGTTATTGCTGGTGTATTTTCATCTCTCATTGCGATTATTAGGGCTATAAAAAAGTTAAAGGTGAACGCATGTGTTTCGTAACTTTTCGTTAACTGACGAACAGCATGAGTAATCGAATGAAATAAAAGGAGTTTGGTAGGTGAGCTAATTTTTCAACTTGCACCGCATACTGTTTGCGTTCTGTTTTTTTTTTTTTTTTTTTTTTTAATTTTTTTTCTTTTCTATTTGGTTGCGCTTCGTCTTTTTTTTATGTCATTTTCCATGGCTTAATGCATTCACAATTTCGCATTTGTCTTGATAATTTTTGGTGCGCTTGAAATATTTTTCACCACCGTAAAAAGTCCGTGAGCAATTCATTCACATTTATTTTGCCGGTGTGCGATATGGTGCGATACTGACGACAGTATGCAATTTCATAAGGGGATGGGCGATAAGGGGATAAGTAGGAACCATTAAAAAATAAAATGCGATACGAATCTAAGTTCGTTGTCGGTTTTATCGCTTTCGTTGGCTCGTTTTCGGCATCGTCATTGTTACAAATATGCTTGGTATGTATGGTTTATTGCCGGTGGAAAAATTCTCGCATTCGTTTCCGTTTTCGTTTGGTTTTTTTTTCTCTTCATTTTCAAATTTATTTGAAACAATTAACTGGATTGTATGTCGTTAAACTTTTAATTGCGATATGTCAAAGTGGAGTTGGATTTGAAAAAAAAAAAAAAAACATCCAAAACAGCTATGTGAGTGCGCTTAGCAAACAGTAGACGTAAAGGGATTTCTTCACCCGAAAATATTGTATTTAACACATCATCCTTGGCATATCGTACCTTACGCTGCAGCAATTTCGAATCGTTTGTCGAGTCATTTGTTATTATGTATTTGTACGAATATGTGTGTACGAATGAGACTGTGTGGGATGAGTGTTGAGCTCAAAGTTGCGATAAAAACGCCTTTTTGGTTCACAGCTGCTGAAAACTTTTTCACAATGAGAAATAGCCACAAAATGATTCTTGCTGTTGTACAAATGTAGCTAGTCTTATTGTTTTTGCCATTGCCCTATTTTGTGCTGAATCAGGACAAACGTGATTATCGCACCGCTGGTAAAATGATTTTTCGTTGCGGATTTTTTTTTTCTCTTTTCACCCTCCCCTCCTCTGTATTCTTCACTCTACGTGTCTCGCTCATACTTTGCAGCCTCTGTTGTCCTGTTTTTGGTTAAGCTTCATTTTGGCCATATTAAATCATTTGTCACGATTCAATTTTGCTTGTTATGCATGTTTGGTCTGTCAAACACGCTGTTTCCCCCATTGTTAATGGCCAAAGCAACGACTGATGAGCATATGAAATTGGTCGACATTCTTCTCGTGCATCGGTGTCACTTTTTTTTGTCATTCAATTTAAACAATCACATTTTCGTTTATTTTGCGAAAATTATTAAAATAATATTTTCATGTTGATGCTTTTTTCATGTATATATCCTCCTCCCCCTTTCTTCCCCGAACTTTGGTTTGTTTTCGATTGCATGTATAACATGCGTGCACTTTTAACGAGAAAAAAAAAATTGCACCATTCATTTCAGCTGACAGAAATGATTTAATATTTTGCAGTTGTCAGAGCTGCATTATTATTTCTGATTTAATAGTGAAGGTCTTTTTTGAACAACGCGAAAAAAAAAAATATGAAATTCAAGAGCCCATAAAATTCGAATTCATGATTTCATTCGAAATGCGATATATTTATTTAATTTATCTCAACTTTTATTTTATTAATATCATTAGGCTTGTTGCATTTCAAATGGAAATGAAAATGTGTCACCACAATTGAACAAATTGAGACATGTGAGTGTGTGAGTGTGTGAATGAATGTATGTACGATGTACGTATTGAACACATTTCAAATGTGCATTGTGTCGAATATTTTCTCACACTATAACACGTTTTCGATTGATTAAGATTGAGACCGAATTCAAACCGAATTTTCATCCAAACAATTTTCAAAATCAAATGAGATGAATTTAAAATAAATCTTTGCAATCTGATTACCTATATTTTGAATCATTTCGGTTCTACTATGTGGTATGTGCGTGGCCTATCTCTATTTATACGAAATTATTATATGAAATATATGTTGCGTGCTGAATGTCGTGCAAATTATACATACCTACTACTAGGTGAAATATGTTTGTACAGTATGATGATGATGGGTGGAAAAAAAAGTAACTTCAGACGATTGTGCGGTTGTATGGTGGAAAAATGTTCGCATTTCATATATTAATTTGAGCGTTTGTCTATCTTATTTGAACTCATAAGCTCATTTGCTTTTTGTTCTTACATTCAGTGCAAAGCAGTACGTTGTACGTAAATATTCGACATAATCACGAGAGCTTCGTATATCATTATTAATATTGCATGCTACAGACGTTTTAGTTTGCGCTTTTCGTTCGCCACGTTGCCATTTCTCTTTTAATTCATTGAACGTGAATTCTGTAGAGAAAAAAATGGCAATCAGTCCGATATTTTCCTTAATATTCGCACACCGATAGTTTTTCATTTAAGTTCGGCGACTGCAAGAGATAGGAAATCAAGGATGATTCTTTTTTTTTCGGTGTTATTTTCTTTCTGCTTGTTGATTTTCATGCTCGGTGTTCACCATGTGGAATGTTTATTTTAATGAAGTGTATGTCATGCACATGAAAATTCCATTCAATTTATAGTCAGTGCGAAAATTTACCACGCGATCGTGTTTGTTCGAAGTAAATTTTTCACCATCAACATTTCTCCTTCCCGCAATATTTGTAGCTTACTGAAAGGAATGTGTCAGTCAAGACGAGCAGACGCCACCAATAGAGAGAAGGTGAGAAGGTGAATGAAAACCAAAAACAAAAAAAAAAAAAAAATGGAAAACAGAGAGCTATCGAGAGTAATATGAAAACGATAGCGGGCGATGGGTTAGCTCTATGGGAAATATGAGACATTGAAATGCTTGACATTCAACGAAGCACGTCGAACGCAAAGAACATTGAATAATGGCATTGAAAGTTTTAGCGAGTAAAATTTTTGGTGCTGAAAACGTGAATATTATCCACTATTAAATGCGTCGTCGGGCCAAGAGAAAAAAGCGTTCGATGTAAGTGACAAAAGAAAAACCACATGTTTTAATAGCATTTGCCACAGGATAGATCGTTAATAAATTATCTCACGATGTTCACGCATTAAGTGGTGCAGTTTTTTTGGGTGTCATGCAGTGTCTATTTCCAGCCGTGGTAAATACGATCCATGTTCGCCGAATTAAAACCAAAAATTGCACTCAGACGAAACTGGATGGTTATTTCACCCCTTCCATTCAGTTTTGTCATGTCAATTGCGCTTGTTGCGCTCATTATTAAACGTGGTTTTCCAAATCTTGAACATTTTTCTCTCGCCTCCTTTCAACATAATTGAACACAATCTTTTCCATGTGTCAAGTTTATTTGCTGTATAAACAGACCTGATACTGTTGGTTAATACATGAGTATGAAGAAGAAATATGCGTGCGTGCATGCATTGAATCTTTCAAGTGTAATAAGATAGCAGAACTGTCAATGCAATCTGTGTGTGTTCATTTGAGTGTGTCGAGACAAATTAATGGATATCGAAAACTTTTCGGAAAGAATAAAGTGTTATGCACAAGTACACGATAATACTAGTGAGGAAGAACCATTGGAAATAGATAGATTCATCAGCCATGAAATGGAGGTCACACACACCCACATACACACAGTCACAGTCACTTCCACATCCATAGAACGAAACAAGAAGCAGCTCAATCGGGCAGAAGCAATACACTTACCATACTTGCTGGCATTATATGGCTTATTAAAGTTATTGCATATTGTTTGGATGAAGATTGAAAATGGTCGATTTTATAATAACGGTTTCTCAAGTGTGGTGCTGAAAACCAATGAAAATGGAAAATGGAAAATGCTAAAGTGAATTCGTATAAGGACACCGTTGTGGCGTTGAAAATATTGAAATTTTGCTAAAATGAAATTACAGCAAACTGAAGCAACACTTAATAGACAAAATGTCGAATCTTCCTGCATGGTTTTCAAATATTCCATTTTGAACAGAGCTCAACACCAGCTTCAATTGTCTCTCATGGGAATGAAAACTTCACACAAGCATAGCATGTGCCAATAACTTTGACTCAAAATTGCATACAACCTCATCTATTTGGAGGCTCAACGGCTTCCAACCAATGGCAAATAATTTGTCAGTTGAACGAACAGGTAAAATCAATAAAATTTTATAACAATCTCTTCTTCGAGTTGAGGAGAAAATTTCAATATTCTCTGCGATGGTCATATTCAATAGATGCAACTGTGTAGAAAATTACGCTACTTTATCATTATATACATGCAATAAATATGTATTTGTATTATCATATCGTATCGTTCAATCATCGTCAATCGCTTCACATGTGGCCATTTTCCGTTTTAAATCCTATTCAATTTTTCAACAATGGAAATGTATGCGAATGAATCATATTGTATATATTCATTATCCTATCAATTTACAATTAATTCGTTCTTCTTCAATAAATTTCTATACGCATCAATTTCATAACAAAATTAGAATCTTAATACTTGTGTCCCGCTGCTTTAAAGCAACTGGCTCTATCTGTCTCTTTGCTATCATTACTTAATGTAAAACTTAATTGAATTTTGTCTACAAATTAAATTCACATTACATGACAAATCAGATGAACATGGAATAATTAAATGTCAAAATCATCGATATAAATATAAAAATTCTCACGAATGTTGGCATTAAGATACATTTATTCACTGCTGAGCTGCTTAATGCGCTTGCATGACACAGTAAATCCTCCGGAAATACTTCCAAAAATGGTACGATTTTTCCGGTTTGTGGATCGATGCACGTATTCCGTCGCGCTCGCTATATATAAACATAAATAATCAATTAAAATTAGGGGAAAGTACAATACGTAAACATTATAATAATGTTGAGAAAAAAAAAAATAAACCTTCGCTTACCTCGACCATCTCTTTGTAGTCGTCATCGTTTAGATTATGTATGTGTGACACTTCACGAAGCCACCTTCTGAGCCAATGTCCAAGCCACACTAGGCCGCATTCACATTGCAATGGATTACCATAGATGTCTAAACCGCCAATGATGCTTCGCGTTCCGACTGCATCCCAACTACTTGCATTCGGATAGAAGCTGTCCGGTGCTAAATTGGCCACATTATTATTTGACAAATCAATCGATAAATGTGGAATGGAGCGTAGTGCATAGAAAATGGTCGGTGGAAAGTCATTGATTTGAGTGTTGTGTATTTTCAATTTCAAATTATAACTGTGCGCAAGTCCAGCAAAAGCATTTGGTGAAATTTGTGTTAATCGCTTTCCCGTTATTTCCACCGAATTAATTTTCGTATGATTCACGAGCTTCGATAAAACCATTGCGTCCAAAAATTCACCATTCACATCGATTCGCAACTCATGCAAACCTCGCATATTTGAAACGATATCGGCAAACGATGGTTGGGCATCAAAATGAAATACTTTGAGATTCGTCAATTGGCCAAAGGGCATTGGATTTCGCACGGAACAGCCCCTCATATACAATTCCTCGAGACGACGTATTCGCGTGAAATCTTGCAATAAAGTTCGTTTGATTGGATTCCTTGATAAATCGAGCACACGTAATGATGACGGTAATCGTTCGGCCAACGCACTTATATTTGACACTTTATTTTGGGCAATTTTTAGTACACGTAAACGTTTTAATCGATTCAAAGGACTGGTTTCCTGCAAATTATTCATGCTGACATCGAGCTCAGTTAAATGATGTGTTGCGGTCATTGATGGCATATGATACAAGCCCATTGAACGTAAATTTAGTACACGAAGCATGGGCGTGTGATGAAAGATTTCCTCCAAATTGGCGGTAACTAATGGATTTGAGCTCAAATCTAAATTCGTTAAATTGCTAAGATAACTAAAAGTGTTGTCCGGAATCACGACCAGCTTATTTCTTGATAAATCTAACGTATACACGTATTGGGTGTTGATAAACATATTCGGTTCCAGGTATTCGATTTCATTCGATGCCATATGTACATTGCGCAATGTAAATCCAATATCGGACAACGAATTTGCCGGCCATATTGACAACTGATTGTTTGATAGATCCAAATATTCGATGCGTGTATGCACGAAAATTTCACGTGGGAGCGAACGTAGATGATTGTGTGACAAATTTAGGATTCTTAAATTTCTCAAATCGGCAAATTGATCAGATTGAAGTTGATTTATGTGATTGTTGTTTAGCTCAAGCTTTTGTAAACTGGTCAATCCCTGAAAGCATCTCCTTCGTAACACCGACAAATTATTGTGTGACAAATCCAACCAATCAAGATTGTACAATTCGGCAAATGCATGATTATTCAATATTGTGAAACTGTTTCGTCGCAAAATCAGCTCCTTTAAACTGTAGCCCAAGTATCGAAAACTTTGCGAATCATTGAGATAATTGGATGATGCATCAATCGAGTAAATGTATAAGAATGAATTGATTTCACCATCCAACAGTGACAATCGATTATGGCTGATGTTTAAACGCAGCGGCATTGATTCGTTTGAAGCATGTTTGAATATTTTAAATGTCAAATGCTCTAAATGATTGTACATTAAATCTAGCTGCAGTAATCTCGGCAAAAATGTGAACACATTCTCGCTAATGTTTCGTAATAAATTGTGCGTTAAATCGACATACGTCAGTTCGGGTAAATTGTGAAAGCTGTGCATATCGAGCGATGTGATGCGATTCGATGACAAACGCACCGTGTGCAAATTTAGCAAACTGTCAAATGTATTTGTATAGATTTTTGTTAGTGAATTGTATGATAAGTCGATCTCTTTTAGTTTCTTATGAATTTCAGCAATGAATATGGTCGGCGGGAACATGGCGATACGATTAAACGATAGATTAATGTGCACCAATTCGGTTAATGTCATCAATGATTCATCGGAAATTTTCTTCAAATTGTTATTGTCCAGCGACAACCACATCAATTCAGTTAAATACTTGAATTGCTCTGTTGGAAAATCATCACGATATAAACCAAATGACAGCTCGAATATGGTAAGCGTTTTCGATATATTCTCAAATACTAATGGATGCAGATAATGAATGTCGTTGAAGCTTAGGCTCATTTCTTTAATAGCATCTAAGCCGTTAAATGAACCGTAATTTAAGCTCGTGATTTTATTGTTGCGCAAAAACAATGTTTCCAATTTGCCGCCCCAATCCACAAAAACATTTTCGGGTAGTTCGACGATTTTATTATAGCCCATGTTCAAGTACATCAAATTGGTGCACATTTTTAGCGCATGCACCGGTATTGTGGTAAAATTATTCGCTGCTAATGATAATGCTCGTACTGTGCTAGGCAATGCGTCCACCGAACTGATGCCGTTTGATGGCATGTATAAATAATTTAATTGTTTCAATGACATTACAGCTTTTGGAAAATCCGTTAATAAGTTATGCTCCAAATCAAGGTGTTCAAGGTGCTGTTCGAGCCCATTAAATGCATCGCTGTGTATATGGTGAATGCGATTGTAGGCCAATGCTATTCGGCTCGTTGATAAATTTCGAAATGAATTTGCTTGCAAACGACGAATCCAATTCTTTTCCAAAATAATTATTTTTACGGTGGAATTTACATTGAATAAATGCGTAAACTCTTCGATGGTATTATAACTGAAATCCACGCGTTCCAATATCATTGGATTGGCATAATCTTCAATGTTGGCTAATGTTTTGAGCAGATTGTTTCGCATAAAAAGTGATCGTAATTGATGTAAATGCTGGAGCATATTTACAGGTACTTCAGTGAATAAATTATCGCTTAAATTTAATGTGATTATTATTCGAGGTAAATAGTTGGGAGCAATGTGTGATATACGATTGTCGCTCACATCCAACCATGTCAGTTTGCGAAGTTTTGAAAATGCACTGCGATAGCTGTTACCGCTAATCGAATTGTAACCATTGTACGATAGCATCATTTTATGATGGAAACGTTGATGTTGTTGTGGAGCCCGAGCCGCAACCTGATCGTCATCCACATAATCATCATTCTCATCAACGAAATTCATTTCCGTTATTGAATTTCCTGACACATGCAGCGAACGTAATGAGTCAACCAAATAGCCCCAATCGCCATCTAAACTTTGGATTTTATTCCTATTTCGTGTTGAACCATCATTATCATTCATTGAAATGAATTAGACAACGACAACAACAAAAAAGGAGAAAGTAGAAAAAGAAATGTATGGTTAAGCTTCAGCTCCTATTGATTATTGATTAATGCTTATTTTATGTGTCGCTTCTATTCGCATTCAATTGATTCAATTGGGTGTTCATAAGATGTGAACATTTTTTTTCGTATTTATGTGTGTGTGTGTTTGTGTGATATCATTTAAATTATATCGAATTAATGTATCGAACCGCATTCGAATCACATGGGAAAATCCATTGCATACGCAAAATCTAACGCATAATCAATCACACAAGGTGTAAAAACAACTGAGCCGTTATTTTTCTTTTCTGCTATGAACTTATACATTTTCGGCATTTTTACAAAACTCAATTTTATGGCGTCAGAAGAAATAATCATATCAATCATCTGGATAAACAAGTAAAAAAAAAAAAAATCTTTTACGGTGTGTCTACTCATATATTCAATTTGGTATAAAGCCTTAGAATCTATTCACCCTGTACACTTCTATTCAATTTTTTCGTTTTCTGTTCACATTGTGATAATCAATTTTTCATATTGTATTTTCGCTAATGAACCGAACAGTCATTTTGAATTACCAGTTAATATAATTATTTCAACATGATGACTATTGTTTGACTACGATAATCCGATTTCGATCGAAAATGTTTCGGCCATTATTCGATACTCAAACAAGTGAAATTGAATGTCAAAATTACCATCATGAATTCAAATGGGTCGAAACCTATTTCAACCTACGTTGAATGCAAGCAAAACACTCTTTGAACTATTACTTAATATTATTTGACAAAACATTAACTATGAGGGCGGTTCACAATGATTGTAAGTATCACATCATTGACACGATTCAATTGAATGAGAATGAGAATGTGTATTTTTTTATTGTTTCTATTTTCTACGAAATAAATTCGAATTTTGTTGTTACTTTACCTGTGCGCCTCTAATCGGCTAAGTGTATGTATATTTTTAATTGATCCTAATGGTAATTCTCCAAACTTATTTCCTGATATATCCAGTAATCGTAACGAATGTGTCATCGAACTAAAAGATATTAAGAAAAACAAAATTGTAAATCACAAACCGAAAATCGATAAGTTAACGCAACGAAAAATTCTTTGTACTTGGCATTTACTTTTATCAAAATGACATTCTTTTTTAACGCTGATAAAGTGAAAAATTCAATTAAGTTTATCATGATTTTAACTTGAACTCCAATGATACAAATCTTTATATAAAAACAAAAGTCTAAGAATGATTTCATCAACGCTGCGAATGTCTTTGTTTATTAGAAGTAAATTGTGTGTGAAACGCGATGTTTTTCGGGTGAATATATTCTAAAATGAAATATAAACGAAACGATTTTCCATCGTTACCTTTAACACTGTATGACCGACATAATTCTGTGAAGAGAGAGGAGGAGAAGGGGGGCAGGGAGTTCTTAGAAAGCGAGACAAAAAAAACCATGTTTTTTAAATTGGATAAGCAAACGAATTTAAAGTGACATTTTGTTTTGTTGCCTGATGCCCAATGTATTTGATGATGAAAACACTTCATAAAATAACGCATTTTCGTTTACAACAAAGACATAGACTCCCAACTTCTTGCCAATCGAAATTCATAAAGCTATTGCATGAAAATTGCAGAAGGTTAATGGGATTTCAAAAGCTCGCCCAAAAAATGCGAACCATCGTCTCCCAATTTCTATGTTAAAAACAATAATGTCATTGTTAATATAATATTTTTGTGTATTTTTGGATAGAATTAACAGACTGAGCGAAGAAAGTTAAGAATGAGAAATAAAAGGAAAATGACTGGGTGGGTGGTTAATGGTGAGTTTGTATGAAAGGTTAATGGGATGTATGCACAAGGGCAAATGTGACACAGTAGACGAAAGATTCATCGTACAACATTACACATGTTTAAATATGTCTTTTTTTTAGCAAATGCAAATGGAAAATAGAAAATGGAAAATGAAAACTCATTAAGTGAACATGTTAATCGCTTAAATAAAAGTCATAGTTTATGCCGTAATTCCCTAAGATTTGGTCGAAGACCTCACCTTCACCTCATGAATTTAGTCGCATCAAGCGTGCAGAAAAGGACAAAACAAAAAGCAAAAAAATAAACCCAATTAATTCATTCGGCCCCCGGTAGATTTGAATATTCCATTCAGTTTGTCACGTTTGCCTACTTCTTGCCCGGTCGTCTTCAATGCATCGTATAATTGGGTCGGTTTTCAGTGATACGTACAAATATTTCTTAGATCGCTTTGTGCGGCAATGATACATTACTATGTAATACTCTACGCACATCACAAATACACACACGCACGCACACAATATTTCTAAATTAATCACTTCAAATTCAAGGCGAATACTTCGTATTCTATTCACTTCATATGAGCTCAATGAAGGCTAACCAAAAATGAAGGTGGAAAAAGAAACACATGCACAAAGGTAGAAACGGAGATTGAGTAAAGGAAAAAGAAGAAGCGAGCTAATTAAGGCGTATTTATATGCATGTAGAATCACAAAGTAAATCCTATTAACCAACAACGGAGAAACAATTTCCGTTGGTATTTTCATTTCAAACGAATTACATAGTCATTGCTATTCGAGAATGTATACCTTTTATATAGTATAATATATATTTAATATTAAATGCTCAAAACAACAACAAACCGAGAAGAAAAAAAACATTTGATTCATTCGAAAATCGGTAACACATATTTTCAGCTACGTATATAAGCTTCGTATTCCACTCGAATAATGATTCCAAGCGAAATCTTTCGAATCTTTTAATTATTCACTAAACTAACATCATGGCAACGATTTTGTATTCTCAATGAAATAAACAAAAAATGTTGGCATTTGACATCGTCATCCATTCGATTACGACAGAATAATAGTTTAAATTGTTATACATTGAAGTACAGCTATAAACGGACATTTTATTGATTTTCAACGGCCTTGCCGTATTTCGTTTTGGTAGCATCATCACCAAAAGCAAAGTATTATGCTGATTCAATTTTCATTTAATCAGATTGATTTAGCCTTTTCTATCATGTGTTTTTGTTTTTCTATCTCGCTATATCTCTTTCCTTCTTTATTTCCTTCTCTTCATTGTTCGATTTACAAGTGCGCAGTGAATGCGATGCGTTGACTGTATTTCGACTCATCTTCATCAACATTGTTAACATTGAAATTAAGTTAGCGCATAAAAACGAAAAAAGAAAGAAAGCAAACTAACCGAGAGGTTTTTATGTAGCGATGCGAATGCGTTCTATATCGTTCGATGAACATTTTCACATAATAATTTGACCTTTTTTCGGCAGTTTGATTACGTCGTATTTTCTTTATTTTATTTGCGTTTCATTCTTCTTCTTCTTCGTTTTCTTTTCTTTTTCTTTTTTTATTTTGATTGGCCTCTTAACTGTGTCTTGTCGATGGATTTTCAGTGGTCGCTACTTCTTCAGTATGCTTATGCGAGTGTTGTATGCTGGCAATTCTAACGTTGAAGAGAGCTACGAATAAAACCACATTATACGAAATCACTACGGATGGCCAATAGTAGTACTTGTATCAGAATAAATGTTGGCGAAAAGCTTGAAAGTTGATTAAGATTCGGATGGAGAAGAAAATGCACGAGGGCAAGAAAAGAGCTAAACGAATCGAATGAAAAAGCAACATGAAAGCTATTTTGACCTTTTGTACGTACTTTATGTCAAATCTAGGAATTAACCGGTCATTTAGTGCTCTTACTTGACAGGATTAATATTGATATTTGTTTTTGCTTTTTCTCGTTATGGCTCTCTGTCGCTGCTTCCCTTTCTTGTCACTTTTTTCTTCTTCTTTCACTGCTGCTGCGTTCGTTATCATGATGAAAGTAATGGTATTGGATTTTGTAGAAAAGCTCTAAAACAGGTCTATAATGATAAGTGAATTGATGACAAGCTGTGAGCAGGCAGATCAATAACGTATTTTTGCCCATGGGCGTAAAATGAGACGCATAGAAGGAATGGAATTTAATATTGAAAATTCAATAAAATTATGGAATTTCCATATTTACTTGCAGCAATGCTAGAAACACAAAACACATAGACATGTGTTATGGATTTGAAGATTTTATCGATTCTCTAATCCCAATGACTGATTGAATGCGTGAAATATTAACAGTTTCTACATCTTTTCTCTCTCTCGACTTTATTCATTTTCGTCTTTTCTCTCGTTTTTACTCTGTCAAATTCCATGAATGGCGAAAATTAACGTTGATAAGGCCTAAAGTGAAAATGATTTATAACATTTGTTTGAAAATCAAATATTTTGTCATGTTGAAATGGAATCGGATGCTTGTCTTGGGAAATCTCCTTTAGCATTTTTTGATAAAGAAAATCTTTTCTCATTTTTGTATTCTCTTTATTTTTATTTTCTGTTGTTTTCCATGACAGAGTGCCCAAATGTTATTAAGCAAAGCTGCCTGCCACACATGACATGTGAAAGACATATCGAAGGCAACGACATATGCAATTACGATATTTTTATTTGACAACCGAAAATGTAATCATGTATGAAATGAGCGTTTGTTCGAAAATTGCGTCTTAATTGTTATAATTACTTGGTGATTTGTTTATTAGAACTTGTATAATTGTTGTTCCGAATCTCAATCTTGTACCAAAAGATGAAATTGCTGAGATATGTAATACAATGACCGTAAATACAGTATAAGAATATATATTTATGAGGAACAATTCGTTCATTCGATTCACTTCTTTCTAATCTTTATTTTTCGTAGGACGTAAGACGAGTTTTATGCTCAATATATTTCAATGATATTTGGTCGTAGTGTCTCTGGCTGCTAGCATTTGCGCTACGGCTAGAATTGATTGATTATGAAAAGTGGAATTATTACAACAAAGCCCAACGAATAAATTGGTATTAATTGAATGGAAAAGAGACGACAGCGAAAAAAAGTTCTCTTTTTCGAAAATATTTACCATTGTTGGAGGGAATATATATATATATAAGGGGCGCTTCGAACATATAAAATCACCTAGTATTATTCTCCTTCATTTATTTTCAACAAAAATCCAAATGCGAACCGATTTATAATTTACGACAAAATAGGAAGGTTGCGCTTTGGTAAATATGAAAATTCCCCAAATGTAATCCGGATTTCATTTTTGCCGTCGTTTCGGTCAAAATTTATTTCAATCAATTTATTGTTTGAATTCGTCTCATTGACATGGCAATGCAAACACAGATTATACAGCGAACAGACGAAGAAAAAGTGGAAAAAGAAAAACAAAAAATGAAAAACGAAAAAAAAAAAAAAAAATAATCGATGCATGTATGTATGTCGATGATCGACAGCGATTATAAATCAAGTAAAAATCACTCAACTGACACACAATCCAAATAAGCGACACGCAAAGAAAAATATTATGGAAAAAGATGTATATGTTGAATAAATATAATACAAGATATGAATGGCGTGCTGAAGACCCACCCGCGCGCACATCTATTCAATTTTTCGTTAACATAATCTCAGCAATTAGCGAAACACTTGTGCAAATATTCTGGGAAAACTGCGTCAAAGCGGGTCTACAAAAAAAAGGGATGACATCAGGCGCAAATTTGCTATTTTGATTTTCAATTCGATCGAGCTTTTGCCCACTTCCTTCCTCCCATCCCCATCCACATCATTCCATACAAAACTCATCAATCGACACATGACCGAGAGTTACATTTTTCATCATCGATTTTCTCTTTTATTTTTATATTTTTGTTGTTGTTGTTGTTGTTATATTTTCATGTGTCGCTCTCCGTTGCTGTCAATTCTTATGTATTCACTTCTATATTTATCGCAAATTTTGTAGGCATTTTAATCATTTATTGTCAATGTTGACGTTAACAACAAGTTTATTTAATGTGCATATTTGTATTCATGACACAAAATCAATACAATTCTGAAAGCACATAATTTTTCCCATTTTTGCCCATATTGGCTCATAGGCAAAATGACTACAAAGTACACTCACGCATACGTAGAAACAGCGCGTACATTGTACCACGCAATATTTGTACATGAAAAAATTACTCGAAACAAAAGGAAATCGACAACGACATTTTTGTTGTTTCACGTTTTTTTTTCATATTATTTCAATCGACGAAGAATTGGATGGTATGAGATGACAAAAGAAGGGAAAAGAAGTTAAACAAAAGCAACCGCAAAGAAATGAATCAAGAGTAATTTTGATTGAAGATTGAATGGAAAGCAAACGGAGAGTAGCAAATGTGCCAACAAGATATATATGTATATAAACATCGGTGGAAAATGATGGGCGACAAATAACAGTAACGCTATGTATTCTTACTTTGTGTTTAGCAAAGCAAATATAAACGCTAACAGCATGAAAATGAATGTTGTTCAGCGCACAAAAACAATGGCACAAACGGCTGCAAGGTTAAATCAACATCCAAGTGAAAATTAAATAAATAATACATTGATGTTGACGGTGATAATCGAAAGGAAAAACATGGCAAATGAACGGTAGCACAAAACAGTAGCACACCATCAACCAAAATACAAGAAAACCGACTACAAGTAACAAAAGTTTCTGTTCTTTCAGAAGGAAGGGAACGAGTAGAGAATGGTGACTGCACAGTGCACATTTTGCGTACAGTGTGTGTTTGCTTAAGAAAATGTATCAAAATACATGCTACAAAAACTGTAACCAAATGGTTTTTTTTTTTATTTTTATTTTTGGGTGTTGTTTGTATTGTTTAGTTATTTAGCAAAGTATGCCCTGACGCCTATCTAAATAAACTCTTGAATCTGAAATATGCGCTATTTTTGGGGAACCGTTGCACGGGATGTTCTTTATTCACATCCATCGGTTAATCGAAAACGGAATCTATAGCAAGAATACAATTAATAACATAAAACGATAACACTAAATGGATTTTAGCGTCTATCCGGTGATGTGAAGTAGCATTTCGAATTGATGTTATTCATTCATTTCCTTCTCCCTTCAACCAAATTGAATAAATAAAATCAAAAGTTTGTTTTTTTTTCTTGTTCTTATTCTTCTGCTGCGTGCGTGCTTTATTCCATTCTTTTGGTTTGCTGATTCGTTCGTTTAATAACTGAAACCATAAGATAAACAATGAACAAACTTTCAACCCGAATAATTTATGCTTTAACGTTTTTATGGAAATCGATGAGGAGTAGAGTTTCAACGAAGTGGTGACACGTGCACACAATGACTTTTGTCCAGCCAACATCAATGCAAAGATTTATTACAAAATCTTTTCAATCAATTTTCCGAATAAATTTTATTTATTTTCAATTTGACGAATCAAATTTTGGGCCAAATTAAAAAATAACAAAATCGATGATTCACAACCACTTACTTGAAGCATTTCTCCGTGAAATATTGAATATTGTTATCGACAAGTTTCAATGAATCCAGCTGCAGTCCTTGGAATGTCTCGTCATCGATACATTGCAGATTATTCCGCGACATTTCTACATATTTTATGGAATTTTGGAGTATTTCTGAAAAGGATTGAATCATTTATTATTTGACAGTTAGTTGAAGTAATAATGGTAATTTACATTTCAAATTTCATTCAATATCAAACTTAAAAGAGAAAACAACCGTCAACCATTTAATCGATGGACATGAACAATTTGTTAAATGGGTAAAAAATACTATTTGCTATTTAAAACAAAGTATAAGCCCAAAGGAAATAACACTTTTTATATTGATTCTCCCATCAAAGTTGCTCAACGTTGTTATATAGATAATTATCTTGTGTCTTTCACATCAAAAATGGACAATTAGAAAACAATGTAATGCTGGAATTGATATCAATTAAAATGCAGATTGATATCTTTTGTCAATATATGTAACACGAGCTTGATAAATTTGAATGGTTTTAATGAATTATTTTTAATCCAATTTGACATCTTTTGAAATTAAGAATGATTGAGGTCTGATTTTGTTGTCAACTCAGGCTCTAAAACAAATATCGAAATTATATGAAATAAATACAATGAACTACGTTGTTGTCAAATAATTTTCAACATTAAATATTGATGTGATTGTAATTCATACCCATACAACGTGTCACATTTTGATTGATAGTTCATTTCCGAACATTTAGAAGAAATCTTTGAATTAGACTCAAATATACATTTTGACATAACAAAGCTAAAACTAGTTCTTTTGTTTTTGGCAATTTAGACGCGTAAATTAATCGCAATGTGTACAATTTCTAATGAGAACTATTTCTCGTCATTTTTTATGCATATTTTCTTTGATGTCACAATAGTAAATCGTGTCCATCCATCAAATTCTTTATTTGAAATCAAAAATATTCCATTCTGAAAATGAAATCCTTAGCAAACAATTCAGTGTTGTCGACATGAGCAGGTTTTATCAATATTTGAACACTTGTTAAATGCTAATTGATGCGATTTCAGGTATTTTAATCGACATATTTATTTTATTATATCAATAGCGTCTGTAAGTATAATAAAATAAATTAAAAATTGAATTAAAACTATAAAAAATTATAAATATATTGGTCATTCAGTTAATAAAGATTATTACGTGATTAAGTTGATCATTACTTTTGAATATAAAAAAATGTAAAAGTTGAAATGATAGACCAAAGCTGCTGCAAATGCTCATGAACTTAATCACTGTTAATTCAAACACGATAATGAAACTCCATTTTTATTGATTTTCAGGTTATGCTATTGACATCGTAAATTTTCAATCGGAGGAATGGCACATATCATCTTTTTTCCCTTGCAAATTTTAATATGGTTTATATTTACGAATTATTATTAACTTTCATTTAATATTATCAAACAAAGCATTGCTGTGGAGACTGTGGAGAGAAAAAAATGATCTAGTCAAAGGATAAAGCAATTTGATTTAAGCGAAAAACAGAGAGAGAGAGAGAGAGAGAGAGAGAGGCGAGAGAGAGAGGGAGAGAGAGAGAGAGAGTGGGTGAGTGAGTGAGTGAGTGAAAGAGAGTACCGATAATAGTGAAATTAATTTGGAATTTTATGAAAATGGCGTCACAGCCGTTTGAATAACTACACACAGAGAGGGAAATAATAATATAATCAAATTCATGCAAAACCGAAGCCATGTACATAAAGTTCCAAAAACCGAAAAATTGTTTTGAAAGCAAAATTCCAATTTCCCTTCTATATTACTTTGACTCACGTAAATATCATTTTTAGTGAATAGAATTATAGTACTGAGTGAATGAAATAGTTGTCGGAATGGTGGCAAAGCGAGCGCGCACATATCGCACATTTTCGATTGTATGTCGAAAAAGCAATATCATGTTAAGCATTATATTTCATTGTACGATATAAATTACGATTTTTGAATGCCATTAATATACAACGGTAGAAATTAGTCAAGAGAAATATTAGTTTTAATGTGAAATGGCATTGGCGTGGCAATAAATAATAACCAAAAATTTGTAAATGTTTTGTGTTTGTATTCGTATGTGATCACGATGTCAGTGTGTGAACATATGTGTGTGTGTGTGTTTGTATGCATTTGCCTTGGATTCAATTCAATTCATTTTGGAATTGAATTCATGGCTGTGCGCACCATGATACTTTTTTTTTGTTTGAAATGTCTATGCATATGGGAACTGTATGTGAAAATGAAACGTGGATGTATGATAGGTTGTCTGTAATAAATGTGTTATCCAAAATTCATTCTTTTTTGTCATGCGTTTTTATTGGTATTTGTCGGAACACAATTTGTTTCATAGCAATTTCTAACAATTTTCAATTTTCCGTAGATTCGTTGCCACATGGCCAAAAGCAGGTTAACAAGTTCATTGTATTGTCGTTAGATAGCCAAATATTTTTGGAATTCAGTTTGGGCGCAAGCAGCGGCTGTCTAAAAGCGGAAAATTAATACATTACAAAGATTAACATTCGCATAAAAGCGAATTGAATTCATTCGGCGGTTATAAAGTTTCTTGTATTCACCACTATTTTAACGTTCATAGCATAAGTGAAGAGAAAAAAAATGCAACTGATTGAAAATAAAACGACAAAGTTGACCGAGATTAGTAAAATACATTTTTTTTTCTCGGCACAGTGCACACGCATTTTCTATTGATAAAAACGTTTTACTACCGAATTCATTTTAAAATCATTCAGATCGTGTGCTGACGAAAAAAGCACATGGCATTTTAAAATTCAAATATTCGTTGACCATTTAGCCGACTGCTTCCATTGGAATCAATAAATCAACATGTTCAATGAGAATCTATTCGATGCGCCGCAAACATATCACCGGAAACATAGAATTGTGGACGAATGTGTATGCAAGAGCAAACATGTTCATTTGGAAATTATAACATCGGCGGCCGCCTGAGTCAATGTTAATCTCAATGCGAATTTAATAGATACTAAATCGAACATATTGAATCGTTGTACGCTTGTTTCCAGAACTCAGTTGACAATTTTCAATATGAAAACTCTTTCCCTTCCGTTTTTCACGCTCTCTTTCTCTCCCTTTTTCTTTTCCTTTCTATTGGTTCCTTTGCGCCTCTACCACTTCTGCAGCAAGATGTGTGTAAATAACAAATGAAAAAATGTCCCTTTTTGAATTTTGTGCTTTTTGACTATGGGACATGCTCATTGTTGTACAAGTGAATTTATTCTGAGGGTAAATCTACACGAATTCCGTCTTTGCATTGTTCCATAAATAACGATGATAATTGCATAGATTTTACAACAGAACAAATTGAAAGCTGTGAAAAAAAGGCGCGCACATAAACCAAATAATAATGTGACGCTCATAGGAAACCCTGCGTTCATGTGCATGTGCATGTGCATGTGCATACAAATTATATTATGTTTATGACATAACCTAATTTCAAAATAATAAATATATCGTTCACGACCAACTAACTAAAATTGGTTTAGTTTTAATTATTTTGTAGCAAACTTCAATGGTCGGTTTGCATCCAAATTTGAACGTTCAACGAGACGCAAATTAATATAAATTTGATGTGAAAAATGGACAATGTTTTCGATAAATGGTAAAATGGTGGTCATTTTGTATCATTCGTCACGTACTACACGAAAAATATATTTACGAGATGCTATTATTGGCCAAACAAGACCCCATGGCTAGTGTTGTTTTGGTCATTTAACCTTATACCAGCTCCCCCACAAATTACATTTGCACATGAATAACAACAATTCAGCCGAAAAGCCAAATTCAATATAAACATTGTATACTAAATATGGGCTTTAATGAGCAAATTAAAATGCAACCAAATTGAATTTAAGCTGCTTCGAATGGCAATTTTGTACTTGATTCTTTTAAATTTTTTATTACACATAATATGCAGATTTATGTTTCAACTTTGTGACGACGAAAGGGTGCAGAAAAATATGAAGCAAAAAATAAATATGAAAAAATTGCGACGTCACATAGAAACCCGTAAATATTTTACTTAAGTTCATCGAAATGGTCCGTTTTACCTTTTAAATATTTGACATGGACTGGCTGAATGTATAATCTTGGTTATGTAATTATTGCCCATTTTATGGTTATCGTTATGTGCTCTACCTATTTTATGGTTATGTGCGCTATTTGGATTTTTATTTACATTTATAATATGGGCTGTGCACTGTGCATTTCGAATCTGTCGTTTGACTGGAACGTTCTGTCTATAATCAAATGTTCTTGAGAAAATGTGATTTATTTCTGTCCTTTTGCCACCAAATACACATTCACATTCGCATTCATATGGATCGTATTATAAAGTCATATATTAACTCGAGTGAACGGCAGTGAACTCATTTTTAGCCTACCTCAAGAAAAATGAAAACTTCCAACGGGCTTTTTATCCACCGGAAGCATAGCAATTTCAACATGTATTTTTTCTCATTTCTTTCAATATTTTCAAAAGCTGACCGACCATTGCACGCATTTCAACTTGATTTTGTAGTTAAAGACGAAAATAAGTTAACGGTGAGACTGGGAGTCATTCGACCCATGCACAACTTTACGATTTAATGATTTTTATTCATTTTTATACCATTGAAAATACAAATCATTTGTTCACACGCACACGCATCATAAACCAAACATTAGTCCTTTTGTTGATAGATTTTGACCCTTGTCGTTGATTTTTCCGTCTATTACAATCATATTGCTATCGAATGTGAATAAAATCGCCAATGAAAGCAAATAAAAAAAGAAAAAATGAATAAAAGACGGATCATAAATAAAGGAGCCAAAACGTATCTATAAAATAAACACCATTAAATACCGAATATCGTGATATCGACTCAAATACAATATAAAAATCATTTTTATTTAACGCATGTGAATGTGCGCCGATTTCAAATCAAGTCATACGCCATTTAATGCATTCTTTTTTTTCCATTTCATTTCATTTTCCTTGGGTTGTATTCCCGAATACTGGAATTGTGTATCCCAAAGGAACAAGAACAACAGTACTAGCAGCACAGTTGGGGTTTATATATGGTTCACATTCTATTATATATTCACATTTTACATACTATATCGTATATCGAAATTATTCTCATTTAAACAGTAGTAGGGTTTTTATCATTGCACCACATAATGCGGCACTTAACCATTGAGAAATAGTGAGAAACATCAAAAATTGAGTGGTTTCGTCTTGGAAATTGGTTTGTGACAAAAGGAAAATGGTTCAAGTCAGTGAAACAGTGAAATGATCGCATTTGGCCCCATGCATTATCACATGCAATTTTGCGAATGAAGCACCACTCGGTGAAAATGAACGCTTCGTTTACCAAGACATTTCTCGTACTCTTATTCACTAACTCGCAAAATCGAGTCGTTGCTTCAAGAGGCAGAGTAGCATGAAGCTTCTGACTAATTGTAATGCGCTTATACGGTGTATGAAAATGTCGTAGCGCATTTAATGAGCAGAACATATTTTGCCGTTTTTCACTCCTCGGATAGTAAATAAACTTCAACTTGACGACGACATAAAATTCTTTGTTCAAAAACTTCTTTTGTTTTCATGATAGAAACAACGATGCTTCTCGTTTCATGGAAAATATGAAAAATAAACAGTATTGGAATAAAAGGCGAGGGGTAATGGTGGAGACAGAGATGAAGGCGGCTGATAGCAGTTTTGTTTTTCTCCCATTCTTACTCTACCTCACTCAATTTGTGTATGTATGCACAAGAAGTGTTCATTTGGCTGAATCAACAACGTTACCATCCACTTCGGTTCTCATATTAATATTCATTTCAGTTGCTAAAATCGTTATAAAATTAAATTGCACGATAAAAGCAATCTTTTTTGCGCTCGTCACCGGAACATCGCATATATGTTGGTGCGTCATGTGATTTTGGTGCTGCATTTTACTTATTATTATTGCCAGAATACATGACATTGACTTATAATTATGGCTTGCTATGATATTCAATGGAGTATTATATTTAGAAAATCATAAGAGTGACGACAACAAACATACACACACATCATCATCAGACGCATATGTGCTTGCCTCTTCACATTCTATGCTACCAAAAAGTTATAGTTTCGCATTTGGATGCAACAACCCGTTTGCTTCATTTGCATATTTCTTATAGATATAATGACACTTATAACTCACCAGAGTTATGATGCTCATCACATGTGCACTCGAGCCTGAACGCTGATCTTCACTGTTAAACGATTAAGTGGATTCATTTGAGCAAAACAAGGTCTTTCTCTTACTGTGGCTACAAAGCTCTGAGAGCAACAGAAAATCATGTGAAAACAACACATTTTCAACGATAAAATCTTATGTGCTTGGACTGATATGCATTGTGCCTTTTTGCTGAATGACCAAATGAAAATATTTCGGGTCCGAGATATCAAAATATGAGCTTTTAACGGCTTTTTGAATCGTTATTTAAAGTCAACCACTTGTTACCACACACACATACTTATGTACGTACATACATAACCGAACATACATACTCTGTCTTTTAATGCGGTAGATTTTGTGCAAAGCAATAGCTTGTTCGTCTAAAGCTTTTTGATCCACTCTTTTCGGTTGTGGTCGTAAACAATATTAAATGAGTTGTCAAGTTCTTGAATTTTTATGTAACATCATGTTGATGAATTTTATGTTGAAATGAGCGATGAACGAGTTTAAGTCAGCTAGTAAGAGCTCACAAGAGAGCCAAGGAAATGATACATTCTGCAAATTACAAACCTTGGGAAGACTTTAAGTGGCGTCATTAAAATATTTGAAAATGAAATATCCTCAAAAATTTTCTTTACCGTAGTCGCTTGTAATCCAATTTAATTTCATAAATCGGTGGTTCAGCCGTTACCTTACACTCAACATATCTAAACATTCAGAAATCCTCACAATTCGACATTCATTTCTCGGGCTATCTGAATATATGCATGATGTTAATTTTTACATCATCGATTTTTTTTTCATTGAGCTTACATCGTCTTTTCTTCATCTTAAAGTGTTCATAAAGCACGTCTATCTGTGAATTAAATGGAAAACTTTTTGTATTGCGGCTTAATTAGCAACAACCTATTTATAACATGTTCCATATGCTAATGAATCCTTTTTGTTTGAGTTTCTTTACCGTTTTGTTTGAAAAATACGACGAAAGTCGTAGGAAGTAGATGGATGAGTATGTGTGAAAATGTGTGTGCATGTGTATTATATCAACTAATTTCTAGCACTGATTTTTGCATTGCCTGATGCTTATCCAGCACGCAAACAGAGAAGAAGTAGAAAAGAAAGAACGGAAATGTTTCATTATTTTTTGACGCATCACGTGAATGCGGTGACGCTTTTTCTATCACTGCAATCACATCAACAATATATGAGGTAACTTAATTATGATTATGAAACATAACAAACTCAAAGACTCACAGCAGTTAATTTTTCCGCGAATGTGGATTTTATGCGGATGCCTTATACAGAGACACTTTCGTGACATAAGACTGAAGCTATGGAAGCAAATGTAATTAAGTGTATTGGCTACATCTGTAAATAAAATATGTGAGTAGACATACATGGTCCCAAATGATTCAAATGGGTATGGCAACGTATGTATCCAAACATACGACATTTGAACCATTCGTTTTTCAAACGTTGTTGGCAACAATTTTTTACGTTCTTGGCGACAATTGCTACAAATTAAACTTGAACTGAACAGTTCACAACTAATCGAGATTTAAGCGTGAATTTTAATACCATTGAAACCATAGTGATTCGCGGTACACCAACCACACTCACCATGGTCGATAAATAAATTCATGAATTAATTTCATTTCATGGTTTTCAGTGACCAGTGAATTCTGGATTTATTTTTTTTTTTTTTTAATATTTTGTCATGTGGTTTGCAATCTAATATATCTTGTGATTTCAATAAAAAAAAACTAAAGCTGTATTTTGAAATTGTTGATGTTTTTCGTTTTTAGCTAATAATACATAATCATGGAATGTATAAAAACACTTGAACTTACCTGTAAATTTGTAAAACCATACATCATGACAGCTAATTCTATACGAATGCGTTCCATTACCAGCATTTGTACACATGCACAACGAATTAATAGCACATGGGAAAGTATTTCGCATCAAAATATTGTGAAAATGATTAAAATTACAATTGACACCGATAATATTTTGACCGATTAATCGACACCATATCAAAAGTACAACAATCACACATTTGCCACGCGTCCAATTTCTGTACAACATCATTATGCCGAATGTCTCCGGTTGGGCGCTGAAATGAAAACCGCACAAAAGAAATGAATAAATAAAAGCTCATTAATCAATTTAATAATTTGTTTATCGAATCAAATGAATTTCATAAGTGACATAAAATGCTTTGAATAAAACGTGCTGTAAAATAATTTCTTTTTTCAGTGTTTGTTTTACCAAAGTATTGTTATACAGAAGAACAAAAACATGATTTACCATTGTTTGTATACATTAATGCTTTTTATTCTTTTACTTTTTATTTTGTGTCGCGTCACGAACGTCACTAAACAATGCAGTCTCGTATAATAATCAACAAATTATAAATGAAAAATGCTATTTTATCACTGATTTCAATCAAATAACAATAACAATAACAATAATAATCACATTAAATTCATTTATTAGTTATATTCCAAATGACTGTTGGAAAGTAAAAGTTTTTCCTTTTCTTGTCAAATAAATTCGGATAATGTAGTTATTGCTTTGAAATTTAAAAGTTGATACGATCAGATACTGAATATTTAATTTGAGTATATGTATTATTGGTTCTATTGAATTGCTTGTACGTTACTTATTGTCAATATCAAAAATTGTCTGCTGTGCATTTTGCGACAGAGAGAAAAAAAAAATTGTCGATATAAAATGTTTGACAGTCCCAAATGAGCATTCGTTCCGCTGAGATGTCGTCGCTATGCTCCTTACATTGAATAAACACTTAATTATTCAAACGTTTATTCACTCTGTATATCACGAAACGAGACAAGTACCTTCAAAAGTTCACGTAATATAAATAAAAACATATGTGTATGCAAATGCATATACACTGACATATCCAAACTTTGCTTCGAATATAATGAAAATGTAGCTCTTTTTTATCACTTTTACTTGCACTTATCTGCTTTAGTTGTGACGGAAATTCAAAACAACGTAAAGGGAAAGGGAGGCATGAATCGTGTACATGTTTTGCAATTTTCCGTTCTTAAATTTTTCAATATAGTTTTTCAATTTTTCATCAGAATGCAAAACACTCAAACTGTTCAATGGTTTATTTTCTTCGTTCATTTAACGATGCAAACTAGATCTACTTGAAGTTGTTGAGCTTGTGTTTTTATTACGGTGGTATAAGCATTGTGACAGCTTAAGTTCGTTGCAGCATTCTAATAGAATTTCCTAATAGCAAAGCCTTTCAAATAAGTGGATCAACTATCAAATTTGAATATAGATGACACAAGGTTTATTATGTTAAAAATCAAAAAAAAAAAAAAAAAAAAAAAAAATGCACACTATATCGGCACAATAAAATTGAATTCTTCAACAATAATTGCAGGTTTAGCTTAAGCGAAACCAATTTATGGTTTGAAAAACTCATAAATAAGTGGGAAATACGGGATTGAAATTGCCAGCACTTGAGAGAGAGATATCAAAATGTACAGCCGGGTCACTATTTTCATTCATATGATGAATAAAAGTATGTTTTGTGTTTATTATTAACGGATATTAATTTAGAAACGCATATTTGATGTGCAATTCCATTTTTATCCTTGAATGAAAAATGGATATTTTCCCAGTTTTACTCAAAAATAAACTAAAAAATGTGCATCACTTTTAATCCATCCTATTTTTCATTTAGATAAAAGAAGAAATAGCAAGAAAAAAAAAAAGAAATAACAGTTGTGCTTGGGTTTCGTTTGGCTTAAACAATATATTTGCCAGTCAGGCTGACATAAAAAAGGTGGAAAAGCAAAATAAATGTCTATATTTGAATATGAAACAATGCATCACTATTCGTTTGCTCTATTTTTGCAACGAAATACATGTACACATAACCAAATATAGACAGAAACAGAAACAGAAAGAGCAATAGAGACAGAGTCAGAGACATAAAAGAATAGAGAGAAATGAAGAGCGCATGCATCAGGAAATAAAGTTGTCCGTAAAAGGTATGACGCTCACCATCACGTTCAAATGCAGCCAAAAGAAATAGAGGCGATAGAGAGAAATGCATATCGAAACTGTGGCGAACAACAATAAAAACCGTAGAAATTCGAATGGCGAAAAGTGAGTGGAAACAAAAATGAAAATGCGATGGAAACGCGATGCACTTTTTGAACAAACGTAGCAAAGACATGAAAAGTGTGAGAAGGGCCGCACAAGGACTTCCATTGGGGTTTTATGTGCGGTGTGAGTAGCTAGGAGGTGACAGCACGAACCATAACGGAAAATTAAATTTATGGAGAGTTTTTCGTTTGGCATTTGGCTTGAATACGCATATGCAAACGCCAAACCAACGGTCGTCTCTGTATCTAAATTGTGATATTCAGGCCGATGCACACATACGTGAATCTTTTTTCTTTTCAAACGAACTGAACTATTTTAATTTTGGTTTTAGTTTTATTGTTTGTATCATCATAAACATTGTGCGAACGAACGTACCGTGTGTTTCTTCAGCCAAATGGTAAAAACGGTAAATAAAGATTTTATGCGAAAATATTTGTAGCAATTTAAACAATTTACTGGCTCAAAGTGGTCGGTAAATGTTTGAAATGGTTTTTTATATACGCGCCAAGCGGGTAAATTTGGTGCCTGGCCACCCAACGGTGCATCATCGCTATTTCCGTTTTATGAGCATAAAATTTTATTATTTTCCTTCTTTTTTTCTCGCATGAATTCATCCCTTGTTTGATTTTCCACACTTTTCTGAACTCTATTCTTCAATTTACCTCTCTCTGTCTTTCTCTCTCTCCCGCTTTCAGTCACTATCTCATTCTAATTTTCAATCTCTTTTCTTCATACGCCAATCCACTGCCCGGTTTCTCGCTCTTATTCTTATTCTCACATCAAAACACTTTAAAATGTCCGAAGCAGTTAAACTGGAGAAAATTCATTTCGCAATCGTATTTGGTTTGCTAGATATGAGAATAATTTAGTTTTTGGCCATTTTATATGGTCTTCGTATTTCAAGCTTTCTCATGTGACGCTTCATCTACTACAATGAGCCGAAAAGGAACAGCAAGAAAGGAAACAATTGCGCGACGGAATAACAAATCATAACGAAATGGAATTTTGTTGCAGTTTTAACCACGATGACAACAACAACAATAACGACAACGACGATGGTAAGGTAAATTGAAAAACGGACATACTGTAAAGACCATACAAAATGCAAATCTGTGTCAAAATTGAGACAAACCATATATACGGGAACCGCATAGAAAAAGGGCTGTAAGGTACTGAGCAGGTGAGATTTTTCATATTTCTGCGGATAATAATTTCCGTGACAAAAACCAACTGTTATTCGTATTACGTGGGAACGTGCGCAGCATTTTTCTATAACAGACGAATTGCAAACGAGAAAAAGGATCAGAGCCTTCGAGTGTAGCAATACCAACGCTGAACAAGTAAATGAATAGATTGTGCGGTGCGATGGATTTTTTTCTTCCTTTCACAGGCACACGCTAAAAGAATTGAAAACAGTAATTGTTGCACCACTAAATAGGATCACCGAAAAAAACTCCATTGAGAAAATGAATGTGAAATATATACAACACCTGAAGCAGCCGAGCTATTCAAAAATAGAGGCAAATAAGATGAGAACATTGCAGAGTAACCAGAAGAAAAAAAAAATGCTACACAATTCTGTTTCTGAACAAAATGAAATGAAATGAACGCCGAGAGTACAAGAAACAATTGACCGAATGAAGAATGAGTCGAGCGCACCCTAAGAACAATGAAAAGCAAAATGTGAAGCGCGTGTGAAGTAGAAAAAAAAAACGGTCGACTAGAGTTAATTATGGCAAATGGCAAATTGTGCAAACACAACATACGGCACAACACAACATTTGTGTGAGCAATTTAGTTGTTTTTTTTTTTTCTTTCTGTTGTTGTCGCTGTTTTCTCTCCATCGACTTTTCTTGCTCGGCTATTTCAAGTATTTTATTTCGATGCTTGTGTCATGCAACAAAAAACGAAATTCCATTACGAATGAAATATGTTTAGTTGCAATATGAAATGCGCAATGGTACACAAAAAAGAACATACAAAACACTTTCAATAAGCAGAGTGTACAATACAGAGAGTGGGAGAGAGAGAGAGAGAGAGAGAGAGAAAAGAAGAAATAAAAACAACAAGGAGTCACATGGTGGGAATACCTTTACTCATGCATGAGGCGGCAAAACTAAAGCACTTTACTCGCGCCAAATACAACACAAACGGATTGTCGGTGGAAAAACGGAAAAAGCATCCCAACTGAAAGCAATTTATGCAAAGTCAAAACAAATGAACAAATTTCGAGTGCAATACGTGTATTGGTGTTCGATGGAATCCAAAAATTCGTGAAAATGCTGAATAACATTTCGTATGACGATGGAATTTTTGTATTTGTTGTTTATGAGCGAGAATGAGAGCAAGACCGATTGTAAGAGACCGTGTGATTGTTTATTCAAATCTTTTGCGTCGAAAAATTTCACTTTGCCAGAATTATGATCTAACTAAATAATAAATATGAGAGAATTCAAACGAAAGAAAATGGAAATTGCAGCAATTTCGATTAATGAGAATTGCGCGCGCATTCTCGCATTCGCTCTCAACGCAGCGCACTCTGTCAAAGGCGAATAATGGAATTAATTGGAAGAGCAATGGCCCGCACAACGAAAATTCGTAATTTTAGTGAAAGTTTTTCATTTTGTGTATGTGTTTGTGTGCGTCTGTGAATAAAGTATAATTAAACGCATATTACTCAAAATACTAGACTCGTTTTAATTATGAAGCAATTTATCGAGTTTGAATCTCAGGCTAATTACATCACCCCGAACGAGTTCCATTAACGTTTGCCTAATTAAATGTAATTAGACGTACGATTTTGTAGTCGTTCGAATGCATGGCATTTATGATGGCAAACCATTCAGTGGGTTTTGATTCGATATATTTGAACACATGCTGAATTTTCGATTTATTAACCAAAAAGATATGTATATATTGTTGTAAGTTATGTGTCAGGATCTGTGAATAGAAAATAGTAGCAATAACGATGGAAATACCATAGCTGAGCTCATTACTGCGGCAAAGTAGCTAATTGATCCAGTGTACGTTTAGTGTAGTTTGTGTATGTTTAGTCTGACTGATTTTGGTTAATTTATTATAACAAATGGAAAGCAATGCACCACAAATGACGATTATACATTCATTACTTGACTTTGACAGCATATTTCATATGTTATGTCTGTGTTTCTGTTTCTGTTTCTGTTTCAGTTTCAGTTTGTATGGAAATCATTCAAAATGTCTGTATGTTTATACAGACATTCTACATATGTAGAAAGTTTTTGGTTTATTAAGTTGTTCCACTCCAAGGTCATTTCAAACTAGTAAATTGAAAACAATCAAGCGATAATAACTGCGGCATGCTCTGCGATTATGATCATTAAAATAAATGTTCGCTTGTTCATAATTCAAATTGTGCTGTGCAATTGTTGAAATGGGTTGATTTTCAACGGTGTATGATAATTTATGTTATTTGCACCAAGTTATTTATTTTTCGAAAATTGTCTTCATTGTTGTCTAGTTGAAATTTATTTTTCTTCCAGGTATATCCATATTTTCGATATTGAATCGGTTGCTTGGTTTGAAATATACGAATTCAATGCGCTTCTTTTGTTACGATATGTTTTGTGTGCGATTCGCGTACATATATACACATCACTTCAATAAATTTTAATGAAATGCGCACGATTGAAATCCCATAAGCTTTTGAGGTTTCTTTTTTTTAAATACTGCTATATAACCATATATTCCACCAGAGGAAGGATTTTATTTATTGATCTCGTATTGTGCCGCAAGCACGCATAAATACTGAAATGAAGCAGCAACAGTACAAGCACCAGCCGAGCACATCCATGACAGCCTATTGATTCAGGAGATATAAATAAAACAGTGTGCTCAGAAACAAATGAACCGAACATACTCACACACACACACACATATAACCACAAGAATTCAGAGAGGAAGAGAGAGAAAACCTCTGAATAACTGAAACAAGACTGTTTGCTATGTAACTGAGTAATCGAAAATGTTGCAAATATCTGGTGAATGTTTCGAACGAAAATTCTGTTTCATCTGCCTATTCTTTTAATTTTGTTTTGTTTTGTTTTGTTACGGCACTTTTCTCTTTTTTTGCCTTGTACATTTGGTTACCATCAGTTGATGAAATATTTGAAACCAGTTTTATTGTGCTATTTACCAAAAAGCATATAAATTAACATGATACGATTCGCTATCTTCTCTGGTTACCAACAAATGAAAAAAAATACAAATTGTAAAGAATAAATAGAAATTGTTACTGTTTTCCCAATGATGCGAGAAAGAAAGAGAGAGAGAGAGAGAGAGAGAAATGAAATGAAAGCACCGACAATCAGATGAAGAGATATGAAAATGACGACAGGATGTGCTCAAAACGCATAACGCTTCACGCAAAAACAGCATACAACTACATCGCAAACGACCATTATGACAAAATGTAAATTAATATACATCACAAAATGCCTGCCACATTTCTAATAAATGCCATCCTGTCACAAAAATATTATGCTGTATCGCACAATTTGCCACTTATTGTCTTTTTTTGCATCCTGTCTTATCGGACGAAAATGCGACCAAACCAACCCACATTTGCTAAACCGACATACAAAAACCGCCGGAAAGTAAAATGACAACGCAAGAATGAAAAAGAATGTGAGGCAAAATAAAAACGCATACATTGTATAAATGTGATACTTGATGTAAAGTGCGAAGAGAGAGAGAGAGAGAGAGAGGGGGGGGGAAAGGGAGAGGGGGAGAATATGGAGTCGAGCCAACAAAGCCATTGCTAGGTTTAATTTCAATTCAATTTTCGCCTCGACACTGATCGCTCAGCTCGACCGAAAACCGCAATTCCTAAAAATTCAATTGTTTCTTTTTTTCATTTCTGTTTTTTGTTGTTGTTTTATCATTTTATTCGGTTTTCCTGGATGAAAAATGATGTGCAAACATAATTCGCTGCTCTTTCTCTCCCTCGATTCCTGTTTTTTTTTTTTGTCTTTATGTGCCGTTGTTGTTTGGATGAAATTCATTTCGTGTGTCGTTTTTGTGCACTAAGGAAGAGATGAGCTATGTTGACCTGAACAAGGTCCATCTGACAGAAGTGAACAAACATCATCAAGGCAACAACGACGGAAAAGACCTTTGGAAAATAGTGAGAATGTGAGATAGAAATGCTTACAATGAAATGGATCTGTAGTGCATATCGTAATTTCGATCATGTTAGATTTCACCATTACGTTCTCTTTTTTATGTATCATGTTGTTGGTTTTTTTTCCTTCTTCTTTTGCTAAAACGATAAACTAGCAAGTGCGGTCGTTTCACAATTGTTCATCGTCACCATCACATCATCATCATCATCATCATCAATATGATGAGAATGCATGCGCGTGTACGTATGCGTGAGTTTTTGTATACTGAAGAACGAAACCAGCATCGTCATTTTCAGACATTATCACTATATGTATGGATGGCACTGAGGCTGGAAAATGTAATTGTAACCATCGTTTTGTACCAAATGCCATGCCAAACATTTTCTTCTCTTGGTGGTTTTTTCACATCCTCAAATGTGAAGCGAATGCATTGTGGCTTTTTTGATGGTTAAAACTCAATGGTCAACATTGCACATAGAAAATTATATTTGTATCCAGTTGATTTGTGCACACTCGTTTCTCCTCATTTTGTTTTTTTTTTCACGCTCTAATTTCGTGAGCTTTCAAAGTGTTCCATTTTTGTGTTGATGCGATTTAAATCACAAGTCGTGAACTTACAACAAGTAACATTTCCGAGAAAAATCTATGTTGAAACATAAAAATGGTGTTGTAATTCACAAAATAGCGAACTTTTCACAGAATTTCATTACTTAACTGTAACCTCAATTTAATCTGTGCGCGATTTATTACGAATGGTTTTATGAAAAGCGATCACTCACTAACAATTTGTGGAATCGGTAACATGCAAGGCAGTTTTTTTTCTCCGGAAATTGAAGTAAACAATCAAAAGACAAGCGAAATCCTAATAAAAAAAAAAAGAATAATTCTGAACATTTCTGATACAATGAGTTCATTTCGTGCCATGACGATTTAGGTTATATTTCACCATTGCCAAATGCATCAGTCCACAATTTGCCATTTCTATGAAGTATACAACATAACGATGGCCTAACTTTATTTGCGGGTTAACACAGTTTGTTGTCGAGCTCATATCCTTTTGTCTGCTTCGTTCTTTTGCCATTTTTTTCAACGAAAACAGTTTTAATCCTTACCATGGAATTGTTTTAAATTCGTCTGCGTTTTTTGTGTCGTGCATTTTTGTTTTTGCTTCATTCAAAATGACCAACCCATCAAAAGAAAGAAAAAAATTGTTCGTAACTATGAGTAACGGTGTCAGCAAAATGACTATAATTTGAGGCGATTCACACGTCTACCAAAATGGTAAAATGATGAGTGAAACGTTGTGAATGGTTTTCATTTGTGTATGGCACAGGCCCTAAACTAAAATGAAAATAGAACGAAAAACACAAAGAGAAAGACAAAAAAAAATACACAAACGAGAATTGAAATTCAGCGACTCAATCGAGAAAAATCACGAAATGAGTTTTGGTGTGGTTTTTAAAGGAAAAACAAAAAAAAAAGCGTTGGAGATATAAAATGGGTGGATTGCATGACATATTCGATTCACTGATGCTGCCTCAGCTCATACACAATGTGCATTATAAATTGAATGCTTTTTTTTAGTTCAGCTGGTCGAAGTGAAAAGAAAACACGAATCGAAAACGGTGAAAGTACGAAAAATGAATTGACATTCTGTTCACATAGTCAACATAAAACATCTTGCTGATTATGACCTGGTTTGTTCGGGCTGTCATGAATTTAAATATGTTCACACGCGACACACAACAAATTTTTTTCTTTTCTACCAGTCAAAATTCTTCTCGCTACTTTTCAATAGTCTTTATACAGAAACATCATCATATTATTTTCGTATTCCGTGTGCTTATGAGAATACAATAAAAAAGTATACACAAAAGCAAAAAAATATAGGAAAAGAAACGAATGTTGTCCGTAATCGTTTGTTTGCGGTTTGTTCTTGGTATTCTCTAAGACTTTGTTTTATAATATGAGCGCGTTCTCCTCTCTCTCATTTCTATCGTTATGTTTGCAATTCTTTTTCCGCTCTATAAAATTCGATGGTTCTCGCAGATGCCTTTGGGATTCGGCAACGTTTTGCGTATACATGTTCCATCGTATCGTAAAGTCGACGAATTCATTCACTGATTGGATTAAAATCAGATTGGCTTAAACTTCAGCATAGCATTTGCCAAAAGGAAGTAAAAATGTTCATTTTATAATTTCTGAATAATCGTAAACCGATGGTATGAATTGTGTTCCATTTCTAATAATAACAGAAAAAAAAACGTTGAATGTTCTGTTTAGAGAATTTTGGGATATCATTCAATCAAGAGAATGGAAGAGAAAACTGAAATTGCAACAAAAAAAAAACAACATATTGGAAAATGATTGTAATCAAGTATCCATTTGAGTAGGTTTAATGACGATTTTTATTGTTTCTTGTGAACCGATTTAGAATGGTGAATCTGTAAATGACCATTTGCCAATGAAGGAAACAGTGTTAAGTAATCATCAGTTTTTGTTTTTGTAACCAACAAACGACCATAAGCTCATTGCGCGCCGAACCAATCGATTACTTTGCAAACTGATAACAAACGACCAGATGCTTTGCGTCGCGATGATCTGGCAAACACCAATTCCCATTTGGATATCTCAATTTTTTTCTCTTTCTTCATCGACATAACCGTCACCGGCGAAATACAAATAATCTTCGTTCTCTTCCCATCTTCAAATGATATTGTTGAGCAATTATTCGACTGTAATGAGGTTTGTAAGCCATTGTCAATGCCGATTAACGTTCTAAACTCGCTGCTAACATTGGACAAGATAGCCAAAGTCAATGGCATTGTACACATATGACATGATATTATCACCGTCACCACTAAAACCATTTGTTCTTTGAAAGTAACGAAAACAGTGAAAATAGAAGAAAAAAAAAATGGCTTTAGTTGCTTCATTATATCGATCGATTGAGCTTGGGTGAAGAATAACATGTGGCCAAAGAGAACCATTTGCGTTAACAACAAAAACCGTTACTTTTATCCCGAGAGTATTGACATTGCAACGGAAGACAATAAGGCAAATAAACGCTCCGTAAGCAATAAACGTTAACATTTGTTTTATCGCCACTTCAATGCTTCGAATAATCGATCGGTTTGGTCATAAGAGAAAAATCATGCAGAACATTTCCATTATTCGATTCGTTGATAATTTTACTACAACACAAAAATGAGCCAAAATAAGAAATCGCTCAAAATTGTATTCGTCAATTGAATTTTCATGCATGAAACATGTAAAACATCGGTACCACTTTTGTGATTTTATGAGAAAAAAAACCGAAGAAATATAATCGAAATATTTATTTGAATCACTTTCAACCTTTTTTGCACCCGTCTGTAATAAATAAATCCAATTAATCTGCTTTGGCAGAAGGTAAACTGTGTCGCAATAATTTACCATTGGACTAAAGACTAAAAAGCCATTTTCTCGCCAAATAGGTATTTATATCACAACCGGCGTACCAATCGCCGTTTATCACCTAATTATGTGTGCTTTTTTTGTGTTGGTCACTTTTAACAACGACTTTATTTCACCAAAATACTAATTCATTTTGTGCAATACACTTTCCAACTATTTGGAGGCAGTGAGCGCACCTCACTGTAGTCAAAAGTTAAGTGGATTTAAGACGGGGCATTATCCATATGTTGACTCGAACAACACCAAAATATATACAGGTCATCACTGTTATAGCCACCGTATAATATCGGTAACGGTTACGGTTACTTTATTTTATTTATTATACCAAAATATTGGACTTTGCCCTCTTGACTATCTAATTTATATGAAAAATCGGCTTTATTAGACCATTCGCTGTTGAATGCCGAACAACGGACGACATATCAACGTAAACATGTAATTTCATAATAAATTACATTTTATTTTCACCATAACGTTTCGAACCGATTCGAAATCGAAAATCAACCGAAACGATGTTAAATAAATAAATGAAACACCTTTTGCTTTGGTTTATTTCACATAACAAGGCGGACTATTTCCTACAGATGTTTTGTACGGTGACACATATTAATTGTTTTCATATGTATATTACAGCATTACACATTCTCATAATATTTGATCATTTGTTTATTTTTTCAAGTTGATTTAGTGATAATACGAATATTATTAGTTCAAAGAAAGAACTTAATTACGTTTTCAAACTTTTTGGTTAGAGTTTCTAGTAAAACTTTAATAATGTTTTCCAAAACATGTTCGCTATTCGTGTGTGTAAGATTTGCTTACAAAAATACTCGTACACTTACAAAGCATCATTAAATGTAATTAAAACTATGTTAACTATGAAAACTTCATTTTTTCCATTGCAAACTTTTCTCCCAATATCCTGAACATTCTTTCAATTGTGATATAATCACAACACGTATGTATACTATTTGGAAAAATAAACCGCACACTTAATCGATACTTTAGTATTGCTCCAAAAATGTTTAAGGTTTTCACATTGTTGGATCACACACATTAAAGTTGTTGTTTTTAGAATAACTTGAAAACTGTCCACTATGCAATGCACACCCAGCTACTTGAAATGTTCACCGAAATTCTTTCAAATAATGGCTCAGCGGAGAGGAAAAAATATTTACGAGCCACTCCTTATAGCATGCATTTTTTCTCTCGCTGGACAAGAAACACATTGCTTTCGCTTGGAAGCCAATTTGAGTTGTGTCGTTGATGCCTTTGGGAAATCATAGACTCATAAATTCGCATATATGCAAATATTTTTGGACATTCCTTTGAAATTTACACAACCGTTGGATTTTGATTTGACGGATTCTATTTTTGCATTTGCTATGATCCAGTTTTAATGAATGACTGAGGCGAGTAATCGAGCGGGCTTCAAAAATTAATAATACACACCGGATGTGTGCATGGCTTTATTTTGCAAAAAAAAGAAGCAAAACAATTTTTTTTCTTCGGCTTGTCCCTTTTTTTTTGTTATTTATTTTCGGCTCTCTTACGCTCATTCTCTTTCATGCGCGTTATTCTTTTTGTAAATCGAATTTTTGTCGTTTGTACATTTTAAACGGAATCGACGCCGTCAAAACGGAAATTGTCGCTGTGAATTTACGCCTTTCGAATCCGGCCGTTGAATGCAAAACAAGGCAGAAAAACAGCACTTGAAGCCGTTTATGCAATAAAAACCTTACCTCTACCAGCCACGCTCACTTAAAACGCTGACGATATACAGAAAAACAAAATGTAATAAAATTTTTAGAGGACACTTAGGACAACTAGTATCGAGTTGTGTAGCAAACACAGAGAGGGAAAAATAGATGAAAACCAGCATACCAAATAAGAAAAAAATGTCCGCTTCATGGTTGTTAAAACGGCGAATAAGCTCTGATATCGAAAAAATGGAGAAAAGAGGAATGCCATTTTTAACCCAGCTTCATGAAAACGGAACTATACAAATCGGATATGAATCAAAATAGCTTGGTCGCAAAAATTATAAGGCATTTTTTTTATCATCCACATTGTCGTCGTCATCGTCATCGTAGTTGGGATAAACGAAGGATAAAAATCGAATATGAAAAAAAATTTAAATATATAATTCCCTACAGTTGGTAATCTGTGATGTTTCAAGATCCGATTTAAATTATATTTTATGCTTGGGTTTTATTTTGTTGAAATGTCCAAAATCATGATATGACAACATTACTTGATGATGCCAAACAACTGCATTAGATGCCAACTAATTTTTTTCCTTTCTCTATTCCCCCCATTTATTCTGCACACACTAACGAATAGTATAAAATTCTGTTATAAATGTTGAGTTATTATTCGTGCATTTTCAACTTTTTTTTTCCAGTCGATAGTTTATATGTTTCGCTTAACGATTATATCACGACTTGAATAATTTATGGTTTGTTGTATGCATTTGAATGGGATCCGGTATACTATATCTCAAACATTATACCAAATTTCAACACAATTGCTATCATAAAGTTATGCATTAACTCATTTGCATTGTCAGCGATGGCAGTAAAATTCGGCTTTGAAATGGGAGCATTTGTTGTGCATCTTTTTTCTTCAAATTGCATATAAACATTTTTTTTCCATCCTTTGTTAAGCTTATTAAAGCCAAGTTAAAGCTAAAAATAAACCAAATCGATTCACAGATTTATGGCGTCGAGTCGCGTGATATTATGACTCTTGTGCGACACATCGCTATATTGTGTAGTGTAATCCAAATTTTCCAAGAATTCTCTTAGCAACTTTGTGTATGTGCCATATATACAATTTCATTAAATAACCATTTTTACTGTTACTTTACTGGAAAGAGAGAGACGCAAAAGAAAGGCTTACCTTTTCTGCAGAACTATTTGAATAAACTAATAAGTTGTTCAACATGCAGATAAAGTATGCAAGTTTGCGACATAAAAACCATACAATTCATTAATATTTATCCGTATAATTTACGATGCGAAAATATGCTTTATAAATGTCTGGGAAAAAAGTTGTCGCTCGATTATGTTCATTTGGCGTTCATGATGCGTCTTAGGTGGTAGTCGCACGCGAAAATATTCACTTTAATAAACTAGTCAAAAGTATTTGACATTATAACGACAATAATGTTAACGTACGTTAACGAACATTTATCCATTGGTTGAGTCTGGTTGATTTGGGCCACACCAAAGATTCGAAAAATTAAGTCATGCGTAATTAATTGCATTAAAAAAGAAAATAAACGACCCTAATCAAATATTAACAATCAATCACACAGACAAAATGCTCTAATACCATAGATAAATGATTATTATCCCAATGATAGAGATAGATAGAGTGAATTTTGTGCTATTGGTGCGAATGAGAAAATGAACACCCGGCTGATTGTATTGGCATGCTCAACCATCCCAAAAACTTATGGCAAACAATTGTACAAGCGTAAAATTAATACTATAAACAGATCTGTCGACAGACACGAGGGCAACCATCATGGCTCCTCGTCCTTGCACGCACTCATTAAAAATGTTCAATCGTTACTCATAAATGCTACACAGTCAATCTGTCTATATGGTAAAACGGTGAATTTTCCAAAATGATGCAAAGAAAACGCATAACCGTTTATTTCAAATGATGTCGCACACAAAATGTTATCAACTTTTATGGATGTGCATATGATGTGAAATTTAAGTGTGTATTAACATTTTGACGAAACATCGAGCAGGCACATACAGAGATCGAGAGAGAGAGAGAGAGAGAGGGGGGGGGGGGGAGTTGCGAAGAGCAAAACATTTCAGTGTCATGGCAATTTATCCAAACCACATATCGTCGATGAAAACGAGTACCATTAGATACATTTCATTTTCCATTTCCAAGCCATTCGTGACTGTATTGTTAGAGCCGTTCATAAGATTAGTGAATAACAACAACATGCGTAAAAGCATGTTCAATCTATATATACACATAGTGCTCATTACAATAAATGGCATGACAACAACTAAAGCACCTAATTGTATAATATTGAACTGAATTTTCATAATTGCATCATAAGCCAAGGCTAATTTACATAATTTTTCAGAATTAGGGAAAAAAACAAAAATAAATATCTAATTTCAAAATTAGTTCCTTTTCGAAATCAAATTTGAAGAAAAAAAAAATGTGAGAAAATTACAAGAAAGCATTGATATTATTTTCGGGCCATTGTATACCTGTCCATTGCGAAAAGAGAGCAAACACAAAAATCAACAATGGAGTTTTTATAAAAACAAAATATAAGAAAACACAATGAGACAGAGCAATGAGATAAAAGCTAACAACAAATGACAATGACATAAGCTTGAGTAGAAGCGGTAGCTTTAACGTACGCGAGCAAAGGCAATAATAACAAACACATTATACTGTTCATATCATAATAATTTTATTATGTGTACTGTTATGAAAATGGGGTAGATTTTATCATTTTCATACATTGAATTTAAATGTATTATGTGAATGGCAAAAATGGAAATGGAAATGGAAATGGAAATGGAAAACGAAAGAATGAGAGCAAAAAGAATAGCAATGATGATGCTCTTTTCTCCCAATTTTTGCTGTTTGTCTACTTAAAATATACTTTATCTTTACATGTACTCTTCTCTCAGAGTATGGAACGTGTGCAGTGCTCCATTTTTTTCCTTCCTTCCTCTTCTTCTTTTTTTTTCCCTTCATCTTCTCAAAGACTCAATATGACCAAAGATGTTGTCGCTCCGAATTTTCATTGTCACATTTTCATTCGATGTTACCATTGTGACATCAAACCATTTCACCAAATTCGCATTTATTCGCCGTACATATGATAATGTAATCTAGGTGTGTACAAGTGAATGGATGACATGTTCACATTCAAACACTCCGAAAAATGCTCAAAATACTATGGAACAAAATGACGAAAGAAATAAACTCGAGTGCATTTCAGTTTTTCTCCTTTTGTATGGTTTCGTTAAAAAAAAAAAATTTCCACTTTCTTTCCCTTCACTTCTTCTTCATCATTATGATTATGTTCGGTTCATTCTTTGAGCATATTTTATGTATGCGATTCTTACCGAATGATACTTTAACTAGTTCGGTTAACCGTATACCTCAGCATATATCGGCATTTGTTGCGAGGATAATGTATTCTATTGTGCTTCAGTGCAAGTCGATGGATAATATTATATGAAAAAAGAAAATCCAAGAAATTCAACAAACAAAAAGAAAAGCTTCTGCTTAAAAAAACGACACACAACGAGTGTTTTTGGCAAAGTTTTAGCTCTTGGCTGACCGACTTTCAGTGCTTTTTTCTTCTTGTATCAGCAGAATCAGCAATGATGTGCTTTGAATTCCATTGAGACCATTAAAATTTCATGCTATTCATTCGTGAATTTTGCTTTGTGTCTGACGTAAGCCAAAGAGTGTAGCATTCTAAAATCAGCCGACAATATTTATTGGACAAACATGAACATTACTTTTTTGAATCATTTGCTTTTCTACTCTCGCTCTCTTATCGCCGAAGACCTTTTTCAAACGAATTTTTCATCATTTTCTTTGTAACCCAATGGTGGCTAATGAAACACATCGTATACCTGTTGTTGTTAAAATCTATTCCATGTGTCTGATTGAATAGGCGATTTTCTAAACTCTATTTGATTGGGGGTAACCAATGAAAAAGTTCACAATACATCACATAATTTGGTCAAAGTAACTGTGAGACAGTAGCAACTATAGATTGTGAAACGTGAAATTTGGAAAATTTTGTTGAACAATGAACGACAATCAGCCATAACTAATCAATTCATATGAAAGTACAACAATTTTGATAGAACTGCGTAATAACATGATTTTTTTCCTCACTTTTTTTGCGTTGGGGTTAGTTGTACAATGTACAACCTACACGGTTAAATTCGTGTACAATCAGACTCGCCTATTGAATTATGAAACGATGAAAAACGACCATATTTCATTGGTTGACAATGTAGAAGTAATAAGTGAATCAATCGCATGTGGAAAGTGGCCAATTTAGTGTGGAGAACAAACGGATCATAAATTCTTTAAAACATATGCTCCTTCTCTATTGAACTGTGTGATAAAGGGGAGAAGAAAAAAAAAAAACAAAACGCATTCAACATGACGAAGAAAATTGACTCGTTTGAGTTTTCTTATGCTCACGCTCACGCTCATATTTCGAACGTAAAAACGTCCGTATTCAATAAGAACTCTCTACTTCACTCCATGGATTTCCTTCCGTTTTTTTCTTCTTCTTTTCTACTTGATTCCCCCTTTGTATTCGCATTCATTCTCTGGCTTTCTGTTAACACTGCGTTTCATTTTTCATCGATTCACTACTTGTTTTTTTCTCCTTTGTTCGACTGAAGTGATAAAATAATAAAAAGCGATTTTTCACTTTGTAGAAAACAGTCTCTCGCCAATACGAAAGAAAATTCAATGATTTACGACCATTGATATTTTTGCGAATGGCATTGAATCAATATCAAAAGACGAAGAGATGGAATGAAGTCGATTGCCCTTCTTCTCAGCTTCATGCGGTGTATAGTAAGCTGTCAATTTTCCAATAAAATTGAAAATAATGACGCAGAAAACGAACGAAACAGGCACTCTCTGCTCACAATATTGCTCCTATTCACACGTTTCTGCCCACTTACTCGTTTAGCGCCCATGATAATGGCGCGGATCGAGAAAAGATGAAAAATTCAAGTGAAACTCCAATACATTATTATCATGCATTTGGCTTATGAATGTTTCTGTGATTTGCTTGTTCTTCAGTTTCTCTCTCTCTCTCTCCTCTCCTTCTCTCTCTCTCTCTCTCTCTCTCTCTCTCTCTCTCTCTATCTGTGTCTCTCTGTGTGTGAGTGTGTCTGCGATTTTTGTGCATAAAATATGTTTACTATATTGAGAGTCGGCATTCAACAGAATGCTTGATTTTTCATATGTATTTCAGCCACTATCTTGGCTTCGTGAAGCGAAACAAATTTAGGCCATATTGGCATTTTCTCATATTGTTTTTTTGCTCGAAATTTGCCAACAGCATGAAATCTGATATGAAGCTTTCTCACATTTTCGTTTCGTTTCTTTTATGTCAAAATAAATTTTTAGTCGCATTTACGTTACGAATTTTCACATCAAGTGATCCATCCATTTCTCATATCTCATTCATGCTTTGTGATTGTGTCAGTTTGCCGTTACAATGCCATCTTCCTTTCCACGGTGCAGTAAATTTTCGATGTGGATCTTTTTCTTTTTTCTGGCTGTTTGATGCCTCAAGAGAAATGCTCATTCGTTATTTTCCTCCTTGTCTTTTTCTTCCCTCTTGACTGTACCACAGATCGATGCACAGACAAGACAATGTCACGATGTTCGTTTTATGTAACATGTATGCAACTGAATTGAAAGTTCCCTAATATTCATATCATTTTGAAATAGATTGAGAGACAAGGAAAATGATGGTGACTTATGTGACAATATGTGACGATGTACAACAACACGAATGCAAATCGAAAAGCGACGACGAGCCGGAATAAGAAAATTGTTTAAATTCGACTGTGAATATGATTTCAAATGCGTGTTTCTGGCAAAATTACATTGACAACTGTATCAGTGATGATGGTAAATCGTCAAACGCATTTCGTACATTTTCGTCACAAATTTTATACAGTGCACGAATGGAAAAAATCGCGCTCATGTGATACTACAGGCTTCATCATACGTTTAACATTGATGAAATAGAATTCTCTTGGTATGATATTCAATTGTTTCACTCGAAATCTCCTCTTCGATTTGAAAATTGGCGGAACGAAAATGGAAGTGGGAGTGGGAGCACAACACACGTGAACTGCTTAGGTATTATGTCGTAACTGTTTGATTCGTTTTCACCGAATTTCATGTAATATTTGAAATGGAAATTGAAAACATAAAGCTTATTGAGCAAACGGGACTGCATGCTGGGTGAGATAATTTTAGAGTTTGTTCAACGTTCAGATATAACAATAACTTTATACGTAAGACATGTTCTGCACCTTTTGAAAATTGTTATTTATGTATGACAGTCAGAATGATGGCTTTGGTAATTCATATGTTATTTCATGGCGTGGCTGAGGCCGTCATCGTTGCCATTGTTATTATTGTTGCCATCGTCTTGTTTCTCCGGAGTGTTCGTTGATTGGGTGGAATCCATTTTGGTATTGTTTCAAATATCATTTCTTTCATTCGGTTGTTGTTGCTGTTGTTTTTTGTCGTGTCAGATAAACTTTCCAAAGGCATGTATCAAACTATCTTTGAATAGAAATGTTGAGTCGATTTGAAGTGTCTGCTATTCACCAATGCACACATTTGTCGCTCGCAGTCAATTGTGTCAATTTCAAATTTAAATAAAAAAGAAAAAGAAAAAGAAAAAGAAAAAGAAAAACTGCCGTACATCAAATCCCAAACGATTCCACAAGCACAAGCACAAGCAGAAGCATCAATGGGGAAAGAACTTGCATTTTACAAATTTTTCGCACACTTTTGAAATGCATCGAAATGAAAATAGTTATTTGTTTCGCAAACATTTTTACTATGATCGCAAACGCAAATGTACACAGAAACTCTGTTCGTTTCAGTACTGATGATGGTACTGCTGCAATTTTTCAAATCAAAATCGAACTCACAATGCGTTCTCAACATATTGCAATGTGGCAAATATAATGGGAAAAGTTATAAGCCATCCTCAATTTTGAGTGTCATCAACTTTTGTTTGACACTTTTTTCCCACACTCGTTCGCTTGCTCCCTTGGTCGCTCATGTTGTCATTTGCAATGAAAATCGATTTGACGTAGCCCGTTAAAACGTTTGGAGAAAATGTTATTCATTCCAATAAAATGCAGCACATTTTCCAATCATTTCACAATGGAAGGCATTGCGCATTAAATTAGTTGAGTATCAATTAAATTAGATGTTAAATGAATGCATATATACATATATATTTTATCGACACAAAATGAGGAAACATCGGAAACAAGAATTGTACAATGCATTTACGATATGCTTTCGCGAGAATAAATGTGATGATAGCTGAATACATTCATTGAATGGTTCAATTGATAAGATTACGCCCGGATTTCCGTTCGTATCAATGTAAAAGAGACAGACAAAGAGAGAAAGAGAAAGAGAGAGAGAAAGAATGAGAACGAAAGAGGGAGTGTACGTGGCTGATGCAATGCACACACACACACTTCGTTGTATGCATTACAATTTGAATTCGACAGCCATATCGGAATATCATCAAATATTGTGCGCACTCAGTTTTACACTTTAAACAATGTTGACAATTCTGCATTGGTTTTTGTTGGTTTTATATTTTCCAGTTTTACTTGTTCTCCTTTTAGTGCATTGAATTTGGGTGCATGTAGAAAATGATTTGATTTCTGTCGCTACCATTTTTCATTTGAGAACACAAAGTCACACTGCAACTCGAATCTGAATAGTGAATAAAAGTGTTAGAGGCATAGAAAGAAAAAGAGGAAGAGAAATAAAAACAAAAGCAGACCGACAACGAGTAACGCTTTGAAATAATCAAACGAAAACTGGTACAAATTTTAAATTAAATATGGAAATTTTTGCTGAATTTTCACATGTCGTAATGTTTGCGAAAATTCTATTTTTGTATCCGACTGACTGTTTGTTTTGGCAGACTGTTTCCTTTTCCTTCCATGCCTGAGCTGTGAATGCTTCAAAAATCTATGTGAGAATGAGAGGAAACTGTTAGTAAGTAAAAAGTTTTCCTCTTGAAATTTGTGTGTCTCTGTGAATGTGTTTGTATCTGTGTGGATTTTTTCATCCGTATGCTAACTGCTTTACAGGATATCGTTTCATTTAGAACTGTGTATTTGAATGCTTTTCTCCAGCTTTTTAGTATGTGCTAGTTCTTTCCTCTTTCTCACCATTTGTCATAGGACTTTCGTTTTGCTAGTTTCTACTGTTACTGTCACTGATTCCCGGTAGTTTCACAAATTGTACACAGAGCACCGAAAAAGTATTTTGATTTGATGGAAGCAATTTGTATTTTTCAGGATTTGTGGGTATAACAACCGCAAATCAACCGTCAGCCAAATACAAAATGATGGCAATGGGAAAAAGATTACAATTTTTCAGCAACAGCAACAACAACAGTCGAAACATTTTGTTTGTTCAAACTGAGGGAGGGTTTTGTAGATATGTTGTTGGTGCTATTTCAACTGTTGTTTGCGGTGAATGCCGTTCTCAATGGTGACGAGCATATGAAAGAAAAACGACAAAATGAAATAAATAATTTAAAATAACTCATAGACATATGCGAAAGACTGGGATGCAAAAGGAATTCCGAAAAACGGTTGACACATGCAGATAGCAGAGACTCTCTGCCAGAGAGAAAGAGAGTTTTTGACTTTTTTTTTCTTTTCCTCTTCCCATCTTTCCCTCTCTCTCTCTCTCTCTCTCTCTCTCTCTCTCTCTCTCTCTCTCTCTTTCTATACCTTCTGGCTTTGCATCCAGTTTTCTTCTCTTTCTTCTCCACTGTGGCGAAAACATTGGGACGAGAAAAGACGTATGCGAAGAGGCAGCAAAACCAAAAGAAAGATTGGAATGATACACAAATGAAATTGAAATGAAATAGCAAAGCAAATGCAAAACTTTAACAGAATGTAATTTGGATAATGCATGAAGGGAAATCGCTTGAAACTTTTATCAATGAGAAAAAGTTTTTTTCGGTTTGTTTTTGTTACTTTTTTGGCTACCGTTGCGGCAAAATATATATATATATATATATTTATACAGCGCATACGCTGTAAAATGTGAAAGCATCAAAATACTTTGAATTGTGAACAAGAATAGAAACAGCACTGATCTATACAGGGCAATCGACGTAGTGGCAGTTGAATATGCAAGGGCGTGAATTATAGTGCTGAAAGAACCGTCAGATAGCAAAATACATACATTCACATTAATTTTATGCGATACACAAAGAACCACCGAGAGATAACACATTTTCAACAAAAGCTTCACTGTCAACCGGGATTTAGAAACTACAATCTTTTGTGCTCTCACTCACATTTCCCATTCCTTTCACTCCTTCCGATGTCGCTGCTACCGCCGCCGCCACATCATTCGGTATGTTACCAAAAACCCTTATTGAGCCATATTCGAAAACTAGGTGGGATTTATTTATTGAATGTGTTGCTGCTCTTGGATGATGGGAAAATTTTTCACATAAATAAATTTGAGTGTTTTTTTTATTTCGTACATTTTTTTTTTTATCTATCACAAATTTTTGAATACTTCCCATGCGTTTTAGTTTTATTGCTTCTTTACATCGTTGTGGCCAAAGTCAGTAAACCCAATTTGTGTCAATTGGATTTATGCCTATTAATTTACGAAACATCAACAAAACTTTTTCAACTCAATTGAAAACTTTCCTACAAATCAAATAATTGAGCTCTAGTGCTTCGGTTACAAACCATGCATGTATATTCAACATTCATTTACATTGTCAATTGAGTTATTGATCAACGAATGCAATTTTGAAATTGATTATTCTCTCATGGTACATGATTTATGTTTACGATTATTCTCTTCGGGACATTTTTTAAATTTGTTTAAATCGTAACTGAAATTGATACTTTGAATTTCAATCGATTGAATTTGAAATTAACATTTTCTCCTCATATATTCGTTGGTATAAAACAATTGAAAAAAAATGAATAAAATATAAATTATTAATGTCATAAATGGGTTAAATGAAAAATGAACCGTTTCCTTCTCAATTTGTAATCCTGTGAAATAAAAACGAATTCGTTATCTGTATGGTTTAAAAAAAATCAAGCTCTATTCTTACAAACAAAATCATTAATCTTTTATGTTATCTAATGTCATTTTATCACGGAAAAAAGTATTCAAAAAGTGTTCCACATTCACTATACCAGATAAATTCTAATACATCAAATTTAAAAAAAAACACACACACACACCAAATGGATTAGTGATTATCAAGTTGCACTTAGTAGAAAATCAACAATTTTTCAAAACACAACTTTGCCATTTTCACTGCTGATGATGATAACATTGGCTGATGGGTAAGCCTTTTTTCTTCCTTTATAAGATTACGAAAACCTCTATTAATTTAAAAGAAAACGAAAAACTCCAGGTAAAATGGATGAGCAAATGAAAATCCAAATAAATGTGTGACATTCATAAAATGTCTGCTTTATTCATTCATTCGTTCATTCGATAGCACATTTAGTTCGTGGTTTCGTTTTAGTGTTTGGTTGAACCATATAAACCTTTGATGTTTCAGTATCATTTTACTTAAGCTGGGTTTTCCGCATGCAGCGTTCGCATTGCAAACAAATACCATTTTGTGGGTACATGTAATGGGAAAAAGGAGAATTGTCACACAAAAGGCCAAAAACGATACGGTTAAAAACATCAACTAAGAATTTTTGTCAAAGAGAAGAGAAGATAAGATAAAACACAACAAAAACCTTCGGTCGTTTCCATTTTTCAAGATTATTATTTTAAATCAAAGGGAATTAATTTCATGGCATTCATTTAAAGTGAAGAAAACGACATTTGCCCGAATGACCGAGCAGCATAACTGAAATTTTGCACTGGACAGACAAAGAAATTGAAAAGACAACGAACCATGAGAAGCGCCAAAGAATGAAAGCTAAATGAATTGTTCAATTACCTCTATTTTACCATCGTCGTTAAATCCATGTTGAATGTTACTTTTCAATCGAAAATCCACACAATACGCTTTAAATTACGGTTAGGTAATTTGATTCGATGCCATCAATTATTCATATCATCTTTTGATATAAAAACAATAGCGTATCGACACAGCGCACCCATAAAAGATGAACACAAACGTACGGCAATGATGATAAATTCAGGCTATTTTTGTGACTAGAAACAAGGTAACAACGGAACAGTCAGCTTTTTCACAAGGCATCTTCATTCCATCTTTAATTTGAAGTTGGTTTTTTTTTTTTATTTGAAATTCACTAAAAACCCACACGTGTAGTAAAAGTGAACAATAACAATAGGGTGAAATATGTTGAAAAAAATCTTTATTTTCATAAATAAAATAACAAATCTGACGGGAAACTCAATAAACCTGTTCATATTCTGACGAACGGAATTTTCAAAACCATCTTTTTAATAAACAATTGCTCTAAAACCCAATTTCGAAAAAGGGTACTTTTTGTAGGACACCATTGTCCAATGCTCAAAATTGTTGCATTTTTTTTCCTTCAAATTATTTTATAATAACAAGTTTTCAGCCTTTTTAAACTTACTTTTCATCTCATGCATGGCTAAACACATTGAACGCATATTCGACACAATTAAACCGTATGAGGTGGCTTGATTAAAATTTTGGGTCAATTGCATATCATTTTCATTATAGTTGAATTTTGATTGTTTGGTATTTCAACGGTTTTTTTTTCTTGTTCTTTTCATCGAAATTTGTTTGTGGGGCCAACCAATTTAAATATTCATTTCGAACTTCATTTTACAATTGTCCTTAAGCCATTAATGGCTTCGTCGGCCATTATCATATACTAAAATATGTTAATGTAAAATTGCTTTGATAATATTGTATTGACTGGCTTTCAACGTCGCTTCGCTTTCAATGTTCGTTTAATATTTTAATCGCATTGCTTTTATAATAATACTTTTTTCTGTATTTTATTTAAACATTAATTATTTATGATTAGATTTGCTCAGCAATTCCATACTTTTAATGGCTTGCAGTGATTTTATTTTTTTTTTTTTATTTGGTCTCAATAGTATTTTATTACATTCGCATATATAAAAAAGGTATTTTCGAAAACTTAGGACTGAATCTAAGTGAAATTGAATGGAATGTGTATTAGAGAGTGGAAAAACTGAATCGCAATCCTTTTTAGTCTAATTAGGATTGAATGCCATTCAGTAAACTGAGAAAAAATTGAATGCATTTTTTTTTTCTCTTCATTCAGTGTTGAAATTTGCGCGGTCTTTTGCAATGCTTCATTCGTAAGAGGTTCATATTTCAAACATGCGAAAAACTCTCGAACAATGTGGCAAAACGTTCGAGAAACCATCGCTGGGTAATTGAAAAACCGTTCATACCGCTCCTCTCGATCTCTGCAGTATACTTTCTTATTTCCGATGGTCGAGATTGCCTTTTTTTAGAACATGAATAGTGACTAAACCCATTTTTGTTAAATATTGTGAGAAAAAAAGACCATCGATCGAACGGAAGAAATGGCGCAATTTTTCTGCTTTCAATTTATTGATTTATAGACTGTGTGTACGACAGAGGATTCTTTCAGTGGCATTCGAGGTTTTCACAGTGGCAAAAAGGCAAACGCCAACCAAATCACATAGAAAAATGAAATCTAGGAAAGATTTGACTAAAGAACGTTGTATATATGGAGGACAACAGACCATGAAAATTTATAAAGCAAAAATGTATTTCTGAAATATTTCATTTGTCGCTTATTATTGTTACTCACGTTGTCGTAAAAGCATACAAAATGAATGCTGGCGATTGTAAATTTAATAAAATTCAAAGTGTTTCACGCAAATATGCTTGGCGCTCGATTCAATTTCACTTGAACAAATATTGTTGAAAAATTACCCAAATCCAATTCACAGACAAAAGAAAAAGGAAAAAGGAGAGAGAAAGAAAGTAAAACCCATGAATTTTATTCGAAAATATCGACAGGAGTCAAAGCTTCTATCGCTCGTATGTATGATTGAATGAATGAGAGCAAATTCAGTGCGCTGTTGAACATTTTAAACGAACAGTACTCCGTTCACTGAAATGATGAATAATAAATTTGGGTATAAATTCTCGTCACCCAGTCACCATTCCGTGCCAGTCACTCAATGAGAGATGAATTAATTAAAAAAAAAAAACCTGATAAAATTTTCAAACGCGTATATAAAATTATGCTCGGATACTTAGAAATATAAAACGGTACAAAAATAGGGGATCGGTGAGGTGGAAAGAGATAACATTTTCTGATGTTCCGAAAACAGTTGAGCAAAACGGAAGGGAGAAACTTTCGTAGTGAATTACAATGAATATAACTGGAAAATACATTTGGCTATTTATTAAGTGTTCATCGAAATTAATTAATTATTTAAGATTTAACGAATCCGCGTGCGTCCGTTCCGACTTAGGCATAACAAATTGCTGCTAGCATGTTCAACACCTCATTTTGTTTAGTTGGATTGCCGTATTAATAACGTAATATAGATGAAACATATTCAACTCATCAATGACGAATCTTTCATTATTGTTATAACTATTATCTCCACTGGTGCTGCTGCTGAGTTCTGAGTTCACAGTTTACCATGCCTCCCACTGAATTGACTTTTTTAAAAGCACATGCCGATCATAATAATAAATTTTCAGTCGAGGATACAGTTTTCCTGAACGTCAATTGGTTCGGTAGTCAGTCCATAAATTTAATCATCCCGAGTGGAATAAACGCGCGTAGCCAAAACCAAACTTCCAAATGCGCCCCATAAATCCAATGTATATCGAAAATGGTTTGCAACCGGAACCGATGAGGCAACTGATTTTGTTCGGCACTCGTTTATAAATGAAGCGCAAAAAAAGCGAAATGAATGCCGATTGGAGTCAAAGTGTATTCGCAATATTTATAAATATCGAAAATGAAGTGAGTCAGTTTGAAGTGAAGCTAACAAAGATTTATCCGAATAATTAGTTTTTCAGGTGATCAGTCCCCTTTTCTTTATACTTTTTTTTATTTATTTCTCTCTCGATGCTTTTATTCTTTTCCATTAAATTTTATCCAGCTCTTTCGCTTTCGCATTCTGCACTTAATTCTTTTAACACACATTGCTATTTGCTTGTACAAAGTAGAAGAAGAAAATGCGGGATATGTTCATCGTTCGAATTGAAAACGATCCTAAACCTGTGTATTAACGTGGCACCAGTTTAATAAGAATATCGTTTTTGCTCGTTGAAGAAAGACACTGTAAGGTGAGCGAATGAGCGGAAAGTGCTACGAAATAAAGGATTTCCTCGGTATATTACCGTGAAACTAAGCTTTTCTCTCGCTCTCTTGCTATCTCCCTTTCTCTATTTTCATCTTTCTCATTTAGTCTCTTTCTACTCGACTCTTGTCTATGCTAACAGACTTTCGCACGGGTATTTATTCGCCGTAAAATATATTTTGCTTTAGCTATTGTCTTGTTTTTCTTCATGTTCATCGCTTGTTTGGTTGATTGTGTTTTGTGTAGAGTTTTTCGTTAGACTTTCGTTTAAGATCTTTTCCGATGCAGAATTCACATGCTCGCAGCGATGTATTGCTGTCGATAAATGTGGAAAACCTGAAGTGAGGTGCGCTCAATTGTTGGTAAAACAAAATTTATAGACACCATGTCGATGAATGGCTTTAAGCCATAGCAGTTGAAAAGTTTAGATTTAAGCCAGCAATGCTATTAGTTTTGATTTTTTTTTTTATTCGACTCTATTTTACGTTTTCGCATATCTTTTCATCTCGTTTTTGTACAAATACGCTCTCTCTCTCTCTCTCTCTCTCTCTCTCTTCCTCTCTCTCTTTCACCATATGCATATATGTGAATGTATGCGAGTGTCTGTTGATATGGTGCAATCACCGGAACACACGATCCTCAAGAAACGTAATTTAGAGCATTTGCGGAATTTTAAATCGATAGATGATTTCGGCCGCGCCAATGAGTACTTACTATGTGCAGTACGTGTTTGCAATTCGCTTTCTCTCTTATTACTTTTCATTTTCGCGTTTCTGGTCTTACATTTCTTCTTCTCTTTATTCTTTCGCCATCTCACTTATGCTCTCTAGCTCGCTCTTTCTAAATTTGTCCCGTTTAATTTGTTCATAGCGAATTTCTATCGCTCTCATCGCGTTCAAAACTTAGTATATTACGTTTTCTGACTTTGAATTGAATAGACATTTCATGTTCGTAACGCTTGGTATATTCCCGCTATAATATGGAGAGCAAAAAGAAAAACCCATAGCGCTTTTGTTTCAAATGTATTATATTGTTCTGATTTTATGTGATTAATTACGGAATACGCTAAATGTTCAATAAATTCATGATGGCAAATCGACTGCTTGCGAGAGGGTTAAAAGTGTCGGCACACGGTTAAGTGCCAAACTTTATTTTCCAGTGTATATAATGTTTGCCTTTCTGTACTTGCTGGTTGTGTGACGGCGACAGCAACAGTGGAATTCTGAGTGTGTTTTTTTTTTGGGAAATACATATTTCAGGTAAGAATGAGCAATGTATATTACGTCCATATCTCATTTGAAAATGTCGGTGTGACGGCAAAGCCAGTTGGTTAGAGTGAGATAATATTTCTCAACTGTTTTGAAAAAAAACCTACTGAAGAATATAAACGATGGACGATTCAGCACCATTCTCAGGTACTTAACGTGTATTAAGCACATTTTGCTCCTTCAAAAAGATTAACCAAGTTAAGTTGGATGATATTTTAATGTCTTATCAAGATTTTTTTTGCACATTTCATGCTCAGTGCAATTAGTTTGGACAAGCGGCTATGGCAATATCAGTAGTAGCAGCAGCAGCAGCAAGAACAGCAGTACAAGCAGCAGAAAAAAACGTGGAACTTGATTCTGGCATTTCGATGGATTAAAATGATAATTCAGTCAATTAATTTCGGTTTTAAATATAGGCAAAGCTATATGGATACATGTAACAATACCGATGGGATTGCAAAAGGGAAACCGAAACATTTAAGCAATGAACTCACCAGATACGCATAAATTATTTTATGTGTATTCGATTGGTTTCGTTATTGTGTATGTGCGTGTGTCTGTGTCTGTGTCTGTGTCTGCGTCTGTGTTCATTGGCTCATTTCATTTAAAGTGGAACATTAATTGCATCATCCAGTTTGGTGCTCGTTTCGATGCTCATCCAAAGCACATTTTCCACTTAAACCTGTCTATTTATCCAATTTCAAAAAGTTTTTGAATTTGACAAGAACAGTTACATTTTACTCTCTTATTTTCTTTTACATTGCTTTTGTGCTTCGTTGATCGCATGTAACAAACTGCAATTGTGTGATGTGATCAATGTAATAAGGTCGGCGTTATGTGTAAAAATCTCGTTCGAAAAATGTTTATTCGAAAAACATATTGAAGGTGCGAGTCGACTGCTGATGAAGTGGTTCATTTGTGAATTGAATTTTACGTTCAACGAATATAAAACATCAAACTTCGACCAAGAAATTGCACAAAAAGCCAAACGATTACGTTGAATTTCATTTAATGCTTATATGTGCATGTTCCCGTGTATGGATGCGTTTGGTTGGCTGTGTGCGGTCAACTCATTAGCTTCGATGTACCGTGTTTTGGTCAGGGGCTTTTCAGCTTTATGTTTTTGAATAAATTGTATGCAGACGATGACGCGTGAGGCACTAACATACTAAATGCCTCCCAGTGTACGGGTTTGAATTGGCCACACGCAACAAAAGCACCATACACTAATTTTTCACCAGTTGGCCGCTGTGAATAGTTAAGTTTGTAATCAGTTAACATAGCCGTATGGTATGTGGTCACTGGTCATATATCGAAACACTTTATCGTATGTAAAAATGAATTTCCATTTGAGCAAAGTGAATTTATTATACACTTGAGCATTTTGGCTTAATCTCACGTGCTCAGGTTATCCGTTTATGGACAGCAAATGCAAACTTTTACTATGTCTCGGTTTTCCCCTCATTCTTTCTGTCCTTAATACTCCATGTCTCACTCTTTGCCTTTCTCTCGACTGACCTGTTCCTAACTAATTAACATTGTCCTTGCAACGCACATTCAAGGTAAGTATATTTACACAGTTCTTCGATTATTCGTGTGTACTGACGACGATGTTCAAAACGCCTCTCATGTCAATAGAGAGTGAAGTTTTTTTCTTCTCTCTTTTGATATTTTGTTGTCCTTCAACAATTTTCATTAATTTTTATTGTTTCCCGTTGAATGAAGGAAGCACTTTATTCGTGTTTACATTCGTGTACAAATTACTGGAAATGTTTGTGTTTATGAAATTTAATTGCCGAAATCTCTAGACTATTCGCTTTTCTGCGAACAATGTACGGCGAATCCTGATTATTTTGTTGGACAATTTGAAAACTTTGGTGCCGCATTCAGCTCTGTGCCAGTGGTACTGCTATTGCTATTGCTATAGCTATTTCTACTGCTCTTGTTGGCTGTTGCTGAAGTGTATATTGCTACTATTGCAATTGGTGTGTTTTATTTTCATGCGACGTATTTGCTTCGCTTAAAACTTTATCACAACATCAGTTGCGATGTCTGTGTCAAATTGCATACTTTATTTTTTGAATCGAACGTTCTCACAATGTTGTTGAAAGATGAAACTAACTCAACGAATGAGTTGTTAAATGCAACAATGAAAAGGATTTTGTATGTTTCGTCGTTGTTATCCTTTGGCTCCCAGCGATGCCACTCATCATTTTCTCATTCTTCTCACAGCACTTTCTCTTTCTCCTTTCCTTGAAACGCATTTCTTCCTCACAGGCATCGGGATCACATTTTATTTCGTCTTTTATGCAACACACCAAATAAAAGTCGAATGAAAAAAAAAAAATCGTTCACTAAAACTCGACATTTTTCACTCGATAGTTTCCCTTTTGTTGTAAAATAGTTATGCGTTTGCTCAGGAACGAACAAGCGAGCGAGCATACACTTCAATGATGGAATGATGCAATGAAAACGAATTATCTAAAGATAAATAGAAAACAAAGCGCTGAGAAGCTACACAAAAACACTATTGTATATCAAAGTTTTCGTTGAATATAGCGAAAACTGCCATAGTGTTGAGTGCTAACAACGACTGCAACAATGGGATAACTAGAACACTGAAAAATAGTTAAGAAGAACAGGTAATTGAAATTTTCTTTCTCTCATTTTTTTTTTTTTTTGCCTGTTTTGCTCCCTACCCGAAGCAATTTTTATTATTAAGCATTGTGTGCAATTCATGTTGTTTATTTCTGCTGTTTTTGATTCTTTCATTTGTTGCAAAGCAATGAGTTCACGACAAACAAAAAGCAACATGAAAACAAATGCTCAGAGAGAAAAACTGATAGAGAGAGAGAGAGAGAGAGAGAGAGAGAAAGAGAGAAAGAGAGAGAGTAGCAGGCAGGCAGAGATTAAGAGAGAATGAGAAAGAAGAGTGGGGAATCGCTAAACTGAAAATCGCATCAAGTGAGTGAATGGCAGTTTTAAGTTTCGGCATACAACATACGGTTTTCAACTGAAAGCAATGTTTCAATACATGACAAAAGTCTATATTGTTTTGTCGGCGTGATGAAATTGTGTTTCACATTACAATTGCCAACGGAGTCGTTAAAACTTCTTTTGGAAAAACACAATCAGCCTGGCGGTATAACATAGGCTGGCAATTATGTCTAGCTCTCTAATACCATGCAGGTTTCGTTTTATTTTCCGCAGAACCTATTATTAATAAACACTAGGAGAAATAACTATCTGCTATAGTATCTCATTATATATGTGGTTTTTGGTTTTTGGTTTTTGTCTTCCATATCAATGATTGTGTTTTGTTCAATCGTTTTTGGATTAAATTTTGCGTTCTCAATCGTGGTATTCAATTTCGTGAGCTTAGATATTTGATAATATGAAAAGGTTCGTTTTATTAATTATCTACCATCTTGTAAATTCAATACCTTATAATAAAAAACCTAGATTTCTATTGTTGCCATGACTCTTGAACAGCTCGAAATCAGTGCAATAAAAAGCATACAATTCAGCAATAATCACCGATTGAAATTGAATAGAATGTGTTTCGTTCGTGAAACCGAAATCGCAACAACTTTGTTACAGAAATGAGCACACAAAAGCGAACTTGCATATAGCGTTGATACAAAAGAATCTAAAGATTTTGAAAGTATTTGCCAAGTGGAAGCCATAAAGAAAATCAAAAGGGAAACATACATACAAAAAAAAAAGAAATGAAAAGAAAACAAAACAAAACAAAACAAAATGAAAACCATTAAATAAAAGAAATAAAATGTTTCGTGTTACTGTTTATAACCAGTCAACCAATAAAGAAGCAACGTTCGCTACTGCCGCAGTATTGCAGCATTGAATGAAGTAAAATCAGCCGCTTGAGAAACAAGGAAAACAACAACGTTGATCTAAATGAAAAAGAGATGAAAAAAGGCAAAGAGATAGGGGCACAGAAAGAGATGAAAAGTGAAAAAATAACAGTAAAAATAAACAAGAAAATGAAAGTAAGTACACGAAAGTCGAAAGCCGAAGGAGATACGGAAATATATCCGATATGAAGATTCTCGCTCCCACTCCCATTCGATACATACACAATCTTTTATATAAATTGTGTATTAGAAAGAAGATCTCCCCGGTGAATTAATGATCTCCATTCGAGATTTATAGTTTGGGCTAAAATGAAATATTTTTTTTTTTTTTTTTTCGTTTTTAATATGTTTCAGGTTGAGCACAGTCCACTGGTCTTTATACATACTTAAGTGTTTTGGTTTTGTTTGCTTACTTCAAACATAGCATAGTGTAGTATGTAATATTGTTTTTGGGATGGCGATGGGATAAGGAGAAGAAAAAAAATCTTTATGATTGCGAATGTATGTGTTTAAATGAACTATGAAAATAGCATTTTTACGATTCAGCGTAAGTGTTTTTCATGGAATGTTGATCCAAATAGAATTTCGACTCGTTAGCTCCGACACCATCGTATTTGAAATCCGGATCTGAAATGGCATTTTATGTGTATGAGCACAGAGAACCGCTGTCGAAAAACATGAAATGAGAGATATGGGAAAAAGGTTTGTACACATTTCACTTTCTATGAAATTCACTTTCGTACGAAATTTCACTTAAAATCACCACAGCCTTCCAAGATATTATGAGCTATGGCTTGTATTTAATTCTGCTTAAAGCCACACTTAAGGTGCACAACGATTGACATAAAGCTTTCATTTTCTTTTACAAAAAAAAAAAAAAAAAAAAATTCTATTTCCATTAGTTTTTACCGATTAATCTTGGTTTCAATCAGAATTCGGACAAATCTCTAACACCATTTACTGTTGTATTTTAAAACAGCAATCAAAGCTTCAAATCCATATTGCACTCGAAAAATGAAGCAAACAACATTCTCAACAAATGGATTTATATTTGATATTAACGGTATCTTTACACCAATAATTTCAAAATATCGTATTATTTGTAAGATCAGATCCACTATTCTGTAATGCTTTGAAAGCTATTGCAAATGTGTGCAATTCCCTTTGGATCTGCTTCATAACAATTCCACTTTATTTGTATTTGTAGGTATTTTGTAATGATTTACTAATGTGTATGTAAATGCTTGTAGGACAAATACGATTGTGAGGTCAAATTAAAAACTGTTTAGGAATAGAAATTTTATGTTCCCATAATGTATCAATTTAGTTTTCTTACATTTTATTGTTTAAAAAAAAAATGATTTGATTTTGCTTGGAATCAGTTTATCTTACAAAAGAAAGCACGCCTTACGCCTTGTTTAAATCAAAATTGGAAAGTTTCATTTCTCAGGTCAAAGGCAATTTAACACTGAATTAAGCATTCATTTCAATCGTTTAAAATAAAAACCTTTGCAAATTGAGTGCGAATACTGAAAATGGTTATAAATATTCAAAAATGTCGAGAAAAGTTTTAAATTCGAGGAAGCTACTTGAACAAGTGCTTTTCTTTTTAGCAATTTTCAACTTTGACGTTTTCATCTAATTTTTTTTTCCACAGGTTTGTAATCAAAATGCCCGTTGCAGACATCTGAAATGATTTTCTCATTTTTGCAAATTCGAATAAAGCAAGAATAGCGTAAAACTTACAGAATTATCAGCTTTTAAATTAAATCGCTCATAAAAATGTAACACACTGCGTGGGTAAAATTGGCAAATGATTTTACAATGAATTACATGTTTCAACATTTTAATGAAAAGTTTGAGAAGATAATTTCGAAGAATGGGCTGGTTTTGGCAATCCCATTAAGGATAACGAAAGTGTTTTACCATAATTCACAAAGTCAGAAGGCAAACAAAATTGGGCCGTGAAGGTTTTATCGGTTGCAATGCACCACTTTAATAGAGCATCAATTGATGCTTTAGACAAAAGTGATTTTTGATTGTATTTCTGATTTAAATGCTGACAGAATGAAAGGTTTTACTACAATCAATGAATTTTAATAGGCGTACAACATTATTTTGGGCATCAACAGGAGTTATAAGGATTTATTAGGCATGTGTTTGTGGTTAAAATTCTTTTGAATGTTAACAATGTTGCCCATAGATGGCTAATTTACGTAAAAACGGAAACATTACATGAGAACATTCACCAAACCGGATGTAGTAGTAATTCTGTACGCTGTAACGATTTAAAGCTTACCCCTTCTCTTTGATAATGCGTTCAGGGCCAAAACTTCATTGGGAAATATGTGACATTACGATGTTTATGTGATCACGTATTTGTAACGACAAACTATACAAGTACATGTAAAGCAAATATACATCGCCTTTGTCAACATTATCTGATCTCGATAGTTTATGTCAATACATTGTATATAAAATGAAAGCGCTTACTTGAACACAATTTCCAACTGCATTTGCATTGGCACAATAAACAGAACAGGATCTTTTGCTATTCAAATGACTTATGTGGTGCATCATTGAGTTGTATGTTTGAAAATGCATTGACTGACTAACCGAGGAAAATCGAAAATGTATAAACCAAAATCTCGTGGTGAAATCAAACACAAAATGATTTGCATGGAAAAAGGATAATGATTCATTCAAACTATTTCAATGATCCAATTAATCACAAACTATAAAACAACAGGTGAATCTATTCAAAATCCTTGATTCATAGTAAAACTTCTACAAATAGTAATTTCAAAATGTGATAGTAAATAGTATTTAAATTTGTTTAGAAGAATATGTAGGTGTGAATCACTACTTTTAAAATGTCAACAGACATTAAAGATGAATTGTTTCAAATGTTGTTAAATGTTAAAAGGTTATGACTGAGAAACGTTCAAGTGCAAGTTTTCATAAAAAAATATTGGAGGATTTATTCGGGAAATAAAATCTCAAGTTTTAAAGCTTTGCAGGTTTAAATCAAAAACGACAGAATAATAAATTTTAAATCAAGTTTAACATGAATATCGTAAAAATGTCTTCTAAAAGACCTTCAAAATATTCCACGTAATAAGACATTTTTAATGCTAAAGTATTGTTTTCAGAGCTTCTGACCATTTATTGTTTATCTTTTGAAAAATGTGTTCCGTAAAATTGGTATAAACAATTTCTCAGTTTCTATAAAATAAATTCATTTTGCGTACGTTTTTCCGATTTATCATGCTTTTCATTTACAATTTTGAAAGTGCCACATAAAGTTAGCATCTTTCCTCGTCATTTGGTTTGAAATTGATTGGTCGTGAAAGGACAATTTTTTTTCTGAACAAAAAAAAAAAAAAAAAAAAAAAAAAAACAGAGTGAAGCAGACATCAGGTAAGCACACGTCTGCTACAATTTCGAACATGATTCAACGCACTCAAAAGTCAAAATGCTACCGACGACTTTGATGGAACATTTTTGCTTGATTCTCTTCATCGTTTATACTTTGCTAATGATTGATACATATAGCTCAAGGTAGATCAATTAGAGAGCACGACTGAAGCAAATTGAATGGAAAGGGTTCACGATGGTAAAACAAATATAAATTAAAGCTTGACAATCTTTTTCCAATCACTTAGAGAATGGGTGCTTATTGCTAAATTGCCATTGAGTCGTTGAATAGTCGCTCTATACACACGCTCGACTTCACAATCGTAATGGTGTAGTTGGGGCTAGCAACTGGGGGCTTTCAAGTAAATCGTTCATATTTATTTCAATCAAGTGATATCGTCTGTGTAATTCCCTCTTTCTTGTAAACGAATGACCGATGATCACACTGAGCCCGTTCCGCCAGCAAAACACAACACTATGCAATATTTATTCTATTGGCAAAGCATCAATGTTGATTGATCCTCAAAAAAAACCTCATAGCATCATACGATACGAAGGCTGGTTTTTTTCTTTTCGTTTTCTCTTTATTGCATATTGCATTTGATGTTGTGCATGGCTGGCGAACGTGTGGTAAATATCATGGCACAACTCGGAAGCTATTGCTTTTGCTGTTACAGGAGTAGTAGTGGTACTAGCAGTAGTACAACACATAAGTTCAGAGATGGATTTATTGAATTCGATGGATCTTAAACATTTTTCAATGCACATCTTTACAAGCAACCATTGTCTACTCTAATATACGTGTGCATGAGTGTATGTGCATATGTGTGCATATGTGTGCATTTCAGTTTGCAATGTCGTTATCTCACACTGTACGTTCCGCTCATTCATCGTTATTGTTTCGACTGCAATTTATATTGTTTCCATGGATATTGATTTTGTTGCGAATCCCCATCGTTTAAACCAAGGTTTTTTTTATGGTTGTTATTTTTGAGTTTGCACACTCATGCCAAGTGTAGCGACTGCTGATGGTAAACAGTCGTGGCTTCGTTATATTTCTTCTTCGTGGCCCCTTTTTTCTATCTGTTACTTTTCGATTCATTTTTTCTCGGCTCTAGCAAAGAATGCCATGAACAATAGACGTGGAATAAAATTGCGAAAACAATTTCACATATTTTGTTATAAAGTGGAGAGAAAAAAAAAACAGAAGTTTAATACGAAGAAATTTGCACACAAGTTTTGAGCGAGTTTCCATGTGAAAAATGTACCATTTTTTCACCCCTTTATCTTCTGTCGTTGATATTTATACGAATCTGTTTAAATTTTCTATTAGAATTAATATTGAAATGTGCATGGTATTTTATAGAACAAACATTGATGGCTCGGCTAGTGGTTTTTCTTTCAATTGCTAAATATTTCAACAACGCCAGACTTTTCATTAAAAATGAAAATAAAATTTGAAACAAAACTGCTGGATTATTTTTGCTACGATCAACTACGTGGTTTGCCATGAAATGCTTTTATTTCTTGCTCCATTAACAATAATAAATAAATTTGACCTTTTTAGCAATCAAGTGAGTACATTGCTTATGTAATCCTATTTTTATTTTTCATTTCATTTCATTTCATTCTTCCGGCAACCGCATTATAACAACTTTGCATTTTCATACTGAACCGACGGGAATAATATTAAAGAAGAAAAAAATGCTCCAGTTTCTACTTAATAATTCTTTTTTTTTTTTGCTTGAGTCTGCGTCGATACTTTTATTGAGTCATGTTGTTTGTATCGAAGATGAAAGTGTTTTTATGGTAAAAGTTTTGTTGTTACACGTTCGAAAATTGTCTATTATTTATCTAGGAATCGAAAAGGACTAAAATTCAATAAACTGCTTCAGCCAAAATGCAACTTCAAAATACTAAACAAACAAGAACGTTCAAAAGCACGACCATGGAATATCAACAATTGAGAGTGATGAAAATGGGCCAACAGTTTTGAATGAAAACGAGTAAAAAATAAGCACGTATGGCTGTTGAAAATGAAATCCAAAAAAAGTAAAAAATAAAATTGACGTGGAGGCAACCAAGGATCAAATAAACAGAAAATCTTTTATTATCTGCTACTGTGAATCACATTCACACTGAAACTCACACATCAAGAACCAAACGATTTATTTGTGGCATTTCTCTCTCATTCCATCGCTCTCTCTCTCTCTCTCTCTCTTCTATCTATCTATCTTCCATACCATATTTTTTGCGTTTGCTTTTCAGTTGTCACTTGAAATGGCTGGGTGACAAACGGAAAACAAAATAAAGGAAATAAAATAACATTAATTTTTTTTCTTCAACGGGATTGAGTTTTGGTGTTGGCAAGGCGTTAAAAGAGATGAAAACAGTGTGTGAAAAAAAAAACCGAATAAAAATCCCATAAAGAATCATGTTTTCTTGAGATAAAGAGAAGCGGGGAGAAGGAGAGAGAAAAAGAGTATGTGTTGTTGTAACAACATATCCTAAATCTGTTTTTTATGTGATTCTCGTTCAAAATCTCATCTCGATCGCTCGCCTTCCAAAAGCGGCATGAAATATCTAAGATTTCACATCTTCGCCGATTCGCATCAATACTTTTCGCTTTCTTATCTTTGTTTGTTTTGTGATTCTTTCTGCAACATATTTTTCGTGTCACTCATTCCGATAGCTATTCTATTTCCGTGTCTTCAATCAACTCTATAACACATACGGCCGCAAGTTTCAACATACACACATACATATAGATACTCGCATATGCACGCATACATTTTATGCGTGAATTCGATTTGCGTGTTCTTTGTATTTTTTGTGCGTTTTTTAATACTGCTGCCACAGCACACAACTTATGACGAAACGAAAAGTGAGAAAAAAGAGAAAAAAAAAAAAATGGAGAAGGAGTGTACGACGCTTGTTTATTCAAAATGGGATAACGCATAAATCTCGAGAGAATAACGAAAACGATATATTTATTTGTTATCGCCTATAGGCTTCACGAATATTATTTTTATTACGACATTACACCTTTCATGTTTCATGCATGTTTTCCTTCGTCACCGAACTTTTTTTCGTTTTGGTTCGTTTTTTCGTCCTTTTTTTTCGGCGTGCCATGAATTTACCTCAATTTTTGTCGTCGGTATTTCACCGCTTGTCATTTCGGTCGGTCGGTTTTGTTCGTTTGATATCTCCGATTTTGGTTCATATTTTATTTTCTTGGTTGAAGCCACACAAGTTCACAATACCGCCAAACATGCTCATGAAAAGAACGGAAAGTGACAATCGGAAAAAGAGCCGACAAAAAAAAAATAAATATATTAACAATACATATAACAAAAATCAACAGCGTAACAACATAAAACAACACAAGGCTACACAAGATGACATATTCATAACATTTGTGCTGCTTTTATGCAGCATATGAATATTTGAGCTTTACATATATAGCAATAAACTGGTGACACACAACCATCATCATAGTTGAATAATAATACCTTGCAAAAAAAAGAAGAAGCAAAAAAAAAATTGTGAAGCAAAAAGAAACAATATAAATTTGCTGGTTAAACATAACTGATCCATTATATGAGACATAAAATTGTTATTTGTTTGCTCGCACATTTTCGAATATGAGCTTATTATTAAAAGTTCGCACGTGCAAACTGCTCGCTATAGAGGCTAAACAACGAATATATGCTCTCACTTTTATTCCAAATTGTGATATTTTTATTATTTCTTCAGTTATCTCTCTAACCGACTTTTCAGCAAAGTTTCAACAGTCGTCTTCACCTTAAGCCAAAGCAACAAGAACTGTATCCGGAATATATTTTAATACGATGATATCTTCTTCAATTGCCTTTTATTGCTTCGATGTCAATGAATATTTATGTTGCTTTTGATTTCACTCATGTTGTTGTTTATCGGCCAAAAGTGATGATGAAGAAGAAGAAGAAAAAAAATAATACGAAAGAAGAAATATGATTATTTTATGGAATTAACTGTAAGATCAGTGGGTCGTGATGTTACCAAAATCGATTGTGATTGTGATTGAAGACACGTGCATCGATATAAATAAAGGATAAAATGTCAACCATTTGTGTCGTGCCATATTTCATGAATGGTGACGCATTGAAAAAGGTCGAAACTGACAGTCGTGCTTAAATCCCAGGTAAAATGAAGTCATCATTTCAAAATTAGATATCGAGTCTGCACTTTAAATGGCAACGATTTTAAAATTTATGGTGACATTTTGTCGATTGGAGTTAGGCTTTGGCTCATCTCATTCTCTATCTATCTGCAGTAACAGATTGGAATGTCTAGTTTTTGACATTTATGTGCAAAGCCATCGAATAATGAAGAAATGGAACAGTAAAATAGAAAATGAGCGAAAAAGATGGAATAGAGATAGATTGAATGAAAAAGAGAGAGAGAGAGAGAGAGAGAAAAAGACAGAAAGAATTAGCTCGTTTGAGATAGCGACAAGTTGTAGAGGCGGAGGTGTGAATAGAAGTCTCGATTTGTATTACACCAAAAAACCCAGAGGAAGAAGGAAATATCCACCAAGAACGATAGATTTTTGCCATTTTACAAATTTCCAAGACATTCATAAAACGAATATTGTCGACGAGAGAATCAAAGCGGAAATGTTGTTTGCTGAAATGTGTCAAGGCAGACTATGCTTATAGTATATGCAAAGTATAGATAAAAGAGAGAAACGAAAGTATCAACACCTCGACGGTTGTGCGGGAAAATGTGGAATTGGCATTTATAAAATTGAGTTGATGTGCAAATGGTTAGAGAATATCCTGGAAGTAGACAAACATGCACAAATGCGAAAATCCCGTCGAAATGTAAAATGTAACTTTTGAATATTCGCTTTTCTTTTTGCCACGAAAAATTGATCTGGCCTTCCTCTCCATCTTCTTTCAAATGTAAATTTTCACCGTATGGCATGTACCCCGTGCACCATTTTTTTTTTTTATTTTTCCGTTTGCCTTTTTTTTGCAACATTCGAAATGAAGATATGGTGCCGCCTTTTGCTGATTTCCCATTCATTTCCGCTTCACAGTTACTTTTTTGTCAAGCATCAATCGTAAATTTATTCGAATTCAAATTTGAGGTTTCCAATCGTAACCATCCAAGGGGCATTCCATTTAAATCACATTGGATTGAAAAATACGATGTAATCGATAAAGCAGTTCAGAATTGATGTCAGCAACTCTTAGTTGAAACAGGAAATAATAATAATAATTCTTACATTTTAGTTTCTTTCATTTTGTCAGTTAACGTAGAATTTTAGCATGCACCATCATATCATAACTTTCGATGAACGAAATGAAATGAAAATAAATGTTTGAAAAGCGAAACAAAAAATTTGAAAAAAGTTAATTTACCCATCTCCGATTTAACAAGTTAATGTCTGTCTTATTGATGCATTTTGAAATTGTATGTTGAAGATTGCCCCTTGAACTCAACATACTGTTTTTGCTTTAAAATGTGGAAATGTGTGAGTCATTTAATTTTTTTTTTTTTCTGTCTGGTTTCAATGAATAAATGATCAAATAATCCACTAACAAAAAATACGCATACACGTATACCTTTTCATTTAAAACTTTAAGCCTTAATATAAATTCCTATCTCATGAATGGTCGAATGGTAACTCATAATAGATGATGACGAAAAACATATCAAATTAATGGGTTGCATGTTTTTTGGTTTTGCAAAAAAAAAAAAAAAAAAAAAAATAAAATAAAACTAAAAAAAGAAACGCTACTTCAAATATATCAACTGAATTATTTGGCTCATTTTCACACGTAAAAAAATGCACGACATTTGCCGACATTTTCACCATTCAATAATGTCTTTGCCATTTTGTGACTCACATGCTACCCATAAGCTCTGATCGAATTAATACTTTAATCGTATTTCGCATCAAATTTACGCCAATGTATTTTATTTCACAAAACATTATATATATGGCAATATAGATTGTGCCATTTGTGTTGTAGTTGTTTTTTCTTATTCTAACTAAATGGCAATAACGAATAACTACCCCCCATATGCAACCAGTACATCACCGCACAATACTCTCTCTCTCTCTTTCTCTTTCTCTTTCTGTTTTTCATTTTCGCATGGATTGCGGTGTGTTTTCCGTCTTTTCAGCAAATTTCGTAATATTATTGTACGTGTGGTACGCACGCGATATATTCATTCTCGATTCAATATGGTTTACCCGATTTAATAGCATTTAAACCGAAAATGAAAACAAGAAATATATAGAAAACGAAAACGAGAGGTACAACAAGGTACACCGGCACCAATGCCACTACTATTCGAAATATAAACTGCACACGGCAATCACAAATACTCTCACATTCATACATACACACACACACACACACACAAGCACACAAAGTTCGTTTGGCAAAGAACATTTATTTTTATGATGATATTCACTTGTTGTTTGGCATGTATATGTAATCATAGTAGGGTGCTTTGGTTAGATTGTATGCGGATTGGCCATTGTTAACTATGAACTGAGTGAGTGTATCGACATTGAGTGCTGTAATCGCTTAATTGCATGCCACATATTTTTCATTCAACAATGGCAAAAAAATAATCCGCGCTTCATTCAGCTACCCTGAAGTACTTGTGCGGTCGATTTTATTTATACGCCGCTTATTTTTTTTTTCTCATTGTTGCGCTCGTTATATTTTAATTCAAACGCAATGAAAAAGCTTCATTTTATGTTGAACACAAATAAAAAAACATCGAAATTGTACACGCAGAATTGTGTACAATAAATGAAATAATCCACCGACGATCATTGACAGACACTCACACACACGTGCGCACACACACCTTTAAGTCCCGTATTTTTGCGAAATTCACATAAAAGCAAACTGAGAAAACTCACTATCCAAATTTTGTTTTATTTCGAAGTCAAAATCCTCAACTTAAGCGTATTTCGTGGCGCTTCAGTTGAACTCGTGGATAATATTTATTGTCTTTCATGTATATTGTATTTGTGTGCTCATAACAATAAATTTTGTTGGCCGAACGGATGCGAGCTTTTCGTTTATTATTCATAAATGCCTTTCGAGAGAGAGAAAGAGAACGAGAGCAAGCGCGAGATCGAGAATGAGAATGAGAAAGAGCGAACACGTGAAATAAATATGCAATTGTATTACAATGCATACGAATAAAACGAAAAATATTCACTCTCTTTTGTTGCATGAAAACCTTTTAAAGTTAACAAATTATAAAATATTAAATTAAATTAAGGACTCGCAATAAACCACTTGCTATGGTCGTAAATGTGAGTAGTTTGCCACTAGTTTTGGTTAAAAGAACCATTTCATTCTGTCTCGAGATGTTTTGGAATTGCTTGAGATGCAAAACAGATCATGATTTAGGGTTCTTAATGTCTCTGTAGTATAATTTCTGTGCCGTTTGCCTCTGACTTTCAACATGGAACAGACCATCGCAACGCCATTAACGTAAAGAAGCAGACCATTGCCATTGCCACTGTAAAATGTATTATCAACATTTCCGATTTATTACAACCTCCCTTTCCATACAAAATTCGCGTATTATTGCCTGTGTATCGCTCACATTTTCAGTCGTCCGTTGTGGGCTCAGTCAATAAATTGGTCAGCGGGAGAAAAAAATATCTAATTAGCGGAATTCTGGCGTTTTTTTTTTGTGCTATTCAAAATCATTTGCGATGGAAAGTTTATTATCAAATTATTTAGCAATTTGAAATTGTCAGATTTCATTGCGGCATACCCAAAGCATGTAATTTTTACCCCCTGCTACTGTTTTTACTGTTTGAATTGTCAAGGTGTAATTTTGTTGTGAATTATTACAATGCAGCAATTTAGTACACAATATTTTTTCGACCGGTGTTGGTCGTGTTGTTTATTTTGCCGTGTGCTCTTTAATTTTTCAATTCATTTCATTGGGTAATACAGCATGTGTCTATCGTGATGATGACATCGCCATACATCCTACACGCCAACATACAACAGTCGAGTGCAGAGGTTGAATAAATCCATTCCATTTCATCCAATTTAAAATTCAATGGCTTTTGGCTTATGCATAATGTGATGTGAGTCATTTTCACATTGTTCATCATTGGATATGAACAGTTCTGGCCTCATGGAATGCAATGCGAGAAAAAAAAACACCAGCCACAAACAACACAAATAAAAATAGGAAAAATAGCACAGGTGTAGTCATGTGCAAAATAGTTGTTTCATTCGCATGATTCACTTTTAACAATTAGTTTTTTTGAAAGGTTATCAAGAATGAATCGATTTCCTCTGTCAAATTGAAAATTGAAAAGAGTGGCTCTTAATTGAATTGCGTCCATTCATTTTTTGTTGAAATTTCAGAACGAAAAAAAAAGATGCAATCAAATAGGTTAAATTTTCCTTTTAAATTAGTCCACACCACAAATATTGTTCATCGAGCATCATAGCAATAATTCTCTTTTTATCTGCCATCAAGTGACATTTAATTTTGTTACATTGAAAAACCGCTTAATTAAACGAAAGAAAAATGTTTTCCCTAATTTTTGTTGTTTTTGTTCGCTTCATCCGAGAATGATGAGGCTCTAGAGAGCGAAAATAAATGTCATTTTTTTAAAAATAAATTTTCACTTAAATTAGAAATAGGTTAATGGCTTACCTTTTTCTCGTTAAATATAGACGGTGCTAATGAATGCAAAGAATCTAGCTGGAGAAGCGTTTGTCCAAATGTCGCAAGTATACACACATACACACAATGGTAACGAAAAACTAGTCCGAATGATTGTTGAACAAATGTGCCTGTATTATTTGGCCCTTCTTTTAAATGCTTGCCTCAATGTAGCTGGCATTTTAACGAAAGTACGAGATAGAGAAAAGCTAGTTCTTTTTATAGTTGCCTTCGCTTTGTTGACCTAGTCGTTGTCGTCGTTTAAAACCCAAGTGTTTTACATTGATGCAAAAGCGTTTCAATTGGGATTTGTCTCAAGTGTTTTTACGATTGCATTGCATCAACAACAATTTTCACGATTAACTTTTTTTATACTTTTTCTCCCCAATCTATGTATGTATATATGTGGTTCGTTTCTCTCGTAACTTGAAGCACACTGAACTTTAAAAACCATCAACCTCAATGTCATTGCTGGTGTACAGATTGATTATATCTTCTTAAAAACTCAGTTCTGCAGAATTCATTTCTTCTTCTTCTTCTTTTTCGTCTATTTTTTAGAGAAAAAAAACCTCATTCAAATCTTCACTTTATACATTCAGTTAAGTGTGTATGGGATTTTTTGCATTAGTTGATTTTTTCAAATACAAAAACAATTTCGACAGTAATTTATTATTGCTTTTTGATCTAACAAAACCAAAGAAAATCGTGCAACTCATATAATATGGCCACTGCACGAGTATTTTAGACATTTTTCACACGTCAAACTGAAAATCTGATCGCACGTTTGCTTCCTTGCAATTTCTGATTTTTCTTTTTCTCTTTCTGGCAGTTTTTGTTTTCTTCTTTCATTCGTGTTCAGAGTTCGTCGTCGCACATTTTCTTCAGCACTCATTATTCGTCCGTAAATAGGATTTTACTGTCGCATTTGTACTTTTTCATTCGTTGTTTGGCTACGTGATCGATAAGTGTGCGTCTTTTGCAAATTTTCTTTTTTTTTCTCTTCTCTTTCTATTTCTCTGTTTTCTTTTAAGATTGACTTTAGGTAATTTTCAATATGTATTTTATTTTCGCTTTTGGTGGTTGTGTGCTTGCTATCATTGCACTGTTATTGTTACTGTTACTGTTTTTCCAACGTTTCTGACTATATTTTGGTAGTTGATATTCATCGAGAAAATGCGAAGAAATTTATCTTCCGTCATTTGTATTTTTGCACGGTGGCCATGTAACGATGCGAAAGAAAATTAATTGAGATCGATGTTTTTATATGTTTGTCTGTGTTTTTATAGCCATGTTCATCACACTAAGATCATTATTCATTTACACTGACATTTATATATTTATATCCAATCAAGACGATGGAAATGTGATTCGCAATGTAACGAATGTGCTGTATGTTGGTAACATGATTTCACCTTGAATTTTAGTTTATTCCTCGTCCCATTACCACGAAAAAGAAAAAATAACGTAAACCACAACACGTTATGCACACACTATCTATCTTACGTAAGCCAGAAAAATAAATCAAATTCCACCTCAGAACCGTATAAACTTTTAGCAAGTTCACACAAAGTACACAACAGCATCAATATGCAAACTACCGGAAAAATACTGCACTGTTTAATAATTCATTGTGTTTTTATGTTGAATTTTAGATTAGCATTTGAACTAGAAAAATTCGATTGCAAATCATCAAAACAGTGAAAATTCATTGTTTGTTTGCAGTTGCGTTACGTTGTGTTGAGGACATTACTTTAAAACCGAACTGATTCGAATGAGACCGGTAAAGTGACTAACAGCAATGAAATCATATCGATGATGTTCATTCGAGTTCGGTGTAGCCACCGAGATTGATAAGCTTTTTTCTGTAGGAGCAACGGAATTCAGTGAAACTTAATTGGTGAGTCGGCGCATTAATGTATGTGTTGATTCATTTATCCACGTGCCATGGTGAAAAGCTTAAACATTTACGAGCATGTACTGTCTGTGTTAAGCGACTATTTCGAGTCTAGTCTATCATGTGAATCAACGCCACGGTCTCGCATCCGTGCCGAAATATGTGCATGGAAAACATAAACAAAGAATAGCACACACCAAAAAAAGGGAACAGTAACAGTAATAATATGAAGTGTAGTCATTGTCAGTGTGTCAAACAAACTAGGCAATCGATGGTTAAATTGAACGAGCAGAGGGGTGGGCTTCGGCACACGTCTCACAATAAATTCACTCAGAAATATGAATGCGTCGCGTTTATGATAAACAAGAAAAGTTGGAGCAATTTTTTGTTGTTAATGTTGTTCTTGTTGTTGTTATCGTCGTCGTCGTCGTCGTCGTCTTTGTTGTCATTCAATTGCAAAGTTGTTGTTACTGTTACTCCTCGGGCTGCATTGAACAATTTTTTGTAGAGTGCGTTGACGATTTTTCTTCGGCAGTTTGTTAAAATATTAAGAGTTATTCATAATGATGTACGAAAACTTCGGTTCCGAAAAAGGTACATAAAAAAGGACACAACGTAAACAAAAATCAGCAAAGGAATAAAAGAAAATAAAAAATAAAATAAAAAAGTAAAACAAAAACAAATTGCTCCCATTTAACGTAAGAGCAGAAGAGAGAGAAAGAGAGAGAGATGCATGTGTTTGGCTGAAGTTGTTTGAATATATGAATATTCGCTTGAGCTTGTGCAAACACAGCATACGCTTGCGACGCTTTGCTCCACTTAGAAATGTTCTTTGTTGTTTTCGTGTTCTTTTGCTTGTTTTCAAAGCGAACCTTCATAATAGTTTCGTATATCGTTCATACTCCTTTTTCTCATTCCGCTCAGTCTCACGTAGACACATACATGTCATTACGTTGGATACGTTACCACTGCGACGATTTTTATTTGTCGTGTGATTTTTTTTTTTTATTTCGTCGGTTACATTATACATCGACTTAATGGTCTGTAATCCGTATAGGTTGCGGTTTATTTTCATATGACTGACATTGACACAGCATGGTATATTTCTCTGCAATTAAAAAAAATATGTTGATATAAAAATAGGCATGTATGTGCGACATGTGTGTGTGTGTGTGTGTGTGTGTGTGTGTGTGTGTAGTGAGAGAGTGTATGTATGTTGCAAGTTGAATTAGTCGGATCACAGTAGTAACAATTGTGTTTATATCGGTCTTGTTGCTTGAATCGCATGTCTTGTTTTCCTTTCGGGACGGGATTAATGAATCATACTCAAACCCTCAGCAGCTCAACACTTGAACAAACGCTAGAATTTTCTCCCTCGCTTTATGCTCTCATTCAGCGAATCTGTTGATTCAATCTAGCGATAATATGCCTTTGCTATGGAGTGTATAATACAAAGTAATTGAATATAAATATACGTTTAAAAAGCATTAGCGAAAAAGCGTTGAAAGGTCTTTTCCCCTCGTTTCTTTAGTTTCGATTCAAACTTTTATCACATTCAAAAGAAAATAAACTATAAACATGTAATTGAGAAAGTGTTCAATTGGAAAGCGCTAATTTTTTTTCTTCACTCTCTCTATACTATTACACAACACACATAAATTTTATGTAATTCAACTTGTGAAAGATCTTGAAAAGTCGAATTAATCATTGAGCAAGCTTTTCATGTAATGGAAAATTGTGGCAGAAAAAGTAAACCATGAAGAAAATATAATTATGAATACACAACTAGGCTCAATTTGAATGATATTCTCATAGCATGAGAATACTTCTAGGTCGAATAATTTGCTGAAAAAAAATTATGCAAAACGAAATTACTTCATTGGATTGAAGTTTCCCTACAAAGAAGAGCCTTTGTGGCTTTATAAGACTCTCTTTTTTTGTGAATGAGAAAAAGTGAAGGGAGAAAAAATACAAAGCTTATAGCGAGCGCACTTGGTAAAATGTTTCGACAAAGTGGAATTGTTCAAAGTTTCACAAAATACGAACGAAAGATAACAGCATCAAGAAAAATGAGGATTTATCAATAAAAGTCCAGTTACAAAAATATTGACGGTTCTCCCTCACATTAATTTTTTTTGTGACTCTTTCCAAAAATAGCTAAAGGGAAGCAATGACTTGAAACTTTGTCTTTGTGTCAAATAATTCGCAATAATATTCCAGTATAAAAAACTTTTCAATGGTATTCGACAATATATTTTTCTTTTATTCATTTTATTCGCTCATTCTCTTTTTCTCTCATTGCTCAATTCACCAGCTACCACAAATGAACAGCACATATTTATGAATCATATTGTGAATTTTACAGTTCTGCCTATTCTCGATACCAACTTATGATGTAGGGTGGTTTTTGTTTATTCAAGTAACAAATTTTATTTGCTCTCATATGAAGTATAATATTTAAATAACAAATAGGAGCGACTCTTTTGCAATAATTTTGTTTATTAGTTGCCGTTTCATACAGAGCTGCTATGAATGGTACATGAAATTCATCTATGACGTCATTGTCGTCATTGTCATGGAATTTACAGTGTAAAAACAAACAATATATATATCTATATATATATGTGTGTGTGTGTGCATGGTTCTAATTTGAACTTCGGTCACCACATTACCAAAAAGTAAAAAATATTACACACTAAGTGGACAAACAAAAAGTTATGTTTAACCCAGTTTGCGCAACAAAAGTAACAACATTTCGAAATGAAACAAGAGAAGCTAAAGGAAGCAAGCGACTGAACAAACGAATAAAAAGTTTAAAAAATGAAACACATGATTGTGTACTTATAGTGAGCGCTTTTCTCATCATTTGATTCATAAATTCGCCCTGAACAATGATTTTTTTTTGCAGTTTTTAAACAACAAGAAAATAAAATCAGTTTATATTTATCCTCATGAATCAAATGCGGTGTACAGAGTTCACGTTATTCGAGAACGTATTAGATGTTTTGATCGAATATTTATACATTTTCGGCACATGCAACTCATGTTAGTATTTCTTCTTTTCGAATGTCAGAACCAATAACCGGAAAACATTGTTTCGGTTCCATCTTGGCAACTCACAAGAGCATGAAGGAAAGCAAAAAAAACAAACTCGAAAAAGAAGCGAAAAATTGAAAGAAATTCGTGCGAAATCTTTTAACGTTTGACAAAGTTTGCGAGAACTTCCACGTTGGTGTGCTATGAAAAACAAACAGAGGAAAAAACTTGCACTGCTCTTGGCTCTTAAAATGAAATGTTTTTGGGCTTGACTTGCTTTGATTGTATGGGTCGATGAGTTCTTTTTTTCAGATATTCGATTTGGCCAACGAAAAAACATACTACCATCGTTATATGTACTCGAAATCCAAACAGCAATATTTCTTTTCCCGTTTCGCATTGCAGTTCGAATTGCTTTCGATCGACACTGTTATGAACTGCGATAGACTTTCAACGGCTTTTCTACAGAGAGCTTTTTGGTTCGTTCATGTTTGGCGCACTTTTCCGACATTGTGTTTATTCATATCACTGGGTGACAGGTGCATTTGAAAATTTTTTCTTACGTAGCCGAACAACTTTTTTTTTTCTCTCGTTCTTTCGTTCTCTCTTGCTCTCTCATCGATTGATAAATTTTATTTATGTATTCATGAGCAATGTAGCGTAAAGTTGCTGCATATACCAACTAGTGAATGCTCCAGCTTGTCGTGGTGACTGACAGTGCGCTCATGTATGCATAGCAACATTCTTCTCTCCATTCCACTCGGATTCTTCATTAGCATAATATTTTCCATTCGTAGTGCTGCTGCTGTTGATGATGCTGCTGTTTCCCTTTTTTTTATATTTCAACCTAAACAAATTTTGACTCTGCATACCTTTAATGTATTCTATTCATTCATTTTTTACTGTTGCCCGATTTCTCGATTGTTCGCTTTCTTACCAATTTTATTTTTATTCACATTTTGCTGTTCTTTTAAATTGAACCAAAAGATTGTTCGACATTGTTATCGTTTTAGCCGTCATTACTGTTGCTGCATTGCAATGATAATGATGAAATGTCATAGAATCATCGAACATAAAACATTGACCATCGAAATTGGTGCAATTTTTATTTTTATCGTTCGTTGAGATTTTGGATTTCGATTTTGCTTCGTTTGGATTTTTATCTGTCTTCTTTGAATTGCAGACGTGTACGTGCGTTTTTATTACCAAATACGTTTTTCCCTCTGTGTTTTGTCTTGTTTCATAATTTCAAAGAACGTTTCAATTTTGTTTTTATTTACATTGCTTTTATTTCAAACGATTTTGTTTTATGCCGAAGACTCAACAAAATTTTTGTAATGTCCTCATGTTCATTCTTTTTCTTTGTTTTTTTCTTTTCTTTTCTTTTCTTTTCCTTTTTGATTTGATGTTGCGTTTTTCATTCCCTTCGTATTCAACATTCACGTGTTGATATTTTTTCTGTCAATTTGTCTCCATTGTTGGACATAATCATCCATCGACAAAACCATCATGATGTACAATTTCTTTCGTAACATGCATTTTAGCAATACCAAGACATCAATTCCTTTTGTATGTCAACCATTTCTGATTTCATCTTTTTCTTTTTTCATTGAAACATAAAATCAATATCTCGTTATTTCTCTTTGTTCAGTTTCGAATGGCATTTTCTTTATTCGGCCTCAAGTGGCAACGACAATTGAAGTTTGACTGCAATGTTTCACACTATGGAAAACTAAAGATGATGCAATTATTTCCACCGTTAATATTGCGTTAATTTTCATCTTATTCGTCTTGTATTTGGCAGCATATCTCCACATCAACATGGCTTTATGAAACGCCGTTCAACAACAACAAATTTGATGGATTTTCTGCACTACTCCATTACTGGCTTGAATAATTCAAATCGAATGGATGTATTATATCTTGACTTCAGTAAGGCATTCGATAGAGTCAATCATGACATTCTTCTTCGAAAATGAACAGCGTTTCCGATACCTACAAATATTATTGTGTGGATAAAATTATATTTATCAAATCGCCAACAATATGTTAAACTGGGAACCGCTGAATCTCCAGATTTCAATGCAAACTCGGGTGTACCATAGGGCAGCCATATTAGTCCAACATTTTTGTTATTATTCATTAATGACCTACCATCTGTAGCTTCAAACAATATATTTTTTTCAATGTTTGCTGATGATGTACGAATGGCTAAGATAGTGAACAATGAGGTTGATTCGTCCCAACTTCAATCTTCAATAAACGCATTAAGGGATTGGTGTGACTTGAATGAATTACATCTTAATCTTGACAAGTGGTCTATTCTATCTATTCACCGTGAAAGAACCCAACCCAAACCAATTTACTATTATTGTGATTACTATTTTGTAAATTCTACTGAACAGCGAGATTTGGGCGTGTTGATCGATGACAAACTAAATTTCAAAACTCATACCGATCTGATCAGTGCTAGAGCTAGGCTCCGCGCTGGGTTTTGTGAAACGTTTTACACGCTATATAGATGATCAAACCAAACGGAAAGCAATCTATACAGCGTTTGTTCAACCTAATCTTGACTATGCTAGTACCGTATGGCTTAACATCTCTTCAACTAAATCTATTTAAAGTGTCCTGATTTCAACTGATGATGCATAAACCTAAAATATTTCGTATGAATATCACTAGTTTCGAATAACTGTTTTAAATGCATACACCTTGATAACTGATTCGTAAATTTTTTATGTAAATATATGGATAAAATACATAAATATTTGTTCATGTGAACACCAGTCACTTGATAATATGTATGTATATTGTGGTAAAATTTAACAATGATTAAGTAAAAAAAGATGACTAAAGCTCATATTATTTTCAAATTATTCCTAACACGAATATAATACATGCACATAATCTAATGGAACGATTTTTTTGTTATTCAATTAGTTTCATCAATTTTCTGCGAATTCTTACTTGTTTATCTTAGAAATTTCGAACTGTTTATACCATAATCCATGCACATTCAATTACTGAATACGTAATACATGTTTTCATAATCTCATTTCACACTACGAATGAAAATAAAATATAAAGTTTCAATAAAGTCAAATATTCAAACGAGTTCAACTGCAAGTGAGATACATGAAACCAATTGCCGCATACACTTCGTGCGGTGTATATTTTTAGTTTTTACATTTTAAGTTTTTAGTTTTTAGTTTTTAGTTTTTAATTGAGAAATAGATGAAAATTCTCATCTGAATTTGGCTACATCATGTTCATCGTTTGTCATAAACAGTGTATAGAAAATGAGTAGATTAGATGATGTATACACATAGTTAGAAATATTCGGATGGTAAATTCTTTGGTATAACTTGCACAGCAAAACTGTACTGTTAACTTCACAAATATTTTGTGCGATTCAATACTATTCAGAATTGTCTATTTGCTATTTTCCATTGCAAATAGTTTGGTCATATAACTACCAGAATTTATTCAGTCAATAGAATTTAGATATATTTACATAGAATATATACAAAGTTTTAAGTGTTAAAGGTAACTATTTTCATAAAATTTATTAATTCAAATCGCATTTAGAAGGATTCATGTATTTATCTATATTTGGCTACCGTCAAAATGCATGCACAAATTTGTACGTGCTATGCAGAAAAAATATATAGTATCAGGTGAGTGAGTTGAGTTGCAGACATTGACCGGCTGGAGGGAGGAAACTATATGTTTAGCCAACATCTGGACGGCTATTTAGAATTTTAAGCAAGGCTTTACTCACGCTGGGAACGTTTTATTTCAAGCTGACGTTTTCAGCGTAAGTAAAGCCTTGATTTTAAGAATTCATGAGAGGTGTCTCTTTTTAGTGATAATATACACACAGAATATATACAAATTCAAATTAAACAAATTCAATTCACAATTTTAAGTCGTTCAAAGAAATGGATAATACGAATAATTTGAAGATGTTTAAACGAAAAAAATGAATAAATAGTAATGTTTGTAAACAATATTATTTAACGTTAACAGTCTTTCTTAGTCTTTCGTTTCTTTTTTCTTCGATTCCCACTGAGTCGAAAATAATAGCATTTCTTTGTCCCAATATTGGTAAATCTAGGCTTATTTAAGTAATCTAATTTATATCTGATGAGCTTAGATATAAGTAATGAATCATAGCAAAGAATTTTTTACTAACATTTTGTCATAGAAATATAGATTCAGATTCACTCAAATGCTCATGTGCAACGTATTTTCGTAATGAATTCTTTATTCGTTTTTTTTTTTTTTTTTTTTTTTGAACCGTCCGAACATTCATACATTTCTTACCTTTCTGACCAAAGATATATTGGTAGAAACTAGACTGTCCCTATTATCAGAATTGAATAGAAGCATGCTAGAGAGTAGTAGCTATCGATATCAGTACCCTTATAATGTGGAGTAAACATTGATTCATTCAAAATTATTTGTCTAATGGAAAGGTTGAAAACGTAGCATTGTCAGCGACAACATGAACCATGAACCAATTGAGATTCATTGTAGCCACTTTAATATTGTAAGTATCACAAAATGGTTTGAAATGATTTAAAAATGATCATATTTGCCAAAGTAAGCAGATCTCCACTTGAAATTCGTATAAGTGCTTGTATCCGTATTTGTTATTTATTGCGCTTTATTTCGATTAAATGTTAAAAAATTAATGAATTCATTTCCGTTAAATGGTTATTTATTAAAAAATACATGTGAATACACATGCCCTTCTGTCAACTTGTATTAAATTATTTATTTTAATGCGTTGAATTTCAGGTCATAATAACGCATTTCCTTCACGGTATTTCAACTTGAACGTATAAAAGTGGATCGTGTTCATTGCTTATAACTTCCTAGACACACCAATTTCCTTATGCTATTTAATATATATGATGTGATAACATTTCATCATGTGATGAAATATGACAAAAGAAATGAACAATGATTCGTAGTCATGTAATGGAATATGGTCAAATGAACGTAAACATTTTATCATGAATGAAAATGATTTATTTGCACTGGTTTCACTCACTTTGGGTCTGTAATGCATGAGCCCCATGGAAATGGATGCGCTTATATGTGTATGTGTGTGGCCAACACACAGTGCCGCTGGCAAAAACCGAAGTTAATTTACCTCAAAGAAACAATTGCTGTTGCTTTTATTGTGCGTTCATAAATGCAGCAAAAGCACGAATCATCTGGTACTGGCAGTCTGACGATAGTGTAGTGGTAGTGGTGATGGTGATGGTTGGGGGACTAGATATTCTGAAAAACATGTTCATAAATTGCAGGTGTCTGCTCTGGCATTCAGTAATCTGTAGGCGAAGCAGCAGTTTGTTTTGCAATAAAACGGAAGAAAAGCATAAGATCCCAATGCGCACGAATAAATTGATCCACTTATACGAAATGGCAGGTGATAAATCTCATTCAAGTTTTCTCATGTGAACCGTGTCAGGTTTTTCGCATACAGAAACATACAAAACGACAACAAGAGAAAGGTTTGAGTGTTGACGAAAAATGGACGGTATTCCATTCTGTAGAAACATTGTGTTTGAACAAATTTACTTAAAATTTTTTAAAACTATTTACATTTATACGTTTTGTTTGGCTTTGCTTTGCTTTATTTGTTCTGTTCGGTTCTGTTTCGTTCTCGTTTCGGACAGCATTGTGTATTACAATATATTTGTGTCTATATACACTTGTGTGTAATTTTCAAACCCATTGTGAATCACACGTTTTCATTTCGGCTTGTTAATTGGAGTTTTGCTCTTTCGAATCTTTTTAATGTTGCAATAAAAAGGTTTTTAAACACACATTTCGTATATCGGCGTTAATGATTTTAAAATGTTGAAAAATTTTATACACATTTTGCGTGGATTAAATCAATTGCATGCATGTCTTTTCTGATAATAAGGTAAACAAAACTTGAGCTGAAAATCCAACTTTCAGAAATGTGGATCATGAAATGTTTCTTTGTTTTTGTTTCTTTACTTCGTTAAAATGATTTTTCTTTCATTCTTCTTTTTATTCTCATCCATACATGCAATAGATAACACAAACAGAACATGCAAAAAAGTAGTTAAGTGATGGATTATTGCAAAGAAAAAGCGAAGAGATAGCAAGCAGCTATTATTCGTCTAAGACGCTCCCAATATCTCATTCTATAGCCAAAATCAAAATGATGTTTTCACAATTTTCCTGCAGTATTTTTTTGATACAAACGAATCCGTCAACGCTTTTCGACCTTCTTTCAAGCAACCACAAACATCTGTACTTATTTTTCAGTATCTTCTCTTTTTTTTCTACTTTGGAGTTGTTTGTGATGAATTTTCGTTGTGTGGCAGAAAATCGGAGAAAAAAGACGACCCAAAATTTTACGCTGGTAAATATTATTTTAGTGAAAAATTCCATCTGGTTTTTGTGGCTTCCATTTTAAAAAACGAAAGAAAGAACGGGGAAAGAACGGGGAAAGAACGGGGGAGATGGGAAGAGAGAGAGAGAGAGAGAGAGAGAGAGAGAGAGAGAGAGAGAGAGAGAGAGAGAGGAGAGAGAGAGAGTGATACTGTAATACAGTATACATTTAGAGAAGAAGTGACTAAGTGGGTTTGATGTGTTTTTCGTTTCCGGGAATCAATGTTTGGATGTGTTCTTTACAAACGAAAAATGAGCGTATACATTGCAAATTGTGAATTCATCAAAAATCACGTAACCGCTTAAAAGCGTATTCGTCTGAAATAATTGGAATTGCCTTTCAAAATTAAATTTATCACATTTGGTGCTGCCATGATGCCTGTGCATTGCGTGCTGTATTGGTGGGTTTTCATCAGCGCATCATAAAATATATCGTCTTTCTTGGATTCGAAATTCGATTCAACGAAATGGAAAATGAAACTATTGGAAATTAAATTGAATCAGCGTCTTTTCCTTTGAAAATTGTTTAACAAGTTTGCAAGTTTCACATAGTTTCATTGTTCTCATCGCTTGTTTTCTTGTTGACGGTGAGCGGGTGCGCGCTTCTTTGGTTACTGTTTCGATTTCTGCTTTCTGCACACACTCTATTTCAATCTTTTTCATTCGGCTTTCTCTCCCGACTTTCACGAGAATATGTCTCGATCTTGTTTTCACTTTTACTGTTGCTTCCTCTCTCTTTTTCTCTTTCTCTCTCTATCTCTATCTCGCTTGATCTTTTCTTGTTTGCTCAATGATTCTTGTTGTGCACGATTCCGTTTGTTGTGCCATTTTGCTTTTATTTTCATACATAACTAAATTGAATTGCGCTACATCGATTTGGTGTTTCGCGGAAACTGCATCAAATTTTCTCATATTCTTTTTCTCGCTCTTTCTCGTTCCAGCACTGTCAGTTGTGTTTCAATTTTGTTTGGCTTCGCATTTATTTGTATACATTGGTTTGCATTCAATTCAAGCGCATTTTCTTTTTAAACAAGATCCTTCTTTTACTGACGTTCTTTCAATCAATTGAAAAATGGTAAGCCAAATATTTGAAATATGTAACAAAAGAAATGAAGAATAACAAACACATATACTCATCTTCCTAGTTGTATGAAGAGGTAAATGCTACGCTAAAGGCTATGAAAATGAATAAGAGTTACGAGTAACGATATATATACAAAATGTCAACAATTCAATTCGCTTGGGTTTAACACATTGGTTATGTTTTCTTTGCAGTTTGCAGCTGTTGATTTGGTTTCTCCTTTTGCAATTTGGTTCTGTACATTTATGAAAGTTTTCATACATCGATGAAAAGATTGAGTAATAAACAAGCAAAATAACCAAACAGCAATCAATTGAACAAGCTATACTCAAATTGTATAATTTTATAATTTGCTGCATTTCTCTCTTCGATAAAATTGTATGCAATATGAAACGTTGAATTTAAAATTCGATACCGATCATTATAGTAGAATGATTTCATGTTGGCTCGGCACACAAATGAGCATAATAAATTGCTTGAGATGGAAAATTGCGTTTCTTTTTCCTAATAAAAGCATGACGATTACAGGTACAATACATAAGCATACACTTGATGCTACGTTATGTCTCTGTCATTCATGAGAGAAATGGCTCAAGTCTCAAGTTTGCTTTCATATCATTTATAACACACGAGGGCGAGCACAAAATATGCATGCTTATCAAGGTGAAAACACTGTGTGCCAACACTAAATCTTAATCTCTGACCTGATTTTTCTTGCAGCAACAGCATCAGAAGCACCAAAAGCACATATACAACATACACACATCATCAGCCAGGGTGCCAGTGACTCTTCTGTACATAAACGTGTCTTCACTGATAACTAAAAATAAATGATATGACATTAAATAATGATCGGGTAAAACGAACTTATTTTCCACTATTTACGACTGATTTACATGGCAATAATGTAAAAGAGAAAGAAAATAGGTGGATGCAACCAGCAGCCAATACTCTAAGTCTCTAATGCCAAAACAAACATAAAATGTCAACGTACGCTTACAAAGTAACAAAAGGGTAAGCATTGAAAACTGTCATTAAACGATATACACATACAAAAGCTTTAAGTTCGACCGTCATGCAGATTTTCATTTTGGGCTAGTAACCGTCATGCAGATTGAACCATTTAAATTGAGAGACGACGAGAAAAAGAAGAAGGAAGAGGGAGAAATCATTTATCTGCTCATGGCATTTTTGTATATTTACAAACATTTCTGCCACATTAGGTGTTGGCTGACAAAAGTGCTCTTAAGCCCCTTAAGACACAGAATTTAAACTGGCTTCAAACAAAAATATAAATATTTCACTCTCTGTGTAGTGTAGTGTATTCTCCTCTCTTTCTATCTGCATCAAAATCAACCTAAATTGCAAATGGTTTAATATCGTTTGAATAATACAAGTAGATGAAAGGTAAAAAGGATGCAAAAACTTCCTTGAAAGTACAACTTATCACGAATCAAAGTTATATCGAGAATTGTAAGAAAGCGAAAACCAACGTAATTTTGCTTATTTCAAAGTTAGTTTTGCGGCCATTCACCAGTTCACCACACTATACTTACAATTTGCTTCGTTGCAACTGATTCAGAGTCAATTTGAACATAAATTTTAATTAAGGCCTTCCATTATTAAGATGATGTAAATTTTACAAAGTAAATTCGATACGGTTATATGGATATAACGAGCAGAAAAAAAAAAGGTAATTTAAAGTGGTTGCAATTCAAATATTTCAATTTGAAATTGAGTAAATAACATCAAAAGACTTTACGACTATTCTAGAAAACTAGAGCAAGTAACGGTTGTCGCAAGTCACAAAATATTGTTTGATTGCCAATTACCCCAACTGGTGAATGCATTAACTGATTACAGAAAATTGTCCCACTTGCAAATTGAATTATTTAAAATCAAAGTGAGACTTGTATGCAACAGTAGCAGCTATCAAACAAACAAACTTTAACAATTTTCATGGTAATCGTGTGCAAATATAGAAATATCTTTGTGTTGATTGACAGAGACACAAAAGAATGCTCTTTCATTTAAAATGAAACTGCTTTCATGCGAATAAATTCCAGTTTGAAAATATTGTGCGGTGTGTATGAGAATGTATGGATGTTGTACGGCCAACATGTGTGGCTAACAAAAACTTTTACATAAGCAAAATCGTAACTTTTGCAATTCTAATCGGATTACCATCGTCTTTTGAAAAATAAAGCTTACACAATCACATGCACACGCAGACACACTTTTATAGAAAGCTCTAAATTCGTTTGCGTCTGGCAAGTTGCTACAAGTTCGATGCGGTTCTTTTTTTTTAGATTTCGATAAGCATCATAGGAAGTTTCTTTAGGTAAACAAATACAAAAAAATAGGTGAAAATTGATAGAAAACATAAATTTTGTTACAGTTTCCTTCTAAAGAGAAACTTTTCGATTGCAAACTGCATAAAATCGATTTACCTGCATTTGCTAGCGGTGCAGCGCAAGGCAATATGTACTTTGTACTTGTCCACGTTCAAAGAAGTAGCAAAAAAGACTTTTGAAAAGCGAACGAGTGGTTGCATTCGCATTTAGCTTATTCACCGTTTTAATTCGATAAGAAATATGTGAAGTGTTATCAGTGCATGCATTTGAATTGAACATGTACCAACATTATGGTATCAAGACTCTAGAATCGATGAACGACAAAAAAAAAAAAAAAAAAAAAAACAACGTAGACAATTCGTTGAATTGCAAATTTGCTTTGTCGATGTATATCCATTTTTAATTCGCTTGTCAACAGTTCATCCAAAGCCAGTTTTGTTTTTTCTCGCAATGCGACAACGATAAAAACTGACACTGAAAAGCTTTTTTCGGTGCGACATTTATAACAGGACATGATTCAATTAGATAAAAAAAGCATATGTAAATTAGTTGCATTGAATTCAATGACATTAACTTTACAATCAATCGCTCATACTCACAAGCACAAGCACACAAATCATTTTCAATCCACTAAAAGCATATCAATTTTAGCCCCAAAAGCATTTTATGCTCCATGTATGACATTATTCGTGTCTCGATGGTAGTTCATACAAGAACATTACATTTAACATTCATAAACCACTTTTCATTCAAAAACATTATCAACGCTTCCTTGAGTTAAAATCAATGCAGGATCTATCAATAATATTGAGAATGCATTTTCAACAAGCACATTCACAAACATCATCAAGCCCAAACTAAGTACTGCAATTGTGTACGTACTATGTGTGCCTGTGTGTGCCTGTGTGCAGTATTTGCAAAAGCATTTTGCATTTTGCATTTTGCATGTTTTCATTTTATTGAGCTATGAATGCTATAAAAAGTTTACCGAAACGAAAATTGTCTGAATAATAGAAGAGGCGTAAATACGGGCGACTGATGCGTGAATAAGAGGGAAACTGTAAGAAAAAGTTAAATATTTGTAAATACGATGCAGTTCAATGCAAAAATAGCGGAGTGTTTGTTTTACTTGTTTTTCCAACTTGGTACTACAATCATTCTTTATACACATCCCTCCCTCCCTGTGTGTATGCATGCGTGTGTGTTTTCACTGAGTGTTCTGTTCAGATTTTTTACTTGTCAGGTTGGATACAAATGTAAAAGTTGCACAAAAACGACACTTTTTATCTAACCCATTGGTAAATTTGTATTCTTTTTATTTTATTTTGGACATTGCATAATGTACATGTGTACAAACTTGTTGTTTTCGCCATTTTCGTACGACTTGTTATCATTTACTTTCTTGACTTGGTGTCGTCTTCTTATTTTACCACTTTTTCACGTGTCGCCCGATTCATTTTCCCATTTATCGAATTGAATGGGAGAGAAAGAGGGAAAGTGTGAGAAATAGAAAAACAGAGAGATGGAACGATAGAGAGAGAGAGAGAGAGAGAGAGAGAGAGAGAGAGAGAAAGTTAAATGAACTAAATTTAAAATCGACCAAAATGGAAAGTCATTTCCTCTTCGATAAGAATTATTATTAACGTTTCTCTCCGTTTTTCCATTCGACATTTTTGCTATACATTTACAACTGTTTTTTTTTTTGCCTGTTTTGCCATTCGGACAGCCTCAAATTATCTACTTACGGATTTTACCTCATCTGATATAAGTTTTGCAGTATTATTCCAACTACTTTTAAGTAATCACGAACACGAATCTCAAACTTCTTTTGTTCGTTAATGGCATTTTACTTACAATTTTCACTTCTTTCAGATACCCAACGTACTAACAACACTCAATTACACCACAAAAGTTCGAGCCGATAATAAGTTTTTGCAGATGTCACCATTTTTAATACTTTTGAACAGAAAATCTTACTTAAAAGAATTACTAATCTACAATTTACTGCATTAAAACATGAAAATGCAAAATTGTTACAAATAAGAATCAAGTAAAATCAAAGTTGTTTTTTTTTATATATTCGAGAAGCAGTACTGTTAATCGCATTTAAGATTATCGAGAGAAAGTATAAATGTTAAAACAAAATAATGGTCGAATTAATCCTATAAGCTAATTAATTGACTTATCCTTTAACGACGACTAACCACTTAACGAATGAATGAGAAAACTCTAAAATTGAAATTCTAAAAGTGATTTTGTAATCTGTGATTGATTTTAATAGATTAATACACAAATAAATTGAACTTATTTTTAATAAGCTTCATTAATTGTATAGAAATTATTTCTTAAGTCAATTGATTATTCAATAGAATTTATCCATTTACAAAGTGGATTTAAATAGACTCAAATTTGAAACGTGTAATTACTTATTCAAAAATATATCCAAACTTTTTCAAATTATGCGAAAATATTTTAAGCTATTTGCAATTTAACTGGAAGGAGCTAATTGACTGTCGCAAGTTATCTTGAGTAATGATCATCTTGAAAACAAAATAACATTTTAAATCATAAAAATCAAATCGTAATGCGTTTGGCGAACAGATTTCATTGCGTTTATTCTCTGGCCGTTTAATGTGAACAGCACGTGTAAAGTGGTCGTGCTGGTTTCAATTCATAAATGTGGATTAGCCATATTTTATGTATATTTTGAAACAAAGAGTCAAGAAAATGTAATCGGATTCGGTGTTGAATTCTGGTAAAAACTTTGTTCAAACATATTTTCCAAAGAATACTGAATAATATTTGCTTGTTGAATGATGTATCACAAGGAATATAATAAATAAAACACAAAGGAATAAAACAGATGAATTTTAGTCCAAGTTCTATTTAAATTCAAGTCTCAAACTCTATCCCGTATGGTTAGCAAGAAAGAGAAAGAGATAGAGAGACGACAGAGTTGCCAGCGGTAATCTCATCCCTTAATCTTAATCGGGCACATTGTATGAAATAATTATGCAAAATTAATGAACTTGTAATGAATGGCAAACAAATGAAAAGTGGTTTTGCATGAATGTTATTGTTCTCTCTGTATGTCTACTTCTTTATGTCGCTGTTGCTTATTTCAGAATAAAATGCGGCTTCGTTTTGAGTCAGCCCGAATTTGAGGGACAAAATGTTCTTTATTTGCTTGAGGAGAATATGTATACATGCATATATATATATTATGGTTACTTGCAAATCTCTCTCTCTTTCTTTTTCTCTCTCTCTCTCTCTCTCTCTCTCTCTCTCTCTCTCTCTTCTCTCTCTTTCTCGCTCTCTTTATGCAAACAATTACAAGTTCTTATGTGTATAAATAGCCATAATATTATATTATTCATAAAAAAAGAGTGCTTCATCTACTTAGCGACTCGAGAATGGTATTCTTGGAATGAATTATGGGCGAGCGAGCAAACAAACAAAGGAATGAATATTTTGAATTATTATTTTAGTGGACCAACGCATTGTTTGCAATCATCCATATCCTCTTGGAAGCGTTCAATTTGTAGTGTTGTCTCAAAGAATTCGTACTTTTTTTGGATCGCAGTATTAGCTGTCTTGAGTACATCTTCAGGGTCGGCATTTGGAGCTGGGAAAAGAAGAAAAAATAAATGTGTATTTTTGTGTGTTTGCCATAAAATTATGTATTTCATGTCCGAATTTCTCAAAATGCATTGCAAATTGGCGCTCATTGGCTAAATAAATGTGATGCGGGAAATCTAATTACCGATTGCTAAATGAGCTGATAGTGCATTTTTGTTGATGCTCAAACTCCATAATCGTAAATTATGTACACGAACTACACCGTCGACTTGCATAAATATTCCCATAATATCAGTATAATCTAAAAATGTTGGCGTTGCCTCCATGAGTACCTGTACAAATAGGCGTTATGAAGAGAACAGAACAAAACAGAAAAGAACAGAAAATAGATAGAAAACGTTTCATTCAGTGATTCAATGATAGTGTATTTGTGTGAGTGTGTGTGGATGAAAATGAGAAGTGGCGAAGGTTAACAACGAGAAAATGTATACACAACATTAAACACAACGAGCAACAATACAATGACGATGATAGCAACAACAGCACAACCACTAATAACAACAACAACAGGTATAATAACAATTAATTTGCTGGTTATTTTCTCTTAATATCCTCTTGCTGTGTGCATTATTTTTTCATTCGTTTTCTTCGTGGGCTATGGTGTACGCCAGCGTTATGTTGTAAGTTATCTTGCGAAAACATTGAATAGATTTTGTGTGGGGCACGGAACGGGGTCGTTCAGTTGAATACTGCGTGCACGGTGGGTAGACGACAGCAAACAGAAAATGAAGAGATAAGGCCATTCAGTCATTAACTCTGAATTTTAATTGTTGCATTGAATGAGGTAAGTTGAGTACAAAAACAAAGTCACACAATAAATGAGTGAGTGAGTGAGCAGTGTAAATGTGCAATTGCACTGTTTTACGGTAAAACAAAAACAAAAACAAAAACCAAACGATAGAATTACAGGAATTAAAAGCCAAAATGCGGAAAAACACTTTCATTGACCAGATAAATGTAGATGTAGATAGAACTTACAAGTATAGCATCCTTCAATATGGTTATCGTGGTCCATAGTACAATTATTGAGAAGATAAATGTGCAAATTGGATCGGCCAGTTGCCATGTTGGTTCGAAATAAATGACAATGGCCGCAAAAAAAACTCCAATCGATTGTAGAACATCGCCCAACACATGTATAAAAGCAGCACGCACATTTATATTTTCGGAATGACCATGACCGCTGCCGCCTCCGCCACCATGTGAATGTGCATGAGTTCCATGTAATTGCCATCCCATGCTAAAGAATATTGCAAAAATGGAAGAGAACATTATCAAAATGTAGTATTTTGTATACGGAAATAGAAAAGGCAGCACAAAATTTGCTCAACAATGAAGATGACGAAACATGCTCTTGCTCTCTCGGAGAGACTCTCCATGTGCAAAAATGAACAACATGAATGGAGCACAGTGTACAAACCAAATGTACAACAGACATCAACGCCAAATCGAAACAAACACCTTACGATTTATGCGAGTTTATCTTTGACAGTGTCTGCGTAGTTTTGTGAAGTTTCAATAATAAATTGCGCCTAATAATCTATATATTTTATCCCAGCAAAGGATGGGCAACAACATCTTACGATGGTTACATTGTCGATAAGTCAGTTGCTAGTTGGTTTAAAATTATGGTTGAGATTTCTCTCTTCCCCCTCGCTTTCTCTCTCTCTCTCTCTTTCTCTCTCTTTCTCCTTCTCTTTCTCTATTTCACTGTCTCATTTTGTCGATTTTGCACAGATCCTCTCTCTCTCTCTCTGCGTGTGTGTGTTTCTCGTAATCATTTCTTCTTCTTTTTTTCGTAAGTAAAATAAATCGAAAGGGAAACATTGAGGCAAAAGTTTTTGTGCCTAAAATTAATTGCAGATGTCAAAGAACACACTACACCGATTTCACACTTAAATAAAGTTGATAAAACCCTTTTTGTCTTTCGAACATCAAAACTTTGTTCATTTGTTCTCGCTTCCCATATCATCATTCTGACACATGTATTGAGTGTTGTTTTTATGCATATCACTACTTTGACTGCTGTTGCTCAACTTACATAATATTCACTAGAATCGCTATAGCTGATGTTATCAACATAATCGGTGCGTCAACTTCAAAATCACGCGTTATACATCGCATAATCGCCCAATAAACGAGAATTGCCGTTATGACCCAAATCATTAAAACTGACGCAATCGCACCAAGAACCTCAGCACGATACCATCCAAATGACATTCTTGTGTGCAAAAATGAAACAAAACAAAAAAAAAAAAAAAAAATAAAATTTGTTACATCATATCTTTCACTACTACGTAATACGTATATACTCTAAACGTATAAATGTTATGGCCGAAATTGTATCCAGCTATTGACTCTAGCTTACTTGCGCGTAGAGGGTCTACCGGCAAACCAAATTGCAAACAGTGATATCATAAAACTAGCAAAATCGGTAAGTAAATGAGCAGCATCGGTAGCAATAGCGAGTGAATTGGAATAAATTCCGCCAATAATTTCCAAAATCATAAATGCCAAACATAATATGCTGGCAATAATGAGCTTCTTTCTGGCATGCACATCCATTCCTTCAATACGTCCATTATCGGTGTGGCAGTGTTCTGAAATGCAATCAAAACGAAACATTAACGAAAATATACAATTATGATGACTTGTATGACTTACTTTCGATCTGTGTGAGTTCCACTATTTGTTCATTGCAGCAAGTTTTCGATAAACGACCATGCAAACAATACACAATGGATGGCGAATCAATGGATGGTGTTGTTGCGCCATACGATTTATTGTCATAAGATCTATAATGAAAATACACACATGAAAAAAAAAGAAGTGAAAATTAATTAGCAAGAAATTGGAAACAGTTTGATTAAAAACTTGGAAACAAAACTTCTTCAGAATGGTCAATTTAATGCTTAGAAAACAAAAAAGTAGATAAAGATGGAAACTGAGAGTGAGAAAAAGATGCGTTTACTTCAAGCCATTTATCAAAGATGGTTTGATTTCAATTCGTTCCGGTTGATCGCTCATTTTTAATTGATTTCATCGGAACTGTGTGACGAAAAAAAAAACCATTCTCTCGCAGCCACAATAAAATGTTTAAATTTAACCAGTATTCAATATCACACCATTAACCCATTTGATAGTTTGATATTTTGATAGAAACATTGAGTGCACACTTTCTGTTTATCGCTTGAAACGAATATTGCGGTCAAGTGAGGGAAATAAAACAAAATGAACTAATGTCGGAATTTTTTTTGTATTTCAACAAATAGAAATGTGCGCATCGAAAAAGACCCGGTTAAGAAATTGCACTTTTGATATTTTCACTTTGATTCTCTACTTTTTCTATCATTTATACTATTAGTTACCCAAGTAGAATTCAGTCGATTGAATGCACTGTAATTCATTGCTTGATTGTCCGAATTTATTTAATCGAAAAATTGATTTGTTTTCTTCGCATTTTATTGGATTATTCAATCATTCACAGCACACTTGATAAAGTTCAGTGGCTAAATATTCGTTCGATTTAAACTGAAAGTAGCTTATGAATTTAGTTTACGTATACAATTTCAAAATCAGCCATTTGTTTGCGGCACCAAGTTCAAGCGCATATTGAAATCCATTCGACAGTATTAAAATTAAATTTCATTTCATAGAGAATTCTTTGGGAAAAAAAATCAAATTTCGCAAGGACTCGAGTTTTATTGACTCTCTATTTGTATGTTCAGTTAATTTGAGTTTATTATTTTCTCAAGTGAAATTATTAGTTTTCCTTAAAACGAAAGTAATTTCGAAAACTGCATAAACTGCAATAACTACCATACACGATTTCAATCAACATCTTGCTTTCTCCCTCTGCCTTCCTGTGTTCCATTCGGTAGCACTTGAGAATCAATTCATTGCAAAGTTTTCAGCCATTGCAATAATGTGAGAATGATTTCTTCATAAAATCAAAATAATCTAGTTGAAGTGAAGGTACTCAACCGCTACCGCTTATCTATATTTTGTTATAAACCGCAAAATCGATTTAATTTCCTGGGCCGATGGTCTGTGCATGAATGAAAGTGTGCTTTGGGAATTAAAGAAAACGAAGCTGAAGGATATTCTAATTTCCGGTCGGTCAACTTAAATGAAAAGTGATTCAAAAGTGAATATCGATGCCAATAAATGTCATGAAGTCTTTAATCTTGAACATGGTGCATTTAGAAAACTTTGCCTATTTGCTGATATTGTCTCAAGCAATTGAGTTGGACAATGTGTAAATGCATCGTTCAATGAAACGCAAATTTAATCAATTTTGGACATGTTCATTGAAGAAACATGCAATTAAATCAGGCGAATCGATTAAATTATTGGTTTACTTTCAATAAACTATCTCAATTGGTTCACATTCATCGCTTCCATGCAATGTAAAGAAGAGGAAGAAAAAAACTCCCCCGGAGGTTTATGATGGCAAAAAAGTATCAACCAACTAATAATTGTTACAGAAACTTTAGATCATTATATTTGGAACAAGTAATTTGCTTTTAAAGCAAATAATTATCAAGTTTATCTGTTAATCATCTACTTTTACTCTATTTCATTCTTGTAAATCTTTTGTTTATGTGTGCCATAAAATGCGGGAAAAGATAAAGAGATCTCGGTTTTATAAAGACTTTGTGTCTTTGCGTGACAATGAATAATTACTCGGAAATGATTGTAACTCATTTTACTATTTACTAATGAAAATTGATTCGAGGTTTTGCTTTTGTGCGGCAAACCACTTAAATCAATTACAATGGAATGAAATAAATGACGATGATACAAAATAAAAATTATTGCTCAAAACTATGCCAAAATATTTGAAATAAAAATAAATATCGACGAAAATTAATATTACCACTCACCACAATGAATGTGTGCACGTCTATGTATGTATATACCAAAAAAAAATTGTTTTTTTTTTTTTTTTTTTTTTTTTCTTTTGAGATTGCATATTTTCGAGCACACAAATTGAACATTGGTGTATAACATTGGTGGCTAGTTGAAAGCAGAAGAAATAAAGATTCGATATGTCTGCAGTTTGTATACAATCAATTAATATGCATGCAAACACTGAATTTCCATTGCATGTCCATCAATTGCATACAACATACCCGAAGAGCAATTGAACGAGAAAAATTTTTTGTGAATACGCCTTCTCTCTTTCTTTTTCTCACTTGCCATCCCTCTCTCTCTCTCTGTCTCTCTCTCTCTCTTCCTCCAAAAAATGGCTACAATCAAATATCAATTGTTTAAAATGTTGCTCGAAATGACCCAATAAAAGTTTTCAAATAAATCGAAATATATTCACTTGTTGGAAAAAAATAAATGAAATTGTTGCGAGAGAATGAGATTTTTTATAAAAAAAAAAAAACCAAAATGCCAAAATGACAACGACAGAGAACAAAAGTTAATAAAATATTTATCTGCGCAAAAATAAATCAATGCTAAAATGATAATTGATTTATCATTTGTAAACTATTCCAGTTTGTAGAAATGATTAAGTGCTAATTTGAAGAGATAGCAAACTGTGAATTGTGTTATTTTTCTGAAATGATAGTTGTTTTTCCACAAATTTATGACACTTCCACTGCTTATCTTTTACAATACTATATATGCGGATATAATGATTACAATTTTTACAATTCATTTGTTTTGATCAAAAATTTGCTATCACATTTCGTCGCTGAGTAGACGTTGTTTGTGGAATTTTTCTCCAGTTTTTAAATTGTCGGAATCACTCATGGATGTTATATATATATATGTGTACATCATTTTATTCATTGTTTCATACATATAAATATATTTTTTTTTCCACAGTCAATAACGATGCCAATTCACATGGCACTCATTCTCGTATCAGTTTGTATTATACTATATGAATATATTCAAATATTGTCAACAATGCACAAAATTTACCAATAACTCAATTTAAAATCAGTTTCGAGTATTCTTTTTATTTCGCCACTATTTGAACCTTTTTACGGGGATAGATATTTTTAAATAACAGCATTTTTGGCCACTCCATTTGTTAACGTTGTAATTACAGTGAAAATGTAGTCGTTTCTAATTAAATGCCAACTTTGGGGAAAAAAAATTTTTTTGATTAAAATGAAATCAAATCTCCAATAACAAAATAATTTCCATTTGAATTTGAATCAAAATAACTAATTTTTCAGTTAAATTAAAGTTAAACAATCACTCTTTAAGATTCTTGTGATTAATCTTCACGAACGTGATTTTTTTTTTCCATTTCACTGTACAGCCCATATCAGTTCATTTTATAAGATAGATTTATAATGTTGGTACAATGCACAGTTCAACATATACATTCCTAAAATGCCACGAATCGAGAATAATCTATTTGTCATTTACTTACGACATTATCGGCGACGAAGCGCTTTCAGTAGACATTTCTCCCCTCAGTTCACTTGGATTTTCTTTAACTTAAATAATAATGTTTAATCTAAGTTACACTTTAATTAATGCAATCACTTGCTTGTTTCACTGTGATCTTAAAGTAAAGTTTTCAAAAATTTAACGCATTTGGTATGACAGTTTATAAAAAAGAAATGAACAATCGCAAACACGTCACAAACTTGCCAAGCATGCGTTACTTATTCAGTCGCACATCAATTTGAAGCATTGAGCTACTTTTGAAAACTATTAAAATTGTCTAAAATGATAAATTCCCAAAGTATTATGAATGTATAATGGCAATAGTTTTTCAAATGAGATAACTTTCACATCTAATCGCTGAATAATGCATGAAACTAGAATATGAATATGCGCTTTCCGTTTTCCTCGCACTTTGGAAATACAATGAATAGTCCTTACTTTTGGTTAAACAGCATAAGAACCGTATTGTGACGTTTATGAATTTGTGTTGTTGTTTTTTTTTTTGACAAACTTATCTTCATTTCATCATTGATAATGAAGTCAGTTAGTGAGAGTGTTTTATTCTCTGTGGCAAATCACAAATACACTCATTTTGATTGTGTGTTTGTCATTGTGCTCTTCAAATTTTTTATTGGCTTTGAGGTTACTTTGTTGTTTTGGTATTTGTTGCGTCAGTGATAGTTTTTAGTTGGTATCACAAATACGGGTGCTGGACCAAATTTCTTGCGGCATCAATGTGTATAATTATCATTTTTTGTAATACATTTCAATATCACATTGTTGCGTAAAATACAATGCTATAAACAGTAACATTTCTACGGCCAGCTAGATTACCAGATATCATTTTTAAATTAGACATTGAAGCAGTGACGAACTCGCAGTTAAATCGAATATAGTATTCCATTTTTATTTTTATTTTTTTAATTTTATTCTGCGCTCCAGGGAAAAATTGCTTCGGGTAAATTGAATGCATTCAAATTGAATTGTATTTCCATTCACATTTTAATTGAACATACCGGAACATAAAGGCCAAATAAATGTGTTTAAATAAAACGAAGACTACACTGTTATAAATGGAAAAAAATGTCACTGTAGTTTGACATCATTAACTTTCAATTGACAACGATTTTTTTGTTTGTTTGTTTCCAATGAAGTAAAAAAATACGACAAAAAATTACATTTAATTTTGATATCGGAACTAACCCTTCAACTCCCATGCTCTTTGTGATATTTGAAAAAAAAAATATTGATAAATAACTAACTCGTTCACAATATACGCAAACTGTGTTTTCTTTGTTTTGTTTCAGTTGTTGACAATTTTATCGTATAAATGTATACGAAGCGTCATTGGATGTTTGAAAATTAGATGTATGTCACTGTGATGTGCTTACCTGTCCACAGCTTCATAACTAATGAGACAATTTTAAATTGTAAATAGATATTTTAGATGATTTTTTGTTTCTCATATTGAAACAACGCATTTCAATAAACAGTGGCACATTTTTCCATATAGCCTTTAAAATTACACACACGAATAAAGCACCAACAATTTTTTACAAATAATCTGCTTCAAACAGATAGTGTGTGTGTGTGTGAGAGAGAGAGAGAGAGAGAGGTAAATCGTAATTGACTTGTTTCAATTGTACACAATATACATAGATATGAAGAGTTTTGAATTCAAACGACCGGTATTTTGTAGTCACTAGTATGTGCTGGTAGTAATTCTTCATTTGAATTTAATTGAATTATATCGTACATATAACGATATGACAATAATTATCTGTCATTTGTATGTAACTTAATTGCTCATTCCATCGATATCATCGTGCGTATGCGGTAACGTAATATAAAATCAATGGTTGTCTATGTGATGGCTTTAAATTAATCGAGGAATTGAATTGCAACGCACACATGCAATTCCGGCTAAAATAACACGGAACTAATTTTATTTTCAATACATTTACAATTCTTGCATATGCACGTGCATGACATAATCAAATCGTTTTAATATTTCGCCTAAATTATTTCCATTTTGACTGAATGGAATCAGTTTAAAGATCCATGACGTTGTTTATTTCAATCAACTTATAAATAAAATAGAAAATCCGAACTGAATGCAATCCATTAAATCAACCATTTTTTAATAAAATTTCTTTGAGATTTTGGCAATTTTTTTTTTTTTTCTTTTTTTTTTCGAAAATTGATCAATTGTATTACATATTTCCAAGTATAAATCTAAATTTATATATACAGAAGTAACATTGTTCAATGTTTGCTTTAATTTTACCACAGAATCAAAATTGGCAATGAATTTGTTTAAAACCTAATAAACCACATATATAAAATTGAAATGAGAAAAATAAATATTCTGTCTATTGGTTTAATTTACTTGAAAGAAAAATCAATGCCAACGATTCGACAGACAGTGAATACACAACACTTAATGTTTATTGCTGTGAATAATCTTCAATCACATAGAATTAAATAAATAATGATATTAAATGCACACAGAAGAATAATCAGAAATCTTATGGTTTGAAACAGTTTAGAATTCAATGTTATTGTTATGACTTATGTTTTCAAATGAACTATGTTATTTCCCTCAATTTTTTATAATAATAAGTGTTTCCATTCAAAATTCATGCATGTCAATCAAAGTCTGAAATCGATAGAAATCAGGTTGATTTACAATCACATTACTTTTTTACTACAAAAATAATTCCAGTCATGTGAAAACGATTCATTTATTTGGATTGGTTCTTAATGTAGAATGTCATAAATATTTGAAAATAAGAAAAACTCGCAAACGAAGTAAATAAACTGATAAAGTCATTGACTTTATGATTTGCGACGCAAATAAATCGATTTAATTGGATGGAATAATGCCATTTATTGTTTGGTTATGTTGTTAATATATGTTGTTGTTCTTTTTAAATTCTCTATTTTTAATTTTTTTCGTGTTTTGAAATGAGTGAAAATTACTCGACAAACAAATAATAGAATTGCTATAAATATACGACGATGACACCAATTTCTACTTTTTAATTCAGTTATAAATGATTTGTCTCTATTGAATTACAAAAGTCTGTTGCTATACAATATTTTATGATGAATTATGCCATATAACGTTTATTTGACGATAAACTAATTTGAATTAAGAAATGAATTAAATAGAATTTAAAAAGAACAACAACATACAGTATATATTCCAGATTACGTTCGCTAGGTGTTTCTAGATAATGCTATCTGTTCGAATAACAATGACTCACATTATTAGTGATATGATATTATTAAACTAGTCAAAACTAAAGCAAAGAAATTTATATTATCTAATCGTCAATCTGAATTGAAGAGATTTCATCCAAAGAAAAAGAAAAAAAAAAATTACACAGAAACTACATGTATTTCAATCATTTTGAATCTGTATGGAATGATACACGCAACGATGATTTCAAAATATTTCATTTCCAGTCTTCATTTGATTAGAATTGTTGATTGTGTTATATTTAACAAATAGACGTGATTACCTGCACGCTTTCGTGATAACAGAATAGGCTACTAGTACAATGTGAACATTAATATTATTCAGGAAGAACACTCACTTGTATATTTTGTTTTCTTTATTTATTTTTGTACTGTAACTGATAAGCGACAACAAGAGTGGAATTTGGATCCAAAAATCTGATAAATTCATTCATTATTATTTTAAATATTCTCTGTAATATTTAATACAATTTAAAATACAATTCCAAATCGATTTAAAAATTAAAAGTATTTTTGCAACGGTTCGCCGAGAATCTTTTCAAGTTCTTGTACACTTAATTGGCATTGTTTTTCCACTTCAGGGTTTTCATCTTCTAACAATTCTGAAATAAATGGAACAGTCTCGGGAAGCAATGGCATGTAGTCTTCGCCTAGTTTGGATGCCAAACTTACGCACACCTTCAAAGCGAAAAGCCTAAACAAGTAAAAAAAAAACCACATTTGTTTAATTAAGATTGATTTGATAAATAAAATATGAGTGTTTACCGTATGCGTGATTCGTTATTTCGTGTCTTCATCAAAATCTGATAATTTAATTGCTTCCATTGAATGTCGTCGTTAACTGCCAAACCAAGTTGTGAAATTGCAGCCGAAACCAAATCCATTGATTTCGGTGAATTCAGAACAATTTCGTTTTCGATTTGATCGACCAGCGGTTGAAGTATCGCTTCAAAACGAGTACCATTCATAAAACCTCGACTGTCATGCAAAAACACATGATAAAGTGTCTCCAAAACACTTTCGATGAGAAGGCTAGTTTTTTGTTTAAGAACATTGCTTGGATTTTTTAATTCGGATGCTAAAGAATTATTCAACATTTCTGGCACATCGTCAATGAAATCATTTGCGAATAAAACAAATAATGTTTTCAATGACTTGGCAATTTCAACCGATAATCGGAAGTATGTAATGGTGTGATCGAGGTCTTTGTCACTTTGCTTAATCGCCCAATCATAAATGCGGTAGTACAATGGCCGGAAACTTCCTTCTGACAATTTCAATGTTAGCGCTCTGAACGATTTGATAGTTTTATCCTCGAGCTCAGTCAATTTAATCAATTCAATGTCACTATGATTCGATCTGAACTGCAGTGCCATTATAAAGAATGATGTTATGTCAGGCATAAAACGTGAAATATTTGTGGATGTTTGATGTTCAAATGTTTGTGCTAATAACAGCATTAATGGACCAATTGCAATGCTTTGTTCTTCGTTGACCAATTTCTTATAACTTTGATCAATAGTTGGAATTAAAACACGTAATTCCAATGTTGTTGACAATTTCTCCCATATTCCATTCAATCGATCAACAATTAGTGGATTACGTTTCGGATCTTTGCTTAAATTGGCTTCAATATTATACCAAATAATTGAGAGACGAACTATAATTTCAATGAGATATGGACTCAAATACAATGCCAATGTGCTGACAATTTTTAATAAACCAATTATTAAACATAGTAGTATATTGTCATTGGTCACATTTTCAGGGTTTGTGCAATCTTTCAATATTTCCAAAAAGATTTTCATAAACGATGGCAAATATGTGATTGAATGTACACGAAGATTGGCACAAATTTCACACAAACAAAGCAGAACGGTGGCCAACAAGATGCGTGGCACTTTTTCATTTTTTCGTAAAACATCGATGAGCGTTTCGACAATTTGTTTGAAATCTTTTGGATAATTTTCGGCCAATTGTTTGGAAAGTAATTTTATGGCCATCAATGCCATTTGCTGGATACAAGTATTCTCAATTATTGATGAATTTTGCATCAATTTCTTTTCGTCGATAATTGATTCAATGATTTTTGTAAGAGGTTCTGAAAAACAAAAGGAATTGATTAAAATCTTTTACAGTTTTTTTTGAAAAAATTCATTCAAAGTTATTTACCCAATAGAGAAACTAAATCATCTTGATTTTCTTCGTTGAATATTTCAGGATTATGTTGTAATTTTTTGATCAATAATTCAATGATTCTCCGCCTTACGCTGGATAATTTATGTGATAACAATCCATGAACAACTACGAGCAGAACATTTGACGATAGTAACGATATGACATTTTCTAATATATCGAAGCAATTATGAAGCAATGCCTTCCAATAATCCGCATGTGAATTTTCCACCATTTGTTCTGTTGCTTTTGATATGATTGGGATGTATGTTAAAATGCTTATGATTGCATCTTGATAGTATACTTTCATGCCAATTGTTTCTTCATCAGTCAAAAGTGCTACCTTATTTACAAATTCAACCGACTCCGTCAATGCATTGATAAATTTAACACCTTCATACTTGAAATACCGGAATTGCCTTTTTGTCCAAGCATTTATATTTATTAATGCTGACACTTCTCTAGGTAAATTTGCTGAATCGTTTTCCGGTTTATTGATTGGGATTTTTTGCAAGAATGTAATCAATTTGGTTGCAGTAACAATGATTGTCTTGCAACTAAATTCTTTTGTTAATGCCAATGCGATTTCAATTCGTTGTGGACGTTCGATCGCCAATGTGGCTTTTTTTGGAGCCGATTTTTCAACTTCGGGTTGTTGGTGGGTAACAAAGTTTTCGATCATTATGGTCAAAAACATCCAAAGATATTCATCTGCATTCAATGTTTCAAAAAGTTTAATGTAAAGCGGTAAACGACGATGTTCCGGAACATCGAGTATGATGTCGGAAAAGACTTTGAGCACAGGAATCACGAGCTCATTACGTTCAATTTCCGATTTATTTTCATTGACTTTTGTTAATGTTGGAATTATGGATGAAATTATATTGCTGATTATTTGGAAACTGTAAACATCATCGTGACGTACCTAAATAGGAAATGGAATGGAATTTGGTCAGTTTCATATTTAAACAAAATGATTATTTCTAAGTGAATGTTAACTTACCACAGACGATCCCATAAATGTGAAAATATCCATCATATTATGAAGCACTTGTTCGGGCAGCATGCGTGCTGAATGTGACAATAATTGTAGGGCATGATGATGTGTTTGTGGATTTTGTGTGCCTCGAATGCACAGAACAATTGGTTCAATTTTGAAATTTTTCTCCGAAATCAGATTACGTTGAACTTTACCATCTGGAGCAATTATAACACAAAGATGATACAAACATGATAATGATAACTGTTTTACGTATTCCACATTTGATTGATCTTCAAACTGAAGGCATTTCTGAAGTACAGCAAACAAAGATGGAATCATAAGATGTGGATCGATGATATCTTTTTTATTTTGTAAAAATTCCAGCCAAGTTGCTCCTCGTTTCCATGAATTTAACTTGAGCAACTCAGCAGATGCACCACCATCACTGGCACACTGTGAACTTCGGCGTTGACGTGTAGACGATGGCACATCGTCCACTTCCATGCGTACAACTTGCTCTGTTTTTGCCATTTCATCAAGAAGTTCGATGCAAACGTCAGCATTCAATTGAATTTGTTTGAAAAATTTATTGATTGTTGTATGCAATCCAGAATTTTCAGCATAGGTTGCGCTATTCACTAATGCTGATATCAATTGACGTTGATTTTTAGCCGGTAATTCATTGAACAAATCATTATTGAACACTTCAACAAGTACACTTGTAATTGGCAATTCCTTTGAGTTGCTTTTCACCAATACATTATATGCCATCGCTGATTTGAGTAAAACTTGCCAAGGACTGGAAACTTTCTTGATAATTTTAATTGTTTCTGAGGTGTAACGTGACACAATATTCCGAATAATGACGGATTTAAAGTGATCCAAACAAAGAACTTTCTTTCCCATTCTTTCCATTTCATCATCGGCCGCTGTTAGAATGTTCATCGCTGTATTGACAATCGATTTGAGAATATCTTCACTGTTTACATGCGTAAGTGCTTCCAAAAGTTGTGCCACCAAAAATTCATTACCCTTTGTTGTTGCAATGTATTCCATGAAATCCATTAAATTGTTTGTGAGTTCATTCGATGATTTTTTATCGAAAATCTTGAACAAAATCAATGGCAATTGATTCTCATCCATTAAAATTTCACTCTGACGCCGAATGAGCTTGGAAATTAGAGTTTTGAATTTTGGTTGTTCGGTTGTTTTAAGTACGACAAATGTTTCGTAAACAGCTTCACGTATTTTGCTATTTGGTGAACGAAGGCCATTTAAAATACGAATAAATGGTTCAAGATGGATTTCAACACGAGAAAAACAACCATCAGATTGAAACATTGAATTCACATAGTTGATGATAAATACTTGATGCTTTACCGAAATCGTGTTTGGCTCAGATTCGGGATATAAAATGTCAATTGTAAAGTAGTTTGAAAGAAATTCGATACGCTTCTTCGGATCGATCAATAATTTTTTGAAGAAATACTCTAGCCCACCTTCATATAGTGCATACTTGGATTGACTACGGCTCATTTTGGAAATAAAATACTCGAATATGCGACGTAATTTAGTTAGAGTTATGTCATCAGTATTATTGAATTCAATAATTTTTGATTTGAATTGTTCCTTATTTACCACATCAACCAATGAATCAATGATTTCTTTCATTAAATCAATGTGAATGTTCACAGGATACTGTCCTTTCGCAATCGAACTGGTCCATTTGGCTCTATCTAATTCATTACATTTTTTAAAATGCTTCTCAAAACGTTCGATAATATTCAAAATATCATTCAATTGTGATGAATTGGATTTATCGGCGGTAAATGAGTAGAATAACAACAGCATGGAATAAAATGATTTATTCAGCGTAAGATCTTCATCATTAATTGTTTTGATGTATGTCAGTATTTGTCCCGTTTTTGGCAAACCAATTTTTGATTGAAATACATTGAATATGGTTGATGTTATGGTTTCCTTATTGTGATCAGTGTTTTTGGTTGCATCTCGACACGCTTTAATTAATTCCACATGATTTGCCAAATCCGAATTAAAAACGTTACGCAAAAAATCAGCACTTATATTCGATGGTTGTAGTAGCAATGGTAATATAGCTACTAAAATGTCAATGGGTAAATGTTTTGTACACATGGCGCTTAAATGTTTAATGACTTCCAGTGCTGTATTCTCCCATGCGTTTGGATTCTGCAATGTTTGTTCCAAAATATTCACGTATTTCTTCAATAGTTCCTGTTTCGTCATGAAACGAAGTAACGACGAATAATTGAACTTAAGTGCTTCTTTCACAACCAATGGAGAATCATCGCAAAGCCGTTCGGCAATGCTACCTTTCAATAGACTCTTGCTGTCATCGGAAAAACTCATTTTACTTAAATTCTTCACCAAATATTTGATGGCTTCAACGCGCTGTTGAGCATTATAATGGTATAGCTTTTCGAAAAGGTTCACATTGTCATCGGCACACACAATCGTAAACAAGAAACTCAAAATCTTTTTCAATGAACGTTTCTTTAATTCAGTCATTGATTTGTTGTCTGATCGAATAATTCCTTTAACAATTGTATCAAATGTGGTTGGATAACGACGTTCTAGTGCTTTTAATGTATTCGTATACCAGTTGGTGATTCCTTTATCAGTCGCTTCCATATCGTCATCTTCGTCATCCAAATCGATAACGTCCGTAGAATCGTTGATCTTTTCAGTTAGTATGAATGAATCTAAAGTGCACCTGTAGATTTTAAGAAAAAACGAGTAAAGAAATAGGAAAGAAAAGTATGATAAAAATTGAAGAATTAAATTTCTTTAAAATTTGTTCGCTTACCGAATGACATATTCAGCATGTTCCGGTTTAAAGAAAACCTCCGATAGTAATGCATCGCAAAATTTACGGCATTTCCTCCAAGCTGTTGACTTCAATTGAATATGTTTTAAGCAGGCCGATAATAGTGGCAAATAGAATGGCAAAATGTTGACTTGTTCAGTGTAAATTTTCGATAAAACTGGTGGTAACCATTTCATATTCATGAGCGATTTCGATAAGCACTCCTCTGAAATATCTTCGATAGTTTCACTTTGATTACGATAAATGAGCACCAACAAAATGATAACATCTTGTTGTAATTTAGCGTGTGTCACTTTTTCAAGTAACATATGGACAATCGATCTTAAAATTTCACGCTTTAATTTTACTTTATTCACTAATTGGCCGATTATCATGAGTGATGCAGCGCAAAAGTCCACAGACGTTGATTTAACACCTTTTCTAACTGCTCCATAAATATATTGAATGTGTGATTCATTGATTTTAGCAATGTCCAGTGCACCAATTACCGATGTGCAGAAAAATGCATAGTAAACTTGAAGCGTATGTGAGCGAGTATTGAGCTCATTGACAGCATACACAATTGAATCACAAATGAATGACATAAGAAAACGGTCACTTGCAACACGATTCAATAATGCTTGCTTCGATAATGGCACACCGTTTTTCTTTATTGGCTCCAACCAGTGCCATAAATTGGTTGCGTCGGTTAAATTCATCGTTTGCAGACACTTAACAAAAATTGTCGTCTCATGATACGGTAAAATCAACATCATAAATTCACTTTTTTCATATTCATTGATGTTAAAACGTCGAATTAACCATTCCAAGCATTTATGCGATGGTTGCAATAGTAAATATGGTGACAAATGAATGAGAAACTTTTTGATAACCTCTTTAAGTTGCCGATTAACCTCTTGATGTTCAACAGCTCGTTGTAATTCACGTGCATTTTTATCAAATAATGCCGATTCAAATTGCAAAAATGATGGATTCAATTTAACTAATTCTTCAAAACCACTGTATCCAATATCAAAAATTGTTTCACGATCTTTTTCAGCTGCCTCTTTTGGATTGAACAATATCGATGCACGCTTTTTACTATCGATTAACAGTGACGTTTGTGGGGTTTTCAAACGCCGCAATTGATCCGCTAAAGATGTTGACATTTTTAAGAATTTATTCAAATTTTTATTTCTATTTAAATTCACTTAAAAAAAGTTCTTTTCAAATCTAAGTTTTATTAATAAACAACATGCGGCTGAACACACGTGTTTTTATTGAAGATATGTTTGACAGAAGCAAATACCATGTCATTTCAAAACTTCAACTAATATCTTGTTTTAGTACATTAAATGAGCAATTTCTTTTCAATAGATGGCGCAAGAAAACATTTCATAATAAATTCAGTGAGAATTATATTAATTTTCAAATTGAACAATATTTGCTATTTTGAAATATTTTCAAATATATTTAAAGTAGTTGAAATTGCAATAAATTAAAATGATTTTAATAAAAATTATTTTATTTTGAAAATCTACAATTTTTACGTTTTCTACAAAGACTTAAATACAAGTTTAAACACCATAAGTAATATGAACATTGAATTTTTTCTAACCGTTCTCCATTGAATATCGACCACCATCTACTGAATGGAGTATTTCAGTAGCATAAATTCAATATATAATAGAAGGTAAAACTCATCACCCGAAGCATTTTGAAACTGTTCAGCGACCAATTCAATGATAGACAAATTCTGAATTGTACAAACATTTGAAAACTGTTTATTAAACATATCTCATCTATTAGATGAGACGAATTAACTACATATTCAAATTTATTTTAATAAAAATATCCCATTGTTTCACATTTTATCTCCCGATTCTATTTTCCATTTCCAATCCGATCCATTCGGATCGATAGGCAATGCGAGTGTGAATTTCCAAATTTCCATATCAGATTTGAAGTGATTGTGATGCTGTTTTTTCGAATTCAATTCTCTTTGGAGAATAAAAAGCTGTGTGGCTTTGTGTTTCATATGTATCTAACCTAAATTTTGATTTCCAAACTTAACTGATTCGCATCTCGGTTGAAATTGAGGAAGATGTTATGTATTGAAATCACATGCTAAGGGTGCTTTTAGTGGTTTTGAAAAGCTGCAAAACAATTGGTTAAAGAGATTTGACGTGTATCAGTTCGCAATCGAATCATTGGTATGAGAACAAATCCAGTGTGAAACAAACACATTCTGCAATTCAATAATAAAAAAAAAAAATCCGCGCTTAATGCTATCGAGATTCAGTATATAAAAAACAGAAATGGCGAACGAAAAGCACAAGAACAGGCGAATATCATTTAGATTTTATTGAATTTGACGGAATACATTTGGTTTGGATTCTTCATATTTTTTTTTTTTTTTTTTTTTTTTTTCGTTGAACGAGGATGAAAAGAGTTTTATTGCAGTGAGAATCAAAGAGTGAAAGAGTTTGAATGAGATATGCAGAGATTTCAAAAGAATGAAATGTAACGGGAATTTGTTTTTTATTTTCGTACATTTTTTTCTTCTTATTTTCATTTTTCGTAATGAATTTCTGAATTTTGTTGCATAATTAAAGTGGCTGAAAAGTTGTGTTGATTGTTTCAAGACGAAAATCAACTTAACACTTATTAGCCTATTTAAGTAAAATTCCAAGGCGGAAAAACTTTTCACTTTATTACAAATGAAAGCAATCGTACGGAAGTCAAAATGAAAAATCGTTTGTTTCTTAAGTCAACAGAATGTGGATTAAGATGTAAATTCTCGAACAAAATTGCCAAAAGAAACCGAATGAAGTTCTGGTTCAAAAAGCTACAAAAATGTTTACGAGTGTTTATTTGTTGTTTTGTCTCCATTTTTGCTGTACTTGTATGAAAAGTTCTGTTGCCGTGTATTTCCATCTTTTTTGGTGCTTGTAAAGTTTTGTCATTTATGCGCTTTTCATTGCTTACAAATTGTGCATAACATCTTTATCATTCATTTGACGAGCGAGTGCGCATCGAATGAGTGCACTTTAGCACAATAACAACGCAATTACAGAATAATTTTGTTTGAAAAATATTACAAATGTTTTCAAGTTTTGTTGGCCTTTTTGAAAGTTCAAGCCGGGAATGTGCGTGGTTTCTCGTTACGTTACTAATTGTTCGACATAAACCATGGTTTGGATTGTAAGGCGCGATGCAAAGCATAGACGAAGAAACATGGGAAAATTTACATAAAATACGCTGAAAAAAAAACTTTTTAAATGATACCCAATTGTATTTCGGTTTTGTGTTGTGTACGAAATGCGTTTGAAATGTGTCTACAATTGTTTGCCACTGAATGGTTCCATTTAGATGGGGCTTCCTTATGGCACAAGTGGAATAAAACTTTTCCTCCATTTGCCAAAGCAAAATTATTAAATAATTATGCATCAAGAGAATTTTGGTCGTGTTTTGTGTTTCAGACTTTTCCATTTCTACTCTAAATGGTTTAAAATGAAAGTTTCATGGACAATTTATAGCTTGTCAGCTTAGTTCTGGAATTAGTAATACACAAATAAATTTATAGTTTTGCGCTTAAACTTAATTAATTGCTTGGAACATACATTATATTCAATCAAATATTTCGTTCTATAAATTAACTTGAGCTCAATTTTCAAAACTTGAAATTGCTGAGGAAATGGAATTTGAAATTACTTTGGATATCGAATCATTTCATATCATTTTATGAATCAAATGTTATCCTTGTAATCTTTTAGGCAAAAGATATGAATGTAAATCTTTTATGTGAAAAATCGTCCATTTTGTCAATTCCGCAAATATTGAAATATTATCCAAATTCAGTCATTTGCAATGATGGGCAACCCTTTTGCGTTCCCTCTAAGCATTTATATTTTATGATCCTTCATCCTTATTTCTTATGACGACTGATAAACATAAATGTGCACATGTCATGTGCATCTTTTGACTTTTTTTCTTCATTTTTTTCTGTTTCATATTGCGTGATCAATTTGAAATCATAAATGCTTTTTGAAATGTATAATAAATTTCAATTTGGTATAAAGATGACAAAAGCATTGCACACGTCAACGTTGGGTTACACTTGCAGACTCGATGAAAAAGAGAAAAAGTTACATTGAGAACGTGTGTGACGGTTTTTTTAGTGATTCATTGGGAATCGAATTGAATACATTTCGAAAAAGTTAGCATTAAGAAAATAACTGAAAACCTTCCATCTAATCGTCATATCCATGGCACTTTCACATTATTCAAAAAATATGAATATCAACCAAACAATAAACATGGCCGTTTCTGTTGCTATTTTTGCTGCTGTTGCTGTTGGCGTTGCTAGTGATATGACACCAAGTGAAATTTCTATTTTATTTATATTTTATTGCTGATGAAATTGACGAATGTCCGTTTATCTCATTCAAAATTTATGTGCACTTTTCGGTTCAGAATATGTGTGATATGCTGAAATATGCTCTATCATTCGAAACATTCTCACAACGGAGAGTTTTCGGTTTGAATATTCATATTTGGCGAGCACATACGCGATGTCAAAATGGCTTGTGACGGCATTGGGAAATGGTTATAAAAATAGTGAGGCAACAGTGGCAGCAAAAAAAAAAAACGACTGCACATAAAACATCATCAACGGAAAATTCTGATAATCGGTTACAAACCCAGTGTGTACAACGGTAGCCAATCAGCCTCGAACATGTCGACCGTAACCGAATTGAGAATTCGAATGAATAAAATATTGGCGAAATTTTCGATTATTTTATAAATAAATAAGTCATGTTATCTACGCATATTCCCATTTCTGTTCTGTTCTGTTCTGTTTGATGTTTACACAACCAACCAACCAACCACCGAGTTGCGAATAAAACAATTTTATGATATATTTACATTTTTTGACATATTTTTCGGGCAGCTCTTTTCGATTGCATTCAAATGTATTACATCGCATTGAATTTATATGATTGTCAAGAGTGAAGCTTCTCTGATGGCTCTTTACATTTACATTTATGATCATATTGCGATGCATTTATGACAAAATAAGTGCACGTTGCTATTTTCGATTTTACATCCGATACTTTTACGACCGATTTGAATCGACCATCCTAATTTGCAAACGGCAAACGAGAAATTTTTTTAATCAAATATATCGTACGTTTTCAATTGAATTTCTCGTTGGTGATTTTTGTTTGTGTTGAATTTTTTATAAAAAATATGCTTTCAATAATTTGACAACTTAAATTTTATTTGCAACAATTTATTTTTCCATCTGATTCTTCCAAAATGAAACATGTGGTGAAAATTTCCGCATTTCTTATTGAGGCGAAATCTTGCTTGAACTAAGCAAAACATCAGTCGTTTTTCGACTATATTCTATGCACACAAAAAATTCATTAAATTGACTTCTTCAAACATGAAAAAAGTGATTAGAATGTTTTGGCTTTGAGATAAAACAAAGATTGAGTTCATGATTTGCGAGAAAAACGCCAGTGGTCAATGTATTTGTTTGTATGTGATCAGCATGAAAATGGAGAAAAAACACACCATTTTATCCGTCTGTAATACATAAAAATGAACACGAAAGCGATAAATGGATGAAATACTTGTATACAAATATAAATATGAAGTCGTACTGATTACAGAATCGCAAAAACAGATGTCCATTTTCTCACTGTTTGTCGTCACATACGTAGGAAAAATAGAGTGTAAGAAATCGGTGCGGTTCTTAACATACAATTTATGCTTTTGCTTCCTCTCACACTCATGTAAAACGTTGTATGTACAAAGTAAAAAGCGATGACAGCTAGAAAAGTGAGATTTGAATTAGACGAACGAAAAGAGAGAGAAAGAGAGAGAGAGTGAGAGAGAGAGAGAGAAAGAGATAGAGAGAGAGAGAGGAAAGAGATAGAGAGAGACAGAGAGGAAGAATGCATAAGGAAACAAACAAGTTTGTTCGCTCCCCTCGATTCATTGCCTAAAGTAGACTCAACCTGTCAAAATCGAAACATGTGATTTATAGCCATCGGATAGCAAAGTCTGACCATTGTGCACCGTTAAAATGAAGAGAAAAGAAAAGAAAGCTTTGGCATTGGAATACGGATTTTGCAAGTTAGCAAAACGGATTTCTATATTACGACAAGACTTTTTGTTATTAGCCGATGATGTTACAGATAAAAATTCTCTTTTGACAGCCATTTCTATCTTCGAGTCGCATTAATAAATGTGGTCTTTTATGAAACGAAAATGGTGTAGGCAGAAGTGATAGAAACAAATCAACACACATAAACATTCAATGTCAACGCAAACATTTTGCAAATCATTCAAAGAAATAACGAATCAAAAATGTGCGTATCATCAACGAAAAATTTTCAACGTGAGATGAATGAACTTGAAGCAAATTTTTGAATAAAAATCATGTACGTTTTAGCTGGCAGTTTCAATTCGAATACATATATTTTGAATAAATATTCAAAAAGAGGAAACAAAATAAATATTCGGCGAAAAAAGTAGCACTTGATTGTTTGCCTCATGAATGATTTAAATCTAGATTTCAGCAAAGCGCGCAAAACAAAAAACAACCGTCAAGCGAAAAACATTTTCAAAAACCATTTGCAATTATGATTGTGTCAAAAATATCAGCGGCTTTCGCTTTTGTTGATTGTTTACATTGCATTGTCTTTCATTTGTTCTGCTTTCATTTTGGCTGCGTGAACATTTTACATTTGCGTATACGTTTGAATATATGTTGTCGGCTTTCATGTTGATTTGCTGCATTTGTTATTGCGATTCGAATTAAATAAACCAAAAATCATCATCCCAGATAAGCTCATGTAAACAAACATATGCCAATTTAATACACTCGCTAATCTCCGAAAACAAATTTTGTGTGAACGAGAGCACGACCCCTCTCGTTATTTTTCTGTATATTTTTTGTATCCTTTTCCCTCTCTAGCTCACTTCGATATGGAGTAGTTCCGTACGATTGAAATTTCCGCTCGCTGGCTGTGATATGTCGAGTAATGGTACAATACCACAGAGAACATAACAATGTATTTTTATGTGTTTGCTTGCCTAGGCATGTCAACACACAATCGAATCAAGTAGACTCTTGTGTGCCAGTGCCTATAACTATGCCTATGCCTATGCCTATCACTCATCCACATTGCATACAGTCTTATTCATTCTGTCTCTGTCTCATTCTCATTTTCGCATACATTGGCATTGCTTTTTTTCTCGGTTGCTGAAATTTCTCTGCCTGCCTAAAGTACACAATGGTGAAAATGGGTAAAAGAGCAACCGCGCCAGATTGGTTTAACGTTGGGGTGTTATTTCGTCATTTTGAACAACGCGAGCGAATAATGCGAACGAAAACAATTATGTTATTGAAATAGGCCAAAAATAGAGAAATGGGATTTTGCTGAAAATTTATATACGGCATTTATTTTCAATGAGCTGTTTTTCCATCCATTGTTTCTGTCATCGTTTGTTCCGGGCGCTTTCAGCATAAGCATAACAGTTATTGTGATAATCATCGTTTTGTTATCATTGGCTGGAGTGTGTTATTCATTTCACGGTGGCATTTCAAATGAATCAAATTATAATATACCACATAATGCCCGTAGCAGATTCACTAATCAATCAAAAATGCGAATCCTTTTGATCAGAAATCACATTCTAAATCGCCAAATGACAACATTTGATTAAAACTTTTTAATTGCTGAAACGTGCAAACAATCATTTATTTGTTCTCATTTCGATGGAATGGAAAAATGAAAAAAAAAACGCCATGATTCAACATGCAGGATCTCACCTGTTTCGTTGAATGATCATTAAGTCAGTAGAAAAATGTTACATTTAATTGAATTTCCATGGCAAATGTGTTTTTATCATGCGCCAATCTTATTTCCCCAAAAATGTATATGGTTTTCGTGTAAATTTTCAGTTGCATGCACTACAACCATTAATTAAATGAAATTGAATCAACTAACTTCACCGATTTTTGTTTCCTGTTTTAAGAAATCCAAGCATGCCAACCACCAAATTCCTAGCAATCGAATACCATAATTTATGTTCATTTAGGCCAAAATAGTTCGGCGAACTTTCAACTTTTGTTCAGCTATTGAATGCATTTTTGTCACCGTAAACGCATAAAAAATTCCACAAGCATCTTTGAAAGGAAAAACAGAAAGAGAATGGTACATCATACGGTCAATAAATCAATTGAATTCAAGGAAATTCAGAGTTTTTCGCTTCATTTTATCACGAAATGTTAAAACGAAATTTCGAAGTTTTTTTCAGTTCTTTCAAATATATTAAATTTCAAGTTAACAAAAAAAAGCAAGACACATTTTTAAGAGATTTTGCTCTTTTTTTTTACTTTATGGTAGCATTTAGTATTCCCCTCAATTTGAATTCAATGTACAATACAATACAAATACAAATACATTTATATATATTACTCCATTGCTGGTAACACAATTTGTTCCTTCGAACGATTTACATACCTTAATCTAATTGAAAATGAGAAGAGTTCGAATAACATCGTGACTCTTTCCACTTTTAATCGCTTTTTCGGATTTGGTTTGGTTAGTTAAAAAAAAAAAATCGAGTCAATAGCAATAAAGCAAGAGCAGCGAAAGCCATTGTCATCTGTGCCCAATCGGTTATCGTTACACGATGCCACTTGAAAATTCTTGAATTGATGCGCGCATCATCTTATTTAGTATTCCATTCGTGTGTTGGTTTCGTTGACAAATTGAATCTTGTTCACGTAATTTCATTTCAATTCGTTCGACTACTTTTTTTCCATTCTACTTTCTTACCAATACGATTTTACATTTCGGAACTGTCTCTCTGGTAAATGCGTTCTTCTTCCGTTTGCAGTCAATCACACTTTGTTTGGCATCATTTTCAATATTCCCATTGAAGATTCAGCTTCGTTTCATTTTTTTTTTTCTTCTTATTTTCTTTTTCTCTGTATATTCAATTTGTGTGTGTCAACTCAACTGTGTGAGTAAAAAAAATGCCAAAATTTCCAAGAAACCAACCAATAATGTTTCGAATCGCTGTTCAAGATGAACGGCAATCTTGTATATTTGTGGGTTGAGTTGACTCATTCCATGTGGCTGCAACGCCATCGCATCAATCGAATTGGCAAAGAATTAGAAGGTGTAAGGGTGTGCGATGCACAAGAAACAAGCACAAGCACATTCAAATGGAGACGAAACGCGCCATATTATATTGATTGAATTTTAACTCAATCGAAACACAATACTTGCTATTTTATTTACGGCGAAAGAAAGCAAAAACTAGAAGATAGGGATGAAAATACGACCATGTTAAAGTAGAACCATGCACTGAATCGTAAAAGTAAAATGGAAGTTGGTTGAGCGCACGCGAACATTTCGAATCGTCATGTAAATAAGACTGAAGGGAAAGAAAATATATTTATTTCTTGTTGGAGTTTAGTCCTCGTTCCGCTCCATTATTTTCGGGAAACAATACAACGATGTAAAAGAGAGAAAAAGAAAGAAAAAAGGCGAGCGAGTGAAAGAAAAACAGAGTGAGAATGACTATGTCTTTACAGTTTTAGCTGCGATCGCATCGACTCGAGAAAGTGTCGCAAAAAAGGAAATACAAATATAACGAAATAAGAATCATGCCGTTTGCAATTGATTTAAAATTTATTTATGAACCGTTGACAACCGCTGTAAAAATGTGTTCGGCCAACATTGGAAAGATCACTTGCTTACCATGCCGTGAGCGAAGTCGATGACAAACGAAAAAGAAAAAAATAAAGATTCCAAATAATAGACAATGAAAAGAAATTGTCGAAAAAAGCCGAACAAAGAGAAGGTCCTTGTTGGAACACAACAAAAAGAACAACAACACCAATAACGACAACGAGGACGACGACGACGATGATGACAATGATGACTAGAACAATGAACGTGTATTGGGTTCAAATTAGGGATAAATAAAGTTATACACTGAATTTTAAAAGATGTTTACACATTGCTGGCTTACAGACAATCATTCGATATGCATTAAACAGTTGAAGCGATACGACCACAATCCAAATTGCAATCGATCGAAATTTGTATTGGCTGCTGATTTAGATTAGATTTGTTATCATTCATACTGCATTTGCGATGGAATGCGCTCGCGCTCTTTTTTCTTCCTTTTTTTGCCATAAATATTTTGTCACTCAATCGAAAATGGAGGAAGCACAACGAACGAATGAATGAATAAAAAGAAAAAACATACACCAAGTCTGAGTGCTACGATAAAATATGAGCATTTCACTTCGCATTCAATTATAAAAACCGAGAAAGGAATTCAATAAAAATGGGAGATAAATTACACCCTGATAATGAAGACGTGTCAATTTCATCGCCAAGTTTTTCTATGTTTCTCATGATGCTTATTTTTTTTTTCTCGTGTCTTATTCGTTGTATTCAATCTGTCTGAATTGTGTGAATCGAACATTATAGTTTGTCAATCGCAATTGATTTTTGCAGCAGGTGCTTTAGACATGAAATTGGAGCAAAATTAAATTGATTCATCAAGTCGCAAATTAAATATGATATCTTTCAAATAATTTTGCTCATTTTCGCATGCATTAATCGTAATCGAATTTTCTTAGGTTGTTGACTTTGCCACGTGTATTCTGTCTTTCTATTGACAATTGTCAAATAAAAAAAAGAAAAACAAAATCGCACAACTTTATGATTAATTTCGTCTGGAGACAAATTCAAGATTGAAACTTCATTCTGGATAATGTTTGATCATTAAATGTGGCTGCAACCAGCTTCAATGTGATTAATTTTATGTCAGATCCATAGCAATTTTCAAACATTTGATTTCGAATTCCAGTGGAAAATTCTCAACAGTCTGCCTATTCTTAAGTGTTCCGCCATGAATTCATATTAAAGATTTAATTGAAATTTTCTTTCATACTCTCTAACTTACTCCACTTCTTCTTGCTTTTCTTCACTAATGAAAATCAAGACAGCAAACACATTCGACGCGTTTCGAATAAAGATTATTTCATCAATCTGGCGCTTGTGCCATTTTAATGTATATTAAGACACACAAGTATATTATAAAAATTGTTTTGCCTTTTTTCGCTTATGTAATTGAAATGAATCTGAAAAGCGCCTGTGCGGCATTGCTCTATTTAGCGCACTTTGAAACATTGTTGTGCTGCATCACGAAACTCACTCCCGTTCATTGAAATGAATTCGTTAGATGATTTTTAATGAGAAACGGGGTCGAAGCAAATGCTTCGTTTCACAAGTTCAAAATGATATGTTCATGTTCATAGTAATTTTTGGGCCGCCGACATTTTCAAATACCATCGACCTCAGAAGAATCAGTGATCGGGGTTTGAGAGTATTTCGCAAAGATTTGCGCATTTGATTGTTTTGGGGTGAATTTTTCATGGAGTTGTTCTAATCAACAACAAAGATACGTTTCTTCAATTAGTCAAGTGTGGATGAGTTTTTGTACCGATTTCAGCGTACTCAGTCAGTACAACGTACACTGAAAACAAAATGATGAAATGTGCTTTCGGCAGAAATGACTTCGTCAAACTGTTAACCATATTCAGTCAGTGCGTATATTGGCAACAATACACAATATCACGAAAACAAATACACACACGAGACTGTTTTCAGCAAGGATTCATTCGTAAATGTTCACAAGCTCATTTTCAGCAGCACTGAACGGGTATTAGTGGAATATATATACGTTACAATCCTGATAACAACGACCATACACTATTTTTGCCACTATTAAACGCAATGATGTGCACATCACTTGGAATTGTGAAATGCTCACGTTTCTTATTTATATACATAAAAGCAACGGATTTCGGTCGGATAAAACAAGTCGTTCGAAGAAAATCCGGTAGCCGCCGTAGTAAATAACACACACTCTATCTCACTCTCTTGCATTTATTCACTAGCTCTCTTTTCTTCTCTTGTGCGCTTAAAATGATGTACATGTGCACAAGGGATAAGCAATGAAAATGGACACATAGATAAAATCCGAGCACGGCCTCGCCAAATCAAACCATTTCATCCATAGTGTGTAGCAGACATTCATTTTGCTTCATTGTGTGTTGCCATTTTATTGTTGTGTCGTTTCATTGCGTTGATTGAGCTTTTGAGTGTGTTTGCCAGTCGCACTTTACCACATCTACTAACGCTACCTCTCTCGCTCTTCTTCCCTTCTCTTTTCGTTTTCATTTTCATTTCACTTCATTTTATCGTTTCTCTCGGGCGCGCTTCTTTGCTCACACTTTTATTATGTATTATTCTAGATACGTGAATCGTTTACAGATTTTCTGTTTCTTTCAATTCATATTGGCGAGCTGGCTAGCTCTTTCACAAAACAAAATGTAATCAGAACAACTCGTATTCATGTGTATACTTTGAAGAGATGTTCGTGCTGCGATTTGACTTTTGACTCGCAATGCTATTTATTTTCGTTAAAATAAAATTGTCGGTTTTATTGTATGTAAACAGTGAAAATCTTCTTTGAATAAAAATAAAATTCCCCCAATTTCTTTTTACTTCGTTTATTGTTTTTATTTTCTAGATCTTTTATAAATTTTTTTTTCTGAAAATTCGCTTGAAATTATTAAAAAAGGAAATTTCCGAAATTTCTTTTTAATTTGAACATTTTGAATTACGAATTGAAGAGATTTTTGATGAGCCATAGTGACAGATCATTTGTGCATTTATTTTAATAAATGATTCCCAAGGCCAATTTCTTTTTCTTTTGCACGTTTATTTGTTTACGACGAGAGATAAAATAAAGTCATAAAACAAGGTAATAAATTTGCTATTCGGTCGTATTCAACAAATATGAATACATTAATGTATATTATGGAATCCATTGTGAATGAAGTCGCGGAAGCGAATTTATTAAAATGGTACATTTACTCATTGTTTTTCTCGTTCCCACTCCTCTTCTCCACTCGTCGTACTCGACAAACCAGCACGTAAATTATAAGCACTGTGCATTCAAAATGGTTCCCCATTGCGTCACTATCATTGCATGAATATTTGCACTTGGACAGCTATTGAATACATTGTTTCATTCGACATTTTACATTGCGCGCCAATTGATTCCAAGTCACGAATCGATTTGGTGTTTCAAATCGCACCTGAATCCGATTCCAATGATTAGAAAACAACACATCGCCAAATTTTACTGACATCCAAGAGAAAACCAGTTTTTTTCTTCATTTTTTTCCGCCCCTCTTACCAATTTAAATATTGACAGTAAAGAATCACCACTGAAAACTACAATTTTGTCAAAAGCCAGAGAAATTCTTTTGATTATTATTATTAAGCTAACCCATTCACAGAAGTGCCGTAAAAGCAATTTTCAAAACCAAAACTGACACCATTTGCTTCCATTCACATTCAATGAAAAATACGATGTTTTTTTGCGGTTTCGTTTTTTCCACTCTCTCCCAACAATAATACATATTTATCGATGAGATCAAGAGACTTTTTCTCAAATTGCAGTCGTTTTCAGGTTGATGTCGTTTAAGTTAAATGTTTGTCCTGTTCGATGTATGTGTGTGTGTGTGTGTGTGTGTGATAAAAGGTAACAAAAAATTTAGTTCCGATGGAAATCACCATAAGTTGGCACAGTTGTGGTGTTCAATCGAAAACCACCATTGAATGCAAAATATTATGGCTGGTGGTTTTTATTTAAGCGAGAAAATGGTCGCAAAATAAAAATGATATTATGTATAGTATATCAATTGCAATAACTGTAAAAGGTTTTTATGACCCATGAACACAACTTTGCTATATATATTTAACCGTTGGTTTTCGACAGTGAAATTGAATGAAAAATTATTCAGCGAAAAAGGTTCGTAGCAATTTTTTGGTGTTTTTCAAATTCCGAATTCCCAATGCAATTGTATTGGCAAAGGGGTTTTTACGTTGTTTGGATTCGAGATCATTCTCGCAATTCACACGTCGACCGATTATAGCAGCAATCATCGATTGCTCTTACACCGTCCCATATTTCCATTTATTGAAATGCGACATTTCATTTTCGAATGCTTTTTGTTTATTTGAATGTAAATTCTGTGATATAACAATTTGAATTGAATGCTCTTTGCAAATAAAACTTGATTAAAAATATCACATGAGTAAACCGAACAAAATAGAATGAAAATAGAGAGATATCTGCTTAAAATAAAAACAAGTCGTGATTACTCGAGCTAAAATTACCTCTTTTTTCGCTGTTGGTTTCTAATCTCTGAAAAATGGTTTAATTTATTTGTTTGCATTTCTATTTACATAGACCATTTCTACATTGATCCAAAATAAGAAGACAACTCAAACCTTTTACAATGTCACTCACTCAGACAGATTCCAAAATCTTCACTGTTAACATTGAAAAAGCAGTAATTAATTCATCGCAATGAATACGTAATTAGTGTCATTAATTTGTATGAATTTCGATTTGTTGTGAAACGAGAAGGTGACTCCAAATAGTCGCATTCAACGTACGACCCCCAAAACGGATGTGCTTATTCAATCTAATTATGGTTGTTGTAATCAAATTGCAATTTAAGTAATGAAATCTAATGAATATCTTATCGATCAATCGACAAATTGAAAACAAAGAATGAAAAATGAAAAATCAACACTTGTGATATTGGTAATTGATGTTTGGCGTGTTTCGTATACATGATTAATTGATAGGTGATGACATATTTTTTATACAGTATATTGACATCTTGATTGATAGAGTGTGCATAAAGTGAACGAAAAAAAAGAAATGAATATGTTGGCACAACCCTCTTTCATTGATGAATGAAGACACCCAAACAAGAAAATAATTAATAATGTCGAAGTCAAGATACAATTTGAATAAAGCCAATCGAGTTAATTTGTTTGAAAATGTTTATTTCTTTTTAGTAAATAAAATAAAAGTGAACATTTACAATGCAGTAATTTGACTCCAATTTAAAATATAAATTGAATGTGTGCTAAGACTTAAATTAAAAAGAGAAAACAAATTTACAGAAAAAGTTTCATTTTTTTTTTAAACGAGACACGGCATCGGCTTTACAACACCTTTGAATATCTACACAAGAGAATGTTTGCAGGAAAAATTTGTAACAATCATACTAGATTTATTTTGAAGTATGAAGGAATGATTAATAGAGCCCTAAATACTAATTTACACACATTGTTTAGGAATTTGAAATAATTGTTAAATGTTGCATTGAATCAAGAATTTTATTGCTGTTCGGGACATCGATCTTTATTATTAATCGCTGATTATTCAAAGGAAACTAAGTCACAAAAAAAAATTCCCATTCATTGCACATTTGACAGTAAATAAACTAGATTACTTAATCATATATACATTTTGATACAGAAATTAACAGAAAAAAAAAAAAATTGAAAATCGTATAAACTGTGAATAAAAACCTTTGATAAAACTTTCATTTGAATCAATAAAAACAAAAACTAGCAAAAGCAAGAAATTAAATGAAATATTTAAATAAAATTGTGAATACAGTGTTTGCGAGACTTTAATTGCTAAATTATAAGTACGCTCACGAGTTCTAGAGCTTTGGCTAATAGCGACCAATTCACTGGGTCAAACTGATATCTGGAGAATCTGTTATAATTTTAAGTTCAAAATTCACTTATGCACTAGAATTGTATGCTAAATGTTGTTTATAATATAATTACGGATAAATTCAACTGCACATTTACTTAAAATCGAATCGAAAATTGCACAATATTTCTAATAATGATTTGATAAAATGAAGAAACAGAAAAAAAAATAATTATGAATATCTTTGCTATAATCTAACTGCGGAATGAAAATCATGTCCATCTGGAAATAATTATGTTAAATTCGTGCCCATGATTCTATTTGAATTGGTAATTTTGTGCCAATTGTTCAACGAATGAGTGGTCCAATTTCAGCATGTTGTGTTTCTTTGTGTCGCCGAAGATCCACTTTTCTTTGGAATGCTTTGTGACAAAGTTCACATGCAAACGGTTTATAGCCCGTATGTTTGCGAGAATGAGTTATTAAATTGCTCGATTGACTGAACGCCTTTCCGCATACTTGACATTTGTGTGGTTTTTCTCCTAAAATGAAAAGAAAAATAAAAATAAAATATAATTAAAATCATCATAATACAAAAGATTTTCGAAATATGTTGAATCATAAATCAATTTCGGACATCGAATCAATAGCTGAGTCTATAAATGAGCTAGATATCAAATCGACCGATAGCAATAAATAAAATGACATGTTAAAATTTACAAAGCAAATTCCAAAATGAAAGCATGTGTTTTGTGAATTTAAAGAGGAAAACGGCTAAATATTTGGCTCATTGAAACTACAATCATTTTATTGAATAGACAAATATTTTGGCAATGCGAACAAATTAAAGGAATGAACCGGCAATAATTTGGCGAGAGTTTTATTAATATTTGTCTCGAAGTCGGACACGGACTTGATACTGAGCACACATATTAAGGCCGATTTATTTTTTCTTTTTCTTTTTCTTTTCAATCTCCTTTGTTCCCTATAAATATTAAATCATATTATTATAAATGAACAGTAGAGCCATTTGTCACCGGCCAATATATATAATAGCATTTAGTCACTTAATGATGAGTTTCCACCCTAATTTTATTTGTATTTCATTTGATGGTAGACTTTGTGTACGCTATTGTTTGTACCAGTCATGTATGCATACACATGATTATGAAACGAATCCAGATAATATCCATGGCTTGCGATTTAATTTCTCGTTCAACAACTGTTCATCAACAAACAGCAAATATATCGAAATGCTTTGCCTTTTCATTTCATTTCATTTGCGAAGAATGCTCTTTCTAAAACTGATATATGAAGCAAATGAGATGATATTTGTAGTTTGAGGAATGAACATTTCTCTCACTCGCACTCATTCAATATCGCATTGTATGCTTCACCACCAAAGTTGCATTGCCAGTGGCATTTCACTTGGTATTTATATGAAGCGTGAACAACACGACCCTTCCTCTCATTTTCCATTCACTCTCCATCATGTTCTCATAAATTATGACTTGATTCGATTTAGCGCACATATTATAGCAGCCATTTAGTTTAATATTTCAAAATTGAAATTTGACCTCGCACAGAATGAAGAATGGTCTCTCTTTTTTGGCAAAAACCACATTTTAATTGTTTATGGCATGCTCAACACATAAATCTATAAGTGTAATATTTGATTTGTAATCCATTTGCTTGGTGTCTATTTGATCCAGCAAAAATAGCAATTTAAACGATTTTTGTTGATTTTTCACACTCATTTCAAATGATTTATCTAGTCATTTTTATTTTAATCTTGTACCATTTAGACTGTATTATTTCGAGCATTTAATGAAAAATTCAGTATTGGAAATTTCATTTATTTGTGTGATTTTCAATTAGTAAAATAAATAGATAAATGCCAAAATCAAAAATTTCACACAGCCCGTTCGAATGGCTCATAGAATTAAGAGCGACACGTTAAGTTGTGATGGTTCAACAATGGAAGAGTTTTTCTCGTTAACATCGTATGATAATCTAATGCCGTATATTCGCTTCGTAATTAATTACATGCCACAACAAGGAGCAAAACGAATTTAATGGCATCAGTCTTGTTTTAATTTGAGTTAGGTTGAATGTACATAAATCCGTTTTTGATTCAAAACGATTTCGTAAACTTGAAATGAAAGCCCATTAATATTTATGCACGATGCTTGAAAAACAATAAAAAGGGAACGACTTGATTTCGAAATATGAAAGTTGCGATGTGGCGCCTAAGCGTTTTCGTCTCTGGTGTCATATTTACTGTGCTGAATAAGCCGATATTCTGCTAAAATTCTACATTAATTTCATTTCTGAATAAATCCGTTTCTATCCACCAAAAGGATGTGGGAGCAACCATTTTACATATTTATAAATTATTATGTGATTCAGACTCATAAATGCCATCGATTCAAAAAAAAACCATAATCTTTGTCTGGTTGCAAATCACACGATTTGAAAACCTGTTTAAATTTTTTTGTTTTGTTCTTTTCACTCCGAACTGTGCAACTCTACCGGTTGTAATATTATCCGAATGTTATTGAATTAAAAGTCGTAGTCGAGTGAATGAATAGTGGAGGATTACAAACATTTAAATCAATGACGAAAAAAAAAAAAACTAAAACGAATTTGAACGAAAGCACACTAATGTTTGAGGGGATGAAAAGTGAATGACTGATCCAATTATTTTATTCGAATGCAAACTCAAATCTTTGGAATCAGAACGAAGGAAGTCACATCTTGATTGGGAATTTCATTCAAATGTTACCATTTGTTCTGGTTGATTCGAACAATTTATGTAATACATTTGTTAACCTGACACCTTCATTTCTATGCTGCCAACTTTTCATACTAACTCACTCACACTCTATTTTTTACCCTCCACTGTGCACTTTAGCACTGGCTACAATCCAATTCATTTCAATCCAATCCCTGGAAGCGAAAATGTGATTTGGTTGGAATTTAAACCAAGTCTCGGTTGGATCGATAAATCGATTTTCTTTTTGTCTGACGCAAACTAATTATCTGTGCGCTGAACGTGTCTAATGCAAAAATTTCTTTTTCATCGCCAATATTTGTCTGTTCGCCAACATGTATAACGTGCAGAAAAAAAATGCACTCGCGTATATTACGAAGGATGTTGCATCGTATCGCAGCGTCGCCTTTGTCGCTGGCACTTATTCAGCTGAATTATAATCGGAGCGTATAAATTTTTCATTGGTTAGCTGTGATTTTGTGTGCCGCCCCTATATCCATCGTCACCATGGCAACTTGTTTCGCTGACAAATATTTCTCTCTATATCAACGTAGTTCGCACCAGTTTGCACTGTATTTTTTTTTTTTATCATCGCTCTCGTTCTGCCGATATAGTCTGTCATCCAAATGCTCCATCTGTTCAATTTTTGCGATTGGAGTTTTATTCAACCATTCCAACAACAATACCAAAGCAAACAAAAACAAATTCAAACACACAGAATTGTCTATCGACAAACTGAAATCATGATGACATTTTCGAAAATGCGCGTACTCAAAGTACGCAGAAGCAATTCAATGGGTATTTTCCTTTTCTGTTGTAAAAAGAAAAATCACAAAATGGCCCAGAATGTATCGATGTAAAGAATTGATTTGAAAATGCTGGCACAATGCAAATTGCTTGTGAATTACGTAAATTCATTGTATTTTGATGGATAAAAACAACAACAACAACAACACAGTGGGTGTTTGAATCTTTCGTTGTCATTGTATTTCTACGATTTTATTTGAAGCGAATAATTGAATGTGTATTGAAGCGAATGGGAAGGACAGAAATCGGGGAAATTGTCGATTTAAATTGATGTGATTGTAACTATTGTTCCTCTTATTGTGTGTAAGTCTTTGGGTGTGTGTGTATTTTGATGACTGGCCCGAGTGTGTCTTACGTTTACGATAGTACGGATATTTTCGAGACAAATTGCTACCACTTTCTGTTGGCAAATGAAACGTGCAGTTTTAACATCATTTCAAATCTTTACCGGAATCCATTTTGTGTGCTTGGAATTCCAGCAAACGACATCAAACGTACGGAATTTATATTATTTACATTTTCCCGCAATCCTGTAATGATTGCATCGTATAAAATAGATGAAATCTGCCATAAAAATGAAGATGTGTGCTTTATATATGCCTGTATTTATGATTATATATATACATATAGATAGATAGATATATATATATTTATAGCAAGGTTAGGTTTGGGTTCATTCTCGCTTTTGTGTTGTTCATTCTCGTTGCTCTATTTATTATGGATTTGGGTGCAGAAGCAATCAGCGAACGCCACTCTGCTATCATAAATGGATACGATGAAAAATATTTTTACATAAACTATGTGAATGTTTGGGGCTTCGCATCAGAAAAGTATGCACACAGGCGAAGTGAAAATGTAATGGAAATTTCATTCAATCCATTTGGTATTTGGTGGTGAATGGTGTAGCAGGGCAAAAAAAAAAAAGAAAAAAAATGTGCTGTAATCACATTCAAAACGCAAATCTTCAACATTTATTGTGATGTGCGCATTGCCACAAAATTTCATTGGCGATATATTTAAGGCAACCTCGACAAATTTATAACGGGCACAAATACGAAGCAATAAACTTTATTCATGGTCATAATTTCTTCAACTCTGCATACAAATTTACCGAATATACATAGAAATGAAAATGTGAAGAAGAAAAAAAAAAACTCCACACTCTACAAACTGAATTGATTTCATCCATTTAGTGAGTGCGTTGCATAGGAAAAGGGCATCAGTGGCAAAAATCCAAATATTTTTCGAAAAATTCCTTTGAAGTAATTGCCATCAACGGGAGGAAAAAAGTATTTACGTTTGTTCTCTCTGATTGCGCATTCACGTAATTGAATTTGAGCATTTCAAGCGAACATCAATTTATCTAAATTCTCTTCAGATTTGCGCAACTGATTTTTTTCACTCACTTTTGCAACTCACTTTTTCCTTTCGAAGCATTTTCATATCGCTTGTAATAGAGAGTGTGTGAAAGAGCGAAAGCATAAAACAACATCGCAAAAGCATTCTCGCAAACTTTAACATGTCTGCGTTTAGTTAGTCAAATATAGCCATTTAATCTGTGAAACGCATACCGCAAACGTTTTTTTTTTTTTTTTTTGCTTTTTTCATTTTTATTTATTTTCACAATTTTCGTTACGCTTTTGATTTTTATTATTCTGTCGGGGTTGGTGTTTCTGATTTTGTTTTTTTTTTTTTTGCTTGCCAAGCCACACCAAGAATTGAATGTTTTTGTTTCGAAAAATCCGTTTCAAAGCGATCGCTTTGAGTGAGATAAAGAGTGTGAATCTGTGATATGGTAAAGGTTTGTTGAACCTTTTGCCGAAAAAAAGGCAATAATCCGGAATGCAATGGAAGCGATTCTTCATTTCGAACTTTAACTGTGAAAATACCTTCTTCTATCGATTTTGTTATGGCAAACAAGAGTCAATGCCATGTGCATTAAGTAAATATATAGAAATTGCTTTTGGTTGCTAGAAGAATGGGCGCATATGTAATTGGAATGGAAGCAAAACAGACACAATCTATGAACTCATTGCTTGCGCGCGAGTCACACAACCCGACTCGTTTAGCTCAAAGCTTTTATATATTTATTGCTACGGTGAATTACATAGAAGCTGTGAACGGAAGTTGGCGACCTCGCTTTCTCCATTGTGAAAAAATGCGATATGATGCAGCATATAATGAATGAAAGTGAGAAAGAGACAAAGATTCCTATGTATTTTCATGTGATGGCGCAGATGGAAAAGATTTTTAGAGATTTGTTATTTATGGTGAAATAAATTTGTTTTATTGGTCTGCTTGTGCAGTCACAGTAAATGGCGGCAGGGCTGTTATGCTGTGCTCTATTCTGTACAGTTGGTTCCGCGTTTATTTTCTCTTCTTCCTCTTTGCATTGGCAATATAGTGTGCTCCATCTCGTTGTCGACTCTTTGTTGATTTTTGGTTCACAGAATATAAATAAAACATACTCAACGTTGCCGACTCAACGGCAGTGCTTTTATTTTTTTTTTTTATTTGTTTATCGTTTTGGGTCTTTGGCTCGTGTGCTGCAGCCATCTATTTGCAACTGGAGCACGAACCGAAAAAATCAATACAAATCGTTGGCGAAATGAGGCTAAAACCAAAGTACCCCATGATCAACAGCACACAAAAAAATGGCAAACATAAATAATCGCTGGTTTTCGTTTGGATAAGGAAGCAGAAAAGCTTGGCAAAAATGCACATTAAAATTTTAAATGAATAAAAATAGAAACGAGTCAGGCCAAAATTCAAGGCAAAATTATTCATACATAAACAACAAAAACAACAGCAACAACAACAAAAAGCTATTTTCATTGCATCAAACCATTTCGAAAATGATTCAAGGAAACTTTGTGTGAGTTTTAAATGTTGAATTGCAATTGTAAAAATGGACTTTAAATCGCAAATATTTGTGATTCATGATTGAAATGGTGTGATGGTAGTTTACAGAACAAATCAATTGCTGACGTAGCGTCAAAATTATGTACAGGTTTTCTAATTCATAAGTGGCCACTTGAATCAAAGTGAACTGAAAGCAGAACACATGACGGGCGACATCGTTCCCAATGATTTTTCACTAGACGCCTGAACAGCTGTATTTTGAGTAGCCAAGGAACAGAAACGAAAGGAAAACACTTGACTACTTATTTATATAAACATTTTGCACTTAAAAACATGGAATCATTTTAAACGCTACCAGTCAATATTGACAAGATTTTGAGCTGAAATCAGCTCTCTCTCTCTCTCTCTCTCTCTCCTCTCTCTCTCTTCTTTCTCTGTGTGTGTGTGTGTGTGTTATTACTTTGGGAAAAGTTGGTGCACATGCTTTTAGCATGACTTCCATTAATAATTTCAATTTTCACATTCACTTATTGTTTTGGCATTGTTGTTTTCGTTTTGCACTTGTTCAGCAAGTATTTTGAGATACGGAATTGGAAATAGGAATGAGAGAAAGGTAGAGAGGGAGAGAGAATTCCAGACCAGAGAATGTCGAATACACATTGAGTGCTTGTTCGAGGTTTATATTTGATTTAAAAATTAACTGAAATGGTCGCGCAATTTTCTCTTCTATCTGTGGTTTGACACAGTTTGAGACGGCGCCTGAACAAGAATTTTCAACGATTTAACGGTAAAACATTTACAACGTATTTAATTAAATATATTTTGCTTGATATATTCAGCGGCTCGTTTAATCGGCTTTGATCACAGCAGGATTTGCATCGGCTTCAATTTTTGAAATTGGACCATTCAATTCATTCGGCTAATGCAATCTCAATGCACTTTATCCCAGTCCAAGGTCTCAGCTGCAGCACATCCGAATACATTGCACATTCATTTGAATTGGTGTGCTAAATCTGCCAAACTGTACAATTCTTTGTAATTCTCTACTTTAACTATTAATCCTGAATGAACGGAATTTTCCAGCTCTCACAAAATCAATACTACTGCATGATGAACGTGAGCATAAAAAGCAAAAAAAAAATATTGAATATTTATGGAAAACAAAAGAAGTGCAAAACAAAAAAAGTGAAAAATCGTTTCAACTAAAAGTTGCGATGATATCGATTCATAGGCTACACGAGGTGAGCAAAATAGATTGCAGTTGTTAGATGAGAATAGAAAGAACGAGATACAGAGAGCAAAAAAATCGCTTTTAAAGAGAAAAAAAAAGTCAAAACGTCTCAGTATATTGTCACGTATACAATCTTAGCTAGCAGTGAGCGCGATTTTGCTTGAATTATTTCGATTCAGTAGCAAAGTGAAAATGAACATTGTAACGACGGAAACGAAGTGAATCTGACGATGTATTCCCAAGATGAAGTTTCATTTCATGAACGAAAATACTACACAGTTTCATCATAGCATGAGTGAGAGAAGAAAGAGAAAATATAAAAAAAAATCATGGTAAATAAATCTTGAACGACGATGCGGAATAAGAGATTCACATAAAATGAAAGCATCAACCTAGCAAAAATGTGAGTGTGCGAGAGCGCATATAATAGGAGGAAAAGTTTTTCTACTTTTTTTTATGAGTGCAAGAACACAAGTAAAAACGCACGACCGAAAACTGAAATGAGGTAAACTTATTTAATAATTCAATGCACGTTCCGCGGCGTCTGGTCCAATAAAACCCGAGATTCGGTTGCATCGTTATCTCTTTTTTTTTTTCTTTCTATATCTGTCTTTTCTATCTTTCTCTAGCTTTTGCTCTTTCTACTTTAGCTAGCGCGACACAACAATGAAGCACTGCTGAGTTCTATCACCCAAAGCACCAGTGCAAACAAACACCTCTTCCAATGTTTTTGTTAGCGTAAATGAATTATTTAGTATTTTTCATGGTGTTCACAGTTAGTTGTATATGAACAAAGAGAGTGAGAGAGAGAGAGAGAGAGAGAGAAAGAGGTATGAAAAATCAGCCAAATACCACCAGAAAATCAGTTCGTTATTTCAATGCCGTAAAAAAATAGCGAAGCAACTTTTTCTATTTACACTTTTTTACGCTTGAAACTTATTTTGCATAGTCATTTCGATTTTATAACATCTATAGTTCGCCTTGTCTCAAATGATTTGAGCTGAATATGAAACCAAAAAAGAAATTTGTTGTGCGCTTCAAGGGAATGGGCGTGTGCTATGTTGATCGTAAAAATATTCAATAAGACTCTGAAATTTTGATTGCTTGAGTGCATTCGAAACAATGAGATAGCACGTGGCTAAAAATCAAAAATTCATTTCGGCCAAAACTATAAAATGTCGAAAGGATTGGTCTGAATGAGGGGAAAATTCTTTTTTTTTTTTTTTTTTTGCATATAATCGCATGCTCGACTATCATAATGGGTATTGAAATGACAAAAGTAAACAAAATGCTTGGAATCGGAATATATTGTTGTTAATTTATGAATTTATTGCATATGCGGTCACATAAATATCTTTATGGAACGGACTCTATATAATATTCAATCATTTATTTCGTGATTATCCATTCTATCATAATATCTACTGGTCGTTGGGTAGCAGACGCTAGCCACAACGTGCCCATAATATTTGGTAGTAAATTTTTCCTTAAATTGTTCCAGTAAAATGGTTGCAGCGATTTGACCATTTTGCCATATGCGACATCATCAACTAACCATACCGGAATGCGTTTTCATAAAAACTAATAACGAAGAATGAGAAGAACCCCCCGTTTTTGTCATAAAACAGACGACAAAAATGCCAAAAGTTTGCGTGCAATATTCATACTAGAAACGAAATCAAAATACTTTCCATTTCGACAATTTTCATATTTCGATGAAGAAGAAGATGGCACAAAAAGAAATGATGTTGAAAATCAAATTAACTTCGCTTATGTTTTTAATGGAATCTGACACAAGAACGACCATAATCGTAATTTTTTTTTGTAATTTCAACATATAAATTAACGAAATTAGAATATTATGACGGTGTGTGATTGTCGTACAGAATGAAAAAAGTGACAGTGGCAAATTTTGTCATTGGCTTAATAGGCACGGCTGCTAAATGAAATTCAATCTCTATGGCTAAGAGAGACACGTGCTGGCGCACAGAGCTACTGAACTTTCAATGGAATACCATGTTGATGATGACGATGAAGGCGATGGAAGGAGCTCAGCCCAAATGGAAAACAGGCTCACATCAAATCACTTTAAGTGATTTAATACGGAAAGTCTGCTAAATCAAAATAAACACTCCTTCGAACCATTCGATTTGCTTGGTGCAGTTGGCCCAATCACTCGGCGCTGACTGTCTGTCTGCTACGATCACGTGCTTTACTCTTGATAATTTAATTACAAATATAAGCGATGGTAATCGATATTTACTCTGGAGAGACTATCCGGTGTGAATACTTGTTTCAATACTGCGAATTTCAGCACCAAACGGAATTTCATAATTAACATGTTTCAATAGAATATGGAGTAAATATATCGATTAAGATAAAGAAAAAGAGAACGAAGTTTTGATTTCTCTTCTTTTTAGAAAATACTTTTTTTTTTGATTTTGGTTCTTGTAAGTTTTTTTTCAAAAAAATATAATGATTGTTGTGGGAAAAAAGAATTCCGAATTATATTTGGCATTCTTTTAAAATAATTGAGTCATCTCGAATCCCAGAATGAGCACAAATTCATTTTATCTCCGATTTTTTTTTATTCATTTTCGTCCCAATTCTAAAAGTATACAATCCCTCTTAAATCGACTCATTCATTGAATCAAATCACCCTTATTCTGATATTTTCCATGATTATTGTCTTTATTGGCTCTTGTGCATATGTGATTTTTTATTTGATTTGACATCTAAACTGTACAATTCTTCTTTCCTGTGTATTTATTCTATTAGAAATTTAATACGCCTGGAAATAAAAAAACACAAAGTGCTTCATGAATTTAAAAAGCTGCACTGCAAATATTATGTGAGCATTTCAAGACGAGAAGTGCACTGATGACGATATTCGAGAAATATAATAATTTCATTTTCTCACACGCGTATTTATTTGATGGTGCAAAACAGCAACATTAAAAAAGCTAATGTGTCGACCCTACCCATCATATTTTTTTTTTTTTTTTTTAATATTTGATTGCAAACATTGTACGCGTACGTCGACATAGAATGCAGTGGCATCGTTGCTGGTGCTGGTTATAGAAACTCACAGAAAAAGACGAACGCGCGTACTGAACAACAGAAAGATGTCCCAAGAGATAAAAACGCCTAGCATTGTTAATTTACACAATGAACTCTGTGCACGATTCCCATTCTTTATACATTTTGTCTAGCAACTGGCATAGACCAATATTTAACTGTTGATTCTTGTGTCGAAGAAAAAAAAATGCGCCAGTGCAGACTTATTCAAAATAATCATAATCACACACACACACACACAACAAATGGTGGTAATCAATAATATGTGTCGTTGTCTGTGCCCACGGTATTACTATAGTTCAAAGGACTCTTGTCGCTATAAATTGTGAATATTAGTTTGGTAAGCAACAAAAAATCTCTTAATTTAATACTCATGCTTTGTAAAGTCATTGCATGGCATGAACTAAAATATTCCCATAATAATAATTTTTATGATGAATTCCCATTATATGTTTTGGTCGAATGAAAAGAGAGTCGGTGAATAATTGACATCAAAATGCTGAGAATTATTCACTGTGCAGAGATCAAGTGCTATCTAGAGATTGGAATGTATTAAAAGCAATGGGAAATGAGAAAAAAGAGAACAAGGTGCAAATCGAACCATATTTCCGAGGGTTTATTTTGCAGTGCATAAACATTTTTATTTTTAATGCCACGATTTTTCAATGGGAAAAAGGGTGTGAGATTGTTTTTATTGTGCACGCGCACAAAGTTGATTTAAATATCAAGTGATATTGATTCTAGCATTTAACTTGAGGACATTTGTATACGATCTAACCAATAGAGCTATTTACGGCATTCAAGTGTACATACATACTTAGTAATAACATGTGTTGAATTTAAAACAAGCAAAGTCTTACGTAACAAATGAATTCTTCCCGTAATGATAACAAATAAACAAGCTCAAATTCCAGATCAAAACAAGTGCCACTCGATTTACAAAGGATTAGTTAAGTATTAAAACTGGATTTTGCCCGTTTTATTCAGTATAACTCTAGTTCATTATGCGGTTCGACAACTAACGCACAAAATACGATTGAAAGAGTTTCAATAGACTTTAAAAAATACACAAATTGCAAATAAACTGAATGGAATCGAAATGAAAACAACATTTACATAAAAAAAACAACATTTTTATTTGAAAACATATACTTTGCATTTGAATTGTTTTCAAAAGAGATTTTGAAGAAGAATAACATTCAAAGTTATTCATCAAAATTCTAAAACATTTGATTGCAAATTGAAATTGTTCTTGATTGTCATTTGAATTATTTCGATTAAGAAATAATTACAAAATCATTTGATATTCCCCGGCGACTGAATGTTAGCAACTTTGAAAAGTGAATTGATTGATTAAAATCCCCATCAGAATATTACATCGCAAGAAATCAACAAAACATAAGTAAGCAAAGCATCGAACTTCAACTGCATAAACTACTAATATTCCATTGTGAATCGATTCTGAAACAAGTGTCCCAGTCTAAGATTTTGATGAACCAAAGTGCATGCTGATTGAATTTCTGTTGTGAGAAATAAGTGAATGCAATTGATTAGATTAACCAGAATTTAGTGTGTTCTCACATTGAAACAAAAGTGCAATCATCACCTGCTGTGAGGCAAGCAGTTTCAACTCCATTTGCGAACGATAGATGATTTTGCATTGATAAATTCATTGAAACAGCGCAAACAGAGCAAACATAGAAACATTCCATAGAGAGTACTTTACGTAATTGCCTTTTGCCACATCTTTTTTTTCTGTGTCTGTTTCTGTCCATTTCCTATTCGATTTGATACATTCATTTTCCACTGCAATTGCGTACACAGGCACGCACAGTACGATTTTTGGACGACACATCTGCAGTATATTTTGCTAAATTCAATGTTAAATGATGCTCAAACGAAGAAGATTCACATTAATGTTATGGGCAAATTAAACAATTTTCAAAATGAGCACACAATAAACACATTCAATCTACTGAACAAACTACAAAAAGACAATTTTGCACAAATAATCAATGCGAGACTCTTTTGATAGTGATTTTTGTGTTTTTTTTTTTTTTTTTTTTTTTTTTTGGCAAAGTTGCCAATGCACATGAACTTGTAATTCAGTTAACAGAATTCCCGATCGATTTCGTTTCGTATTCGATCGCCATTAACGTTTTATTATCGAAAACAAATCGAGATAATGGAGTGATTTCAGCATAACTCAATATAATTGAATTACAAACTTTTGCGCATCCGGGCGTTTTTTGCTCTATTTGACATGGAATTGACTATTTGGCGGTGCCAATACATCATCAACATCACTACTTTGGCCGGTTGAAAATCAGTAAAAATCAATTTATGACGAAATAAATTGAATAAATTGAAGTGAGCGCGTCGCTGATTCGTTGTAACGTAATACTCTCGTCAAAAGCGGAAATAGAATTGATGTTGGTTTCATGTTATTTGTGATGGTTTTGACAAAATGCATAACGACTCTGTGTGTTTTGTGTAATGAACCGTACCCCAGATCATATTTCTGGAATAATTTCATTATCATTGCTGGTGGGGGTTCGCATAAGAGCATCATTATTCTATCTATCAAAATCAATGATTGTGGTTTTTGGTTAAAATGATAATTTCAAATTTATGGACAAATCTAGCGTTGAATACGATTTTTCAAAGTAACTGAAATTCAATTAAACTGAATTCCATGTGATAAAAAAAAAGCGATTTTCATCTAATTGAATTATCCGTTTTCCATTTGTTATTAACCGATTGATTGACTCTCGTGCAAAAGTAAATTCATATTTGAAATAGAAGAAAATAGAGACAAAACTGCTTACCGGTATGAATGTAGGTGTGTTTCTTCATGTCACTTTTTTGGTGAAAACGTTTACCGCAATAGCTACATGGATATGGCCGTGTATCGCTGTGAATTAATAAATGAGTGGATAATGTACTTGACCGTTTAAAGGCTTTTCCGCATTGTTTGCACTCGAACACCTTTTCCACATTATGAACGGCCCTGGTTTCAATCGAGCAAAATGAATGTTGACATAATTGAAATAATTGTTTTCTTCGTGTTTTTTTTTTGTTGTTATTTTTGCTTTTGATTAAAAAAAAATATATATGAAAATTCATAATACGGAACGTACCTGTGTTGACTCAAACTAACTTCGTGTCCAAATGTTTTATTACATAATTCGCAAGCAAATGGTCGTTTGCCGTTGTGCGATCGGCGTGAATGTACTTCTAAGCCGTGCGGTGTTGAGAACATCTTTTCACATTTCACGCAGGAATAAACGTCGCCCAGCGATGGTATTCCGGGTCTCATAAATAGGTGATGGTGATGATGGTGTAAATGATGCTGTTGGGCAAAGTTCAAATGTGCAGTGGCTGCATTCGGTACTTGCAATCCACCCGCTGATGCTGTAGATGTTTGTGACACAAGATTACGAAATCGTAGTAAATCGTCATGTCCAATAGGCCCATATGCGCCAGCACTACTTGGTGCATTCGGCTGTTGACCTTGATGAAAAGCAACGGCAGCCAGCCAAGGGAATGTATGAAATAGCGGACGATGGTGAAGCATATTTTGGTCGTAAATTGGCGGGTAATTTGTTGAAGGTGAACGAAATGCATCAAATGGGATATTTGATGTTGGCGGCGATTTTGCTGGAGCACGCGGTGTATCTTCTCTCAGCAATGCTGACATTGAAAATGTTTCTGATTTTTTAACGACACTCTGTTTTCAAATGAGAAAATGTGTTTGATTTTTCACGAATTTTAATTCATTTGATCTGTTTAATGTGATGAAATTAAACTATTCTAACCTGGAATATATTTGTAGTGATTGGTGATTCGTTCATTCTTAATGGTGGTGGCGGTGAATCCACTTCTAATTCTGGTGAAACTGAACAAGATCTAGTCGGTGATCTAGACCGTGATGAGCTTCGCGATGGAGATTTTGTACATGAATCTTTGCAACTGGATTCAACCTCTGAATGTGGTGTGACTTTTCCGTTTGTCTCTTGGGTTCGTTGATGATTTCTTTGGTCGTAGGTGTTGTTGTTGTCTTCATCATCTGAATCTGGATCTTTTACCAAACGGCTTATACTAAAATTAAGTTGTTCTGTCGACACAAAAACCCGAAAACAAAATCCATGATTAATGATTACTCAAGATGATAATGCGAAATGCTTAATAAAATATTGATTCGGGCGTTAATTATTCTTCGGCTATAAATATTAAATACGAATTAAATTAAATGTAATTCCCTTGTTGGATGAGACATTTTGTGTGTGACGATACGGTTAATTTATTACAGTTTTCATTTCAGAAAGGGAATCAAATTCAATGTTGCCCCATAACCCTTCGTCGATTAAATCGTGTCAACTTTCCGCTTCATCAAATGCTGCACCGAATTTTCAGACAACAGCAACAAACGAACTGACTGATTGTCATCATTGTGTTGTTGTTCTGTACAGCCAAATCAGGATGCGTATCAAATTGTTGAATAATATGCTTGACTGTAATTATCATTCAATATGGATTTTTGCAACTGCTGCTCTGAATACATAATAAATTTTTAATAGATTTGTTTTATTTGGACGTTTTTTTTTTTATTTATGCAGCAGCCGGGAAAGTCAGCAATGACTCGACCAAATTTGTTTTCTAATATCAAGAGAAATTGAGCTTTGACAATATGTTTATTTTCTTTAAGCAAAAATCAATTAATCATATTTCGATCCATCGGATTAAATAAGCATTTGTTCATATTGAATCAATTTTTCCGTAGCGGATTTATGTCCCGTAGACACTCGATTTGATAGCGGCAAAACAATATACACGTATATTGATTATAATTTTCATTTCTTGCTGTAATTGCATGGAAAATCAAAATATTTTGCCATAAAGTAGAAAATTGTGTTTGCTAAGCACCAAAATGCAATCAAAGTTTGGTTTTGGTTTTTGTTTTTGTTTTTTGTGTATTTTGCGGTTATGATAATTCCAACTGTCTGTATTGTTAATAACAATCGTTGCACATGGAATTATCAGCATTCGCTTGCATGTCATGCTCATAAAATCGCTTCAAAATATCACTTATATTGTTAAATATGTGTATTTTTCTGTTTATTTCGTATCGCATGCACATTGCATTACATCAGACTCCTCTACCTGGTAGTGATTTGATGTCTACGATTTTACAATACAATCGTTATTTTATTGCATTTTATCGCATAAATCAACTTATAGTTTGCCGGAGATCGCTTAAACAAAGAATACTAATAAAATTGATGTGTAAACAAAGGTGAACATGCGAATCGTCGCCATTTCGGCCACGATCAACTAGAAGTAAATGTAAATCACTCATCGCAAAACCCTTCGACGGGCTATAATTTTTTTCCCCTTTTTGTTTGTAAACAGTAAAAAACCTGTTTAAATATTTGTCCATATATACTTCATTACAGAAACGATACGACTGATTTACGTTCATGAAAAAGAAAATGTTCCGTTTCACAGAAAAAAATATTTATTCATAGTTCTACGATTTTGCCAACGAAATTTTTGTTCGAAAAAATATCAAATTAAACAAGGAATCCGATAGCCTGGCATCGAACATGTAAACTGTGATTAAAAATTGCACCAAAGTGACATAAAAAAGGTGAAAATATAAAACATAAAAGAAATGTATGTGTAAAATCCTTGTTGAACCTGCGAATGAAATATTCAAACAGCGTAAATAATCAAAACAAACATCCCTACGGATTATAATAATAATCATGATTGTAACTGTTCTAAACCGGCTGCTGTAGCTCTCATTTTGGGTTCGATTGTGTCGTCGTTATTATTATTATTATTGCTGTGTGCTTCATGAATGTGCACAACAATAACAGCAACGAAATAAAAAAGAAAAAGAAAAAAAGAAAAAAGAATGTTTCGACCCCTAAATAATAACAACCCAAACGAATGAATATTCCATTCACTGAAATCACTCAATAGAAAACCAACATCAGCACCGTTTGCGCTAACCGTGCACTGTGAAGCGTGTAAATGTAACTATAAAGAAGAGGGTTTTTCAAACCAATTCACACTATCAACATTCGCCGTTGAAAATTGTAGAATGTGTGTTTGAAACTCATCCAGCATCATTTTGAATGGGCGCGCTAAATGTTTTCCGCATTTACGACGGATATAGTTATTCAGTGAACGGTAAGTATATATGTATGTGCGGGGTTTTTTTTTCTTTAGCAAATCGTCTACATACATCAAATATCATGGTGAGTAAATTTCAAATTGTAGCAGCAGATTTATAACATATTGGTTGCCTTTTTGTTGAACAAAACGCTCTCAATTACAGCCGATCTTTCTATGCCTATGGAAGGGGAAATCTTTCTACAACAATTGAATTCCAAACGATTCAAGTTCAGTGTTAAATACACACAAGAAAATTATCTGCAGCGCATTTCAATTGGGGTTCAATGCAAGTTGAGTGATAGAATGAAAGCAAAAAATGGATTGCTCTCTTTTTTTTTTATTCAATTTTCATTATTATTCTTATTTTATGGGCAACTTGTTTTTCTACTGCACCTGTTTTACTTGGCGATTGTTTTTCTTTGTCTATAGTCTCACCATTTGTCATTTTCTGAATGTGGCTGATGAAGAAGATTAATCGATATGATGGAAAAACATTGAATCAGATTTCATAAGTGGTCGTGTTGAAAGCATTTTCTGTCGCTTCCGATTAAAACCAAACAATCATAAAATGTAGTGAATAATTTCCTTTGCCAATGACCAATCTGACAACGAATCGCATTAAAACTCAACGACAAGCCGATTAAATGATTTTCTGTCTTTGGATATGATTGGCTATGATATAAAATTGTGGCAAGCACATCAATTGGCATCAAGCGACAAATCGATTTGTATTTTGATTGATAAGTCATTCGAAGCATGTGGTTTTTTCTTCTTTTTATTTCAATTTCGTTTCATTTTTAATGTTAATTTCCTCAGCGATTTGCCACACAAGACGTTCGACCGGATGATTCCAATCATAATTGATCTGATTACACTCGATTCTCGTTGATCGGAGACGGCCAGAGTTCAATTTGACAAACATACGCGTTTCCGTTATTAAATCATTTGGTATTTATAGAGCGAGGCATAAGCATTGCATACATTTTTATTAGTCATAATAATAAAAAAGCGGCATTTTCAATAAAGACTGATAAAATATTTATGGAAAGTCTATTTACGATTGGAACTTTAATATCAAATTCTCCACTTGTCTCTAGTGTTTTTGCAAATAAATAACAATTTGTACTGATGGATTTTGCATTGTGTTCAGCTATTTTCTCTGATAGTGGAAATGACAATTTCATAAATATAACAAATAAAAATCACATTCTTTTCATATGCCGTTTTCTTTTCGTTTGCAAAACGAAACCATCCTTGATTAAATCAGTAGGTTAAATTTGACATCGTTTATTAGAGGTTGAGACATCGTTTATTATTCCGTTTGAAAACTGATCATTGCAATTTTATTGAGGCACGCGCATAATCAAACGATTTCAAATTCATCATAAAACTGTTTAAACCAAGATATTTTTATCAAATTATAAAACATTCCGAAAAACTCCAATGATATTACGCATATCGTCTTTTTTTTTTTCTTTACCGAAAGAAAACGAAAATCGTTGAATTTCTTCAATTGAATTAGGTTGAAAATCGGTTTACGCAAAAGGCTTTTGATCTGAAGCAATAAAAGACGTTCTTATCGATTTTTTTTCACTTTTATACAGATCATGAGTGAAATCAAATAAAACGATTGAAAGTTTGACACAAGTTGCACAAAGGACAAAAAGTATTGACGAAAAAAAAAAAAATTACATACGCAATTCGGTGCTATATCTGAAGACGAAATCTTATCATAGACGCAACGCTCTGCTTGAGTACACACATATGACTATTGGATGATTTATGGCCACGACATTGTATGCATACGAATGTATTGAATTTTTTACAGGCCCAACACAACGCTCATTTATATAATTCGTTGAAATGTGTTAGATGTTTATGATCGATACCATATTGTTTGCATAACGCATGGGATAAATGTAATAATTTTGTCAATAAATGCCGAATTTGTATTCATTTTTCGAATTATAACAAATGCTGTGGGCGCTTTGCGTGTGAAAAATCACTATATTACTTCATATTGGAAATTCAACAGTTCATATGCTGTAAGCAGTTGCAAAGGGGGATCAAGATTGGATTGATCGCTTGTCATACATAATTGGGTGATCACCTTTGTATGTGCGGGTTCATAGATCACAATCAAAAGTACATATGTTTTCTTTCCTTTTCCTTTTCCTTTTCTCTTTCTCATTCTTATTGTCACATTTGATTACGCAATGATCAGCTCGCGGACCGATTTCAAAAACAAACACTTGAATCTTGAGCAAACTGAAAAAAATGCCAATCGAACAACTCAACAGAGACACAAACAAATCAGTTGAGTTTAATAACGAGTTTGCCTGTTAGTATTGGCTATGATTTACAATAAATGAATCGATATCGTAAGAGATTTATTGCGTGTGAGTACTTTAGATAGGGTCAAGTCAAACGATTAAAATTGAGTGAATGAAATACTTATTAGATGAACGATTGATTGTGATATCGAGAAAAACAAGCAAAAAAAAAAAAAGATTAAATCACGAAATTTCTTAAAAAACATTTGTCATTTTGAAAATTTTTTGAGGTAATTTGAAGTGTGTGATAATGATTCTTTCCTTTTTATTCTATTGTGCAGTTACTATCAACTGTGTGATTTTTTTTAAATTTAGAAATTTAATCAATTGATTATCACAAAACGAATCATCGATTTGATTTCAATAAAACAGTGCTTTCGAGTATGGGCATTTTGTTTTCCTGTGTACAAACGCAGATTTACAATATTTTGTCGATATGCTTTTATCTGTTAATGCATGTTATAAAATCAACCATATCTGTATCGTAAATTATGTGATAATACATAATACAACAAAATGTGTGTGTGTGTGTGTGTGTGTGCGCGCTAGTAACATAGAAAAAAATAGTATGAAAAAGTGAAAAAAAATTGTGATTTGATTTACCTTTAAGTCGTTTCGAGTCGACCGGCGATCGTCGGCTCGGTGATTTTGACAAATCGCTGCCATTCATGATTGATGTTAACTGTACTGGACCGTACAAACGACGATAGTTATTTATAAAGTCACTGTTTATCGGGAATGGAAAAAGACCGTTGCGTGCTCCTATGAGTGGAATGAATGAAACAGAAAAAAAAAAACATTAAAATCAAATTGCAAGATTAAAAAAATCTGAGAAATCATTTTTCATCTTCAATTGATTTGAACGGATATACGCTTTTACATGCGAATGTTACAATTTAAGATTGCGTGTTCCGTTGCCAATTCACTTAAATTATGTTATTTCTTATGCTCGATTTTAATTTGTTTTAATTAAAAAAAAAACATTAATATATTCCATAGCATATGGATGTATATGTGTATTTGAATTATCATTTAATGAAACGGCGCACGCAGCCAGCTAGTCAACGCTGCCTCTAATAAAATTATTGTAAAGACAATGGGGCAACAAAAATTCATGTTGACCCAAGTCGAACGGAGGCCGATTGAAGGGAATCAAGATCCTTCTAATCGAAATATGACCGTGATGATGACAACATGGATTCATAAAATGAAACCAACACAATGAAATGAAAAAAAACAAAAAAACAAAATCAACAATGGTGCACAATCAACTGCGCAACCACCAAAGTCAACACCAATAATTCTAATTACAAAACATTCTTGATTTAATTGCTTTAAATGAAGCGCAACGAGTGATTTCAAAAATAAAAACTGTAAAATCATCACGAAATACATATTCATTGGAAATTAAAACAATGGCCAGAGTAAGAGTAAAAGTAAGATTGAGAAGAAGTAGCAAAGAGAAAGAGAGAGAGAGAGAGAGAGAGAGAGAGAGAGAGAGAGCAAAGAAAGTTTGAATGAGTGAGTGTTTCAATTTTTCGTTATGTTTTTTTACTTAATTTATCAGTGGAATTGCCGAGGCCGATATATAAAAATTATGCTTCGCACGAATTGTGAACAGAAAAACAAACAGCGACCATACGTTCAAATGCTGGCATCATTATTATTATCTCTTGCCATTAATTTTCATTGGCCATACGAAAGTAATAAAATCTTTCGAAAAGGAACTTCATTCCTTAACTTGTTTATTTCTGTTCATCTCTGTCTAACATTATTAGTGGGCATTAGAGTTTGCGCGCCATTCTCGGACAATTTTAATTTATTGTAATTTATTTATCTGATTGTGAGCTCTTGCAATCATTTCAAGTTGAAATCAACGCGAGGGTAATAATACTATCGTTCATAGTTTTGTTTTATTCATTTTTTTTGTTTTTGTTTTTTTTTTTTGTATTTAATTTTTACGCACAAGATAAAAGTTTATTCCAATGAATTCCCTAACCCTTAAATGCGTATACCAAAGAATACATTTAACCAAAATGTCAATTAAAAACTCTCTTTTTTCTTGCTATAACGATTATAGTACGGCGGCTTGGCAAATAATTTGCAATAAACAAACAACGAATGAGCGGCCATCATCTAATAGATTGCTGTCATAATTTCTTTTTTTTGTTTCTTGTTTCTCTGGTTTTGGCAACTTTGTACTGATTTAACTAGCCAGTAAATGATTCCAATTGAAACAATAATAAAATGATTAAATTTTTCGATTGTGTTGTCGTCTTATGCGACGAGTCAGATTTTGTGGTTAGCAGTTTTAATGGTGTAGTTAGTCATCTGTCTGCCACCGGTTCGATACAATTCTATGCGTAGGTGGATCAAAATTGCGTAGGATAATAGAAGAGTTTCACTTTCGGCCGGATAGAATACAACGTCAATTATACAAGACAATTCACTCCAGAGATACACATTGAATTCAATATGCAAACGGTTCCCCTTTTTTTCTCAATTACTCGTAGTGCACTAGCAATCGTTTTGTTTTTATTAATCGAAAACAGTAAAAAAACAAAAATTATTAGGATTATTACCATGTGGTCAAATGTTATTCTAATTGAAATCATAAATCCATCACTGTTGAGGAATCACACATGGAATCCAGTGAAATGATTATGAAAGAATAGTGTCGATTTTTTTGGGCTCTTGTTTCAATCTAGTGACAACGCATCGAATTGATACATGAAGCGTCAAATGAGTGCTACTTGATATGCTCGATGAAACTACTGAGCTCGAATCATTAAATGCATACCATATGGCACACAACGGACGGATTACTCGATATGTTTTTTTTTCTCTTGTTCTTCTTCACCACACATATTTGAATATAGGACAAATAATAATTTGTAAAATGTAACTTGTATTGCAAGACTCAAGCCTTTGAATGGCAATGATTTTTACAATAAAACTGAAGCACGTTTTTTCTTCCTTGTGCTTGTGTGTGTGTATGTGTGTGTGTGTGCAGTTTAAAGTTGAAATTATCATTACAGTGAAATGAATCTGGTGATGCGAACAAACGAATGTGTTGAAATATTGCAGTCATTACTGCCAAACAGGCGCTTTGCATGTTATTATTTTTCCGCTATTTGATGGTTCTCTTGAATGAGTTTTTTCTACTATATCTTAAATATTATGTTATTCATGGGATTAACCTAACGAAAAACACAACAAAATTGGCAATGTAGAGACGATCGGATCAAATAACGATGTTTTCTAAATCCATTTGAAATATAATATATTGAATCGAATGTGACGCATTAGATAATTATGGTGTGTTTAATTGCTTGTGGATTTAATACTTCATGACGATGATATACATCTATTTCCGGCCAAATCCTGATCGAATCAAGGCAATTGCCGTTTGACATTTATCAGCAAACATAACTGTGACGCAAATCTCATACACTTTTTTCTGTTGGTTTTTATTCAACTGTCGGTTTATTTGTTCCAAATGAAACATTATATGTTTGCTTGGAATTAGAAAAACAAAAATTGTTTTAGATAAACTAGAATCTTAAATGTATATTAATATTAAACGCAAAATCGATGAAAAAGATTTTGCGATGAAACTAAATTGACATTGTATGATCATTTTTACACATTAAAAGATTCTTCAACGGAACCAGATGGAATGGACGAGTCGGCATACAAACGTGAGAAACACAATCAAATATTCATCACTTGTGTGGAATTCAAAAATTGAATAAGCTAAATCACTCATAAATTGTGCAGAAAACGACGCATAACCATAAAATGCAGCATCAAAAATCATAAATCTCGTCCAAATGCCATTTTTCTTAAAGTTATCATTTCACAAGCAGAAAAGACATGATTTCAAACTGATTAAAGTTAATTGTATGCTAAAGGGCGAACATATTGTGAGAGAGAAGAGAGAGAGAAAAAAAGATGAGCAACGAACCACGTGCAAAAAATGGCTATAATGAATCTGTTTGTCGCGCATTTGCATTTAAGATTTTTTTCTTATTTTCTTTTTTTTTCTTATAGAAAAACCGACCACATTCCATAATTTCATGTGAAAAACATTTCAACAGCTTGTATTCTTGTTTGCTTGTTTTAGTATGGAAATTAAGAAAAAAAAATTGTAAACTTCTATAAATGTGACATGTGTTCACCAGAACAGTTGCGGCGCTGCATAGTTTTTAAATGTCATTGGGAAAAATCATGTGATGACGACAATAACGGCGACATACGAAGTCGAGAAAAAAAATCGCTTTAATCACAAATTATGACTTTGTTTGTTTCAGACTATTTACATAAATATTTTCATACGATTCACTCGATTAATCACTTTAGTTTTGACGATTTTTACTGTGTAAAATTAAGTGCATGAATGTATGAGATCTATTGTACGACATAGAAATATCTTCAGCAATTAAATATGTAGTTGTTATTTTATTGCAAGCGAAATATTAAAGGTTAAACAATCATATTTCTTGAAATTGAAAAAATATTTTCGTTTCATGTAATTATTGTCTGGGAAATATAATATTTTCATCAGTTGAAAACGATATTCTTTGGATGTTCACTGATATCTTTGACTTACCGTCGGCATGCTTTGGTGTTACCACTTTGAATGCTGAAGAACTTTTATCGGGTGATATTAACATACTAGCACCGTTTTCGGATGTTTTAACTTGAATATTGAGATTTGTCGTTAAACCATCGGCTTTCATATTCAAACTGAAATCCAACGGTAATTGTGATGCTTTCATTCTATCTTTGGTTTCTTTTCAAAATCACAATGTTTTTCTTTGCTTTTGAATATTGTTTTTTTATTTTTTGAAAATGTAAAGTTATTTTTTCTTTAAAAATGTAAGTTTTGAAATTCGATTGAAAATTTTTCAAAAAAATGCACAAAAATGTTTACAATTTTTTCACAAGTTCTCATTTTTTAACACCATTTCAAAAAAACCTTGAAATAAATTTGAATTTTTTTGTGTGTGTGTGTGTGTGTGTGTGTGTGTGTAAAAAATCACCGCGTTCAACTAATAACTGAAGAGGATTAAAATGTTGTCGATTACATTTAGTTTGAAATGATTGTGTTAAATCGCGACTGTCACTACACAAATTCCGATAACAACTGATTACTGTGAACGGTCGACGAGCGCTTTTTGATCAAAAGAGTTAATGTCAGTTTAAGATTCGTTTAGCTTAACGCAAAGCAAGGAAAAAAAAAGAATAACAATAAATCATGGTCAGAACGGAAAAAATGGTTGGCAATATCAGCGTCAAACCACTTTCAACTACCGATTCACAATACTTATAGACACTGAAATCGTTTCACAACTACACATTGAACCGAAGCTGAAAATATAGAAAGCAAAGGTGGCTTTGTGTGTTGGCTCCGCTTGAGGAAAAATTTTCTTTGCCTTGTTGATTCAGCGGCTGAAGTAGCGTAAACGAACCAGAGAAAAATGTTTTCAATGTGAATGAGAAACTTCCGTTTCGACGATCAAATGCTACACAATAAACAAAACACGACCGATTCAGCCGAGCTACAATCGAAAATGATTGCAAACGAGTCAAGAGATGTACGAGTGTGAGTCAGTTGTTGTTTACCCGCGTCGACTGAATAGATCATACACAACAATCGGTGACAACTCATATACAATGACATAGCAGTGAATAGAGGAACTCTCTTCGTATATGCTGCATGGTTTTTTAGCTTATCGCGTTTTCAGTTATCAAAACATACGAAGAGATTTCTGATTTAGACTGTACGCATACATGTACATTCGTTTGCTATGCCCGGCCCCGGTAATGTTGTGCATTGACAGAATCGTGTATACGGAGTACAGTGATTCCCACTCTCGTCCGTAATGAAGCCATTTTGTAGGCGGTCCGTTGTGCATTGTTTGTGCGCGTTGTCTGAAAACTGCTGAATTCTCTCCTACTCATTCGAAAATATACAGCACAAGGATCACCGCAACAAAAAAAAAAAAAAAAAAAAAGAAAATCAGGTTGTTTGTAAAGAGAGCGAGAGTGGAATAATCTGTTATGTGTGCTAGCTTCATTTCGTTTTATTTTGCTCTGTTCTGTTTTGCTTTTTCGCATTTGCGCGCGCGGTAAAACAAATACAAAATCCAAAACAGATCCGAACGCCGTACAACCGTCAATCGTCGCATGGATTGGCATATATTTCGCTTGTAATGGTTTTGGATTCGCATTTGAGTGTGCTCATCCGTTCATAGTATAAACGCTTTGAAACAAGATAGGGGTTTCATATATCCGAATCACGCTACACAACCGGATGGATGTGGTGCTCTCGGTCATATATGAAAACATATCACGATAGACTGGCAACGAGATTAAGCATTTTTTTCCGTGTGTCTTTCTGCTACCTTTTTTTCGGGCTTCATCGTGTGCACGCTCACATTTGAACAATCACAACAAGAATCTGGTGAAGTCGAAGCAATATGTTTGCCATACATATGCTCCTCTGTGATGCGTATATGGATGCGATCGGATATGTGAAATAGCAAAAAAAGTGGAGAGAACGGAGAGGATTTTTGGTTTTGTTTACTCGGCGACGTTCTTTTTCTTTGATACTCCTTTTTTACAATACGTTTTTGATTCGGTATGCTTTTTGTCAGCTATTGACTAAATCAATGGGATCAGGAGTTTCGTTGATTGAATGAATGGTAACGATGGCAACGTCCTATGAAGTAATGCGTTGAGGAGAAGAAAAATTAAGCATTGAGCAAAAAAACGACATTTTCAACTCAATCGGCTAGTTCATTTTTGTCCTTTGTGGTTTTTGCCACATCAATCAGATTTCATTTTCGCTTCATCGATAAACACTACTTGCAAATTGATGCGATAACAAATTAATCTTGGCGAACAAACTTCGAACAATCAATGATAATTGATTTTTAACGCTGATAATTTTTCAAGAGAAATCGAAATATTTAATTCATTATATCAGCGGCGAAAAAAAAAAGAACCGATGAAATGATAAATTTTTATGATTCTCAACTCAAGATTGATATCGAATACATTTTTATACTGAACAAATAGAATTTATTTCAATCATAAACACCTGCGATAAGTCAATGCCAAAAATATGAACAAAACAATCTTGTTTGCTCTTTCTACGCATATCCATTGAATTTCTTCATTTCGCACACACACATAAACTCTGTGTGTATGTACATGAACCACTGAAAACCATCCAAATCACTAATATAATCCTAATCGCTTTGTTATCACATCGAAGTATTTATGATCATTTGATTTCAAGCAATTATTCGGAAAATCACAAAAACTCTTTGAAAAATGCACGAAAACCGATTGAAAAAATTACTAAACATAAACAATGACTCAGCGCATAGTTACTATCTTTTTAAAGTGAATGGGAATATGTTTTTCGTTTTTATATTTGAATTTAAAAATAGTTTAATTGAATTGTTCATTCTTTTAATGATATTGAAAAATGTTATAATCGTGTGAAATAATTGAAAATAAATTCATAAAATGGGTTTTTAAAAATATTCCTAATGCACTTACCGACTGTGACTGAAAATGGGATTATTTTAAACAAGAAAACAACAGCAATGAAGATGTTTCGCAATTTCTTTAATTTTTATTCGAGTTTTTTTCGTACAATTGTATTGAATTTTACCTTAAGATTGTCACGTTCAATAGATAAGGGTAATAAATTTATTAAAATGTTTTTTTTTTTTGTTTGTTTCTATTGCTTGGCTCAAAACAATCTCAAATGTATTTTAGTCCAATATTATCAATATTTCAAATAAATATTATATTTGTGATGTCAAATACCCGTATGAACACAGAAGCCTTACAATGTGAACGAATATTTATTAACCGTTGTGTGCATACGGTTTTCGACTAAAAGCGGTGTAAATTGATGGAATGAGCGACCCTTATTACTGAATAAATATGAACAAAAAAAAAAATACGTGGAACCGCATATTTTTTTTTACTGTTGATGATGAGAATGTGACTAGATCAAATTTGCCCTCTTTCTTCACAGCGCAATGGTTAGGTTTTTATGTTTTGACCTATTAACTATCTATACAATTGCTGAAAAGATAACCAATTATCCAATATATAGTAAACGAATCACACAATATTTGAACTCTTTTCCATTTTTTCAATCGAAATAAGGTGAATATTTGGTTTATTATTTATTGCTCGTTAATTTAGTAATAAAAAAATGGGGGCAGTTTATGTTATTATGTGAAAGTATTCAGAATTTTATTCATTTCCAAAAATAAAATCCTCTATTTCTATTCATATTCAAGTTTGATCAACAAAAAAACCACAACATTGACCGTACCTTTGAGTTGATTCTAATCATTTAAACAGATGACTCGAAATGGACTGAACTTAATTGCAAAAAATTGCAATAATTGAAGATAAAAAATTGCAACAAGACCAGATGAGGAGCGGACTTTGTCAGTAATCACGCAACGAATCTTCAATTAAATTGTATTGCACAAATTGAAAATAGATAAAAAGTCAAATTGAACATGTATTTTTGATAGAACGCGGTACCACCTTGATTTTATCGCATATATACACGATAACCAATTAAATGGGTTCGCCTGATGTCTTTTGTAACAGATTAACAAGGGACAAGCGGCAACCCAAATAGATTGCAATTCAAATTAGAAACACAAAAAAAAAAAAACAAAAAAAAAAAACGAAAGAAAATACCTGCACTTTATATCTTGAATATCTGATTTAAGCCACAATGACCCTTCAAATGAGCCTCGTTTAACGCGTTACCACTTCATTTGCTTACAGCGCACCATATGTTAATTGAGGTGCAGTCAAATGCGATATGTTTCAAATAATGTTTTGTGTTTGTGTCGCATGAAATGGAAAATTACGCCTTTTGAGCCATGTAATTATTTCTCATTTACATGTTTGTCGACGCTGATACAGGTATGTCACCTCAGAGACTTTGTTTCCTTATGTGTTCTTGTTTAGATTTTTATCTGCGTAAAAGTAACCAAGAGTATCCTCATGCGTATTATTTTTAGAGAAATGTTATAAAAATACTGTGATGAATGAGTCTTTTGCAAATTTCGGGTCGCAAATCAATCACTCGTATGATGACATGTTTTATTTTTGATGGTGTTGTTGCGAAATCATCATGTAAAATTTTTAAATTGGCAAAATGGGAACAGATGCGATCGAATGCGTGCAAAAAATGTTGATTCAATTTTATTCTTTTACAATCCCAGCAAATTTGATCGATTTTTTCACATAAAATCAAGCATGTGGAATTTCATATGATAATCACTTAAAAGCCATAACATTGAATAATATTATCTATCGCACAAATGTCACACGTTGAACAACAACAAAACGAAATTTTTTCACGGCAGATTACAGTGGCGCCAATTAAATTCTATTTTTTTCCTTTGAAATAATCGAGTGTGCATTTGGTCACCTATTAATTATTCAATGAACTCAATATTTGTGTTTGTCTTTTGATGTATATTATAGAGCTAGAGAGTGACGTATGTCTTCATTTGCCTGAAACCATGAACAAGGGGTTAAAGTAGGAACAAACAATACTCTGTGTCAATGACAAAAACCATGTAATTTTTATTAGAGAACATATGTCAACCTTGCTTCACCATCACCGAATAGCTCAGTTCATTTTTAGCTGATTTTCAGTGAATATTCTAACACATTTTCAACACATATGCTTGGTCAATGTAACGAATTCACATTTTTTTTTTCTCTCAATAATTTCGGTTTATTTACATGAAGGGCGTAAATTACTATGTAATCAAGAACTAGAATACACACAACTAACTCATACGATTCATAAAATTCAACGTCCGTGTTTAATAACAGTATTGGCCACAATCAGATGAAATGAAATGAAACGAGATAAAGGAACAGTAATAATACGATAAATTGAATCACAATTATCGAATACAATGGATCTGATCCAAAAACTAAATCAATATTTACATTATTTATATTTGCTCAAATTGCTCACGCAAAAACTAGACGTTTATGCATTTAAATATAGTTGTCAGCTTAAAAAGGGTTCACATTCCATTTAGAAATCTATATTTTCTAGCCATACTAGATTTATACATAATAGATTTAATATTTTACTTAAAAATCATAACGAATATCTTAAAACAATTAAAATGACTCCTCTCAATATTACATTTTAAATTATTTTTTGAATTTAACTATTTTTACCATTTTTTAAATATATTTTCATTATTTAATGAAATACGAAAACACAGAGAAAAAGTTCATTGGTTGAATTGCTGTTGTTTTGATATTCAATTTCGATATAAATGATTAAAATTTGATTTAATTAAAACAAATTTGGTCGAAATGAAAATCAAGCCATGTTCGAGAGCAGGCAATACCCATCTTTGTCCACATGCGGTTGTGTTTGTTGAATTAGATTGCGTGCATATAGCAATCAATAACAACATAGCCAATTGATCAGTCGTTGTTTATGTGGGTGCAATATATTTTACATGAAGCTATTTGTTTTAAATTTGTAGTTTCATTTTGCGTATTTATTTGAATTGTGGACATTATGAGTTACAAAATCAACCGACAACTAATAGATATTTATATATATATATATATATATTTTTATTTCGGTAATTTTATTACAGAATTATGTATATGAATTTGTTGGTGGACGGAATTGGTAATCAAAGAAGCCGACAGAATTTATTTCAGTTTCATTGAATTGCTCTGTTGAAAATTGTTCCATAAATCTAAATTGATAGTGGTGAATGTGTCCACTATTCCATTTGTAACATTTAATTTGATTTGCGGCTTTGAATGTATTTTAATTGGATTTATTGACTGTTCGGTTAAAATTGGAATTTAATTGACGAAAACAAAATTGATGCGCCACATTTTCATGAACACATTTTCAATGCTGGAAAAGTTTTAAATTGCCGCCAGCAAAATCGATAAGAAATGGCAGATGATCAACCTGTAATTTACCATTTGTATATTTGCAAGCATTTCAAAATAATCCTTTTGAAATAACATCGAAAGTCTTTCGTAATTTCTTATTCAAGATGCAGAAAAAAACATTTCCATGAAAAATAATAAAACGATTATCATTCATGAATCTTGAATTATATAGCCATTGATTATGTTTAAATAAGCACACAAATGGTACGAAATCCTTTGAAGTTGCTCCCGTATGAGCAACAAAATTTGCTTGCATCAAGTCACATTCAGTTGAAAAACTTGTTCGTTCGTTCCGGTGAATGCCAACAACATGCACAATAATAACAACCAAAAAAAAAAAAAAAAAAAGATTGTGGATAAAGAGTTCTTTTATGAAGCAAAATGAAGTCTGTAATTTTCTATAGTGATTACAATCTTGAGCTACCAAATCGTTTCGAGCTATACCATTATATGAGATAAACACTTTTCGCACAGACTTTGTAACCGTTTAAGCAAAATGTGGTAAAATCAATGAAAATTCATCTATAGCCGAGGAAAAAAAAAACACAATTGCAACATTTTGTAAAGAAATTTTCTCGGCGTAATCCTTTAATGTTAGCTCGTGACTTGTGATTCACAGCCACATTTACTGATGCAAGGGGTTGCTTCCATCTGACTACCGCTCGCAAAGAAAAATATACAGATTTTCCGTCTAATTTTTAAACAATATATGCAAACGGGTTGCGTAATCCTATAATTGAGGAAATGGTTCACATAATTATCAACTACAATTCTGATTCTATTTGCGCCTTCGAACAATTTACGTCGTTTCTTTTCTGAAAATGAATACTAATAGGTTTTGATTACTTTTTCCATACTTAAATTTGAATCAAAATGTCATTCACTAGCAAATACACTTTATTTGCTTACAATTGTTGGTTTGATGAAAAATCATTTTTCCTACCAATGCAAGAAATCGAAAATATGTAAATTTTAATGGCATTTTTTCTCGTGCCATTTTTAAATGTTGGCCGACAATAATCGTATCATATGCAAAATTGTTAATGTTATCTCATGTGACAATAACAATAAAATAAAATAAATATTCGAAGCAGACGTAACATTTCAAAAATTCTTTGCATGCATTTGTTGTGCCGAATGGCCTGTTTAACTGATCTTGAAATTGCGCAATTCTTTGGCGGTTGGGTTTTGTGAAAATTGTTTTTGAAACCAATTTTATTTGATTGCTTTGTGTGTAATGATTCCCTTAAGAATTGACATGGTTTTTAATCTTTTTGTCTATTTCTATCACCAAATGCCACGATGGCACTGAATACTAATACGATTTGGAAGTATCACACCTCAACCAAATTGATTCTAAATGATTTTGTATTTTCGAATTGGTTTTTGGGCTAAAAGAGCTTTGTTTTTTTTTTTTTTTGCTCTATATAAACAAGTTTCACTTACCTTCATTTCGGAAGTGAGTAAATTATTTCTCAATATTTAGTACTTAAATAGGTAGTGGTAAATCATTCAGTTTGAATGACAAAATAGTCAGTTTCAATGGGGTAGAAAATGTATGTGTAAATATTGACAATAGAATTTTAGATTTAGTTTCCCGTGTTCGGAACAAGCAAGAACACACCATCAACATACCCTTATTGAAAAGTAAATTAAGACGTATGACCGAACACGCGGCAACAAAACCGCTTTAAAAACAAACTTTTCACTGATTAACCGCTTCCGTTTGCTAATGCAAAAGTTCCAAATAATGAATAAATTGTATCGAATTATATACCAGATATGCGGTTGATTATTTCTAAACCATCCAAATCAAGGAGTGATTGTGTTTTAAATCAATGTAAACATGTTAAAAAATTGAAGTATGAAGTATGAAAAACTGTGTTGGCGCCATCGTCATTTATTTTTAAATCTAAATCAATAGACTTTAATTCGGTTAATTGTATTTGGTTTTAAAATCATCAACTTAGATGGTTTAATCGACTAAATATCTTTCATGAATGTTAGAAAATTGTGCGACAAATATTAGTTTTATTTTCAAAATGAATTAGTCGAATTAGACTGCCTCAAAGTAATAATGTTAACAAAGTGCGATGCATGAAGATTGTAATATGATTGATGCATCGATTTATTTTCAACACCCACAACTAATAAACGCTATGTCTCAAGTACATTCAACGCATTCACTATTTTCATTTAAATTGTACGTAATTGCAATCAATTGTGTGGTCTCTGCAGCAATTCATTGACGCTCAAACCAATGTACATGGTCATTTTAGCGTTTGTAAGTGCATTAATTTAAGGCGACAACGGTTGAGGTTTTATGCAAAATAGTATCACAGAGTGTTTGGATGTAAACCTCAGTGTAAGCAAATGAATTAAATTCAGTCGAATGATTTTCTTAGTTTAGAAATTGAAATCATTCATCAACGCGAAAGATCATTTTGAATTTTGATTAACTGCAATACACACACAATTCTCCAACAATTTAAATAAGCATGACTCATGCAATGTCGACACATATCACCAATTCTTAATTGCTCAAAATGAACTTTTTATTTTCATTTAATTAAAGAAATGACAAATTACTGCGCCAAGAGCGATATAACACATTTAAAAGAATACAAAAAAAAAAATCGTTCTCATTTCTTTTCGACCATATCAAAGACAATGGAATTATAATGTAGGAAAAAATTACTTTAAAGATACTCGACTATTATACACATTCAATTGAAAATTCTAACAATTATTAAGAACATGTAAAAGTCTATTCGGTTCAAAAATTTAAGAAATGAAAAATTGCAAAAAATATTTGTGCCGTTAAATAAATCTTTATGCTTCAATAGAAGTGCACACTTTGAGCGCTGTTGAACAACAAAATGCTATATTTTCAAAGTGGTAAGCGGCTAGTTAAAAAACGAATTAAGACGTATTTGTTTGTCGACTTAAGAAAATGACGTAAAAAAAAAATGTAAAGTTTTTGTCGACGTACGGTAGTAGCTTTTCGTTTTTAAGTCTTCTTCTGTAAGTCTACTAACTGAATAATGTTTTCTAATCCAATAAGTGAAATTCTGTTTGACCGTTTTCATTTTAATATGCTTTCATGCTTTCATATTAATAATTATCGATTGGTATATTTACAGTGGACAATATCTAGACAATTGTACAAAAAACTAAATTTGCAAGTAAATCATCGAAGGTGATCGTATTTAAACTAAGACGAGAATATGACACCCTTTGCAAAGAAAATGTAGAAAAACGAAGTCTAAATTTAATAAAACCTGATTACGGCCGACATGTGAATGAAAACGAAGAGAAACCTATATTTTCTTATATGCTGTTTGTATATAATCGATTTTTGCAAATTAAATTATATTGCAAATGGCTTGAGTAAAAATGGTATAAAAACGTTGCAAACAGCTCATTGCATCGAGTTGTCCCTTGGTCTCCTACGGAACAAATCAACTACCAAGCTGTTTTTAATTCAGTGCAATTTTTAAATTTTCCCAAGACTGGAGTAGTTCGTGTTAGTGCGATTTTCTTCAGGCTTTTTATTGGTACGAACAAAAATATATTGCAAATCATTTATTTGAAATTGAGAGTTTTTTAAAAAAAAAAAAAAAATTTTTTTTCTTGTTTATTAATACAGTGAATATAAGTTAAACTAAAATCTAAACAATGGCTGCAATGGTTGAACCACATTTTGAAGCCTTGACATCATGGTCAGGCAATGCAGGCGGATTCGGCGGCAACCTTACCGTTGTTGACAAAGTTCCAGCTGAGATGTTGCATCTCATTGATCCACATTGGTATCAATTTCCACCAATGAACCCATTGTGGCATTCGATCTTGGGCTTCGCTATGGTTTGTCTCGGTCTCATCTCTGCTATTGGCAATGGCTGTGTCCTTCTTATATTCACAACGTAATTATGACTTAATTATGACGTAATATTATCATTTCTATATTCGCAATGTTTTTATATTCAATATTATAGGACCAAAGGCCTCCGTACCCCATCCAACCTTTTTGTAGTCAATTTGGCTTTCTCTGATTTCTTGGTAATAAAATATTTTCACGCATATAATTATTTAATTTCCATCCGATGAATTCAATTGATAATGTTCTTTCTTCGAAAAGATGATGGCTACGATGTCACCACCAATGGTTGTCAACTGCTACTACGAAACATGGCATTTCGGACCACGTATGTGCGAAATCTATGCTATGTTGGGATCATTGTTTGGCTGTGCATCTATCTGGACTATGACTATGATTGCTTTTGATCGTTATAATGTTATCGTCAAGGGTTTGTCGGTAAGTTGAATTTTGAATGAGTTTCTTCAATTTTCTTAAATTTTCAAATTTCAAATGTATTTGGAAACAATTATTTACTCTCATCACAGGCTAAACCATTGACAAGTGGAGGTGCTGTTTTGCGTATTGCATTTATCTGGGCTCACGCTTTGGTATGGACTCTCTTGCCATTCTTTGGATGGAACAGATACGTTCCAGAAGGCAACATGACTGGTAATTATAACAATATTTATTTTGGTATCACCCGACTTAAAATCGGTTTTTCTCTTCTTTCAAATAGCCTGCGGTACTGACTACCTTAGCAAAGACTGGAAGAGCCGTTCATACATCTTGGTTTACAGCTTCTTCGTCTACACTGCTCCATTGTTGTTGATCATCTACTCATACTTCTTCATTGTACAAGTGAGTGCTTATTTGTGAAAATAACCAATAATACCTACATGCATTTTGTTTCCAACGTTTTCTTACTAAATATATCCTCTTTTTACTCATCCATTGCATGATGCATTATGCATTTAGGCTGTCTCTGCTCACGAGAAAAACATGCGCGAACAAGCCAAAAAAATGAATGTTGCATCTTTGCGTTCGGCTGAAGCTCAACAAACCAGCGCTGAATGCCGTTTGGCTAAAGTTGCATTGATGACCATCTCATTGTGGTTCATGGCATGGACCCCATACTTGATCATCAACTTCACTGGCGTGTTTGAATGGGCACCAATCTCACCATTGGCTACCATTTGGGGATCGCTCTTCGCAAAAGCTAACGCTGTATACAATCCAATCATCTATGGTATTTCACATCCAAAATACCGTCAAGCTTTGTTCAAGCAATTCCCATGCCTCTCATGCTCAGATGGCGACAGCACGGCAGACAACCAATCGGCTGTTTCAGGCACTACAGCTGTTTCAGATGAAAAAGCATAAATTCGCTATACAATCTAGCAAATTATGTTTTTTTTAAAAAAGAAAACAATTGTCTGTGTTTTATATAGGGATATAATGATGAAGACTCTCGCTTTAGCTTAGGAATGATTAACAAATTTTTTTCATACACAATGCGAAAATAATATTCGGAAAGTTACTGTTAATGACCAGGGCCCTTATTTTGTTCGGTGCAATTTGTAAAATTAGCGAAAAAAATTAAAATTTTCAAAATGACAATACATCTCCTCCAAATTGGATAACATTGTAGATAAAAACACTAAATTAAATGACAACAGAATCATGAAGGTTTTATTTTGCTATTGACATTTAATTTGAAATAAAAACATGCAAGAATAATTTGTTGAGTTTTGATTTATCATTTCTTGGACTATTTTCAATGACATTTTCGTGCGAAAGGTGCTTGTACGACATGAACATTGAACTGCTACCATTTTCAATTACGCATAAATAAAAAATTTAAGTTTTATTCAGGAATCCTCTAGAAAATGAGTTCAATGAATCACACTTAAAATTCAACTCCATCTTAACAAATCATTTGTTCATTTTTTTTTGTGCGTCGCTCATTAATGGGTTTTTTCTCTGACTTTGTTTCATTTTGCTATGATACAAGACAAATATTTTTCATGTCACATTCATCTCTAGCGTTTTTTTTGTGTGTTCTCATTTGTCGTTCTTCATTTGTTAAATTGCGCCTTCTTTATCGCTCACTTATAAAGTCATAAGTTATTCAGGAAACGAAACTAATATTGAGTTTGAAAGGGTGAATCCGTTTTCCTGGTCAAAAGTTTGTTAAATGAAAAATAAAAATGGGGTTCATACATCCTACGCAAACGGTTTGAAGCGAAATAAAAATTGAACGAAAAAATAATAATTAGAATCGCTACTTTGTGTCCATTCTATATTCAATTCGTAAAAAATGACTGAAAAGTGATTATTAAGTGGTTCACGTTCAGCGCCATGACAAAACAATGGAAAATATATCACGAACTGCAAGCCGGTCAGTATATTGCAGTGAGATGAGCTTTCTTAAAAGTGAAAAGGTTTTGAAATTTTTTTTCTATCCTCATCACGTGGAAAAGAAATTAACTTTTTCGAAAGAAAATTTCTGCAATTACTTGGTTCATTTTTATCTTAAATGTTCGTTCATCGTCGCTAACGTAAAAATAACCATTCAAATGAATAAAATGAAAAATTACAAAGTGAAGTGAAAAATGTGAAGAACAAATTGAAAAAAGAAGAAAAAAAAAGAAAAAAGAATATAAACGATTGTTTTGGAGATGAGATAGAAAATCCGGGAGGCATTTAAAATAATTGCCATTGAAATGGGAAGGGAAACAAAAACAATATTCCATTTGCCAAGAGTTGAGTAAATTAACTTACTGTGGTAACATTATTCCAGAGGACAACATTGGCGCACGACCTTAACTTATTTAGTTTTTCAAAATGAGAGAAGAGAAAATGAATGAAAAAACGGTTTTTTTTTTATATTAGAAACAAATAATTGAAAGAAGCAAAGAAATTATATCGAGAAAAAAAAAGGAAAAAATTTTAAAAGTGCTTGCTTGCCAGAATCGGGTTGCGAAAAACATTTTTTGACTTGCATTTAAATCGAATCCGTTTGAAATGCAAATGAGTTGAACTCAACGAGTCGCTTTTCCATGAATCAAAATTGAAAATGAGATTGCTGTCTTCAGTCGTTACGAAAAATGATTTATACGCACACTAAGCCTTTCCATTTTCTTCTCATTCAATATACCATGTTATGCCTTAGCGAACATGTGTTCAGTCCTCAATTTTCCGAGATAGTGTGGTGCTCCGAGCGTTTAGGTTTATTTATGAAATTCACATCAAATTTATATTCTGAATAGTTTTCTTTTAAATCCATTTGCTGGGCTTTGATGTAACATTTTCTCAATGCGAATATCCCGGACAACATGAATAGCTTATATGGGAGAAACTGTAGATTAAAAAAAAAATCCACTTTCATTGGTAAATGGTTTAAGCGAAAATCAAACGAGCGTCTCGAATTGAATTTCGATTTTTGTTTTCTTTAGTTTTACATATTAATTCAAAAATCGAGGGCAATCCTTTTTCAAAGGATTTTCATGACAGCGGATGATATATCATCGACATTCAAAGAAATTTTGGATTCAATGAACATGTTCACGTATTCAGATTTTGCGTTTTTCATTAAATTGATTTCCGCTCGTACCATTTTCACTTATAACTGTTTTCATGTGAATATGTGATCCGGTTCGAAGTTGCAGAAACCATACAGACCCATTTTAATTGCGTTTAATTAAAAAAAATTTGTAATTTTTTTTTACCAAAATCTACTCATTTCCGGTGAATATACAAAGTCACCAATTTAGCTATTCTCTGTGCAAATTTACTGTCATTTAACATACGCTCGGGTTGAAAAAAAAAAAAAAAAGTTATTTTCAATCGCAAATTTACGTAAAGAGGATTGAAAATTCATGTTTTGCACTTGCCAACATTGAATTGTTTGAGGAGGTTAACAGTAGCATTCTCACACAAATTTATATTTTAGCCCGGAAAAATGTTATGCGTTTAAATCGGCACAACGATTGAAATGACACTGCAATTGAAACTGTCTGTTGAGAGCGTGAGAAATATCTGATATCATTACAAATGGTTTGCTATATTCAACGATCTGCCAACCAAACACTTAAAACATTGATTGCATTGCCAATCGGCGGATCGCTCTAATTAACCAATCTTTTCATGTAGCTCTGTCGTTCTCTTTTTTTCATTCTTTACATAAGAGTGTATTAAAAGTGAAACGAATCGGTTGCTGAATGTACAATTATGAAAACCACTGAAAATGATCATTAAGTAAAGCAATTATAATTAATTGAAAAACTCACTGAAATTAATTACAATCAATCAAGCTTCGTTACAAAGCATTCTATTGCAAAATATGCACAATATCCATTGTGCTCTGAATCTATCTAGCAAAGTTTTGTGTATCTTTTGCAAATCACACGCGACTTAGTATATTATAATAGAATGCATGATTCTCGAGACGATCTTAATTGTTATTCTCCTTGAAAATCTACGATAATCAAATCTGTTTGGAGTGACGGTGATTTCATTTATTTACATCACGAAATTCAAATGATTTATTCAATCGCGGATTTTCATTTTTTGTCCAACGAAATTAAAAGCACAAAATCTCATCGTCAGCTCAAATTCATTTTGTAAATAATGACATCATTCAAAAGATTTTCCTTTTCTAGTAAATGTGTTCTCTGTTCACAGCAATTGCTTTACAAAATTTAAGTCGAAAAGAAAGTAAGAGATTGGCTAAAAAGGTTTTCGTTCTTAATACGATATGATATGATACGAATGTGTGTTTGTTCTCAATCGCATTAATCTGTAGCAATCAGTTGATGTACTAAACAAACTGAACGATGACCGCTATAACAAATGTGGCGTCCTAATGAATCTGACCGAATTAATAAATCACAACTTAGCAACAAAAATATATGCCTGCAATGAAACAACAAAACAAATCGATCATAGTTTCTCTATTAAATTGGAATATATTTCCATTTTAAAAATTGTCGCTATTTTTATATAGATTCATTTATTTTGATTTAAATCTGCTTGGAACTTGTTCATATCACTCATTTGAAACAATATGTAGACTGTTTTGCCACCAATTTGAAACGCAATATTTTTCAAATAATTATCGCGTTTGTTTTGTGAAATTTGAAAATTTGTCATGATGGAATTTTTGCCTTGAATTTTAGATGTTGAATCACCATTGATGATTTTTTTTTTTTTTGGCTGACGACATAAGCTCAAAATAGCAAAATTAGTTAGTTTTAATTGTTTGAGACTATGAGAAATGAACAGCCAGCGCGACTACTGTGAAGTCAATTGTATATTCGTTTGAGTGACGTCGATGCTTCTGTTAAATTCATTGAATTTAGTTAGATGTGTGCACAGTGGTTGATTTTTAATTGAAATCCATGCACCCTGATGATCAATTTATATTGTTTTCTACTGACTTTATTAAAATGATTATCTTGTAGAGTCAACGCACTTTCAATTCATCGAACTTATTACGTTACATTTTATCTATTTAAAGTTTTCCAAATTGGAAATAAAGAATTTCTTTGCATTTACAATTTATCATTTTATCACATTGAAACTGTAAATTCAAAAATTTTATTATTTTTAAGATGTAAATAATAAAAATGTAATAATATTCAACCAGAATCATGGACTGTTCCGAATGAAAATTATCATTTAAAATATCCTTGATGATATTTATAGATATTCAATTAGATAATTGTGTTGCGATGCGACGAAAAGAACGATTAAAACATAAATATCAATTGTCTGTCCTTAATTTAATATCCCATTCCCGGCAAACTCTTATCGACTTGACTTAACTTGGATTGGCTTGTTCTTTAATAATGCATCAATTGAGGAAAACAAGGGAATAACGACGAACAAGAGAAGAAAATGAAAAAAAAAAAAACACGAAATGAATAAATAACAAAAGAGCGCCGGGAAATCAAATGCATAAAACAATACTCTCCGGTTGGATTGGTTGATAAATTAAAGCCCGAGCTCGTATTAACATTGAAGTGATAAAAAAATTATATCACTGTTTAGTGTTTTGGATGTCATACCAGGGAATCAATTCAAAGATACAGATATAACGAATACATTGCATAAAAAACCATTCATATTATTTATGTGAACCTGCATGTTTTCTGTCTTTTGTTTTTTATTCAGTGATCGTCTTTGTCGTCGAAAGAAAAAAAAATGTATGATACATCTGCAACGCGAAAAGACATATATTGGGAAAACAATGCATGTAGCGCAAGGAAAGGAAAATTCTTAATTACCTATTGGAATGAATGTGTGATGCACAGGCATAGTTCAACGAGTAAGTATGCGTGTGAGTGTGAGTGTGTATGTGTCTAGAGTTAGATCGAGTCACAGTCGGTTATTGTTTGCTCAACTGTTTCTGGTAGACAATTTAATTAAGTTATTTATTGTCGACATTTATCATGTAATTAAACACGCTACGCTCTGTGTTTATAATATCACACACAAACATAGAATGGCATCACTTTGGATACCATTGCCATGTCATTTTTATTTCTTCATTGCACGCTTCATTTTAATACACTCTGGCCAACTATCTGTTTGCTGTATGTGAAATATTAATAAGCGAAAGCAAGCGCAAACACAAAAAAGGAGAAAAAGAAGAAGAAGAAGAAGAAGAAGAAGAAGAAGAAGGAAAGAATGAATACCAAAAACAACAGAAACAACGTTACCACCATACAAAAACCATATTTTGATTGTGACAATCGCTTAAGCGCCGTCACTTTTCATACAACAAAAACTAACAACCATTAAAATCATTACGATCTGGTTTGATTGTGAGTGACTAGTTGCTGTTGCGATTGCCCACAAACACATAGCAACAATCTTCAAAGCGACATAGCTTTTCCAACGAAAGAAATGATCCATCTCAACGATTCGATATAATTCAGAAGCAATTATATGGTCGCAGTTAGTAAAAAAACATTTCTTTATCGAAAACCGATGATGATTCAGTTTCAATCTGAGGTTTCATTTCGTTCTTATTAAATATTCGGATTCACATCCAGCAAATGTCAAATGCAATATGGCAATCCTTCTCACTCCTTCTCGTTCATATTTCAATCTTCTTAATCTTTATATCCACTTTATAATTATGAACATTTTACCACTTAAAATGCTGAAGATGTTAAAATCCCTTCTGGTTTTAGGTTACATTTTGTCGTATATTTTGTGTCTTCCTATTTTCTCGCTTAAAATTCATTAAAATTTGATCAACGTTCGTGAAGCATTAACACCGTGTAATAATCTGTTTTGAAATGAATTCAACCAATATAGTTCATTCATTCAAAATTGAATTTGAGTTCTTTACATTGAATTAATTAGTTAATCAACTTAATCCGTATTTGATGAGGTTGCTTTTATTCTTTTAAATTTGTTATGTTGCGTGCAACAGATCGTAGTTTATTTGTGTGTCACTTGGGTTAACAGTAAATTCGCCATTATATTATTGCAAAGCTGAGAGTGTTCGCACCAAAAACGTGATAAAGATTCGTTACGTCAATGAAAACAAAAGATAAAAATAAATAAATAAGAAAACATACAAACAAACAAATGAGTGAAATTTTGTAAAAAATCGATTCTAAATAGTAGTATAGCTATGGGGTTCAGGTCCACTTTTCTATGTATTAGTGTACACGTATACAAGTATTCACACACATACACACACATACACACATACACACATACACACATACACACACACAAGTCTCTGTGTGTGAACATAAAGGAGGGGCATACATATAGAAAGTGAATGGTTCTCTCTCTCTTTCTCTCTCATTCTCTCTCTCTCTCTCACACGCTTTTTTTCCGTTTTCAAAAATGATGAATATATGGAAAATTTGAAAAAAAAAAAAAAAAATTCTGACGTGCTAGAGACAAACCGAAAACAGTTTTGAGCTCGGTATGACCTCCCATTTCACGTGTAATTTGAATTGTTCATGTGCCTAGACATGTGTTGCACGGTGTCATAGATCAACAAAATAGACAAATTAAATTATTTATGAAAATAACTAATTCCATGTTTTCATGTAAGAAAGATAGGTTTTCATGAAAAAAAAATCAAAAGTCTTTTGAAAAAGTCTCTAAATTGATTGAAAAGTACCATTTTTCAAAGCAAAAGTCAATAAATGGACGGAAAAATTCCAAAAATATTGTTGCAAATGGTTGTGTTGTGTTTTACTGTAGGTATTCTAACTAAAGAAATTGGTTTTACGTTGGAAACAATCGTACCGATAATGAAAACCAAGCTCAATTTGAAGAAAATAGTCAATTTTTTACGAAAAAATCAGAGGCTGATAGCTTTCAGAAACCACGTTTGACAGCTGGATACCAAAACATGTCAAAACAGTAATTTGACAGATAGATTACCCTATCGGAAATTGTTGTTGCATTAAAAATATAGTGAGAAAATCAACACAATTAAATTCAACAGAACAATTTAGAAATTTTATTTTTATAATTTTACGGGATTCGAATTTTTTGAAATGAATGTTTGTAATTTTTTGTGCCGTAAACGATACGATGTAACTGCAAGTGTAAAAGCAATTAAATATCATTATTTGTATGTATCGTAAACGATACTGTGACTATTGTATGTATTGTAAACGATACGTAACATTTTTATACCATAAAAGACCCGATATATTAATGCCGACACAAAAGCAACACAATCAAATTCAACAGAACAGTTTTGAAATTTTATTTTTATAGTTTTACGGGATTCGAATTTTTTGAAATGATTGTTTTTAATTTTTTGTGCCTTAAATGATACGATGTAACTGCAAGTGTAAAAGCCAGATTTGACACCTATCAATAACAGTGGTATCAGAATGTCAATGCTATCACCCCCTGGAAAAAATTGATTTGAAAATTTTGTATGAAGTGATGAGCTAACTTTGAAAAACGGCTATCACCACTGGATTCCTCGTACCCGAATTAGGTAAAAATGGACCGTCTTATATTCGTTCAATTTTTTAACTTGAACAGTTAAAAGTCAGATTATAATCGATTGCGGATAATTTTGAACGTTGAACCATATACAAATTTGCTTTGTTGGCGAATATCTTTTACGTTACAATTGAAATTTAATTAGACATCAAAATGGGTATCGAATGTGAACTACCACCATTACGATCATTGGATGATTTTCTATGGGGATCGGCACGATTTCAAATGCCAAATTTCCAAGATATTGAAAAATGGGGAAATCGTGTAACCAAAAATTTTTTATACTATCAAACCAAATATTTTGTCATGGCAGTTATTGTGTCATCAATGTTTGTTCTACATAATCCACACAGATGGCAAAAGTGGAGAAATTTTGTCTTAGTATTGGTTAATATGAGAATACAACCGATTTTGAGACAAATTTTATCCCAAAAACAGCTAACTTCATTTTATATAATATGAAGTAACTAAAAACTTGATGTAATACAATTTAATTTAATGTAATATTTTTAATACAAAGTAATTTTCAAATAATTTTAAGAAAATAAAAAGAGTCTTAAACATTTTTTAAGAGATAAATTTATATTTAATTTGAAATTACTTCAATTATATGTAATAAAAAGTAATTTCCAAGTAATTCGAAGTAATTTCAAATTAAATATGAATATGTCTTTTAAAAAATGTTAAAAAAATTTTTTATCATCTTGAAATTAGTTAGAAATTACTTTGTATTACATATATTTTCATTAAAAGATTTCATTGAGGTTATGTACGTTTGACACAAAATTTATCAATGCAAATGTAAAACATAATTTAATATATGTAATAAAAAGTAATTTCCAAGTAATTTCAACATAATAAAAAAAATATTTAACATTTTTTAAGAGCTATATTTATATTTAATTTGAAATTACTTGGAATTAATTGGAATTTACTTTGTGTCGCATAGATTAAATATAGTTTTACATTTGAATTGAATTGATGATGCAAACGTGAAACTTAATTTATTCTATGTAACACAAAGTAATTTCAAGTAATTCAGTAATTCGAAGTAATTTCAAATTAAATATAAATTTATCTCTTAAAAAATGTTTAAGACTCTTTTTATTTTCTTAAAATTATTTGAAAATTACTTTGTATTAAAAATATTACATTAAATTAAATTGTATTACATCAAGTTTTTAGTTACTTCATATTATATAAAATGAAGTTAGCTGTTTTTGGGATAAAATTTGTCTCAAAATCGGTTGTATTCTCATATTAACCAATACTAAGACAAAATTTCTCCACTTTTGCCATCTGTGCAGATCCAATTCTAGCAATTTCGGGCTTATGTGCATTTGTAATATTAATTGCGTCATTTGTTATAATTAATCCAAATCAAATTCAAGGTCAGCCACAACATGAAAAATTTGTTGGTTCCACTGGATGGATGTATATTGGTGGAATTGTATTTGCCATATTTCTATTCTTTTATCTATTTTAATCAATTATGTATGTTACATTGTTAATTTTTTTACCATTTGTTTTGGCATTTATACATGCATCATTGCGTTTACGAAATTTACGTAATAAATTAACGAATGCTATTGATGAAAAATTACGCTATACACCAATGGGCGTCTTCCTTGAAGCAATGTATGTAGTTGTCGATTCAAACATTAAATAAATATTGTCCATACATTTATTTGAATTAAAATGAATTTAAAAAAAATATCTTAACACTTTTCAAGTCAATTTAGATCTATTTCATATCTCTAAGCATTTATTGTGTTTCTTTGATTCATTTTGTCTTACTTTAAAATATAAGAATTACTTTTTTTTTTTTTTTTAATCAATAAAGAAATAAATCTGTTTCGAAAACTTAAGCAAATGTGTTTGTTTATTTATTCAATTTTTGAGCCTATAGGCCTAGATCAAGTGTTCTTGATCACATCTAACATTGTTATATTGCTAACATTTATACAAAATATGAAAAATATTTTGTTATAACTTTTTAGTCATAATGGAAATTGGATTGTGTACGGTAAATGTCAAATTTGAAGGCCCTATTCTCAAAGTCCCTTTTTTTCAAAGGACCGATTTCAATTTTGAACGGGGGCCTTTGGTAGGGCTTTATTTATGCTGATTGTGATCGGTTCCGATTACCGAATTTTTTTAATTAAAAAAAGCAATTTAATTAAATTTAGCATTATATCAAGCATTGGGTTTTTCAGTACAATTACAATCGGCGCCTTAGAAATAAGACCATAAAACTTTTGGCGAAAAAATGTTGAGGTTATTTTTCTGTTTGTTTAAAATATTCACAACCATAATGTCATCCAAATCAAATTTGGATCCATCTGTTGTTTCAATATCAATTTCATTCATATCCTGCAAAAAAAGATATTTTTGTCAACAAACAATTTGGTTCACATTTGTTACAATTTAATTTCCACTGAATGTGCCATACTGTCATCAAGAAACGTTTTTATTTTTAAATTATTAATTTTACCAAGTTAAATATTTCTGTGGTGTGCATGATTTATAATCATTTCAATACATTTCTTTGAAAACTAATTCCGAAACAATGTATTTGAAACAGTAACATTTTCTCTGTTTTTCAATCGCAAAAAACGTATTAAAATTCTTCAAATATTTAACGAAATATCATTCCCTATAAAATGCCTCTGGCGTACAAATGTATAACTACAATGACAACAGTGAAAAGCGTTTTCCTATTTCATTCAAAACAACTACAATCTATAGTTTATTTTGTGTGCTTGACCTAACCACAACTCATCGTAATACAAAGAATTTCATTTTTTTTCTGCTTGTCATCAGAATTTAACAAAGACATTCTAATAAATTCTGAATTATTCAAAATTGTAATAAAAAAAAAATAGATTAGTTAATTTTTGTTGACGATAAAAAAAAAGTTAAAGAAGAATAAAATCATCCAGAATGTCATCGGTACGTCACGATTGGTATCAAACACAACAACGCGTTGTCATTGATGTGCTCGTAAAGAATGCCAATGGCCGTAATATTTCGGTTGATATTCAACCGGATTCTATTTCAATTCGTGGTGATGATGTTGAATTAGATTTAAATTTAGCACATGAAATCGATCCGGCAAAATCAACATTCAAAATTATGACCGTAAAAGTGGAAATCACCTTACAAAAATTGGTTGGCGAACGATGGACAAGTTTGAAAAAGGACGGTGCCAGTGCCAGTGCCAGTGCAGCGCCGATTTCTAGTTTTCCACAACAAAATCAATCAACAGCATCGCCCAGCAAAGGTATTAACAAAAATTGGAATCGTGTCGTTAAAGATGCATGTGAACGCGAAGAAATTGATAAGGTATGACATTTTGACGAATAATTTTCCAGAACATTCTATACATTTCGAAAATGATCGTTTACTTAATGACTCATGTTTAACCTTTGACAGGATGAAGCAAAGCAATTGAACAGTTTGTTTGAAAAGATTTATAGCGACAGAAATCCAGAAATTCGACGTGCAATGAATAAATCGTTCACAGAATCAGGTAAAAAAAAAAAAAAAAAAAAAAAAAATTTCTTCTTTACAAAAATGTTCTTGACTGTACTTATTGTTTGAATTTTTCATATTTATTCCATGCACACAGTCAGACTTTGATAAGATATTCTGTATGTGTATTTGTATGGTCAATGAAACTAATGACTTTTGAGTATAAAATTACTCATATCACAAAAAACCATATTATCACATTTTGTTTTTGCATTATTCATAAAATTTTGTCCTTTTTTTTGTCCTTTACCAATGCATGTGTATTGGCTCCGTTCTTAAGAGCTATGTCATAATTAGTACTTTAGAGGAGCTAAGTAGAACTTTTGAGTTTGCGTCAGTGATTTTATTTAAATTACTTTTACCGGGATTTATTTATTGATAATTTTAATATTTTAACAAATCATTCAAAATCTAATTTTTGTATTCAAGAAGAAGAGTTTTCACAAGATGTGAAAAACGATTTAAATGACGATGACGCTACTGGAACAGAAAATGGAAAAACCATTGTAGAGAATGATGATTGTCAACTAAAGCCATCAACCGCACACTGTGTTGAGCAGCCAAATCCATCAACATCTCGCTCTGACGAGCAAAGGTTATTTGTTTTTCATTCACTATCTTTCGTGTGTGTCTTCATGTTTCTCTTTCTCTCTCTCTCTCTCTCTCTCTCTCTCTCTCTTGTGTGTGTGTGTGTGTTTCATAAATTGGAAAAAGGAAACTAAATAAACTCATTTAGCGTGTCTTTCTTTTTTATTTATAGGAATGCCAGAGCAAATGAAATCGATGAACCAAAACGCGATCAAAATAATCGTTTCAAGTGTCGTTTCTTAGTGCAAGGTGATGTATCGATACTAAAAATTCTAAATTGTTTGTACGAAAAGTTTGATATCAATTCAAAGAATGTTCACTTTAAGTTCACTGGTGAAGAAATCAAATTTACAATAAATTCACGAGTGGAACTGACTAATCGATTTGAAATGGACAATTTTGAAATTGATGGTTTTCAAATTATACTAATTGAGCAAGAGGCAATCAATTCAGATTATACGAGTGATAGCAGCACATGCTCATCCAATTATGGAAGTGGATGCAGTAGTTCTAGTCCAACAAAAAGGTACAGCAAAAAAAAAAAGCAAACAGTGTCTTTATTACGAAAATGTTTAACTAAACATTCTTACGTTAAGTATTAAAACGAAATGGTTGTTCGTTTTGATGCCTTTTTTGGTGCCATTTAAGTTTTCAAGTTAAATGATAATCTAGCACAGTGTACCACCAGCACAAATATATTAGTCATTCAAAGCTATGGTTGTTGTAAAATGGGAAGTTTTGTAAAAGGTCTACTGACAATGACAGCGAAACAATTACAAAAGTTTAATAAATTAAACTTAATGTACCTTATTTCATTTTTTGTAGCGATACAACTTAGTACACATGATGAAGTTTAATATGCAAGGATGGTATCAAATTTTAAATTAATTCTTCTCATCGACTTTCGGATCATTCAAACAAAAACTATATATAATAATGTGCCTAATTCAATTGCGTTATAAAAAAGACAATGCTAAAGCTGTAACAAAAATAAATCCAGTAATAATAAAAATGTTATAGAATAAATCTAAATTTTTCTTTCTTTATAAAAAAAAAAAACAACAGATCCAACCACAATTCAATGCATTTTCATCCTTTATTCAACAAGTTGTTTTTTTTTTTGCTGTGACCAATGATAAAATTAAAATATATAATATATATCAATTCGGCAAAATTTTTCCGTTGGAATTAAAACTCATGGAATGAACTATAAACGAAAAGACTTCCTCTATATTTATATTTATTCATGCAATTGAGTTATCCTATAGGCGTTTCAGTCATATATATATATATATGTATATTTGAATATATTTTCTTTCCATTTTACTATAGTTGAACTTTTTAAGCTTTAACGTTTGTAGATTTTCTGTAGTCAAATCACCACCGCCATCGAAATTCACAACCACAAACATTCAAACACACACACACACACACACACACATTCCATAGATATTCTTAGACACAATTGAATAAAAAAATGTGTCTTCCAAACGTTCTTTCATCTTGTATTTATAAATTGTTGCGTGTTTAATTTCTTAAATGTGCCGATTAAAACATGATTTAAATTGTGAAAAATGCAAATCACAATTTGATTTATGTCGTATTGGAAAATAAATAATGATCGTGAAACAATCATAATTGCTATTTATTCGAAATTTTGCATTATCATTTTACAATGCATTGTACAGGCAATTCAAATTCGCCAGCAATTTATATATCACATCGTCTGATAAAACACTATAATAAAATTACAATTCAACGATATGATGATTTAAACAAATAGAACATTTAAAAATATTAATATATAGTTTCAGCCAAATGGTGCGCAAATTATTTTCAATAAAATACCAACTGAATATGAATGAATGAAAATAAAAACCAAAATGAGAAACAAACGAAAAACAATAACTGTTTTTTTTTTTATAAATTTAAAGTAATTTCAAATGCAAGAATGACATGAGAAAATTAACAAGAAAAAAAAAGATGAAAATCGAAAACAAAATAACTTATGGAATAATTTAAACCAATTTAAGTGATTCAATTGCATATAGTGAATCATTTCTAGAACAATAATTAGTCGTATACACACAATTATTAAACAAGTAAACGATTTTATGTGTGATGAAAAAAAAAAAACGAGATTAAAATTAATTCAAAAAAAAAGAAGAAGATGGAAAAAACAAACAAGCAAACAATTAAACCATTTAATGGATATTGATAATAAGGCTCAAAATATATTGCACATGCAAATACAATTATGGCAAATAAGGTGAACATAACTGCAACTAAAACAATGAGCAAATATACATACTCAATGTTTCTGCCTAACTGTTGTACTTGTCTAATACATTCAGTTGCATCTGATTGTGCATAACATTCGGATGTGTTTTTGTCGTTGCTCTCCATATGCTCTACAATATTGAAAAAAAGCGTGTGAGAGAGAGAGAGAGAGAATGAGAGAGAAAGAGAGAGAGAACCATTCACTTTCTATATGTATGCCCCTCCTTTATGTTCACACACAGAGACTTGTGTGTGTGTATGTGTGTATGTGTGTGAATACTTGTATACGTGTACACTAATACATAGAAAAGTGGACCTGAACCCCATAGCTATACTACTCTAAATTGCTTTGTTTGATGTCATCATTTATGACGAACGAGTTGAAATTATGAATTATCACGGTTATTTATCAATTACACAACCAGCGAAAATACCAGCACGTTATCGCACAAATTTAGAAATGATTTCAATGGGAAAAAAAATCACTCGCAGCAAATGATAGAGAAAGTGGAACTGGAACAGAAACAAATAGATACAGAGAGTGTGAGGAGAGTTGTGTTTATGGATTTTTTTTTTTTTTTTTGGCAAACCCAAAATGTCACTAATCAATCATTTAGATCTAAATGGTTATAATTGGCGTTGAATAATAACGCATAATCAGCAATGGTTGTTGATATTCGAAATGTGGGTGCGGCGACAACTGAATATACACACGATAGAGAAAGAGAGAGAGAGAGAGAGACACGGTGCGTTAATTGTCTAATTGGATTTGTATGTACATGTGTAGAGCCGCATCGCAAACACACTGATGATGGTGCTTTATGTAAATTAAGCAAAGTAATTTGTAAATCACACAAATTCTCATATGGGCGGTTTTATTGAAACTTATATGGCATTTTATTGAAGATTTATGGTGGGAGGAGGCATTTTGTCTGATTTTCAACTTTTTTTCGCCTAATCGAAACGAGTTCAAAGCGTGGATTTGTATGTTGTTCACTTGTCTATTTTTTCACCACAGGATCTAGCACTAATTAATTACATATTTTATTAGCACATTTCAATAGTATGATAAGAATTGAATCGGTTTCGTAAATTTTCTTCTATCTGAAGGTGAATAACCGAATGCAAAGCTGTCGTTTCGAAGATAAAGAAAATGAAAAAAAAAAAAAATAAAAATAAAAACCATGAGCCGAAAAGTTAATGTGATAATCTGAATTCATGAATGTTACATGAATTGCCAAATGAGAAAAATGTCAATTGGATTTACGTTGAATCGCGTACACACTGAAATATAAAAAGGTTCTTTTCGTATGGTGGACATTTATTTATCAATTGAACGAAAATTAATATCTCAATTGGGATTTAACGATAGTTATTTCGGAATATATTCACCTAGTGCTACCGTTTCATTTTCGATTTCCAATTTCGATCGGAAAATAAATATCTTATTTATATCGTTTCATTTGGGCTATTAAGAACTTTTTCACTGCTTTAACGACAAAATGCCACAAAAGTTTCTACCTAAAACGACAAGCATCATGATCGGATCGTGTAAATATTTAATTTGGCGAAAAGTAAAAAAAAAAAAAAAAAAACCAGTTCAATAGACAATGTGGTCCATTGGTGTGCTGTGTGGTTTCGGTATTGCTTATGTTAACTACATTGATCAGCCCATAGTGTATTCACAAAAGGGTTGCCGGTACAGCAAATGGGAGCCGCAAAATGGCTTCATGTGCACAATTGTCACAAACTTATCTATTTGTCACCGATAACAGCCAAATTTTCGGTCACGCGATTTTTTTTTCGTCCGTTCATCGGTTTGGTTTATACCGGTGATTGAATTGGATAACAAATATCTAAATGGGGGAAGAAGTGGGCTTTAAGCATTTGATAAATGTCGGCAAATCTACATCGATAAATAAAAGCAAATGTTCACATTTAATTGCGGTCAAAAAATAAACTTTACGATTAATTTTTATTTCATCGCTAATGATTCAATAAACAAGTCAAAATGACAGTTGTGTTTTTGTGTGTTGAATATTGACCTGATCATCATTCAAGAAAAATATCATTATAAAATGAATGTCAAACGATTTAATGACATGTATGTTACAACATCGTCTATTATTGATTGATTAAATTGACAACGTGAGGAGCGTTTTGAGCGATGTGAATCATCAAATTGGACTACAAACATTGACAATAAAATCAACTTGGCTAAATGCTAAATGCAATTTGTTGGTTTCTTCATATCACTTTATATTTTTTCCTCCATTTAATTTTACCGTTGCGAAATGAAAATGTCTATAAAATTTTAATTAATGACCCATAGGAATGCATTATTCAATTTCCATTAGGAAAATAAGATAGAGTGTCAGCGATCCAACAGTGTATGGATTGTTATATAAATGTTATCTGATGGCCTATTTCATGTTAGAAAAATTATTCATAGAAATTTTAAACACGCAAATCTACTGGAAATTCAATTGAAACCATAGATGTAGTGAAAAATGGCTATTTCTGGAAAAAGAGAAATCGATCATTTTCAAATGAACATTTTTCATTTTTAATTCTTTAAAGTGAATCGATGGTCAAACTACTATATTTACGAAGTACTTCGTATGATTTTGCTGTACGAACTGTAAGCGCACTCATGTGATTTATACAGATTGCGTGATGGACATTGTGAAATCCCTGGGGAATTTCTCACATTAAAAAAATGAGACAACGGTACGCATGCATGAAGGGTTAAACATTTAATTACTTGCATATCGACGAGTAGTGGACTCACTACGTTGATTATGTCAAGGGTATCGTTTATTTACCGCTCCTTTTTTTCACATAAACAACACAGATATTTTCCACTTTATGATTTTGTTTGCTTTCACCGAAAGCTGAAATATTTTTTTCCTTAAAACGAAATCATTTTCATCAAATGACAAAAAAAAACTTATTTTATTATTCCGCTGGACACGTGAATGATACGTTTTTGTACTATTTAGTAGATCAACTATCTAGAGCTAATGAAATCATTTTTGAACAATTTTTCCTTTCGAATGTTTTATACTTGATTGAAGAAAATCCTCCTAATTGCCGCCAGAGAAGCGGAAGACTGTTGTAAATATGAGAATTTTATTCAATGATCATAAAATCAATGATCCGATGTAAGTAATTAAGTGAATTCTCAATTGTATTTAATGGCAATTAATGAGAGATTCAAGATTATTGTTCTAAGAACAAATTCTTAAACAACTTAACTGTACAAACTTATACTTGAAATGAGCTGATAATTGGAATGGAAAAAACTTCATTTCCTGGATTTTGGTCGAACTGTTCTCATTGAGAATGGGATGAATATCGAAAGCACGCTTCTTCGACTTGATGACGATACATCCATTTGAAAATGGCAACAGAAATAAAATCGAAATTATAAGTGAAATTCTTTTGTTAACATTGTTGCATGCCGGTTAATATTTGAATAGCATCAAATAGGAAAAAAGAAGAAAACAAGAAGAAGAGGTTAGCAATAATTTGGTCGAAATGTACTATAGAATAAAGTGTGTGTATGCAAGTGTATAGAAAATTATTCTAATTTATTGCGATAAATCAAGTGAATCTGTTAAATTGTCGACTTTTGAAATATTTATGGCCATCTTAAACACGAAAACAGATTAAAACTGGTTTAATGGGAAGCTTTAAATCAAGTAAAATATGTAAGCAAGTATGCAAAATTGAGTTCGGTATATGTGTTGTTTGATTCGAAAATTCAGTTGCAGCAAAGTGTACAGACGAAGGGATAAGGATTAAATTTGCTATGTGTATCAAAATGATATGCGAGAAGCTGGCTGGTTAAATTGAGCAAAACTGTACAATATGATACGAATACATTCTACCAGAATGTATGCACGTATTTATACGGAAAATGGTTTCTATGTTTGATATATGTGCAGAAAATTGGAATGGTTGTTGGAATGTTTCAACTTTGGTGAAACGAATAAGAGCGGCATAATTTGAATGGCTGCTGAACGAAATTGAAGGCGTTCAGAGCAAACATAAGTGATGTGAGACAGAGAGAAAAAGTGTGGAAAAAAACATTGAACGAATGAAGAAGAATGCTAGAAGAGATTGGCACGAGAAAATATAGAAATTTCGAACGTAAGGAATTCAGCATAACAAGGTATAATGGGATGCATTGAATTGGATAATGAATGTTCATTGTTCAAACCAAAAACTCAATGATTACATTCCGGTTATAAGTGATCGTGACTATTCCCATACGCAATCAAGCGTGAATAAATCCTTTCAAACGTTCTCTCACCTTTCACATTAATTGCTTTGACTTCGATTTGGAACATTTTCTCTTACAACAATATGGAGTTTGATTTTTTCTTTCTCCTCTACTTCTTCTTTGCATTGTTGCTTAATTTTAAAATTCTACCATTTATTTTTCTGTTCTACAACATACAGTGAAGAGTGTTATTGGCCATGTAGCACAGGAAATTATCATTGCACAGCTAAAATGCTAAGCAATTTCATGTTCACACTCTTTTATGCAAATTATTTAAAACGAAAGACCACTTCAACACTATTGAATTACCTGCTCCGTTTTTATCAAACAATGAAAATGGCCCAAGATGATGTTGTTGCGATTTTAAGTTGCGAGCATAGTGTATCCATTTGCAGTGCAATTTTTACATTCATTGAAATTATGAATAAAAACCCCCCCAATTCAAAGATTGTTAAATGACGTTTGTGAAAAATAAACAAAAGATTAAATGATTCGAAACATTCACGGCTTTCAGACAACATTTGCATACAAACTGTATGATGTTATGTTGCGTGCATAAATAAATATCATTTTAAATGATTACACAAAGATGGTGGTGGCGAATATAGCAAAACCAACAATACTACTGTATTGGTACTGTATTTTGCACTTTGTTTAATATGAACTGAATTAAAATCGTACGCACTTTTGTTTTTAACAGCAAAAACAGATGGACAAACGACCAAACAAGTCACTTGTATGGAAATTTTCATATTCTGCTACGAAAATCATCTGAAATATTTAAAGCATAACAATTTGAATAAATTGTATACTGTGCAATGAAAACGATAGCAACTAATTAAACTACGGGTCAATTAGATTTTAAGAGAGAAAAAATTCACCATTCCTGACTGTCAATGAACAATGTTTATATTTTTAGCTTCGGATTACTCATGCCATTAAATTATTTTATTCGAAACATGCCAATGATTGCTGATATTTTCACTTAGGATTTCATTCATATTTTCGACTATAGTATACGCGATAAACGCAATTTGTATTTACAATCGTTTTTATTTTAAACGAATGAGTAGTAAAATTATTAATGCAAAAGAAGAAGTAAGTTGCTTTAATTTGGAGTAGACATGAAATGCATAAATGCTATAATCTATTTGCTACAAGGTGGAGCCAGTTGCTTAGTACAAAAGCTTTATTAAGTGGAGCAAAAGCAATAACAGATTTGTGTGCTAAGTTTTAGTACAAATTTGTAGGCAACAATTTGTAGCTGATTTTTTCAAAATTTATATTTATATCTATGTGGATAAACTTAAAGATAATTAGGAAACGTAAATAAAAAATTTTGAATATTCACAATTTAGCTTCAAAATTTAAATCACCACAAATGTCAGCGTATGATTTTCTTTTTGTTGATGGCACATAAATCGCAAATATTAATGCAGAAACCATATTAAATACAATGAATGTTGCTACAATTATGCAATTTGAATCCGTCAAATAGCTCACTAAAATCCATTCTCCCCATGAAAATGTGATAGTTAGTACCCACATCATACTGAATATAAATGTAACGCCATATATTCGAATCTGAAATTAAATCTTGTTATTTAAAATATAAAAAAAAAACTTGAAACATTTCTCAATTACATTTTCTGGTATAATTTCTGGTATTAGAATAAATGTCAATGGATATATTCCAAAATGAAAACTGAATGCTGCTATTGCAATGAAAAGAATAGGCAATGAGGTTTGATAGCGTAAATTTATTTCGAAAACTGCATAGAGTATTTCAGCAAGTGTGACACCAACTATTGATGCTAACAATATGTACTAAAATTAAAAAAAAAAAAAAAAAAAAAAAAAACAGAAATAAATTCGATTGCTTTGCTAACTTTTAATTGAATAAAATGTACCTTTCGTTTAACAAAGTCAACAATAACTAAACAAAGTAATGATCCAGCCACCTGACAAACCGCAATTACAATACGAAACTCAATAACGGTCAACAAATTTGTATCCAATAATGGACATGTTGTTAGATGAAATAAGAGAAACCAATTCACATAAACATTGAGAATAATTAAAGTCACACTTATTACAAGTGATTTCAATACAGCTTTTTTATCTAAGAAGGAAAAATTCGAATAATATATTTTCTTTTCAAGTATTAGAAAATGAACCATACTATTTTTAATATTGCATCCACTTTCTGACTTCAATAGTTTCCTTATTTTCTTCACTTCTAGATGATAAGTATCATCAGTTTGATATTCTAAGTCCCTGATATCCCGATAGATTTGAAGAGATTTTATAGCTTGCTGTGAAGACAAATTTTTATTATGAAGTGTAAAAATTCGATGTGAGAGTGAAATTTATGAATAAAAAAACTCACCTCTTTTCTACGAATTTTATAAAGTTGACGAGGTGTATCAGGAAAATATGAGAACATGCAAAAAAACAAAGCCAGCACTATAAAAGTCACTGAAGTGATATTCGCAAATGATAAAAAATTATCAAATATAAAAATAACCAAGACACCGATGGTGATTGAAAGAGGTAAAATCGAACCAAGACGACCTCTGAACCTGTGTGGCGAATATTGAGATTTTTTTCTTAATTTTGAACATTATAATAATTTTTTTTATCGAACACTCACTTATCATCAGATAATTCAGCAACAAACAAAACCATTAAATTGATAGAACCACAGGTAAAGCCAGACAAACAATTTGCGATGTATAAATCAGTTGCGTTTGTTGCATACATTTTAGATAACCATGCAAACTAAATTTTGAGAAAAAAGGAATAAATTAAAAAGCATAATTGAATAGTCAAGTTAGCGCATGAAAAAAAATCAAATCAGCAATTAGAGAAAACAGATATTCATTGATCTCGAAACTTACCCCTTGTGGAACGATTAACACGATCAACGTATATTTTCTTCCAAACACATCGCCAGACAAAGTTAAAAGTATTGTTCCAACTAATCCGCCGATATAAAGTGATAATTTCATCCATTTCACTTCAGTGGCGCTAAGCGGTGGCACTTGTAATGGAGTTTGTAAAGTCGGAAAAACACTGCTGTAAAGTATAATCCATCCAATTGTAAGGCCATAGGTTAAGTTGATTAAATTCCCTGCAATATACAATTTCTAATGTGATAATTCAATTCTTTGTCAAATATTTATTTTAATTATTTTACCAAAAATCGTACTGAAAAATTGGAGATGAATATGGTGTCCTCTGGGTAACATATTGTCTCAGTCTAATGCTTCCAAACAAATGATGAAAAGAATGATCAGATTTATAAATCTTTGTATCGAAACACAGAAGCAAGTTCATCGTTCCCTGCTGTAAATTCATTTTCCTGTAAATTTTATTTTTCAATTATCTTGTCATGGTTTTGACCTACACTTGTTTAATGAATTACAATCGGGCATCTAAGTGCTCAAATTCAATGGAAATTATTGTGTGAAATTAGTTTACATGAAATTACAAAAGTTCAACCCAACAATAAATGAAAAATTTCTGCTTGTAGGGATTGAATCTAAGAACAAATAACTTATGAGTTAAGATAAGAGTTTAACCATCTTTAATACACTGACAATAATCATCAAGATCTTTTTTCTTTGATCTTATGCGGATTTTCTCCTGAATGGGTTAATTTTTACACGTTTTGCCAGCTTATCACAAAAACTGTAAATAAAATAACATTTGAGACAAGCAAATAAAATTTACAATTTGTAGTTTTATGATGTCACGTAGCAGAATTGCTCATCACAATTGTTGACGTAGGTCAAAGTCCAATCCACAAATAACATTATTTACATATTTAGATTCGCATTTTGTATTGACATCCATACATTATTGAATAATTTTGTTCGAAAAACTTGATGGCAAAGTGAACATTTCACTTATAATTCATAAACTACAACTGTAGATTAATTTTAATGGAATTTATTATTTTTCTACTATCTGTACAATAAAGCAGTAAGACGATAGTTGTTTGCGATGTCATTTTTAAACGGTTCTCTAAAAAGGATCTCAGCTAACTGTAAGAAATTCATTTGAAATTTCGTCAATATTTGTAAATGTTGATTATTTGATTAAAAATCCAATTTCCTTTATGTCATTTGTTTTCTCCAAATTTCCATTGACATTGTTGATTTTTAGATCAGAGTTTGTGTTTTTCATTTGTTTTGGATCACAGCTGTACGCTTCTAAGCGTTTAAAGTAATCTTCATCGTTTAGCAATTGTTCTCGCCATTTGGTGTTGTCAAACGTTCCTTGAGTTCCACCATATTCACTTGGCAAAATATCTTTTGGAATGTGTTGATGCAAAGACGTGAGATCATTACCATGCGTATAAATCTATAAAATTGAATTATTCATAATTAAAATTGAAAAATTATGTAAATTGTGAACTGTAAATTTACCCGATCGCGGATTTTTTCCGACATAAATGGCTTGATCAAAGCTAAGATCGCGTCAAAGTAAAATGGTTCGTGTAAAATGTGAAATGCTTTAAAGCGCATTGGAAACGAATCTTGTATAACGTTAGCACTCCGTTTAGCGAGATGTGGTGATAAAAACTTTGCATGTGCAAACCTTAAGCCGGCCATGTCGAGTATTACAACTAAACCACCAATTTGTGTGCATGGATCTCGTATAGCATTCTCTAAAGCTAAAATATTACTACGAAAAATTAATTCGGCTGGCCATTTGTATGGATCACATTTCTCTGAAATTTTGTATATTGATTAGCGCAAAGATAGACATTGAATTTAAGACAAAAAAAAAAAAAACAAAAAAAATACTTACGAACACGAAACAGATACACCACTGAACCCTGTTCATTACGTTGTAGAAACATGTGTTGCATTTGCATTTTGAAGAGATCTTGCATTTCGCTTACAGGTGAAACACGGAACAAATCTGGTGATTCACTTTTCATTTTAAAATATTTTTGAATCTGAAAACAATATCGAATGATAAGAATGTGAATGATGACAAATCTATTTGCATTATAAATAAAGGTAAATTTCGTTACCATTCGAAATGATTTGTCGACATCAAATTTTTTTGCCCTTAAAAATCGGAGCAAAAACGCATCATCACGTCTAGCATTTGGTATATTTTTGTCTTGAACGACCTGTTCCTCCAATAATCTTAGTTTTGTGGCACGGGTTTCATCGCATTCGCTAAGCTCATATTGAGCCTTTTCTATCCAAAGTTTATCTGATAAATTACAAAATTTGCATGAATATGACTCAAATATTAGCTGATAAAGGGTATTTGTTCGTTACACTCAAACAATTATTTACAAAACAATGAACTCATTTTCATACTTATGAGACAATTCTTACCTAATTTTAAATTACACTCATTTTCGATAGCTATATCTGATGTAATAGTCTTTTCAGTGATAATATTTCCCTTACTGTCTGCCATCTCTCTCCTACTTGCAATCTATTTATGAGATAAAAAAACATAAATTTTAATAAGTGAGGGTGTCATAATAATCAATTTAATATTCCTAACATATCAATTTCAGTGGTAAATATTTTTTTCTATTTAATATTATAGGACGAGACCATAGTGAATCATTTTGATATTTATAAATCGTGTGAGTCGCACAATTCAAATAAGTGTCTAACCCTTGAATAAATAAATATTAAATTTTGAACTATGTATCGCCGCTTAAACGGTAAATGTTACATCGTGAAAAAAAAACATAAACTACAACTCATTATTCAAAGACACAAAATTTTGACCATGAAAATAAACTGCATACAGTTTCACATTAAATTCACTTGCGACGCATTTAATGAGTAAAACTGTTGAAACAGCTGAACAACTACGTCATTGTAATACTAATTGAAATAGGTGCGTCAGAAAAAAATATTAGAAATTTGAACTGAAACATGTAAATAATGAGGTGTACATTATGGTGTTTGTTTCATTTTGACCCTTAATATATAACAGCGGAATTTCCACACTTTTTTAATTTGGGAAAAAACGAGCAGTCATCATATGCCAAGAAATAGCAATTACCATATAGAATGTTCGAAATTTATTTTCATTCATATGAATAATATCAATTTCATATGATTATTTTGCGTCGTCGAACAACATTCTATCGCCTAAAAGGAATTCAATGTCACTTGTTACATCAAAGAATGTGACGATAGAGTATCACTCTTTATTTTAACTATATTCTAAATTGCCTGTCGATAGTCTTAGATAATTGATCAAAAATCACGAACATTTCCGAGCGAACAAATTACAATCGAATAACACACAACGTTTAAAATATCTACAAAGAAATGAAGCATAAAAACACATCGGATATGACACAATGTAATAAAAATAGGTGTAATTGAATATTCTCGCAAATAACTATAGATAGAAACTGATAAAATTGTTTGTAGTACCTTATCATTTAATGCAATGAAATACTCCAAACTCTTTAATATGCCAAATGGAACTATAATCGTTATATCGCTCTAATTCAACATTTCATATCAATGAAATACCGGGATTTTACCGTCTTTATCATTTCAAATATATTGGATGAAGTGAAAAAGTAAAATTGGCTCTATATATTACGGTCGTTTTAACTGAATCATAAACCATAAATTGTCGTAATTCATCAACATTGCAGAGCACCGTATTCAATTTTTGAAAATTGGACTAGCATTTAAGAATATATACATAGTATATGTGTTCAAAATAACAGCCTTATAATAAGCCCCAACTATCAATTAAATTCGAAATCGCGATATACAAAAGGGACATTCAAGGATATTTTCTCAAAACTGTTATTTTTTTTGATAAATTTTTTATGTTATGAATTAATGTTGTAAAAATGATGTCTCAGAGAGAATTTGTTCAAAAAGAAACAACTAGATCTCAAACTAACAAAGCAATGTAAACAAAAGATATGAGACATAAGCACAATACAAAATACATTATACACAATACAAGCAGATGTTTTTCGCTTCATATTATTCTGCCATTTTTGTCCTTTGCAAGTAAGTTTTTGGATCAGTTGATTAGTTTTTACAAACAACGCACAAGAAGAATAGGAAAATAAAATAAATATGCACAAGGCTAAAATGTCATATAGCAGGTAATGCTAAATTTTGACAAAAATATGGCATTTTCATCTATCACTTTGATTAAACCATATGAAATTCAAACTGAACGCAAAGTTTTTCACTCGACAATAAATCTATTTATACACTGTGCAAAGAATTTTGCTGAACCAAATTTTATCATTTTTACCATGTTTTTATCTTCATTTTGTTGTTGCTTTCATTTTTATTAATCCAAACTCGCATATTCACGTTTGTTTTTATCTCTGTCAACATTGCGTTGAAAATTAAATCAACAAAATTTCAATGTTGGAAATAATAAACAAATTACCTTTTTAACTCGTAACAATTGCGTTTTGATTCACAGTAAAATCCAAGAAGAATATTTTCAAATTTCGTTATTTAAATTATGCATTTTTCGATAGGAATCATACGAATGAGAGGAAAAAAAACGCGCGAAGCAAGAGACACTGATTCACAAACTGTTGAACTGGTCAAAAATATACAGTACTCTTCAAACGATATGCTTACCAACACTTGCGGGTGTTTCAAATCATCAACCCATACAAAGACAGTTACAGAGCGTACATGCAAACATAATACAAACCAATGAAACACAATATCGCGCTAAACTCAAGCCTGTGTGGTGTAATCTATTTAACGGCGTTTCTATTTCCATTCGAATCGATTGAAATTAATTCCACCTTTTCAAATTAATGATAATTACTTGCCATAGTCGATGGTTTCAATAAAAGTATGAACAACATTTTTACCGAAGTAAACTAAATTCATTATATGATTGTTCTAGGGTGAAACTTGATTAGAAACATATTTTAGCACGAACCATTTCAGAGCATTCACAACGCAATTTATTGCATTCGCATTCTTCTTATAGATGTCTCGGTACGACAAACGCAATGAAGAGCTATGAATTAATACAAAACTAAAATCTAACAAAGTGAAAATTGGAAATTTACATTTAAGAAGAAAGATTTTATATAATACAGAGAAAAAAAAAAGGAATGAAAATCTAATTTGTCCCAATTTATGTATCCAAATTGACGATTTATTGCGTGTGATTTTTTGCGTGACAAAATGAATTTCAATAAATTTTCGTAGTCGCATCGTTTTTATAACTAAATTTTTTTGTTTTAATTCTTCATAAAAAACATGTTTTGGATTTAGATTGATATGTTGTTTCGTTTTGAAAATTTTTTTTTGTAACCTTTTAATTCCAATTGAAAAACAATTGGATGAATCAAATTTATCTGGTAATTTTTTGAATATTAGGAAGTGACCACCATTTTTCAAGAACAATTTTGAATAATTCGCATTAATATCTACTTGATAAATCTGATCAATTTCAGCAATTGAAGTGTTAGATTTAATGTTTTGAGGTCCGTGATGGGCAGGTTTACGAGAATTTTAAATGATTCGTTTATAATATTTGTCAATGTATCCAAATAGCACGAGTATACGATATTTGTAATAGCCACGATATTCTACGGCACTAATATCGCAGATATTCACCTCATTTTCTGTGAGGATTCTTTTATCGTCTCTTCGCAACTTATTTCCCTCCCAACGCAAATAAGTCATTTGCGCTCGAGAAGTTAAATGCAATATTTGGAAATGCATTGATCGATGAAAACTGACAATTTCATTTTGTCCGTAAGCAAAGTTTCATAACCAAAACTTCAAATAATAAACTTATATATTAATTGGAAAAATATTGAAAAGCCTACAATTTTTTGCATACCTTTTACTATTATTTTTTTATGAATATTGAAAATGGAAAATAGTAGTAATATTCATTCCTTTTTTTCGAAATTTTTTTTGGACATTACATTTGCTCACTTTCGATAGATGTCGCAGCACGACGGACACAGTTTTTGTTTCGAAAATAATAAATCATTTCAGAATTGAAATCAAAGGTAGTTTAAATTGGAAATTTGGTGAATATTTTATTTCAATTTCAAAATTCATTGTTTTGAAGTTAAAAGTGTTCAAAAAGGTCTTAGGCAAATACAAAAAAAAAAAAATATGAAAAAACAACATTTGTCTTAGTTTATATATCCGAATTGACGATTTGTTGCGAGTAATTTTTCGCGAGACAAAACAAATTTCAAAGATTTATCGTAATCAATTGGACCATTCTTTCCGCCATATTCATCTGGAACGCAATCTCCTCCTAAGCAATCGACTAAATCATTGTATCCATTGCTGTGAAATGTGAACTGTAAATTGAAAATAATTCGTTTCACTATTTTTTTTTTTTTTTTAATTTTTTAAATTTTAAAATTGAATGATATAATGAAAAAATGAATGTTAATTACCCTGGCAATAGTGGCTTTCCTCAAGAATGGTTTGATAAGAAAAAGGCAAGCTTTAAAAATTGGTCCTACATTCACAACGTGTATTTGCCAATCTTTGATAGGTAGATTCTCAAGTTTAGCTGCACCGACTCTGCAATTTCTTGGAATGAGCCATTTTAAAATGGTCGAATTAAGTCCTTTACAATCAGCAATAATTGAAATTCCATTCATTTGTGTCACCGGATCACTCAACAGCAATTGCATCCATATATCATCCAACAAAGATGCCTCATTGAACTCAACATTTGGTCCAACATTTCCTATGATTCCACACAATAAAAACTTCAGTTTGAATTTTGAACAAAAAATATTTGAAAGAAATTTACCCAATTTAGCAACGAGTACAGTTCTTCCATTTTTATCTCGTTTGTCAATTAAAACACGCGTATTCATAGTCAACAAATCCATATATTCCGATATGTTTTTGTTGGCATGAACCATGGGATTGTCACGCTAAATGTCAATTACAAGATATTTTTAAATTTGTTCATTTTTATATGAAAACATATTGTTTTTCACCTTCAATTGATAATAATTCACGATCGATTTGTAAGCAGCTTCAACATTCCAGTCGCGGTAACGAAGAAATTTTGTTAGAAAATAATTATTAGTTTGAAAATTGATTTCAGTATTTTGCTTGAACATTGACTTTAAATTGTCGATAGCATTTTGTTGGGCATTTGTAAATGGCCGTGGTTCTTCCAATTCACAAAATTCGGCCATTTTTAATGTTTTATTTTTTTTCTTTGAATTTCACAAATTTTTTTTTATTCAAAATCTAGCACTTTTCTTATATTATTGCTATTATCTTCCTTTTTGAAATTTTTTGAAGATTTTCTATTGAGTTAACACTGTTTGACTATTTCAATTGAAGGAATTCAGCAGAGTCTGACGAAAAAAATGCACTTTTAAATACTATGCACAGCACATATTCAGCTACGAAAGTTACTTTACAGACTGAATGTTGAAATAATACAAATTACACCAATTGTACCAGTTACGATTAAAAAAAATCTGATAAAAATTAAAATGCAATGAACTTAATAAATTTCTTTAGTCTTAGTATATTTTTTCGTGTGAATGAATTGAACAATTTTGCATTCTTGCATATTTTCTGCTTACCTTGGGGAAAGTGGTTGAAAATGTGCAAACAAAACTAATTTTGATCGTAATTTGTCAGCTGTACTACGCTGCACAATCAACACGTATCAATCTGTTGCCACCAAAACACTGATTGTTTTATTAAATGCGTACACTGTGCATTGAAAGTGATAGACTTTAAATTTAACAATAACAACAGTTTAAAAAGGCGATGTAATTATAATGACTTTGATTTTTAATTAAAGCCGACTTTCTTTTCTGTTCAATATTGAACTGTTTTTTCTTTGTCTCATTTGAATTATCCACATAAATATCTTTATGTTTCACATTCCACAATACTGATCGAAATGTAACCATTGTGAATTTGATGTTGTACAGTATGCAGAGTGCACACACATACACATATTTCATATGCTTGAATTTTATTCAATAAGTTGCATTATTATTATTTTTTTTTCTACCTTGTAAAACCGGTCCATAATTATCTATGAATATTAGGAATATCATTTTCTGTGAGAATAAGATAAATTACCTTGGAGAACTGAATAAAACAAGTGTTCCTTATCAGAATTCCGTCCACATTCATTCAAATTGATAGCATTTTTTCTACAATAGAATTTACAAATGCTATAAGAAGAGATCGCAAAATCGGTTTTACATTGATCTACTGATACTCTGGAACTTTCTGTTTAAAGTTGTTCGTTTAAAAATTTAAATATAAAACACTTCTGTTTTTACTTTTTCGCATTTCAGTTTTATTGTCGATCATCGAATGAAAATGTTGCGACAAAAAAAAAAAAAAAATCCTGACGTAGAAAATCAGGATATTTATTCTAGGAAGCCAATGTAGTTAATCCAGTTGTTGAACGCGGTGAATTTGTTTCTCTCGAAATATGACCACTTGCAACAAAATAAGGAAATACACCAACCGAACCAGACAAAAAATTCAAATAAAATGTCTCATTTTATCCATTTGAAGCTTTATCCAAATGGAAATGGATACTTGTCCATTTTTTGTACATATCCCAGTTCTTTTTAATGTGCATTCGTATTTTCTAACAAAATTACGATAATATATAAGAAAACTATGAAATTTTCCTATAGCTTCATTCCATTTTAACTTCATTTGACGCGAGTTTCATATAAATTTATATATTATTTGCCAAATAATCTTCTGAAGATTTTGTCATTGTTTGTCTCTTCTTTTAATCGAAATAGAATGGTTTCTGTTGGAAATTTGCTTAGAAAATTTTGTGTCAATTTTGAACTATCATGTCTACTAAACGCCAACTCGCTTAACAATACATCAACACGAATGGTGCTCATCCAATTGTTGTGCGTTTCGAAACCTTCGTCGTGGCTTCTAGCGTATTCCAAATCATTGTGCGCCAACAAAAATAAATAATTCATTGACAATAAAAACAATAATTTCAACATTATTTTTAACATTCTTCACTCTCAATAATTAACCTTAATTTTAAATTAAAAGATAATAACAAAATGAATTTATACACAAGCCTATTCTCTTCATTTTCATATATTTTTGCGTAAAAAAATTAAATAACAGAAGCAATTTTTTCATTACATTGTTATTCCATTTTTTTTATGTTTAAAAATAGACAATGATAAGAGCGGAGCAATTATTTTAGTTAATATTTCACACATTTGGAAGATTTGTTATTTGTTATTTGTAATGACTGAAGATGATCGAATATATTATTGACAAAGAATTAATCGCTCGTGTTACGTTTCAATTTAGAAAATCTTCATTCAATTCGTTCTTGAAATGTCATGTCGATTGTAAATTCTTTTTCCAAATTAAAAATGTTATTATTATTATTATTATTATTCGGCACCATACAGCGTTTCTTTGCCAAAGGTGGTCTAAAAAAAAAAATAAAATAAATTAATATGTACAATATAATAAATACAAATTAAATGATTCAACATCTGCACCGATTAACAATCTATTGCCAATCCTAAGTCACTGCGATTATTAACTGCAATACTGAATCGTACAGAAATATACAGAACAGTGATTAATCCATCAGTCTCTTGAACGATTCAATCAATCTCATTTCAATAACATTACAAATTAATTGTTGAAATTTTCAATCAAAAAACTCAAAGGCATATATTTTTCATAGCCATGATTAACAGTATGTTGAATACTCAAAAATCCACAGCAATATCATAGTAGCCGTGCATCTTCCATGCTCATAGAACATGTGGTTTTAATTCTATCTCCACCGTAATTCCACTCATCTGACTGAGCTGCTCAGTTTGCTTAAAAAATAACAAAACTGAATGTATGAATGATGTGAACGCAGCCAATTAACATGCTGTTGAGATCTTTTTGAGATTTTATATGCACATTATTTACCTTGTTATAGTTAGAACCATGGTTATTTCGAGCATTATTATAAAATTTCCGATGAGTATTAACTAAGTGATTCTGTTCAGGGTTACTATTATTTTTTCCAAATTTTCGTTTGGTTTTATCACTCTTATTTTGAGAATCAGACGGATCATTTCTGCGAGAATTATTCTGTTTAGTATTTTTTTTATTTTTGTTCCTTTCAATGATAAAATTCTTCACATCATCTGGCTTGATACCAAATATAAACCTTGAAATATGAATCATGTAAACTCCATTGAATGGTTTTGGTACAACATTCAAGCCTTTCAAAACCTTTAGCCAGCATGAAATATTTTCGAATAACATTGAATCCTTTATGTTATTATTCCGACTCAATTCTGCATGACTTTCAGTCAGTTCAATATTTGGACTGCTTTTATCAGCAACATACACTGAGTTATCATCAACTATTCCACTACACGTATCATGGATAGGCTCCGTATAAATAATTTTAAGTTTTTCTCTTCTCTGTATCATTGAACAAATATTTGGTTTTTACAAAATTTGTATTTTAAAGAAAGTGTGGCCTTATATATGTCAAACCCTGGCATTTAGTATACTAGTGGCACAGCAATGCAATTTCGATTCTGATATTATTAATAACAACATAAAATAATAATTTTTAGAAAATCACAAATAATTGAAAATCAAATTCACTTTTATAAATAAACTTCGATGATTCTCTATGAATTAGGGACATAGGGAAATATATAGAAATGAAAAATAAAACCAATGTTGACACAAAAACAGTGCATATAACACAACAAATCTTAACCATCATGCATCCAACTACATTTCGATCGAATTTATTTATATACAAATGTACAAAAGAATCGTTGTTAGTACCTCAGCTAACTTGAAAGGTGGTTATAATCGATTAAATCCAATATTTGATATGATATTAAAACTTTTACTGGAGGAGAAAAAAAAACAAACCAATGGAATAGCTTTACATTTCATGTAATGCTGAAAAATAACAGAAGCAATATTTTGTATGATTATGATTTGCCTCCGGATACAAAAGCCAAGGTTTCTGGTTTAAAATTGGTTTCTTTATTCTAAAATATTATTTTTCTTTCTTATTAGAAATGTATAATCTGAGTTTTCGTTCATTAGGAAAAATAATCTAAAAAATGTTATTATCTTTTGTTTCTTTATAAAAGAATCACTAGGTATAATAAAATGGACTTTTGGATCTTTCAAATATCGAATTTAATATTTGAAGACGAAATAAAATGGAATAAAATAAAAAAAAATAAATAAAGAAATGAAATGTTGAATATCAATAAATGTTTAAAGAATACTTTTGAACTCTTCAGGATCGAATTCATAACCGAGAGTCTTCAATTCTTCCATTACTTTCTCATTTTTTGCAAAATTTTCCATCCAAGCAGTGTATGGATAATCGGGCATCTCGCCACCATATTTGGCCGGCAAATGTGCAATATCAATGTGTTGATGAAGTGAATCCATGTCAGAACCATGAATGAAAATTCGCTTACGCATTCTGTCATTCAAGAATGGCTTAAATATTTGCCATGCCATGTTAAATGTCCAATTATTGTTGATAATATGAATGGAATCGGTTCGAATTGGCATACATGTCTAAGAATATTGAAAAAACAAGTTAATGATCTAGATAAAGAAAATGTTTGATAAAAATAAACAAATATCCACTAACCACCATCAAACTTATAACTTTTTTAGCAACGGAGGGTGTTAAATTCCAAACATGCTGTAGACTTAATCCTTCGAGATCAAAAATGCCTAAAATTATTTTCAAAAATCATTAGAAAACATGCCAATTTCTCATCGTTCAACGTTTTAAATAAAACAAATTATTTATTTGAAATTTACCAACGGCTCCCAAAATTTGTGAAATGTGCTCCAATGCGCCTATTTCCATTAAAACCATCGATGCTTTAAAAATATCATCAGCAGAAATTTTAGATGGTCGCCAATTGCCAAATTTAAAAATCATAATTCTTCGGCCATTTTGATCACGATATGGAGTCACTGATACAATATCATCTTCAGCAAGTTTTGTGAGTGAAAATGGATGCACATCGACATGAAGTTCAGGATTTGATTCGCGAAAATCACAATAATTGCACAACTGCAATGTAATAAAACATTTTTATTTAAAATAACAGTCTCGTCATTATTCAAAATAAATCTTACCAAATTATATGTAGCTTCCAATTTGAAAAATCGAGCACGCAAGAACCGAATGAGAAAATCGTCATCAGTCCGGGGCGGGATACAAAGTCCTCTTTCTGCGGTGAGAAAAAAACCAATTAAATTTGACCTATGTAACCGAAAACAATCGTCAAATCAAATCAATAAAGGAAATAACAGAAAAAAATGTTTACCAAAGATCATGTCTCGTAAATTCTGGATATCGGCACAAACACGTTCCGGATCTTCACCTTGTTTACGTGCAATATCAATGACTTCCTTGGGTAGGTCAGTTCCCAAATCAATTGTATGCGAAACTTTGACTGGCATCGTTATAGCGTCTGAAACGAACAAATAACGTTTCAATAAGAAATTCTCTCCCAAATTAATTATTATTTTTTTTTTTTTTTAAATTACTTCATTTCTATAAATAATCATGTAAAATTATATTAATTTTGACTTTGTTCTTAGAATTTGTTTTTACCAAGGTCAGAATCAAATACATTAAACTCTTCGTAATTTTTGTTGAAAAAAAAACAGTTGATTTATATTATAGCTAAATGCAGACTGCATAAAATGTGCGGTAAATCGGCGTTTTTATTTTGAAATGAATATAAATAAAAGAGAAAACCGGTTCAAAATATTTCGGGAATATCATTCGATCTATCGGATATTGAAAAAAAAAATGATTCATACACATGGATACATACGAACTGCATATAATTGTTATGAAATATGTGGTCATAAAAATCCAATGAATCAAAATTTGTACGTAGATGACGTATTTAATTTTGGTTTTTTTATGTTTATATGACAACGATAATAATGAATATCGATTCTTATCAATGAGTTGACGTTAACGACACAATTGACGATTCAAAATTTAATGCAATCATTGTTTAACGGTAATTGAAGTCGTTATCAAAAAAAATTTCAGGAATAATTTGTTAATTCAGAATTTGAACTTTATTCACCAAATTCATTATTTCACTATGTAAATGATTTAGTTATTTTGCGGCGAGTATTAATTGACTAGAATTAATCAGTTAAATTCGTGTTAAAATAAGTGATTTTTTAACGTCTTTTACAACTCGTTTTGTTTGAGCAACAAAAAGATAAGTTGACAAAGAAAATAAAAACAAAAGTAATTCATTGAAGAAGATAGCTCTGCAGGTGTCAAAAATGCTTTAAAAACTAAGAAAAAAATTACACAAAGTAATATTTCATACAATTACTAAAATATATATTCGAGTGTAGGAAAGTTCCATATTTATGGATTGTGCAAAGGTTCTCCCATTCAACCTCTCTTTAAGTAAAGAAGCGTTGAAGAGAAAAAAAAAAGATTTTTTATTATGTTTAAGTGCAAAAATATTTGGTTAGTTAGCATACAACGAACTTCGCGTATTTTTTTCTCTTTTTTGGACTGTTGGACATTCTTTTTAAAATCATTGACATTGGCATTCATTTAACATTCAATATAAATTCAGCACTTAATGAAAGCAAATCAAAAGACATGGGCATTTTCAAGTAAAATTAAATTTGCACCTGCATCGAACAAACTATTTTGAATACAATGCCTAGTGAATTAAAAAAAAAAAGCACTGAATCATGACTTCGGCTGATACTTGAATTATTTACGTTTTAAATAAACTTGTATGATGACAAATAAAAACCGATTCGATGTTGTTAATTTATTCGTTGTATATGAATTGGCTGATTAAATCTTTTTTGTTCACGCGAGCACCTTTACAAATAATAATTACCCTTCATTGGAACAAAGAGATTAGGCAACAAATTGTTACTAACAATGACCAAAAATCTATCATCATCACTTATTGACATATTATTCATTATTCGTAAAATTATTAATGATGAATGAGCTTCTCTCAATAGATGACTAAATGCGTCAAATGAATTCCGGAAAAAAAACAGTTGCCGATGTATTTTAGTAGTGCATTGAAGCGACTCTTTACGTACAAAATGACAAACTTTTTTTTTACAATTGACCTTGACCGCTTGTGTAACATTTGTTTGACTAAATAAAATTAAGCAAAACCATAAATCAACAATATAAGCAACACGTGGTGAATACCGAAAAAGTGACCAATATTTGTTGCGTTATGACCATAAATGCAGAACTATGAGTAGAAGCGAAGGAGTCATCATACATTTGGCAAGTTCAAGTGAGTTTTTGTGAATGTTTTTGGTTTCGAGCATAATGGTCTAACAAAGTTTCGGCACAAAAACATAGTTTTGGACCAATAAATGAAAAAACCGGTTATGCCTATTGAATTCCCTTCGCTCGATAACATTTTTATATTAAAACACCCCCGCAAAAACGTACGATTTTTTTGATTAAAGCATTTATTGAGTCACAAAACAAACAAATTTCGAAATATCATCACATCCGACAACCTAATCGGAAATACACAGATTGCCATGACTTCTTATTTCAAATTATGGGTTCAAATCGTAGATATAAACAGAATTGAATGACTGACCGGTTTGCATGAGTTTTTGCGCAAACTTTCATGTCCACTGAACAATGTAATGCTAAACACATTCATTGCACCTAAACTGGAGCAACAATTAAAACTACAGAAAGTAGTACTGCTATCAAACATAAAAAAAAAAGAATAAGAATTTGTTCTAAGGAGTAGAATGACTGAGTTTGAATCATTTGAAAATTTTCCACGCGTTATTATGATTCATGTCGTAATGAGAAAAAAAAAAATATCAATAAGCTGTGTTGTTTATTTGAAATGCGTGCGTATATTGAGCGCCGTTGTCCATGTTATCCTTGACACTTTTTGTGCTTGCGTTTTTGTTTGCAAATCCGAGAGAATGATTTGTGAGATTTAGCACAGATTTCACTTATTGTAATTATGATTTGAATGATCATTTTCTACTTCGATTATTCTAACAATTGGAATATATTCTCGTTTCGTTTGTTCAATCGTTTTTTTTTTTAAGATTTGAAAAAAATTGAATCGATAAGCATCATAAAAGTTATGACGGAATATTTTGCTCAGTCAGATAATAATTACGTGTTCTTAGTTTATTATTACGCGCTTAAATTTTGTTTGTGAGTTTGTCTTACACCTATTTTTCATTATAATTATATGGTAATTAATCTTGAAATAAATACTCTTAAATTCAAAACTGATATCTAGATAAAAAGAACAAGACGATGAAGTGAACTCGAACGATCTCTTCAACTCAATCGGTCAACAATTCGAGGACTTTCATCTCACATGATATTTTTTCTTGTTATGAGTTACTGTTCTAGTTGCGCATTTTATAAAATAATAATTTCAAAGCATTACTTAGTTATTGACAGTCATTTGTGATGGCAATTATTAAACCGGTAAAATGAACAGTCCCGGCTATTCTAAATTGTATATTCAAGTACTGATATAAATGCTAATCTTCTTGATATGTGTTTCTGTCTAGATTTCTGTTCTTAAAATAAAACGAAAAATATTTCATATATTTTGAAGAAGTAAGTGAAAATTAAATTTCTACTAAACATAAGTAAACAAGTATCGACAAAAAACAAATCATGTAAAAAAAAAAAAATCGTCAATGGTGTTGAGTATAAAAATCAATCATTTTGCCGCAAAGTAATTGCTGAAATAGTATTTCGATGTCAATATCACGGATCGGTTAACCGCAATATTATTACAACAGTTTAGTGAATTAGAAGAACAATCTGGCTATCTATCGATTGATCGATCGATTGCATGCATTGCATTGCATTGAACGTAAATGAGTTTTGATGACGCTAATCGTAAATCGATGAGAGTGGCGCAATGCAAACCAGAAAATGCATATTCACATCTAGTTGGACATGATTACTGAATTAGAAATAAAACAACAACAACAGCAGTAGCAGCAATAATAACAATAATAACAACAGCAACATTCAATTGATCGCCTGCATCAATTACATGGCAAACTGAAATGCATAATTTATTTAGAAATCGGTCACTTTGTCTCGGATCAATTTTCCAGTTCATCTGAAATAAATCAAACGGCCTTTTAGAATATTTAAAAAGGCATTTTTTCCCCTTTCAATTTTTCTTCGATTGCATTTGCATTGTGTTCTCTCTCAACCATATGTTTATTCACTCATAAATAATCAACATTTTCAATTCAACGAATATTATTTCAATTTTTTTTTTTTTTTTTTGATTATTATTATTGTTTCGATTTGGTTGTACGATTTCAATGACACCCATAGCAGATCTCGCACCGATTGAAAAACAATTCGATTTTTTTGCAATTAAATAAATAGTTTTTTTTTATTCTTAATTGAGCAATTTACACGCTATCCAATGTTTTTTGATTTGAATAGTTTTTTTTTTTTTGAATAATGGGAATTTACAAAATTTTGCTTCAGAAGTTTTCAATTTTTTTTTTTGCTGATCAATCCATCTATTTCATATTGCAAACAAAGTAAATTTTGAGAAGAAGAGATTGTTTTAATAAAGGAAATGAAATCTTCAAAAAGATATTTAATATGTTTCCGTAATAATAATAAATTCCAAAATTTTTCTTGCAGCACTCAAAGGGCGCCAATTAGATCGGATATATCACAGTACCTGTGTAATTGATATTATTGTAATATGAACGTTTAACTTCCGATCATGGATCATTAATTGACTAAATATGCTATAGTGTATTGTGTGATTTAATTGATGTGTGTCTATGTGATAATTGCTATCACGTCGAATGACGAGACACATAAAACAAATGGCCATTGTTATATTTTACAATGTTGTAAGTATGAAAGTGTTTTAATTATTTTGAAACTGTTCTGGATCTTACGTGGCTCTTTCAATTGCATAAGTTACATTTGATGTCAAGTTACAAGTTATTGTTATTGTATGTCGTTTTTATGAACTTTGGGCGGATATTTTTGTTTGAAGAATAATACAATTTAAGAAAAAAATGGCATGTTTTAAAACATTCACTCTATCCAGATGTTCAACGTATGTAGTGTGAGCTAATGCAATCGTTCGTGATATTTTTCTGAATTATTTTGTAAACATATTTTGCTAGTCTGCTAGCAATCTACTATTTATCAACAATTGATGAAAACAAGAGAAAACAAATTGAGCACAGTATGCTTTGATAACTGCTGAGATAGATGCTTTTTTCTGACCCTGTTGCTGATAAAAATGTTGCACATGAAATTGCGTTTAATTTTATCAATTTTGCCGTATACAACGCAGAAAAAATATTATTACTTTTCCGTTACTAATGGCAATTACAGCCAATAATCTTGCATTTTTATGTCATTGAGTTTTTTCCAGAGGATGTGGCGAAAAATAGAAATTATATGTTCTACTTCAAGTAACAGTTTGTGTTCAGTTCACATATGAACACCATTCGGCGCTACGAATATGCGACTTAATGCAATTGGAAATTGAAGCATTTGATATGCAACACACTTTATTTGTTCCACTTTGCATTTGGCGCTGTTATTGAACGGTACTTTCGTATGCTAATCACAAACAAGTTTGCAATTCCTGTTGGACAATTTCAATATTTTTTTTACCGTTCCTTTTCAATTTTTTCTTTATTCACTGTTCAAATCGATTGCAATTGGGTTTGACGCAATTTAATTTTCATCATTATTTATATGTGGTTTTATGTTTGCGTAGGCGAAACCATTGTGTTACGATCTCATTTATTGTTCAGCAATGATTTTCACGCGATCAATATTGATCAAAATTAACCAAAAGGTAAACAAATCGTTTCGGAATTATTTGAACTAAAAAAAAAAAAAGAATAAATTGTAAAAATATTTTCTTTAGAACTTACTCTCTTCAGCGTTGATATTGAATAGAAAAGAAAAAAGAACTTTAAAATTGCTTTAGTTCGTTCAAAATTGAGACTGTCGACAGCGACGTTTGATAGTGTACTGACTCGGGCAACGCTTCTGAACTATGCTTAGAGATATTGAATCTCTTCAACCGTAACACAACACACAGATCGGATTCATTCTCAAGCGAACACACGTTCTGAGTGAGTCTTATGGAGAAATCACAAACGCTATAAACATTCACTCATACACAAACAATCGCGAAGAAATTATCATCATTTGATGCTATATGCACGTCTGTGTCTATGTTTAAATGAAGAAAAAGAAGAAGAAACAACTCAACTGCAAACAGTGGATGTGAATCCATTTTGAGCCTCTGCCAATCACTTGAGTGTTGTTTTTAATATTTATGTTTAGTATTTACATTCATGTGAGTTATATTCATATTGACATTAATTTCACGTATAGCCCATACCGTGCAACTGACTAGTATTGTCTTATCACAAAACCGCAAATGGTGTGAAAATCATACAACAATTTACTTTGTTCATAAACAATCAATTTTCTTCTGTGAAAATGAAGATCTGTACGATAAATGCTTCATTTACATTGCATATTTTTATGCACTTTATCAAATTCGAACAATTCGATGCAAGCAATTTATAATTTATATGTACTTTTTTCTGTTTATTTGGAAAAAAAGCCGTGCGACTACGTACAATTATCTGCAACACAAAAGCTTACATATTGTATGCAAATTATAAACGGCTTGTTGAACCGTGCGCATATTCTATTCGGTCAGTATTCCAACAGAGACGTTGACCCCTTCAATAGCTTTTGTTTTTTTTTTCTATTTCTGTTTTGTTCGAACAAAGTCATTTGTGCAATTTTCTTTTGTGTCTCATTTCATTTTAATTATTGCATCATTATTTTCAGTGAAAATTTCGAGAATTCTGATGACTGAATTGTACATAGATTATAATAGCATTAATGGACACATATTTCTTCGAATTGTTATTATTTCATTTGGAGAGTACAGACTATAGAGTTTTACAATTGTAAAATTGCAATTGTTTGAATACATATTGTTTTTCCTAATTAAGATGTATTGCATTAAGATGTATGATTCAAGTGTATAATTTAATTAGATTTTTTTCTTTTAGTTTTCAGCTATTAAAACCTCGTCAACACTATTCTAAAGATTTTGAAAAATATAATATGAGAAATGGAAAAAAAATAATAATAATAATTATTTGTGAATTGTTGTGAACCAATGAACAAAAGAAAAAAAAAATAGAGATCGATTGTATTTGCGTCGACTGTAATACAGTTTCATGTATAAACTTGACGTTCTTCAGGTGAACAACATTTCACACTCAGCTGATCAAAGAAAACGCAAACATTGAACATCTACTTTTCTCTTTCGTATATGCGACACAACGAAAGCAAACGGGGGGAAAAAAGAGATACATGTAAATATTTTCATATATTATTGCTATCCGAATGCGTATGTGTTATCCACATCAACGCGAGTGCAAAACATACGTTTTGCTAAAAGCTATGCCTGTTGCCTCTATCTCTCTAGTGCGCTGCTGCGACAGAGCGACAAAGATGGTATACAACGAATAGTAAACAAAAACGGCCATGCTTTGTCAGTGTGACGTTTGTGACGATGTAAATAGAATAATGGCAAAAGAGAACGAATCATTGCAAGATTCCAATGCCAAGATGAATGTTCAAGCGAGAGAACAGCTTGAGTTGCGCGTCTGACACAACAACAACAGAAAAAAGAACCATGCTGTTAGTAATATATGTGCGTATTTGTAGAAAACGTGCAACTGTATGTGGATATTGGAATAGATAAATTGAGGGAAACGTATTCGTCTACAGTTCATAACTGTCATAATCCACAAGAAAACGATCACATACAACGTAAATGTCAGTTCGTATAAAAATAAAAATTAAATTCTATTTTTCATTTAACCAAAGATAGCCAAAAAGTGAAAAAAAAAACAAACAATTGTGATGCAATAAGTTATGAAAAAACGAAACAGACTAAAGGGCAGTAAACTATTGAAAATCTACGATTCATTCGACATTGGTCATTCGAGTGCGATATTAATTTTGTAAGGTCACGTAATTTCACTTGTTGGTATCAAAAACAAATTGATTTAAGGTTGATACCATTTTGTTGATACGTCGAAAACTTCGTGTGTGACTGAAAATATCATCAAATGTGATAAAGAAAAAATTGAGTGAAAAAACAAGAGTGCGCAAAAAGTGTTTTTGATTGTGATAAATCTACGAACAAACAAAAATACAACTTTATTCAATACAACAACGACGACAAGAACATACAAACAGTCGAAAGAGAAAGGAACGAAGTGGCTGTTTGAAGCGAAGTGTTCCCAAAAATACACATTTATTTTTGGTATTATTGTTTCATCGATTTCGGTTTTCGGTCGGGCATATTGCAATAATTTGTTTTTCTTTGTTTGTTTAATCGGTTGCAGTGAATGATGTGCAATTTGATCACCAATTTACTGATGTAAAATTGATTGAAATTAATTGTGATTGCATTAATTAAAAATTAAGAAAAGTTGAAGAGTGAAAATAACAATGTCAATTGAGTTAGTAAATTCGGATGGAATAGACGGCGTGAACTATGAATGGAATAACAAAGAATGGGATTTTATCCCTGACCCAATCCTATTGAAAATTCTAACCCAATTACCTATACGTGATATTCTAAATGTAAGTGAATGTTGTCGACGTTGGAATGACATCAGCAAAGACGATTATTTATGGAAAAAGGTGTTTCAGCGTGATTTTAAAGTTGACAAATCGATTGCTTTGAAGCCAGGTAAAGAAAAAAAAAACAAAAAAAAAAAACATAAAAATGTACTTAAACATTTTATCGATTTCCACAGCAATGACTATATGTATACATATACTCGCTATTCGTTCTAATGTTGGCATATTATGTAAAACTAATTGCAAGGACAAAAAAATGTCAAATCGCTTAGTCTTGGCTTTATTCATAGCAGCATAGTACTGAATGAGAAAAGAAAAAAAAGTGAATAAGAGAAATCATGTCATCAGGTTTCATTTCAAATATAGATTGACCCAATTCGTTCCAGTAGTTTTCGTTAAAAATTGTCATGCAATTCGTTATTACAACGATGATTTGCAGCAATCAGCTGGTTTCAATTAAATAAAATAATTGGATTTTCAGCGAAATTTGCTGACTTCATCCAATACCAAATAGAGAAAAACAACAAGAAAAAAATATGAGCGGTTGAAATGTATTTTGCATACAATGCATTTAGAAATAATGGACTCATGACGATTCGAACAAATTAATTAAAGCGAATTTTATTCGATTATTCAATTAGCTTGATTTGCAAGCAATCAATCTGAATAAAGCGGATTGCACGACCGGAAAAGTGAAATTATTAAACTCGATGTCAAAATGAGAGTCATGAAATGAATACAAATAAACAAACAAACAGGCAAACATCGAGACAAAATATAGTGAAGCAATAACTATGCGCACGATTGTTGAAATATTTTCGTAAAAAATTTAATTTCATTCATTGATATATGTGTTAATTCTGAACTTGAGCCCTCACAATTTTTTCCATTTATAAGTAAAATACTTGATATTGGAAATTCTTCAGGAAATCAAATAGATTGGCAAATATTAGAAATAATTTAAATAGAAGTGACAACTCTTCCTTGAATCTTCGACATAGTAGATATTCCAAATTCAATTTCAGACTTCGAGTTTATAATCGAACTTAAACACAATGAAAAATTTCTATTTAAGACCATTATTTCTAGATAATTCTTTCTTAAATTCTGCTCAGTTTGTGATTAAACAAATCACTGATTTATGAAGATCTTCTTCATAAACAAAGTATACAGTTCATCGGCAAAAATAAAATAAATATAATAACTTTTTTTTGAGTGGATTTCTATGACAATATTTTTCTTTCTCTCAAATGTCGCTTGATTTGTAGTGCAAGATCATTCACAAACTTTTTCGAATATTTATCAAAATATAAACAAAGTACCCTTTGTTAGACCGCTAAATCGGTGTTTTCAAAGAGCTAGCAGTTCTATTCCGACAAATGAGCTGTGTTTGTTTGTTGTAGACTGTAACTTACAGTAAGTAAATTCTGAAAGAGACTATGCCTATTTACAGACAGTGTCAGATACGTTGAAATTCGAAGAAATAGAAATGTTCGCCTGAAAGAATAAAATTTTTTACTCGACAAAATCAAAGATACAAAACTAAGCGCGTAGTTGAACTACGTATAGCAGAGCTTTGATTTTGTCGAAAAAAAGAAATTATATTTCAAACGCGTTCAAACCGATCTAATTAGCAACAAATATTAATTTATTACAATAAAAAAAAAAAAAATAAAATAAAAAAATGTAAAATTACCAAATGAAAAGTTGCAATTTGAATTTTAGATTTCTCGGTTTTCTTTATTTGGTCATTATTTTATGTTTGGTGGGCATAGTCCGCGTCCATCTAACATTTTGCGACTAAACAATAATAATATTCAATGCTATTAACTCAACTCAACTCTCAAGTGTTGAATCCAATGTTCAAATTATAAAGTACAATCAGTAGACGTAGGGAATTATTAGTTAAACTATACACGTTTAATGCAATTACGTGGGCGACGATGCACTTCAACACAATTTTATGTGGTTTTTTACTGATTCTGAATCATTTTATTTGCATTTTGATTTGATTTGATTTGATTTGTAGGTGCTGATTCTTGGTATGCTGAATACAAACGACTGACATACAATATACCTATGGTGCTAACGGATGAATTACAATATGCACATTCACATCAAGTGTTGCATGTAAGCTTTTCACATAATGGTCGAATGTTTGCAACCTGCTCAAAAGATGGTTTCGTTCATGTATGTGTCAATTTCAAAATACTTTTCCATTTAATTGAAATTGAAATTTATTAAAATTTTCTATTAAAATTAAGATATGGAATTCAACATATCCCGCTGTAATCAAATATTCACATGACATGAGGAAATTTAGTTGGAAATATACTCAATATTCGCAGTTTAATCAAAGTGATACGTTGCTCCTGGTGTCTGGTGTACATTTTGGTTCGCCTCATTCGACGTCCGGTGAAATTGCAGTGTTTAGTGTGACAGGTAAGAATTTACATAAATTGTGTAAACATAAAATTGGTGAAAACAAATCAAACCATTTTTTTTGTTCAAATTAGGAGATTCTCATTTGCGTTGCCGTGTTGTTAATCGACCATACGACATATTTGGAACATGGTTTAGTGATCAGCATTTGATATCAGGCGATTTACATTGGTTAGCACATTTGGTTAGCTCATCTGTGCTATGGTTAAATAAAGCAAATCAAGAAGTCGATTCAGAGCATGTTCCGATTATGAATCAATTGTATCGATTTTACAATCGAAATGCTAGCTCAATTCGAGGCATTATGATTGCAAATTGTCCTTGGTTAGAAGATGATAACATCGAAGACGTACAAATGACATCTAATGAATCAAATATCGAACCCAGTACATCGACATCTGATGACGTAAAATGTGCCGGAAACCCATTGTCGCAACCAAAAATGATACAAGTCCCAATGCATTCAGGCGCTTCTGCCTCATCAACTGATAATATTCATTTGCAAAACAATCGTGGCATAGACAATTCCCGTTCAATTCATTATTTAGCTGAGTTTAGAGATGAATTTGAAGATAATCACTGTGATGTCGATAATTCACTCGATGATAGCGATTATGATGATGATAGCCAAGGTGATTTTATAATAATATTATTTGATAAATTTATATAATAATGTGCTAAATGTATTTATCTTTGCAGCAATGGATGAGGATGCAGATGCTGATGGTGATGATGATTATGAGGATGATGATTTGGAAAATATTTGCCCGAAATATTTAATCTTTTCAACTGGCTCCAAAACCTATACACCACATCAAATCGGCTTCAAGCGCATTCGAAACGTTAATTTTCCAAAGAAGCTTGAACCTGGACCATCACTCAAAGAACGAATAGCTGCTAAACAAAGAGAAAAAGCGCTTCAAGTAAATTTTGCCATAAAGAAGAATACATCAACTATTACTATATATAATGTTATGTGTCTTTACAGAATAACGAACCACGTGTTGATCCAGACTGGTAAGATTATGATTACATTACTATTATTATTATTAAATATTCATATAATATAATTGTTAGATTCTAAAATGTCGAGGAAATTATCGATTCATTTTTATCAATAAGTTAGCTATAATAGTGATAGACATAGATAAATTAAAAATGCAAATTTTGTCGCGATGGCAAAATAAGTGTTGCTTAAAATTAAGATTTGGTAGCTGAGATCAAGTCAACATTCAACATAGCATCATCATGACACAATCATATCATGGATGAAGAGAAGAAAAGAGTAAATGAAAAAGTTAAATGCCATACCAAAATCGAAGTACATGATAATCGTCAAAATTAATGTAAAAAATGTAATTGATAACTAAATTTAAATTTCATAATTTTCATGTTTATTTGGACATGTAGGTAGTACTCGCAGACACCTAAGAAATATTTGGTAAAGATTTACCTACAGGCACATGATGCCAAACATGATGTAGTATGATTTCAACTACCAATCTCAAATTTAAACAATATTTACTTAATTACAATATTTAAGTCATAATCGCCGTATATTTATGCCAATCTAACATATATTTACAATATTTAAAATTTTTGTTGTTGTTTCTCCAATAGGTTGGATTATGATTCAGTAGCAAGTCGATTTGATAAAGTTGATAAGTTAATTGATTTACATGGGCATATTATCGGAATGGGATTGAGCCCAGACCATCGTTATTTGTATGTGAATAGTAGACCATGGCCAAAAGACTATATTATCTCAAATCCGCTTGAACCACCTCCAATTGCACAAGAAATTGACATTCATATTATTGATTTGGCTACTTTGAAGAAAGTTGGAAATATGCTGCGTTCACACAAGGCTTATACACCAAATACTGAATGTTTCTTCATTTTTCTCGACGTTTGTGATAACTATGTTGCTAGGTGAAATTAATTAATTTTCAAATATTTAAATTCTCATTTGCTTTATTGAAAAGTTAACTTGAAAAGAGAAAAGATACCGATTTCCAATTGAAATGATAATTTTCTAAAGACTTATTTTCAAATTATTACTTTGCAGTGGAGCTGAAGACATGCATGCGTACATTTGGGATCGATATTATGGTGTATGTCTCGTTAAGTATCAGCACACAGATGTGGTTAATTCCGTAGCGTTTAATCCGCGTGATTCAGAAATGTTAGTAACAACCAGTGATGATTACACCATTAAAATATGGCGATCTATTGATCGATGCCGTCAACTGAATGCAACTGAAATAAAACGAGCTGTCGAATTTCGTAAATGAATTTAACATCGATATGCAAATCAAATTGGTACTTGGAATTTATGGATTCAAAATTAATAAACGCTTTCGTATTAAAAAATTGAAATATTTTTCATGGATGTGATCGAAATTGTCTTTTTTTATAATGTGTTTTTTTCCCCAAATTCTATTGTATTTGTTACGTAACATGATAATTACTAATTAGATAGAAAAATGGAAATAGAATTACGTTCAAATGGAATCTTCACGAATTTGTAGCACTTTTTGAATATTTATCAAAGCTTTCTCATACCTCTTGATTGTTGATGCATCCAACCTAATCTAAATGCCAATTCACAGAGTTTATCAAAGAACATTTGAGATTACATTATTTACCGTTTTTTATATTTAGTTTATAAAAACTCTTGAATAAAATGAATATAAATTATTTTCTCTCAATAAATGATTGGTTTTTTATTCAATTTTTGTAAAATTTGCATTCAGTAAGAGAAAACATCATTTTGTATTCCTTTTTTTTTTGGTGATGAACGATTCTAATCTGCATATTCTACTGGAATATATAGGCGTATGTATGTGATCAAATGGAAAATAATTTATTTGGTTTTTGTGCCACTGTAAAGCGTACAAAATTTGATTCATTTTTAAGTAAATGAATTTCAATACAATTGTTAACATTCCAATGGTACGTTCTTTACGTCCAGTTTTGTTTATGTATCTGGCGGTTTGAAAAAGCATTTTTTTTTTTCATGAAATTCATCTTAAATTCTAAGAGAAAATTTACACGTAGTTTAAAAGCAATTTAATGGATTTTGATTTCAGGAACTATACGCGATAATCGAATCAACTGATATTTGATGGTTCGGAATGATCATGGGAACCGTGACCATTGGTGTCCGGATTCTCATCGCCGGGTTTCTTCTTTTGATTCTTTTTCTTCTTTTCAACGTGGCCAAAGCAATGTTCGCATTCATCATCGTCTTCCTCCGATGAACTCTCACCGAATTCCAATGGTTTTTGGTAAATGCAACAACCTAGAAAAATGGAAGACAAATTACAATTAAAGCAAGTTTAGTTTTAATTTCTTTTTGTGATTGTTTCGTATTAATTCATTGATTTTACTTTATTAAATTTTTTTTCAAGATTTTTTGTATTTTTTACATTTTTTCAACGAAAGTTTTCGTTAATTTCAAAATGAAGATATTTACATTTAGATTTCTTTTTCCCCATATTTTCATTATCAACAGTGTCTGAATTCCATGAAACTTTTTTATCGGCTGACGTACGACGTAGGTTTAACCGCAATACTGGAGCATCCTATAATTAAAAAAATTTCTTTAATAAATTTTATTTACGGAATGACTATTTTCTTTTATCATTATTAAAGATTAGAAAATTGTGTTCATTAAATTAATTTGAAAAAACAAAAATATTTCAGAATATTGAGAATATAAGTAGCATCTAAATGAATAAATAATATTTTCCTTAAAATAGACTTTAATATCCGACTATTGTGTCATTTAATAGCAAATATTTATGCAATTTATTTGAATAATAAAATTGATCAAATTAGTATTGGAAATCAAATACATGGAAATTGATCAAATTAATAGAAAAATGGTTTGTCAATATTCAAAAGAAAAACATACAAGACGAAATAACCAACAATTAATTATTATTTTTTTTTTGTTTTTTTTCATCTATGACAAATTGAATCAGCAGTAGGAATTGAATTATGTTGAATAGGAATTGTTCTTCTGATTATGTATTGAGGTACGGTGGCAATAAGGTGCCAGTGAAAATAAAACGTAATTTATTTTCCGTACAATCCCAATCAAATTTCTTAAAATTATATAAATCAATTTCAATCTGTTTTATCTGACATGCAGTGGATTTGCTATGGCTTTGATTTTTTCGTCATATTAAATTGCAATATATTTTCCTGAAAAAAAAAATGTTTTTCTCTACTTTATCCAAATACAATTGGATATCAAGGCCTTATAACATCATATTGGATTCAATTTCATTGTTTTCATTAAACATATTACACAGCATGCTGTAATATGACATTAAGATGAAGAAACAAAATTCAATATCGATCGCAATTTACATGGAGGTGTGTTTGTGCGTTTCACTTTTCAAAAATAGATACAATATAATGAACCAAAGCACATTCTCCTATCATCGCATGAACTACGACTATTTTTTGTACGATAAAATCTCAAGGAAAAAAACAATAAAAGCTTGTTTATCTAATCATCATTCAGCACAGAATTCAGCACAGAGAAAATGTATGACTACTGTCTATTTTCTATAGCTTAACGTATCTTATCATTTGCGATACAGAAAATTCTGTGGGGAATTTGTTCATTCGCTACGACAAATAATTTTTCATTAGACTCACTCGCATTAACATGATTTTATGTTGTTTTTCATCAATCATTTTCATTAGTATAATCCTATCCATTGTGTGTATGATTATAATCATAGAAAATAACAAAGCTTAACTCTTCATCATTTTTTCCTTCGTTGTAATTTTATTTTTATAATCTTGTTTACAAATAATAGTCAATTCATTGAACAATTTTCCGTTGTCGTAAATTTTCGATTTTTTTCTCATCGTATTTCAAAATATCTCGGAGAATTTCGTCCGTGTGTTGACCGAGTAATGGTGGAGCAGTTCGTGCAGTATTTGATGAATCGCTGTATGTGACTGGCGGACCTACGACTTTTATTTCACCTCCAGTTGGGTGTGACAATGATTTAACTAAACCAATCTCTTTAATATGCGGATCATCAAATACGTCGGCGATTTTATTTATCGGGCCCGCTGGAAATGGTGCATGCTCAAACAATTCCATCCAATATTGTGACGTTTCTTTTGCAAATATTTCGGTTAAAATTGCTATCAATTCCACCCTATGTTTAACTCTTTGTTCGTTGTTTAGGAATTTTGGATCGTCTGGAATGTGTGGGATGTTTAAATAGTCACACAGCGACCTAAACTGTGAATCACTACCAGTGCCAACGGTCAAATAACCATTTTTTGTTTTAAATGCTTCGTATGGTACAATACTTTCATGTGCCGTTCCCCATCGTTTCGCCTCTTTTTTTGCAATTAAATAATTTGATGCGACATTTATCAAACTAGCCACTTGAGTGGATAATAAATTTACATCGATTTTTTGACCGTTGCCTGTTTTCATTCTTTGTAAAAGTGCTGCCATAATTGCACCGTGTGCATATAATCCAGTTGCTAAATCAGTAACAGCAACGCCAACTTTTGCTGGCGGTCCATTTTCTGAACCAGTTATATGTAACAAGCCACCCATTGAAGCAGCGATCACGTCATAACCAGGACGTTTTGAATAGGGTCCAATGGGCCCATAACCAGTAATAGAACAATAAATTATGGCTGGATTAACTTTTTTAATATGTTCATAGGCTAAATTATATTCGCCAAGTTTGCCTGGAACGTAATTCTCAACTAAAACATCACATTTTTTAGCTAAATCATAAATAATGTCAGTGCCTTTCTTCAAATCAATACAACAACTACGTTTATTTCGATTGTTTGCCATAAAGTAAACAGAATCTTTGGAATTGTGCACAAATGGTGGACCCCATTTACGCGATTCATCGCCGTCGCCAGGTCGTTCAACTTTTATCACATCTGCACCCAAATCAGACAATATCATTGTACAATACGGTCCAGCCACTATATTTATAAATAAATTCATATTTATCGAATATTACAGATCATGTTTTTGATTTTGATTTTGATTAAAATTGCATTTACCAATTCGTGTTAAATCAAGCACACGAATGCCATCCAATGGATATGGTTTGCTGTCTGTTGAAAAACATTTGCGAAAATTCTGTTGACGTGCATTGAAAACAGACACTTGAAGTAAACGTCTTATTGTAAACATTTATGCCAATTACTATTGATTGATTGAATTTAAATGAAATGAAATGAAATGACGACAAACTAAATCTACGCACAATACACTGATTATGAATAAAATTATTCGAAACGTCAATACAACACATGCAGCGACCGCTGACTGAATTAGAATGTCAACGAAAACTGCTGACATGTGTGTAAAATCAACTTATATAAATATGATAATAAAGCACATGAGATAAACATATACAATCGTAATGACGTTTTAAACCAATAATAACTTTAGGCGTATTATGTTTAGATGAAAATTTTCCAAAAATCTACAGCAAAACGATAATGCAATCAAATTGTGAATAGTATTTTACATATGTAACTAAAAATACACAAATAAATCGATTAAACGGTTTTTTTCCAAAAAAAAATTCCAGAATGATGTCATTCAACAATTAAAGTTTGTGCAACTCCTGCGATTCAGTCATTATTTCATAAATCAGAAAGGAGCTGCAAAGAATATTTTCCATTTCTCACTAAAATGTCATACACACACAAGTTACATAAATGAGCAAAAAAAAAAAACATCGATTTTATTTGAGGGCATTGAACATTCTAGAATCGATACTGACATTTTTTGGGGCATTGTTCTATTGCGTGCGCTTTCTGACTACCTCACACTATTCACATTCATAACATTACATTGCTTTGCATGAGTCTTTTTTTGATGCTCAGAATAAGCAGTCTAGACTTTTCTATTACCTGTGCGGGTATTTCATCTGGTGTAACGATTTGTGTTTGTGAACTAGTCGGAGTAGCATCCGATAAAGCTGTAGCTGATCTTGCTTCCATTTCACTAAACTTGTTTATTCAATATCACAATGATTAATTAAATATTTATAAATTTATTGATCGGGAAAACAACGAAACACTATTGAACGTTTCAAATAAACTAAACCAAACCAATTGCAATCAGAAATGTTTTGCGTCTGATTAAAGAATGGTTGATGCAACACACTTTTATACCTAAACAAAAAAAAAAAGAAGGATTGACATTTCTTCATAAAGTATTCTCAGTCACGTTTGACAGGCGAGAAAAAAGAGAGAAAGAGCGAAAGAGAGCGAATGGTGTGCAATTTCGCGAACTAGTTTTAATCGGTTCGTTACAATGATCATCAGAGGGCGCTGCCAAATACCAACTCAACAAACTTCATTTCTAAAATGTTATGTTCAATTAAATTCGCGTTTGTGGCCATTTTTGGGTCTTCTTTATCGTAGAAAATTTGTTTATTTTCTATAGATTCAATCAAATAATTTAGTTTATGATTGTAATCTAATTTAAATTATGTGCTATGTTCTATTATTAGTTTTTTTTTTTTTTTTTTTGTAAAATTTGACTTCTTGTTTTGACACACATCGCAACATATTAATACAATAACAAACAAGAAAAAAACATTACGAAAGTGTCAATTGTAAAAATCGTATAAATATTTTTGTATTTTTATTATTTATGATGAATTTGTTATAAAAAATTTGATAAAAAAAAATAGAATATTATTCAATCCAAAGCCTATCTTGGCAACGGAAAATTTTTTCACCAATCAATACTTCTATCTCGTTTTAACATTACAACTTTTACATGAACTGTCAATTCGGACTGATGTCAGATTGATGCATAAACACAACAACGTACAATTAACATATTTTTTTAATGGAAAAGTTTTCAAATATCAAAAAACACATGAAAAGCGCGTAATATTGTTGTGAATTATGAAAACAATGTGAATGAAGTGAAAATATACATAAAAAATGTGTTAAAATTGTAGAATTACCGCGAAAAACGCAATCAATACACCGAAGACTTAACCTTAAATCTTCAGTGTTATTTGCTCAACATAGTATTTAAGGAATTTGACTATAAAATCCGAACCAATTTTCTATAACGAAATATTCATCTGGATTTCTATCGAGAAGCAACCTGTTTTGGGTTTTTTATTTTTACTAAATTGTTATTTAAAAAAAAAGACATTCACAATGGATCAAATGATGCCGAGTCCCGGGTTCTCGATACCTAGTATAGGAACACCATTTCAGCAATTGGAAGAGGATCAAACCATAATTGCAAACAATCCATATTATGCACAGAGTTCAATGATGGCGAGTCATCCGCCGACAGGTCTAACACCAGCCGGAATGGGTAATAATTGCACAATTTATGAGAAATATTTATTAAAATGACAAAAATTCACTTGATACAATGTTTATTTAAGCGACATTTATAGAATATTTCATAACATTTTGTTTTAATCTTTTGTCTTTAGGTAATTCGAGCACAAGTAATAATGGTGTCGGTAGCAGTGGCTTGCAAACAAATGTTGAGACGGCGACCACATCAAGTTTGCCTTCACTGATGAATACACCGACAAAAGCTAGCAGCTACCAACCCAGTTATACAACGCCACAAAGCATGATGCAACCACAAACACCGGTTTGTACAGAAGTGTCCAATTTAATTTTCCGTAAAAATGAAGCGAACGATCCAATATTTACATTCAATTTATTTTCTTTGAATGAATAGCAAAGTTTAATGTCTCCAATGGTACCAATGACAACAGAAAACATACCCAGTGTAAATGTGCATCAAATGATTGGGCCACAGACACCAATGACACCGATGACACCCGGCTCGGCCGATCCAGCAATTTTGCCTCAATTACAGTAAATTTCAATTTGAATTTCAATTTCAACAATATTGTTTCTAAACGTTTTGCATTTATTTGCAGAAATATTGTATCAACCGTAAATTTAAATTGCAAACTCGACTTAAAGAAGATCGCGTTGCATGCCCGTAATGCTGAGTACAATCCAAAACGTTTTGCTGCCGTTATAATGCGAATACGTGAACCTAGAACGACTGCCTTGATATTTTCATCGGGGAAAATGGTGTGTACGGGTGCAAAAAGTGAGGAAGATTCGAGATTGGCGGCTCGTAAATATGCTCGAATTATACAAAAACTGGGATTTACGGCAAAATTTTTAGATTTTAAAATACAAAATATGGTCGGTAGTTGCGACGTTAAATTTCCAATCCGTTTAGAGGGTTTAGTTTTAACACATTCTAAGTTCAGTTCGTATGAACCGGAATTGTTTCCAGGTCTTATTTATCGTATGGTTAAACCAAGAATTGTGCTGCTAATATTTGTATCGGGCAAAGTTGTACTTACTGGTGCCAAGGTTCGTCAAGAGATCTACGATGCATTCGATAACATTTATCCTATATTGAAAAGTTTTAAAAAACAATAAACAAAACACACAAACAAACAAACAAAAAATCTGCATCACAGAATGCTTACATACATTTCGTTCTATCACGCAGTGCATCAGTACACGTGTTATCCTTTGACTCATCATTGTTTATCTCGTAAATAACCGTTAATTTAATGAAATGAATAAAAAATTGGATTACGAAATTTCCACATACAAAGAGAAAAAATCGAAAATTTATCATAAACAATATTATTATTTTCATTTTTAGTTGAATTCATTGAATAAAAAAAGGAATACTTGAAGAAAATGCATTTTTAATTCTCAAATTTCTCAAAAGTAATTAACATACAAATATACAAAACAATTGTTAAATTAATTTCACAACAATTTTGAGATTATCATTCTTATTATCATTATTGACACTTTACAATAGTTACACTCATTGCTTTCTTTACTATTTTCATTTTATTATTACTATTATTATTATTATTAGTTTCGCTTTGCTTAAGTTAATTCCGTTTTACATTCGTTTACATTTTCTTAACACTAGCTTATTCGTGTAATCTTTCTACATAATCATGAACTATCTCGTGATTTCGGTCGTTAATAATTAGTGCAAAATTATAGTAAAATATTTCCAAAAGGCTTATAAAGTTATTAAGTTAAGAGATATTTAGATTTTTTTATTATATTTTTTTAAAATTTAAATATCATAAAGCTGCAAACAAGTCGAACATCAACCGTCGACGGACGCGCAAATATGCCAAAAATATACCAAATACTCATTGGATTGGATATTAGCAATAAAATGAAATGCATATATAATTTATCACTTCATAAAAGTATTTGAAAAAAAAAACAGCGCGAAAATTCATTCAAATCTTAACACAATATATATTTCCATTGAATTTCTTTTACTTGGAAGGTAAAATTTGAAATATTATATCTGAAAAACTTGAATATCTTTAATATTCACATATTTTGTCTTTGTTTATTTTTAAAAGGTTGGTCGTTGTTAATTGACAAATACTTTCATTTATTTTGTACTCTTAACCAATCTTCACCATCGAATGGTAAACATTTTGGCTAAACTAAATACATTCAATACAAATTAACATCAAAAACAAAAAAACAAACATATTTCATTTCCCAAAATTCATTGGGGGCTTTTTATTGTTATGAAAAAGTTTAAAATAATTGTTAAGTCTGAGTGATTCTACAAACATTTTGACATGATGGTGCTCAAATTTTCGAATGGAATCTTTTCTGTAATATTCTTAGTCTTGATGTTTTCATCTTGTTTTGTGATGACAATAACATCTCCTTGATCTTTCCATCCATACTTCTTCACCCAATAATTGAATGCATTGCCTGAAATTACGTAAAATAATCACAAACATTATTAGGATTTCATTTAAGTTTGTTTATAATCCATTGTTATTACCATTGATATCTCCCAACAATCGCTTTAAGTAATCAGCAGAAATGTTTTGGAATGTGATGTTGATAACATTGCAAACAAATTTACGAATTGAATCAAAGAAACCATTTACATTTACAATCAAATCTGGTGTTGAAAGAATTTTTGACCAGAACAATTCAAAGTCGCATTTTTCCAAAATATTAGCCAATTCAATGATATCGCTAATAACTGGATCTTCCATTTGAGCGGGCAACAAAAGACACTTGCATAGTGTAAAATCTGTGTGCGGTAAGTTGGTGAGCGATTTAAGAAGGATCAAGTTTGTGATTTCCAAATTCAATAAAGTTGGATCAAATTGGTATGATTTCAGCACAGCCAAATTCACTTCCAAATCATAAGTGTTCCCTTTTGCTTGTTCGCGCACATGATTTTCCAAAGTTGGTAAATGCTCTGGATTGTATCTAAAATGGATAAAAGGGGTTTCTTATAATTTTTAATTTTAATTTTAATTTAGTTGAAAATGTTTGATATGGGTGTTAATTGTGAGGTTATGAAACTTAACACAATAAATTAATGGAAGTTTTTACGACAATAAATCGCTTTCTATTCACAAAAAAACATACCGTTCAATAGTTTTAAGGATATCTTGGATTGAAAGTGGACTTTTGTTAGCCATTTTGATGAATTTATTTAATTTTTTTGCAGTAAATAAATTGATTCGGTACCAAATTTGTTCTACTAGCGTAATCACACTCAAACACACAATCGATATGGATATAAAATGGAATTGACGTGGTTTGTCAAACACACATGCTTACAAGCTTGATGATTTCATTCAATGTGCATCAACTTCATAGTGGTTTGAAAACGATGAATTATTCAAATGGCAACACTGAAAATGCTGTGAGTTTGTTTTTAAATAACGATTGTCCAATGAAAATGGTGATTTTTTTCTAATATTTTCATAGAATTTTTTTTATTTATTCATTAAAAAGATTACATGATTTTAAATCGTGTGAATGACAATTTAAAAAAAAGCATTCCGAACAAATGAAATTGGTAAGCATCGAATAAGAAAAATGGGATGATGTTGCGATTGAATATGCCGATAATTGGCATTTGAATTTCCATTGAATATTGACTATTAATGACCGCCTTTTTTCTCTTCGTATCCTTTCTTGTGGCCACCTTTCTTTCCCCCTTTCTTCTGATATTCGTCTTCATGATGGTGATGTTTCTCATGGCCGTGTTTACCTGTAAAAATCAATCAAATTATCGATAATAATAAAAAAAAATGACAAATTCTTTCATCATATTTTTCAATAACTTTACCTTTGTGGCCTTTATGATCATCGTCGTAATGCCCTTTCTTGTTATGTCCTTTCTTGCCTATATAATATACGAATTGTTATATATTTGTAAACCAAAGCAATATATATATGCATAAGGTATATACCAAAAGAGGATTTATACTAAGTTACAATATGCATATAATGATTTAAAATGTATTAAAAAATATTTTCCAAATAAAATCTGAATTATTTGAGAATATAAAAAAAAATCGAATTATGAAATCACCTTTATGTCCTTCATCGTAGCCGGATTCATGTTTGTCGCCTTTCTTGTGTTCGCCCTTCTTGGATTCATGAAATTCATGTTCGCTACCGTATTTCTTGTGGTCACCTTTCTTCTCTTCGCTATCGTAGAATTTATGCTCTTTGTGGAAATCATCTTTATTCGCTTTGTGATGGAATCCCGTGGTTTTCGATCCTTTCTTATGGAACTTCTTATGACCATGTTTTCCACCTGAATTATTAGCACATAATTTTTTGTAATATATTAATGTTGCAATATTATAATCTCACCTTTTGAGCCTTTCTTTTCTTCATGATGGTCTCCATATTCATCTTCTTCGTCGTGTCCGCCTTTTTTGTGCCCATGTTCCTATGATGTATTTAAAAAATTTATATTTTTTTTTTTTCATGCGAATTTTTATTCATTTTATGAGAGGATATTAACTAACTCAGCTAATTTTGCATAATCTAGAGTATTTATTTGTTAACAGTAAACAAACCTCATCGAAATGATGCTCTTCATTGTCTTTATCATAGTGGCCCTTTTCTCCTTTGTCATGGTGTTCCTAATCGAAAAGAATTGAATTGATGTGATAAATCTAGAGTAAATTACAATTTATCACATAGCAAAGTGAGCTACCTTTTTATGATAACCTTTATCGCCCTTATGGCTTTCCTCATCGAAATGGTCTTCATGTTTATCTTCCCCGCCATCTTCTTCGAAGCCACTCTCCTCTTCTTTCTTATGGCTTCTAACTACTAATGCAGATGCTATTAATAGCAGAACCATTAGTTGCCATCGCTTAAACCCAATCATTTTTCCAAATTCAGACTTTTCAATTCACAATAATCACACGTTTACTATACACAAATCACTATAAATCTAATGAGAATTACTTTAACTATGGTCTCTCAATTGTCTTTTCCGTTGTTTTTTCAGTTTTTAAACAATTCAACTGGGTTTCTTTCTTTATCTCATTAAAACTAGCACAAAATTACTTTAATTTTTTTTTCACAAAATATAATATATCGACAAAAATGCTTGAAGATTTTTTATAGGATAAATAAATACGGCACAAAAATTCAAAAAAATTTTGGATATTCACTGTGTGATCATGTTTAATTCTGATATAGAAATGTGATTAAGTGGTGCGATGTCTTGTGAATTTATAGCAATTGTGTAAACTCTTGAAGAATTTATACAAAATCGTTTTTGTTGTTGTCACAACATTGTATTGTTGGTGGGAAATGAACGAATTTGCTTTTTTTTCTTCTATGCGAATTGTCATTATGTATGAGCGAAATAGAGACAAATTAAAATAAAAAGAAATATACCGTAATGTTGCTGCTGAGAGGAAAAAAAACAGCAGCTAAGCACAACAGGCATTAGGTTTGTATGTGCGAGTATAATTATTCGACAGTCGCATTTTTGACATTGTATATTTAAATGCGTAACGTAGCATAGCTATACATGTCCATTCGTGTGATGCCATTTACAAATCAAACACGGCTATTTAATGCAATGAAAATCTCAAAAACAAATTCATGCTTGAGTAGCGTGAATGATGAAAGTTCCAATATCATATTACAATTGAATACACATTTACTCAATTGATTTCATTTGTGCAAAAAAAAAAAGAAAAAAAAAAACATTCGAGACAGATAAATTGCGATGCATAAAATTATAATTTGTTCGGTTTGAATAGAGCGAGAAGAGAGAAAAAAAAAAATACAATGTTTCTTTCTGGAATGACCGTGTGACTTGGTTCAGTGTGTCGAAGACCCACGGTACATATATTGTAAAATAGACATTGGTCAATAAACAATTGATTTCGATTGAACGGGCCTCTGTTCAAGTTAACATTGTAGGAATTTTACGCTATTGAAAATGTTTTTGGTTTTTTTTTTTTATTCGTTTTTGGACAAATCTCGTTTCGATGCTCAATTCAAACGATGTGATCAACTTTATTCAACAGATTTGATGGTCAAACAAAATTTCGGCTAGTCGGTTAAAAGAGAGATACCGATATTCATGGCTAAATTTCATTCATTTCGCCATTGCACAGACATAAATTGGATTTTTCTACAGAATTGTCACGGGCAAGAATTAAAAACACAAATGCAAATCTGCCCTAACTCGAAAAAACGATTACTTCAGAAAAATACGCATGTCATATTCTAAAGCCACTTAAATCAAACCTTCTGAACAAATCACATAATTTGAATGGGCACAAGTTTATTCTTGTGAATTTAAAATTTAAACCATTCAGAGTATATGTGTAAAGAACAATTAACAATAAACAACCAATTGATTAGCTTAATTTTTGGCTTTTGTACTTGAAATTTAGAATAAAGACAAACAACTGCAAGATAACTGTAAGCAGAAAAGAAAAAGAAAAAAAAAAAACAATTGAAGATAAGTATAACAACTTAACTATCTAATTAATACATTTTTTCAGAAACACTTATTGAAATTGATCTCATATGCTCCGGTCAATATTATTCCTCGCTCTTTTTCACTCACATGATCTCTGCCACTCTTCTTTATTTTCTCTTTCATTCTTTCGCTCTTTCTCTCTCTCTCTCTCTCTCTCTTTCTCTATCTTTATCTCTGCACCTATTTCGTTGTATATTTTCTTTCTTTATTCGTTTTGTTTTGTTTTATGTCTTTTCATTCTTTTTTAACAAGAAAAAAAAAAATTAAAAATGAAGAAAGGAAATATGAGCCGACAGCTTATGATTTGACCCTTATTCAAAACTTAAAATCGCTTAAAACATTCATTTGGCTTTTTCTTGTGGTCGATATATCAGGCATAATTGCCAGAGAATGGCCAAATCACACTATGGATATGATTACACCGTTTGTGCAACGATGCAATAAGATTACAATAGTTCGTTTAAGTTTTTCAGTTTTTCATCGATAAGCAGTCGAACTGAATACTTACAAGTTATTATAAGCACTTTACTAGATAATATAGATAAGTATTTAAAAATATGCGATGTATTTAGCAATGGAATGAATATGGTAAATCATCTGTGGGTAGAAATAGAATAAATATGTGCTTTAAAAATGCAACGGAAAATAATAAATTGTCAAAATTAAACTATAATTGTATTTGAAAGAGAAAAATGTCCCGCTGAAAGTTGTTCTTTTACAACATACTCTTTGCTGATATATTTCATCATAGAAACAGCTTATTCATCAATTTTATCCATTAAATTTAATACAGTTTAAATAACAAAAAAGAATTAAAATCGAAATGTATACACTTTTCTATTATTTTGAAAAGAGAATAACAGAATATGGTACGAAATTTGTTTTTTATGTATTTTAAATACATTATTTATTTATTCATTTTGTGATCAAATCTATATATATCTCTTGTCACCCTTATTGGATGAATGATTGAATCACTAAAATGTATTCCATTTTGCTGAAATAGAAAACTCAAATCTTTCTGAAGAATATGGATTCTATGCGATAGAATATTTAATGTGGGCATCGAGCAAAAGTTCATTTTTAAAAAAATATTTTTCGTGCGACAAGAAAATCGGTTCATTTCATATATGACATTCAATCGAAAATGCATCAGATTTAAATGTGTAAAGCGTTAGAATAGAATATTCTTGAATATTATTTGCAATGCTACATATAAAAGAATTTGCAAATTGATTACACATTATACAATGAAATGCTTTTTCATCATTTTCATCGTCATCGCTTCTATCACTCATTCCTTTTGATTGAATGTGGAAAAACATTCGTACAACAACACATATTCAAGTAGAATTTAATTCAGAAGTCATAATATCATATTGATGTAAGCCATGAGACAAAACATACAAAAGAAGACGAAGAAGAAAAAAATAAAAAGAAAAATACTTGCAAAAGCAGAAAATAAATTTGTCAGATATATAATTGGAGGGTTATGTATGTAAACACAAACAAAATGTATGATGACATTTAACAGAAAAAAGAATAAAAAAAAACGTGTGTACAAGGAAGATTGTTTATCTGTTCTGTGTGTGTGCTATGTGGAGAAAGCGAATAGCACAATATGTACGTGTGTTGTGTTGTGTTATGTTATGATGTGACACAATACACTCCGCCCATATTTGCTTCCGATGGAATTCAATGGCGCATCAATGTAAATAAAATTGTTTGGTTCGGTTACGTCTAAACATCTGCACAAACGCGTACAAGTAGTGTCATTCAGTGAGATTTACTTGGGTATTTTGTACTCACAGACACACACACACACACACTCACGATTGCCGTTGCCGAAAGAGAGTGACACGATTGCCGTTGTTGCCACCGATAAAATATGGTTCACGTGACTTTTCCAAGCTATTATCAGGCGCTTAGCTATCCAATCTATCGCTTCGTGAAAATCTCATTCTCCCATCGAGAACAATGAACGTGTTTTATGTTTAACGTTCGCTATTATGATTTTGGTTATTACGGAAGAAAGTCAACCCACATCATTTAAATGCTCTTTTTTTGCTCGCTTCTTCACATTTAAATGTCTTTTGTTGATATCGACGACGATTTACAAATGTTATTCCATTGCGTATATGCAGCGTTTGGAATTAACACATCGAATAATCAATCTATGTACGTTCTAATGGATTGCAAATGACAAATTCATCCTATCTTGTTAAACAGATATCAAATTATTACAAATCATTTTATTACATCACTTCTTTGATGGAATGGGGATTGTTCTGGAAACAAAAAACATACATAAAATGAATTGAAATGCAAAACTTTGTTGATTTATTCGGATTGAATATGAGATTTTGATTTACATATTTGTTTTTCTCACCCAAAACGATTCACATTTTTGATTTGAAGACACCACACCCCAGTTTAAATGATGAACTTATCGAACCCACTGAATTCATTGGAAATTAAAATATAAAATAATTTGATGAACTTTAACAGATCAATCATGCGAATACTGAAAGCAGAATCAACCTTGATTCGGTGAAATTTCTTTCTGAAACGCTGATTAAACAATTGGCATCTGCTTTGGACCAATTTATATTTTAAAAAGAGACAAATTTGTAATGAGGATTTTGATTTGAATCGGCTCGGACACCTTTTTATACACTAAATTTGTATACTGATTAAATTGAAATAACAATTTGAATCGTCTTAAATGTGTGTAGACAATTGGCGCAAAATTTCTTACCCAAAATGGAATTTGTTTAAATGACCCATCAAGAGTCTGCCATTTATTGAAAAAGAAATATTTAGGAAAAAAAGACAATAAAAGATGCATTCATCCGACGAACAACATTATCCCCTAAGCAAATACACTCGATGGCGAAAAAAAGGACTGAAGTTTTGTAGAGTGATTTCATCAAAAATTCAATTGCATTAATTCACCAATGGGATTTTGATTTGGTTTGTGGCTATTTGTATTTTAATATGTATACGTGTCTTTTTCATCTGTGAATTGTGATCGAAACAACAATGGGCAAACTTTGTTAATCGTTTTTGCATTGGCATCAAATAAAAGCAACCAAAAGAGAAGAAAAGAGAATACGTAGCCTTCAAAAACCTTAAGATTTTATAGCAAAATCGAATGAAAAGAAATGTTTACATAATATCTATGTAATTCTTCGTTTGGTTTAGAGAATGTGGTGTCTTTATTGGCCATAATTCGTCAAGTCTCAAGTGCAACGTTTGACATCAGGCCGATAACGGGAATCAATTTTCAAATGTAAATAAATCCGTAGACAAGGACCTGTGCAAAATATAGTTTTAGGTCAAGCAAACCCATTTTCATTTTCGTCAAAATAAAAACAATGACCACAAAAAGCAATCCAAACAAGAAAGCCAAAACCAAAGAGCCAGAGAAAGAACGAGAGTTAGAATGGTAGAAAGAGAGACCAAGACGCTGTGGAACTTAACGATTTCACTTCGTCAAAACCAAATCAACAAGAAGTCCAAAGTAGAACAAAGGAAATCGACGAAGACGTTTCGGTTCATTTGTCATTGTTTAGTTAGGACTAAAGTCATCAAATGATTGAATGAAAGTTTATATACGCATGAAAATAATGAGTATAAACAAAGTCTTGACGATTGTGGTTGAATGCATGTGCTATTAAATATTTATTTATCAATTTTCAGACATTTCTTCATTGACAGAATGTTGAACTCACATTTAATTTGCAAGAAACACTCATTCAACGTCTTATCAACTAAAACCAATCTTGTTAGACAATTGTACTTAAAACACTTATTGTTAATTCTTTGATAATTTAAAATTACATTCAGCTTTGTAATTAAAAATTAGACCTATGATTTCATGTATAGGGGCATGTGCAAGGGTTTATTTGACAATAAACAATTCAATGTGGGAAATTCTTAATTGCATTTTGGGTTTATAAAATTCTTGTGGGTGGTCTGAATCAATGTATTTGCACAAGTTAAGTTATACAATGTTTCATAGCAAAATTGTATATACTTTAATTATATATACTGTGTACAATGGCATACGCAGAATATGTGGAAAATAAAACAAATGCACAGTGAATGAACATTTCAAAAAATAAAAATCATTTATAAAAATCATATCACTTTTTAGCCGACATTTAATTTGTTGAGAATGTATTTTTCAGAAAAACAAAAACTCCATACTCTATAGTCGACGAGAATTGCAATTAAAAATTTATTTCTTTTGAATAATAAATTAAATTATGCAAAACCGTATAAAAACTTGTTGACGCGTGAAAAGTACAGAAAAAAACACAAAAAATTCAGAGCAAAATTCATAAAGGACATATAAACGGAAGCTTATATGAATGAAACAAGCAAGCTGATTTAATGACGGCATGGATGAAAAACTGCGATGAATTTTAACGTGATAATAATCTCGCACAAATTCTTTCAATCGAAACGTACACAAAATATGATGCGTAAAAAATGAACATCAACAATATGAATAGGTGGCAACTTTACAGCTCTATTTTTTTCCACATACCAAGTCAAGATTGACGGCGAAAAACACAGCGACAATTGAGACGTAATCACGATATCTCATAGCATCGGATAATACATACAATATATACATATAAACGCGCTAAATAACATTAATTTAGATATTATGGAATTAGACGAGAGAAGCACATAATAAAACGCATGTAAACGCGCATTGAATCAACTGTCAGTCGTTTCTATCGGATTGAATATAAATCAGGAAACGCCCCAACAACTATCTCTCAACAAACGACAGCTGAATTTCTAATAATGAGAAAATCAAATAGAACCATTTACATTCATCATAATATCATCGTCATCATCATCATCATCGTAACCGAACATATTCATAATATAGTGTCGAGTTTTTGTTCCGCTTATTAAGACCAAACCAATACATTTAAATCGAATCAATCTTCTTTTGTGCAAACAATATTTCCGTTTGCATTTACAAAATCCATCGAGCTTACTTCTATTTGTTAATGATGAACTGTGTACATGGATATTCTATAAAGCGAAAATCAGTTTTTATTTCAGTTATTCTTCTTCCCAGTTCAATGGTACTAGAGGGTTGTCCACACAACACTCAAACAATAAAATCTCAACGAAATAGGTGGAGCTTCCAATCACTGCACGATACGCACATAACATACATTCATCCCTGTTGTGCAGAACGCAATACAAAGCGGGAGTAAAAGGGAAAGAAATTCTAACCAGTTTCGAAGGACTATGTATGAGTGTGATATATTTGTGCATGCGTTTCTCTTAAATCATTTCTGCTTTCAACTCGATGACGATTTCTTCAACTCGATAACTTTTGCAGAACGTTTCACGTCGTTTAACCATCTGGTCGTATGAGGTGACGAGTCGTGTGTGCACGAAAAAAAAAATTGTTAAGTGTTAATAATAATAAATTGTGAAATTCATTCAAATACCTAATAATCTATTTCACTCATAATAGTTTCAAAAAGTGATTTTATGAACGGATTTTGTGAATTTATCCATTGATATAAAATTTGCAAAATTGATAAGAAAATATTTTTGATTGAAGAAATACAATTTTAATGACAACATATTGAAGTTTATGTTTGGATTTTTTAAATATTTGATTTAAAACTGAATTCTGTGTCGCGATTTGGGCTTCTAATCAAAGAAGCCGATTTAACATCATCAATTTCGCCTGTGTCTCTGGCATCACCAGTGACATCAACTCCACCAATGGTCGAAACATATTTAAACACAATTTTATCCGCCCAAATGCAACCCAATTCATTGAATTCGAATCGAACCCATTTGGAAAAAGACAACGAAAAAGAAATGCCACGCAAAGATTATGGAAAAATTCGAGATTGCAACGGTGCATCAATGCAAACGACATCATTTACAATCGATAGCATTTTAGCATCGAAACCGGTTGATATAAAATTTGAATATAATTCAAAATCAGACAGTCGATCACCGAGCAATTCACCGTCGCTCAGTACAACATCGAGCCCAGTTCGGCCGACAAGGGTACCAGCTATGCTACATCCTGGAATACATTTGTCACATCTAGCAGCAGCGGCCGCTACTGGTTTTGGTACACCATCTGATTTTCTTGGTAAGTTTATTTCTGCAATTAGAATCGAATTTAAATTTCTTCAATTTCTAAAATCAGAGTCTGATCAGGGTTCTTGTCAAATTTTCTTTATTGAATTTATTTCATATTTGTCCTTATTACGTTCGTGAATTTCCCTTCGGGAAAATGCAATCCCTTCTTGTTTTTCTTATCGATTCAGCTTCATCGCTTCATGAAAACAACAATAAATAAAATCCAGTTGAATGTAAGAATGGCCTCGCCTCTCGCGAATATTATTTGTGTTTTATTATATCGTTTAGCTCTTAAAATGAGAGAATTCAATTTTTTCCATTAAGTGAAATGATAACAAAAAATCCATAATGAAAACAAATCCACATCTCTTGCTCATCCCACACACATCGGTATGTGTGCTACCGTGCTTCGATGAGTACTACTTACAGTAAAAAAATATATGGAAAAACCAATAAAATAAATAAACATTTTGAAAATAATAACGAAACGGATAAGCACAATAGCAAATTTCGAATGATGAAGAGAGTGGAATACAATGAAAAAGAAAAATAAACCTTCAGGACATACTTAGGCCAGCGGATTGTAAGGAGCAATAAAATCATTTCTATCGATGTTTCGCATACACATATGCGGCATTTTCATCGAAAACTTGAAAATTCGAAAATCGAAGCGATTTATTTACATTTTTCATTTTCGTCTTTGCCCACGATAAACCGGTACACCGGTAATATATGAAACGCCTGAGCATACACCACCTCATAGTGTATGCATCAGGGAGCTTAGGCACCATTGATAGCGGTTAAGAAGAAAATAGCCGCAAGTCATACTCAGTCTATATACACATAATAAAAGTATTTGTTACTTGAAAGCGAAGCCGAACACACAAAAAGGTAAAACCATCATCGTCATTGTTTCATACGCCACCATTCTCTCTCTCTCTCTCTCTCTCTCTCTCTCTTTCAAAATTCATACACTGAAAATCCAAATAAATTATTGATAAATACACATCAAATGCGTCAATATATTCGATAATACCTCTTATCGGTTACCTGAAGGACTTTTAATTTTCTTCGTTTTTTTTTTTCTTTTTGTCTGCCCAACCATGTTTGTTTATTCGAGGCTTTAGACTTATTAAATCAAAACGCACACATTTCGCTTCGGATTTATTTTTATTAATTTTTCATTGTTTTCTTTATGGAATCGCCTCTTTTACCTTGTTGTGGTCTTCGAAGATATACAGAAAGAAAAACAAATGTATTCTTTCGACGATGAAAATAAAATCGCATCGAAACATTCATAATTCGTTGTAAACGAGATCCGCAAATATAACATGAGCAAACAACATTATGAATTGACCTTATGAGATTTCTTAATGCTTTTATATCATTTACTTATGCGGCAAACCATTGTTCAGAGATTTTTTTTTATTGATTTGTCAATCAGAATTGGGAACAAATGAGGATTGTTGATGCTTCATTGGTTTGATTTTTCCTATTCATTTTTCGATTGAAATATGCCAAATTTACAGCCCGAATTCAAATCTCATATTTTAAATAGTATTATGTTTTTTGTGTATGTTGTTCTCGACTAATTTGATGTTGCACGCCGAAATCCTAGTGATGAAAACGATGTTTTCTGGAAAAATCGGCTGCTTTCTCACCTACTTAACATATTACAAATAAAAGTGTAAATACACAATGTAAGATCTGATAAACATCGGCATTTTTTGGCTCACATTTTTATATTATTATTTTTTTCTTTTTTGATAAGAGGTAAAGAATGGCAGGGGAATGAAAATATTAAAAAAGAAAAATACATATACAAATGGAAATACATTATGTGGTAAAATCGGTTGAACACATTTTTCCGCAGATTAAATTTTTACGCTGTCACGATTACACACCACCTCATCCATCCGCTCAGTTCACATGTAGTCGCGCGCGTACCAAACACGAACGAAAAGAAAAGGAAAAAAAGAATATCGAATCCATATTCATACATCATCCATTTACATAAATGGTACTTTACATTTTTTTTTCTCTCTTCAATCTACATTTACATTTTTCTCAATTTTGTTTCCTGATTTTTTCAAATGTACTTCTTTTCATTGCTTTTGAATTACCTTCAAGGAGATGTGGAGAAAAAAAAAAGAAAAATAAATCACAACGTAAGAGAATAAGTATCTAAACCGCCCACGACTTTAAATTCTAAATATGTTTGTTTGTTATTCTTTTTATTCGTCTTTCAAGCATAACGCATTAAAATGATGCCTTGTCAACTAAACAGCCTCTTATCCGTTTTGGGTATTTTCATTTCACCACTGTTAATTATCCATCATGAAAAAGAAATTCATAGTGGTAATCCGATGCAGAAGTTTTTTTCTAGAGTATTTCATAAGAAAAAAAAATCATCAAAGATTAATCCACTGAGATGAAGAATTATGGCCAATAATTTGCTTGTCTCTGGAGAAAAGTAAAGTTTTTTTCCAGTTTAAATAATATTCTTTTTTGAAAATACAAAATTTACACAGCTCTCAGAATGCTGATGACGCAAATGGTTTTTGAATAAATGAAATGCGATTCTAACGAAAATTGTTCCGTAAAATCTAAACCATCAAAATGTTTGTCAAACGCATTTTTTGTCTTTTTCTTTACCAAGGAAAATAAAGATTAGCACGTGATCGTCTTTGCTATGGCATTTGCATGGAAATACAAATTGAAAGAAGCCATAAATTTGTTGAATTTTTTTTTTCTTTGACAATTTCAATCCATTTTCTGGTTTGAGATTGTTTATAAGATTTTCCAAACGAATTGAAATTGTGAAAGTCAGAAAAATCAGTTACAATTGGGTTTTGTATTTTCAAGTCCATATAAAAACCAGTTAACTGAACAAAGAAAATCAGGAGAATAGAAAAACGCGTAACAAATTTTCTTCAAAATGAACTGAAGCCAAATAAATTCGTCAACTTGAATCAATATTTTTTTCATTCTTTTCTCCGTCAATTTATATTTTGACGTTATAGAGTCTGATGATGAATTTGGTGACGAAAAGAATGCGCGTATTTAATTTATTTTCGATTAAAAATAAAAAAAAACTTTGCATTTTTATGTCTTTGTACATGATTTGTATTTTTCCACCGACGGCTAATGACAATATCGTTTAATCAAAATCCACGCAACACCCACATCGGCGACTTAGTGAAACCAATCAAATGAGAAATCAGAAAACACGAAACGACTACGAAAGCAAAACGGCACAAAAATCTGATTTTTCTTTAACCGAATTATATATTTAAAGGATTTTTCGGTTTACAATTCATTGAACTTTTGCAGGCCATGGAATACATTTTTCAAAATTTTCATATTTATAATTTCGTTATTGTTCATTGTTTTTCTAAGCTCGAGGGTAGTTTTTTCTATATGCAAATTGATTTGATTTTGATTCACTGACCTACATTGTTCCAAAGTAAACAAATTTGTTTGAAAATATTTTGTACGAAAAAGAGTTAAATTTACGTTTTTTCCGCGTCCTTTTAAATTTCATATTTGCAATTATAATTGCATGCCATAATTTGATTGTAAACTGTTTCTTTTTTTGTTTTCATTTTAAAATTTAAATAAAAAATTTCATTTTTTCTAGTTGCAGCTTATCCGAATTTTTATCCACAATATATGCATGCAGCAGCAGTAGCTCATGTTGCTGCCGCTGCACAAATGCAGGCACATACAACACACGCTTCACTGTCACATCATCATAGTGGCCATTTAGGTGGACCACCACCAAAACGGAAGCGTCGTCATCGTACCATTTTCACTGAGGAGCAACTCGAACAGCTTGAAGCGACATTTGATAAAACTCATTATCCAGATGTTGTGCTACGTGAGCAATTAGCATTAAAGGTGGATCTAAAAGAAGAACGCGTTGAGGTAAATATATACATTCAACAATTTCTAATGAGACCGTAGTTTTAGCTTCATTTGTTTACAAATCTTTTGTTGTAAACACTCGCAAACATTCACACAAATATACACAGGCAGAGAAGGAGACATACAGAAAGTGTCGCATTGGATTAGGACTGTAAAGCAAAGAGCCATTAAATTAATTTCTTGTCGCTAACAAATTGTGTCAATTTTCCGTATGAACTAGAAAATGTTAACAATCCTCTAATTTTCCACAAACATAAAACCTTGAATATTAAATTACCATTTGCGTATTAATCTTTCCCTCTCGATTTGAGCAATCAACAAAATGACAATTCACACAGTTTCCCATTTCTATTCCCATTCGAATGGCATTATCAAAACGAAAAATCTCTTAACTGACTTTTGAAAACATCGACTTTGAAAATTGATTCGATATGCATAAACAAACATTGACTTGATATGGTTTCCATTTTCAACCCTCACAATAAACCACTCGCTATTCACTCACTTTATAATGCATAATCTTGAACTAAATACTTGGTTATGGATTTGTGTCCATACCAAATGGTTTGCAGCGCGTGCTAATATCTCAACAATCCGACGGATTTTCCAAAAAAAAAAAAAATAAAAAAAAAAAATAAAAAGGAAAAAGACTTCATTTGAAAATGCTTGTTTGCCAATTTATGAAAATTAAAGTTTGAGGAAATCTATACTTTTTGATCTTTGGCTAATCCTTTCACCAAATGTACTCGGCAGATGAAGTGGAAAAAAAAAGATCTAAGAGCATGGTGCCGATATATTTAATTGGCATGGTGACAGAGAGCATTATCACAGCCTTATTTCAGATTGTGTACGATTATATGCACGATGTTGATAAGCATCAGATAATAGTCGTGCATTCAGTTTGAATATTTAATGCATGCTACGTGTGAACACATTTCTGGTATTAATTTGCTTGATGCTTGGGGCAAAGATTTCACAGCTCTTAAGCAAATCACTTTGAGATTGGTTGTATTACTCAAATAATAATGTTGAATGCATTCAAATATGCTGACTAGATTGTTTGATTAAAAATCAAAGAAGAATGTTATACAAAAATCATATTGATTCAGTAAATTCTTCATCGCAATTGGACTCTAAACAAAATCTATTTAAACAAAACAAATAAATCTATTTGTTTCAAGAACATTCCTCGATGTTATACACATGGAACGAAATTCAAATAGTCGATGACATGTTTGAAAATGTCATCAAAATGGATGGGTATTGAAGAAGCACATCGGATTAACAACATCGGATTCAATATTTCTGGCCATAGTTGACCAGGTATAATTTATCGGTTAAAATGCAGAAAATTATTTCGTGACAGCCACTCGGCTACTGTTTGCTTCGGTTCATGTTTACATACTGTTTCCTCTATCGATTCTCAAGAGAGAGAGAAAGAGAGAAAATCAAACGGCTTTAACTAAATTTCATAATTATGTCTTATTTTATGCTGAAGAACCAATTCATACTTTAGAATATATATCTTTGACTTATTGACAATAAACAAACATCAAAAAACGAAGACACACTCATTCTAGACCAAAAGTAAATAACATTTTTTTTTCGCTGAATCATTGGACAATATGCTATTTACTCATCCCATTCGAGAGGTTTAAAGATTCACTTTTTCAAACCAATATACGATGCCATGGCATGACTAATAAGCTGAAGTGTTTATATTTTTTTCTCCCTCTCACATACACAATCACATTTTATCTCTCTCAGGTATTATTTCGATTAGAGGAACACAGAATAAATCACTACACAAATTTGATATTTGTGTAGGTGGCCGTTTTCCGCTTTGGTCAACTTGAAATAAAGAGATAAACGGACGACAAGAGTTTGACTGCAAATGGAATGCTTCTTGTTGGTGGCCTTTCAATTAAGTAAAAATGAAACGTTTTTGAGCTGATTTCAATTTTGAGCACATGTACTCAAGCTGGGCTGGTATTCTACAAATATTTTTTGACGAATCGGAATTTTGTAACAACCTGAAAAACATAACATTTTTACAAAAGTTCTGTGACAAATACCATCTATTGGATCGAAATGGAATTATTCCGAATAAGAAATTTGAAGATTTTTCGAAAATACTAGATTTTCCAGTGAAACATGGGAATCGAAAAATATATTAAATAAAGTCAAAAGTGGCCTATGAAGAACAATGGTTATTATTGATATTTGTCACAAAACTTTTGTAAGAATGTTGTGTTTTTTAGTTTGTTACAAAAATATTCGTAGAATACCAGCCTCAGCGATACATTCTAACTAAGTTAAATTTTCAATTTAATTTTTTAACAACTCAAACCAAATGCAAAGTTACGCATTGTTATCTTACCACTCAAGATTGAAATTGAGATTTAAATATGTTCATTTTAGAATTACATTTGCAAAAAAAAAAAAAGAAAAAATCCCGTTCAAAATAAATATTCAAAGTAATTCATTAATGTGATTTGAATTCATCTGCTTTTTCGATCGTCATTTTGCCAAATGGAAAACCCACAATAGACGGATGTTTTGTTATGATTTCTTCAATTTTTTTTTTTATTAAAGTACTATTTACTTTTCGTTGTTACATCTGCTGCTGCTGCTGCTGTTTGTATCAATTTCAATTTTGATGCGAAGTCGAGATTTTCGTCATTATTTGTTATTTGTATTGTTCAACATAATTTAACAAGAATAACAACAATAGAAAAGTTTCATAAAGTATACGAATCCAACCATAATATCATCATTTAAAATGAAGGAATATTTGAAAAATGAAAGTAAATAACATTGAATCGAGTCAGTTAGAAAATCAACCCTCGAAAATGTAATATGGTGTGAGAGCAATGCGAAAAAGTACATACGCACTGACACGAAATCAACTGAGCGAGTTAATTCATTATAAAATTTATAAAATATTTATTGTCATTTGCATTCATTGTGTATACTTTTTTTTATTGTATCTGTATGAGTGCGCGTTGAAAGTATTTTTATTATTTCCAATTGAATTTCGCTCCATTAAAATTGTATGTTGAAATACAACAGATAATAATAAAAACAATGGCAAAAATTCATAAAATCATTTCATATCTGTTAATTTGCAATCGAAAGCGATGACACCGTAAATTCAATTGTTCTTTTTCTGCGATGTTTGGGCGAATAAATATAAATATAGGGAGAAAAAGAGAGGAAAAGTGAGACTGAGAGGGAGCCACATTCAAGAGGTGGTAGATGAAATCAAGTGAAAATGGTGAGAGAAAATGCGTGTGTTTTTGTCATTGAGTGGTTTTTGTTAACCCATAGCATAATTGAGATTGTTTGGAAACTTGGCATCCCCCTTCGTATTTTCTTCTGTTAAGCTGTAAATATATCTGTTATGCCACGCAACCACATTTCTTGTTTACTATACCAATGTCTTTTGCGGTTCAAGTACTAAAAGTGCTTCCCTTTTGATTATTATTTGAGATATTTTCTCGTTCAATCACTCCCTTATCTTGTCCTTCAATATGCTCATTTTAAGCTTTTCGCATTTCATTTCAACCCCAAATCTCTGTGCACTATTTTCCTATGATTGTTTATTTTTTCATTATTGTTTTCTTAGGATAAGTTTAATTAATTGACACTTAATTACATTGTTAAATATTAACTGGAGACTAAAAAATGATGACAAGCGTTAGATATGATTTATAATATTGTCGATAGCCTTTGGCGACAACTTAAATGAACGTATATGTGTAATGTAAAATATCCACGATAAAATGACAGGTTGCAATATATCTTACAAGGAAAATATTTATCTTTTCGAATTATAAATTCGGCTATTGATTGATTACGGGAAAAATCCGCTCTTCATGTTTTAATTATAATCGTTACATTGTTCGCATTGATTTATGGTTTATGCAAAATATGTGTATACATATTGCTTTAAGCTTATTTATTTATTAATCCATTGTTTGATGTCGATGATTCTTTATCAGAAATGAGGGAAAAAAAAAATAAACGATGCAATCATGTGAAATGTTCACGTGTATGCGAACGGGCTGGAAAAATTAATTTTAATATTCAATTATACAATAAAAACAATCGACGGCGGGGTTAACAGTTTATCACCACCCAATCAGAGCTCATTGAGTGCACGCACGCGTTTGAAACACACTTAAATTAAAACCATGCAATTGATGCATATCAAAAAATTGAATATGATTGCTATCGCATCGGAACCGAGAATCAAGGCAATCAGAAAGATTCCGTCAATGCTATTCCCCGAAAAATTACCTCAAAACTGAATGTAAACCATGCATTGGTTGAATGTTGTTACGTATTGTAACCACACTAAAAAAAATATGCCTGCTAGGCAAAAATGAGCGCAAACAATGTGCACGTATATTGTTTTAAAATCCTTTTGCAACTTTAATATATTTTGTAAACATACACAAAAACCATAAAATCATGTCCACAAATTGAGCCATTTTTTCCGCCGTCCTATCCCTCGCATTGTTTCTCTTGATAGCGAAGAAAAACTACAGAATGGGAAAGAGAGTTGCGGTTAGAGAGAGAGAAAGTATTCAGTAAATCAGTGCGTATCGAATCGCTTGTACACAAACTTTTGCATAAAATTGCATACAGTAACGTTGATTTTCCAACATGAAAATTCAATTATAACTTGATACGGTAACGATGCACATAGAGTTCCGCCGCGGTTTCATGTTTCACTAGGAAAAACAAAGAGAAAATCGCATGCTATTCAAATATTAGCTTCAGATGGAGGAAAAATTTCAACCCCAAAAAAAAAAAAAAAAAAAAAAAAAACGTTTCATGGCAAAGTTGCAACCGAAAGAAAACGATTTTTGGCTCAATAAAATTAAATATTAAATGTCCAATACAGTGGATTTTCCAACGGAATTCATTTCATCGATGAAATTTGATTCAGAAAACTTCTTGAAAATTGCATTTACCATGACCCAGTTCTATATGGGACTTGTGAAAATATTTTTTATTTTGAAAATGGACAGTAATAAATTGAATGCACGACTTGAATGAGAGAACGAGCGCGTTTATGCATTTACTAATGTTACCGAAGGCAATATTGATGCTTATGCAAATTACACTAGAAATCCGCTCAGCTCAGCTGCTTTGCGCTCTTATACGCAATCAACACATATTTCACATACAAATGCACATGCGATGTGTATATCTAGCAATGGGCCAGAGTTTCAACAGAACTGAAAACACCTTTCGACAACCATATATTTTTTCGAGATAATGCAAACACTCAAGGGCATCACTACATATGCAGAAACTGACAGAAAGAGAAATTTTAAGAGGGTGTTTTATATTGATTTCATCTCGAATTCATGTAATATGCTTTGGGGGAGTGATGAACTCTTCTAATACAGCACATTAAAATTCACTCAAGGGTAATGAGCAGATTTAAACGTTTTTTCTTCAAATATATTCGATCGGAAATAAACATTTTAGAGATGAGTTTTGTTGTCAAATCATATCTGAGCTATAAAATTATGATTTAATAAAAATAAAACAAAAAATATTTTGCCCAAATTTGCCTAAAGATAGACTTTTTTATTACCACAACATAAAATGCATTAAAAATAGTAATAGTTGTCATGATGCCAATTTAATTTGAAAGAGAGAACTTTACTGATTTTCTGACTGCATCACATATTGTAAAAATTATGATTCGAAATTTCATTTTGTCCAAATTTATCGAAGAAAGTAAGAATATCATCACCCAATATATATCTGTATTGCGCAAAGTTAGGCAACCGTATCGTATTATTTTCAAATCAAATGAAATAACTTGAAATTAAAGGATATTGTTCAAATGTGTTTATTTGATCCAATGATCTTCTTTTTTTTTTCTTAAATTCTTATTGGTCTTTAGAGAAAAAATCAAGAAAATTGTTAGTAGACACCGATTAAAGTTTATATCATGCTTGTATTGACCGATAAGGTTGTTCGATACGTTCTATTGAAACATGCGCTCGGAAATCCTTAGCATCTTTAGAAATTTACTTTTTATATGAATGCCGTGTGCAAACAATTGGCTTTGTGCGGATTAGTATGAGTCGGTGTTCTTTTTGAAGTTGCAAAAAGACCAACCAATGAGCGGCTTTTATTAAATACAAGAAAATTAGTTACATGGCAATTAAATGGAGGTGTTTGAGTGTACACTTGAGCTACTGTTTGCATCAATTCGACTGGAAGATAAAAGCTTCCGATGCATTCAAGCCATTCGAATTCTTTAAATAAAATAATAAAACAACCAATCGTCAAAACAATAAAACTTTCCATTGTTCAACTATCTTTCATCCATTACACTCGATTGCTTCGATAAATGAAAGTTTAATTGTTTGCAATGTAGAACATATCAACATCGTATTCAAGTGAATTGATTTCAATTTGTTATTCACTGCATAACAAAGATGTTACCGACAAAATGGTAAACAATCAATAACCACGGCCATTTCCAATGAAAACAATCTATTTATTGGAAATTTCAGTTGAATTGTGAAAACTAAAGTCGAATACAAACATTTTAATGAATTTATATTGCTATTCTGTGAAGATGTTTTGAAAATTCACATTTTATGCATCGGAAAATGGAAATTTTTGAAACTGTTAATAATGATTCATTTTCGTATTCAATTTCTTCCAAATATATTGACTAAACAACCATATTCTATTGCTTAAATGAAAAAAAAAAAATGCTTTCGAAATTATTTATGGCTTCATTAAAACAAAATTAATCGCCACGTTGCTCGACTTCAACTGAAAAACTGAACCAATTTAGCGAATTGGCTGTAATCTGCCCATTCATATTCCGCGGGTGAGCCCAATTATTTCAATTACATGATTTATAACCAATGATATTTCAAGAATCCAAAAGATATGAATTTATTTATTTATTTCGTCATTCGTATTTGAATGAAATTTTTTCATTGAACTGAATGTTGAATACTGGGGCATTCTCAATCTTTTGATACATCCTCAAGGCCCTTTGATAAAATGGAAATTATTTTATGACGATAGCAGTTGTTACCTAGTTCATGACGATAATCCTTCTCGATGAAGTGAAATCAGCTGCCAGTTTGAATTTTATCAAAAACGTGATTTCATCCAAAACATTCAATTTCAGATGGGAAACACTTAAAAGCTAATTGGTGTATTCTTTGAAGTTTTCGATGGAATAGAAAGTAAAAAGAATTCATGACGCTCGTTATTTTATCTTTTTTTTGGTGAATTTAACTTTGCCATCGAAACAATGCTGAATTTAAATACCAACCCTCTTTTTGGTGTCATAGAAACGATTGTTCAACTTAAAAAAAAGTCATAAAGCGCACACATTTTCTATCTTCGCATCTGATTTAAGTGGCAAATGTGTCAAATCATATTATCTGAATTCGATTTGACATTTATTCGCTTTTGCTGCATTTCCTTCGGGCTGTAACTCGTTCAATATGTTGACATTTTACTTTTTAATAAACTGTTTTTATTGAAATCAACTATATAAAATTGGCATATATGTTTGTAGTTTAATCCGTTTCGCCTCCACATATACTTCGTTTTAAATTGAATTCCAATTATCATGTTATTCGTTATTTTCTGCCGTTTTCTCTTTTCTATACTCTAAATTTCATCTTTGATGCGACAAAGAAGCTTGCTCTGATTTGTGGCGGCATTTTAAGTTCTTTTTTTTTTGACGAAAAATTGGTTTCTTTATTCCATAATTGTTCTATTGTTACAGCTATATAGAACGAAATGAACGACAATAGCACACATTCACCTGGAGTTTATTTTTATTTTTCTTTTTGCTCTGAAAAATGATCTGAACAAAATAAACATCACAAAAAATGGATCAGCATGAAGAAAATAACAAGCAAAAAAAGGCAAAAATAGAGAGAACTACATAGAACACTGTTGTCACATTCATGTAATCAATCCGCCCCGAATAATAAGAACACCCATTCCATAGACTCTTGTTAAATTGAAACCAATATTTTTGAAAACAAAATACCAATCCCAGCACCAGCCAAACCATTATTGCATTGTAATTGTCGTTTTGTGTATCGTGTGAGTTCCTTTTTTTCAAAGTTTGCGACACTTTCTCAAGTGAATGACATTCAAGTGAATACAAAAAAATAACACACAAATGCACAAAATTGTTTTGAAAATGGCTGTAGAAAAAAGGGCAAATTGATATCTTTAATCCTTTTATGTTGATATTTTCTTTTACTTATATTTCTATAAACGTGAGTGCGTGTGTGTACATTTGTATGAAGTGACAATTTGAAACGTATACGTATTCATTGTGTTCTGTGACATCGGAATGCTACGAGTCTAAGGACTAACAAAAATAAATACTACAACTAGAAGAATAATGGGCAACTTGTAAAATCATTAAAAAATTATTATCCTCATTTTAAGAAGATTCTGCCATGTAATAATCATATTTTCTTTGTCTATTTGTCCTTTTGTATGTATATGCATGAGTGTATGTGTGCGTATGCAACAAATATCTCTTTTACTCTCTATGTGACTGAACAATGCAAATATTAAAATATTAATTTTTCTCTGCCTGTGATTTATTTCATTAATCATTTAGTTGTTTAAGCAGTTTCAAGCATACAATTTAATTTGTAACGTCTTTTGTTTAATTTCTCGATAGGTATGGTTTAAGAATCGTCGTGCAAAATTCCGTAAAAATAAACGAGAAGAAAATGAACGACTTAGAAAATTACAAGAGGATCATTTAAATAATGGTTCGCTAAAATGCAATTTAAACGAATCTACATCATCGTACAATGGCTTGACCGCAGGTACAGTTACCAATAACAACATGACAAAATCCATTCTCGGACACACAAATCTCATGTACAGTGCATACAGTGATGCCGACGACTCTTCCTCCGATTTGGAAGTTGCATGAAATCGTTTTCACTAGAAAAATTGCTTTTAATTTGTATTTTTCTTTTCAACATTAGATTTAAGACACTATTTCTATTTGTGCATATCCTTTATCATCAATCATCACATATAAGCCATTGTGAATAAGTGGAAAAAAAATTATAGAATTTAGCGACTCAAATTCCAGTGTTAATTAATCGACTACTAATCATAAGTGTTTGAATAAGAGATGCCATTCATTTGATTCGCCGTACACAATCACACACACACACACACACACACAAACAACAAATATAAACACATATTGTACATAACATCTAAGTTTTACTGCGATTAGAAATTTAGTTTAAGACAAAATAAATAAATTAATCTAATTCATGAACCCGTTTTCAATTAATTCAGTTCCAAACATTTCCAAATTGAAATGTTTCATTTTTTTCCATATCACGAACAATACGTTTTTGCTGAAATTCAGCTCGAAACATTTATTCATATTCATTTGTATTGTGATTTAGCGTTTATTTTAACATAGTTTTAACATGTTCTTTTTGAAAAAAAAAATATCCATTTTGTGATGGATTTTTCAATAAATTGGTAAACAATCGAAAATGTTTATAATATCAAATTGTAAATCCGTTAATGCACTAAAATTTATGTAACTATTATGTATCGCTGTAGCTTATAAGTGAGATCCAATAAAAATGTATTATCGTCATCAAATCAATTTGATTCTTTTGATTTATTGCAAAAAATTACATTATTCTCCAAAAAGTTTTAATACTCTGTAAATCTTTTTACACACACATGAAAGTACATAGAACATCATCACATTTTCTGCATACATAAAGCAATATCGATCGGATTTTCCGATTTGCTAAATATGGGCTTACATTGTAATGAGTGACGATACAGTGTATATAATGTATTCGAAGAAGCCTCCACGTCTAATGACATAATATACAAACAATTAACGTTATATCGTCTGCTTTCTAGACAATTCGTGTAATTATATTTTGATTTTATTCTTGATTGACGTTCCAATATAAATAGACATTGAAGAGATATTTATATTGAAGGTGAAACATTTTATAATGATTACTAAACATTTTTCATCATAAGTGAAGAATTAAAATAGCAAGTATCGAGTTTCAATGTTTTATTTAAGATAGTGGCTTCGCGGAATCATTTTTAAAATGTAATGTTTTCCTTGCTAAATAAGAAGCAATAAAACTTGTCATTTTATAAGGAACAATGAAAATGATAGCAGACAATAAAAAAGTTTCTTCAAATTATTAAACTATTCTCAGTTTTGTATGATTTTCATTTTCTCCAATGAAATCTGAAATGCAAAATTACAAATGGTGGAATAGTGAATTTTATGAATGGAAAACCATGATTATTGTATGCTCAACATTTATATACAAATGCATATATTTCTATATAATCATATGAACTAAGCAATTGTTTATAAATCAATGAACCATACATGAAGTAGCTTTTTGTTATGCGAACTTTTCAAAACTGTATATCCATTGCAACAATATACCATATCGTATCGTAGTATTGTAAATAGTTGAACAAAGGCTGAATTAAACTCATAATGTGAAATATTTTAATCCACGCGTGATTGAATGAGTAAACATCCATGTTGGATTTGTTTTCTACATATTAAAATTATTCGAATGCTAAACGATCAAGCGATTTGTTTGGTTTGAAGCGAGTTGTTTTTATTTTAGAATGGTTTAACAGGCAATGATGAGAGGAAACATGTGAGCGATAAAAGTTTTAGCATTGCATTGCGCCAAAGACTTAACTATTTATCCATGTGGTTCATACCCTTGGTTATTTGACTATATAAATGTAGATTATCACGTTAATTTGATTTTTCTTTTCCCATTCACATTCACATTGCTGGTATATACATTGAAATGGTCGTACCAGTTACTAATACGACATTTCAATCAACGATCGATGTATGTGTATGATATTCCGAAAATCCCATGCAACAGAAGCAAATACAAACATGACAAATTATCATGGGTTTAAGGGTTTGAAAATTGAGGCAACCAATTGAAAATCACATTCGATATGATTTGTCAAAATCACGCAGATGGTTGGCAGTTTTTTTTTTTTCGATCAGCTCAGCTATATGGCAAATGAAACGAAGATTAGTTGAACAAAAATTTGTTTCACATGGAATGGATAAAATGTCGGCTGAAAATTTGATTAAGGGATGATCGAAAAGCATATGCTCGGATCATCGAAAAAAAATTAATATTCATATGCTTTCAATAGAAAAAAAAAAACGTTTTTGTCATTGTTTTAAAATGCTCAGCTACTAATATCGTTCAAATGCAGATTTTTTTTTTTTTTCAATTAAATTTTAAACTGTAAATTCTGAGTTAACAAAATGTCAAAATACTTCTTCAGCGTTTTATGAAAACTTGCAAGTAAAAAAAAAAAATTATTTGTCAAATAAAGGTGAGTGTGTTGATGGCTAAATAGCGGATAATTGATTCATGTGTGCTCATATGGGCATAGTTTAAGGAAAATTGATGTCACATACGTGTTCTGACACCTAATTTCCGGTTAGATTACATTTCATAGTAAGTAAAAAACAACAAAACAAACCAATGTATGCCAATACACTAAAGAAAAACTGGCTCAAGTTCACAACACTGCATCCGAAATAGAAATAATGTCATAATTGTTCCGGAAATATTTTCTTTTTGCATTTCAGGGGCGATCGAATACAAAAGCCAAGCTTTATGATTTTCTATGAAATATGAAATTGAAATGGATCGCAATAAATAAGACGGTATTTAAGAAGGCACGAAAAGAATCGGTTTTTTTCTCAACAGAAGAACTACATGCCTTTTTTGGCAATTTGAAATCGATGCTTTGAATTCTTTATTCTCTTTGCTTTATTTTTTTTTCACTGAACGAAACTGGCTTAAGTTGTTTATTTACTCACAATGAACCACGAAATGATCTTCAATTGACCAGTTAACAATTGTAACTATTTGCACTGTGATTGAAAACATATAGTTCGTATGTATGTTCATGCGTGCCATTTGTACAAGGCTTCAACAATGAGAATACTTTTGAACCACATCAATACACCATTCACAAGAACAACAATCTCTCTTTTCATGTTGCCTCTTTGTCTACATTGATACATATTTCTCTTTTATAATAATAGATATAATAACTATTTTTCACCAAAAAAATAAAGCGGAAAAGAATGAAAGTTCTAATCCGAAGCAAATGTAATTCGCATTATCGATATGAAGCGTGAATTTCCATTCTTTCGCAGATTTTTTGATTACATGGATTTATTCACTACCAGATCATCGTTAATACATTCACATCAATCATAATTTTTTTATTAGTTTTCTAGATTAAATTCCAACATTGAATCGAAAGAAATACTTTAATCGGAAAATGTGACAAATTTTTATCATGGATTTTCTATTTAACGAAGAAATAGAATTTAATCTTATGATAGAATACGAACGATAACATTCAGATAGAAAAAAATAATATTTATTTATAATAAATTTAAATGAAACATTCAAATATAAAAAATAATTTTTCCTATTTGAAATTAAATTTATTAAATTAAATTTTAAGTTTCTTTTTCAAATTTAATCAAGAAGTCAAGAAGAAAATAAATTTGATCATTTTTTTTTCTTGTAAAATAGTGGAAAAACAGAAAAATGAAAACTGCCAGCAAAAGTGAACGTTTCACTGCATTCAGTTTTAGACATTTTTTAGTTTATTTGACAGTTTTTATGGCAACACTAAAATAAACGTTTGTTAATGTCAATGTTGACAACGAGTGTTACTGTCAATATTCAGAAAATTCGTAAAGAGTAAACAAATTTCTCTCGTGTTTTAAAATAAATTTGTACAGGTTTTAATTTAAGGATAGTGTCCAAAAATTGTTTTGGACATTTTAAAATTATATATTTCGATTGAATTTACCTTACGGAGCCAATTTTTGTTTAATAATATTAGTTTTTGGTAACTGAATACTTCTTATCAATTACAAAAATGTAAGTATTTGTGTGTTGTTTTTTCTTATTATAAGTTGATGAAATTACACTAGAAAACTGATGAGAGAATAAAATCTAAATTAAGATTTGGAATAATACAATTTATTTATTACAACCAAATGTTCATAACTACTTAATGAATCATATGAGTTCCAAAAACCTTAAATACAATGTAAATTTATCATTTTTTCTTTTAAAAATAACTAATACATAACATAACTAGATTGTGAAATGTGTTTAATGCATCGATAAAGTTGTTTCAAGGAAGTGCAACAAAAATAGCCTTCAATATTATACTAAATTGTAGAAGGATACCGGCATGAAGTATATAAGCCGTACGGCATAAGCAGTTTATGAATGGTTCATTTGAATTTTAAAGAAGACATTTAGCGTAACAACATGTTTTTTCCTCTTCTTTGATCAACTTACATACGAAGGGAAATAGAAAAAAGAAGCAACAAATAACAGCGTATCAGATGGACGATCGGTTCGGCAGTGAAACAAGATTTGCAAGTGCATTGTGTGCCAATTCGTGTACAAACGATGTATACACATGTTTGACTTTTTATTTAATGTTTATCTGTTTTTGGCGTGCTTATAATGAAACTGAGTCGAGCATAAAATGTATAGATTGCAATTCACAGTAAACATGCCAAATAAATGCCCCACGCAAATGTGCATTGTTGCACTGTATGGATTGTTTATTGGGCCGAAATGTATGCCACACAAATGCGATTGAGTTTTGCTATCCATCCGTGTGATCAGTATCGCATATATAAATGTGTATGTGAAATGTATAGGGCTCGGGTATCATTTTGCATGGGCCACAATCACCAATGTAACGATGATATTATTATTGCAGTGACTGTAGCAAGCACGACAATTGATTCACATCATAAAAAGTGTTTGAGATGGGAAACATCAGTTTGTAATTTTCACTTAACGTCTTAGTCCTTCTCATGAACTTGCCACAGGCAGTTGCTTTTAGAGCGATTCAATTTGTCAACATAATTTTGAATTGTGGACTATTTAATGGATAATAAAATCAGTTGCACAAAGTGACATACTATGGTGGGTTAATGATTTAAAAAAAAAAACACCGAATTCAACGAGAAAGACTCGAATTTCGATCATTTCTTACGTATTTGGCGACAGTGTATCAAGGAATAAGAAACCCCTTTGGACGAATTATCTTTTTTTAATGAACTTGTTTCTCGGAATATTTATTTTCTTCTCAATATTTTGAATTTTCAAAAAGAACATAAAAAAACCGAAGTATATAGACTTATTTTAAACATTAACCGATTCGAGTCAACGTAACCTTCCGTTATTTTTTTTATACTTTACAACATTTTCATAGTTTTTTTTTTGTCGACCGTGAATCGCATCTCAACGAAAAAGTTATTATTAATAATAACACTAATAAATTTACAGTGCAAAATATTCTATCAAGTGTTTATTCGCAGCTGCTGTTACACGCGATTGTTGAAATTATTCCAATTTTCAGTCATATTCGTGTGAATATTCGCGTAAAGTTATTGTAATTTAAGCAATTAAATGCGGCCGAGGATTTGCATAATTGACTTTGATTCTTCATTTACGGTAATATCAATTTGGCTCGTGCTCCGTAGCTCGCTTGAATTACTCAATAAACGTAAAGAGCAGAGTTTAATTAAATTCAAAAAGAGAAGAGAAAAAAATTCTAAAACAAATTGAAATCTTCTCCAATTAACGTCGTTAGTGTTTTATTTATGCAATAATTGGAACTCACTTAATCGCATTTCAACGAGCAAAAATTAATTAACAACAATGATTTTCAATTCGAGCACTCCTCAAGAATGTTTTGGCACACTGTTTGAAAATTGGTTTGAAATTAGTCGCATCGAATACTTTTTATTTGGCTTTTTTCGTGGTGACGTCTATAAATAAATAAAATCATTGTGCGTTGAAAGTATCGATTGTTTCTCTCTGCACTTTTGTCACTTATATTTCAACACACTCGATGTATGTGAGCGCATAAGTGAAGACGTTAACTAGTGCAAGTTCATCAACATAATTTATTTTATGATTGATGTTTATAATGCTCATGCAATGTGAAATTGATTGACGAAATACCCATTTCGGTGGTCAATTTAAAAATAGTCACAGATTGCTTATTCAACAATTGCTGTGTAATATCAACAAACGATTTTTTCTAATATATTATTTTATATTGAGACTCTTTCAATTTCTCAACTTGAGAGAGAGAGAGAGAGGGGGGGGGGGGGAAGAGAGAGAATAAATATTCGCGATTTCGACTGAGTCTTTCTTGCTGAATTTTCTTTTGTGTTTGAATCAAGTAAACGTATGCAAGACATTTCCTGCAAAAGCACAATTTTCGATTACGATTTGTAATTAAAACAGGACGTATAACGACAAAACAATAAAGCGTAGAGGTGCTCATTGAAAACCCACGTTACCACGTGAATGTGTCAAATAGTTTTAGACGATGCAATTATGTCAGATAAACCCACGGAAAAAGGTACAATTCTGATGAGTTTTTATTTTTTTGCTGTTTCAATTTCCTTTTAGGAAAGAACCGTAATTATAGACTTTTTTAGATTTTACAACGAAATCAACCAAGCTTAAAATTCCTGATGAATCGCATAAAAATAACAATAAAACATCAAAAAACTTGGTGACATCAATAGCAAAACGTCGTTGGAAAATTTTAGCAAAGGCACTTTGTAATCATCCCAACACATCATCATTCGATGAATTAGAAACGGAAAATTTTTCATCAACCACAAATCAAACAAATCCGACAACATCAGATGATTATTTGGCATCTGTACGACGATTCACATGTTTTAGTTTATTCCAGCGAAATTCTATCATTATGCAAACAGACGAAAATTGGTTTGTTTATCGAACAAATGTCGATGATCAGGAATATTCGCTTGTTGTTCATGAATTATGCCAAAAATTTACACCCGAAAATCTCATCGGATTCAATAATACCGGAAATGTGTGTATTTGGCCATCCGAAGAAGTGCTCGCATACCATATTTTACATCATTTGCCCGCATTCCATCAGCTACGGGTGCTAGAGCTAGGCGGTGGAATGACATGTTTGGCAGGTTTATTTATAGCCAAATATTCACAAGCCAATTATGTTCATTTAACAGATGGAAATGATCTATCCATTCAGAATGTAAATGAAATTCTATCACGAAATGTAATCAATTTATGTGCAAAAGCAATGTGTTCAGTGTTAAAATGGGAGAATATTGATAATGTTCAAGATGATGCTCAATATGATTGCATCATTTCAGCTGATTGTTTATTTTTTGATTCAGCTCGTCTATCATTTATAAATGCACTTTGGTTATTTATGAAACCAACAGGTTTTGGTCTAATTATGGCACCATGTCGCGGTAACACACTTGATATATTTCTACAACAAGCTACACAAAAAGGATTCAGTTGCCAATTACGAAAATGTTATAATCGAACCATTTGGACAAAACATTTGGAATTACTGGACACGACCGTTTACGATGAAAATATTCACTATCCAATTTTAATTGAAATTACAAAAATATCTAAACAGCATCGTGCTCCCATCATTCCTTTTACATAAATTTAAAAGCAAAAAAAAAAAAAAAATAATAATTCCTCTTAATTCCTGAATTTGACAGTTGTTTTTAGCATTCCTATTAACGGTAGTTCAAATTAAACACAATTTTAGATGTTGTTTTAAATGTATTTTAAGATGTGAAATAAAATGTTATGAATTATCGTGACATTTTTGATTCTTTATTTCTCTTTTTACGCTTCTAAAAACAAATGAATAGCATTTAATATTTATTTGTTTTTGATTCACAGGGCCGATTACTGGAAATCAAATGATCGTAAATATTGCGATTATTGTAATTGTTGGATAGCTGACAATAAAGCTGTGAGTAATTCAAGCAAATTATTTTTAATGCCAAAGCCATTTAACCCAAATTTGCCCTTTTTGTTTCTAGAGCATATCATTTCACGAGGGTGGAAAAAAGCACAAGGCAAATGTTGCAAAAAAACTTCATGAAATTGGCAAGAAAAGCCAAAAAGAAGAAAAGGAACGGCTAAAAGTTGATATTCAAATGCGTCAAATGGAAGAAGCCGCTTTAAAAGCCTACGCACAAGATATTAGTCGAGCTGGTGACATTACAACTCAAGAATTGAACGCGGCAGTTGCAGCCGCGGCCGCCAGTTATGAAGATGAAGCTGCAACAGCAACAAATCGATTGGCGCCCGGTCCATCTGCTATACCAACTCGAGCTATCGATCCAATGTTGCCGCCAATCGATGTTCTTGAAGATGAAGAAAGAGCAAAAAGAGCTAAAATGAAACGCAAAGCAAATGGTACACTCGGCAGCGAAGCAAAAGACCAATCAATGTGGGTAGAAGCCAAAACCGACGAAGGATACACTTATTATTGGAATGTTAAAAATGGAGGTAGGCTTAAAATCGATATCAATTGACCATAATTATTGCTTATTGTCAACTCATAATTTTGTTTCTGTTTTTTGTAAAATTAGAAAGTGTTTGGGAGGCGCCCAAAGAGGGTTACATGACCATTGAAGAGTACAATCGATTAAATCTTGTGTATGATGCAAAAGCTGAACAACAATTACATGCAGAATCAAAGTATATGCGAGAAAATGCAGACGAAATTGCTTCAAAATATCGCCGAGAACAATTGAAAGCTATACGCGCTACAGATATTCAACAGGAAATCAAACAAAAAGAAGTGGAACGAGAAGATTATGTACCATGCACAGAATTCGAAGAAGTTGAAACGGCAGCTCCAGCGCTTGGCAAATGGCAAACAGTTGTTAAAAAGTATGTAATTTAGTGTTATGATTGGAAGATTCTATGAGATAAATGCAGAAAAATGCAATGAATTAATTGTTTATTTCCACAGGGAAGTAAGGCAGATAGACTTACAGTTACCAAGTTCGACAAATAGGGACTTTGAATATGTGCCGCCCATCACAACGGAATATGAGCCACCATCAAAAGTTTTCAAGGAGAAAACCGTAAAAAGTTTAGACGACGACTGTAACGTTTCGAATACGTTTAAAAAACGAAGATTTGGTAAACAAAGGAACGCAAGACAACGTTTGAATGATGATGATTAAAACATACAATTTAATAATTTTATAAGAAGAATGATTATTTGAAAATGAAAAACCATGAAAATGGAATAAAAAAAAAAAAAATAAAACTAATTTCATTGTGTGCTACCTTTGAAGAAAAGAAACAGATGTATAGAATCTATTCAGTTTTATGGTAAAGCGATTCCGATCAAATCAAATTTAGCGATATTATGTGCCGTCATTCAATCGGTAATACCCAAAAGAAAAAAGTCTGTAAATTGTTTATATTCGCTCTGTATTCATTATTGCATACAACAACATATTCTTGTCGTATTTCTTTTTCGCTGTATTTTCGTTTATGTTTGTGTACGTACGATGCTGTCATACATTTCATCTCCTCCAAACCAAAGTAGTACGTAGCTATCGCTATCGATACCGCATTAAAACATAATGAAAGAATGGTTTTATTTCGTCCAGTGCATGAATCGTTCGTGTTTGTGCACATTTTCATAAAATGTAGTAGAAAGAAATGCGCAAATTAAACATAGTTGTCATTGTATTTGTGCTGATGTCATTTTATTTGGATATAGCACGCGTGAGCCAACAGTACATTTATTAGTTTCATTCTGTCAAAGTTACAACTGAATTGTTTGAAAAAGGAAACTAAAACTAAAGAAAATTTTTGCAGTCAAAGTAAATTCAAAATAATCCACCAAAAAATGGTGTCTGATGAAAAATCAGTACCACAGCAAAGTCTAGAGACATTATGCGAAGATTGTGTTTTTGAAATACTGAATAAATTGCCAACGGAGTGTTTGTATAAAGTGGCCGAAACATGTAGCCGACTCTTCGATTTGGCATCAATTCAATATCGACGTAAACATCCCGACAAATTCGTGTGCATATCAATGAACGATGATAAAATCGATTTAATTCCCAACGATTATGATGTCAAAGTGTTTGGGCCAAAGTTTCTTAACATAATTATCCGTGGCGAAGGTCGTAATTACCGATGGAACAACGAGCTATTCCAATTTATCTATCAAAATTGCAGTCCAAGTCTACAGACAGTTCGATTTGAAGAAGCCATGCTACAAGAACAACACTTAATAATGATGAAGAATATGTTTCATCGCATTGAAACACTTGTTCTCCACAAATGTGGAATGACTGACGATTTCTATGATTGTTTATTGAGCCATTGTAATAATCTCAAGCAACTCATCATATCCGATTCATACACAATGATTGAGCCATCTCATACAAAATGGATGCAAAAGAAATATCCATCGTTGAAATGCGTTCAGATTTGTTCAATTACGATGTTGCCGTTTCAACGTGAGCAATGGGAAATATTTTTTCGAACAAATCCACAAATTCGCAGTTTTTCATGTGATCATTGGTATTCAACAAATTCGTCGGATCGTCCAATCAAAGTCATCTCAAGAAATGCAAAGAATCTCATTCGACTGTATATTTCGCTACGCGGAATTGGTCATTTGAATGGAACTTACTACGATTTAAATGAAATATGCAACAATAAGCGATTCAAATGTTTGGAAATACAATTTACTGGCAACGTCGGAAAACAGTACATGTCACGCCATGTAAAAATACTTGCTAAAATGCATGTTTTGTATACAATTCATTTAAACGACATGATTCTAACAAAGGAAATTATTCCAGGTAACAATATATTTAGTTATTTCATATGAAGACATATTGAACAATTTCTTTCGTTTCACCAAATTTAAATTTAAATTTTTCAAATAATGAATTCATACAAAGCGACTTTCACTTACTTAGGGTAAAATTAATCAAGAGATCAACAATCAATATGGAATAAAATTAGGTGATGTCATTATATACAATTATCCAAATTAGAATTTAGGATCTTTATTCACAAATACTAATCAGCATTAAAAGTTTTGATACATCACGGCAATATTTAAAATAAAAATTTTTACATTTCAACCAACATACTATTGGCAAGTTTCAAAAAAGGAATATACTAGCTAAGTGATATTAACATTATCATACGGTTTGAGAATAAATGTCCATTATAGCAAATGGCCGGTTTAAACAATTTTATCACAATCTGCTTAGTGTGTTGTAAATAGCGTTATTCGACTTCAAACATATTCGTTATAAACTACACACAATATTAACTAACTTCTAATATATTAATTGCTTTCCGGTTTTCATCGTTTGAACCGAGTACATAACAAAGTCGTCAGAAAGAGCTTCAAAGTTGTAACATGTAATTACCAATGTAAGTGCATATTGTTTCAATAATTATCGTATATACGATTCGTTTTATTATTCCAAATATCTTTGCAAAGAAATTTTGTCCATGATACATGTATACCTATGGATTTTTATCCCAAAAAGATTTGGATGAATGTGAAACATGAAACTAAGCAACCTTTCTACTATTAATTTCTAATGGATTGACAATAATTGCTCAATTTTCACACAATAACGTTTTCAACCAAACAGCCGCAATAACAATGTTTGCTAAATTGAATGTTCGCTTTTGCTGTTTCTAATGATGAGAAAGAACATCGAAAGCAAACATTCAATTTCGCAGACATTTTGAGTTATAGAAATAAAATACGAAAAATATTTTAACTGGTCAATTCAATGGGCCTAGAAAAATAGATTCGTTTTTTTTCCAATAACAGAATACTAACGTTAAGTTGGAATATTACCAGAAAATGTAGATTCAAACCATTTATTTGAACTATTTTTTCTAAACAACAAAGATAGTAACGTGGAAACATGCATTAAACAAATTCAGCTATTAGAGTTGTTCACGTACACGAACAGATCGTGTTCGTTCGTGAAGCCACGAACACGAACAAAAATTATTTTCTTTACAAAGTTCGCGATCGTTCGTGAACTGTTCGTGCACAACTCTATCAGTTATCTTATATACATCAAACAATTTAGTCATATTTTATTGACTCCACAGTGATCAACTATGCATAGTTTTACACATAAATCATTCAACTGAGAAGAAGTGAATTACGTCCAAAGAAAAATGCATAACGACCACCCTAAGTGAGGAAATTTTGATGTCTTCCTTTTGATTACTACATGATGTAGTTACAATTTAAATAAAACTCTGCCATGTAATTATCAATTGCAGTCTATCACAAGACACTTCCATATGAAAATATGTTGTCAAAAATGGCTACCAAAAGTAATAAAATTGATGAATTGACTTCCAATAGCAATATTTTGATATTGCGATAAGAATTATATTTTGTTATGTATTACAAACAATTGTGAAATTGAGTGTGTTCATGTTCATCATTAAGTTTATTATTTGTAATTACCATTTTAGGCGTTTGTGTAGTTTTAAGCTTTCTAGTTTTTGTAACGCTGTAAAAACCACCGAAACAACCTGCTATGGCTATAGAATTATGATGCTATTGAAAAATCCATTCAAATGAAGATAAGGCATAAATTTGTTTAAAAAAATATATTTTACATTTTTATGATTAGATTATTTCAATACACTAGCGTATTAGATTGGATCTATTAATATATTGTCAATTTCATTATCTATCATGTGGAATTCAATATTAAATTACACTTAAGAATAAATTTGCTTTGAAACAATTGAATTTATTTATTATTTATAAATTTGAAAATGTATCGTTGACTTTTGGATTTTTTTTTAATGAAATGATTTCCAAAAAGAAGGGAATTGGCTACCAGACAAAGGATGAATGGCCTCCACAAAAAGGACGAAGGGTTCCCAAAAAAAATTTGGAATTGGCTTCCAAAAATGAACTCTAGTGAGGGGACTTTAAAGACGTCAATTGCAAAAAAAATTATTTATCACCAGCAAAAAATCTAGAGCACCTGAAAAAAATTACAATTCACACAAAAATTCATATGTTTTTTTAGAGACCGTTTCCCTCTTTTTTTGGAAGCCATTTCATTAAAAAAAATGCCAAAAACATTTAACCCATTTGAAAAATTGTGCAAAAAATTCTTTATTATAGTCATTCTTAAGGTCTAATTTTAATTTCCCCACAGCTGTTGCTGCGCTGAAAACATTGAAGCAGTTGAATTTTGATCAATCATCATTTGTTACCGAATTTGCTGAGGTCATTTCGAAATCTTTACCAAATTTGGAAGCAATTTACAGCAACATCTCGAATGATTTTACACCATTCATCAGGAACTCACCAAAACTCTCAAAAATCGTTTTGGCCAATACAGAATTTGAACAGCTCAACTTGGTATGGGGACCACTTTGGCTGAATGATGAACGAACAAAATTATCAAATCCTTGTCGACTCACAATTTACGTAAAAAGTATCACAACAAAGAATTCAGTCATTGAAAGCGGAATCATAATCATTCGATCCGTGTCACAAGATAAAACACTTTTAACGAATGTCAAAAATACATTTGTCAATTTTTAAATGATATATTTTTGCACTAAACATCTTTGTAAGATATAACGCTGGATTATTAATGAAAGATGACAATGAGAAATTAAAAAAAAAAAATTATATTTCCTCAAATTATTCGAAATAAAGCAAAATTTTCTTATTTCTGAATGAATTTTTATTTACAATTGCAGACATGTCTTTGGATGGGTTTGAATACGATTAAAATAAAATATTTACAAATATTAGAAAAAAATTATAAATGAAAAAACTTTCTTTCGTGTAGCCATCGAGTTTATTTCCAACAATAATTTTTATAAATCGTTCAAAGATCTGATATTGTTTTCTTTCCAGTAATTTTTTTAGGGAAAAACTGGAAATAGGAAAACTAAATTAAAGTCTTGAATCATTTCAAAAAAAAATCATTTATGATATATAGTTTCAAATTTAATAAATGATTTTTTTTTTCAAATTTACATTATTTTACGTTAAATGACTGCAACGAAATTAATGAAGGATATATAAACTGTGAAAAAATGAATGCAATTCGTCATAGCATAGTAATGATAATTAAAACAAAACACTGATTTCCAACGAGTATTATTATTTTAAATCTAAATTTTGCTAAGACAATATTGAGAAAACATATGCAATTTTCAACTAAAAAAATACAAAAAACGGTTTCTTGATGAATAGAAGAATTTTTGGCCGACAAATGTCCAGTTTAACTTTCTTAATGAAATCAAAGTTGTAAAAATATAACAAAAAAGCATGAAAAAAGTAAACTGAATTGAAAACTCCTTCCAGATATTGCAAAAAAATGTGGAACGCTTCATGCTTTTGCGTGTCATCCTTGCGCAGGGGCCATGCTAATCTTCTCTGTATCGTTCCAATTTTAGTATATGTTCTCCACAAGGGAGAACGAATATAGACTCTTTCAGTTTGTATATATACTTATATTCGGAAATTCAAAATTTAGTGAATTATATGCCTGGCCAAAATGAAAACAGTTAAGACGCAAACGATACCATATGATATAGCATTCCCGTGTGTGTCTTTGATTCGATTTTGTGTAAGCTGTCCTTTGGTTTATGTACTCCGAAAGAAAAGCATCCAACTACTTGGATTCAATTGAAAGTTAAATATTTCCTCTTTTTTCTTACAAATTTTGTGTAATAAATAAAAATTTTTTTATGCCAATATTCATTTTAACAAAACAGATTGTTTCAACCGGTGAACAGAAAAAAAAAAGTTTCAACCGGTGGGTTCGGCCGCAGTTTTTGTTTTTTGTGCATTTGATGTTTTTTTTTTATATAATATTGATATTTCTTCATTAGGCTAAGGGTGAAAAACATGGAATAAGAACGGTATTCCGAGATGAAATATGGAAAATAAAGAGAAATACAATATTTGGTGTTTGATAAAGTCGCCCAAATTGTAATAATACCAAAAACAAAACAAAAATAGCTATAAAGTAAACATAGAATTTTCAAATAAGAAATTATTCATTTTGATACAATTTAATGTGACAATTTTCAAAATTTTCAATCATTTATGTGCTGTAAAAAGTAAAAACGATATAATCAGACATTTGTGATAATATAAAATGAACGTTATTCAACTAAAAATTGTTTAATCATGAATGAACTGAAAAAAGTCTTCACAGAAGAAAGGGAGATTTAAAAAACATAAATTCAAATTCGATCGAAAAAAACATTATTTACATTGGCAGCGCATTCAATAAAACGATTTCATTTTGGTTTTTCCACAGAATCAGAAGAAAATAATCATAAGGTATTCTAAATCCGTTTATAATAATTGTGAATATTTTTTTTCCAATTTGAATTCAACTAGATTTTCAGGTTACTCTTCCATTATATGAAACAATTATGTCACAAGGAGCGCACGAGAGTCACCATAATCTGGAATGAATCGATCATACGATAAAAATTTAAATTAAATGAAGTTAAGCATTTTTGCAAGATCTATTCACAATCATTCACACTGCGGTGCGCGTCTCTACAGCGATTGTTTGTGTCTTTGCTGTGTTTTGGTTATTGTACCAAATAGAAAAAGCACACAATATGACATTCAGTTGAAAAAAAAAAAAATATGTTATTTTTTTTCTCGTAATTTCGGTGAAATAAACGAAATTCTTTTTACACCATAAATAATTTCATTAAATGAAAATGTGAAAAAAAAATCTGGACCATTTAAAACCATATGCTGTCGTCAATGCATCTAAAATTGTCAAATAGTTAGAGAGAACAGAATATTGAAATGTGAACAAACAAGTCTGAAACAAACTCAGTGTGTGTTTGACACTTTCAGAATACATTGACAATAGCAAATTTGCCTAGTACATTTTTTTTATTTTTTGACTTGAAAATTTTTTTTCACAATTTGTTCTGTTAAAATGAATATTGGCATAAAAAGAATTTTATTTATTACACAAAATTTGTAAAAAAAAAAGAGAAAATATTTTACTTTCAATTGAATCCAAGTTGCATGCTTTTCCTTCCGAGTACATAAACCAAAGCACAGCTTAGATACAAACAATCGAATCAAAGACACACACGGCAATGTTATATCATATGGTATCGTTTGCGTCTTAACTATTTTCATTTTGGCCAGGCATATAATTCACTAAATTTTGAATTTCCGAATATAAGTATATATACAAACTGAAAGAGTCTATATTCGTTCTCCCTTGTGGAGAACATATACTAAAATTGGAACGATACAGAGAAGATTAGCATGGCCCCTGCGCAAGGATGACACGCAAAAGCATGAAGCGTTCCACATTTTTTTGCAATATACTGGAAGGAGTTTTCAATTCAGTTTACTTTTTTCATGATTTTTTGATATATTTTTACAACTTTGATTTCATTAAGAAAGTTAAACTGGACATTTGTCGGGCCAAAAATTCTTCTATTCATCAAGCAACCGCTTTTTGTATTTTTTTAGTTGAAAATTGCATATGTTTTCTCAATATTGTCTTAGCAAAATTTAGATTTAAAATAATAATACTTGTTGGAAATCAGTGTTTTGTTTTAATTATCATTACTATGCTATGACGAATTATTTTTGATCTTTTTTCCGCAACTGAAGAATAACTAAAATTGATCATTTTATTTTGTCCTCATTTTTATTGCATTCAGAAAATATTAATTACATTGGAGAAATAAGAAGCATATGTTCAACAAAGGTGGATTTTTTCTAAGTTATATTAATCTGGATTTGTACAAACGAAAATTCGATCCTTCTCTTTCTCTTCGTTTTCTTCTTATTTCACTCTCTCATAGAGAAATTTGCATTTGAAAAGCATAATATCGCAATAAAATTAATAAATATCGCAATTTTGAAAGTATTTTCAATTAGAAAATAATTTCAAACAATATTCAATATTCTAAAAAAAACTCATATGAATGATTCAATTGGTACAAAGTTGGTCTCATAATGAAGCAAATATAAATTACGTTTAAAATCGTATCATTTAAAAACGGTTATGTTCGCATCGATACCGGACATCATAAACAATTTTTTTATTAAATTCAGTGCATTTATTTTGCCGTTTTTTGCGTTTTTGATAATAAAAAATAGTAAAAAAACACACAATTTCATTGAATCATGTAGAATATTTTTTTTGCTTAGCGAATTTGATTTACATTTCAGCCAATGCAACAATTATATCAAGGCTAGTAAACACACTCAATATCTTTTGTCATTTTGACAGATGAATTGCCGGCAAAAACCTCAACTTCACTGAGAACGCATATTTCGGCAAGTTGTCAACAAATGTTTTAAGCATAAATATACATAGAGTGCAACAGAGCTGTGATAACGAAACAAAAATATGGTAATAATAATAAAATAATTGAAAATAAACTCATTGTTAAAAATTATTACAAACATTTTTTTTAACATGATAAAATGAACAAAAAATTTTTCATATTTTCAGTTGTTCTATTCGTTCTTCAAGTCATTAGTGGGAAAAGATGTAGTCGTTGAGCTGAAAAATGATTTAAGGTACATTTGATTTGCATTCGTCTGAATTAATCAGTCGTAAACAATGATTATTGAATTCAATCGAAATATTCAAATAAATTGTTTGTCACTTTACAGCATATGTGGCACATTGCACTCGGTGGATCAATATCTCAACATTAAATTGACAGATATCAATGTAAACGATACGGAAAAATATCCACACATGTTGTATGTATTAACAAATCATTGTTATTTTCCAAATTTTTTGTTAACAAAATCATTCAATTTAGATAAATCAGTAGTTATTTCGATGTATTAATTAAATTTTTCGTATTAAATTCAGATCGGTGAAAAATTGCTTTATCCGTGGTTCAGTTGTACGTTACGTTCAGTTACCGGGCGAAGAAGTTGATACGCAATTGTTGCAAGATGCAGCTCGTAAAGAAGCCGTCACCAGTACACGATAAACATCAAAACATTGGTTCATTTTAAATTGGAAAACGATGTAATAAATGTAAGAAAATGTCATCCTAATAAATGTAAATTCACAGTGGAAGAAATGTGCGTTTTTATGTATTTTTTTCAGATTTTACTGCTTAAAATGAACAGCTATATTGCAAATGATGTTTTGAGCTGACGATGATGTTGGAAATGTATTTGGCTCAATTTTTCTTTTCAGAATAGGTAGTGAGCGAGAGTGAATTGATATAATGTGACTAATTTCGAATCCAAATTTTTTTGTCTGTAAGAAGCTTAATTAAATGTATATTTATCAAGCCACGATTGTTATTCTTACAAAAATCTAGTGAAACAAAATCCTTTCTCTGTCAAAAAAATTTTAATGACGGGATATAAAATGTTATTGATCATATCATTCATATTCTTATGAATACTTTTTGAATTGTTAACTGGATGCTCGTATGCTGATATTTTGACAGTGCGCTGCGAAAGAAATGAATAATAAAACGTTTTATTTCGGAATTTATAATATGTTATACACAGCATTTCAGGTACAGACCATTTTCAAGCTATTTTTTTTAGAAAATGGAAGATTCGCATCAATTAGTATGAATTATGTTAAACATTCTCTGACTTATAGACTGCGTCACACAATTTGTTTTTCGTTAATTCTGAGAAAAACGTACAGTGCAAGGAAAAAGATATGACTACTTATTTTCTTATAAGCATTGAATACAAAACATTTCTGATAAAATATCGTTTAATTTAATTTTATATATGAACAGCTCATAGGAAAAGTGCTAAATATATACATTTTGTGTAAGATAAAGAACATTTTCCCACGGAAATCTTCTACATCATATTTTCTAGTAGATCAACACGAATCACAATCGAAGAAATAGTGGAAAACATTTGAAGGGCTGAGAGTGAAAGTGATCAACAAAAAGTTGAGAGTAAAAGTGTCCACACTCCATACAATCTATATGGGGATTGAATGCCGTTTTGTATGGAGTTTGAAATTCTGTCGTTCTTGGACGAACAAGAAATACAAACCGCCATCCCGATTATTATTCTCAATTAGTTTTTTCAATTTTACTTTTTATTTACTACAAAAAAAAAATGAAAAATGATTCCAAATATTTTCATAAATAAATAAATAAATAAATTCAAGAATTTCAAAAAACAATTCAACAATATTTTATGTGAATCTGACAATCTCAATAGCTGAGGTGCTCTGATAGGTGTCGCTATTTTCAAAATCACGGATATCTTCTACGTGATCGCATGTTACATTTCTATTGCGGTGTGTGCACAGCTTTTCAGCACTCAATGAATAAATACAGAAAATGTCCAAGGTCATTTTGGAAAGTATTCGATATTTTAGAAGGTTCTAAATTTCTGAATTGAAAATACAATGGTTTGAAAAGAAAATTTATCTTTAATTCAAAGGCTTTAAATGTTACAATCTGTACCGCATTCATTTAATGAAATATTTCTTGATTGTCATATTTCTTTTACTCTACTGTATCATAAACACCAATTATTTATTATTATTATGAGCTCCAGATAAAATAAAATGAATTCAGTCATATCGCGCACAAAATTATAATATATCGGAGTAATGGAATTTGTAAAGAGACAAGTACTGGTATCAGTTTTAATTTTAATTTAGTTTGAAATTGCGTGCACATGTTGTGAATTCTTACAATAAATTAAAATGAAGCTTAATTTATACTTCACCATTTTAACATTTCTTCTATTTCTTCAGGTTTGCTCTATTTATCTGGGAAAATATCTTTTAATTTAGTTTTTTATTTTTTCTAGTTGATCAGTGGTTCGAGACGAATCGCATTCCAAGAAATAGTGAAAAAATTCTATGACTCTACGAAGAAAAGCAAAATCACCATGGAATCACAGTTAAATTTTATGTTGAAAATTGATGACAATATCGATGATACTAAAAAGAAGGTCAATGGGCATTTAAACGAGTTTATGGCCAAATCTAGAATACACCAAGTATTGGATAAATTGCCAACAAACATGAAAATTGAAGAAAAAATCAACGCTATTAATTTGGGACAAGAAAAAATTAATGATATTAATGAACATATGTACAGATTAATAATGTCTGGAGTAATAAACCAATTGAAGGGATTATTTGTTGACTCATATAATAACTGGAAGCGAAACATAATTAGCAAAAAGGAAGTGCAACGTGTTGAAAATGGTTTGACATCTATAACAAAGAAATATAATGAATTGAATCAAAAATTCAACACTTATATAAAAGTAGTAAATGAACTCAGAGAAAAAACTACAAATAACATGCTTGTAGCAAATTCGTTATTCGATAATCTCATACAGAAAAATGCTAAGATATCTGCAGAAGAATACAATGAAAATTTTAAACCAATTTTAGATAAAATTGCTGCAGAACAATCTGAGTTTATTGAAAACCTTTCGAATGCAAGAAATACCCTAATGGAATACAATGGTCAACGTGTAATTTGGGCTGAGTTTATTATTGGAATGAGAGAAACAATTACATCAGAGCCAAAATTAGTGGAAACAAATAATCCAATTGTATATGTTACAAATTTTACTAAGAACGCCGTTGGGTATTTTAAGAAAAAAGATAATGCAGGATCGGCACAAAAATCGAAATAATAAATTTTTTTTTTCAATACATATATACAGAATATATTCAATCATAAGTAAATAAATTATATTTTTGTATATATAAGAAAAAAGTTCATATTGTGGTTTTTAATATTACCGAGTTTTTCCACAAATAATCATACATTTTCGCTCATTTAAACTGAACAACAAACATTATAATCGATTTTTGATTCATGAAATTTTTAATTTAAAAAATTATGCAACTGTTATAGAGTCATTAGACTGAATCTCAAAACCATTACTGTATCTTATGCTTTGTAGCAAATCAATCAAATCTTTCAATATTAATTATATATAATTCAGCAAATTCCTTTTTGGCTATTCACTGAAAATATGTACATTTAAATGGTCAGACACTATGCTTCAATCCTTTTTTTACGTACAATATATATTGAAACATTTGTAATATCTTAGTATTTTTCAGATCAAACAAAATTGATTGTTCGTTCAGAAATATGAAAAACATATCATGTGGAAATGTAAAGTGCGTTTTGCGATTATGAACAGAATTGCATATTTTCGCCAACCGCAAAAAAACACATATTTACAATTTAATCCCAAAGAAGTGAAATAATTCTAAATTACACGAATTCTACATATCTCCAACAGTGGATTCCATGTTTGGAAGAAAAAAGTCAAAAAAGTCATAAAAGCAAGACTTATTTTCATTGACATCACAGAAATTAAAAATCAAAATAAATATATCTGTAGAAATTATTCGATTCCACGTCAGATATATGATAGTCAAATGTATTGTCAATAATAATGTACGCACGAAGTCGCTGCATAAATAAGTCCTTATTTTGAATCATAAATCCATATCTGCTGATAAAAAATATTTTTAACATACACAAAATCTAGCACAAAAGAGTTAATGTCAAATTTATTCGATCCATTTATGAGTACAATGATGAGGCATGATAACTCAATGAATTACAACCCAATTTGAGAGTTGCCTGTACTTTTTGTAATAAAATTCTTGCGTTTTTTTATGCAACATATACATACTTCCCTTTTTATCGATCCACACGTGGACCTAGACACATAATTATTCCAATAGTCAATATTGCATTGCAATATAACATCGAAATTATTATTGTTTAATATCAAAACTTGTACATACCGTTAATTACGTTAAATATTCTCTGTAAGTAAAATTCATACATTCAATGATTACATATTATTATTAAAAAAATTAAATATAAATAACGCATTTGGATCTTAATTTTAAAAAATTATTCAAAAAGTACATTAGAAACCTAATTAAAATCTTTTCTCAAAAAAACTTTAACGATTTGAAATGAATTTTTAATAAACTTCGCTTTTTCTCGTTATTCTGTACTGTGTCGGTGTAATTTAGGAAAAAATAATATTATACGCAATTACTGCGCACGAAACAATGTTTTGTCGAAAAATTCGGGTCTATAAATACACTCGCATCCATATGTATCACTTATTACTTTTTCGTGGCAAAGTATACGCAAGCAGGGAAGTTTAAGTTAAAAGAAAATGAAGCCGTTTTCCTTTCTAATAATTTTAGTAATTTTTCTACTAATTCAGGTATGAACTATTAAATTGAATCGTAATTTATATCTTTTCATTGAATCTCGAATAATTTTGATTTTTCAAGTTGGCTAGTTCTACGAAGCCAATAACATTCGATGATATCGTGTCTAAATTTGCGAAAAAAAGCAAAAACGTTATGGGATCCAAGTTAAAATTCATGTTAAAAATTGATGATAATATCAATGATGTTAAAGACAACGTCAATGGACATTTAAACGAGTTCATGCATTCATCAAAAATAGACCAATTGTCGAAAATATTACCGACATACGTGAACATTGAAAAAGAAATAAACCCCATTAATTTGAGGCAGGAAAAGATTAATGACATTAATGAAAATATTTACCGATTGATCAGATGTAGAGTAATAAGCCTATCCAATAAATTGTTCATTGAATCGTATAATAATTGGAAAGGGAATTCAATTAGCAATGAAGAAATGAAACGTGTTAACAATGGATTGAATTCTATAACATTGACATATAATGATTTACATCGAAAATTCAATGCATTTATTACAGCAGTAAACCAATTAAGAGAACAAATTAAAAATGACATGATTGCAGCAAATTCGTTATTCGATAATCTTATACAGAAAAATGCTAAGATATCTTCAGAGGAATACAATGACAATATTAAACCAATTTTAGATAAAATTTCTGCAGAACAATCTGAGTTTATTAATAAACTCACAAATGCAAAAGACACTCTACAGGAATACAATAATCAACGAGTAATTTGGGCAGAAGTTATTATTGGAATGAGAAAAACAACTGCATCAGAGCCAAAATTAGTGGAATCAAATAGTAAAATGGGACTTGTTAAAGATATTGCTAAGAAAGCAGTAGGGTGTTTTAATGGGAAAGCCGTGGCCAAATAGCCACAAACGTCTGAATAATATTTAAAAAAAAAAAACAAAATCAGTTTTTAATCAATTTTTTGTCATGCAATTTGTTTAGACGTAATTTAGAGTATTTACTGACAATATGTGGGTTTTAATGGTGAGACAGTGTATCTTAAACATTTTTCCTACTGCACTAAACAAATTAAACATTTCTTAATATCTATGATGTTTTGCTAATTAAACAAAATTTGAAAAAAAAACTAAAATTTGTTCGACCATAATTCAGAATACAATAATAAACTACGTTTTGTTTTTGATTTTTTTGTTTGTTTTCATGTCTGGATCTTGAAAAACAACTTAATTGCAGCATGATAAAGTTACACGAATTCTATATTAATGTTTACAAATGGAATATTTTCCCGATAAAATTCTATTTATTTGCCTTACAATAAGCAATTTGATATATTTTCGATTATTATTGACTTAGCAATGAAATTGTTTATGAACATGAATTCGACTTTAAACCAAATGTAATAAAAATTATTTTGTTCATACATGAACTCTATATATCCTTCTTTATATTCTCATTATATCTTGAAATGAATGCTTTGTCCATATCTGGAATAAACAAATTTCGGTCGAAAATTTATGGATTTCTTCATTATTATTGATGAGGTATTCAACATTGAATGAAAATTTTAATAAATAATTAAAACGGGTTTGTATAAATGAATGTAGTTTAAACTACTTACATGAGAATCCAAAACAAGTGAGTTTTATACTTTGGCAATAAAGATGACTAATTTCAATTATAAACAACTCAACTCATAAATAAAATAGGCAGTGTATTCATATCTTCAATCATCAAATAAATGTCATTTTATTTGTTGCTTCAAATGGATTTTGATTTGATTCTTACATAATTTCAAGTTCATTTGAACGAAAATGGGTCAATTTTACGTTTCAAAAAAAAAAAAAAAAAAATAAAAAAAAAAAAATAGAAAATGTAACGAAATCGTAAATAGCGATACAATTTTAATTACATATTAGAATAGTTAGTACCTAAAATAAAATTCAAAGTTATTGAATTTAATTAATATTAAAATCAAATAAAATACATACTTTTTCTAAACATTAAATTGAAAGCTAAATTTTGATTTATTTATAAGGGAGAAATGAAAAAAAAGAAAACAAAATATTTTCAATTTGCTAGATTTTAGATTAACTACAACAAACAGTTAATAAATTTATTCTGTATTCGCATTTATCGCTATGACAAAAGATTTCCAACTCAAATAATCAATAATATTTAAGGAAAAAATAAAATAAGTGTGCGAAGCCAGCTCCGATTTTTTTTTATTTGAAAATTATTTTATGTGTTGCATTTTTTTTTTTTTTTTTTCTTATTCATACACTCAAATTATTCCTTTCACTTATTCCAACATAAATTAATCAAAGCACTTTCACCATAAAAACTTAACAATTTTTGGAAGGCAATTAAAAAATTCAAAAAAATTACACAAATTCAAATCACCTAATTCAAAAATTATTTGACTTGACTCGATTTGGTCGTTCTGTTGTTGTGTTTTCTCATTTTTTGGTATCTAATATAATTTTGGATTTTTCTTGAATATTTTTTTTTTTTTTTTTTTTTTTGTCGGTTGTAACAAGCGTTTATATTTTAATCCCTAGCTTATTTGCATTTTCTTCTATTAATTATATATCGTAATAAATATATTTTTTTATCGTAATTTGCTTTTATTTTTGTTTTAATTTCAATTTAAAAATTAATTTAGTTAGTCGATATATGGATGAGCGAGGTGGCTAGCAACTCCATAATTCATCAAAGCTAAAAAGGCGCTAGATGAGCTTATCAACATTTTATTTATTATTATTTATTCATTGCCAATTTATGCAACTGAACTTTTGTTTAATTGCACAAACGCCTCAAGCTCCGGGTAATAAATATTATAGTTCAACTTGTATTTGAAAGAAAAAATGAACGTAATTATTTTTACGTTTCATTTTAACAGATTAAGAAAACTTTTGCATCAAATGTTTGATGTTTTTTTTTTTTTTTTGAAAAAAATTGGGAATTTAAAAAATTGGAATATAAGCATAAAGTCTTTCTCATATTGTGTGTAACGTTGAAAACTCATTTTTCTTGCGCCAGAATATTCTTCGAAAAATGACATTGTACAAAAAAGCCATCTTGGATATGATTAGAATGATTTTATTATAGAGAATATTTTCATCCAAGTCAAAAATGGCAAGGACGATACTCATCAGATGTGGTTAAGGTAGAATGTTTTGAGTAAATAAATTATAGAAAAAAAGAGCAGGATTAAAATGTAAGCGATAAATATAAATAGAGTAAAGTTTGAATTTCGTTTTGCTGTTGTTGTTGTTATTGTGATAGGAGAATGAAACTCGAAATTTATCCGAAATTTATTCAAAAGATTTATACTTATTATCTAATCAGTTTGGTTTCAGCTCTTCGTTTGTTTTGCATATAATTTATATAATACAAGATTTGCTGTACAGATTTTATTGGATATCTGAACGCGAACGAACAATCGGGGACAAAAGTGATTGTATGTTGGTAATGTATTTGGCTCAATTTATTTAGTTTTTTTTTTTTTTTTTTTTTTTTTTGTTTATTTGAATATATATTGAGCGATAGTGAGTTGATAACAATGTGACTCATATTTGAGTCATGACATTTTTTGTCTGTAAGAGGCTTGATTAAATGTATATTTATCAACCTACGATTATTATTCTTAAAAACCTATTTTTTTTCGCAATGAGGTCCTGACTTCATAACATCACTTCTATCCCACTAAATGCATTTGTTATATATATAATTTGACGCTTTTTCTTATACTTGGATAACATCAAAACTGAATTTCTAAAGCAATCGACGTTTTTACGTTTTTCTTGTATTTCCTTTTCTCTTCTTCATTGGAAGTTCGTACCACAAATATTATTAATGTAACCTGATTTTGATAAGTGTAACGGATGTGTTTCAAGTAGATCGTTTGCTCATAAATTCAAGGTTGTCGAGTGCTTGTTTCGGGTATTCCATGCATTTTATGTAAGTGTAATGACCAAATATTCATTTTGTCATTGAATTTGAATATAAGTCATGTTGGTTTTTTTGTAACAATGTTTGATGTTGGAATTGTGTCAAGCACCAAATTTAATTAATCAAAGTACTTTGTTCTACTTCTAAGCAGTCGATGGTAACGATATTCCCTTTGTCCGGTTCGGGGAGTTTAATTCGATCGGTTTCTAGATTTGGCATCATTATGCAGATAAATGGTTGTCCGGTCGATGAATCCCTCGGATGCAATGTAACCGGCATAAATCTATCAGTTGTTCCTTCAACAAATGAATTAAGCCGTTGAAATATTTCCGGATAATGTTTGCGCAAACAAACGCCTCTCTTTTTAAGCGCCAATTGCATATTTTGTAAAACAAGTTCACGATTTTTTGGCGTATTTTGTGTTTTATCGCACATATTAAATGTCAGTATAAGAACATCGGTATAAACTCGAGTTGGTTCGGCAATGCCAATAGTGGCCAGCGGATCGGAAATTGAATTCGATGTATTTGATATTGTTCTTTGATGTCCTGTATTTGCCGTTGAATTTGAATTATTTCCAATCAAATCAAGTGGTAATGTTTTGCTTAGCTTTAATTTGGCACACCGTGATACAAGCTGACGTTCCCATTTGACCGAATGTTTTTCACTGCTTGGCGCTTCGGATACAACACAAATTGCCACATAAATTAACATTTTCGAATCAGGTTTGTACTCTGTGCTTAAACGTAATAATTCAGAATACAGTTCAGGGCCCATTTCTTGTGGCATTAATTCGGGCCATCGAACATAAGATGCTTCACCAATCCGTTGAAAACCCTGTTTTACAAACACTTCAGCACTCTCTGGACTACGGAATAAGATACGAACAACACCTCGGCCTTGCGTTAAAAAACCCCGTCTCGCTAAAATCGATAAGTGTGACAGGGTATCATTATCATCCTTACATGCTGACAACACTTGACGACACAACACTGATACACGCGAATGAAGGCAAGCTTTGCGATGTTTTTCCCAATGAGCACGTCGACAATCCCGTGAACAATATATTTGAGTACCTAAGATTTGCACAAGAATTGTAAAAGTATGTCATTGTGAAAAAAAAATTTCTAATTGGATGTAATGCATAACTTAACGAATAAAATTTAAAAATAAATACAATCAAGTCTTCTTACAATTATGACAACTCTTATAATTTCGTTTGGCATCAGCTGGACTGGCTGTTGCTTCACATTTTGGATTTCGGCATTTAATCATTTCACCAATTGATGCATTTGCTGATGAAACGCCAGCAGTTGCGGCTGATTTAGATTCCGTTGAATCTAGACTAACACGGCGAAGTTGAGCGGGTAAATCATTATTGTCAGATGTAGTTGAATCGGGACGTTTTGCGGCATCACTTTCACTACGACGACGCGACGGTTGCGCGTCAATAGTTAAACGACTGCTATCATTGATTATGTTTGTGTCTCCTAGAAAAAAAACCGAAAATATACGTCCATAGAAAGAAATAGAAATGAAAAGAAAAATAAACAAACAAAAAGTGGGTTAAAATCATTGTGTTAATTGATCATTAGATGAAACATAAGTGTCATTATTATCACGATGAAATATTTACAGTTTTTTTCTTTTTTTTGCTTAATCATTTGTTCATTTATTCTATAAAAAGCTCTGAAAAATCAACTGAAGGTATGTTTGGTTTGTGCGCAGTTCTAGCATAGCCTTAGGTGGAATGACTTTTTAACAATTCAAACTATATGATGCAACATGATATTATGAAATGGTTAATTGAACAGAAATTAAAAATTAACAAATCATTAATAAATAATTGCTGAGAAAATTGTTCGCGTAAATAAATCAAGCAAATTTACACAAAAAATAAAATAGAAAAAAATTGCATTTTGAATGTTTTGTTTCGATTTCAATTGATTTGATTGAAAATGATATTAAAAATAAACTTAAATAGACATAAATAAAATAAACAAACAAAACAACAAAACTTACAGGTTCATACCTGAAGACCTGTACTCTGTTGGTAAGCCCAATAAAGATGCTAAAACATCTTCTAATGTTGCTGAACCTCTGTGTGAAGGCCGATCATTTAGAATGGATAGTACTGGTAATGGTGACTCTATATCAATTCAGTAAGCAGGAGAATTTTGACTTTGGTCTTGTTTTGTTTTTTTTTTTTTACTTTTAATGTGTGTGTTAAATTAAATTTTGTTTTGTTTGATGGATTACGTAAAAAATTGAAAAATTATTGAAGAAAAAAATGATAAATAAGCAATAAATTTGCACATCATTTTTCCCGCAATATGTTTTCTATTTTTACAGGAAAGCTGGAATATACAGGAGCAGTGTTTTCGGAGTGTGAATCGATAAATATGCTTAAAGTGTTTACGAAGCATTTTCAGTAAAATGATGGGCGTCACTCAAATGCACATGAAATACTTACATGAACAAAAAATAAAATGAAGAAAATTTTACGAAAAAAAAAAAAACTACAAAATAAGCCGATAAAATTAAAATTAAATAGGGATTTTTTTTATTAAAATGATTCTAATTTCTTAAAATTAACAAAATTAGTTCGATATAAACACAAAAAAGTTTAACTGAAAATTAATGCATAACTAAGCATTTGTTTATATGATTTGTTTTGGGAGTCTCATTGATTTCACAATTACTTTTTTCTTCAAAAAATTAAAAAAAATTCCATAATAATTAAAAAAAAAAAATTGCATTTACAATGTGTCATAGCCCTCAACATTGGTTAGATGTTGAGGTGGATAAAAAAGAAAAATAGTGATTAATTTCAACTTTGAGATGCATGGTGATTGATTTACAAGCAGGTTTGCATGTTTGAAATCACTTGGTCAAATTGAAAGTGATACAAGCAACATAATAGAATAAATAAAACCCAACGTACTAGTAGATTAAATCTAAAATTAATTGGGTTTGTTTTGTTTTGCATTTAAATTGACTTGTGCTGAGAGGTGGAAACAGAATTTGATTAGATTCAGTAATTTGGTATCGTTTTACTTTTGTTTGTTTAATGTAATTTTCTGGGTTAATAATAATTTTGATCCGGTTTGTTTTGTGAAGGTTTTTTGTTTTTCTAAAATTTGTTACCATCAAAATCATAACCAACCCTGTTTGTTAAAGACTCCAAAGAGGGAGGTGATTTAAGTACCGTAATCAAGCGCCATCAACTTCGGCAGCTCGATTTCGTGTGCATGGTGTTGATTTGTGCCGAAAGCATTTGGTGTGGTGAATAGCGTTGTGTTGAACCAAGTGATTACATATCATTTTTTGGAGCAAAATTGATTGATTTATCGTTGTTTCGTTGATTTTGGGTATATGTTTTTTTTCCACCATTAAATATATACGTATATATGTATATATATTTATTTATAAAACTATAACAATTATCATAAAATAGATGAAAATTATAAAATAGACGCGAAAAAAAAAAGAAGAAAATGTAATTATATAAATGAGTTTTATGTGTATTTGCACTAATCAATATATATATATGTCATATTTTGTACAGGATGAAATGAAAGGATTTCAAATCAAATTTATCTTCAGTATCGCAGACTTGTTGTTTCTTATTCAATGTAAAATTAATAATCCGTTTGACACATACTCTCACACTTGCTAAATCGAATGACTCGAAGATACAAAATTTTTCATTAATTTTAATTTAAATTCTAAATTCAGAGCATCTTCGTAACGATTCATTCAAATGTGTCAAACATTTGTCAAATTAATTATTAGCTTTATATGTGAGGAACATTAGAGTCAATGATACAAAATAAATGAAAATAAAACATAAGAAATGTTTATTCAATCTACTAAATCATAAGTCAATGTTGTAAACTTAATTAAATCGTCTATTCATCTAAAGCTCGTAGATTCTGTGCCTATGTATGTGTATGTATGCGTGTATATGTAGTTTTTTTTATTTGTGTGTTTGTGTGTTCTCAAAATCAAAATCGTTGATATAAAAAAAAAACAATATTAAGACAAGAAAACTGTGCCGTAGACTACGAGAAAACATTAAAAATCAACAATATTAGTTTTGTTTTTTTCTAAAGCTCCTAACTAACACGGTGAATATGTTTTTTTTCTTCTTCCGAGCGTTCGAAATATCATTCATTTTGTTTGTTCGTTCGTTCGTTTGGTTAATATAATATTCAAAAAAAGAAAAGAAAATAGTTGGACAAACAAAACTTTTACATATAAAATCATTCTGTAAATCAAGCATAACATAAAGTGAAACTAATTCAGTTAATTGCTATCCCATTATTTATCGTATAGAATATTATTTTCATTCGTTTAATTAAAATTACGATGTTCGGTGCTATGGAAAAAAAAAATAAAGAAATAAAGAAATAAACGGAACAAACGAAAAATAAAAATAAAACGGATTTGTTCCTTGTCGTACAACGAAAAATGAAAATAGAAAATCAGCGAGCAAAAACAGGTTCTGGTTTTTGTTTGTGGATGAATGCGTGTGTATTGCTTTTCTATAGAAGACGCGACTCACCAACGCCATTAACACGAGAGGAAGCAGCTGATAGACCAATTGAACTATCCAAAATTGGAGTTTGTGGGGAATCCATTGGTTTATTACCAACAAATGAACTTTCCAACCAACAATGTCTAAATATACAAAAAAAGAAATATCCAAATCAATAAATCATATTTTCATTTTATTTAATTTTCAAAATAAATTTTACCTAGACGAAGGGCTGGCCGATCGACTTCTGGAATTGCCGGATGCAGTTCGATTGTTCGTATCGTTAACATAATGTACAATAGCTGACGTTACTTCTTTGATTGATGTTTGAATTTCCGGTGATACGGCTGGCTCTGTGGCAGTTTTAGCACTTAACGAATTCGTATTATTCGACTGTGTTTGTTGTTGTTGTTGTTGTTTGCTTTGTTGACGGCTTAACATCGATGATGCAAGTCTGCAAAAATATTATAATATGAATAATTTATGAATTTAAAATGCACATGGAAAAATTGCTTATTTACCGTTCGTGAGGCGTTCGTGGTTGTGATAATTTCTCTTGGCTTCTCCATCCAAGATATGGTTGCCTGAATGAACCACGTATCGAATTATTGGCATACGATTGATTCGATAAAATGCTTGAATTGGGTCCACCACGTGAGAATGAGCCACGAGTTGAAGCACTTGGTGATGTTTGACTGGAATTTAAATGCGATGTTGACCAGCGTGAAAATCCTGTATGGCCATGATGACTTTGTGCTGATGGACTTAACAATAATGGGCTACGATCGGATCGATGCGATCCTAATGAGCTGAGCGATGTGGTCTTCGAACTGAGACCAGTCCATCGTTGCACATCAGCGTTGCGCTTCTTGGTAAAACTGCCTGGAACATAGCCACCGGTATTTTCACCAGTCTTTGCAGCTGTACTACTGTATTGTTTAAACCAATCGGGAATATTCAATCGCTGCAACGATGCCTGTACACGTAATTGATGCTCGCTGATATTCGTATTAGTGTCGTGCGATTTTTGTAGTTCATTTTCTGGGGGCTGTTGAAGAAAATTGAGAAAAAAACCCATTAATAAAACTTGAATTTGAATGTTATTTGTTATAAACAAAAATTTGTTAAAAAACAAAACAACATATAAAATCAAATTCGCAAAAGGGAACCATAGAGTCAGAGTTTTCCGAAGAGTTGTTAAAATCATTCTGTACCTGAGCTGAATGTGCCTGTTTTAAGGCTGAATAAAGTAGCTCTTCGGATGACATAACGTCTTTTTCGAAATCGGTTAGCACATTTTGGCTAATTGATTTGCACACTTCGGTGCAATTATATGAACAATCACGAATAAATATGAGAAATTTCTTGAGCAATCTTAAATTCATTGTACTCAATCGCTGTTCGTCTAACTGCGAAATTGCTGTAACAAGACGTTCTATGCGTCCCAACAGATATAGTGTTTGTACGTATGTTTGAACTGCTTTGAGTTTTTCATGAGGATCGATGTGTTTATTACCATTAGAAGATTGCTTTAAATCAGCATCATTCTTCTTCTTCTTCAATATCATTTGATTTTCGTTGTTGAATTTTTTTTCTACACGATTAGTTGATGTTTCCAGCATACTTTGATCATTTGGTTTGACTTTGAAGAAATTTTCGAAAAAATTACGATTTTGTTGAAATTTATGTTTGGATTGTGTGCGTTGAAAACGATATTCTTCGTCATCAGATATTGATTGAATGGATGGTGATGCAGATGAACTGAGTTCTGATAATGAAGGGTCATTGAAATATGCAACTTTACTTCGAACATTAATATTGTTTGCTATAATTAATGGTTTTTTGAACATTGTATCACTGTCGCTGTCATGCAATGACGTTGTAGAGGACGATGAGTGTACACTGATTGGTCGATTTTTTGTGTGCTGCTTTGATGGCGGTTTGCCAACAACACGTTTTATCGGTTCAATTCCATTGAACTGTTGGATTTTATTTAAAATGTCTTTGCTCTTATTTTGAATATTTTTCGTTGTCTGTTGTGTTTCATTATTATTTGGGTTTGATTGATTTTCCCCCAATGATAGTTTTTGAAAATTTTCTTCAAATTTTCCTTTTTCGTTGGGCATGTCATTGCCATGACCGTCATCATCATCATCATCATCATACTTTTCGTCGTCGCTGATCAAGAGGTCATTAGTGGTTACATCTTGGTCAAAATACGCAAATATATTTTCAAAGTGTTCATCATTAACTGTATCGTTCAACGTTGATAAATGGCTAGTGTTTGCCGCTGAAAATGTTGCATTTGCCTTAATATCGTCCATCTCATCGTGTGCATTGAATGATTCGTCCACGTTTAGTGCTGGTACACTTAGAGCAGCTTGGATTTTTCGACTTGGTCTCTTAAAACGTTTCGATTTCTTTGGTTTACACAACAAATGTTCAATTATCAAATCAAAATCATCGCATTCAAGCGCACTTATATCACTGACGATCGATGTATCCATATCTAAACCATAATTTGATGCCATTTTCTCAAATGTTTTAATATAAAAAACGGAACTACAAAGTTTTGATAGTCAAAAATACAAACTGAATGTGAAGAAAAAAAAAAAATTATTTAAAATATACTGTTTTGGGCGTGCTACGTGCAAACTGTTTTGTCGTGCATTTGGAACGAGAATGAGAAGTATATCGAATTTACGCCAAATTCGCAATAACTGTACTCTCTTTTGTGCTACTGGTGCTCTTTTCGATTGTCATTTGAATGTTTAAAATAGCACCAACCATCTAAGTGATTAGTGATAATGCGACATCTGCGGACAATAGATTCATTTGCAAAACCATATTCATGTTAGCTAGTGAATTTGCACATAAAAACAAAAGCTATAAAACAAGACCGAAATATGTGACAAATATATATAATTTTAAAAAAATCCCCATATTCTATTTCCTTTTGCACAGTGACATTATGAGCAATGTTTTCATTTCTCTTTGTATTATTCAGCTTGTACTTTTGCTTTCTGTCTCAGTTTGTCAGTGTGTTAGTAGTCACTCTTTTGATACACTTTGAATGATTTAGTAGCAAATATGAACAGCAATATTTGAAGGAGGGAGAGAAGTGAGTTGTTGCAGTGAAATGAACAGAGACAAAAGCAGTTATGCGGAAGAGGATTGCATTGTAAGAGCGAAAAAAATGAGTGCCAATTCTTGAGACATGAGTCAAATCGGCTTTTGGCATGAAAGGGATAGAGTTGTTCGACGGCTTACGATTTGAGAGAAATGTTTTGCAAGCCAAATAGTATGGATTATAAAATGTGAAAACAACAAATACGAAATGCGAAGATTAAGCCAAAACATGGATAATGGCATGTACGCGTATAGACATAGTGAAATACTACAAATAAACAACACTCAAACACACACACACACACACACACACACACACACACACACACACACACACACACACACATACACAATGAAATACATTTTCTGAGTGCAATGGATGTGCTGTGCTGTGCTGTGCTGTGCTGTGTTATGCTATGAGATGCCGTAATTACATATCGATTGTTTGTCTGTCTTTGTCTGATAACCTTTACGGCTCCGTTCGCTTTATGATTTCCGTTTATTTTCATCTTTTGTTTTTCAAAAAAAAAAAAAAAAAAATAAATAAATAAATAAAAAAAAGGAAAAAGATGAATAAATATTTACATAATGCTCTTTTTAATGTGGCATATTTTTGTCAGTTATTTCAGTGACAGAAGAATCATTCTTGTCCTCATCGTTTTTGCTCTCGCTCGTTTTAAAATATGACACCAATGTGGCATTCAATTCAGGTACGAAAAATGCTTTTGAATACACACCACATCCTCATCTTTTGTGTGAGAATCTGCGCATCAATATAGAGCAATTCATTTGCATATAAATATAAATGGCTTCTTAATATTTTCCTTTCATCGCACGACAACACACTCATTCGACAGATGATGAACAAAGATTTTTTTTGCATCGTTGACATTCATGCTGCATCAATGAACGAACACTACTTTCTCTCTCTCGTGTATTTGTGTAATAATATCAAAATAGAGAAATAAATTCACTGAAAAAGGGTAGTGGCACTTTAAACACGAACGATGGTTTTCAAGCTGTTCTCTCGACTAATTACATGCATAATTGACTTTTTTTCTCTTTCTCTTCTGTTTGTTGTTGGTCTTCAAACATTGTCTGTTTACTAACGATGAACCGCTTTGATGACGACAAACAGCCGCAGTCAGTTCAAAGGCAAAATACAGCAGCAATATCAAGCACCGCTACTTTATCAATTTTGTTTATATACGACGAGTGAAAAACGTTTTGCTTTTGATGATAATTGCTAAATTGTGCACTCTTTGTTAGGGCTTCAAAGTAGATGATTTGAATATTGAAGATCTGTTTGTTTCTCTATTTTGTTTTTTTAGCTATTCACCCTCATTGCTGTCAAACATATCAAAATTTCTTATTGGTTAGTAGAGTTTTGTTAAAGCGGCTAATGGTTTTCTGTGAATTTCCACAGTCCATTTTCAGCACAATGAACCGAAGACATACGTATGAATAAAACGCATGCATATCGCGTTGTATTCAATATGTAACAGCAACACTGAATGCCCTAGAATAATCAATACGAAAGAGATAGGGAGAAAAAGAGAGCAAATAAGCAAATGAAGAAGCAAGCGAATGAGAAAACGAACGAGAAACATACACACATTCGTCATCATATATATTGGTATCGCAGTGAAGCAGTACTCATATATTTCGATAGAAATATGGATAACAATGAACATCATTTCGTGTTCATTTCAAATTAAAGAAACATCGACACAGAAAAATGATGAAAATAGGCTGTAAAAAATAACAACAACTGAAACAATAAAATAATTCAATAAAGAAAAGTTGCAAGTTTTGGAAAATCTTACTTTCAATTTATCATTTTCATCATCGTCGTCCAACTGAAACATTTTGATGATAGGATTTTGTGTTGCTTTTTAAATAGAACGTTTGTCTAATTTTTGATTACATAAATGCAACTAGATGAATAATAAATATGCCAGCTTTTTCTGGTGACAGCATTGAAAATCCCATGAAATTGTTATTTTCGGATCTCCTTATCAATGACAGAGGAGAAAAAAAAAAATCATAAGAAATCCAGATCACTTGTCATGCACTTTCAATTTTCCACCGTATTTTCTCTGTATTTATTTCCACATTCACCCTACACCGTACACCGTCCACTTTATTCACTTGAATCGAATCAAAATAGATTCTGTAACTTGTGTGCTATTTTGTTTATCATTTGGATGTTTTATCGAGTTTTCATTTTGCGATTATTTGAGGTCATGCTTGTTGAAAAAATGATCAGCTTGCACTAACACAAGCCCCCTTTTCAATTAAATTTCACTAGCGAATGAGCCAAGGCAAAACTATTTTCCAATTTTCTCAACGAACAGAAGAAAAAAAACTTGATATTGCCATAAAGGTCATACTACAGGTAATTGGTGACTATTCATTTGTGATTCCATTTCTTGGCTGTCTACGATTATTTTATTATTACTTTTTCATTCACTCAAACACACACTATGTATTTATATTGTAATACCACTATAAAAGTGAAACAAGGGCAAAACACTTCACCATTCAAGCTAATAAATTGAAAACAATTTCGGTAAATTCCATTTTCGTTAGACAATGTCACAAAATTTAACACACAAAACTTTTTGACATCTATTGCACTCGCAATCTAGAAATAACACATTTTTCTCACACTTTTCTTTCACAGCGCAATTGAAAATTGAAAAATTTTACCCTTCAATGTTGGAATTGCACTAGAAAAAATATATTAAAAACTACAACATATATAACAATCGTTGTTTTCACATGCACTGTGCGCAAAGTGTTGTCGAAAACTGCCGTTCAATTGGCTTAAAAAACAATTGCTAAGGTATAGAAAATATTACGAGTGCAGTAGGAAAAGAAAGAAGAGTTAAAAAAAACTACCAACAAACTAGCAACTCAACTCAATATCGTGAAAGAACACCATTCGCTATATGTTTCGGCGAAAACTTATTATCACGGCTTGAAAAGCGATGCATTGCTGCTACTGCTTGGTGGTGGTGTTGCTGGTGTTGCTGCTGTTGCCGCTTTTGTTACTTCGTGTTTCCTAATAGTTTTTTTGTTCTTCTTTTGCTTTTCGTTACACACAATTCGGCTTCGCTTTTTGCTTCAACTCGAACATTTCATTCCGAACGCCGTGATATTAAATTCGATTTGTTTTATTGTATGCATGTAAGCATTTCGATGTGTGTTCATGTGCCATGTTCAATACACATTTCGATAGAATAGTCAAAGTGTGATTTTTACGAATAAAAAATCCAGTGTAAACTTGACGTTTTGCACGTATGTGTTTGACCTCGAACTAGATTTCATTTGTATTTGTATTTTATCAGAACTGTGTGCGCTTTTTCGAGTTTACTGCAATGGAATGATTTTTGTTGCTATTGCTGTTGTTGTTGTTGTTTGATGGGCAAATTTTAGCTTATATATGATGAGGGAGAATGAAACCAAAACCACAGAAAGCAAATACATGAATTCGAAAAGCTTGTAGTTTGGCGTGTAATGTGTAAAACGCACGCATACATGGCCAGGCTTAAGGGTGTTTTATTAAGCTTTTCCAACGACATGCGCAATACATTTGGGCGAAATTGCATAGTTTGCGTATACACAACAGCAATGACAATTCAAAGCAAGCGAGCAAGTATAGTTTTTTTTTTTTTTTGCTTCGAAAGATAAATTATATTATGCTGTTGTAAATTGCGTTTTGGCCACGATATCAAAATACAAAACACACGAATCCAAATGTTACCATTCTATTCATTACAATGGGTTTCATTTCAACTGAATGGCATCATTCTTTTCGGAATGATTGAAATGTTGAATGGAATGATGACCTGCTCAATCATGCCTTTTACTATGAATGCTGACCAACAAAAAAGAGGAAGAAGAAGAAATGAATAAATTGGTCGGAATAAAAACCATCAACGGAAAACGACACTAATAAATGTCATTTTTGGAATTGTGGTCATTGTTAGGTATTTTCGGATCGTCCATCGCACTTTTTATACAAATGAATTTCATTATAAATGTCTCGCATAACAAATTAAACGGAACGAATTGTATGGTGTTGGTGGGCAGTTGAGAACTATTTCAAAAATCAACCATATGTATTTATGCTGTTCCATTCGAATTTTGAGATTCCGGATGATTCGTTTCAATTGCATTTAGCAATTGTATCGAGTTTCATGCTTTACATTAAATTTTAATCGCTTTCTACATCAACATGCGACTGAAACCTTCATCTAATGTCAGATCTTTGAAACCAAAACAAAAGCGAAAATTGAACGCACCAGAGTCGTGTTTATTCAATGTTTTTACAAAAACAAAACAAAAAAACACAAACATTAGGAATTATTTTTCACGGAATGTAAATATTTTAACTTTTCTTGGAATAAATGCGGGCGGCCAGCGTTCGTATGTGTAAGTGTGAATAACTTGGTGATTGTGTGCGCTGGCTTATGATTGTTGATGTGCACTTGATCGTTCGCTCCATCAATTTTTTCTCTCTCTCTTTCATTCGCGTAGCGTGTTTGTTTCACGGTCCATTTTTCACAACCAAAAAGTTAGATTAAAAACCATTAAAAATGTTAATTTGTTGCAAGTCGTTTCGATAAAAATTGCATTTACTTTAATGAAAAATTGAAAGAAAAACGCTCGTCTGTATATAGATGATGAAAAAAAAAAATTAGTAATCACAGAATGCCATCATATGGAAACGGTTTTTGTTTCATATACGACTGGTCCCGTTGGCTCATTCTCAACATGGCATTTAAATTCCTTCCATTCTCTTTTTTGCCTCTTTTGCTTACGTTAACGTCGCGTTTCTTTCGTCTCAATTGCATTGAGTGCTTGTGGTTGTTGTTTTTTCTGCCTTTTTTAATGCGTTTAGATTTCTTGTTTGCATTGTATTCGCCTTATTTGTTGCTTTTTGGTGTTGGTTAAAAGATTTTTACTTAGAATTTTATGGCGCAGAGCCAGCATAAATGTTTTGACTCGAATGGATCATATGATGGAAACACATGTGGTCTCTCTTGAATTATTTTTCCTTTCCTCTTTCTTTCTTTCTCTCTCTCTCTTTTCATATGCACAACAACTTCCAGCCATTGGAACAATTTTATAGAGTTTTTTTTATGTCTTGAGTTCGATGACTCAGTTTTGTTGTAATTTATTTTTGCGATGAATTCATTGAAAGCACTTTATCGCCTCGTATGTGATGTGAACTTCTTTATCGGAGCCAAATGTCTTATATAAAATTATTTTCATCTTTTCCAACTCGCACACAAGAGATTTTGTATATTATTTCATCTCAACTGAAAATGATTTGTCAAAACTTCGTTTGAAAACAAAAATCGTGGCTCATTTGAAAATGATAATTTAAGTGGTTGTATTCCAGTTTTTAGACGAGATTTTGTGACAGATCGTGAGTGTATCTTAGGTCAAAAATATTTTCTCTTTTACTGTTTGTTCAACGTTAATAAATTCCTATGAATCATCACGTTGAAAAAAAAAAAATGAAAAAAAGAAAAAAAAAGAAAAATTTGCACTGAAGACCGTTTTCCGGTTGTTCAATCTCATTTAGCGTGGTCTAGATAAAACGAAATTGTGATTTGTTTTCAATTCGAAACTATAGTCAATAGCGGTAATGGGCATAAACCAACAATGAATGGGGGATTTTTTTTTGTATTTGGTTTTGTTTTTCTGATCAAAATATAGATTTTTTTTGTGCAGTCGCGCAGATAAAATTGAAACTATGCACTACGTTTTGCATCGTAGAATCGATTTTGTGAATTTGGTTGGCATAGCTGAAAGCCAAAACATGACGAAGAGAAAAAAAATAGAAAGTTTTCTTTTGCTTACGGCTTTTTAATTCGAATCGCGCGCAACACAATTCCAAAACGAGTACAAATATTTCCACATTTGTGCGCGGCACACGCAAATAAACGTTTGCGAAACGTGAAGATGGAATTATAGTTTATGCCATGCGATGAAAATGCATTTCAAATTCAACTCTCACACCCTAATAATTGCTCTGCTAAAGATACAACTGTTGCTCGCTGTTTTGCATTTTTGTTTGTGTTTGAGAAGACGAAAACAAAGACCTTTTTAATGTTGAAATATGTGCTGAGAATTTCAGCAATCTCAAAATTCAATATCTCATTTAATCAGTTGATCTCTTGATCTTTTTACATTAATTCTTGTGTGCGTCGATTGAAATGTACGCTTGCAATGTATTTACACTTCAAAAGTTTTTGTTTCGCTCTCTCTCTTTCTATTAATTTTTTTGCTTGAGATATTTCACTTTTGCGCTGTTTGTTTGTTTGTTTGTTATATTTTTTTTTTTTCAAAATGTTTTTGTATCAGTGGCAGTCGCGCAATATCACTACTCTAACCAGATGTTAGACATTTTCAGCAATATCGAGAGCAATGAAAATTAAAAATAGCGAATCTACCACGCACATATGCTAAAAGTACACATATGCACAGTAACCATACACCCGGCCATATTACAATTTGCAATTTATATCAAGCCAATCCGTAATTTGTATTCGGTTTTCTCCATACCTCTCTTTCTCTCTTTCGCTTTTTTTTGCTTTACGAAGAGTAAGTATTAGTGTATCGAGAGAGAACGGCCAACCTCGCCCGATGCCAATCGAAATCCTAAAGTTAAATTGCTTTCGAGCGAGCATTTCAAAAACATATTTTTTTTGTTCATAGATGATGAAGTTAAAATCCATTAAACATTATTTACTGTGGCTACAGCTAAAACGTTAAATGGAATCAACGGCATGATATAAGTGGAAGTGGATATGAAATGTCCAACATGAAACATTCTATTAAAATTATAGGCTCATATTTATGCGTGAGTTTATACGTTTTAAGCTGCGTATCAAAACGAATTTCTTTTTGTATGTATTTGTCATTCGGAAATTGCAATTGCATAATTCATTTGTGTGTATGTGCTAATTCAATAATTCGAAAGATTAATTTAATCAATGGAATTTCGTTTTATTCATTGCATTTCTACAAAAATAGAGAGAGAGCGAGAGAGAGAGAGAGAGAGAGAGAGAGAGGGGGAGAGAGGTTTTTTTTTATTAAATCAGCAAAATAATGATTCATATTCGGTTTTGACTTTTGTTTCCCCCTTTTTGTGGGGCGTGTATATAGTTCGGACGGCTTATTTTTTCAATTAGGATCAGAATGTATATTGCTGTGGATTATCCAAATGACATATTCTCCATCATATATCACGCACATATGATTAGATTACATGTTTACATGCAAACTATGAAACTAATAATTAGAGGCATTTTAAAAATAAAGCGATAATCAACGAATGAAATGAAAGAAAATGAAAATGAAATTGAAAATACGAAATATGAAATTTGAACGAGACAAAGGAGCAAATTAAGAGAGTAAAGTATTGTGTGGTTGCACTTTGAACGAAATGCACATTATCACAAATTGTTTTTAAAATGTTGCATTTATAGGCGCGTTTTGCAACTGCTGCCGCCACCGCTACCGTCGTCATTGTTGCCATTGTTTTTCATGCTTTTCTTATTGGGTGGCTTTTTCTTCTTGAGTTGAATGACCATGAATGAACCGAACGGCTGTGTTCTTTATTTATGACATTTCGACCTATCAGTTGCTATAATAGTTGTGTGGTGTTTTCCATGCTTGTTCGTTATGGTTTCACATTCGGAATAGCTCTATTAACGGCATGTGAATCGTGTTGTTTTGGTAACGACTTAACCGATTCGTCTATTTGAATGCGAAAAACAAAAACGTTAATTTATACGGTGTGATATGAATTCACACAAAATTTCGAATGGTGACGCTTAAAAACAATATCAAAATATAAAATTGCCGCCCAAGTTCGTGAAAATAAAAATAAAAATAACAAAACAACAGCAAACTGAGTCAATCTCGTTCTGAAATGGGTACGAATAACTGCATTTATACACGCGTTATTAAAATGTAAAATTGTTTCATGATTAAGCTATCGAATGTTTATGCGGCATTTGAATCAGTTTGTCTCTGTCTTGCATTCAAATTACGTTTGTTTTTTTCACTCTTTTTCCCCTCATCATACCAAAACTCACTGATTTCATTCACTTGGAATTGTGTATGCAGTGCCATTGTGTTTTGTTTGTCAATGGGATAAATGGTGCCGCGAAAATCATTTCTTTTTTAGTATTGACAATGGAATACTTTATGCGCAACGAGAGTAAGAGACGGACCGATTAAATTAACATACAATTGTCGTTCTTTGTTGTGGTTGTGCGTGTATCTCTATTTCATAAAGTTGTCTAAAGAGATTCGTTTTCTTTCATTTTTTTTTCCTTTTATGCATCTTAAATGGGTTATCTCTAGTTATATTCATTATTCTATCCATCAAATCATCGGTTTAGTGGCAACTGACTATTACATAGAAAAGCCAGAACTAATCGTAATATTTGGTGTGCACGGACTAACTTATGCTGTGTCAAAATGGATCCGTTGTAAAGATAGATGACTAATCAAAAAATTGTATGAAAATATAACTGATCTCTTTTCGAAGCACGTATTCGAATTTCACCGATTTTGCCAAAGTGTTCACAAACAAAAATAAAAATAAAAATGATAATAATAATAATAATAATAGTAAATATCTCACACGAGTATAAAATAAACAAGTTATTTTGCTCTGTTTTAAATTTAAAAATAAGTTTGCCACATCAATTTCTCGTGCGATTCGAAAAATCTAAAAGGTTTATTCTTGACCTCTGAATCATGTCTATATAAATTTCATATGATGGTAAAATTGAGATCGATGTTATCTGTCATGCAGATGATATAATTGACACCAATTCCAGTTAAGCAAAAATGGGCCACAAACTCATTTCCGTTTAACATAAAAAAATATTCAGGGAAATATCTACACAAAACACAAAATGAGCCGGATGGAAAACTAGAAAAGTCTATTTTTTTTCAGTCATTCTATTTATACCAACTGCTGTAGAAATATCATTGGCAGAAAACAAAATAGTCGTCACATTGCATAAGCGGAATGAAATTCTATATCTAAAGAGACATTTTCTAATTACATGCAATATATGTGCACATTTGCAATGAAGGCAGTTTGTGTTGTGCTGTTGACTGGGAGTAATTTGCGTTTCAAACCAAGCCAATTTCTCTCTCTCTCTCTCTCTCTCTCTCTCTCTCTCTCTCTCTCTCTCTCTCTCTCTCTCTCTCTCTCTCTCTCTCTCTCTCTTTTACTATTCTTCCCCTTCTGATAAGCAATTAATCAGTATTGAATTATAATCTATCAAGATCGTCATTTATGCAACGTGAGATTTTTTCTATTGTTGTATATAAATTGCGTTTTTATTCGTACAATCGTGGGTTGTAAGATGCATAAATTGATGGAGTTGTCATGAATGACGATGATGAAAACCACATGAATCAAACCAAAACGTAATCATTTTCGTTGGAAGCAACTGTGTTTAACAAAACGACGTTTTGCCATTTTGTGTTTTTTTTTAATTAGAAAAGAGAGAAAAATAAAATAATAATTTAAATAAAACAACAACAACAACAACAATGTAAAGCAAAAGTTTTTGTGTAGGAGAATCGCGCAATTTAAAAACACCAAAGTGATTTTTAAGCTGTGCGATTATATCAACGACTCGGTCGATTATTATGTTAACGATTTGCTAAAGAGTTTTCAACTTATTTTTTGGTTCATATTAATACCAAAGTCAGTTTAAAGAAGCACAATACATAGTGGCAAACAATGGTCTATTGATTACAATGGCATCATTTCAAATTCCCGAGACACTAAATTTATCGCTGTTTATTGGTTAGTATCATTTCATTCCATTTCGAAAAAAAATCATTTATTTATTAGCACGAAATTTGAATGCCATATCAGTGAGTATACAATGAGGTCTCAATTATAAGCGACTGAAATTTAACTATTTTCTCCAAATTGTGCGGTGCATTTGTAATTTATGTAAATTGTTGTAAATCCGACGAAGGTTATCGACGAAATTTACATTAAACAAAACAACACTCAACGATTTTTTATTTTATTTCGTAGGAAATGAAGGGAAATCATTGTCTTGGTTGACGTGATAGATTAGTTTTGTTCGTGAGATTCCTTTATGTATTCATTCGTCAATCAAAAACGTAAAAGATTGATTTCATTCGGCCATATTTAATCGATTGTACGATATTGCTTGAAATTATGATTCAAATGAAATATTAAATGATAAACTATGAAAACGATTTGAGAGAAAATAAATCGTCGCTACTGTGTTGTTTTAGACGGAAATCCTTCACTTATCATACTATAGCATTTTTTCAACAATCATGTTGTGTTTTTTTTTTTGGCCAACGAAAATAAACAAATAAATTAGCACATAAATCATTAAAAAAAAATCCAATGAGAAGGTTATTTCGTGAGCATGTGTGAGATAAAAGTCCGGATCATACATCATAATATTAGCCATAAAATTTTCTAAACTGCGAATATAGCGCTATCTTTTCTGACACGACCGCGTCAAATTCAAAACGAAAAAAAAAAAACATTTATTTATCAAGCTGAGTATAATGTCGACAAATGATCTGTCAAAATCGTGCAAGACTTGGGCAAATTAATGGAAATTAAATTAATGCCCGTTTAAACTAACGCCAAACAAAAAAATTAGAACATTTTTATCTTCGTTTCATGCCTTTACAATGAATTACAATTGCTCCAAATTTCACAGTTCATACAAATTCAATTTTAATATATTTCTCTGTAAGATTGTTTTTGTCATGGTCATATTTCGGTAGCGTAAATAACAATTTATACATATAATATTCTGTTTTTCATATCATAGTATAATGCATGATTGAAAACATGAAATATAGATAAAGAAAGCAAAATGATAAGCTTGATTCCAAGTATGAGTTGTGAGCTCGCTTATGTCATGCATTTCATTTGACGAATGGAATTTGCGTTGTAAATGAACGATAGAGCGTTTGATGGGCAGTGATTTGAAGGGAGTATATTGGTGCAAAATCGAATCAGTTTGTTGATTCTATCGATAAACTATGAGATAGGAAAAGAATAATATTAAGTTAATCGCGCATTTGTTCGTTCGTTTATTCAGTCGATAGTTTCGATTGGCTATTCGAACTCAAGTGGAAGTAATATCAACAATGTGTGTGTATTTCACTGTATAAAATCGATTGTTGATGGTGAGCAATGGTGTAAATGCTTTAACGCTTCATCAAATCATCACCTAATCAAAATAAATGAACTGTTCGTGTGGCTTCTAAACGCGGTCTCTCATTCTGTAGTGTTTTTATTCTGTTGCTTAGTCACTCTGATTCTCGCCTCTGGATGCTCCAAACCATTTACATTCCGTTATTACAAACAATGCTCCATCGTCTCATTTTATTGATCATTAGTTTGACGCGTTAAATATTAGATTGTAACTGTACACACAATTGTGACCATTTATCAATGCTCAATTGATTTCATTTGCAATCGTGTAAAAATGTATGTACTTTATAGAAAGATGGAAGAGTGTGTGAGAGAGTGTAGAAAATGACTGAATTGTCGCATGTAACATATAGTTTGCAATTTGTTAATTGCGCTTCGATATACGGCTTCTCTTCCGATGTTCGATGTTCAATGTTATTCTTTCACATTTCGTGCTGTTGGCACTTTTTTTCTTCTAATTATTTTTTACCACGCGTTGTGTGTGTGTTTTTCTACTTTGTCATTGCAACAATTACATTGGGTCGATTCAATTTTACTGTCAACACATAATGCATTTTCAGTGAAGCTCATCGAAACAGAGTATTGAACGACGAACGCAACGTGTGTACAAAATGATTGGAATAAATATGAACATAGGGCAGGATGTTGTTGAACTGTTTGGTTTTTTCGAAATTGAGTGTATGGCATTAGTTAAACGATGAAAACATAAGCATAGAACCATAGAACCATAGAACCATAGAAGCATAGAAGCATAAATTTATATGCTCTGGCATAGGTAAAATGACACAAAGAACTTCAAAACCAAACAAAATGAATAGTAAATAAAAAAATGAAACAAAAAAGAGTGAGCGCGCTGAAAAATAGAAAATTCCAATTGGAGAACTCAAAGCTGGCGAACGATTGTTGTTGTTTTCTTTGTTTAAACAACAGTGACGATGGGAAAGCAACAAGAGAAAAAAGTGAAAAATACCAGTTGAATTAAATTGAACCACGTCGTGTACTGGAAGTATAAATCGAGTCAGGCGATGAGTTTGGCGTATTACAGTGAATTGTTAATACTCGGTGGCAGAACGACGTGGCATGATTTAATATGGAAAATATATTCATGGAACGAAAAATGCTTGACAACACAACATATACACATACACACAGAGAGAATGTGTGAGCACAAAACGGACACAATCTGAAGTGTAATCTTTCCTCCACTTCATCTTCGTGTCGTTTATTATTCTTTGCCTTTTCCTCAGCCATTATTTCTTTTTTTTTCATCTTTCGGTTTCTTGTGTTACTGTTCACTTCTTTTGTATGTCACACGATTTTAACAATTGACTTTTCTTTGCGACTGTTCATCATGGATATATTCTAACATGTTTTATTTCCTATGCTTCCTCTTTTGCGATTGGTTGTGAATTGTAAAGCGCATTGCATAAGCGCATTCAATTTCGAATTTTGATCAAATGAATTGAAATTGTTAACTTACCAAAACGAATCGTTGATTTTCTTTATCCAATAAAAATTCCATACTTTTGTGGGGTCGACGGGGTTCGATGGTTGTTGGATCAGCACCTTTAGCACCATGTTTACCTAATCGTACATTAACCGCAGTGGCATTTGAGCGATTTGCAATTTGTGGTCCAAGCTCCATTAAACTACGTGTTTTACCCGATATGACAGTTTCATCTGTATCGAGATTTGTTTCGATGAGACCAATTTTACCATCATCGTCGTCCTCATCATCGTTAACCGTACAAAAACTATTATCGTTTACATCCATCAATAGACCATCACTTGAAACTGCACCTTTTAAAAGACCACCGCCACGTAAATGAGACTCGTTCGTTTGTCGACTGGAAAGCAACTGATAATCATCATCGTTTGCCAAATAATGAAAATTTTTGCCATTATCAGTGGTGTCGTTGAAATTGATTTCGCGCGGTGTCGATGTGGAACGTTGTTGTTGCGCATGACGTTTTACTCCTCCATCACGATATGGATTTGATTGTGCCAATGTAGCCGCTTTATTACTTTGCTGATAATAGCTTGGATGTGTGGAATTCAATGTGGATGGTTGTTTTGCGCACACACCAACAACACGTGGAGGCTGCCTTGGTAGTGGAGGTTTTGATGTAACAACAGCATTCTTCTTTTCGGCGCTGATAAAATTGCTGTTATCATTCTTGACATTTTTCGGAGCGGGTCGTGTTGCATTCACATTTACATTCACATTTATGTTTGTGGCGGTTGCATTGTTCACATTTTTATTATTTGTTTGATTTGTTGTATCAAAAACGACTGCAACTGGATCTTTTAATGGGATATATTCGAATTCATTGCTTCGCATTGAATTTCGTTGATAGCAACCCGCTCTTGTTGGGTTATTATTATTGTTTGTTTTATTTCGCATCGGCACTTGTTCAGCGGCCGTCACACTTTCGCTATGTTGATTGTTTGGTGTAGCACTTTTTGTTGATACAAACACAATATTATTATTAGCAGTATTTGATGTTGGCACCGGATTTTCAATTGATTTTAATTTCTTTTTATTGCCGCGCAATGAAAATCGGAAATTTGTAAAACGTGACAAAAAACCCGGTTTGTGATTGGTTTTCTTTTCAAAATTATTCATTTTCGATGGCAACGATGCACTTTTATCTGTTGTTTGTGACACTGGTACATTTATAGCACTCACATTTGATTTTTCCATTTTATTATCAATTTGACTATCAGCAATTTGATTCACAAATTTATCGCTTTTATCTGTATTATTAATATTATTCGTATTCTTTGTGTTTTTATGCAATTTCATATATTGTTGTTGTTGAGCACTTAAACTGTTGTTGATGTCATTTCCACTAGTACGATTCACATTATTTGCGTCAAACACTCTACTCTCATTGACGATCATCGCTGAACTGCTGTCAATTGCATTTGCTTGAATCGATATACCGTCTCCGCTGTCCACCAGAACATAACGATCTTTGTTTGTGTTCACACTATGATGTTGTTTTTGTTGTTGCTGCTGCTGTTGCTGTTGCTGTAGTTCTTGTTGTTGCTTTTTCGCTTGCTTCTGTAGATACAACTGTTCACGTCGCCTGTCTCGCTCAGCCAGTGCTGCTAACGATCGTGGTTGTGTTTCATAGTACAAATCATCATCACTGCTATCCGCCGCACTGGATTCATTAGTGTCGTATGTCTTATTGGTATGTGTGACTGCTACATTTGACGTTGTACAATCAGTTATTGTATTGGTGGAGACAGTATTATTGTTTACGTTATCGCAGTCGATATTGCTGTTGCTTGTCTGTCTTTGTTGCGTTGACGGCAATACAATCTTATTGCCTAACGAATTACTCAGATCTTTGTCATTTTTATTGTTATTATTATGATTGTCACTGGAATTTAGAATTATTTCTATTAGTTATTACATTCAATTAAATGTTGTGTTTGTGCTCCGCGGAGCCAATCTAATTGCAATATTCAATTCAAATAGATATATATATATATAGAAAAGAGATGCGAAAAAAGTGACACCGATTTTATCGAGAACAAAATATAAATTCAAAAGAGTATGAAAACACATCCTACAAGTAAAAAATTGAAATGAATAACTTTGAAAATTATTAGTTTCGATGGATGAAATTCATTTTTAATGACCAAAACTATGATTGTTGGCGAAAATATTGTCTGAATTTAGATTGATTCATTTTTCAATGATGATTATGATTATAATTTTGATTAAGATCAAGAGAAATATTAAATTAAAGAGAAAAAATTTCCTATGTTTTTAAGTCAGATGATTATTTGTTAAAACTGACTAAATAGAGAACCAAGTGGCTACTTTGCATTTTCAACTCTTGTTATATTACATTCAAATCACTTGGGATGCGTGGAATTTCTTATTTTTATCGTAGATCTTGACAGTTTTTTTTCCCAAATGAAAGCATGGAATTCGTGAAATTGAAAAAAAATGTCACAGACAAAGAAAGAATTCCGATCGCAAAGATTTGGAGAGTGTACGGAATGTACTATATTGTAGATATGTATTGCCTATTCAAAGAGATTTTAGGCGAGTTTAGTTAAATTTATCTCTCATTTGTGTATCTAAAAAAATTCAAAACAAAACATGTTTGGCGCACACGAGATTCGTATAAAATTGCCTTAACCGACTTCTGCTTTTAATTTAAATCAGATAATGTTTGAAAGCGAACACGATGTAAATTGTTACGGCGTTGCGCCAGCACATCCAAATAAATATGAAGAGAAAAAGAGACATGAGAGGGAATGAGAATAGACATGAAGTGTGTACGATGCCCATTTGTGATTCGGCACTGGTATGCATACATGTGGTATATACAGATACACACGGTTACATATATTGACTTTTAAATTAAAACGCATTTTGAACAATTCTTATAGCAAAGTTGTAATGGGTGTATCTATGAAAAAGCAGCATTTAAATGAATTCTCACATTCTAAATCGGCTGACATCATACATAACATTTGCGTTGTTAGAATGAAGTAATCAAGAATGTATACACAAAGTACAAAGTCAACAAACATTTGGGAACATTTGGAATTTGAGGTTTGTTATTCTACCTGCAGTAAAATATCACATCAAAAGATCAAACTCAGATGAATACGGGGGGAAAAAGACAAAGAAGTTTCTTCTTGCATGCAGGAAGTTCAGAGTTTGTTCACAAATACGATTTTTTATAGCGATTGTCGGTGTATTTTTTTTTCAATAGCACTATAATGAAGCAAGTACTTTGAATTAATCTTCAGAAAGGAATTATGGATGGAAGATGAAATTTATTTACCTGATTTCATTATCACTAATTTCAGCCGCATCTTCGGCTGAGGATTGTTCTTGCCAACTGATTTGTGAGACATACGGATAAAAGCTGACGCCTTTGCCTAGTGAATTTTTCGATCCAGCCGATAAAATACCTTTGGTTTGTGGTGTATCGGATTGTGGCAAAGGATTTAGAGAATTATAAGCACTTGAAGAATGTAGGCATTCATCACTTTCGCTCTGATCGGATCGATGCTGGATTAAGTTCGGTGTACTGGCGACCATTTCACGTTTGGCAGGCGTTGAATGTTTAACGGTGCTGAATTGATTTGGTGATTTCTCTTCTTCAAGTAGATTTATACTATTTGATGACTGAAAATCTACATTGCATCGTTCTAAACTTTCGGTGTAACATGTTTTGAGGTTTGTTGGATCACGATCGAAAGTAAATGTTGATTTTTCATATAGAACTGAATCGGTTTTTGCGTCTCGTTCAGCTTTTGAAACGGATTTTTTAGCTATTCGCCGAGGCGGTGGTTGCGGTGGTTGCGGTAGTTTTAAATCTCTTGGCATTGTTTCCTTTTTCGCCATTTCAATTTCATGCAAAATATCATCGGTTTCATCATCGAAACTCCCCTTATCGTTTAAAATTGACAAACTTTTATCAAAATGCGCTGAGATTTCGTCCAACAAAAAATTGCATTTGCTAAATTCAGTGCTGCCTGTGCTGCCATTACTGCTTCGAATACTTGATATGCTGTTTCGTTTTTGATTTTCCGCCATCACTCGCAATTGATTACGTATACTTTTCGTACTTCCTGAATAGTCCAAGAGCGTTAAATTACTGTAGCTTGAGTTAATGATTTTTTGCTGTTGAAATGTTTGTTGTGACGACGATGGTGCGGGTGAAATTGTATTTTGATAGTCGACAACGCCAAATGTTCTTGCCAAATCGAAATTACGATTTGCAATACTTTCACCATTTGTTGTGGTCAACGGCTCTTGCCAATGATTATTTATAGCGTATCTTGTGTTCTTTGATGTCCAGCTATCGTTTGACGCACCAAATTCACCATTGCTCGAACATTGTGACGAAAATATATTTAAATTATTCGGTACACTTGCAACACTAAACGAATCTTTTTGCAACAATGATGCTGCCTCACTCAGTAAATCACCGTAAACTGTATTTCGTTTGGACTTTCGATTGGAATTCGTTGTATCGCAGAAGAAAATTGCTTCGTTTGTATCTGCAAGAGAATGGAATCGGGAAGAAATTACTAAAATGACCTTTTACAATTTTCAATTTCCTGGTTCAAATTCAACAAGGACATTTTTGAAAAAGAAAGAAAATGATTTTATTACCGTAATCCTCAGCAAAATGAGCTAAAATATCTGGCAAACTGGCTGATTGTGTATTTTGCAGCGATGTAGACGAAGCCGATTTTTTACTACTGACGCCATTTGTGTTTGTTGGCACTGTAAAAACATGCTCGTTCCAATCGTTACGATCGCGGCTGTTATTTTTGGAAACACCGAATGATTTTTCGGCTGTTCGTTGCCGTGTTTCGGCATGTGTCGTGTTTATTTTTGAACTATCTGCCATGCCAATGCAACCATTTATTCTGACGTCTGTCGTTTTACTTCGACTACTTATATTATTTAAACTACGGTGATTATCCAAATCTTCATCCTCTTCAATTAATTGATCTTGATTTAGATTTGGTATGCTCTTCGATCGACATTTTATCGATGGGAATTCACCATAGCCAGAATCTTCGCTAAGATTTTCAACCGAATTCTTATTTCGAAATGCCATTTTTGCATTGTGTGTCGGTCGTTGTAATTTCTCTCTTGTAACAACCGGTTCGATATCGGCTTGATTATCCGAATAATAAATGCTATTGTCAGTTGAGTAGCTTGACTCTGATGAACTTGTCTGTTCTTGACAATTTAAAAATAGTGGCGAATTAAAATCGATTTTCTCAATGTCATAGTAATTGCGCGATGTATTTGTATCGTTGGTATTATCGTTGGTATTTTCGTTGGACTTTGTTGCACTGTATTCAACTTTATTGTTTGGCTCTACCACATTTGTGGTCGAATTATTAAGAAATGGCGATGAACCGCCGAATGAGTCGCCGGTTTGAATTTGACGTTCCAATGATTCAAATTGAATAAGTGATGATGAACGGCTCAATGAATTAAATGATAAACTATCAGGATCAGAAAATCGATCAAAATTTATAGGATCTATGCAAAAACTGGAATTAGAAAGAAGCAAATCAATAAAATTTCGATAGTAATAAAAGAAAGAGATTTTTATTTCTGTATTTTTCTTACCGTTTTGTGAATGCATCAGCATTCGATGATTCGATGAGATCGATTCGGTATTTGTAGTCATCACTAAATGTAGTCTTTTGCAATACTACGTCTTCATCATTTTCTTCTTGCTTTCGACGCTTTGGCGGACACGCAAAATCCCTTTCCGAAATGGTATCGGCTTCTGTAAATGCGCAAATATAAAACAAAAAGAAAAGAAAAACATACTCATCAAATTGCTCATCATTACAAGTTAAACCATAATGGAGAATATACCCGTCTCCATGGACGTGTTCAGTGCACGAAACAAATGCAATGCAAACGCGATTAGCATTTTCGCGTTGAAATCGAAAAAAAAAGAATTACAAACGTATAAGTGGCAATCAAATTTTTAAGCTATTTATTTGTGCAACTGAAAAAAGTGGAAATCGCATGATATTTGCCAAAGGCGAGTTGCCGTTCAGCAAATAGCAAATGATTGCAACTATTTATACAGCTCATTCAATTAAGTTCACATTCATTGCATTTGTTTTATTCACTTTCAAGTTATTGAAATGGAAAATTTTAGAAGATTAAATCAAATGATTTCTAGATGCAAATGATGCAAAACGATTCAGAGTCTATGACTCTGTTGTTAATTTATTTTGGTTTGGCCGTTGCTTGGAATTGTACCTTGAATAAGTTCGACACGGATCACTGACCCGGCTTCAGATTCGGAGCTCCATTGATTTTCATTGTGTGTCCAGACATGACCGCAGCTAACGTCATCATCGTCCGATGTTTCTTCGATAATTGGTTCAAGCATGGCGCTGCGTTGTGAAAAATAGCCTATATCGCCATTTTGATAGTCAAACTGCGATGCTCCATACGGCAACCACGGAAATGATGATGACAATGAATCACTTAAATCTAAATTATCCATTCGTAATTGTTCGTTTCGATTTGTTCGTAATTATGTTCGTGTTCGATTTCGGGCATAAGTTATTGTTTCGAATATTTATCGCTGAGGCTTACATATGATTGCAATTGAACGTTGTTCACTTCCTTTTTTTCTAACTAAAATTTAATTCGACTTTTCATTGCTCTATGATGCGTTCATATATGATATAATAATGTCGGATCGTGTACCGTTTAACCTAAAATTAAATGCAAAATAAACACTATAATAACCATAAATAACCATAAATAAATAAACATTTAAACTAATTTAGTTTTTATTTTTCATTTCGCTTGAGCCCGTTCAGGCCAATCGATTCAATGATATCGCTCGCAATGTTTCAATGCATCACATTTTAAGTGCTTTAATTTATGCCCAAAACAAATCAAACTGCATTTCCGTTATATTAACATAATCGCAAATTTGCACACTCGCACATTCAATTCAATGTTGCGTTCGGATTTTCAGTTTTGTTTTTATTTTTATTTTTATTTTCACTTACAATATGTATATATTTCTAAATTTTGTTGCAATTATTTGAATATTTTTCTTTTGCCAATTTCATTCTCCGCTTAAATGCACCGACTAGCTCGATGCCTGTGCTTGTTTGTATGATAGCGATATAAAACTAATTCACGAATTTATCTTTTGGTTACTTCATTATAGTCCATTCACTTTTGGAGGTTTTTTTTTTCTCATTTTTAACTCAAATTTCATAATTCATTTGAGCCTTTCTACGCGCTCATTTATAATTGTTCAAAAGTGAGAAAGTTTTGTATCTCTTGTGTTTTTCTATACTGCTGTGTTTTGCTGCATATTTTTATGTATTAGATCTAAAAAGGAGATACAAAAGCTAGCGATTTATGTTCCCATTGTGTAAGTGTTGCTACATTCATTGTCTCAAATGATGCCTTTAGAGGTAATTAAAAGAAATAATGATCATTTTCGAGCTAAAATCGTTTTCAACGTCTTTCTTTAGACGTTTCTCGGGTAAGTCAGAGCTAGATCAAATGAGGCACACAAGATAGACCAACTGTATAAAGCCGAGAAACGTGAAACCTTTATAAAATGCCGCCTCCATAGATATTCGCAAGCAATCAAGCGATGAAACGTACTCAAAACTGATTTGAAAAAAACCAATTCGAAAGCCTAAAATTGCAAGCGTAAAAAATGGTAAAATTAGTGCATTCTCCTCACATCGTGCCGTCTAACTTTTTGCAAGCTTCGCTTATGCTGTGGCGGGCCATGATAGCGTCATGAAAGGTGAAAAAATATCGCAAAACACAATCACAACATTCCAATCTAAAATATTACATTTCGTACAATACACACACACACACATCATTCGATAGAAATACACAAACAAAATCACATTCATTGTTCGTTTCACCTCGCGCTCATTCCAAATGCAGATGAAAATTATTTCATTGCAATTGCATATTGCGATAATAATGAATTAAAAAAAAAAAATCATTCTTTCGCATGAAAATGTCATTGGATCCCTTTCGCACTTTCTTTTTGTCAACAAAAACACGCATCATTCCAATTGTGAGTGCGGAATTTTATTTGCCATTCATATTCGAATTCTTTTTTTTCCATCGTTTTTCTTTCATATTTGCAGGTCGACCTATCGACATTATAATAAACCGACATTTCTTGAAAACACATTTCAAAATTTTTAGATTAAAATGAGAAACATTATAGCTCTCACTAGCAGAACGAAAACAGAAGCGAATTAGAAAATGAAAAAAAAAAAGAGAAAATCAAAAATTTCATTTTGTTCCAGTGGCATTTCAACCGGATCCCGTTTAATAGCATCAACATCGACACATATGCAAATACATGAATGTTAATCAACAGCTGTTGAATCCCCTCCAACCAAATATGAAATGAACACCATTCTGAAAAGCACTATTCAAAAGTGAAGTCGTTACTTATAGTTTTCATTACTTTGATGAACCGCAAAAGTTTTTGAACTGTATTTTACTTTTGTTTTGTTTTTTTGTATTTCATAAATCGATGTGTTTTATTCGACCGTATAATTGATCACATACGAAAGATCATTCTGAAAATGGCTTCATATATGAATAGCCATATATGTTGCTCAGTGCTCATCAGGCCAATGACTTTTGCTTATAAACAGTTAAAAAAAGACACATATGTTTTATGTGTTTTTCTTCATTCTAAAAAAAATAAAAATATTTGGCATTTTGTTTTTCATAACATATGAAACCATGGCGAATGTTGAATTGAATTTTTTGACTCGCAAATAGTTTTATGTTCAACGAAAAATGATGTTTTATTTTGAGACTTTTTTTCTTTTTTGTGAATGGAATTCTGCGTCAATTGCGCGATGAGCCAATGCAAATGGGTGACCTGTGACTGCCGTGGGATTGATTCAACACACATTCGACCTGATCGAATACACTCATTTTTATGGTTTTTCTTTCACTAATACTCAACCAAATATGATGTGGATGATATGGCGTAAATATCATCATTTCTATTATACAAATTGTATATGATTATGCGTTCCATTTTTTTTTTTTTGCGTTTCACAATTCGTTGTCACGTGGGAAATATTTAGCGAAAAATATAAAAAGTCTTTTCAGATCGAAAAAGTCATTGTTTGCTGTTAATCTTTTTTTTTTCTTTCTTCAAACAATTACTGGATTAGCCACAACGCATTTCTATATCCAGTGATTCTTGTTTTATTTATCGACTTTTTGTGTGTATATATTCGGCTATAAAAGTACAAAACAAGTTTAAATTTTTTTATGTAGTGGTATGCGTTAAATTTAATAGAAAACTTATTCGAATGCATGAAATTTTAACGACGAATTTTTCTGTGTACGATGGTTTGATCTTCAATTCGAAACGCACAGCAATTTTGACAAGTGATTTTTCATATACAAACATAAAGATACGGTAAACACATTGGATTTAAGTAAATAAATATATAACTGTTTATCAATACCAAATAAATTAAATAAACAAACCAGCGTTCATATCAAAGCAAATAACGGAAATATTACGACAGTAAAAATGCCAAAATGAAATATATGCTCCAAATAGTAAATGAAATAACGAAGGGAATAAGGTATTAGAAAGAACAAGCTCAATCTGATTCAACTTAAGTCGGAGCTCATTTAATATCTGTTAAAATTGGGACAACAACACAAACACCAACACAGAATACAAAAATTCAAGAAATATCATCAATATTCAAATGTTTTAATTGTATGCTTCGCATGTCACCTGAAGAATTGAACGTGCGACTGCATCAAGTGGCAAGCCAATTTAGCATGTGAATATGACAAAAATGTGCACTTTGAAGAATTCAGTTGCAAAAAGAAAAACAAGCAACAATATGGCATATGCTGAACATGAACAAAAAAAAAAAAAAAAAAAAAACGACAACAACAGACAATTACAACGGCAACAAACGGAGACGACATCTGATATCTACAAAGTCTGCAATAAATGCTAACGAAGTGCATACATTGTACGGAAGAAATTGGATACATAAAGCAAATATGTAGAAAAATCAAGCCAGAATACGCGCACACATTTTCACATGCTCGGTCGTGATTATCACTTTCATGTGCCTAAGCGTTTTGGCCGAATGCTCAATGGGAACTTAGGTTTGAACCGAGAGTTACGTTTCATTGGTACATGTATCTTTTGAATAAAATTGAAACTGATTTTCATGTATACTTGGTCGGCTTGCCGTCGCCGCCGAATCCGTCGTCGACGTCATTTTCGTTTTGTAAATGACTTTTGCCATCGATATTAACGTTCCGTTTGGTTTGGCCGTTTGGTAAAGTATCGTTTCCTCTTGAACATTTTTAGGGGCTTCATGCTTCGTTTACTACGAAAATAGTAATAATCAACTTATAAAGTGTGTACGTAAGAGTGCGATGATGGCATGCACTTTTTGCTTTTTGCTTGTTTCCCTTTTTCCTTTCAACTATTTTAGTTTGTGCTGTGTGCGTTTTGCTAAGTTTTGTACATAAAAAAGAAGAAAACCCATTTTGCTGTGGCAGCTTTGTATTCATTTGCTTTGGTTTCGTTCATATATACTTTTTCTTGTTGTTGTTGTTGTTGTTATTGTTGTGTCTTTATATTCTTTTTCCATTGCTATCACCTTCGACTACATCGATTGTCAGTGATGACGCAAAAACGTTGATGGCGATGGTATGTAATAATTTTAATACCCTTCATTATTTGATCGCTCTGTAATAACCATCACGCAACTTGACATATAATTTAAAAACGCCAAACGACAGTTTCAAGTGCGTTTTTGAGCTCAACAATGAGAACCATTGCACGAAAGTCGAAATACCAACTTTAGTAGCAGTAGCAGTAACGGAAAAGCAAAGAAGGAGACTATTAAGTGAATCTACCAAGCATTTCTTCAGAACAACAATATACAATTGTATATTGCGCACGCCTGCAATGTAACGCAGTAAGAAAGAAAAATGCAATATTTTTGCATTATTTTCATGGCTCATCTTCTTTATTGGTCGCAATTCGCACACGAAAAACCAACTTAAGCTTCTACGTTTCCCTTCATACACACAAGCTCTCAATTTTTAGTATTCTGCACAAATATTTTCGCATCATAATAATGATCATTCCATTTGTGTTGCTACTTCTACTGACGCTGTTGCTGCTAAGCGTTGATGTTTTTTTGCTCTCCTTCTTCTTCTTCTTCTTCTTCTTCTTATTTTTAATTCACTCGCCTCTCCTGCAAATCATCGAATGGAATCTGGAAACCATTACATGCACTGCAATTTAATTCGTACACATGCAATCAACGCGCTATCTTCGATTTCCATTTGCATTCAACAAGTTGTAATGCACCGATTTTATTTTTCGTTCGTTTGTTCGTTTATTCGTACAGCGTCACGTTCAATTTATTAGTTGATACGTGCAATGGCTCGACTCATGTATGAAAAACTTTCAAACCTGTTCTCAGAAAGCCACAGCGATAATAAAATAGGTGAATTCTTGAGTTGAGAACATGGTTTACTATGTATCTATCTTTCTTTCTTTCTCTCTACAATATATTTTTTTTCATTTTTTCTCTTTTTTTTATTTTTTGTCGTTGTACAAAGTCTTAGTATACACAGAGCTCTACATCAAGAATTGGTGATTATGTTATTGAGAAGTGCACTGATCGCGAAATTAGGTTCTTCGAAAACACAATTTGTGTGAATGAGCTCTCGTATGCGGGCAAACAATAACTGACCAAATATTCACATGCACACGGTTTTCTAGACCTTGGTATTTTCATCTCACTCACAATATTTTCAAGTCAATGATTACCGTTTATTCATACCCCATGAAAATTTATTGATTTTATAAATTTAAAAGCACCGGGACACCAAAACAACGTGATACTTAATTGAATCGAAATTTAAAACTCAAAAAGAATTCAAAGGTGTTGTAAATAACGACTGAACATAGCAAACACTGAAAAGCCACTACACAAGCCAAACCAAATCTATAGACATTGAGCTTGTGAGCAAGTCCGTTGGCAATGGAGAGGCAAAAGAAATGAAGATGGAATACAGAAAGAAAAAGAAAACACGAACGAAACAACAACAACAAATCATAACAAATACACAAGCATTCAAATTCAACGCTATACAATGCTATGTATTTTGACTTTAATATTGTATGTTGAGGCGATTGAGTGCAATTTGAATGTTGATGATGAGCCATCATCAGCGTAGGAGAGAACGTATTTTCTTCTTCTTTATGATTGTTCTGTCTCTGTATCAAATTGAAGCTCATTTTGAAGAATGCTTTCGTAGAAACAAAATAAAAATGATATACAGGCGAAAATTAAACAACAAAACTTATGAAAACTAAATGATCCGGAGAAGATGGATAAAACAAAAGGATTTTACTTCATCAAGTATTCAACATTGTAGTATGCAATTATCCATGAAATTTAATGGAATTTTTTTTCGATAACAATCACTGAAATTTGTCATGTTCCTTTGGGTGAACAAAACACACCCATGAAACATGGATTTTTTTTTTTGGTTTACGTTGTTATTGCAATACCTATTTTTATTGCTGCATACATAAAAATCGAGAAATCGAGGCTGTCGATCCGATATTTCATAATATTATGCGGTTTGCATGCACTTTTCTGTTTATTTTGATCTTTATTCAAGTAGCAGCAATAGCACATTTTCGCCAGTTGGCAATTGCATTCTGTTTTGTTGTCAAGACAAAAACTTGCTTATTTTACGTGCAACACGGCTCGGTTGCTAAATCTAATTGTGCTAAAACTGACAATATTTCGATGTAGAGTGTAAGAATGACAATGGAAATACCTGAGCAGGCATTTATTCATTGCTAAACAGAAGCCGTTTTATCTATTATTTTGAATTATTTCTCCTTCACTCTTTTTTGGTTTTTCTCTGTTCGTCACTCTCATTTTACTGCAATAGCAAATTCACAAACATTTGACATTTTTCACTGTTCCGCAATGCTTTTAACACTTTTTAATTTGAATTTGCTGGTATTTAAACATTACTGTTTCGCTATTCTGATCACTGGAATCACAACTCAAAGTGTAATTTGCGAATGAATCATTCACTTTATTTATGCTCATATAATCCGCTTTTGCTGTAAAAAATTTGGGCTTGCATTGTTTTGTTGTTGTTAAAAATAAACTGAGAATAACATTAAACCAATTAAATAATATTCTCTGTATTCGTGTGATGATAAAATGCACGCAGTGCGCAACTGATTCGATAGAGAGCAACAACAATTCATACTGTTTACTGTTATCAAGGGAAAAACATTTCAATTCATTTGGCGACAGTTGTGGCGATATTCACAGTTTTATTTACTCTTTTGTATTTGTTTATTCAACAATTTATTGATTATTTATTAGATCGCTTTACTTGTTTACTTATACGAATTGCTTAATGGAAATTCAGTTGAAAGAAATGACAACGATTGATGAGCTTGCAAGTGACCCAATTTGTTTATTGAATATTTCGACGATCGATGTCCCTTAATCTTTTCTCGAAAGAAATTGTTTGTATTTTTCAAGGAAATAAAAATCGCCAAATCTATCAAATTAATGGGAATGGCGGCATTTATTTCGTGTTCGATTAGATAAAAATTTATGGGAAATTTCGTATCAATTCCATTTCTGCTGAAAAATAACATACGCTGTTGGTGTTTGATGACGTTATTGATTTGCGTTTTGATCAAACAATTGAATCATCGAACTTAAAAATAGAGAATCGGCTTCAAGATCGAGATGAAAATTATTATATTTACGGTTTAATCATAAACTGTATTTCGTGATTAATGAATTTTGCATGATTACTAACAACATACAAATGAAGTTTTTCTGTGAACTACTTTTTTTTTACTATGAAGTAAAACAATCAAAGCTGTTCCTCTTCGTTGGTCAGATTCGTTTTTTTTTTTTTTCATGTTCCAAATTGGTGAATGTATAATTAGCACCGGATAGTTAAAATTGATTAAATGAGCCAAGAAGTTTCCTCAATAAACACTTGATCAGCACACATTTTAACACAAATTTCTCTCAAATACACACTCAACATATGTACCAATGTTGTTTTTTTACAGTTTTGTAAACCGCTTACCAAAGTTGCAAATGTCATGACATGACCAGAGGCAACATCCAAACGAATATCGGTGAAATGTGGAAATCCAACAAAATATATGTGAATTAGCCGGCTAGTAAAATGTAGTAAAAGCGCAATAGTAATAAAAGAAAAGAAACACAGAAGTGCAGAAAAACGTAGCGAAAAAAAGTCGACACGTCCGATTTGCTTAAAATGAACTCAACGATTCAACGTTTTATATAAAAAAAAAAGAATCACACATAATTGCGCGCGCACACAATTCAACTTCAACGTTACAGTTGGGACAGTAAAACGGCAATCTCACCGAGGCAGAATTAAAAAGAAGAAGAAGAGAAAAAAACAAAATAAACTGGCACCGATTCATAACGGGCAACATCGTCGAATGAAAAATAGACACAAAACAATCAAAACCGATCTTCGAGCATTAATGCCAGAGAGGCAACACAAGCAATATGGTGATGCGCGCAATTTTTTTTCAACCATTGACAAAACAAACGCGTATCAGTTCGTAAAATTTGTTCAAAGAGTAGTGAAAATATATTTAAGAAAAAAAGCAATAATAATAATAAAAAATAATAAAGGAATTATACTCGTACTATGCATACAAGTGTATGATACTACATACATATAAATATCAGACAAAGCCTAATTGAATTTCAGTTTGGGTCTTTTCAAGCTTGAAGCCATTGAAAAATTGTTGTTTCATACAAAAACACAAAGATCTCATTGAAAAATGTCATGCGCGCGATTATTTTAAATCACATCGTACTCATATTAGCTAACGAACATATACTTGCATGTCGAACAAATGAGTGTTGTATGTGCGCTGAATTTGTGACGATAATCCTAACAGCAGATTGCATGTTCCATATTTTATAAGTTTCTTTCGTATTTTTCCTTTCTCTCTCTTTCTTTCTTTTTTTTCTTACTTCAGTCGTGTCGAAATCTCAATTCTTGTTTATTTTCACGGCTTTCTTAAATTTCGTATTCTTTCGGTGAATGTGTGTCTTGTGCGCGAAAAATTTACATTCACTCAAAATCCACTTTGTTTGTAGAAAATCACTGATTCTTTCTTTTTTTCAGCTACTTTTTATTGTTTTAATAATGATATATATTCTGTGTGCTCTTTTTATGGTGTGATCTCTCTTACATTCACAAATAAATTCAACAGTATTGTGAATCATTATTATTTTTTTTTCTTTTTTTTTTTTTGTATTTGTATTTGATTGAATGATCTTTTTCAGCCCGAATCAGTATACGTAGTATAGTGACTAGTGAGTGGTATAGACATGTTGATAAAATAGAATTCTGATTCTGATTCACAGTATGCGATCATCACAGCTTTAGAATGGATCAAAGTAGGGGAAATAAGACTCATAGAACAACTGATGTGATGCAGATACATCGATTTGATTGAGAGTACCGCACAACAATATCATTTTAAATATTTTCTATTGTATCATTCAAATGTAGTTTTTTTTTTTCTTTCTTTCTCTCACTTTTGCTATGTGCTGCCGTAATGTTTTCATATTTTGTAATTCTCGCTTACAAATTTCCTTTCAACAAACATGAAAATTCAACCGAGATCATAACAAATGTACCATCATAATGATATTTCACACGACAACAAATGCGGGCAAAATGTGGATCACAAATTGAATACATAAATCGTGTTTTACCGTTAATTTGATTAATAACAGCACAATTAAATGATGCATTGCCATATATAGCGTAGTGGTATGGTGCGTCAAACTGCATGATCAAACACAGTGAGCTTGTGTTATAATGTCGGGATGAGTGAGCGCTAGAAGAGTATGGCGGAGACGAAAGAAACGATTTCTTGTAATTTGCTCTCACAAAATACCAGGCGGAACGAACGGGTTCCATTGTTTTAGATTAAGTAACAAATACCACCGAAAAAAATGCCAACCGAAAAGAAAAACCGAACGTACAACAGCAATAGCAACAACACCAATAGCAACAACACAGAAAAGAAAACTCAAGAAACAATGAGTTTATTATCAAGATATTCTAGTTTTTATTCAACTCGATATGGCTTTTTCACGTTCGTTTCTATAATTATATTGTAGTTGCACACACACATTTATACACAAATACTCACACAAAGTTGACTATAAAAAAATATCGAAACATGTTGGACGGTTTTTTCATCTTATAGCAATTCTGAAAATACTTGAATTATGTCTAAGGAACTATTTGAAACGGTCGGCTTGTTGCTCGTGCCATTCAGTTGCATTTTACCTGCTATTGTTCCATTCTTTTAATGAGCATCGGAAAAAAATAAACTCACGAAAAACGCTAAACATGCACCAACATTTTCTAGTCTCAACAATTCCAAAATAAAATTGAAAAAGAAAAAGGGAAAGAAAAACAATTGACTGCAATCACAAGCAACGTCATTCATACACAAAATTGTTCTTGTGGTATGGTGTGTTGTGTTCGCAACTGTAACAGCCATCTAGTAACGCTCATGGAATAACACATCAAATGGATTTAATTTGTTTTTTTTTTTTTTTTTTTCTTTTTTGAGTTCAAAATTGCCATAATAACATGAAAAAGAACGGCTAAACTTTGAAAAAAAAAAAGAAACCAAAGACCCCAATTTACAGAAAAAAAACTCTTCATGGAATTTAAAAAGCGGTTCAAAAGTGTATCTCTATAGAATTGTATTTTTTACCATGGCTTGTGACAAACGCCATCAATCCACGAAATCCACTTTACATATAAATTACGGAAAGTGTGAATGAATCATGAGCGTGTAAGCGGCGTCGACTAAGACAAAAAGACTCATTCCTCCAAACAAAAACTACAAATTTAACGATTTTTTCTTTGTGTATCTTTTTCGAGAAATGCGATGAAATCAAAGAATGACCCGAAATCTGGGAATTGTTTTCTTCTTTAGTTGAATAGTTTCTGCTCTCAGTTTCTTGATGTTTCTTACTTTCTGTAACAATCAAAAACAATTTCAATAAAACTGGTTTCTTATTCACTTTACAAAACTTGAACAATGAACAAACATTTTTTATCTTGATTCATTATAAATCGTCAATATATATAAATATATATATCCATTCAGCTTTAGTGCGCCGTCTTAAATCGGATTAATATAGTAAATCATTTTCAAAAAATGAATAGTTTCACTCACTATCGTTTCACTCCACAAACTGGACAAAGGTTCTTCATCAATCGATACATTATTTCCACATTTTATTCGTTATGCAAATCGAGTACACGCAAAAATATCATTAAAATCAAAAGTTTTTATATTGTTTTTGTAATTAAAAGTGTGTTCATAAATAGTTTCTTCTCTTTTTGCAGTTTAATTAGACTATAAGGAGTTAAGCACTTGAATTATTTGTACTGTGTATATTCTGTTCCCGTAAAATGTTTCGACTAGTGCTACAGCAACGACACAAACAAACTAACCAATTCACCATTCACATGGAGAGCAAGAGGCGCGAGCGTTTGTTTATCCATTGTAGCAATGGCGGTCGTACCGCGCGCACACACACACACACACACACACACACACACACACACCATTGAAAAGAATTAACTAAAAGAAGAAAAAAAAGTAACTAAGATATACCATCGAAAACATAAACACAACAATTTTATTGCCATTAGATCCGTCCAGTTTTTGGATTGAACACGATCATAATATACAAGGTGCGCTTGAAAAATCAAAGCGCTTGCATACAACAACGACTGAACAACTGAAACGTAATCTATATATATAAAAGTGGGAATGAACGGAAAAGAGACGGAATAAAAAAAGAGGTATTGATACAAAAGCACTCAATCCAATCGTATCGGACACGTATCTAACTGAATGAACGCAACGGGCAGACCGCAATTAATATGAAATTTATACGTTACAAGATTGAAAAAGAGAAAGACAAACACTGTCATATAAAAATGTGGAAAAAATGCACGTTGTTTCAATCGGGTCGATGTAATAAATTGGTTGTGATGCGGTGGAAAAAGGTGCATGTCCGATTTCAATGGAATGTAAGCGGCTGATATAAGGCAAAATGAATGCGTATGGTCAGGTAACGAAGCCAGGTGCAACCGCAACACCTAAACGCATTCACAGCGCACGTTTATTGTATTGTTTTTCTTTTATTTTCTACAATTTATTGTTATCATGATTATTATTATTATTTTCTAGTACGTCAGTATATATTCAAACTAATTGCATGAATAATTTTGTAGTTATTCAAATTTCAACTGAATTGAAGAAGAATTTCATTCCCACACTCGATTTCAATGTTTACGAGTAAAAATTACTATTTTAACACATGAATCATTTGTTGAATACGAGAGTACATGATGTGTTGAAAAAAAAAGAAAAATAGAGAGAGAGGAGAAAGAGCTGATGCCAATTATTATTATCAAATGAATGAAATTCTCATTTGAATTTGATCAATTTTGTTCAGCATAAAATGCACTGTGCAAATTGTACACATTTGTCATCATATGCAATTTCATTGAAAAGTTGGCTCGTTTTCATGCAATTTCCGATTGCAACAGCTGAATCCACTGCCAATGCAACCCATTTCAAATCCGATAATTACTTTTGTTATTCTTTTCTTATTATTTTGAAAATAAATAAATTTATTTGCTCTAATTCCAAAATGTAACATTGTTACGCAAATCATGTAATTTGCATTGATTGACGTACTAAAATGCAAATCTAAATATACTATACATTCAGTGTTGTTGTTCTTATTATTGTCGTAGTGCAAATGTTCCATGTGGACTGCCATAGTGGCGCCTCTTGAGGAGAATTTTATTTCTGAATGTTTTCGTACCGATTGAGCGGTGATTGATATATTTTAATAACCAAATATGTATTGAAATTGCAATTCACCTTTAGAGGGGCTGCGCTCACAGCAAATTGTTATTTAGATGTACACATTTGCGCCTTGATTGTTGTAGAAAAACAAAATCATTCAGCAGTTTTTGTTCATACCATGGTCTGTTGATGACCATCAAACTGGTCACAAAAACGTTTATTTGTTCACGGTGTGATGATTGAAAACACAATTCATCTATAAAATAGTTACAAATCGGTTGATTACGCCGGATATAATGCAAATAGCAATTTGTCATTTCGGATTTAAAATTATGTCATCAAGTATTTCCATCACAAAACTTAACAGGTCGGTAGATAAGTCTTTGGACTGACATATAGATGGAACCACTGCATTCAAATCCATGATGGTATTCGATAGGGATAACTTTCGAAGGACTCCTGACAAAATTTGAACCAACTCTGTCTACTCTTTACAAAAATAGTGAGTCTTGGCCCAATGCATCTTACACTTTTTTCTACATAAGAAAAATTGGAAAGATATTTTACTGTAATGTGGATACATTTTTCTACAAAAACAATATCGGACAATCAAAATTATTGTTTGATTGTATTATTTGGAACTTCTGGTATAAATTAGAAAAATTTATTGGGTATAATTTTCATTTAATACACTCGAACAGAACAAATATATCATATATTTCATTTTTTAGAAAAAATTCGTGTTTTGCTAGAATTTATTAATTAATTTTATGAAATCGCATCATATTGTATTGAAATCTTGGGGTTAGACACGGATTCGATACTAGAAAGAATATAGTAAAACTCAATGCAACTAGGTTTAACTCCGGACATTTTGATGCGTATGATATATATACGTCGAACTGTCAAAGTCTACTCGGTTGAGTATTTTAAATGGTTTCTAGTACGCATTTAAAATACATAGAGAACTAGGTCGAACTAGGTCAAAAATGAATCAAATTTGGTAAAACTTGTACATTTGAAGAATTGTGTCTTTCCCCCTGATTGAAATGGTATTGAATACTGTAGAGGAGCATTGAAACAACATTTTAGAGCATTTAAACGACGATGCAATATCAACTATAAAAAAAAATCCATTTTTGATACGAGTGCCGCGTTTTCTTGAATTTTCCGAAGCGAATCCATGGAACAATTCTGAAGCATTATAGGACAATTTTTTAACCATAATCTAACCAATTTTTTATATTGGACTATAACAATAGACCCCCTAGAATCTAATGCAGCGGATTAACAGCGATAAAATAGCTGAATCTGTTGTAGAATTGCTGTTAAACACATTATGGTCGAAAATCAGCTATTTGGGCTATTTTTCAATGCCTAGGCTAATTTTTTGTACTAAATGACAATGTATGCTGATTCTTTTTATTGGATTAGTTAGAATGATAATTCAAGAATAACATACTACATTTTCGGCTGGATCGACGAAGAAATGTAGATTTTTATAATGACATCAAATTTCACTTCAAATCTGCAAAATGCAGTGTATTCAAAATGATTAAAAATCGTAAGAAAATTTCATACATTTAATATCACATCGCTTCCTTCTTTCACATGTGCATTGGCAGCGAGCACTATTGTCAAATTGATTTTTGCAGTAATTTACACTAACAACAAGTGACATCGCAAAAAATGCGCCACCTAGTAACTGATTGATGAGCTATAAAGATTATAATGCTGCTACATACAATGTGATGTTTTATTGTTTGTGTGTTTGTCTCATTCACACTCATAGAGGTAATAAGAACAACACAATAAGTTGCTAGATGGCTGCCGCATTTCAGTTTGACAGTAGCTAACTCTGATTGATTGGCAGCGCACTAATCTACCCCACACAATTAGAATTTTTTTTAGATATTACACAAACACAGGTAAAAATGGAAAAAATACCCATATTTCGAGATATCTTGGGCCAAGACTCATCAATTTCGTAATCAGAAGACAGAATTGGTTCAAAATTCGTCAGGAGCCCTCTGAAAGTTGTTATTATCGAATACCATAAAGGATTTATATGTATTGATTCCATCTATATGTGAGTCCAAAGACTTATCTACCGACCTGACTAAAGTTGAATATTCTCTATTGAAAATTGTTGTTTTGATATTCTCTGACATTTTCATTTATTGCAATTCGCAGCAAAATCGAATCATCATCATGATAGAAAAAAAAAACGCTTCGTTCAATATTAGATTTGGTTTAGTGATTTTTATTCAACACATAATCATGTTTGTTTTTGTTTAATCAATAATAGTCCAGCTTAAAAATTCAAAATGAATCAATGCGTATTATTGTAAAAAATAAGTAAATTTTTCCTACATTTAAGTTTATATAAGGTAAAAAAAGTCGGTGATTGATTTCAAAAAAGAAACACATTTCACCAATAATATCTATATCAGATTAATTTTCATATTCAATTATAATAAGTTCATTTCACTTATATTCAAAAAAAAAAAAAAAATTTCCTTTTTGTTTTTTAAATAATATAAATATAGATACGTAGTAAATAATTAATTTTTTTAATTCGATTAACAATTAAATATAGAGAGACAATTCGATTTTCATTTTAATTCGTTCAAATTTCGATTATAGTGGTTATAGATAAATGGGTTACAAATATATATATATAGATTAAATATTAAGAAGGTGTGATTAATCAACTCAGCGATTTGTTAATCATGAAAAATAAAATAAAAAAAATTAAAATATTAGTCTAAAAAGGCAACGAGAGGAAATGCTCTTAATTTTCACTGGATAAAGGTATTAATTGCAAAAAAGCGTTTCTAGTGCAATTATTTCCATTTTATCGGAAACTATGGCTAAGCCACTATTCTGCATGAAAAATATCATTATTCACAAGAGAAAAAAATAACAGACCCTCAACAACTTAAAGTTTCCTTAATAATTATTATTTGTTCTAAATGTACTAAAATAGTAAGTTGATTATAAATTTCAAGCGTATCTTTTGTTTAGTATTCGAGGAATTTTGAGAAATTATCGTGCCGACAATTTTGATTTTGTTGTTTTTTTTTTTATTATTTCTATTACGTCGTTGTTCGACAACTGCATTGTTTCACTTTGTCAATGGCACATTCAACGGCTTGTTTAAGATCATTAAATACGGGCACTTCTTGTCGTCGAGCCAAATCTATCAAATACGAGCGGCCACGATTGTAGTCTTTCACAGCAGCTGCTGTTAGCTAAAATTTAATCAAAATGAAAATAAATACATTTTTGATTAACGTTTGCAAAATTAAAAGGAATATTTGAGAAAATACAAAGGAATAAACAAAATTGAAAAAAAAAAAAAAAAATAAAATATTCATATAAAATATACCTTGTCATCTCCAATGGTGCATTCATTTGATAGCATTTGAACACAAAGAACGACATTGTATCCAAGACCAACACAATGTGCTGCCAATGTCATTGGAGCTAATGATCGTGTTTCGTTTGAAATTACGAATAATAAAACTCGACTCGATTCTAATAGTGACAGATGAAACATTCGTCTGCCGGATGGATAAATGAGCGTACCATTTGTGGTGCGACAGCTATTTCTTGGTTGGCCAGTGCTGATACCACTATCGTTACTGCTCGATGTTTCTAGGGGTTTTGATGAGCTGGCCTCATTTTGAATTGGTGGTGATGTTGACAAACGCTCATCTGAATCTCCATTTAGTGGATGAATTAGCGAATCATGCAATTGTGGCATATGATAAGTAATGTCATGTTCGTTCAGCATTGCAATAACCTCATTTCGCCAATTTGATCGCAATGCACAACTACCTCCCAAATAAATGTCACGCAAATCAAACGATTCACTTTCTTCAAGCTCTTGGCTATTTAGAATTGAATCGATTGAGCTGCCACTGGAAAATACTGAATCATTTGAATCACTAAGCTCTTCTTCTGTTTCGTCACTATGAGTTGTTTGCCGATCAAAACTAATGGCTTTCGTGGGTGCAACATTGTTTGTATTTATTGAAAAACTTGTCAATTGACTTTCGCTTCGTGTGATAATTTTCAAGCTACGATTTACCGGGCCGCTGTCAGAATTATTGTCCGGATTAATTGGCGATGATGTTCCACTATCTCGATGTGTGTCGGCTATAATTGTTGTTCGCTCTTCAAGCACATGCCGAACAATGCCTGAATGCGTGTGAAGCCATTCTGAAAATTGAAAACATTTTGCATTTAATAATGGACATTTGAAAAGTAAATATTATTCGGCATTCATGCGAAAAAATTCAGAAATTACCTGGTGTATTCGTGAGGAAAATTGGTGGTGGTGGAAGATTTGTGCCTTTAATTGGCGATACACAACCACTCTCACTGATTTCCTCTTGTAAAATTGTTAGATATGATGTTAATACACAAAATTCTTCGAAATCGATTGTAATTTCACAGTTGGTCGCATTTCGATTGTTCGAATTACTCATGTCTCGATGGGATTTAACAATGTCAGACAAATTTTCAATTTGTAATAAATTCTGTGAGCAACCTAAAAAGTTTAAGGCACATCGGCATTGTTCCAATGTAATATGTTCCACAGCTACAGATTGATCGCCCAACGCTCGATCGTATGCTCTTCGAATAGTTCTGCAATAGAAAAGTATTTTCGATATTTAATTAAAAACTGTCATTTTTATTTTTTGCCAAAACGACGAGAGTGTGAAATAACTAACATTAATTTTGATGCAACATTTTGTGGTGCTGTAAAGCATGTACCAGTTAAAATAGCTTTTGTTTGCTGTAAACCAGATGGAACGTCATCTAATACAGGCAAACCTCTTCGTGAAACAATTTCACGTAATAATTGCTGATTTCTCTTCAGATCTATATACTCTCTGCGAAGACAAATACATTTATTTAGTTTTTGAAACGAACATTTGTTCACAATTTTCAAACACATGCAGATAAATATTCAACATACTGTGGTGAAATGGGTTCATTTAAAATGCACTGATCTGGTTTATATGGATTCAATACCAATACCAAATGTCGTGGATTTTGGCCTGCTATATAGGCAACTTCAATAGCGGCCGCTGATGCACGTGTTTCGGAATCCATGACAAAAAATAATACTCGTGCCTTTTCTTTTGCGCGATGCTCTAACTCAATTAAATCTGGCGTCCAATCTGATACTTGCTACAAATATATTAAAAAAAAGACGTTTAAAAATTCATTCCAATATTAATCAATATTAAGTTCTTATCAATTAAAAAAAGATTTTTAGATTTTACGAATTTGAAAAGGATTTGCATTTAATTTAATGTTAAACATATCAATGCGAATCATACTAACTGGATTGTAAAATGAAATGCCTAGGTTTTGTAATGTAGGTATAGCAACATCAGCCCGCCAAGTGGTTGGATTGCACGAGCCTCCCAAAAATACTTCAGGCGCATTATTGCAATCGGATGGCTTTAATTCGTTGCTATTTTTTGATGTTTGTGATTCATTGAATGATGTGTATGCACTATCTTTCCGTGATGATATTGTTGACGGGCATTGTGTACGAAATCGCTTCAAATCGGCTGCCAATACACAAAATTCACCGAATGTAAGCCCGTTCATATGTCGACTTGATAATGCTGTTCCTCGCTCAAAACCGCTATTGCCACGTCGAGCAAATAATTTGGCTGTTTGTAACATTTCGTGAACTGCAATAAATATGACAAAAAACGCAATGTTAGCACGATTTATATTTATATTTATGTAGATGTATTTTTATAATAAACTTGTCACTTTTTTTTGCAGACAAAAATAACTAGACTTACTTTGTTTTTCCGTTGGATTGAATTCGAGCTCCTCAAATAGTTCATGCAGTCTCTCGGCTGGAACAATATTACCGCGTGCCTTTGTTCGCCAAGCATGCAGAGCCTCACTGAAAATACGAAAAGGTAGCAGTAATTCATTAGTATGTGTCTTTTTATCAACTATGTTCAAATGCAAGTAAGTCTAGTGATTGGTTACATTTAACCAATCCAAACAAATACAAATATAAGCGAAAGAAATTGGTTGTAAAAAACAGGTCAAAGTATTTTTAAGATCGTAATTCTAAATGACAATTCTCAAATATAAACATAATAAAAGTTCGTTAAACTTGATGACTTTGTGGTTTCGGTCCCCTCAGATATAGTTTTGTTTTAGCTTCTAGTTTGTTTATGTGTATGAAACAAAAGGATTTTAATTTAAAATATTCTCTTTGTTTATTGATAATATTGTTATTGCCAATTTGTCTGCTATTCAATTTGACACAATCACATTTTGTAAATACATAAATGAACCAAAAGAAAACATAAGAAGATAAAGTGAAAGAGAAATAGTAAAAACCAGAATATATTTTGATCGTAACTGAATTTAAAAGTGTTCGTCCATTTGATTTTATTATTATTATTGGCAATTTAATTTTAAATGCATATTAGTACAACCATGAAGCATTTCATCATTTTTTTTTTTCTAGAAAAAATAAAATCAATACTTCGATTTTAAAAATTCATAAGCACGAAATACTACCATAATTACCCTAATACAGTACAAATGTCATTGTGTTGTTATTTAGTTCAATTTGAGATTTGTTTGTTATTTTCTTTTATTACGTATACGTTCGGTTCAAATTGGGAAGTAATTAGGCAATAAAAATGGTGGAAATGACACAAAAACGAAACAAATATCGACGGCATCAATTTTCAATCGAACAATCGTTATCATGTAATCGTTGTAATGACAATATAGAAATATGGTAAAAAAAAAGAGAAAAAAAAAGAAAATATTGAAACATACTGCGTCTATCAAGAATTGCCAACAAAATGTGATAAACAATGAAATAAACGTAAACCTAGTTCAGTTACAGTTTAACGATTACATGTGCACGCAAACAAAGTAAACGAAACGGCAAAATAATAATAATCATAATGCTGTGTGGAATAAAATGAGAAAGAAACAAAGCTTGTAACAACAACCAAAAGCAATACAACATACGTATTTTATTCTTGGTCATGATCTCATCGTTTGTCGTTTCGGTTGTACAGTAAAACAACAACGGTGCGCACACGAGAGAACAGTTCATACACAAACTGTTTCACAGCTCATGTACACTCTCACTTCACTCCTCATTTTTATTCAGTTCAATTCTCAGCGTATACATAAATATGTATATATATATATCTATAAAATGTTTCTGACTGCAACTTTCTTAGTTTATTTTCACGCGCACATACAATTCAAGCTATATTTCATCGGCATTTACCTCCGCTTATTTTTGAGCGTATCATTTTTCGCTCAGCTGCGAGCAGCTACACGTCAAAGTGAAACGTTTTATTTTTGTAAATGACAAAAAAAAAAATAACAACAAAATAGTCGTTGCATTCTAGCTCACTCTATCCTATTTCAAGCCCGAAATGTTGATGAGTAGGATTTTTGTTTTTCAGATTTTAGCGATAATAAGCGCTTTTATACTACTTTCTCAGTTTGCATCGAAATTGATAAATATTGCGAGATTTGAATCGAACAATACACGTCATAATTGCTGTTGTTTTTGACTTTAATATTCTTCTTTTTTTTTTTTGCTTTCGTCTTTTGAATTACTGCGACTACGCAAAACGATTTCAGTCAATTTTTTTCCTTCTCCTGATAACTAGTCAGTATGATCGACACTCAGTGTCATTTGATGAATAAGAAACAAGGCACTTTCATTGTTGATTTTGTTGACACAATTGCGGATCAAGGTAATGATTATTCATTGATTTAATCGCCGACACTGTCGCGTCAATGTGATTGTCCTAAAAGCTAAATCATCGCCTGCACATACTTAACAAATCGTGACCCCTTACAAAGCCACTCTCTTTCTTTCCTATTCCTTTCTTCCAATCATTTTATAATTTTTTTTTTTTTTTTTGCCATTTTACTTTTCAACTTGAACATTACTATGCCAAACACATGAATTGAAGTGAGAAAAAAGACAAAACGAGTTCAATGGATACATCAATCTTGTTCATCAACACTACAATTCATACTATGTGTTGTTCGTGAACAAGCAATCGTTCAATATTATAACAAAAAGTAAAATATATGTATGGAACAAAAAAAAAACAATGCCGAAGATAAATGATTTACAATTCAACAAAACACATATAGAGATAGAGAGAGAGAGATGATGAAAAAAGAATGTAAATTAAAATCAACTCCATGATATCACCGTTTAACGTTTAAAAATACTCTTATATTCCGACACAAATTTATATAAATAGGATGCCCTTTCATGGTGAACACCATGAATTGAATTTCGCGGAAATGTGGCGTGAATTTCAAGAGCCGTTGAGAGGATTTGAAGAATGAAACGGTTCTTTAATTTATCGGCATTTTGGGAAAAAAAGGTGATAAATTTTTGTCTAGGTGAAAAAATTAATTCGATAGAAGAAAAAAATCAACAATAAAAAATAATTAACAACAATGACAACATCGTTCTATTTGAATTGCAAAACAAATGCCATTATTCTATCATAAATTAATGCTAAACAGGCCATAAACAATTGCTTTTAGCTATTTTATGACTTAATAAGTTGTCAATATTATTTTGCATCGGTTTTGAATACAATACAAAACATGATTTTCTTTTCGTCACTTTCAATATTTCTGAAGCTGCTTGATTTGATCTTGTCTCTTGCTCTCGATCGCGATCTCTCTCTTTACTTTTTTTTTTTTTTTTTTGTTTATCTAGTTTCAAAGTTCCAAAGTTCATTTCACGATTAAATGATGAGCTTAATTGCCATTTACAAAATCAACGTAATTGACTTAAAATCATGAGGATTATTCATCACATTACATGGAAAAATTCCAAATCCACTAGAATAGGAAGCGAAATGAAACGAAGTGAGTGATTTAGTTGATTTTGTGGCTTGCTTTGTTTGTATTTCAAAAACTAGTTTTACCGCACATTTTATATATGTATGTGTGTGTGGGCTCATATGCATCTTTAGCTTTCTTAAAGTATGACTAACTCTCACTTTAATCTACTATGAAAATAGTCATGACGTCGTGCTGATCAATTTATAGCCAATTTCAAATATTTACTCAATAGTCAATGCCATTTATTTTATCAAACCATTCAAATCTGATCGATTCAAGTGTGGGGCACATCATTCCATATGGTAATTTTGCAAGTACACAGTTGTTATGTCCAAATGCATCAGTATTTTTTGAATGATGACAAAACCATATAAAAATCTGCACATGTGGCTTTGAAAGTATACTATGGATGATTCGTCACTAATTTTGATCTTAATTGATGCTGGTATCAATTATTAACCGAAAACAAAAAATACTTGTACGATCCGTGTTACATTTGCAAATTCACATTTTTTTTTTTTTAGATGACAAGAATCTATTCTGAAAAATATTCGAAATAAAAACAACCAAATGACAACAATATTGGGCGTTCGAAGTATGTAAATATTTTTTTATTGCCTCTTGAAATGTCAATGTAATGAATGCTCTCATCAACCCGATGTGTATAGCTTGGGCCATTTTTATTGTTTTATTATACGGTAACAAAAAGAATCAAAGTGCTTAAAAGAAAAAGGTAAAAAAAAACAAACAATAGCTGAACGTTATGTGTCATACAAAATAAAATTTGTAAAAGATCATAATATTTAAGCTGATTTAATTGGTGAACCAAAATATTGGCAATTCCTTTCGATAATGAGCTTAGCATTTACATTTTGGTTAACTTTCGAAAAATGGTATCGCTATGGCAATTATTCCATAGATGGATATCGCTAATATAAGAATAAATTCTTATATCGAACATCAAATTCAAACATTTGTTGTCAGAGCAGTGCTATCACCATATTCAATTTTGTTTTATTTACTCGCCCAACGTTGTCTTTTCTATTAGCTATTTTTTAGAACTTCCGATTTGATTTGTTCAATAAAAAATTATTATAATTAAAAGCGATGTATATTCACAAGGGACATAAATGTTTATTCCACAAAAATTGAAATGTTATTGACCAAATTTAGCAAATCCAGAATAGGTTCTGGGAACCAGTATTTTAATCGTAAATTTTATCGATGAATCGAGAGAGAAAAATGTTGGTTTGAATGAGTGTTAAGAACGCAGAAAAAAAATATATAAAATTCAAACACGTGTTTTAAATGTGTGAAATAGATTCAAGATATTATCAATTAAACTTGTGACTAATAGTCATTCATTCTTTGTACTGATTGACATCTGTGTTTAAATTAGAATATATTCAAATTGGTTTGAAATGCTATTAGGCATAATGACCATAGAGTTCAAAGAAATGAAAATGAATCGTATTTAAAATCAATCATTTTCATTCCTGGGCCAGGAGCCCTGGCAGATGTTGTGCATTTTAGTAAACCAACTTTCTTTCTCAAATGTACGTTTATATAACATGTAGAATGATATGCTTGCCGTGGCAATAAGGAAAACCCAGTATTTTTGATCATAAATTTTCAAAATTGAATAATGTGATAACAGAATGGTGTATTTGATTTTTCGTCGTTTGAATCAAATGAGGCAATCAATATAAATAAGTTTTAACTAAGCTATATCGATGTACATATAATACATCAAATCACGCAATATCAAATGATTACGGAATAGCAACATTTCACATCAAAGTTTCAAATGAAATCATTTTCTAAAACAAATGGTGATCAAATCAAACAGTCAAGAGTAAATCAATGGCTTGTCCGCAATCCAATCATTCTTGCGTTGATAATTCAATTTATCTGAGTTATGCGCATTTCTTGAACAACCGACACATGTTCTTCATATTGCGATTTTATGGCTAAATGAAAAAAAAAATGCCTCACAATTTTATGAGTAGATAAAATAATATTACAGTAATGCATTTGGGATTTATTGCAGTAATAAAATACGAAAAATTGTTTGGGAATGAAATTCGTAGTTCATAGTTTTTCAATTCTCTGCACCGCTCTCTTTCTCTCTCTGTCTCTCTTCCTCTCTATCTGTCTCTCTCTCTCTATCTCTGAGGCGACTAATGTGCATCAAGCACATAAAAAGATTGACCATTAATCATTTTTTCCTCTCTGTATCAGTCTGTAACCTGAATTTCCGGTATGCATTTTTCTGTGATTTATATCGAAACCAAACTACTTTTATTGTTTATTCCCTAATTGAGAGATAATATGTGACCAGTGAACACTAAACACTCAAAGTTCAGATCCGTATTAAGGAAAGGACAACGTGACTTGTAAAACAATGCTTATCAAAGAGCAATCAATTTGTTTACATTGTATTGAAATTAATCATTAAATTGTAATCATTACCACAAACACGCTCCGGTTAAATTCAAACCACAAAGTTTCCTTTGGAAAAATGATTCAATATTTGCTTTCATGTGATCATCATACCAAATATTTACCCAATAATAATCTGAATAATATAGACGATTATATTAACAAAAATGATTCAAAAATTCTATTTGATATTGTTACAAGCATACACACACACACACAAACCGAATGAGGCAATATAGTAATTTGTGAAAAATAGGCATTTTAGGCAAGTTGGTGTGGGCTAACGATTCAGCGATTTTACATGGATTGTAGGAAGAATTTTTTGATGAAAAAATAACAAATTTGCGCACCACAATAACGGGCTTTCGACCGTTCATTTCGCAAACATAAATTTGCTTATAATAAAATCCAACAGCAAATGTGAAAAAAGAAAATCAAACTTTCAAATTAGATTCATACTCGTGCTCATGTTTACGTTGCGTAGTCTTTAGATTTATACTCATACAATGGAAAATATTGAAAATTGGTGTCTACTATAGTTTTTACACACTATTCAATTACAACGCGGTACTAGTTTAAGTTTCTACGCAAAATATTCGCATTCATTTTGTTCGTGACTAGTTTTACATACACACACACACACACACACACACACACACACACACACACACACACCACACACACACACACACACACATAAACAAATACATTTGCTTCATTCACAACCACACACAAACACTAATACACAATTAAATCTTGTAATTTTTAACAATGATGTCATTCATATTTTGATTTTTGTTTATTTGGTTCGTTGTATTTTAACTTGTATACGATGTGTTTCATTGATCATCTTTTCCATTTTTTATTTTGCGTTGAAATTGTTTTAATAATCAAATGGAATTATTACTTTTCAGGAGCATGAAGTGGAGAAGAGATACCGGAACGAAGGCTGAACTGTCTTGATTAGGCAGTTCAGTGACACTGAACATTTCATATACGGCGTATGATTAATTTTGGAAAGCAATTCACCTACATGATGATAATGGGTCGCAAATCAATTTGTTCCAAATGACTCAAAAGCGTAAAGCAAATTAATTATGTGAGATAATAAGAATTTTATTCAAATGAATAAATATTGGTCATCATGTTGATCTAAATTTGCCAAAATTAATCAATGGCATGTGATGTCAATTAATTTTATGAAAAAAAATTCGCTACAAAACTTCATCGAGTTTAATCATTTCATTCATCTGAATTCATTCCACTATTCTCGAAAAGGTCGTTAACATTGCATTCAAAATTCAACAATTAATTCGATTCATCAAAATTTCTTTTGAAATTTCCTGTGTGAATTCCAAAAAATGTTGGTGATTTTTTTATGGCTCATAATCTTGTTTTATTCTTATTTTCACTATATTTCATCACCTTTTTCTTATCTGTCTATGCCTTGTATTATCATGATCCCAAAATGACATTTTATTAATGCTAATTTCATTCGAAGCAATTTTATCATTATAGTTTCGTGAAAGAAATATATATCTTAATATGACTGTTGAAATACGATTTTTGAATGTAATACTGATGAAATCTGGCGAATTTGGCTTTGTCTTAATTTTAAATGTGACTTCAATGCGTCATTCAGTTTTCCCAAAATGATCGTATCTTTTTGATTATTTGTGGCATTTCTTCCATTCATATTTGCTTTGCTCTTCTTGTCATTTTGCAATACGATATATTGAAATAGTCTTATGCCAACGAATTGTTTCGACGAAAAAAATCAGCCCATATCAAATTCTATTGATTAAAATATTCAGGAGCGTGAGTTTGAATATTTCGACACCATTGTACGCCAATCAACATAAATATTTATATAAAAATAAACCACCGTGAGCAAATCATATGTAAATTACCGTTTAGTTTTTTTCTCTTTCTCTCTCGCTTTATTTTCTCGTAAGCCAAAAATATTACTTACGAAGTAGCTTGCGTGATTAGAGACCTCTACGCAAGAAAATATTACTTATATCGTTTGCACAATTATGATGATGACGTTAATATTCGCTAAAAGTTGTAAGTAATATTCACGCGACTATAGAATCAAATCGTTCAAACGTTTTTCTCGCGATCAATTCATAAACAACAACGACAGAGAATATGTTTAAATAATGATGACACAATATGTTGTGTGTCTGTTTTTTTTTTCTCTTCAATTTATAATGAGGTAGTGTACAACACGTTACTGAAAGTGTCATGAATCGAATCATTTGGACAAAGGTTTAATTGTTTTAATCGATAGAAACGAATAATGGAGAATTGTACATAAAAATTTTTGAGTCATATTCAACGTACGTGATATTATTCATATCATACTTGATATTCTGCGCAAATTGTATAAAAAACACCATTTTGAATAAAGTAAAAAAACAATGTGCGCAGATGAAAAACTAGCGATGTTGTCATCTTCTAATTGAATATCAACACAGTGTGTTCATCCCACAAACGATTTCATTTTGCTTTATTTATCAAAATAACCGTTTCATTCAAAAGCGACCATAAACAAAATCTCGTATTTTAAAATTTCTTGTGTTGTTTCCGGATAGTTGACAAAATATTTTGTGGTAAATATACACATTTTTTTTTTTTAAATAATAAAATCGTTTTAATATCATTTGTTGAAAATATTCTTGGACGATTAGAGATCGAACAGCTTGCGAATGTGCGAGAACATATTCAACAAGTGTTGAACGAAGCGAATTTAAAAATGCGTAAATTCAACAAGGAAATGATTGCAATGAATAAAAAACAAAATACAGAGCAGATTCGTGTTTTGTTCAGCGAACAAGCAAAGGAAGTGCGCGCACGCACATCACCACGTGTTTTGCATTTTTCCGTTTTTTTTATTTTCCTTTTTCGGGTGTGTGACAGAGAGACAATTACCTTATGAATTTTTGTGTATCCAGATGTTTTCGATACTTGGTGGCAACGGCCAACGTATTCGGTCGCATATTGATGAATAATCAATTTGGAATCCAACACAAAACCAATGTACCAATCGAATTTGGCCAACGTAATTGTTTGTGTGTATGTTGTGCTACTTCCAAATCGTTCGTTGAAATTTTTGCTTCTAATTTTTTTTTTCCTTCTTTTTTCAATTCGCGTACGCTTATGATTAATTCACAAAACGAAAGAAATGAAATATAAAATATATTGTCGTTGCGAAGTTTATTTTGCAGTCGTTCACATAAATATGAAAAAGCCACGAAATGTCACAACAATTTCTTCACTTTCAAACTGGTTCGATGTTCTTCGATCGGTTTCATTTCCACTGAATAAAACGATTCAAGTTATTGTTTCTTTGTTTGGTTTATTTTTTTTATTTTTTACTTTTCGTCTTTTGATTTTGAGATGCAACGTTTTTAATAGCCATTCAGTGAGTGTGGCTTTGCTATGTTCATTCTCTTCTTCTTTTCCCCTTGTGGGGTGTCTCAACTCAATCCGTTAAACAAAAATCGATTTTGGGTTGGTTCGCGTGAGCGCAGTTTTAGAAATTGTCGGCAAAAATCACACACACACACACACGCACACACAAAAACCAATCGATGAGGTCATGTCTTGAATTAAATCACATATGCATAACGAAATATTTTTGTCTGAATAAAACAATGAAACTTTCCTATTTGATCTGTTTTGATCTTTCTATGTTTGCTTCAAAGTCGAATTTTTCCACAAAATGACCAAAGTATTAGTTTCTTTTTTCCTTGTTCATGCCAAACGTTTCGATTACACAGCGCACACGATATGGACAAACATTCACACTAAATCACTATTTAAATTATGAAGTGCACGTGAATTTACATAAATAATCGCAATAAAATGCAAAACAAGTGTAAAACTACAGTAGCCACAATAACATTCAATTCATAATTATTTGATTGCAATTTTTTTCTTTTTAATTTTTATGATCAGCTTGTGTTTCTGCTGCACTTATGATTCTCGTTTTAACCGGCAACTCTAACAAACAAATATCGCAAAATAGTTCCACAGTTGATAAGAAATGATAATAAAGATTGGTACTGCTGTTTCATTTTTCATTCTCCACTTTTTCTTCTTCTCCTACTTTTGTTGAATGTTTGTATGACGACATCAAAACGATAATATTTGAATAAACGGATTGAAAGCAGCTTACTATTGCGATAGCACCAAAACAAATGATGTGTGGGCTTCAATTTTGCACTGATATTGATTTCGGACTTGAACGAGATCTTATGCGTCAATCAAATACACTTGCAGCGTGCGGTGTGAACAGATGTACGCAAACAAAACAAACGAAACACTTATCATACACTACCATGTGACAAAACAAGAAGCCACTCGATAGCCAATGACTAAAATAGCAACGAAGACATGGAAATAGTAACAAACACGGTTTTCCTTTGATTATTTTTCAAAAAATCAGTTTTAATTCAAAATTTTAATCGGCATCAGTCTGAACTGTCTCCGCTAACGGTTTGATGCGGATTAAACTGCGATTCTCACGATATTATGGCCGAACGCCTTAAATTTGCATTTTATTATGTCACACTTAATTTTAAATCTTTATTTTGCTATGCGTATAACGCTTTCAATGAAACGTGAAACTCTCTGTTTTGTTACTTCTGCTGCTGTAAATTGTTTGGAGTGGCGCGTCCTTTGCTATTCAATGCAAATCGCAACAATCGAAATGCAAATGGAAATTATTGCTGTCTGTTTTTGGATCTTCTCATATTTCCAATGCATAAATTCATTACTTTGTATTAATTTATTTGATTTTCTTTCGGTCGAAACCTTTTTTTAATGCAATTTTTTTTGTTTGTCTGTTTGTATTTTTGATGTGTTTTCGGAAATTTTGCAAGTCCAAAAACGGAACTTCATCACACGCTCAATATTCTTTATTGCTCTTTTCTTTTCTTTTCTTTTCTTTTCTTTTCTTTCTTTTGTTTTCTCTTTACTTTTTTTATCTTCTTCGTATTTCAGTGGTTTTGTATCTCGTTCAACGGCCAACGCAAACTTTTACACAAATGCATGTTTCAACGCCAATCGCAAATACATAAAATACTGAGATTTATACATAACTCTCGCATTGTGGCTGCTGTATCGTTTCGTTTGTTTTCGTTTCTTTTCTCTTCTCTCTTTCATATTATCTGCAAACATATATCTTTGTGATATATTCAATAGCTTTATGTACTACACACTGTAGAGCTCCGCATTTATATGTAATGAGAAATTGCTCTTGTTTTTAATGCGTTTCATGCGTTCAATTCGAATGTAATGTTTGTTTTGTGCATCATTTTTGTTTCTCAATCAATTTATTTATTTTATTTCGGTAAATTATTCTAGTATTCTATTTTGTTTTAATCACTTTTTGGCGTCGTTAGTCGGAAATAATTTCTCTCATAGGAAATACAAGAAAACACTTTGCTCATGATCGTCGATAGTGCATTTATTTAACTATATTTATTTCATGGCTATATTCACTGAGCTCCGTTTAAATTAACATATTAAATTTATTTTCAACAATTTCGTTGGTTAATTAGATCACAAATGGATACACAAACAGCGAAACATCACTTTGATTCAATTCGATGGCATTTGTTACTGTTTGTCAACGCGATTACACCAATGTCATCATTGCTCAAATCACAAAACTCGTGCTCATTATTGCATTCACTCCAAAAAAAAAAAAAAAAAAAACAAAAAACAAATAGCAAAAATGAGCGGCGTTTGAATTGAAAAATTTTATCATTGAAAAAAAAAAAAGGAATTTGTATTCGTTCTAAAAATCGATGAGCAAAGTTTTGCGCAATACAATTTTTCTTTTATTTTTATATCAAAACACACACCTCACGGCGACAAGACTCAACGATAAACTGAGCGCGGCTTATACATCAACAGAATATTGCTCATCAAGACACAGTATTCTCTCTATATCTCCCTTTCTCTCTCTTGCTTTGTAGCTCTATTGTGTGCTGTTGTTTTTCATTTATTTTAGTATATTTTTTCTTTGGTTGAAAATAGCCTAAGCCACGAATATGTGAATGTATCTAGTATTTACTAACGTTTCAATGATTCAAACACATGCACGCGGTCTTACTACTAAACTGACACTATTCGTAATGGAAACAGATCAAGTCAAACAACCAAACGAGCAACACACAAACAAATTTTTTATTTGAACACCGCACATTAATCGAATTCATCGTTGTATTTTAATTCAAGTTGAATTTGAATCATAACAACAACCAAACGAACTGAATAAAATAGAATTGTAAAGGCTTGTTTCTGACAATAACTGCTTTGTGATGGTGTGTGCGAAATCGTCAGACCCATTCACAACGATGTGTTTGTCGTGATTTTAACGCATGTGTAATGCTTACACATGAAAACGTCACTATGGAAAGCAATCATGACAGCACAACGCATACACACACACCATTCCAATTGTCAGAAGGCACATTGCATTCACGTTTCTCATACACAGGCACAGACATGAGGCGCAGATTAAAAGAGAATGAGAAAGAGAGAGAGAGAGAGTGTGTTGCTTACTATTGCTTTTTTTTTTATTCGGTTACGTACGTTATCAACAAAATATAAGCACTACACATACTGCGAATGAAGGGAAAAAGAGAGTCTACAGAGTGTATACACAGGTTCGAAGATCAAGCATTCAGCAGTTTTCTACATTTATTCTTTTTTCATTTCATTTCATTTCATTTCTCTAGTTATTTACAGAAATATCTATCGTGGATCATTTGACTGCGTGGGTGTTGAAATTAATGCTCCGCAAAAGCGAACATTTTCGATTTATTTCATTTTCGATGGACATTTAAACAGTATGAAGATTTATTTTGTGTTCTAACCTTGGAAAAGTCGACATTATTTCGAAAATTTTCGAATAATTATTATACATTGTAAAAACCATTAAATGTTTGACATCTTTCAGATGGTTTATTCTCGTTGAATCATCGAATCAAAAAAAGAAACAGTTCAATCGAAAAATGATTAACATTTCATTGCTGGTTAAACAGAATTTTGCAGACATCCAAAAATAAAATCGATCATTTGACTGCGTTAAAAATGTTGTGACGATGTTATTTGGCGAAGATTTAAAGAGCTTTAGCTCTAATTATAGTTAAAAGAGCAAAATGAAGAAAAAAAAATCGGAATTTTATGAGTATTCTGACTTTTTTGGAAAGTTATACCGTTTTCGATGTTTTTGAAAGCCCGACGAGTCTATTTATAGATCAAAATTACGAGTTTTGTAAACGTTCGCTGCTTTTGTTATGCATCGATCATTAACACCGGTGAAATTTCAATATTGTTTTTGTTTTTGATTTTTTTTTTTTTTTAATTTGTAGCCAAGTTGCATCAAGCCGAACAGTGTGAATGGAAGAATCGAAATTCATGCAACATACGTTTTAAAAACAAACTGTTTATTTTGATTGCTGAAATAAATGTTCTGGATTGAATTCTGTTGGTTTTGCTCAACCACTCCCAAAACATCCTATTAACATTATCACATTTCATCGATTAATTCGATTAAGATTCGAATCGTTTTATCAATGAGTTCAATGAATTCAATGCATTCGATGCGTTCAAAAAATATCAACAAATTTGCATTTTTAGGTTGATGAATATACCCTCAGCGAAAAATCGATATGGCATAAACAAAAAACTCGAACAAAAACACAAACACGAACATGAAATTATTATATTGAACGATTTAAAATAATCGATTTTTCAGTTTCTCGTCAAATTCGGATGGGAAATATCAAAATGAGCAATTGCATTTGTTTCATGACGCGATTTATGGGAAATGCTTATAATTTTTTTTCCAATATGTATGTAGCTTTAGCCAATGATTAAATATGCATTAACCTCGCGGCCTTGCATTCATTCTCAATGAAGGTCGGTCGCAATAAAAATGACTGTTTATTGAATTTTCAGACTTGATGACGCCGCATATTGTTGTAGAAGAAGTAGTTGCCGTTTCCGGACATTATATTTTGAAAACGATTGAAATTTCAATGCCAATGCCAAATCCAAATGGTCACAGCTATTTTCTCTTATCATTTTTATAAATAATAGATAGTGTATGTTCGTACTCACAAATATCGTTCTATAGCTGCTGAATTTTTCATTAGTTTTCAACTACTGCAATATTACACTTGCTTCGATTTGTCCACATGCGATTTATATTGGAAAAAAATGTTCGCTTATTTTATTTTCTATTTAATCACTTGATTTTATGACACAATTTCACTGACCAGACACACAACATCATAAAAATCTAGAGAGAAAATTCGAAAATATCGTTGACATCATCGAATCGAATTGATTCAATGCACGACCAAAATCGTTCTCCAGCCAACGATGTGTACGATAAGAAACATTAGTGAGAAAAACAAACAAGTGCTATTGTCAAATTGTTTTGCACATGCTTCAACAAATGCCACGCGCACATTTTGTCACGATGGTACCGTTCCATCATCAATGTGGTTGGTTGAAAAGTGGAAAAACAAAACAATCCACACAATGCCTTGCCATTCATACTACAACTGGTGGCAAACATGTTTGCGTGATGCATTAAGTAAAAAAATATAAACGATTCTTCATTTGTTCTTGTAAATTAATAATTGTCTAGTTTAAGTTTAATTCTTCAAGACTTTGGTATTACTTAATGTGTATTTCATGGACTTTTTTCATGGGATTTTTTTTTTTTTTGAAACTTTCTGAAATAAACGCCTACAAATATGCAATTTTATCTTATAAGTTTCAGAAGTTTCTCATAAGTTTATACATGAATGGTTTCGTCATCTGATATGAAATGAATGCATGCATGTATGGATATATATATCATGTGCATCTCAACCGATACAGACATCATCTGGTTGATCTATTCTCGCTTATTCGAACAATGTTTATACCGTCAAAATCAACTGAACGTGATATCGTTACGTGATCACATTGTGTGTTTTCTCATCTTTGTCGTTCCATCTAAATGACTTTTAAATATTCACTAACACATGAGCTTGTATGTATGGTGCGCCTTCATATGTTATTTGACATCAATGACAATACGTAAACCATTATCATTTATGAACAAAAATTCGATATAGGCTGATTGTGTTATTGACAACAAGGCTGTATAGAAAATATCACCATCATTTTATTTGTTGATCTTTTTGGTCAAGAATTCATATCAGCGTCTAACGACAACCATATCGCGTATCGCTGTGTGTGTATTTGCCCAGTGAAAGTCAAAATGTTCAAATGAATGAAAAACAATTATTGGTTTAATTTGTCCATACTGCTGTTATTCACTCGAGAAAATTAATAATTAATTTGAATGCGCTTACATTGGTTTTCCACCAACTCAATGGAGATATATATTTATATAGTATACGTGAATTGCTTATCATTGAATTTGTTGAATTGTTGTGACTTTTTTCGTTTTTCATTCTTCGTTTTAAATTTCAACATCGGTATTTTTATGTCGTTTATTATTATCAATAAAAAAAAATATGTGTAGTTTGTCTTGCATGGCAAACGAATGGTGAGTTAGCCAATATGATGTGTGTGTGTCTCTTTCGATCAATGTGTGTTGATTATTATGAGCATTTTATTTGATATGAGTATACATATATGTATAAATATTGTGGTCGTATGTTGGTATTTTGTTGTGGCACGGCTGGTCTCTTCAATTCGACTGCGTGTGTGTCTCTTTAAATGTATACAATGTGTGTTGACTTTGTTATTTTTCTTATTCTCTTCAATCGTGCATGCGAATACATTCCGAATGGTAATTGTGTGAGTGTTTTATTTTCGTTTTTTTTTTTCTCGCCAATCATTCAATCTTATTGCGCTCGCAGCTTAGTTAAAGAAAACGAATGAAAAAAAGTTGGTGTGCGGCACAAATGTTTATTTCGTCGTTTTTTCTCTTTTTATTTTGGATGCAATCCAAATGGAAAGTTTTGTCATATATTTTTCTTCATTCAACACATTGTACATTGATTCGGATGTCATTTTGTATTCATCTGTTTGAGCGATAATAGTATTTCGTTTTTTTTTTTTTTTTTTTTTGTCATTCGTCCCATATTTTAATAAATAATCATACGGCGAATAGATGTGAGAATTGCAATGATTGTGTATTGTGTGTAGTTGACTAAATTGAAATGAATGTGTGTATTGTTATGTGCAGTTAAAAGAAGAAAAAAAAAACATGCATTAAGTGAATATCAAATGATAGAAAACTATTTTTGGTGATTTAGACATTTTGTGCAATTGTGAACACACAATTCTTGTTAAGAAAGAAGTGGAACATTTTCGGTAGCAATTGCGTATGCTTGCCATTTAATATGACAAGTAAATGTATTGATGATCAATTCAATTTAATTCAAGAGGCTCACTTCAATGTGACTGCTTCTATCATTCTTCGCACAGTGTTACTTTTTATTTTTATCTTTTTCTGTTTCTTTTATTCTCTATTGAATTCAATGTATTTAAAGTGAAATATTTTCGATTTTCGCATTTGTGTTTATGTGATATATATCAGCTGAGAATTGGCAATCAATCGAAATAGAAAGGATGAATGTAATAAAAGGTGTGTGAACTATAATTATCTGACAATTATAATTAGCCCAAGACTTAGAGATTAGATGAAAATGAAAATCAGGAAACTTTTATCACATTCAATCATTCACGTATGGAGGAAGATTATGTGGAATAATTACTATTTGAGTAATATCAAACAGCAAGTCGATTTTCGAAATGATTAGGCATAAAGTCACGTACATAATTAAACAATTGGCTTGTAATCATATGCGAAGTGTTGTGCAAGCTCATGAAGAAAATTGCTGATAAATTGATAAGAGAGGAAAACAAGACGGCAGCGAATTTATTTTCTTTTTTTATTCGCAATTAAGAGAAAAGGAAAAGAAAGAGACACAATCATCAAATACTCGGTGTGAGCAAATAGTTTTTTCACTCACGGAATGAGGCACAACTCGTTCAGCTGCATTTTTTGATTGCTGCTGTTTTTTCCATCGGCTTTATTTTTATTTCGTTTCATTGGACTGGTTTCTTCTTCTTCTTTAATTGTTATGTATGACAGTCAGTTATCTGGAACTCGTAATATCTTGTTTGAATTTGGTCGGCATAAACTGCCGTGTGATAGCATTTCTGTCTCAGGCTATTGATGCTGCTCGATGATTGCGGCGGCTCTCGTTGTGTCGTTTATTTTAACTTTTCTGCGTTTATTTCTCATAGAAATTGTGAAATACATTCAGTGTGTGATCAACAGCGAGCACATCATGATCAATTCTTTAAAAAAACTGTATTTTATAAAATTCGAGAGTGAGTTTATTGAGTGCCAACTGACGATGACATCGAACAGAAGGGCGAACATTAGATTGATTCAAATGAGTCACGAATAGTGAATGTGATTTTACAAAATTAAATTAAATCGAAAAAAGCCAATGAAAACAGACCATTGTCCCTTAAATAAAATCGAAACAAATAAATAAATGAACGAACGAACGAATGAACGAACGAACGATCGTCTTCAATTCTAATTTATATAATTTTGTATGCACATTCTGTGAACATGTATATACAATGACTTTTGACAGATCGCTACAACTACATAACAATTCATACGTCGTTGAAGTTGACGTTGACGTTACAAGTTAATATAGTATATGTGTAAAGACCAATTGCAATGAATGAGTTGATATAATAATAAAATAAAATACAAGCGTAAGTTCGATCGTTCGATTTTAGTAATTATCGTATGGTCGCGCAAATGGTTTAGTGTGTTTGATTGTGAATGACGTAGAAAATCTTCTTTTATAAACAATTTTTAGTGGTGATCTTCACGTCGGCTACTTCGGAACGAATATAACGTTAGTATATCATATGAATGTAAAGTTTCCGCGCGCTCTGAAACCTGTTATGTGTTTGTGTGTACAACATCGAAATAAAAGACATGTGTAGTGAATCCGCCTGAGCTTATCAAAAAAAAAAAAAAAAAAAAAAAAATACGAGAGAGAAATAAAAAAAAAATCGTCGGTTTCTGTTTCTGCTGATTGCTACTACGTTTGTTATTATTGTTAACAATTTATCTCTTTTGCGCACGTAAGAACTTCAGTTTTGTCCGCTCAATTTATTTTGGAATTAAATGAACAAAAAAAAAGAGCGAAAAAGTAAAGTAAAGTATAGAGAGAATAAAAGTGTATGTAGAAACATTTCTAAAGTTTTGAAGACTCACATAATCACAACGAATCGATCCATACATCGTTTGACGTCGTTACGAAACACAATCGCACAATATAAAATGCAACTCTTTGACTGATATATTAAGTAAGTACCTCCCGTGTAATTAAATACAAAGTTAATTGATCGATTGAACATATTCATATTTACTTAAGTCATACATGTTGATAGCATTATATTTTTGTTCCTTTCTTTCTTTCATTTCGATTGACAACGAAGGAAAAGCGGTTTAACAAGACATATTCACATTTCCCATTTCACAAATTATCCATTTAAACATTATATATACATCCATTTATACGTAATAAGTTCAACCACAGATGATATAATTTTTGTTTTGGTCTTCGGCTGAATGCCATATTTTGATTTCGTTGAATTAAAAGAAAAAAAAAAAAATTAAAAGAAATTGATTTGTCATGATGAGAAATTATAGAATACCAATGTAAATGATTGAAAAATAAATATATGTATAAAAATATATGACGGTGACAAAAACAAACCAATGTTAAGTGAATGATATGGCTGTTTGTGAAGTGGTTTAAAGAGTTTTAGTGACTTTGTATATCATCGAACCATAGCCGAATAAACGGTGTGAAGCAAACTCAACAAAAAAAAAAAAGGTCGAAAAGGTATTAAAATTAAAATATGAACTGTACCTCTAATTCGGAAACGGTGATTGCAATTCTAGTTTTCTTTTAATATACACCCGGCGAAAATGAAAGTGTCACAAATCAATCGGTCAACAATTCTAGGTGTCAGACAACAATGCACTCATTAAAAATATTTTTATGAAAATTTCGCAAATCATCAGAAAAATATACATTTTGTTTGTTTTTCTGATGTAGTCGTCGTCGTCGTCGTGTATCGTTGCGTTGTTGCCGAAAAAAAGCTGTAGTTTGCTTCATGCGCGGATATTGTGGATACATTGCGTCGTTGATTTCTTGCGACAAACGTCAAGCCTTTTGTCTGTAGTTGAATGCGATTCAAATTTTTAAACAAAATATTCATGTTGGTGTGGATATTTGATACACAATCAAATGATGGATAGAAAGAATGAAAATAAATTATAGATACACTTGTGAGTGCGACCGAGAGCTCAATTCGTGTTAAAAATACGCTTTCGAGAAATTCATTTAGTCTGGTTGGTTTGTATATTGTCAAGATCATGTTGATTGCGCACGTTGGGCAATATTATTTTTTATTTTTTTTTTCTTCATTCATTCACGTTTTTTCCAGAAATTAAATACGCTGCCAAGTTAATTATTTTGTTGAATGAGCGCGAATCCACTTGAATTTAATGCTCATTTACGTGCGCTAAATGAGATAATTTCAGGCTTCTTTTCCATTTTTTCTCGTTTAAGATAAAAAATATATTTTTCCACTGATATGAAAGTATAGAAATACTTCGTCAGTGGTCTTTTCACGATGCTATACATTTATAACCGATTTGATAACAATTCGATAACAAATCAAATTAAATCAACGAAAGATTGAGTTTCAGCCACGGCACGAAAACAATTTCATTCCAAGTGTTTGGTTTTTGTTTTTTTTTCGTGATTGCGGATTCGCTTATATTTGGAAGCATTTTTCTGATGACATTTTATTTGTAGTGTTGCGAGCGACAAACATTTTTTCAATATTATGGCGAAAACGAATTTCCACAACAGGTTTCGCATTGCAAATCACCATTTAAATGAATATACGTATTTTTATTTTTTATTTCTGTTACAAACTTGATATGAGAATGAAAGAAAAAAAATCACGAATCATTTCCTTTTTTGCCGTTTTGGCATTGCCAAAAACGAATCAATTCGAATCGAGTCGAACGCAAATCATATTCATACATATACAAATAAGAACACTAAACGTTTTATGTATAAAAGAGTGAAAAAGAGAGAAAAAAATGTGCAATTTTAAGCATAAATTTTCAGCGCAAATCCGAAATTGAAATTTTTGCATACTCGTTTCAAACTATGTAAGGTACCGACTTTTCCAATTCATTGCCAACAATCGACACATTGAAGATTGCAAAAAAAAAAGAAGTTTTTCTAATTCGCTTAAATTGCAAGCAAATTGAGGAAAATTGACTTGCGATTTGAATGCTTTGAATTTTTAATGAAAATATTCGCCAAAGCGATCGGAATGTATATATACACACTAGTTTCATTGTATGTTTTGTTGATTTTTTTTTACTCGGTAAAGCGCGATAAACAAATACGGATGCTAATTGTTTTATATTACAAAAAAAGTCCCAGTCACCTCATACAGCTTTTTTGAAGCGATAAAAATTGTATTTAAAATAGCAAAAATTGTTTAAATTTTCCGTTTGTGGAACACACACATTGCCTGAAACAAGCCGATCAAACTGATTGATATCGATTGCCATGTGTCAACTTGATAGAAAACTTAAAACAACGCATTTTTTCCGACGAATTTGTGTAGCAAATCGCTTGCAATTTGAATTGGAAATCGCACATAACAGAATGTGGTTAATTCTAATTTGGAATGTGATTTTAATCGTTTTTCAATGATTTGGAGCAAAAAAAAAAACGATATCTACAAATTGAATGAGATAAAAAAACAATTAAACCCAATTACGCGGAGCATATTAGCTGCAGTAATTTGAGAAGCATTCGAAATGGAAGTTTGTTTGTTTTTTTTTCGTATCATTATGCATGTTTTGCAGGAGTAGATCAGTAGATCTCCTCGTCGGTCACACAACTCAAGAGGCATTCCACTTTTATGTGGAACATCAGATTTTGTGCTCTGTATGGAATTGATCGAACGTGATTTGAATGGTTCATGATTTGATATCCAAATTCGTTAATTCCGTTGAGATTTTCACTCCTCGTATTTGTATTTGAGCAATTCTGAATAAAAATTTCACAGCAAAGAATCGATAATTCCGATATTCAATTAAAAGCTGGTTTCATTCATGCTGTTTGATGATTTATAACTTGTATAAAACAAGTTGTTTTTATAAAATCAATTCAATAACATCATTGAATCTTTTTCATTTCATGTGGGATTGCACAGTGCACATAAAGTGGCATCATTACCAATTTTATGATTGGCCACCACATTTTAATTTCAATTTTGTAATTTTTTATGCGCTGCAATCAAGAATTAGCAACACATGCACATCTTACGGCAGCAAGAGAGCACACAATTGAACAATGCTAATTAGTAAGTCATTAGTCATGCTTATAATAATTACATTTACCAGTAAATCAGCATATAAACAATTACAATATTGACTTACATACATTGTGGTGAGAGAAGAAAATTAGCGTAAATCCGTGCTTACGCCAGACGTAATACAACCGTTAAACATTTGTATGGCCATAATGTGATGTGTCGTAAAAAAATCATTTTTCAATGCAAATATCTTTCCATGAATGAAACACATTTTTTTTTTATATATTTTTCTTGCAGGGTTCTTTCCATTCGTTTGGTTTGTGTACTATTTCATTGTAGCAACAATGCTCAGTTGGGTGTGTTTACGTCAAAGCAATCATTTAAATTGTTGTCTTTCGATATCGGATGATATTTTTGGAACTCCAAAAATATGCGAAATTAATCAGTTTGGTTGGAATTAATAATGATCATTGCGTTGACTGTTTTCACATCGATTCGTCCACAGGCCTCACAATCTTCATTTTATAATCTTAATCTTATGCTAATTACACTATGACGTTTGTTCAGGCCTCATCACATCACATCAATTCAGTTCAGCTCACATCAGAATCTTTGTTGTCGATGTTTAAAAATAAAATCTTAAAAAACTGTCCGTATTTTTAGCTCAAATCTAAACTACATTAAAACATATGCCGTGTCACACTGACTAATTTTGAATTTTTCTTTTTAGCATAAAAATCATATCGTTTCTCCAAACATGATTAAAAAAATATCAATATTCTCTCTGTTTAGATCAAGGAAAATATATTTTTCAAATAAATTCCGGTTTTATTTTTGTTTCTCAATTCCTGATCAAGAACAAGTATTTCACCGAAAAAATGAAGAAATAAGCCGCGATTAATTTCTTCGTCCGTGAACTTAACAATTTTTGCTTAAATTCTGTCTTTGATAACTTGCTGTATTTATTGTTTACCTGAAAAGGTGTAATTTAATTTCTATAAATAAGGAAACCAAACCACAATTGAACGTATGTTGTCAATACAAAGTTCTGTTAGTTGCAACAAAGAGATTGTTCACATTTCTTAGTAAAAAATAAGTGACATTTTTATAGTACGCCAATGATAATGAAACACTTTTTTCTGTTGATTTTTTTTTTTGCGATCAACTTGTTCGTTACATTTAAGGAGAATAATATTTTATCAGTCAAGTTTGTCATGTTTAATCCTGTTTTTTTTTTTTAAAGTTTTCTAACAGATATTTTTATGCAAAAAAAACTATGTAGAAGAAAATGTATTTAGTAATGTACTCATCATCGCTGACTAATTTTAAGTTGTTTATTATTATTTAAAAATATAAACGCAAAAAAAATTTGCTGCGCTCGCATTAAATTTCAGATATATTCATACGAACTGAAATTGCGCGTTCATTTGTCAACAACGAACCATGTTTCCGCGTAATGAACAAATTAGTCAGCCAATTAATCATTTCAATAAAAATCGGATGTGGTTTTTTCTTTCTTGCTCTTCTTGCAGCATACATTTCTGCGAATGATATGACATTTTACATTATGCTTAATGATAAACCATATATGGATTTTCTTTGAATTAAAAAATATATAAATAAATATAAATTTTTTCTTTTAATTTCAGTTTTTGCAAATATTGGATTGAGGGGTTGCGATCAGGAGAACACAAATTGTGATGTGAACAACCGCAATGAAAACACCAATCAATAGTCACATTTTAAATGAAAATTTCTTGCCATTTACGTTAAATATTCAAGTAAAATATTTACAAAAGGAACTACGTCAGTCATCGTCTGCAAAGAGTAAACAATCATCAAAAAATAAATCATCAAAGTTCAAACAGACATTATGGATTCATCATCATCACCGCCAGACAGTCTTATCGAAGAAAAGCCTATGGTTGTCGGTACGTTCGTATTTTCTTAATTACCGCTTTTATAATCCTCCCGTTTAGTACTCCGATCACGTTCGTTCTGTGATCCTTATCGATGTGATCTCCATTGGAATGTAACACATCATAAGAAACTGTAACTAATTGCAGCAAAAGTGCAACAACAATCTTATCTAGTACAATTACCCCTGTTGCACACTTTTTTTTCTCTCTATGTATTTATTGCATGATTATTTCGATTCTTTTTCTTGAGAAAGTGAAACATAGAAAGAAAGAAAAAATGAATTTTGCACTCTGATATAAATACATATACTGTAGTGCAAAACAATAAGCTCCGATATCGTAACAAAAGTACTTAACTGATATCGTTGAGATGATTTGCACAATTTTTATAAGTCATTGTTTTGCTGCATAGCAGGAAAGTATGACTAATATGAACCATTTGCTATTGCATACATTTATTATTGGTAAAAATCAGATTTGTTTTTCTCTTCATACAATTTGTTGCTTAATCAGTTGGCAGATCACACCTTTTTAAAAACACACCTCGATCACACACTGGCCGACCAAATGTGGCAATGAAAATGAGATTTTATCATCCTTGCCAATGGTCGAATTAGTCATGCTAAAGTCTTAATTGACATTTTATCATTTTGCGACAGATAACAGCATTCGAACCGGAGCAAACATTGAAACACATTTCGAAAACCTAGATAAATATCCATAAATAGAGACAGTGACTGGAACAACATCGAACAACATATTTTCACTTCCAGTTGATATTTTATTTTATTCATATTCATTGTTCACTTGCTTATTTGTTACGATACCGAGAAAGTTAAATGCAAATAATGTGAATGAATGTACCCGTCAGAACGGGATGCAATTTCTAAAGCCTATCTCATTCAATTGTAGATACGATAGATTTTAGAAAATATAAGCTCAATTTCGGGGAACACACAACAAATAAAGAAATTAACATTTATGGCAAATTGTTATTCAAAAAAGAAAACAAATTGAAAAGAATATCCTAAATAAATACTTTTGCAAATTTTTGCAAATCATTTTATTGCCTTACCCGGATTAGGATAAGTTTTAATTCTTTTGTCTCTGTGTGTTTTTTTTTTCCTTCCCTTAAATTTGCATATAATTTTGGAAATGAATTGTGCTCTAAAAAATACGGTACTGAATAGCAAGAACAAAGCATAAACATTTCCACACTAAATATCATACACGATGGAAAGTTTGCTTAAAGAACCGAACAAAAAAATTCCATTCAATTATCGATATGATTTGGTCAACAAATAACCAAATGCCTTGCCTCGACTATTTGGCATTCTCAACTGTTTCATTGTTGTTCCTTATGTTTGTTAAATGTGTCATTTTTCCTCTCAATTTTACATTTTTTTTAAATTAAGATTGCCTTACAATCGGTCACCGCACCGTATACATTCGCTTCGAACATAACTATACTTCATTTAATTTTTTCTTTCGCTTTTCAACTAAAATAAATTGTAAAATAATTACTATCGAATGAAAAAAACCTTGAGTGTCGATCGTATCGTGAGCTGCAGTACGTGTCCAATAGCGCGCATTACCGACCATACATTTCATTTAATCAGCCATTTTCTGAGTTTTGATGTCAAACTTAAATAAATTATTGAAAATAGAAATTGCATAAATGCAGAATGCGACAAAATATATTTATTTTACAATATACTGTCGCGCAAGCGTTTCAAACGTTGGCTTTTCAAAATGTTGTTATCAATATTGATGCTTCCACAATTACAACAGTTAGTTGCTATGCATCTCACACTAACTTATTCTCTTCTTTTGTGTGCCCGGTCGTATGCACTGACTTGTGCACACATAATAATCTATTTCGTGATGTAATTTGCATTCGAAAATCAACGATGAAAAAAGAACCATATCAAATGTAACGTTTCTCTCAATTGAGCAGTGGCAAATGTAAGAGCCGAATCAAATGCAATTTGATTCTCGAGCGAAGAGAAACAATTTTGCATTACGATCACAATTCAACGACTTACGATCACAACCAATCTCTCTCTCTCTCTCTCTTCTCTCTGCTTATTTTTGTGTTTCATTTTTTCACTCTTCATCTCCTCTTTGACTTTCTTCGATTTCAATTAATTCTCTTCTTTTGACATTTACAAATTCACCGCAAAATACACTTGTCACAAATACAAATTACTTGTAAATATTTTGATTTTGTCAATATATGCATTATGCAGAGCCGTCAAGTGGCAAGGATTATCTATTTTAAATAAAAAATATTGTAATAAATGTTCAACATGTAGTAGTTCGTTGAGATTTTTCACATTTTTTTCTTTCAAATTAAGTGATATGTCGTACAGTCATTCGTTTGTTTTAATCATTTTTTACTGTCTGGAGGCAATTTTATGGGATACTAGTCTGCTCTCGAATCGATAACCTTATTAAGGTTCTTCAATTTTTTCTGGTGTGTGTGTGTGTATTGTGTGTGTGTGTGTGTGTGTGTGTGTGATAAATTTGTTTCCCCAATCGTAGTGTAGAGCGTAAAATGTAAGGCTTTGAAATTAAATATTATGAGTAATATTTATTATTGTAACCGATAAATAATTTGTTTGTTTCTCTAGTGTCTACTCACACACATTCTATATATTTTCATTTCAATTTAGATTTGATTACAATCAAGTATGTGATGATAATGTAAAAATTCAATCGCTATCTCAACAAACAGAACACTTCTGTATTCCTCTTTCTCTATCTCTTCTTCTTTGTACAATTGTCAGATAAGGCGAAAGTGAAAGTCGATAAAAACTAAATATCAAAATCTCAACATCGGATGAAAATAAATTCAAATTACGTTGTATTTATTGATGTTTGAAAATGTTAATATTTAACTTGAAAAACGTTCAATAATCGCATCATGGTAATGTGCGCAAGAGCGAACATTTTAATTACTACTGTAACAGCCATCGGTGTTTTACGGTTTAACAAGGCTTACAAAACAACATTGACTGTAATTAGCTTGAGCAACATACGTCCATCTTGTCGGAAGATTTGTCGTTTTTGTTGTCTTTTATGACTGTTGCAAACCTTTTTCTTGCTCGTTTCATATGCGAAGAACAATACATGTACAACAAAGCCATGCAAATCATAAATGCAATGTCATAAAAAGACGAATATGACTTAAAAACAGGAACAATAACACACAAATTTGCATTCTGATGATGCTTGAAACAATCGACTGTACTTTTCCAGTATCAATTCTAGTTTTTTTTTGTTTTTTTTTTTTTTTTGTTTAGATGAAAAATGTATCCGCATTTTGAATTTTTTTTTTTTTTTTAGAAAAAAAACATGCCCAATTTTTGAGGATTTTATAAACAAGCAAATGGTAGAAGAAGCGGCTAAAATTGCTACAAATTTACACATGTTTGAAATAGTGATAAACAGATAACTCAAAATATTTTTCGGTTGTTCGTTTTCGTCCAGTTCATGATATAAGCTAACACAAACGAACGAACAAACAAACAAATAAACAAAATGTAAAGTAGGTTCGGCTAAATCGTTTCTGACCGGCCAATACAATGCGAATATGACGACAACAGATGTAGAAAAAAAAAATCCCGAAGTGGCAAAAAGAATATATGTACTTCGTCGTGTCAGACAAAAAGTGTGCAAGTGTGACAGAGAGAATATAATTCGTAAACAACAACAAACAGCAACAATAACAATGTATTCAAGTCACTCACAAACACTTATTCTCTTGCTCTCATTTAACGATCGAACGAACGTACGAAGGCATAGACTACGACGTCGTTTACGATAATTATTATTTCTTATTTATGTTCTATCGTTCCGTCGATGAACATGTCACCGCCATCGTGTATCAACTGACACTTTAGTTTTTTTTCTTCATTTGGTTTCAACAAAACACTACACAACACCAGTCAATCCTTCGAGTTTAACAGTGAATTTGCTGAAAAAAAAAACAATTTACATTACAGAATCAATTGTTTTATTTTAAAATTTAATTACGCAAATTTTTTGAAAATAAAATTCGTATTTACGTATGCAATTCGCAAATAATTTATTATTTTTCACGCTGGATGTCATTTATTTTTGTCAATTTTTGTTAAAAAAAAATATAAATATAGATATTGTGTGTTGTTTTCATAAAAAAAATTGAGTGAATTCGTGCACGAAAGCAAAAATAAAAAAAATTTGGCTTGCCATTTATTGAGATTTTCGACAGAAACAGAGAAAACGGTACATTTAACTAAACAAAATTGACTGTATGACAAAATCGGAATTGCATACGCTTTTTTCTGCTGCACTAACTAAATAAACCGTATAAAGAGTTTTTTTTTTTGTCTATTTATCTCGAGCACCAGTGTATCGACTATGCTGGGTTCAGTAAAATTTTGACTTTCCTCAAGCCGAATTAAGTTTAAAGTGAATATAACTACTGTTATCAGATATTTTTATTTGATTGAATTGACTTAGTAACTCAGTAAAACGTGCGAATAAAACTTTCAATTGTTTTTGTTTCACATTTTTTTCAATCGTTCTGATAAATGTGATTTGTGAGTAAACTCTTGAAGTGTAGATTAAAAAGGCATTTTTGCTAGAAATAAAATAAAAACGTTATGAAAAAGGAACCTGTTCCTTACGATTATTATTACGAATCAATTAGCCCCTCCGACATGATGGTTGCAAATGGACATGTGCATTCAATGCACCACCCTTACAATTTGGAAGAGAATTTTTTACACATTCTCGGTAAGAATTACACTTCATCAATATCTTATTTTTATATCAATGTCAAAAGAGCACAACAAGTGCCAATCTATTTCCATTTACAATCCAAACAATATTTACTGATAGGTTTATTTGTATTATTTTGTGCCAAAATAAACATGAATTTTCCATCGCATGACATTAAACGGGAAAAAAATTGAATGATGTACAACAAAAGAATAAATCAGTTGGTAATTTTCTTTACGTAATGCTTTGTTTAACTCACTTAAGCGTGTGCTCAAATCAGAGATGATGATATTGTTTATAAAAAAAAAAAATGTGAGCGTATCTGTGGTCATCTGAAAAGTTGTTGTTTCGTCTATTGAATCATTTGCGTCTCTTTTCACGCGATATTTTGTATATTTATGCGAAAAGTAAGAAAAAAAAAACTCGCATTTTTATTTATAAACAAAACTGACTTGTTTTGATTCAAGTCTGTATGTTGTCTGTACCACAATTTCCTCTAATTCTCTCTCTGTTGTTTTCGTCCGTGCGTTCTCGCGTAGAGTGTTGCAGAGTGCGCGCGGTCCATTTCATTTCGCGAGTGATAAGATCTGACCTGCTATTAAAAAAATCGGTGCGCTAGAATTAAAATCACAATCACATAGAAAGATTTAACAAAACTCGTCGACAAACTATTTTACATACATTGTGTATTCTGATTTCCGTTTTATTCACAATCATTTGATACCGTCACTTACAGCCTGTAACATATCCGCAAATACATTTGCATATTTTTACAGTATAGCCTTGAAAATATTTTATCGATTTTGCATTTCCATGTGATATTTTTTGAGCCAAATTCAAAAGAAAAGAAAAATCTTCATTTCTTATCCATGAAGTAGATCTATTTTTTGAAAGAAAAAATTGATCTTAAGAAATTTTATTCATTGTTTTTTTTTTTACTCCTCTTAAATTGTTGCCAACTAGTTGTTTTTTGCATTCATTTCTTGTTCTTATCAGCTAAAAACATTCCTGTGTCAATGTATAAAAAATCAAGTAGCTGCAATTATCGGAGGATCAATCAACCTGCTGATTCTAAAAATGGATTTTGCTTATCTATTCCTCATGTTAATCATGCACTCATCGTTATTGTTTGACTATCTACATCAAATTATAATTAAAACTTGTTAAATGGTCAAACAAAATACATTTGATATTCATTTGCATAATCTTTCGACAATTTTTTTTATTTAAATCAATCAAGTAATTCACGAAATTTTCTTGTCATTTTTATCAATGTTGCTCTTCATCTTCGATATATTTTTATGAATACATGATTGTGGATGAGAATATTAACAACCTGATGAATAGACGAAATAAATAGATCAGTGTGGAATTTCAGTTAAAATAAGAAATAAATAAATCGTAAATCAGTTCTAAAAATGTTATCGTAAAATATATTTAAATAATGCGGAAGTGGCGAAATATTTCACGAAACTATAAAAATTGAGCGGCAGTTTTGATAAAAATAAATATATTGGAAAGACTTTCGATTTTGATGAATTTACAAATATGCATGGTAAAATTGTTAACGATCAGTTTTATGGCTCTTAAATTGCATTGAATGTGACATTTTTGTGTGATAAGCATAAATTTCTGACGATAATATAAAATGTGTCGGATTTTTGTTTTGTTTTGTTCGGTTCGGTTCGGTTCCTTTCGATTTCGAAGCCAAATCACACGTTTTGAAATTTTACCGAATTCACTTCTCTCTCTCTCTCTCTCTCTCTTTCTCTCTCTCTTTCTCTCTCTCTTTCTCTCTCTCTCTCTCTCGCCCCTCATTCAATTCTAAAAATACATGTGACCGACTCTACATTTCTACAATCTACATACTATGTCCGTACTGTACTGGTTTTACAGTTACTGTTGCATGAAAAAAAAAAAACTCGAGGCTCAACATTTGAATTCAATATTTTTCGCTTAATGGCTGATGAATTTAACCTTACATGTTAACTGCGTAGTAATGAACCCTTAATGCAATTCGCCTTTCGCTGAACAATATAGCAACGGGAGGACGTACAAAAATAAGAGAAACATAAGTAACTTGTATCATAAAGAGATGAGGAAAGGCTACTATTTTCATTGTAACAAATCCAGTCAACAATGCATAATTACTCATTCAAAGTGCTCGTGTGCGAGTCATACACACAAAAACATAGTGATACTCATTACTTTGATTAACAAGAAAATAAGCATGAAAAATACTGAACCTTTATACTTTTGACGTCATTCCACGGCACATATACACTTGAATTCCATCGCAGTAAATCCATTTATGTTTCATTCGTCTCTATTTTCGGGTTTAAATGGCCGAATCATATATTTTTCCAGATTAACATATGTTAGCACTGATTTGCAGGACGATGGGACACATTACATTTTTATTGTAATGAAACTCTTTCTACAAATACATAGACGAATGCATACACATACATGATATGTCGATCGCTTTATTAAAATTTCTTTATCAAATGACTTGCAAAAAAGAAAAAAAACGAATGACAAATGTGGAATTGTTTTTTTTTTTTTGTATGTTTTTTCTTCTTTCTTTCTTCAAAGCATAACAAACTGTCTCGAAAATTGCCTACCTTAGATTACGTGATATTTTCAGTTCATCAGAGGCCTGACAACAGTATTTTGTTTCAATTTAGTGTGTGTCGCGATTCGACGCATCAGAAAGAAACACAAATATACAAATACACAAATACATAAAGTAGGGAAAAATAAATTATAAGAAAACTGATTTTTATTTGACAAAAGAGAACGCATCAAAATTGATAACAACTCATATCAATTTCCGAGAATACTGCCAGACATTCTTTCTACATAAAACAGATTGAAGAGCAACAAGTTTTTATTTTGATTTGATCGTGCCTTTGAAAACAGTAAAAAGCACATTTAATAATGAGCTAACGGAAGTATTTAGATATTAGACTTTGTTACGAAATTCATTGCATTTTTTAACATACTTTTAAAATCAATTTAATATTTGCAATTAGCGAACCTTACCTGTCACTGGTGGCTCTACTGCTGCTTCAAAACTCGTACACACCATTGATAACAATTTTTCATAATCTAACATTTAAGTTCATGTCAATCAAACACCTTATCAGTATTTCACCATATACTTCTATGTAAAACGTGTCTTTTGATTACATTACTTTTTTCTTTCTTCTTTCTAAATTCTCAATTTTATGATTGCAATTTTGCCGCTTGCTACTTGACCCAAACGCTTTGGACTGAAATGACCATGAATCATTTTGTTTTTATATTATTTACGAATAAATTGATTTGATAGCAACATATTTTAAATTCAAACTAAAATAAAATGAAAAATAACAAATTAACAAACCACATAATCGACAAGATGCCGATTGATAAAATATTATTAATTTTTTATGTCTACGTTAATTTCATTTTTAATACTGAATCATTTTGTAAACAATCCCATATCATTATTTGAAGGCTATGATAATTGGTTACCTGTCTTTAAGATTCAATGAAATGTTATTGTTTATTTATTGAAAAATATAAAATTCGTCACACAAAAGTGAAATATGTTCTTATCGTAAAATATCTCTATTTGTTAATTGTTGATTTTGCTAAGCTTTACAATTTATGATAAATGAAGAAATCCGTCATGATTGCATTTCAGTAATATTCCTACACACATTCATTCACCCCAAACGGATAATAATAAAAAAAAAAAATTCAATTGACCACGCTCGAAATGAATCTTATTGCTGATAAAAAAAAAATTCCACACGCAATAAAATGCATGATATCGAAATTGTTGAGTGTTTCAAAGTATTTTGTTTATTATTATTTCGCCATGCACAATTATGTGACAGACACGGGAATCCCATGTATACATGTAAGATTTATCAATATTAGCAAGCATGACCAAAACAGTCGGTTATAAGTCATTTCATTCGCATTTCTTCAAAAGAATAGATGAAAAAGAAAATATTTAAAAATAAAATCAAATGAAGAGCCCAAATTGAGTGAAAAAAAAATCTCTTGAAATATGAATAAAACAAGTCACCGTCAAAACAAAAATAACACAAACGCATATGATTTGATATGGGCCAAAAGGAATAGATAGCATACACCTACCGTTGACGTCGCATTCGATTGACACAAATAAATGGCGCACAATGTTACAATTCACAATTCATTAATAATAGAAACAGAAAAAAAATTCTTTTCATTCATTTTCTGAAAATTGTGTAATAATCATACTTAATTACATTAATAAAAATAGATGAATTATAATTCTTCTGAAAAAATATATAAAACCAAAATGTTGAATTTCTAATTATTGACAATTGTGAAATAATTCCTTTTTTTTCCTTTTTCAACATTTTTAGAGGCTGAAATTTCAAACACCAATGAACAAGCTAATGCGTGCGCTATATTGCAAAACAATGGCAATACCAATAATAACACTGTAATCAGTGCACAGTCACTACAAACGTGCGCTATTTGTGGTGATCGCGCCACGGGCAAACATTATGGTGCATCATCATGTGACGGTTGCAAAGGATTCTTTCGTCGCAGCGTTCGGAAAAATCAGTTTTACACGTGCCGGTCAGTATATGATACATATAATTTGTTATGAACTCTTTTAGACACATGCATGAACGAAAAATAACATTTTTAATCTCTTTTTATTTAGATTTTCTCGAATTTGTGTAGTTGACAAAGACAAACGGAATCAATGCCGTTACTGTAGGTTAAGAAAATGTTTTAAAGCTGGAATGAAAAAAGAAGGTAAGTTCATTTTTATTTGTGCTGCATAATGCATTGTGCTAAAAATTGATTTTTTTTACAAAAAAAAAAAAAAAAAAATTGTTGAAAATTTTACAGCTGTTCAAAATGAAAGAGATCGAATTAGTTGCCGACGTCAAAGTAATGAAGATCCAGATCCTGGAAATGGTTTGGGGGTTGTATCATTGCTGAAAGCTGAAATGGAGAGTAGACAGTCGAAAGCCGGTTCTGTGTTAGAAAATGATGCAACAAATGAAGATTTGGCGAATAAACAATTTGCAAGCATTAATGATGTGTGTGAATCAATGAGACAACAATTGTTAATATTGGTCGAATGGGCTAAACACATTCCAGCCTTCAATGATCTGCAGTTAGATGATCAAGTCGCTTTGTTGCGTGCCCATGCTGGTGAACATTTACTTTTGGGTTTGTCACGCCGTTCGATGCATCTTAAAGATGTCTTATTGTTGGGCAATAATTGCATCATAACAAAACATTGCCCAGACGCACAAATCTCACCTAATCTCGATATATCTCGCATCGGTGCACGTATTATTGACGAACTTATACGCGGCATGAAAGATGTAAATATTGATGATTCAGAATTGGCTTGTGTTAAAGCTTTGGTATTTTTCGATCCACAAGCACGTGGGCTCAATGAACCACAACGCATTAAATCGGTACGTCACCAAATTCTCAACAATTTGGAAGATTACGTATCAGATCGACAATATGACTCTAGGTAATGACAATAAACGAAAACCTTCAAAAATTAGAACAAACATTTTATGCTCACATAAAATTCACCATTTTTCTCCATTTTCAGAGGTCGTTTTGGTGAGCTTTTGCTGTTGTTGCCGGTATTGCAATCAATTACCTGGCAAATGATCGAACAGATTCAGTTTGCAAAACTCTTTGGAATGGCTCATATCGACACCCTTCTACAAGAAATGCTTTTAGGTGGTAAGTTTTATTTTATTATCAATTTAATATATACATATTACAGAACATGGATCTTACTTTTTGTTTTCTGTTTGAATTTCTTACAGCTGATAATTCGTCACCGATGACGCCGCCAATTGTCGGTAACTTCAGTCCATCTGATAATAGTATGTGTGATCAAAGTCAAATGAATGCATCATTAGACGGTCTATCGCAGGATATACAGCAGAATCCAATGTCACCGATGCCACCGACACAGCCTCAAGCACAACAGTCGGTTTCACCGCAACAATCATCTCAAAGCCAATTAACAGAAATGCCAAATATGGTGGACTCAATTGGAGTATCATTTCAATCAAACATAATTGATCCATATCGTCGTCAAGGTAATTTATTGACAATAAAGTTTCGCCATTGACAGCTAAATAGAAAGAGAAAAAAACAATTACAAGAAATATAATTAAAAAATTGTTCTAATAAAATGAAATGATTTTTCATATTTTAGGTACTGAAAATGCCGAATTGTATCGCAGCAATGTGCCAAATACCAATTATGGAATGTCATCAAATCTGTTAAATGGTCATCATCAGCAGATGAATAATTTTGTTCAACCGGCCGTGACAAATGGTTATAGTATGAATTTGAAGCAAGAGCCAGACGTAAATTTTTGACTAGAACCAATGTCACTTTGTATGCTAAACGATACAAAAACCAATATCGCATGCGTATAATTCAATCACAATTAACATTTTATATTTTGTACAAATAGTTTCATCATTTGTTCATTTTCGCTAAACAAGAAGCCACAATTGCGTTGGTTTTTTTTTTATGCATAATTTTATCGATTCGATTTTACATCTCATAAGCTCAAGCAATTCATTTGGTGCTGCCGTTGCCAATTTTATAGGCCCAATTAATGACCAATATTTTTTTTTAATAAACCACGGTGATGACTCGTTTTATTCATTTTACTATTAGCTCATTTTAAGAATTGGTGATGATTCAAGCGCCAAGTTTGTAATTTTATAACTAAATCTACTCATAAGTGAAATACTGAATGGCCAAATGATGTTAGATCGATCGTATGGTTTGCCATTCGATCGACAGCAATGACAACACTCAAACGATGGAATTAATAATTTTTTTACGATCGAAACTGAAGCATTGAAAATTAAAAAAAATACAAAAGATCTTGTACTATTTTTTGCCGATTGTTTCGATTCAGTAAAATTATTTTGAAAAAAAAGAAAAAAAAAAAAAAATAAAATAATAATAATAATAAGTATATAAATAGATACAAAATTTATATTTGTTCAAATATGACGTAGAAATTAATCTACCGTAGCAATCGAAAATGATTTATTTTAATCCATTTTAGAAGAATAAAATTGTTGAAACGAAAGTACGATGCAAATTTTAATTAAAACTTATGTGATGGTTTTTTTATAGTGCTTACAAATAACGTAGAGAAACGAAATAAGAGGGAAAATTAGAGCGAGAGAGAAAAATAGAGCTGGAAAAGTAGAAGTGAGGAGAATGTTAACGATTACCACATTGAAATTGTTATTATTTTTTTATATTTTGCATTAGGTATTTTGAATCGCAGTAGAAATAGCCATAAGCGATCAGTTTTTATTAATATTTGAAAGATTTTTTCAATTGTTATACAACCACTATAAAAGTACAAGTGGATATTTTTAATAGTAACATTTTATAACCAAATAGCAAGAAAAAATAAAAAAATTCATTTACCCCCAAAACATAAAATCATATCTTCATTTTAAACATGGGATACAATGATAAATTATTACCGTCAAAGTTTATCTATTAGAACTTTTGAACGAACAATTAATAAATGAGGTGCTTTGATTAGAAAAATCGTTGTCTTTATATTTCATTTATTTTATTTGGAAAAAAAAAAAAATAAAAAATAAAATCACAAATATTTTAAATTTATTTTAAATTTATTTTTAATTTCTATTTTCCAGTTTTTAATTTGAAATTTTCATTTATTTTAAACAATATGTCAAAAATCAATAAATTTCATTGAAAATTCAAAATGAGTTTTAAAAATAAAATCTATGATACGTTTTTTTTTTTTTTTTTTTTTTAATAAAATTGCAATTTATAACTGAGCTCCAAATAGTGATTTAAATAATTGATCCCTTTGTTCCTGATTCCAATTTACTGAATCATTCGGTGCCATAAAACTTACTAATTTATTGTGAACAACATATCGAATTTTTCGGCCTTTTGATGCTCGAGTGTCAACGGTTTTCTTCATTTTCTTTCGTAATTTTTGTAAATCAGCAAATTGCTTGGATATTTCATTAGCATTATTCGATGATGATGTTTTATATTCGATGAGTTCTCGCAATTGTGTATGATAAAAATCGGTATCATCATAAATCTCAGACGAATATATGTGTTCACTTTCATTATTCCCATTATCTGTGCCATTTTTTTCTCCATCTGCACCACTTTCAATTTCCAAATGCTTTTTTTCAACGATTCCTGTACTCTTATCAAACAATTCATAGCCACCTTTTAAAAGTTGAGATTTTTTTATTAATTCTTCTCGATTAGCTAAAACCCCTTCAATTTTTCGTAATACATCAATATTTCCTTGTTGTTTTTGTGTTTTTATGCTGCCTGGTGTAAGCACTTTAGTTCGATCGTGCCATTTTGATATCACAGAATATTGATAATCTTTGAAATTGGAATAATCTTTTTCTAGTTCATCTGCTAAACGATTTCGTTTTGCTTCTGTATCTTTCATGTTATCAAGTTTAATTGGTTTTCTTTTTGCACCAATCTTCTTTGTTTCTGTGTATTGATTCAGTAAAAGTGACTGCAAATCGCGCATTTGCGAAACAAGATTTGACACTTGATCCATTGTATGATTCGCTAATTCTGAAAATTCTTCATTTGTAGACAATTGCTCGAATTTTGTTGCATGTGGCAAACTATTGGCTTTGATTAACATTTTTTGTGAATGAATTCGAACCTCGAGTAATTTTTCCCAAATTTGTAGTTGATTTTGAACACAAACTCCTTTGCTTAAACTATCTTCGGCTCTTTGCTTCGGTAAAATTCGACTTAAATCTTGCTTTTCCAATGATTCTTTGGATTCATTAGGTATCATATCACCGCCATCAAAATCACTTTCCTCTTCATCACCATCGAATTCGTCTTCTTCATCAATGACATTTTCATCATCACTTCCTTCAGTAGATTCATTTTCACTTTCTTCATCAATTTCTTCACCCTCGTAGTCATCGTCCCATTTATCCAATTTTTCTGTTCTATTTGTGTCCATTTCAATGTCACTGTTATCATCGCCATCACTATTTGAGTCAATACCAGCTGGTTTGGGCTGCTTTAGCTTCTGTGTAAATGCTTTCAAATCTACTTCATCATCTGAATCGTCAAAATTATCAACTTCATTTTTGTTGTCACATTCTGCATCTGTCTGTGCTATTTTAATTCGTTGTTTCGGTGTTAACATCATAGAAAACTCACCAATAGATTTTTCGGTCGACTCGTATTTTTCGTCATCTTCATCTCCTCCACTGACTTCTTCTTCTTCTTCTTCTGCTTCATCATATTCGTTGTCTTCGTCTTCTTCTTCTTCTTGTTCTTCATTTTCATCACTTTCATTCGAATCCATTTCCATTTCTTTTCGTGAAGACACTTTTCCTCGATACTTTGCGTCCACATCATGCAATAATTTCACATTTTTCTTACGAATATCGCTTAGATTTGAAAATGCTTCCTCTTGTTCCGCATCTTCATCGATTTCATAGTCAATAGCACGAGCAGCTGTCTCATCTTCTGAATCAATTTCTGGATCCAATAATCGCCGCGGTGCAATTAACTCAGAAATTTTATCCGATAAAGTTGGCTTTTGCTTCTTTTTTGACATCCTCACTAATTAAATCACCAACAATTTATAACAAAAAATAATCAAGAAAATGTGATACAAAACAAACACGTGTTTATATGACAGCAACTTGAAATGTCAGTATTTGACATTATTAGGCTCATTCACAATAGTCGTTTGTTTGGCATGTGTCAAAAATTTAATTTTTATGTGAACGACGATTAATTACCTTTTGACAGGCTGAACTATTTGCGTCATATTTATTTACTAAAAAAATTATCTACCTAAAAAGGCTGTGTAAATCCATATATCGGATGTAAAAACAAATATTTTTTTAGCCTATAGACCAACTTTAGTTTATAAGTTTTTAGGCGAGGGAAATATGACAGAGGATTCAAAGAGTGAAATATTAATAAATGTCAATTCGAATCAGTAAGTTATCATTTTTATTTTTATTTTACTACCTTGTTCACCTTCAATATTTAAACGAAAAAAAAAAAATAACATTATTTTCTCTAATAGGGGTCCTACTACAGAACTAAATATGCCAATTCAAATGGGAAGTGGAAATCCTCTGTCGAACAGTTTATCAACAAATGGAAAGCGAAAAAGTGCATTTTCACTATACAAACCGACAGCAACAGTTTTGACAAATTTACAGCGTGGAAACACGGAAGCAAGTATACAAGCAGAAGTATCATTGAGTTTTCATGAGAGAGCTGGACAAGGTGAAATCACAGAGTTGCAAGCACGTCAATTGCCTGACATAGACGAAACCGATACAAATGAATTAACACCATTGCATTGGGCGTGTTATTATGGGCAATTAAGTGCCGTAAAAATACTCATTAACTGTGGAGCAAACGTCTCGAAATTAGCACCAGGTGCGGAACATTTACTATTATTCGGCATTTTTTTACACATTTTCCATGCGTGATGAATTATTTCATTGTTTAAAAAAGTCAAATTTATTTCTTGATCATTTAAAACACATTTAATATGAAATATTTGATCTAATACTTTGAATTCTTCCACAGATCATGTTTCGCCTTTATTATTTGCAGCGGCTGGTGGCCATCATGAAGTTGTTAAATTGTTACTGCAAAACGGAGCCAATCCTGATCACACAGATATTGTAAATTTCATCTTAATTCATTTTGTGATTTGCCTCAGAAATACATTTCTATTTCGTTTTTTTTTTTTTTTTTTTTTTTTTTCATTTTTAACATGAAATTCACTTTTGTTTTCAGGTTGGAAATACTGCTTTAATGTTTGCTGCGGCTGGAAATCATCCACACACGTGCCATGAGTTGCTAAATTATAAACCAAATATATTTCAAACCAACGAATACGATGATACTGCCTACAGTCTTGCCGTTGAAAATAATGCGAGCCTAGCTCAAGCTGTTATTGAAAATCACGTTGTTGCACTACTTACCTCTTAAAACTAAGCACAATTTTTATCTAAAGAATTTAATGTAAATGAGATTTTTTTTTCTCGTCTAAACAACTTTATGAAAGTTGTGACCAGTGAACTATTTTTGTATGTATTGTGTTTTCAAAGAAAATATATTTAAATATATACATATTGACGTTTTCTTATCTAGAAAAAAAATGAGAATTTACGATGACACTTGTCAAATTACAATAGGTGTTGATAAAAATGTATACTTGATGATATTCGCCATTCAATTTCCTTCACTTTATCGTCAACATTTATATATTATTCAGTTATTCGAGCTTATTTCACGTTTTCGCAAAGCTATTGATTGTGAAATGGAGTCTTTTAAAGCAGCGTTTGCAATTTTCATCAATGTTTTGAATCATATAATTATTGGAATTGCTTGTCTTTATATAACCTGGCATTGTAACATGCATTTCACACAGAGCAAATTTTCTGTGCAGTATAATCTCCACGTATGGCTCTGCACAATTGGAGTAAGTCTGGCATTGAATATTGAAAGATTTATATTGATTATAATATTTTTTTTTTCCATTTAGTATCAATTTTTGATGGCCGAATCAATTTTAACGCTATATTCAAGCAATTGGTGGTCGTTGTTATATGCACCGAAAACGAAGAGAACCATTCATTGGATTTTTCAAGTGATTGGCTCAAGTTTGGTAATTGCTGGAACGGCTGCCCTTTACTGGGTTCGAAGAAACCATTTTAAAAGTATTCACTCGATCACCGGTCTTATCTCGTTAATATTTGTTGGAATATCATGTATTAATGGAATTTCCGCGTTATGGGCACAGGATTTTTACAAAAGATATAAAATTAAACCGGTTATTTCGAAGTTTTTCCATAACATCATTGGCATAGCTGCATTTGTTATTGGTGAGATTGGTTTTAATTTGATTGGAATTTGAATATGTTGGTCGTGCCAAGTTTTACTTCTGCCTCCATAATCGCAGATAGTATTCGAAGTGATTCGTTCAATTTTTTCTCATTCACTGGAGCTAATGATTTCACTGAAATTGGCTCGGTTTGTGTCTTAAATTGAAAAAAATTGATTTTTAGCATGGATTTTATTTAGAAACGGCAATTTGAACTTTCACAATTTAGATGCATTTCATTTACCGAATTATTTTTAACTTCCTGTACATTTGTTGATTTATGTTCTGTTTTATTGACTGGATCAGTTTGTGTTGGAATCGGTATTGCTTTATCGTAAATTCTATTAATGAGAAAAAACAAATTTCTTTGAATATTTGCACAGTTTTTGAACGAATTGAAAAAGTAAACATTTTTTTCTTTTTAAATAATTTATCAAACCTCTCTAAGCTCCATGTCGATTCAAATTCTACTACATCATTTTTATATTCAGAAAATTTTGGCAAATCTTCTGGAAATAATTTACTACTCATTATTTTCAGTTCATGAATTGATATTTTAAGAGAAATAAATATTTAGTTGATTGTACCGATTTACTGTTATCCTTGACAGTTCTAAGCTATATTCGTGTTGTGTTACGTTTTTTGTTTGCCACGTTGCCATAGCAGCATGCGTTGGAAAATTGTTGATTCATTGAAAAATTCATCATGTTTTTGTTTCGCAGGGATGGTGAGCCTTTACTATGGATATAAATATAATTATTTTAAAAAACTACCACGATATGAAATTGATGTCACCCCTTGGCTAATAGGTGTACTGATTTTGACAACAATCTTTTCACTAATTGGAGCTCTAACTGCTCTTTTGGATCAAGTTAAAATCATTCTTCAATCTCCAGTTTTTAAATTTTAATTCACATATTTGAATTGGAATATTGAAAAATGAAGAAATTCAATAAAAATATCCAAATTTTTATCAGAAATAAAACAATTATGTAACATTGTATAATTCCTCTCATAAAAACAGAAAAAAAAAATTTATCTCTTTTCAAATTTCGTACTCAAATAGAATAATCGTACACGTAATTTTTTATCACAATTAGATTTATTCGACAATTTATATAATTATCTAAACAGCTGATCAAATGGCTTGAATAAAACAAAAATTTGTATCTTCAAAAAAAACTCCAGACAGACACACTGTCTAAATAATATCTTATCGATTATTTTCATTTTTCAATGAATGATTATATTTACGTGACCACTGTAACGATGCAACATTTTGATTTACGAGCAAAATGATTACTAACATTAGTTGCATTGAAAAAAAAAAAAACTATTTCCAAATACGAATAGGTAAACTGTTTATTTTAAATTAAGAGTGAAAAGTGGCGCAAACAATTACCCAACGTTAAACAAATCTAGGGGGATAATTCGAAACACTGGAAGTTGTGTGAACATGATATTTAATTGAAATGTGTAAGAATTATTTTCTACTTATGATTTCTTCAGAAGCTTTAATTTATTTTATATCTTCATTTTATTTTCAAAACAGATCACTAGTCACTATTATGACTTACTATTTGCTGTATGAAAACGTAACGTAACGTTTTTTGGTGAATCCCCCCTTGATATTTACTCAAGTTCAATATATAAATAAAAGCACAATACAACAAAATTTACAATTGTTTATAAAAATGTTTTATTTGTAGATATCACATATGTGACAGCGATAGTATGTGTTATTCTTTTCCCTGGAATGATAAATTTCTTTCATAGGTGCGAGTTAAATACTTTCCAATTACTTTTCTGATGTCTTCGCGATCGGTCACAATTGTTATTTATACGTTTTTGTGTATCTTTTATTTTTAAATTTGTCAATGTGATTTCTACCATTTCGGAATAAAATAAAGAGAAATATTTATTATTACACATTTTGAATACATAATAATTGTACGCTTAAATCTAAATAAATAGACAAAATGTCAAATCGAAGCACTTGGCAAAAAATGCAAACCTATTTGAATGTATTAAATCATGTGATGATTATTTTTGTGGCTATTTATATGACAATTTTGTGCTATCGTTCAGGAATTACACTGATTAGCTGGCATGCCTGGCTCTGTACACTTGGTGTGAGTACTAAAAATATTTATAAAAATCTTTTATCATTCTACTCTAATCTGGTGAATACAAATATCAATTGTATGAAATAAATTACAATACCAATATTATCTTAATTACAGTATCAATTGTTGATGACACAGTCAATTTTAGCGTTTTATTCTGAAAATATATGGTCCAAAAATTATCTAAGACAAACTCAAAAAACACTTCATTGGATATTGCAAACAATTGGTTCCACAGCTGCCATAATTGGAATAATTGTTGAGTACATTAATCGGGATCTAAAAAATAAACCACATTATTCTAGTACCCATTCAACAATTGGTTTGATTGCTGGCATTTTCACATTGATCGGCATGTTCAACGGGATGTCTGCGCTTTGGTCGACTGAGTTAAAAAAATATACAAAACCAGTCTATTTCAAACTTATGCATAATTTGAATGGGTTAATTGCATTTGTGTTAGGTAAATGGAACTTTAAATTACAAGATTTTTCGGAACATTTCTTTCATGTTATTTTCATTTGCAGGAATGGTTGCACTTTATTACGGATACGACAAAAATTACATGCAACATAATTCACATGAATATATTCGAATGTTGCTTCAAGCATTAGCAATTCTTACAATTGCTTTGTCGCTGATTGGTGCATTACGTGCTTCCTTCAATCTTGTACGCACTGCGTTTTTCAATTGATGTCAAAGTTATGATAAAGTTTTTCAAACAAATTAATATTTAAATTTGCAGATCCTACGTTTTTAATTATTACAAAAAATTTACAATTTAAAATTGAAAAACGAATAAAGTGCAATTCATTTCGACAGTATGCATTTCATTCTCTGGAGATACTTCAGTTAATTGAGTTTAGGGCAATACAGCCTATATTACTTATTGTCTAATATCGCATTATCTGGAATTATGAAAAGCAAATAGTAGAATAAGTGTCGCAACGAATGCGCATGTGCTCAATACTTGCACCAGAAATAATCATGTGATAGGAGCGGAAATACCCAACAATTTGTCACATAAATATGTAAAACTGAATAATTACTTGATAACTGATTCTGATTTTTTTTTTTTCTCTAAATGATATATTTTATACATATTTTCAATCTAGTATTAAACAAAATAAATTTCCCAGTCTCAAGCCGAACAGACACAATATCAACAACAAAGGTCAAATAATTTCCTAGTGATAATCCTTCAGAAGATTATTCCATTTCTGATTATTTAAAAATGTGATTCTTTACTGAATAGTACAGTTTGAAAATAAAGCACGTTTGGTGTGGATCTTGGATGAATATTTGTGAGAAAAATTAAAAGAAGAATTCAAAATGACCAAAATCGTTGAAAAAATGGAAATTGAAACAAATAAAAATTCAGTAGTTCCAACACGAAGTGCATGGCAAAAAATTCAAGTTTATTTCAATCTTTTGAATCATATTTTGGTTTCAATAGTTGCAGTTTACATGTCCTTATTGTGTTATGGAACTGGCAACAGAGCGATAAGCTGGCATGCTTGGTTGTGTACAATTGGTGTTAGGTTACAATTTGATTTTCATTAGAAAAATATTATATTCCTAATATTATTTACTATATTTCAGTATCAAATGTTGATGGCACAGGGCATTTTGGCATTTTACTCTGAAAATGTATGGTCTAATCAACATAAAATACAAACACGAAAAACAATTCATTGGATACTTCAAGCTGTCGGCTCCTTTGCAGCCTTATCTGGAATAATTATCGAATATGTTGGACGAAGTCAAAATTCAAAACCTCATTTTTCGAGCACTCATTCAACTGTTGGATTGATTGCAGCCATTTTCACATTTATCGGCATGCTCAACGGTATCTCTGCACTTTTTTCTGTGAAGCTAAGAAATTCTGCCAGACCAATTTACTATAAACTGGCACACAATATAAATGGAATTACTGCTTTTGTACTTGGTATGTACCTTTTGAAATTCATTCAAGTTTCATGGTTTTATGTTTTTATTGATATTTATTTCTCGGCACATTTCGAATGTCATTTTTATTTGCAGGAATGGTTGCACTTTATTACGGCTACGACAAACACTACATGCAACATAATTCATCTGAAAATATTCGAATGTGGTTACAGCTATTATCTATTCTAACTACTTTCTTAACACTCATTGGTGCCGCTCGCGCAACTCTGAATCATCTTCGAAACGTTAAAGAATAAGAACAATAATAAAATAATTTAAAAACTCAATGAATATATTTTAATAAAAATTGATTTTTATTTTTGTTTTTTTTTTAAATAAAAATTATCAAATTCAATCAAAATTTTAGTTGGTGCGATGTACGTATTGCAGAATTTTGTGATGCTTAAAATTGATCTAAATTCAATGTCTTAAATGTAAAATGATGAATGATTTGATGTAATGGCACCAGTGTATCCTGTGGAAAAGGAAAAAAAAATCAATTTTATTGTTTGTGAATTAAATTTAACATTAATTCTTACTCATTTGCTCACTAATCCATTAGAAAACAGTAACTTGATGAAGTGATTTTCTTAAAAGAATCCTAAGTTCGAACGGAATATATATGTATGTATATATTTCGAAATGCATGTGAAGATAAGTAGGTTTAATTTTTAAATTAGTCTAAAAAATGAATACAAAACACGACAGTCACATTTTTGTTAAATATTAGTTTTCATTCAACAACCGAATACTTGTTCTTCTTTTTTCTTTTTTTTTGCTTTATTTAATACGGACACAACGTGAAAACCATTCAAACCATCTTTCATTCATCGCAAGTATATCTTTTTTTCTCCCGCCAAAGATTCGTTTAATGAAAATTTTTATTTTAAAAAATAAATTAATTTTTCTTGAATTCGAATTTAAAAAAAAAAAATGTAACACTTCAATAGCCCAAAGCTAGGGCCTCTTTACAGGAAGCACAACAATTTTCAAGATAGTATTCGTATGTGCACAATTTCGCTTTCACGACTGATATGCAGTTTTTGTAGTTGTCTTGACATTCTGAAAATGAGAGATAATTTTTTTTTTTTCATAAATAAGAAACAAATTCTATGGATTGGCTTATATGTGTAAATGACATAATTTAGTTGAACCTACTTGGTGTGCTATCATTTTGAATCAAACGAACTTTTGGTTCAATGTGCTTTTTCGTTGGCACAGCCACAATTGTTGGTTCTTCAGTTGTTTCCTCTGGTTCAGAATCATCTCCATCGGAGTCATTTGTATTACAACTTTTAAATGCTTGCGGACGTTCTGAATACCGGCATTTATCTGATTCTTTCAATAAAATAGCTTTAACATCTTGTTCAAAACATTTCACGGTTCTTCGTTCCGTGTTTCGAATACACTAAAAATATTATTACATTTTATATGAAAATAGAAAATAGAAAATGTTTAGAATTTGTATTTGATATTACCTCGCTCCATTTCGAATAATGCCATTTTGGTTTACAGTATGAGACGTCTTTCATTTCACATTTTTCAAATGTGATCGGTTTTGTTGTATTTTCTACATTGTTTAAATCAGTACACATTGTATCGTCAACAATTTGTTGATCTTTAATACAAAGCACTGATCGAGAACGCATCAAATTAAAACAATCACCAAAACAATCGGTCCAAGGTCCAACAAACCAATCACCGACATTGCAACGAACTGTTTCAGTGCATGTTCTTGTTGTTTCTGGTGTCAAACGAATGTCACATCGATCATTTTTTGCTGAACGATCACAGAAAATTGAACGATATTGTGTACCTTCGCCACATTTCGTCGAACACTGTAATGAATAGAAAATCAATAAATACATTGAGTCGCAATTGATAAGTAAAATGGAAAAAATATATTTTGCATACCTCTTCACTCCAATCAGATACAAGCCAAACACCTGGTTTTCGCCCTTCTAACACTTGTGCCCGTTTTCCAATTGTTGAATTGCCAATCAATGTGATTGGCTGTGCATGATGATTATGATGATGATTATGATTATGAGAGGATTTTCCTTTTTGGCGATAATAAGCGTCTTGTTGTCTTGGGCAATTGCATTCTTGACGAGTTTCTGGCTGTTTTTTTAAACAAGCAACTTCATTTACATGCATCACGATGCCTGTGCTCAATTCTTGAACACACTTTACCTCTCTGGTTTGTTCATCACGTTCATTTGGCAAACCACAATTGCAAGCACTCCATTCCTCTACATTCCAATACGCTGGACAGGGTTGTGCATTACATCGAAGCATAATTTCATTTAAAACTGGCTTACTTTGGTGATTACAATATTTATGATGGATAAATTTGGCTGTTCCTTCGCGAACACAGCGAATTATTGGCGTTAGAGTACCACCACCACAGGATTTACTGCATGCACTAAAGTTAACCACTCGCCATTCAGAACGGTGTTTCTTTTTCCGTTTGTCGGATACATTTGGTTTTGACTCGGAATCGGGCGGCATATCGGATTCCATTTCCACACTACGTGCACCCTCACTAGGGGAAGAACTTGAAGATGGTGGATTCACGGGTATCAAGTATTCATATTTGATTCCAGGATTTTTATTTTGACTCAAAACCTATCGATCAATTTTTTATTTTTGTTCAAGATTAAAAAATCAAATTTTTAGAAAAAAAACATTTTAAAATCAATTGATGTTAGAATATATTTCGTTTATAACAATATTATCGATCATGGTTCATGGACGAATTCTAAAAACAAAACTTGTGATTTTGGTAACGTGTTTTGGTGTTTATATGAGTTTTTGTTGTATTAGGTGATAGCGTTCCAAAATAACGTTTTTAATGAAATTAAATTCTGTAAATCTCACTTATACATAGATGATTTAGCGGTTTATTTTAACATTAATTTTAAAAATTTCATCGAATCAATGAACTTTAAATGAATAAATAAATAAATATCAAACATTCATTGTGATTGTGGATTTGCAAATAAAATCTTTTTTAAGTAGAATCAATCTCATTAAAATGGTTTTAAAAAGGAATGATTAAAAATAATTACCATCAAATGAACGGCTTCTCGTATTGGTCCAGTGGCCGTTATCCATTCCTGTATGCAAAATACTATTTAGTATTAACACTTTCATTTATTATATCATTGCTACTTACGGTAACTCCCTCTGAATTTTCATCGCTGCTTTGAATAGCGTCGTCTATACGACGATAGTCAAAAACAGCACCTGCTGCTCTATATGTTCCGCTATCGGATATGATATTATCTCCATTGATGATGAAGGAATGATCACGCTTTAATACTGTATAAATAAGTATACAAAAGAGAAAATGAATGAATTTAACGTTTTATTGGCAAAACGTTTATGATTTTTGTACAGTAGTGAAAAGTGCTAAATTGAAAAACATTCTGTCATCACAATTGGCCTATATAAAACAAAGTGATAAAGTAATCAGAATTCGCTCATTATTTTTGGTCGTAAAATGCATTGCAATAAAATGTGTGTAAAAGCACTGCATAGCCAGTGAGAAAATACTTTGTCGAAACTAAGTTTAAACAACTCATCAAACTGTGTGTCTCGACGTGTTTTGCTTCAACTTAATCATCATATATCTACCAAACTGTTTCTGTTCACTTTATTTCATTCTCAATATTTAATTCAGAGACTGGATTTTTTTTTTTTTTTTTTTTTTTTGCTTAAAAAGATTGGCTGAATAAACATTTGATAAAAATTCAATCTTGAAATTAGTAATAAACAAGCGATTTATATGCATTCAAAATGGAATTAAACAACCGAAACACGATCAGTGTATTATGGAAATTGAGCGATATCGTGTCGTTGAAACGACAAAATACATGAATGTTATACATTTAAATCGAATTTGTTTTGTCAAAAATGAAATGTCGAAACATTTATCGATGACACAACAATATAAATGGCTTCATCGGTTTTATTAGATTTTTCTTTTTTTTTTTTTTGTTTCTTTTTGAAAGATATTTTGTTATGTTTTAAAATAGCCTTTCTCAAACTTACCCAAATAATTTTCGCTATTTTTAAGTTCAAGTATCGATATATTTGAAGCTCCAGCTGGAATTGTGGCTATATTGTAGTATCCATAAGGCAGCGCATTGTCAGTGAAAGTCTTGCTTACTTGATTGCATATAGTAGTTCCACAACGAAAAGCTCCTTTGTTCATTAATGCCCCAGTCAATATGCCGCTATTATGGATAGCCTTTTGAAATGAATCAAATTAATCAAACAGTGTTTTTTTATGTGATTTATCACAAAATTAGAATTTATCAAAAACAATGAGAAATGACGCAACATATCTTATTAAAACTCACCAGACAAACGAATACAATGGCAAATGAACGCATAGTATTTGAGTATTTGTTTTAGGCTGAAAATAAGCAAGTATCATTTGCTAATGTATAAATTCTGATAAAGTAATCGTCGAATATTTTAAATCTGATAACAAGTCGTTCCATTCAAAATGCTGTAAAAGCGAAATCAAGTGGATGCGATACTAATTAGCACATTTGGCATATTTCTTGCTTCTTTTATTTCTTATTAAGTACGGAAATAAAAGAATCCAATTCAGCAATTTTAGTTCTCATCGAGAAACAAAGAAACGGAAAAATTTCCACGCGCACATCTTGAAAACACTTGAATTTATTAGGCAGCAATCAAGCAATGCATCAAACAATTCAATCATGTTTCGACAGTGAAAAAGAGAAATAATTCCAATTTAGAAGCATTTGATGAATTTCGACACCATAGAATATTAAGAGCACATCTTATCTCTTGAGCTAATGGGCGAAATTTTCAAATAGTATTGTTTCCATATGAATCAAAGAGAAAAAAAAACTCCCATTTCGAAGAAAAAACAAATTTTAATGAAATTTCATTATTTGGGCAGTTTAAAAGAACATGATAAGCAGCACTATGGATAGCCTTTGGAAAACAAAAAACAAATATTTTAACCGATTGCGGTTCATATCTAATATGAAACATATTTTCAAAGTAGAAATAAATTTTTATCCATGTAAAACAGAATAATTCTTAATAATATTTTTCTTCGATTCGATATGGTTCTATTGAACCGCTTTTAATTCTTCGCATTTGCCAATAAGTCGACTGTTCTACTCGAATCAATTAAGAAACTGAATTTCACAAGAATAGAATGACTGCACTTTGCAGCGTCCATATGGCTGCTATAGTCCTTTATCTGATATCTATGTTCTCTTTTTCCGGCATTTCTTTTATTGTCAAAAGAAATAGCAGTAGTAGCAGCAACAAAAACAGCTATTGCTCTAATTTATAAAAATCATATCAGATTAGAAAATTCTGCTGTTGATAAAGCACATTCAAATTTAAATTTCACAAATTAGAGTCATGTTCAGTGTGACAGGCGAACGTTTGCGAGAAGAATGATGAGCTTGATAAAAAGTCGAACTGTCGCCACTCGTAATTCGCAATGACTTATTATTGTTCTCTCACAAAGTGAATGGCATAGTTTTCAATCAACTAACAAATTTCACATTCAAGCACCGAATGAAAAAAACAACGTAGGCTCCTTAATTGAGTTGGAACATTTCCAAAAATTAATCACGCTTGTATTGTTCTTCATTGCTTTCAACTCTTTTATCGTTTTCAAAGTGATTTTTGTTTTACTCATGTCTGATATATTCCGATAAACAAATGTTGCTTTAAACATAAACATAGAATCGCAAAAGTGGAAAATGAAGACGAAAATTGTGCGGATATGCAAATTAGTTAGGAATGTCGTCGGAAAAAAAATAATTTTTTTGTGTTGATCTCTTAAGATACACAAATCATTTGAGATCAACATGTGCCAATAATGATTTTGCTAAACTAAATTTCTTGTTTTTATGTATTTTTCAATAAATTATTGAACAGAATGCATTCATATTCTAATAAACACTGGAATTTGTTGAACATTTTCGGAATATATTTAGTCTCGTCATTCATCGAACCAAATGTTATATCATATCAAAATTACAGAACAAAACAAAAACCGCAAACACATTGGATGTGAATCGAAATACAGGCAAATAATATTTTATCTAATTTATGTGGTTTTTGTGGCGTCCAATGCATTAGTATAGAATACATCGTCGGAATGGTTTTGAAATGGCCAATTGAATCCGCTCAAGTCGCATTTTTTTCCTCTATTTCTTCACAAAGTTTTAAAATAAGTCAAAATAATTTGGCGGAAATTCCTAGCAATAGCAAAATATTTGAAAATAAATAGTTTGAATTGATGAATATTTCAATCGATGCGTATGTGAGTTACAAGAATAAAAGTTTATCATTCATGAAAAACATTGGTTATGCTCACTGATTTTTCATTTCAATTTAGCATTCTCTGATGATTATTTGAGTTTTGTAAACCAAATTTCCACTTTTATCCACTACAAAATTGGCGTTTCGATGAACACTGATTTTCTTTTTTACAATAATGAGATTCTTTCTTATTTTTATATCGAATTAGATATATTTATTTTTATTGCAAAATGGCTTATATTTTATGACTAGTCCGTGGTGGGTGAGACTGTAGAACTGGTACCACTGGTCTTCTTATTTTTTTTTAAAAAACTTCCATTTATTTATCTTAATCCGAGAGATAAAAAAATGTGATGATAATTTACGATAGAAATACAAACAAAATGGGTAATGTACAAATAAAAATATTATACTGTGATATGCCGTGTTTGCAATTTGTTGCATAAATTAGCGAATATGATTGGATATATGCAAATATAAGAGCATTTCAAGTGGATTTTTAGATTGGAAAATGTCATAAACAGCACGAGCTGTCATGTTGTAATGAACGTTCGTTCTCGATCAACTAATCTTAAAATTCGAAACAAAGAAAAAAAAAAACACCTGATTGCATATAAACGATTTGTTTTTTACAAATCTTTAAACAACGGACAGTGTGATTTTTTTTATGCACTCACTGAAATTACTTCTGTGTAAATATACGGTGAACATATCAACGTTGTAAATCGTGTCATACAAGCAAAATCATACATCAAATGTCATTATCTTCGGTAAAAATCAAGGAGAAATCGTATCTGCACACGGGATTTCGGAGATAGGAACAACTCATATGAAATTGGATGTTTTTCTTTTGATAAACATTAGAACTCCAAGAATGTTTTCGTTCTCGTCAATTCGTTGAAAACAATGAGAAATTTGTGAATAAATTAATGTTTTTATTTTCTCGACATTTTAGGTATTTTTAACATAAAAGTAGATCGATTACAATATTTTAGATTCCATAATTGAAATTGACTTTATTTTCAAGTCTATTTTACTTTTAAATCTATCGTTTGACCTTCATTAGATCATTTCTCTGCTTAAATCACAATCCATTGGTTAAGGTAAAGTAATACATGTTTTGACATAAAAAGCGGTTTATGTTCGATTTAAGAGCCGAAATTCCAATTTACTTTTTTTTTTCTGCGAAACCGAATTTGGTTAAAATGCTTTTATGTGATTTTTTGTTATCTTAATCACTTTTTAACCACTAAAATCAATTTAAATCTCCACGCACCACTTATTCTATTTAAACAAACACAATTTTTAATTTTTCTAATTCTGCAACAAAGGATTCCTCACAACTGAAATATACGAGCTGTCTCAGTTAGTCAGTTAGACGACTATGTTCACTGATCGACCAACTCAAACTGATTCGGCGTTTGATTTGTCACTCGCGAATAATTCCGTGTGCGAATCAGCCGAAATCACAGGCTATGTTGAATCAAAAACATATTTACACACAAACGCGTTTTGCCTCTGAGCACACAACGCCGTTTCTGATGAATAAACAGTGAAAAGGAGAATCGTTCGAAATGACGTTAAAACAAAAGCAATTTGCATAACATAAGCGACTAGAGCGTTTGTATGTTTTAAAAAAGAATGAGATTCGGATTGCGGCAACTCTCAACGCTTTTTACTAACGAATCAATTTTTCGTATCGCATGGATGATAATAAAACATCCACAACCAGGCAAACGGTATGAATGCTATGTGCAAATAAATCTTTATGAAAACGGGAAAATTCACCCGGCACCATATCGGTTTCGCTAAGATATCGCTAGATCATAAACAAATTGTAAATAACATGAGGTATAAAACAACCTAAATATTTACCGAATAGCTTAATTGAGTCGCCGTGCGTAAATGTGACCATCGTCACGCGCTCGTGTGTGCGTTTATGTTTGCATATTTGTTTGTGGCAGGCCCGAAAGTGGCCAAAGAAAACCACTTTGAATGCTATCGCAAAAAAAAAAAAAGAAAAAATGTAAACGAAACGTACGCATAGCTAGTGAAAAAAAACTTCTTCGCTCACTTCCAACAAACTCAATTAACCGAATAACTTTGATCCGTGGCTCGGCGACTCAAACAAGTTTTCCACTCATTGACATTGGATTTTCTTATCTTAACTGCTTCGTTTCAATAATAATTTGCATCATTCATGACAAAAAAACGACTAAAATTATTGTCTCTCATAAAACAAATGTCAATTATCACGCTCTGAATCCGATTCCTTGATTTTGGCAAAAAAGTTTGTGCCTATATTTTTCCACAGTAAAGACAAAAGCAACGAAAAAATTTAGTCTAATGTAAATTTATGTTTTACATTAAGCAAAAGATGTTCTGTAAATTCAATCGATAATTTATATGCAAATTTGTGATTCTGGAATATTTCACACAAACCATCGACCAATCCTAAATCCAAAAGCACAATTAGAATGTCGATTGACAAATCGCATGCGTCCATTAAGATAAATAATAACTGGGAACAAGCTTACAAACAAAGAAATTTCGTTCAAAGTTCACATAGCAAAAAACATTGATTAAAATCGGCTGCAAATGAATATTTCGATATAAAGCGAAAATAAAAACGAATTCGTTTCATGATATTTGTTTGTTGTAATGCAATTACCAACAATTTCGTCAATGGCTTTATTATGTAAATTTTCGTTTTTTTTTTTTTTTTTTCATTTTTGATTTGATCATATGTTAGTTCGTTCATTTGAAACAATTAAATGCCGTTTTTGGAAGACATGAATTGTTTTGAACCCGTTATGCGTGCAATGAATTTGATTTAATTTTCAGACAATCGATCAAATCAATCATTCATTTTTCAAATACATTTACAGAATTTTGCAGTGAAACATTCAAATCAAAAACGAAGCATCGAAATCAAAGTTGAAGTTAAATTTTTTGTCAATCATTTCATTATTATTTTTCTAATTAAAATATCTTTCTTATGAATCATGATTTATTGATTTTCAAAGAAGTTGCAAATTGATTTTGCAGTTCATAAATCATAATAATGCTACTAGTGAAGAGTAAGAATAGCTCATTTGAAAAAAAAAAAAATTTATGATCACAAGAGTTTGCCAAAATTGCGGCCCATACATAGATTGATCAGCAATGCTTGTCAGATAGACTTAAAATAACTCTTGGATATTTTTTTTTCTCTATTTTTCCTTCTCTCTATCACCCTCTCGCTTTTGCTCTCTATAACAAGAATTAATTTCAATAAATTAACCTAATGACATTCAAAAGCCACGCATCGGGTGGACGACATTGACGACGCCACCACATGCGAAAATCAACAAGCAAAGTGTTAATTTGTGAGAATTCAATAAGTCAAACGCATAGTATAAACAATTGTGTATTAACACAAACACCATTGTTTTATTAAAATTGAAACGAAGAGTGAAAGACAAGTGTTAATAAAGATATAAACCGAAGCAACATAATTAGTCTTAATCATGGATAAACTGACAGCTGTATTACTTTTCTATCTGAAACATAGTGATAATTAACTCTTTTGCATTCGAAACATCGGTTGGTGTGTCGAATCAAATAAGAAACAAGAATATGGGAAGAATCAAAGAGCTAAAAATAAGAAAAACAAAAAAGGATAAATACATCCTGTAGCATTTGCTAATTAATTAATTACTTCGACTTGTGATATTACTCATGATTGGATTTTAATGTTGTTTCTCGATAACGGCATCGCTTTTGATTCCATTATGGCACAATTTTCATGAATGAAATTGAATGAAATATTTCTCATGATGTTGACTAAACGAGAGTTTAAGCGAAGAATGACGTGCCCTGAAATTAACGTTGCATTTTGAACTTTAATGTGACTGTAGATTTCAGACACTGACTTTTCATATGTTACATAATGTTTTGTATATCTTTTGACCGACAATTTCACTTGATAAAATTGAAAACAATTTCACGAAATAAAACAATATCAAATTATAAGTACAACCGAAGAGATTAATGAAGTGCAAATGTATATGAAAATCAAAAGCTTTCTTTGTTCAACCGATAATCAAATTCATATGCAAACGAAATTGAAATGTGCAAAGAAAGCCTCTTATTTGTTTTACATTAAACAATCAACTGTGTTAGTTTTAATTTCAATTTCATTTCTTCCTCTTCAAATATCAACCGTGTATAATTTTCTAGCATTAAATTCAAACTATTAGTTTTATGTTACGCCTGGATTTAGATAATCATATATCGCATTGAAACGCTTCCATTTCTAATTGCGTTGTATTTAATCTGTGAGGACAAAAGTCGATGATGAGTACATTTTTGGCTTTTTCCTTTGTTTACAGTCAAATTAAGTAATTAAATGCTCATTGTTTGTACGGTATCAGTTCCAAAATCTACGAAATCTATACAATGTTTCAATCAAGTTTTGATGAATTGGCAAATATTTTTTGCCAAAGCCCATTCAATGTAAACACAATGAAAATCGAGAGTTAAATGGAAAAGAGAAATGAAATAGAACACAATTTAATATAAATATGAATTATGCATATTTAATCAACATACACGATCAAATTATCATTTTTGCAAACTAAAATCATTCTAAACATTTGAATAAATGCACCATTTACCATTAAGTAAAAGCAGTTTAAATTTGCTGAAGTGTTATTTCAAATTATTTGAAAGTTTATGGATACCAAAACACCTAAGTAATGTCATTATAGACCGTGTGTATCAGCAAGAAAAAAAAAAACGATTTAAATCACGAAAAAATAAAAGAAAGACGAATTTACATTCCTTTGGCTCAATCAATGGTTTTGACATTTGATTGTTTCCTTATGATCTTACCAAGTTTGGTCAAAAGCAATCAAACTGATCTTTTGTGAGCACGCAATCTAAATTCTGAATAGACAGAATCGGAATAAATGCATTCAATTAGTCGTTATTTTGATTTGGCATCAATTGTTCTATTCAAGCAATTTGAAAATAGTTACAAAAGATCGCATAAGCAAAATTTGAGTCGCGCAATATATTTTATGAATCGAGAGTTCCATTCACTTCATTGTCATTTTGATAATCGTTACATTCAGCTGGCAAATGAAATGAAAATGAAACAATAATCTCCAATTTGAGAAATTTTGTAATTCTTTGTTAACTGTAAATAAATTATGGGATAATTTATTTGGATTTCACATTTGCGTTTGATTGAGCAAATTTATTTGCCCTTTTCATCGTATGTAAAATTTAATATGGCTGAGATTTGTTTGGTATAAATCATATCACCTATCAATTTATCGATACCTTCTGCGACGCGCAAAAATTACCTATTTTGATGATGCAATAATATACAGCATTGAAAATTATCGTTCATAAATTGATTGGTGAATAAAGCTAAACGGAACTAAGTGCTTTGAAAAATAGATAATTACAGAGTGTGTGCTGCATTCATCCTCCCATTGTTCGTACCATGCATGTATTCTGCGTTTTGATAACAATGCTTTCAAGGTTTTGCCGTTTAAATGCAAATCATGTGCAAATTCACTTGATCAGCACCAGCAGCCTGAAAATGTTTTGCCTGTCATCAATTCAAAGCATCTGATGGAATCTAAATGGTGTGGCTTTTAATCAAAAGCATTTTACTTTTCGTCGAAACACTGGTATTAGAACTAATGTAAAACAAATAGCTTGCAGTGATGGAGAGAAGTTGGTACAAATTTCTTTATCTTTAAAATCCAACAAGAGATAAAATGATTCAGTTTTTTTAAATATGTTGCAACTTTGCTTCATTCATTCAATTCTGTTTGTGTTGCACGTAAACGTCAGCTGATTATACACGCATTATTTCCAGATAATGGTAGTTAACTTGACTAAAGTAACAAAATGTATTGGCTTGTTTGTTATATTTATTCTTATCGTTTGTTTCATGGTTTTCTTCCCATTTTTTTCAGCATCATAATCAGATTTGATATATAAAGTAGCTCATTTATGATTGCTATAAAGTATTCTGAATATCTTGTGGTTTTTATTTGATCTATTTTCCATTTTAATATTTTACTTTTTTTTCTTGAAAAACGTAAACAATAAGATTGTTGCGCAATAAAATTTAACAAGTGAAAGAGATATGGCTCTTACCTTACAAATGCCATCGACGCACACTGCACGGCCGCTGTGATTTTGTCGTACGAAATCCAATGGAAATGAACACGCGGTGCCATCAATAACGCGATCTTTCAGCATTGCAAAGTAATCCATTCCAATTGGTTTACAATTTAATTCACATTCCGCTTCATCTGAATAGATTTAAAAAAGCAAATTCAATGGTTATTTTTATTGGTTATTTGAATTTCGCAATTTTTGAGCAACAAATCAAATCCAAACGAACCAACAATGTACGATTCCCACGAGTATCTTTTGCCATGAAACGAATGATTATTATAAAAAATACATTGCTGGTCACGGAAGTCAAGCTCATCATCCGGACAACTCTGTTTATGAGAAGGAAAATTTTAAAGTTTTCATTTTTATTTTCTAAATTCAACAAGTATCATAATTGAGAAAATGCGTAAATTCAAATGAGAAAAAAAAATTTAAATTCACTACAAAATTTAGTTTAAAATATATTGATGGATTTAAAATTTTACCTGTTCATTGCATATGCGATATCTTTTCTGAAGTCCAATGCATTCGTTGCTGGTTCGATTTTTCAATGTTATATCTCTACAAGCCAAATCACGATCAATATGTTACAAATTAACTTTCTTGTTTTATTGTTATTTCATTGACAAATTCTTTTTATCAGTGACTTATTTTAATTCGCTGTGATCGTGTTTCAATTGTGAATTAGAAATTGTTTTGAATGAAAACGAAATGATTTGATTTGATTTATTGAACGAATTTTCTATGCATTTGCTGTGTAAGGGCATATGTGTCACTTAAAATGAGAAATTGAATGCATGTCAATCTGAATCAACCAACGGTAAATATAAACAATAAAATGCGTGCCCATTGTGTTCCAATATCAGTATATAGATCGAATTAATTGCATGAATCATAGAGTGTCTAGATTTTCACAATCGTTTCTGAAACTTTCTGCCAATAAGACAATTACTGTCATCGTAGAATATATACAAAATAATCTGTGGCGCTTCAGTCAAATCATTAAATCAAACCAAACTATGACAAATGACGTGTTACACCCAACTCAAATGATTTCTTTTGTTATTTGTTTTTGCTATTATATTCTGTAAAAGAGTTGCTTAATCGATTTCTGCATGTTTTTTATAGACATTCAACGATTACGTGAGGTGTTTATTGAATTACATTGACCAGACTGTGGTTTTCGAACAATTTAGCATTTTTCGTCCAAAGAAAAAGATTCAATCACTTTTTGAACAAAAAAAAAACACAAAGAAATTTATGATAGTTATTTCATTATATTTTCTATATCAAATATTAAGCAATCTACAAAACATTACAGAGCTCACGAAGTGAGGAAATACTGAAAAAAATGTATGAGAATGGGTGATTTAATCAATAAAATCGCCATTTTCAATCATTTCTTGCGAAATTTACGTGAATCATTTCTTTCAAAATAAAAATATTGAAAACGAAGAAAATGTAAAAATGAATGAATATGAGAATTCTGAAAAATTCCATTTGATTTTACAAACATTGATAATGTAATTTCCAATTTAATAAATTCAATTTCTCTTCAGAAGATTTTCCAAACATTTAGTTATCTTTCTCTGCCAAGTCAAATGGACGTTAATTTAAATTGATTTAAAATGTGTTTGTTTCTATAAATGAGTGTATCTCTCTAAGGCGTGAAGTAATCATGGCAGAATATCACTGAAGCGATTATCGCGTTGAACATATCGCTTTAACACCGGCAGCATAACAAGTTCAATGATGCACTAATATAACATCAAAAATAACTGATCAACAAATGATAAATTGAGTCTAAACAAAGGAAGCCATTGTGTCGGTTACTTATTAAATTATTTATTGCTTTAAAATCGATTTAAACGTTTTTAAAAGTGTTTAACTGATTTTAGTATTTGATCACATCACATCAATCGGTCGAAGCCACAACAGTCCAATAATGATTTGTTTATAATGTGTTCTAGACAAAAGGAATTAACTTATAAAAACCAAATAAATCCCAATTATACAATGCACTATGCCCTTTTAGTGTGAAAACTATTGAACTAGCTTTAAAATCAATGTGGTTAAGAGTAAATTGAAATTTATTGCTTTTTTGAGAAAGCAAACAATTGAAAAGAAGAAGAAAAAAATTAGAAAGACATTTTACCGTTTTAAACATTGTCTAGATTGAGACATAACACCGCCACCACAGCTACGAGAACATTTTGTCCATTTTTGCCATCGTCCCCAAATTGCATTCGATAATTTCCTTCCTTTCGGTCTATTCGTTTGAATACCTTTCGGATTATTAGCCGTTGCATTGTACGTGAATGAATGTTCAGTTGTTGTTGACGTAATTCCATTGGTTTTGCTAGTTATAGTTTCATTTAATGTTATCCGGTCATTGATGCGATTTTTTGAATTAATTTCCGATGTTGTGCTCTCCTCACGCCCGCCAAACTGTAATTCGTTCGTTGCTTTTATAATACCAGCTGTGGTCGTCGATTCTGTGACAATTGGAATTATTGGAGCGGTTGTTGTTGACGTAGTTGTGAATATCGATGTAGTTGTTGATGTTGAAATATCTAATGAATCGTTTGACAAAACGGAATTATTCTGATTTTGTTGTAGCTTCTTTCGTTTTGATTTCAAAAGAAAATCAATCTGTGGCGATTTTTGTCGGGATTTTTTGTCTATTTGTGTTGTTGTATTGAGATCGTGTTTGTAATAGCGATAATACGATGACCAAAAATTGTCAACTGTTCCATTTTTAGCCATTCGTTCCTGCATCAATAATTTTTTTCGTTGTTCTCGTTGCTCCAGCCATTTTTTATGTACCTTAATGCAAATAAATGTTTACATTTCAAAAAAAGACAATTTTAATTCAAATGTGAAAGTTCAATTTCATTTAAAAATTGAATTCGTTTTTGTTTTCTAAATCAATTGAAATGACTTTGCACTTTGGCAAGTTCAAAAAATTCAAACAGATTTTCTACTGTAAGGGTTTTTGGAATGTGTGGCGCTTGGGTGATCATCAAAGATTTTTATGATCAAACTAAATTGAAATGAACATAAAATTGTGCTACAATTTGTGTACAATTCCATCGTTGTGAATGTATAAGCTTTGATGAGCTGAGTTCATTGCGTGAGTGCAAAAGAATTTCGGTTCATGAAATCTTGTCGACATCATGCTAATTTGTACAAAGTATTTTATAGTTGCCATGACGTCGTCATCGCACAGTGTGATTCAAGCTGACTTTTCAAAGAAAAAAAAAAACTAGAATGTGAAGTATCTTTGGAGCAAAAAAAAAAAAAAACATTTGAAATAATTTTTACTTGATTAATTTACGATTTTCGTCAACAGAGGCCTAATTAAATGAACATTTCAAATGGTTTTGGATATGCATCAATGACTGAACACAATACCATTTCGGTAGCGTTCCAATTCTTCTAAGTTATGTGGGAAAAAACATCAAATTGGGCATTAGATTTCGTTTTGATTTCAAGAAATCATAAAAATTTAGAAAATTGATCAAAATCTTATTTATACGAATGACATTTATCATTTCGCAATGACACAACAATAACTGACAAGTTAGTGTGTGAAATGACAACAAACGATGCATAAACTAAACCGAACCTATCACATTTCATAAGCACGAGCCACTTCGTACAAAACGCATTCATACGTAATTTCCAGCTGAATCAAAATGATTTTTGCCCATGCTTTTTTCATCTTTTTTAATTTGATTAATCGTAATGATGATTGATTCCACTTACCGCAATCCGTTCATGCGTTGATAGTTCCGCGGATGCCAAATGAATTGAAAAATATGCTAAAATAAACAGAAACCTGGAACAAAGAGAACAAAAAGGAACAATTGCTGAATATCACCCATACGCAGTTACCGAGATAAATGTAATTGAGAGAAGAAAAATAACCAAAAAAGAAAAAAAAAAAACAAAAACAAAAATACTATGTTTGGGCGTTGCTCTCAAAATTTTCAAATAGTATGCTCATGCTCATGCGATGTATGAATGCGTATTATCCGGGTGTTTGAACAATTATTGCCTTACACTTTAATTCACTTGATCATATTTATTATGACGTAATATAAACAAAACAACTCTATCTTATCAAACTAAATACATTTATTATTGGCGTAAAAAACTGTAATACATTGTTAAATGGGAAAGAGAGAGCGAGAGTAAATAAAAAACACATGAAAAATGCTCGCCTTTGACATTACACTTTTGTTTTATTCAGTGTTGTGTTTAATGAAAAGAAATGAAAATATTGTTAGTGAACAATGTAAAATAAGTTACATTCATTATAAAAATCGTGCTTCAGACTAACGTGCAAGTGAATACAATTGTAATATAATTTGTGATAATCTCTGTTTGAACTTTTTTCCCGAATTGAGACCAATCCCAATTCTTATGGGAGCAAACAATAAAAATATGATAACGCATTTTTATTTCGAAAGAGTGCAAAAAAACCTATGCTCGATTCTAATTTAAAATAGCATATTCTGGCGACACAGATAGGACTTTAAAATATTTATTACGCATAAAAACGACGCCCAACATAATTATAAATTGTCTGCGTTTAAAAAAAACTGAAAAAAAAATTGAGGAAAAAACCGAAAACAGCAAACTGTCTTCTTACTCACCTAAAAAGCACGTTCATAATGACAAATTTTCCAGTGTTTTGCAGGACTTGAAATTACTCTTATTATGACATCATATTTTGATAATTTAAATATTTTTCTTTTTAAAATTTCAAGTTGGCATTCATTGATCAATGAGCAGCACTTCTTATCTTTCAAACATTAATCATTCACTTGTTACAGTTTTCCAGTTGAAATTCACTTATTATTTGTCCACAGAATATCTTAGGAGCATTCCAAGGAAAACATAAATTTCTGAGTCTGACTTGATATATTCCATCAAAAACCAATGCAAATGTAGTCGTTTTATTACGAAATTTTCAACGCACATCGCACATTACACACGAACACGCACTTATGTTCTTTTTTTAATTGATGTGTGACACTAGAAAATACATATAATTTGAATTTCGTGATTGTTTTTTTTTAAAACATACAAAACCAGAAACACTGCATATCTCCAAATTATACTTGAAAAAGTCACTCTTCATAATTTTCGGCTCTTTTGTTTAATTCTTGCACTTTGATGTCATCATATTCTGTTGGAATATGAAAGGGAAAAACATGGATTTAATCGGCACTTGATCGTCAACAAATTATTGTTCATTGTATCATTGTATCAATGTGTCTTTAGCATGATAATGTGCTATCCATTGCATTCATTTACTCGCTCAATCTGTCAATAAATTGTGTTCATTTTGTTGAATCTATTTGATTTTCTGTCATGTTATAATTTCGAGCAATTCATTTTGAAACATTTTGATGCAATCACATACAAATTGAACTGTTGTTATGATGTTGCCGATATCGACCAAGAGCATTTTGGTATATGGGTCATGTACGATTATTATAATTTTTTCCAATCCTCATTCATATTTGAAATCGGAACAACTTGAAAATGAGGAAAAAAAAAAACATTGCTCTCTATCGTTACGAGACACTCCCGCGCGCCCATTCGCAATTTCATTAATCGACAAAACTAGAAACGAATACAACAAACGATCCTATTCTATTCCAATTAAATGTAAAGTACACGCATTTGCCAGTAATATTGTTTGGCGCTGGATTGTCAAAATAAACGATTGATTAGATTCGGGCATTACAGAGAAAAAATAAAAATAAAAAATTGAATGTGCATTCAGATAAATCGATTGAATGCCAAACAAAGCAAATGAAACAATGGCATTACAAAGAACAATGTGAACGCAACTGGTTTCGATTTCATCAATAGCCGCAGTCACACTACCGCAAAACGATCACTTAAACGGTTCTTTTCTCTGGTGTTAAACCTTGTAAACGATATGTGCATTATGATTGCTGTTGTGGTGCGCACACGATTGATTTTTTTAAAATTGTGAATGAACTGTGATGGGAAAATAGCAAATCGTATTTTATAGATTTCTAAATGCATATGGAAAAAATGCGATCATGTGGAACTAAATCCAAAAATTTTAAGCTTTGATGACCACATTCGAAAAAAATGTTGCATTCACTGGGATAACCTTTTGAGCCAGTGTGCATTTTATTCGAATTCCAATGATTAGAAAGATTTTTTATTGGTTTTTGTTACAATTTTCGCCTCGATAACTGCTTATTTTGTATAAATAATGCAATGAATAATTACATTTAAATCAGTTGACAGACTAATTAATGATTTATAATGAAATATCATCTTCTTGGAAAAGAAATATTGGTCATCAAAATTCGGCGGTTTGTTCTCTCGATCACATATAGGAAATTTGTAAGATGTGTATTAGAAAAAAATACATCTAAATGGTTTGTATTGAAAAAAATCGCTTTTTGATTTATGTACATATTTGCAAACAAATGAAATTATTCACAGAATTGGACGCAGATATTTGAATTGACTGACCTTCGAAATTGAAATTCAGATGAAAGGAATTCAAGTTCATTGTCCTCGCAATAAATTGAATTTGAAATCAGTGTCATTGCTGTTGATTTTTATATTTTGTTTTTTACTTTGAAGGGAGAAATTTAAAGGAGCGTTAGATTTATCATAACGTCGATCGAAAATGTTTCCGGAAAAGGCTCCATTTCAAGCAAAAACAATAATAATATTTATTTCTCAGCCACAAAACTATCGATATTTTATCCACATATCGTAAATTACCACACGTATCTGTTCATTGTATAAATAATAATGAGATTGACCGTAGATACAAAAAGAATTACTAAAAATCAATTAATTAAATGTTCTCCAATGACCACTCTCTGTATTTTACTACAATTTAATAATTCAATAAAAATTCATTTTGTTCAGCCAATGAACTTAACTCAATCAACAGCCACCTGGCACATTCCACAATAATTATCTTATTATAATGAAAATGAGTTCAGAACTATCAAACATATTGAATGTAAATCCTTTGTAATTTATGTGATTGAATTGTTTTTATCCTTCATTGTCATATTTATCATAATATTGATCCATTCAACCTTTGACACATCATCGAAACAAAACATGTTTTAATGGTTGACATGCATTTGATTGCATCATCTTTAATTTTTTTTTTTTTCTTTATAATAACACAAGAATGCTGTTGTTTATGCAATAAAAACAAAAACTAATGAATAAAGTACTAATTTAGAAAAAAAATATGTTCACTTTTTAACTTAATTTAAATTGAATATGAAAAAGACAAATCTTTACTCTAATCAGAATCATACGAATGATAATTAAAACTATTTACTTCAAATGTAAGATTTTTCTACTGAGCACTTTGAAGCCGCGTCTAAACTGTGCGCCGCTCTTTTATCAACTGCCTGTTGCTTCCGAAATCAAATGGAATTTTAAATTGAAGATGAGCTTCTGTGCCACCGTATAACGCAACTCAACGCATATTTGCCTTAATTCACTCTCAAACATGAATTGAAAAACGCCCGAAGTTATACGTTTCAATATAATAGTCACTAATAACAGAAATTCTATGAGAATCCTTAGGTTTTTTTTATTTATGAATTCATTTAAATTTATTGTTTTCACTTCCCTAAAAAAACATGTTATCTTACTGCGCTAAATGTAATGGTAATGGGGTAGCAATTAATATGTAAATAAATTAAAGTGAAAAATATTGTGTCAAAAAAATTTATTTATTAAATTACGCATAAAAAGTTATACAAATGATTTGACGAAGCAGTTAAAAGAAGATTACTAGATTCCATGTATGGAAAACGAGTTCAAGGAATTCCGTGTGTCATTGCTTTTCAAAGCACAATTATTGAAACACGTGATTATTCATTTAATGATAATGGTATAAACCATCAGTTTAGAAGCGGTCAGCCCTTGTATATCTATGTGAAAACGACCTTGAATGGACGACGACGACGACAACGACGACAGCAACATATTAAATCGATATATTGCCAGTGTCCTTCGATGTGTTTTCATTTGTTCATATTTTCATGTTGTTTTTCTTCGGGTTTTCCATGGTGTCATTTAGCTTTGTTCGTTCGGAATATAGTTTTGATGACCGACTTTTGATCGAACAAATTCGGATCGAATTCGACGTAATTTCTCCGACAAAGATTTTACATCATTTTCAGCCTCTTGCAAGTCCTTTTTCAGTGTTTGTTGAAAGACTTCGTGTAACCATTTGTCCGATTTTGTTAGACTTTTTTGATATGCGTCTAGCACATGTTTCGTGTGCTGATAACGATCTCGATTGGCAATGTCCGTAAACAAATATTCATTGGCATGATCAACGGCCACAATTTGACGATTTGTTGTATGAGCAATATCGACCTGCGGTAATGCTTCTTGGGCACACCTGAACGCAACCAATGAGCCCAATAAAGATGAACGACATTCACTAGCTGCTGCTATTTTGTCCTTCACCGAACTTGAAATAGAGAAATGACATATTTTAATTGAAATATTTCTATCAAATTGATATTGATGAAATAATTACCTCACATTTTGAATTGACGCATATTGTTCGTTGGCTATTTTAGCTGCTTTGGCACTTGTTCGTAATAAATTTGAAGATGTCCGCCATTGTTCTGCTGCACCACCTAATTTATCACGAATCTGACGAGATGCTTCCAATTCCGTATCAATTTTCATTTCATTTGGATTCGAATAGTTATTTCCATTGATTGATGCTATAACACGAATGAATAATTTCAATATTTATTGTGTTGAATGTTGATATTTTTATGAAAAAACCAAACTCACTCATTAGTGCATCCATTTCATTGTATTTCATTCTCAATCTAGTCCACATTTCACGAAGCTCTTCGGCTCGTTTTTGTGCATGTTCCAAAATATCTTCTTTTAAAATTTCAATACAATTCTCAATATATCGTCGACTAACATTTGCTAAAAATTCTTCATATTTGGCTGCTTGTGCGGCATTTGTCAGAATATTCAAACTTTCCGTTAGCTATTTATGGTGAAAAAAAATGGGGCAAATCACAAACGAATGGGTGTTAGAATTGTGGTATTTATTAAAATCATTTATTACTGTTATTATTGCATGATTTTGGGCTGGTTAACGTGTTCATACAACGAAAAACTTTTACATACTTGACGAACCTTGGTGAGGGATTCAACGTCATTTTCTAAACGACTTCGTCTACTGTACTTGATCATTTCTTGTTCTTCATCAAAATCCTCGTCCAACATATGTAAAGGCAATTGAATTATGTCATTTGTTGAAATATTCGGTTTCGATTCCAAATATTTGATCCAAGCTTCAATTGTGATTAATCTTGGACCGGGACATTGTGCTTCTAATTTGTACAGCTCATCGTCAATTTTCAAAAATGTGTCGAGCACCGTTTGATTGGGTGGCTTTATGCGATAAATAAAACAAAAATGAAATTTTTTTTTAGTTTGAAAACGCACACAAAATAATAACACAGACCACTCGACTCCCTGCCGATGCTTGTTCGGTGTAATAGTCCGACGGCTGAGGTGAAATGTTCCCGGTGTGCACAGATTCACTTGAACTTCCACAGCCCATTGGATTGCACATTTGGAATAATTTGTTCAGACTATTTCTTATTTTCAACTTGGTTCTAACAAATCCATTTCAAACTCACAATGAAAATTCGAATTTTGATCGATAATCACATGAAAAAACAGACAATACACCAGGAAGAAAAATGACTATAAAATCTCGACAAAAAATGAAAACTGAACGATTATTTTATGTGCGTGCACATGACCACCAAATCGTGCACTATCCTTGGAACATAAAAAAGTCCCCATAACAATTCATTCGGGTGTCCAGTAATTGAACAAACTATATAAGTTCACTCACGCGCATAGCTATGAAATCGGAACATTATTATTATCACAATCAAAATTGCTTCACATGAATACTGACCAAAACATATCTATATTTATGTACATGTTTGAAACGAAAATGAATGTTTGTATTCTAGTGTAATAGTAGCTTGCATTTGATAATTCATTATTCATATTTATGGCTATTGAAACGTACATATATTTCGATTTTTATTTTCCATCCAGATCCACCAAATGAACTAACACTCAACAGACAAAATAACCGACTGAACGACGAAAAGCGAAGTTGGTTTATTCAATCAAATAAAATGTGGATAATCAAAAAAATCATTTCACGATTCGTTCATTTTTTTCAAACAATGACCTCGGCAACTAAGTGCTAATGCGATATTTGTGCTCGGAAAATAAAGAGTTGATTTGTCATAAATAAAATGAAACTAACCAGTCAACAACGAATCATCATTTATTAATAAATTTCTTTACAACATATTGATAAAATATCAATCAAATAGTATTAGTTTAAGTAGAAGTCATCTTCAGATTCTTCTACATTTTGTGTATAAGGACTTATTTGCGCCAATTAATCTCACAAAATTGAAAAAAAAAGGTTTGTCATTCATAAAATATCAGCACACTTGAAAAACACAGAAAATCAGGTAATTTCAAACCACCCATTGGAATTAAAAAAATGAGCCCCTTAACGTCGCTATTCCCATATAACTTTTTTTTCTATTTTTATGTTGATATATAGTGTTAAAATCATCTGATTTGACAATTTGTCACAATACAATTATTTAGATTATGTTTAACAAACGTTGACTAATCTCAATACTGCAAAAATTAAAACTAAAAAATTATGAAGAATGACGGAGAAATTATAATTTAGTTCGTCCAAATTGAACAGAAATGGGAGTGCCGCTGTTTACTGGCACATTTACTACTTATAATGTAGCTGCCTATACCATTATCATCATATATTAATTGTAATTTTTGCAAATATTTTTACTACTAGAGAAATTAATTATCAAAATATGTGAAATATTGATGTGCGTCAAATTATTTTTGCGCACGATGTAAATCACCCTGCCTAATCTTCGATAGACGTAAAATATATTATCATCTCAAATCCGTTATACTTGCACAGCTATAGTTGTGCTCTTCTTAGGCAACAATTTCAGATATTACATTCACCATTATTGCCCTTCAGTGTCTGGTCTGTTTTGTAATGGCAGCCCCTTAACAATTCTTCTCCAGCAAACCCTGTCGAGAGCCAGGTCTTGAGTTTCCCCATTCCAATCGTACCCCCTTTCGTTCAAATCGTTTTCAACCGACACAATCGAAATGGGAAAAAAACACTTTCGTTAGCTGAAATAATTTACAGTGATGCTACTTGCAATGATTACTAATCACTGTAATGAATAGATGATGACATTTGATTCCTTGAATTATTCTTTTTTGAAATTTTGATTTTAGATGATTATATATATTGCACACATAGAAATAAGTGTCAGTGTTTATGTATTAGTGATTCTTATTTGTGAATCTGAAACAGAATTCTTTTCACCACTACAAAAATTCTTTTTCGTGAAAACGAATTTTGGTTATGTTGTGTAAAAAATCAGCACGTAATTTTATATCTGAACTGTCACCCATATATATTTGACACAACATAACCAAAATTCGTTTTCACGAAAAAGAATTTTTGTAGTGGTGAAAAGAATTCTGTTTCAGATTCACAAATAAGAATCACTAATACATAAACACTGACAGTTATTTCTATGTGTGTGTCTACTAATTTTTATAACAATTTTTATAATAATCAAGTCGTTATTTTGTTAGAAAATCTAAAGATCACTTTATATATTAAACTCGTTGAACATTTTTGAAACAATAAAGTATCGAAAAAAGCAGTCATTATACTTGTTCTATGGATAAAAAGTGATTTATTCTCAGTAATCTTTTTCGGAATAATGACTTCTAGAATGACAATAATTTTACAATAATTTCTATTTCCTTCTTTAACGATTCAAAGTGATCGTTTTTTTTTCTTGAGAAAATGTGAAAGGCTCCGAGGAAAAATGTTACACAGAAAAGTTTCGAGGAAAAATGTTATTATTCCAGAGTCAGGCAAATTACTAATTTGCATTACTCGCTACAATTACAACTAAATAACGCAAAAAGTAATTCCGTGCGTTACTTTTTGCGTTATTTAGCGGTAATTGTAGCGAGTAACGCAGGATTAGCCGAAAAATGTAGCGTAAGTAAACAGTGCAAATTATTTGTGTAGTGCGAGTGGAACGAAAACCATGCAAACATGATGAGTGAACGTGACAACTATATGTTTACATGTTTTTCGTTCCACTCGCACTACACAAATAATTTGCATTGTTTACTTACGCTACATTTTTTGACTAATCCTGCGTTACTCGCTACAATTACCGCTAAATAACGCAAAAAGTAACGCAATAAATTGTGTAATGCAAATAAATAATTCGCTACAAATAATGCGCGTTATTAACGCATTTTTTCGTTACTGCCTGACTCTGTATTATTCAATGTATTTGTTGTTATTTTTGTATGTTGAATACACTGAATAATAACATTTTTCCACGGAACTTTTCTGTGTAACATTTTTCCTCGGAGCCTTTCATGTCATATGCTTTAAAATACACCTTAACAATACTATTAGTATTTTGGAAGATTTAGGTTTAGAAAATAAATGTACATATAAATAGGATGAAGTATACTATAATTAACATTTAAATTATTATCGTCGTCGCTTTCTCTATTATTGGCTTCAACATTGGCACAATAAAAAATGCAAGCTTTATATGAATAGTAGAACATTACACCAAACAATACCAAAATAGCAAAAATGGTAAAGAATTAATCGTTATTTAAAGTTCTGGTCCCAGTATGAAAAGTATGCACGCGAAAACTCCGCCTTGAATTTTAGCTTTTTAGCCCCGTCGAACTCTATTATGTTCTTGTTTGACAATTTTGCTCAATTCAATCGTAATATCCTATTTGAAGTAAAAATCCACGTAAATTTAATATGTTTGAATTGAAACTTAACATTGTTTTGTTCTCAATACCGGTTCAGTCAAACCAAGGATATTGTTACATCAATCAAAATCTGAATCACGAAATATTTGCGTCATGTTTTTATATGAATCCAAGTTTCGTATTTCATTACTTCTAAACCCTAGTAAAAAATAATAACAACTTTTGTATTGCAAATGTTTGAATACTATCCGAAAATATATATTTTTTCTTTTCCTCTAACTGCACACAACTGGGACAATCGCGATATTATTTCGAAATGATCATTTTCCTTCGGAATTGTGGGAAATTTCCTATCAATTCCCAAAATTGAATAACATTGCTTGTCATATAAAATGTTTACACATTGAAGAATTCATTCATCTGATGTTTGCAATAATGGTTCTAATTTACACTTTTGACTAAAATAAAAGAAAAAATTGTAATAACTAAAAAGTCTGCGAAAATATTAAAAAAAAAAACGAATAGTTTTGAAATATAACGCAGATATAATCAATTTTCCATGTGCCAAAGTTCCAAGAAATAGCATGATGAGACATAACCTTAACATTTTCACTATTATTTAATTTCACAAGATTTAATATACAAAAAATGACGATCACAAAAAATTTTTGAAAACAATTAATAACAAAGATCAACGTTTTTTAATGAGAATTTTTTTTTTGTCTCAGACGGTCCTGAATTTTGATTCCATTGAACAATGGAACAAGATAGCAGTTTTAAACTTGTGAATGTATGTATGTTGATGTTATGTCTCCAAAGCCGTGGCATATTTGAAACTGTTACATTCAAAATACATTATAAGCATATGGATATGCATATGCATATTCATATTCATGTTCATTATAATCTCAACGAATAACTAAAAAGGAAAGCAATCGTAAAATTTTCAACCACTCAATGTATTTGAACGCTATAAAACTTATGACTGAAGAAACGGCCTTATTTTTAAAATCATGCGTATATATTTATTACAAATGTCGAAGATATTTGAGCTAAATTTGGTGTTCAAAGTTATGCTTATTTTAAATCTATAAACCAATTTTTTTTATTTAAATAAATATCAAGGAGAATTATTTAATCACTTTGTTCTTTTATTGTAAACAACTAACAATTTAACGAATTAAATTATGAACACAACTGTTTTTTGGCTTTGGACGAGATGCTTAATTGATTCTTTTCTTAGAATAGTTGAATTTCATTTTTGAGGTTCAAATACATAAGTGGTGGAACTGGAACGCGTTTCCATTTGTTGGCGTCGGTTGATAAATATACGCAATACGAAAACAGATACGATGAGTATTGTTAATAAAGCCCCGACGATAATAGCGATAATAGTAAGTGAGCCCATAAAATGATGCTTTTCAACAATTTTTTTCTTCTCCAAAATCTTTATAGGTTTCTTTGAAGCATTTGTGGTAGACTCGACAATACTAAATGACGTTGTTTCTTCATCATCTTCATTTATTACCGAATCAATGGTATATGATGGCGTTGAATCTTCGGTCCATAGATTATCTGTTGAATCTTCTTTCAATTCCTCACGTGTGGTTGCTTCATCACTTTTTTCTGTTGTCGTACTTGTGATATCATCGATTTCGATTTCTGTCAAACTGTCATTGTTCGCATTACGTTTGAAGACACCAATATCTTCTAGATTCAGTTGAGAATACTGCAAAAATGTGTCATGAATTTTTAATTTTATTTTTTAATCGTGAATTTTTTTTAAAAAAACAATATGAAAACATTCATTCACTAACCTGTTCATTTATTCCAAGAATATCAGAACACCAATCGCTTCCATTGAACCGACTCTTTAGATTGACATACAAGTCTTGAATTTGCTTTACCGTACAGTTGGATTGCTTTTCTTTAAAATTGCCAGCAAATTGTATTGTGCAATTAACAAATTCTTTTAAATCATTCGTTTTAACATAACTCTCCTGGTATATTTCGCTCTCCTGGTATATCTCACATACTACATAAAGATAAAATATGAATTCATTTAAATTCCAATAAACGGAATAAATATAAAATAAATATACTCACCAGACTTTTTACATGTTTGAATGTTATTTTCAAAATATAAAACTTCATGTTGTACCAATGATGCCAAAGTCCCATTGGGCGGTAGATTTACTGTTGTCTGATCTATACACAACGAGCAAAATACTTTACCGTACAACATTTTAATGCATTTAAATTGACATGCTTTTGTTTGCTGTGATGATGGATCGGTACAATTTTGCCTATAAATACAAAAATAGCGCGCAATTTCTACATAAAAACAATCTAAGAAAACATACCAAAGCGAAAAAAACAAATACGCTTACCCAAATGCTATCCAACATAGATTAACAAATACCCCGAAAAACAAACAAATACAAATCGACTTTACCATTTTTGTTGAACGCTCTTCACTAATTCAAAACACTTCAAATTTATTGAAATTTTTATCTTAAAAAAAAAAATCAAGTTCTTTTTTGTATAAAAATTCGATAAACTGTTAGACAATCTTTAGAACGGTCTTAATGTTTGAAGCAATACAATAGCAATGATTGAATTTGTCGATATTGGAAGCCGGTGCTTCGCATGTGCTTAACAGAAATGTCAGCACGCACACAGTATTCAAGCTTGTGATAGTTAAGAAGATTTTTGCACCGTACCGCAAAGAGTTGAAAAGAGAGGACTGGAGATTTATAGTGTAACTACACACAAACACACACTCTGCAATGGGACTTGCATTGTATATTTGTGTGTAATATGTATATGTGTTATGTTTTCATTGTGTATCAAACCACTGTTCAACTCGTCGTGATTAAGTGAAATTCTCTCATACATCGAAGCAACACAAATCAAATGGTAATGCTAAGTGTGTTTTTAATGTGATGTTGTGTTTTAGTGTTCATTTTATGCAATACTAATTATCAAGGGGAATGAAATGAATTCATTGTAATGATACAAATCGTATTAGATAAAAATATTAATCAGTACTACAAGCTCAATATTATAGAAACTCTTTTTAATAATTATATGTGAAGATTGTAATTAATATAATAAAAACAATGGATAAATTCAATGCAAACACCAAGCTTGTAGTAGCAATTTGTCCCCTGGAAATGTTTGTAGCATTTCAGCATTTTTTTGTTAAACCGTTCCAATATTCCTACCAAATTGACTTAATTTATTTACAGCCTGATTTTCTCTGGTATACAAACGAACATAATGTAAGGTCTCGCCATTTCAATGTGATTCGTTATGGTTATGCTGAAGTATCGAGAATTCTAAGAAAAATGTGCTATGTATTGAGAAAATAAAGGAAAGAACGTCAAATCCTAAGCTATAAAAATATAATAATATTCCATTAAGATCGAAACAACAATAAACCTTAAGCGAAAAAAGCAATTTTTGCGTTTGAGAAAATGAGTTGGGAGTGGAAGAATAAAATAACTTTGATTCATATGTATGTATACATTACACGATAAGCAATTAATTTTCGCTCTATATTTATTCATGTGTGTGCATTATTGTATCGATTTCATTGCGCACTAAGAGGAAAAAATACACAACAACATCTTATTGTGTTTTTAGGTTCGATCTGTTTATTTTCAATGATTATGAACAATTTTTTGGCATTTTTTCATCGTTTCCTTATCATTTTATTTTGTTTTATTTGTCTTATGCACTAAAAATTGAAATAACAAAAATCACTAACAAAATAAGGCGAATTAAAAAATGTATTGACGAAGTGCATACTTGGAGTCATTGAATAAGATTTCCCTAAACGCTCTTCGAATGATTTAAAGAATTGCTATTGTTATTTAAAATTATGCATTTTTACCGAAGTTTATAATATCCAATTGTTATCTTTACATTTTCAGTTTTTGTTTTGCGTGAAAAAAGCTTTAAGGATTTTAATTTTTCAATTGTATTTGTTTTTAAAATGATGCGATTTAAATTTAAAAGAAAAATATGTTGCAATATACATTATTAGATTACTATGATCAAGCATAAATGTTTTCTACAATATCGAATTCCGGGTTAATGTACTGTATTTAAGTGTTTAATGGATTAACGTGTGTTTTTTTATTTATACAATCCATTTGAAAATTTGCATATCATATTTTTCCGTTATTCATATGAGGATGAATTATGAAAATAATTTTAACGCGTTATTGTGAATTGATGCGCATGCGCTTAGAACCTTAGAGCACATTTCAGTCTTTATTTTTATTTCGAAAAATATGCTGCCACAATTGCTGCACTTGACATTACAACCGATCAATGTATTTCTTTTACAGAAGATTTGTTGAACTTGTAGCATTACTGGGTGATATTGCTTTTAATACCTCCTCTTGTAATGTTGATGGCGGATCAGATAATATATCAGTTGTTGTTGATAAATGTCGTAATTTATCGGATACAGCTGCAATAGAAAAGACGAAAAATAATTCAATTTATTTACAATGAATATCGAATAACATTTTCTGTGGTGCTTATTATTTACCTGGACGAATTTCAACTAAAGAACAATGCTGATCAACCTAGAGGGAAGCAAAAAAGAAAATATTATTCAGTAAAAATTATGGATATTGTAAATTTCAAAAATATTGCGAATATTTCTAATATCATTGCTAACCCATATCATTGCTGAACGGTACAATTCCTCCATACTGGCTACGGATACAGTTGCATTGTATGAATTGAGAAGTGGTTCAAAAATAAGGCCGAGCTGTAACAAAAATATTTTTAGTTATATTTCTGAAGGAAATCCGTTTTAATGCAAAATCATTGAAACAAACATTTAAATTAGTGAAAACTACTATTAAACAAACTTACAATCCAAAATTTCCAGTTTTGTAAAGTTTTTTCTCGAACGTACTCAGTATACATTTCTTTAACACGGCTGGTTCGTTGCCGTGATACAGGTGCTCCATTTGCTGGTAAAACTGAGTGTAAGTGACTGAAAAATTATGTTTTTTTTTTTTTTTTTTTTCAAATAAATTTACAACAAATTTAAATTCTTGAAAAAACCAAAGACTTACTTCAATGAATTATTGAGTGCGTCCCTTTCTTTGCGTAAAATTTCCATTTTTTGATTAACTGCATCTCTTTCGGTTCTTAGCTGTTTAATATATTCAGCGCCTTTTTGTAGCATCGCTGCTTTGCTTAATTTTGCATTTGGATTTTGTTGTAATTGCGGTATCAATGTGTGTAGCATATCAAAGCCATTTTTTATATTGTACCGTCGTTTTTGTTCGGCATGAATGTGTCCGACACGTCTTTGCATTGATTCACCACTCGAACCGGGCGATAATGACGATGGAAGTGTGGTTGAACTACTGCCGGGTGAACCAACAAATTTGTTATCTGGTGATAACGGTTGAGAAAATTGCGTCGTATATTGACTTTGGAATTGGTTAATTTGTTTTTTCTGCTGCGATTGTGACATCGTAATCTCAGTCGGTGAAACGATATTGGCATTTTGAAGTACATTTGATTGTTGCAAGTTGGTGACCGACGAACTGCCACCAGTTGACGATGACGTAAGCAATTGGGCAAGAGTTTTCAGCATTGGTTCACTTGCAGCTGATTGTAATGATGGTGTACTGTGATGTTGTTGCTTTGATATCATAGAATTGCTTCGGGCACGAATTCTATTTGATACCGATTTGGACACTTGATACTTTGGTACTACAAACGATTCTTCTCTCATCACAGGCATTTGCAATGTTGAATTCATTGGTAAACTTTTTGAACGATACATTTCTTTATCAATTGCCGCTGTATTTACATTGAGTTGTTGTTGTTGCTGATGTTGCTGATGTTGCTGATGTTGCTGATGTTGCTGGTGTTGTTGTCTTTCACTTAACAATGGGCTCATTTGTGATGACACAGGTGATGTGATCGGTAAATTTCGTTGTGACAATTGTTGAAATGATGCACTTTTCATGTTTGCCTGCAGTGAATATGGTTTGTAAGCGGTTGATGGAGATCCAGAGGATGTCATTTTGTACGAATCCATTTGGCTGATGTCAATATCAGATGCATTCGATGTGCTCTTCATTGATAACAGCGATAACAAATTTGATCCGGATTTTACTGAGGCTGTTGGCGTTTGTGAATTTTGCATTTGTGGTTGTTGTGTGCTATTTGACATCATATTCAACATATTCGCATTCATTTGATTTTGTGAAACATTGAAGTTATTTGATGTAAGATTTAATGCATTTATATAGTTCGTGGTTGTTTGAATCGGTGATTGAACATTTTGCGAACCTAAATAATTTGTACTATTATAAATTGTTGTACCGCCGGCGACACCTATTGTGTTGCTAAGGTGTGCTTGTTGTTGCTGCTGTTGCTGTTGTTGTTGTTGTTGTTGCTGCTGCTGTTGCTGTTGTTGTTGTTGTTGTTGCTGCATTTGAAGCTGATGTTGATTTCGATTTTGTTGCGCAAGCATTTGATTGTACAGATTTGTTTGATGTTGTGTAGGAGTTGTTTTATCGTAATTATGCGGCTCACGTCGTCCAAACAGCTGCGAACGCAGACCACGCTCTTTAATCGGAATTCGTTTTTTGGCTCCGGTTAAATTCGATAAATCGGCATTTTGCGATTGAATCACCGCTGAATTTGTACTTGCACTCATGTATGCGGTGCTTTGATTTTGACTGAGCATTGTTTGTGGTTGTATTTGTGATGGAACAATATTTCCACCTCGATTCATATTCAATTGATTCGTATTTGGTGGTGGCATTGATTGTGTTTGCGAGATGTGACTTTGATATGGCAAGACTAATGACTGAGTTTGTGTGTGAAATAATATATTTGCCGAATTTTGTGACATTGATCTTCCATCGGAAGCACAGATTAACGGATCAGGCAAAGAATCATTTGTCACATCGGTCAGTGTTGCTTGTGAAATTAACGATGAATCCATGGGTTCCGAATCTAAAGAATTACAAGAAACATTGAAAGATTGAAAGATGTAAATATGTCAAAATTCGGTATTCCAGACTATCAATGAATGGCACAATAAAACCATAAATGCTCACCCATTATAGATGGAAAATCGTACGACATGTCTCCCCTAAATATGCCATCATCGCCAACTTCCTCCGGTACCGGTGGCAATCGAGATGATAAATGACTGTTTATAAGTTCTGTAAAGAAAAATTGAATTAAAGCCATAATTTCGTTTTAAAAATCATTTAAATCATTTAACCTTGTAATGGAACTTCATTCATAAAATCATCCAAATTTGGTTGCAGTGGCCCCAGACTTGGCTGAATAAAATAAATTTTATTGTAATAATCAAAAATAATATAAAATAATAAAAAGCAATATTTTACCTGAATAAAATCTGCAATTCCAGCTTTAGCTGTGAAATGAAAAAAGGTTTTTGTTATGGAACCAATCAGTCAAAAACCACACTTATGAATAACAACGAGTTTTTTTTTTGTTACATTTTGCTTACCGATTTCGCGTGGATCAGGAAATGGAAAAGACGATGTACCAATGGTTGAGAATAATGTATCAGCTGTCCAGCAGTAGTCATCAATACTCATTAAATTCTTATCGTTGGTTGTCGGTGACCAGTCAAATATATCAATTTCACTAACCTGCCCGAAACAAATTTATGTTCAACTTTTTAAAATTGTTTTCATTTGTTTTTTTTTTTTTTTTCACTTGAATTCCAATATTTAAAGCATTTTACTCAACTGTATCAAGTATAGCATTTGTGCCGAGTCCGCGATTACGGTAAAATTTCCGCCATTTCATGTATTCAGCTTTTATAACATCAAATTGACGTTTCCAATATTTGCCTTCGAGCACAACCGATTCAGGTTTGCTATGTAGATCTACATCGAGTGGTGATGCAAATTGACACACTGGTGTTTTCTTCTTCATTATAACTGCATACATTAAAAATAAATATATTCGAAGTAGCGAGAAAATAAATTACTTATATGATAATCGTAAAGAGTGATGCTACTTACATTGCATGTGCCAACATCTCCAAATCAAATTATTCAATCGTATTTTATCTTTCCAACGCAATCGAATGCCTTTAAAACTGTTCCATTTGGGTGATGTTAATTTGTGCCTGTAATCATTAAATTGAAAATGAAATAAATAAACAATAAACGAGCACAATGACTTGGCAACTGTCTACAACTAAAATATCAACGTGATTTTATTTTAATTTTTGCGTTGAATTTTTACGCCGGGCGGAAAAACGAACAGCATCACTAATTAAATTTACAAAGAGATAAGATGTTTCTATTTTAGACATTGTCGCTTTCTATGAATTGACTTGACCGTTGAACTTTTTGCCGAATGGAGATAATTTGTCGTCAACAAATCTAATTCGCAATATGCACGTCCATTTGGCAATCAAAAATATGAATCACAGAATTAAATCAACATAGAAATAATATAACTCAATATCATAAGCTTTCGAGAATTGACTAGGATCATTTTTTGAAAAACAGATCATAAAATTGTTTCAAATGGCGAACCAACGGTAATTTGTTGAATAATAAAACCGAGCTCTTCTGTTTGCATTATTGTTTATTGTATTTTTGTATCTACTAATAGCGCTACAAAAATTCACGTGCTTTTCAATAAAAAGAATAAAAAGAAGAAAAAAAAAAATGTAATAATCATTGGATGGTGAAAATGATGCTCAATTGAAATAAAAAACAGGGAGTATTGTTCGAATGTTTCGAAATGCATTAAAAATAAACGCGAAAAGCGTTAAACCGCAAATATTTTTCACATTCATGTAAATTAAGTGTTGTGCAAGTCCGGAGATCGAAAAATGCATGCCAGCAAGGGACTGGTCATATTTGCCGCGTATATTTGATATGAATGCTTGAGATCAAAGTTCAAACCTATACACAGGCCCACAAACTCGGCAAATGTTATGATATTTTGCCGCTTGCTGATGCACTCTGTCCTTTGAGTAGCCTCAGCGAATTCAGTGGACGATGAAAAATACGATAAAATTAAAAATTCGCTTCTATTGGTTAAAGTGCATTCTGTCATCCGTTTATATATGAATTTATTTATAGAAATTGTATTTATGCCATCGACAATATATGGCAACAAGAATCGACATGTTGTGTACAGAAAAGAGTTTACATATTTTTCTCTGCCCCTCATTTTCGCCCAGCGGTTTTTTTTTGTTCTGAACAGACAGCTGAATTTGCGATCAAAACAAATCGAATGAGAAACAATAAACAACTATTGTCGCTAGACATTGGTCTTTTTTTCTTTGCTTTTTTCATTCTTCCTTTCTTTCTTTCTTTCTTTCGTTCGTTCGTTCATTTTTTTTGTTTCAGATTAGCAAAATTGATTATTTGCTGTATACAGAAGAATTTGTTTTAAGATATTAACAATTTTCTTCAGATAACGACATATTTATCGTTCAAAGCGCTGATAATTTACTACCAAATTGGCGCTTATAGATAACCCATGTGTAGAAGGAAATTCGTTTGTTCTAAACGTGACTACAAATACACTTTGGCTGTCTATTGTCTACACATTTAGTTAGTTAGTTTAATTCCAAATGTTGCGATGCAAATTGTCAAAAAAAAAAACAAAAACAAAAACAAAACTGCCAAAGTGTGTTTGTAAAAGCCTTGGCAATTTATATTTGTCAAGATAATTGCGATAATAAATTTGATAAGCAATTAATGTTCTTTTCATTTTTCATTTTTCAAATATGTTTGTAATAGAAAAAAGTACAACTTAATTGCCGAATGTACGGAAACAATTTCAATGGCAATGATAAACGCAAAGTGCGTTTCATGTAACAAATAAAAAATGGCAAAAGAAACAAAAAAATTTCTCAATAAATTGGATTCGAGTGCGTACTTGAAAGGTAGCCGATACTGACTTGGGATTGGATAATTATCAATTTGAATTTTAGATTAAGTGTTTTAACTCGCGTGTCAGTTATATTGAAGTAACTTCAGTACATCTTCCTGCGACGTGTGAATTATGATTAAAATTGCGGTATTCAAATGGCAATTGAATAATATATTGTAAAATGATGTAAGATAACCTTTTGCCATTTTATAAATTTTCTGATATGTGATAAAGACAATTCCCGACTAGCTGCGAAGCGGACATTTTTTTCTTCTTTGCTTTTTTGCGTTTCGTTCGTATTTTCCCGCATTCTCGTGCGGAAAATTTTCAACATTTAGTTTGTTATAATTTCGAAAATGAAAAAAAAAAATTCTATTTATTGAAAAGATTAATGCGCTTTAATTAGTCGAATTTAGTCTGTGTTTTGCACATTGCCCTTTGTCGGGATCAAATTGCAAACAAATACTAAAAATAGCAAAACAGTTGGAGCTGTTTTTCTTATGTGTTATGAAATGAAAAATTCAAATAAAATCGCAAACGGCGTCATGTTATCGCTGCAAACAACCTTTCATTTGGAATGTCAGCGACACTTTTAAAATTGGCGATGATTCCGCTTTTTCGATTATTACAAACGGTAAATTTCAGACCAAAATTATTTCCAATAGCGATTGAACCGCCATGAACTTAGATAAATACGGAAGAATAGATAATGAATAACAACTCATCGATATGGGATTAAAATGTTTGAAATATCGACTCACCTGTAAGCTAAATTCATGCATTTGAAAAGTTTCGCCAGTGAAATATCGATTACAGCATTGTTTGTCCTCGGACTCGTTGCAACAATGGCTTGGCATCGATTATTACCACCAGACAGTGCAACCACATCAGTACATGTATTCAACGGAACCATTGCGCTGCTACTTTCATCTGGATCCGGCATCGGCAGCTCAGTATCTTCGTCATCTTGTTCTTCGGCTTCAAAATGTGACACCATAAATTGACCCGAATGAATAATTTCTCTTTCACGTTTGTCCATTGTTTGTGCGGTGTTTCGTAGTGCGGATGATGTTGGTGTTGGCGGTGACGGTGCTGAGGCTGAATTAAGCCAAGAATCGCGTAATAAATGTGCTTGATGTGACACACCTTGTGCCATTTTCTTTGCTAGTTTTCTTTAATGTCTTCTTCGTTTAGCACAACTCTTATCAAATCTAACAATACAGAATGATAAAAGCGGGGTTTTTTGGTTATTAAACGTTGACGCAAATCAATCGTACAAAATAACAGTCTATTATTGACAGAGCACAAAAATTCTATTCAACAAATCATATGATTGAGTATATGGGATTATTTTTGACGGTGCTTCTATGATATTCTCATAAAAAAATTGTCTTATCGTCCACTTTTTTTTTATTGAGCTGAACTTAAAGTTATCGTTTTTAGACGGGCACATTTGTCTATTTAATACAAAGAAGTTGTTAGTTTCCTTCAATTATATTTATTTATTATGCGCGCGATTTGTTTCGCCCGAATATCAAAACTTAAATCAAATTCATTTACACAGCCAAAAGACGAAAAATTAATTCTAAGCGTCACGAAAGTTTATTTTCAACTCTATAAACACATCGACCGAGACTATATTCATTACAATCTAATGTAATGTAACGTAATATTTATGATGAAGACACAATAAATATTTGTAGTATATAAATTGAAGATGAATTTTTAATCATCACAAATAAAATGAAATCAGACATTATTTTTCCCACTGCGGGCTGGTCTCATTCGGTATTTTGATGTGTATCCAATTTATAGTTGCACTGTCGACATCATTAATCTCAATTAAACTATTTTCTTTTGTTTCTTGTTATTTATTTTTTTTTTCTTTAGAAAAGCACAAACAGAATTTCACTTTTTGCTCTGTGTGTTTTTATTTTTATTTTCGTATTCATTCTTTCATTTTCCTTATAATTTCGATTATTTGCTTACACATAAAAAGTAAATATGTAATAATTTATAATTATCTATCGGCTATGACTTGTTGTTATATCCTACAAAAGTCTACTACGAGCGCGCCATTTCGATTCGGTACATTCTCTCTTGCTCTCGATCGGGTAATAGCGAATAGAACATGTGTGTTTAATATATTTGCGCTTGATGAAGACACAAATAAATAGTATGTGTTTTGTTTTTCACTTTTCTCTTTCTGACTTGTTAGCTGTGCGTCGTACACTCGATTCGCAATATCCATTCATTGGATTGGATTGGCGCGATTTTACGTAAACATCGCTCATGTATTAGTTTCATAAGCCACACTACCGAAATATTAATGACGACGAATTTAAATGTCGAGGAATTTTTTTTGTTTCTTTTTGGTTTGGTCTCAATAAAAATAAATATTCCACGATCACTGCTCAATAGCAAGCAAACTGTTCGAATGGGCTATGTTGGGATAACTATTGCCGCCACAATGAATGCGCAAACCAACAAATTTGAACAAAATATCTGATAACTCAATGCGAACAAACTAAGACACACAGAAGAGTGAGAGAAAGAGAAGAATACGAATGAAACGAACGAGAAGGAACGAGAACGGGACTGATAAATAAATATTCATTTACTGTGTGTGGTTGACGTCTGTATTTTGTATGCAAAATAGTCCAACTGAAAACGTAATGGAATTGATTGAAGAAAAATTGCGTTTCGATGGCGGAAACGTATGTGAACGAAACGAACAAGAAATAAAATAACAAAAAACAGAATTGCACACATCAAAAGTTGGTCTTTTTAACTTACACGACTCTTGAATCACTTCTGTCACATATTTTCAATTCGTCAATGTTTTTTTTCTCTCTGGCCTGCCTTCGCAATCGCAAACTCTAGCGATATCAGCAATCAAGAGGCAAAACAACACAAACAAAAACAATCCAAAGAAGACTAATGATGATATTTTCAATAAATAAATAAATAACCGCACCGAGCAGATAATCGTTATTGCGATTGTGTCTGTATTCAGTCTGATTTGAAGGACTACTGCATACTCTTATTACGAGATAACATAATCGAATTCAAAAGTATCAACAACAACAACAATATTTACAACTACAATAACTCAAACATCGCTTTCAAATGATAAATACCATATTAAAATTTCGGTTTTCTGTTGGTTTTTTTTTTTTTTTTTTTTTTTTTTGTCAATCGAATGATTTTTGTAGATTACTTATATCGTATGTTTCATACAATGTTGTATATAATCCGCGTGGTTGATTTACAATTGTATTTCTACATTTTCCACTTCAAAAATAAACAGAGGCAAAGTCCTTTAGCCATACACTCACTTCACTTTGACGAAAAAATACATTGCAAATTAATATTTTTCTACTGTTTTTATCTCATTTAATTTTGTCACTCATCACATTCACATTTGTGTATTAAATTTTCTTTTCCGTCACACCAATGACGACCATACTGTCAATTCAAATCAAAAAGCCAAATTTCATGAAAACGAAAATATTTATACAAAATAGGCACATAACAATTAAAAAAATCAACAGAAAGACCAACAAATGAGATGAAAAAAAATACCACTCGACTATCGTGTGCTTTAGTTGTATTTAATGGGTGATAACTCGCTTTCTATCTATGTGATTTCACCAATACATTTACATTTAACACGTCATCGTCTTTATTTGGCTGAAATCCAACGTTCATACATCCACACAACGGTGAATATTTATGACTGTATTTGTGTTTGTGTTGTCGGAATATAAAATGTCAAGTGCCAAATGAAAATTTGAAAATATCTTCACTGAAACGCAGTTCTGATTTCATTTAATTTAAACAAAAAATAAAATCATTTGTGTAATGATTTTTTCAATTGCGTCATAAAAAAGTGAAATTTTTTTTGTTCATCTTATTTGAATACGATAAGTTTGGTCTAACAAAAACACTGATAACATTGGAATGTCACTTTGGCGCGTTCGATGCACCATCTGGTGCGAAAATGAAGGTAAAACTTCGTTTTAAGTTAATTTTCAAAAATGTTCAGTTGATTTATTCATCAATAACTTTATTATGTTCTAATATCGACTCAATATATGTACGATTTCATCAAAAAAATGTGACAACTGTTTGAATACATGAACTGCATTCAAATACATCTGAGCACTTCATATCGGCTTTTAGTTCAATATGTCAAATCAAAAGCGACCAAATGTCAATAGCAAAACAAATACTATTTTGATTATACATCTAATCTTTTCATATTACAACTGGTACGGGAAATTAGAACTCATTATAAAAAAAACGGAATTGATTATCTTGTAATTTATTTGCTGGACACAAAAATAATTTCATGCCACATATGTATAGAACGTTATAGAAATTTCACATTTATAATAGCGTATTCATCGATGAAAACAACATTCATGTAAGTTTTTGATTCTAAGGTTAAATTTTTTTATTCTTTTTTTTTCCCTCGTATTAGCGTTTTTATAGTGAATTATAATAAATAATTATTCATACTTGAAAATGTAAATCATTATTTAATTTTTGTGAAAATACAGTAAAATCGCTTTTTTTAACTAATTACACTTAAACGATTCGTCAAATCATCTCGTAGAATTCAATGAAAATATTACAAAATTCCAATTAATTAATCCAAAATGAATTTTACACTAATAAATATTCTTTACAAACTTTTTCTGTGTATAAAAATAATTTTGCTTTAATATTTCTCAATTTAAATAATTATAATACTATCAATTTCTTGTGAGATTGAGAGAGAGAGAGAGAGTGAGAGAGAAGAAAATCAAGAAAAACAACATCTACATGCGATGTTCACTTGACTACAATCCCCTTCGCATCAACATTGTTTCCGTATTGTCGAAATAATACGACAGAGAACGAATATGGTCATTTAATCAAAGTTTTAATACATTTTTTGTTTGCCTACAAACCAACACATTTATATTGTAAAACACAATTGGCTGGTGAATTTGTCTGCACATTGCTATTGGTTGCGAATTACTTTTGATCAATTATAATGATTATGCATTTATTTATTAGCTCATTTTAATGAGATTATCTGGTTTTAAAGGTGAAACATGCTCATTGCGATTAAATTTAATATTCAGAATATTTATAATTTTTTACTGAAATGATAATGATAATGATACAAACAAACATATTTTGGCGAAATAAATTATTTTGAAGGTTGATGTTTTGAGTTTTCTTACTTCTTTCTAGATTTTATAACAGACCAAAATGGATTATTTATTTGTGGGTTCAATTGTTCATTGTAAATCTTGGAATGAATTGGAAACAATTGAAAGTGGTTATTTAGCAGTTAAAAATGGGAAAATTGCGTCAATTGGCAATGGTCAACCACCAAATGAATATTCGAAAATGCCTGTAATAAAATTAACTTCATCACAATTCTTGTTGCCAGGTTTCGTCGATTGTCACATTCATGCGCCACAATACCCAAATGTAATTGCTTTAACAATATTCCTTTTGTTTTAAAATAAATGTTTTTTTCCGTCTTTCTTTTTAACACATAAAAAAGGTCGGTTTGGGACTAGATCTTCCATTGTTGCAATGGCTTGAAACTTATACATTCCCCCTTGAAGCAGCATACGAAGACAACGAATTTGCGAAGCGAGTTTATGAAGCAGTTGTACGACGTACTATCAATTGTGGAACAACTCTTGCATCATATTTCGCCACCAATTACAAAGATAGTTCACTTATATTAGCTAAAGAGGCTATGAAACAAGGTCAACGAGCTCTAATTGGAAAAGTATGTTCAAATGCATCATCACCGGATTATTATATTGAAAATACTGAAAATTCGTTGCGCGATACCGAAATATTTATTAACGATGTGCTGAAATTGGGAAGCCCATTGGTTAAGCCAATCATTACACCACGCTTTGCTTTGAGCTGCACATCCGAATTATTGAATGCTTTGAGTGAATTAGCATTAAAGTATGATTTACATATTCAATCGCATATATCTGAAAATTGCGGCGAAATTGAGGCAGTTAAAAGTATGCACAAGAAAGATACTTACACTCAAGTTTATGAAGACAGTAATTTGATGACCAACAAGTGTATTATGGCCCATGGCGTGCATTTGGAAGATAAAGAATTGCAAATATTCAAGAAATACGGCACATCTGTCGCACACTGTCCAACATCAAATTCAGTTCTTCGTTCCGGTTTGTGTGATGTACGAAGATTATGGAATGCTGGCTTGAAAGTTGGTTTAGGAACCGACGTAGCCGGTGGTCACAATGTTTCAATGCTTCTTGCAATTCAAGACGCCCTAAAAGTTTCGCTCTCATTGGATATTATTAAAAAACAGCATATTTTTGGAACCGGTAAAATTCAAAATGCAAACGATGATTGTAATAAGAACTATGAGCCATTGGAATACAAACACGTTTTATATATGGCAACTTTGGGCGGTGCAAGTGCATTATCTTTGGACAATGTATGTGGAAATTTCGAAATTGGAAAGGATTTTGACGCTATTTTGGTTGATGTTTCGAAAGAACCATTGGATTTATTCGACATTCCAGCTACAGTGAACGAAAAATCTAAAAACCCGCACACAAATTTGGAGAAAATGATTCAAAAGTTTGTGTATGTTGGCGACGATCGGAATATTGCAAAAGTGTTCATTGCGGGCAAACAAGTAAAAAACCAACACCAACAGTAATTGAGAGATGTCGTTTTATTTTTTAATGCTACTATTGAGCCTACAGACAATGTGTGACTTAAGTTAGTAAATCTTAAATTCTAAACTGCTAGTTGCTAATGCGTCTATGACGAAATTTTGTATAGAACATTGTTGTATTTCAGTGCTAATGTCTTTCTAATTTCTAATTTCATATTTAATTTTGCTCTTTCATATTTGTCAAATTTAATATTTACCTTTCAATAACAGATTGTTGTACGTAATGTAAATTAAAATGAAATATATGCGACACTAGATGCGTCATGTCATGTCAATAAATCAAATTTTTGTTAAAAATTATAATAATAGTACATTGTTACTTGCTTAGAAAAGTGTATTAGAGTGTGTTTGTGTGTGTCTGTGTGTGTTCATTTTTAGTAATGAATGTTGTGATTACTTATAAACGTTGAAAAGGTGTTGTTAGCGTCAATCAGTCGCTAATATTTGGTGAGGATTTTAAGAAAAAATTGGATTAGCAAATAAATTTGTTGTTTGCAAAGCATTTGCTAAGAATTTGATCAATAAAACACTTTGATTCAGTGGCTGAGTTTTGAGTAAATGCGCTTATTGAGGAGTGCTGCTGGTGCACATTAAAACAAATCTGCAACATTGGCCGGCATCTCATCGATACGTGTGTTATAAAAGGTTTCAATGTCTTGTAGCGTGCGTTTGTCCTTTTCAGTCACAAAATTGATGGCAACGCCTTTGCGTCCGAAACGACCGCCACGACCAATTCTTTGAAAAAAAAAGGTAAATAGTTCAATGTGTGGTGGCAAAGAAGAAATTGAATTAACTCGTAAGCAGTAATTGTTACCTGTGAATATAATTTTCGCGATTCGACGGCAAATCGTAATTAATGACCAATGAAACTTGTTGGACATCAATGCCGCGTGCAAGCAAATCAGTAGTAATCAACACTCTAGAAGATCCGCTGCGAAATTGTTTCATGATCAAATCACGCTCACGCTGATCCATATCACCGTGCAATGCCGACACAGTGAAATTGTTAGCGCTCATCTCTGTCTCTAAGTAATCAACCTTACGACGTGTGTTACAAAATATAACGGATTGTGTAATTGACAACGTTTCATATAAATCACATAAAGTCCCGATTTTCCAATCTTCTCGTTCGACATTCACGAAAAATTGTTTAATACCTTCCAAAGTGAGCTCTTCCTTTTTGACGAGAATTCGAACCGGTTCACGCATAAAATACTTGCTCACATCTAGCACATCATTCGGCATTGTTGCTGCAAATTTTTAGTTTTAGATTTTTTATTTTTTAATTGGATTTTATAATTCTTGATGAAAATTCAGCACATACAATTGTCAATAAAACATTTATATAATGTTTATATTATTTTCGAAAATCAAGACATTGAAACCAAATTAAACTTTGCTCGAAATCTACCTGAGAGTAAAATCACTTGAACATCAGAATTTAACAATTTGAACACGTCATAAATCTGATCCTTGAAACCTCGCGACAACATCTCATCGGCTTCATCAAGAACAAACAGCTTGATAGCTTTAGTGCGAAGCACTTTTCGGCTAATCATATCATAGACGCGACCTTTATTTTGTGTTGATCAGATAAAAGCAAAAAAGCAAACTTATTTTAAATCGACAGAAACAAATATTGCTTAAGTAATTACCTGGTGTGCCAACCACAATATGGGTTCCTATGGGGTGGTTAGAACGATAAAAGAATGAAATAAAAGATTAAGTCTTGTGATGTAAATAATTTCGAAAAAAGTAAACTCCAACTCGTACCCATGTCTAACTTTTTCATATCCTCACCCACACTTGTACCGCCTATGCAGCTACAATTAAAATAATATATAATTCAAGTATTAACAATGCATTTGCAACACATTGTAAATACATGAATTTAAATGTATTAAGTTTCAAACAAAAGAGAAAAAAATATCAAAATATTTACGCCAAGCATTCGGTATTCATGTAATCGCCAAGCGCGATGACGACCTTTTGGATTTGTGTTGCAAGCTCTCGCGTTGGAGCCAATATCAAGGCTTGACAGTCAAGAATGGATGTGTCAATTTGTTGGAGAATTGCTATGGAAAATGTAGCCGTTTTTCCAGTACCAGACTGAGCTTGAGCAATCACGTCTTGAATAACAGTTGAAAAGATTTTTTTTTTTTTTTTTTTTATCAAATGTAAAAAGAGCTCAATAATAAGAACTTAGAACTTACCTCGGCCACGAACACACGGCATTATAGCACGCTGCTGAATTGCCGATGGTCGCTCAAAACCATACCTAAGTATGTCATGTATATTTAAATATGGTAAATACATAAATAAAGGTCTTTCTAAACCTTACCCGTAAATTCCACGTAATAGTTCCTCTTTTAAATTCATATCATCAAAATTGTCAATAATTTCACTCCAATTACTCTCAATGACACCGTCGGGCTCCATGCCACTCGGGTGATACATATCATTTTCATCATTTCTGTATGGAAAATAAAATTTTCAAAAAAAAAAAAAAAAAAAAATAATCAATTCAATGAAAATCGATGTTTAATAAAAAAGAAACGTTTTTATCTTATTGTGTCATCGATTTATCAGCAAAATAGAAATCAAATTAAACACTGACAACCACATCAACATTTGAATATTGCATCAAAATATGCATTTTCATATGGAAAATGCGATGAATTCGTATACTTGTTGATGTGAATGCACAAAAATTGGCCAAAAATTTCACGGTAAAATGCAGAGACGCCATATTTATCACGGTTATATGCAGAATAGTGATGTCGCCGCCACAGATGCACACTTCGAACCGTCACTGTCGTTCTCTATTACTCATTCTCTCAATTGATTTTTAAAAGTTTTTCAATCAACACAAAAACTTCACCGGGTCAATAAATATATTCTTGTCGCTGGCATGATACTCATAAAATCAAACACTTATTATATTACCTTCGATCATCGTACAAATAGGACATTGTTCAAAAAATATTTTGCACCGGAATATAGATTTGTGTGGGCAATTATTGTGTTCTTGTTGAAAAAAAAAAGTTTTTCTCTTCACAATTCCTGCTTCTGGTTGTTTTGTGTGCTATAATTGCACTGGTGAAAAATTTGCGCTGTATTTGTAATTGTATCAAACGTCTTTCCATACACAATACACAAACGCGACAGTACGCGACATATGAATTACACACATTCATGCATGCATATATTCGATGTTCACATAGGCATCATTTCATTCATACTCATACATACATTGAAAACATGGCCAATTTTAACGTCTAAAAACAATGTTTGTTTTTTTATTCTTCTTCTTTCATTGAAATTTTGCAAACAATACACACTCAAATCTTGCATATATTTGCGTTTGTTTACATCAACCATTCAATTTCAATTGTGTAATTGTATTTTCATTTATTATGTATGTGTGTCGTATTCGCTTTAGATTTTTGTTATTGTTTTGCTCGGACACCGACAGAAACAATTTCTGGATGACGAGTATGCGTATTATGCATGAATTTGTTGCTCAACACCTTAACCAAGAACAATACAAGCGAATAAATTAATTTTATTGACCGACATTTTTTATTAATTTAATATGTTGATCCGGAAAAAAAACACGTTATTTCCACATTTAAATTTGAATTTAATTATAAAATTTATTTTTTAAGGAATAAAAAGCCAATGGAAACATTTCGTTGCAGCGTAAAAATTCAAAAATAAAAACAGCTGATACATTTTTGGCTTTCTACGCAGTTTCAACAAACGGCACAAAACGCTTCGCAACGTATTTCAACGCCGTGTTGGAGAAAGTGTTATACAGCTTTCGTGTTTGTAAACAAAACTTGAATTGCTTTTCAAGCAACTGCCGGTTACCGCTCTCATTGCCGGAGTGATAAAGCTTTAGACTGTCATTTTGTTTCCAATAAAATCTTTTCAATTTTATTCAGTTTTAATAATGCATGCTTTATCCTACAGAATAACAAAATAATGTTGGAAATAAGTTTTGCATTTTATGCAACAAATCTATATTGTGCGAGAAATATATTAAATTTATGTATTTCTTTCAATCAACCAAAATTGTTGAGATTCTTCAGTCAACTATTCAAACGTAAAATAAACTGAACGAATTATCTCTAAAAGTCAATAGTCCACCTTGGACCTTTGAAACGAATAAAATTTCCAAAAAATCTAACAAGCAAAAAGATAGTGTTTAGAAAATGATATTCTTATCGGTTGTTAAGAGTTATCTCAATAAAATATAGGTTTGCCGAGCAATTATCAACGGCAAAATACAATTTTATTTTGTTGTATCGCTTAAAAAGTCCTAATCTAGCATGTATGATTTGTTTCTTCTTTTTGGAAAAGTAGGATTTAGCTTTGAGTATCGACGGATATGAACTGGAAAAATAAATAGGTAGAAAGCTTATGTACACAATAAAAATGGGGTGCCAAAGTAAATAAGAAAAGTTATATGCTGTACATATGGGTGTTCTCCCCCAATTTTGTATAAAGCATCAACATTTCAGCCATTACGTCGAAATACAAAGTGGGAACATTTTATGTTTCTCAATAAGGTAGTGGTTGGAGACGTTCCTTGTAATTCCCTTTTCTCATGTTTTCTTCTTATGTGTACAATGACTTTTGTCATATTCCAACTCAAAAACTTAGAAGCTCCCGATTCTTATGTTTTATGTGATTAAATGTTTAGCTCTTCATGGTTGTCAAAACAAAAATCGTTGATTTGATTTTACTGATAATCATAAATAAATTGGATATTCAATGTGAATGTACATGAACTTTGAATAAAAACGTAATTGTTATCAATGTATATTCAGAATGCTTTCAATATTTTCATCTGAATCGTCTTTTCAGTTTAATGAATACAAAATGAATTCGGTATGATTTAGATTTTGTATACAACGAAGCCTGATGTATGTTTTAAATGCACGCTATAAATACATGCATTTTATTTGCAAGCTTCTATTTTTCACAGCTCATATTTAATCTTAAAATATCTGTTTGAAGAACATCAGTTGTGGAATATATATATATATATAAAAATGGTGCAAAGTTTGCTTGGAATACGAAGATGCAGGTGAACTGCTACGCTCGCGATTTAAAGCGCCAACTGTTTATGAAACGTTCATCTGTTTTTTTTTTTCTTCTTTTCGATTAATGATGATCCAGTTGTTCAATCCTAAATAAAAAGAATATTTTCAACAGAATTTTTACATCCAAACAAATGCTAAAAGTAGATCAAAATAATTCAGATATATTTACGGACCTGTGTTGCACCTCAACACCATTCATATCAGCCAATATTTGTCACAACATAATTGAAAAGTAGTCATAGCTTACTAGTTTCTTGTATAGTATCGCGGAAAAAATTGTATTCCAAAGTGAGAATAATGAATGGAATGCTTTTCAACAATAATCTCACAATTTTCAGTTAAGATTTCATTTGAATATCAAATATTATTCGGAATTTCTTTAAAAAAATGTTCAATATTTAATCAGATGAATAAATATTCATTTTTACCTATACAACTTTGGCAGACATTGTCGCAAGCAATTTGTTGGTTTTATTTGCGAAATGTGGTTTGAAATTAAATACAAGTGACTTCACGGTCAACTATTTCATTTTTCGAATAATTAAATCTAAATTACTTCGATTGTAATTCAGTTGTATTTTGAATTTCCTAGTAGTATCTTGGAAGAAATATAATCAATTAAAAATAATAAAATAAAAAGACTTAAGCAGAAGGATATTTGTGATGAAAAAAAACTCAAAAGCTATTTTGCATTTCTATGAATGGAAAAGAGATTGGAATGCTATATTTTTTTTTTTTTTTTTTTTAGAATCGCATAATTCTTAATAACGTTTGTCAATAAAACTTCCCATAGATTGTATTGGTTAATTGGTGGCGGCTGTTATCGTTTTGTATATTGGTAAACAAATTAAAGTGATTACATTTTCAAATTTTAATAAAAATATTCCACGAGCAATGATGCCATTGCTTGTTTTTCATTGCAAAGATATGGTAATTGGTTTATGGAATTTTTGAAAGGTTTTTCTATTTTGTTGGCAATGTTGTTGGAGTGTAAGATTTTATACAATCAAACATAATTAGAAGTTGAAATTAGTACATGGTTCGAAATCGATGGTGCTTTGATGATATCAAAGGTACTTTAATATAATAAGGACTTGCATATAATGTTAGTAAATTTTATAACGGAAGCCTATGGTACACAGCTGATCTTAGCAGATATGCATATATCAGCAATTGCACTAGCTTAGTATACATTGACTTGCACGCTGTATATTAACACAAATACTGGACGCCACTATTTCAATTGTTCTCAAGTTTTTTTTCATAAGTTTTGCTCTTACATATAGCATTTCTTTGTACATTATACGACTTGAAGCTAACAGCAGCCATGGTGAGATGTTTTAAGAATGTATTCGTTTTATATCTAGGCATGTTTATTTGCGGTGATTATATATATTTTCATAACTCAACTCCATTGGTATTAACATCAGTACAATTGGAAGAATTTATTATACTTAAATGATATTCGCCAAGAAAAGTTCAATCGATTGAATCACTAGCTGGCATGAAAGAGATGAACATAAAACAATTAAACAATTCGAATGTGTCATTGTATTTATTTAATCTAATATAATTTTTTTTGTTTCATAAAGACTTATTTGAATAAAAAAAAATTGATAAGACCTAGCTTTCGAAGAAGAAGAAGTGAACAAGTTGTTTTCTCTTCGAACATTTTTTTTTCCCAAATTGAATTCTTTTTTCCAGTGTGAAATAAGATGCGTTAATTGATAATCATATCAGTAAATTAGATAATAATGCCTATGAATGTCGAGTCACAAAATTGTGAGAGAAGCAACCAAAAATAGAATTGATTCAAATTGACAGAGGAACAGAGAACAATAATAACTTAACGGTATGCACCTCAATATAAAAGCCACATCTCGCGGCTTTCAATGTAATGCTCAATGCATTGTGCCACGTGTAAGTGCTTAGTGTTGAGTTTGTTGTTCCTGTTTCCAAACCCGCGCATAACCAAACAATTTTTTTTCTAAAAAGTTCTTTGAACTCGAACAAAACACGAGAGATGAAACACACGAACGAACAAAAAAAAAACTCATATTTGTAGGAAAAATGGGTCAATTGAGATATTTAATAGTGTGCGAGTGCATGCGTACACAATAACTTATACAAAAATATTGAATCAGTATGGCGCGGATACACGCGCAACACTCGTATACTATTCCTATTTCTACATATACTTCTATTTCTGGAATAAACGCATTACATTCCCCTATGTATTGAACATGGTTTGAAAAACCTAAAATCGGGAGAGCTGTTGACGCATTTGGCGTTCTATCGTCCATTATACATAAAATTATGTCAATAAAGAAGTGTTCCCTTTCTTCGATTCGATGAAAAGAAATCAACTTTTGTAAAACGAACAAAAGTTACAGCCATCACTTTGCGTTTATTTTCATTCAACTGAGTAGAACACTGTATTCTTTCGTCTTCTCCCATTCTCGCCGTTAAAAAAAAAACACACGAATTTAATCTACGCATTTCAAATGCAACAAAATTAAACAAAACAAAAAAAAATGAAGAATTTTTGAATTTCGATGTGCCTTTTTTTGTTTCGATCTGCTTTGATGTTCTTTTCTTTCTTTATTGTTTTGATCTTAGCATCGTTCAGCTGCGATGAGTTGAACTGCACCGGTAAATTGGGAAATAGAATAGTGTTTTTTGGTTTGTAAGAGTCATTGAAATGACACAAAATGCATTGGACGATACTCTTTCGTAACCAACACAACTGTATAAAAATGAAGACAAAAAAATGAATGTATTTATTCAACAAACATTTGATAAAGCCATTGACTACATAACAGAAACGTGTTTGAACATTGTATAAGTTATTTGAATAGAAGACGCAAGTGGAAAGTTTCCACAATGAGTTCTTCAGCAAAAAGAAAATGTTATTGGATCTTCGTGTTATTCTTCTAAATAAAATACGTTCCACAACAATAGAATGCGTTGCTGCAACATACGAATTAGAACAGGCGCAATGCTTAACACGCTGTGCACGATATACACACTCCCAAAATTTACGCTAAATAACAAATTAACGAATCCAAAATGCAGTTTTACTTAAAAAATATTTGAATTTTTACTATTATCTCATAAATGCGACGCATTCCCCCGTTAATCATGAATTTTACCTTACCTACTGCATTTCAAGTGGTTGTGTAAAAGAAAAATAGAACTGTGGCTTAGGAAACAAAAGAAACCGATTCCGGCTCAGCATTTAAAATGATGCGTAGATGTGATGATAGTATGCACGTTATTCAGTAACGATGGCAACAACTTATTTTCGTGCAACAAACCTAACGGGAAACATTCGGTTACAATTGAACTCGCTTTTCTCGCTTAAAAGATTGTAACCGTTGGTGCTGCGTATCAAAAATCAATAGATATTTTGTTGTGTGTTCTCTTCTTGGAAGAATTGTGCGTAACATCGCAACCAGTGGGGAGGATATCGCAACTAACGTATACAAATAAATAAAGACTATCCCGAAGGAACCACTTTTATATACTTCAGCACATACGCACTGCTGCGCATTATGATTTTACGAGCAGCAGGTTCAAACGACTGTATTTCGGATGTTGGATAAAATACTTTTACACCACTTTTTACGCACGCCATTCCTCCGTTTTTCATTCTAGTTATGCGTATCTACATGGTGGTTTTTCGGGGTTCATTGAACCGTCCCCTGTCTCTCTTATGTAAAATTGTGCGTATGATATTAGGACGATTTCCAAAAATTTTCTATTCCGTAAGATAATAAATTGGACAGAGAAACATGGAACAACTGAGAGTGTATGTCTTTGAATGAAATGTGATAAAAACGAACCCATTTTAAAATACTTTCAATTTGCACGAGAATGTTTTTGTGTACATTGTAAGATTGGAAATCTAATCTGTAGGCATTAATTGTAATGCCAAAACGTGATTTAATTTATCAACATGCTTGAGATCGCTTTTTACATCAAATAATTCTTTTTTTTTCTTGATATGATGAGTTCATTTTTCAGCATTACTTTTTAATAGACTATTTTCTGTGAAGCTATTTGATTTGAAAATTAAAAGGAAATTTCATTTATGAATTATCCAATTACTATGTGATTTTAATAGCCAATCATTTGGATTATAGATTTCAGATTCCAATATCTTTGTAACTGTAAAAGAACGGAAAAAGAAAATAAATTCGGAAGGTCAGCTAAATATTCCAATTTAATATTGCGATATTTTTGAAACCTATTGATAAGATCTATTATTTTCGCCTAAGAACATTTCAAATTATTTCCGTCCAGAACTGAAATGGTTTAAATGATATGTCAACCTTAACATAATATGGAAGGTTCTTTATTCATTTGTTTTCGATGGATCATAAAGAGTTTAACGTTGGTTCAACAACCAAATAAAATGAAAAGAAAAAATCACTGATAAACCGAATTTCAATTAGCTCTTGTCTTTGTATTTTGTTCTTTTTAATTTTTCGTGTCGTTTTTCTCTCGTAATGCATCATTATTATTCTGGTTCAATGAATGCATACCAATTGTCTATTGAACAAAACATCATGAAGCTCAATAATAGTGGCTAAAGACTAAAGAATCAACTGGAAATTGTTTTATATATTGTGTGTGCAATGGTTGCATTTATAAACGCATTAACATAAACACATGCTTCCCTCAACTCGATTCTTTCTTTGTTAAAAACAAAAAATTGTATTTTTTTGTTTAAATTTCTGTTTTCGTATATGTTTGATGTTTTGTTCTGTGAACCGAGTTCAATGTGCATGGTGTTGAACGCAGCAGCAGCGAACGCAAGAGTGAGAGAAAATAAGACAGATTCCAATTTCAAGTTGCGGTACATGAACTTTTGATGCACGCCACGATTCTACTTACAATTATATGTATATTTTTCTGTTGTTTATACGTATCGTTCGGTTCCAACGGAATAGTTGTTGCTTTTATTGTTAACGAACGGCGTGTGCATGTTAGTCATCCCACGAGTGTGCATGAGGCCGGTATCGGTTTTTTCATTCGCCTCTCTCAAGCGCATTTTCAGTGAGTTGCAGTTGAGTCGACACGTGTTAATATCGAAAAATCCCATTCTCTCACTCATTCCTTGTGGGTTCTTTGATCTCTTCCTAGTTTGTTTTCATGCGCTTTATTTCGGGGTTCATTGACTCCAGAACTCTACGCGTGTACACATTAAATGCAATAGCCGAATACTCACAACTCTTGATTGTTATATGCGTCGATGTATTTATATATATATATGTATATTCAAATGTGTGTATATTTATGTATATATTAATATGGATTGTTATTTCTGTTCGTATGGCTTGCGGTGAAAAGGGGGTGTTTTCGAATGTACAAGTTGTGTGACCCACCAATTGCATTACATTTTGCCATTAAAGCAAGAAACACAGTAGCATATGACATGTTGAAATTGTATCCGTTTCGCCTGTGTGGAACGAAAATTCGGCAAAGGCATCGACCGTCTTTCGTTCGTTTTTTTTTTTTTTTGGCAATAACGCCATTTGCAAGAGGGTTCATTCATTCACTTGATTCCAAAGTATATACTGAATTGTTTCGTTGCTCTTGTCGTTAATGCGTACAACATTTGCTCTCTGCACTCAGTTAGTTCAATGACCCTTTCCGAAGATTTCTTCGTATTTTTATTGAATATTCTGCGCAAGAAAAAAATAAATCTTCTCAGTTGAGATTTCAATGAGAAGATTTCATTTCTTTACAAGCTGCCATCTTATTTAAAAGCGATTTATTTCAATCCAACTCATTTGATTAACTAATCAAATCTAGGAATTTCTCGCAACAAATGACATCATTCGAATGTACACTTTATTGTTGCTTCGCATATCAACCATAAAGTATATTTAATCGAAAAAATAGCACATTGTTTACATACGCTGTTCGTGCTGTTCTCAATTTTGAAATCGCATTCAAAAATAAAATCCTACATATTTTCGTCGATCTTTTTCGACCCAGACGACCATTTTTTTTTGCTTCTACATTCAAAACTAACGAAAAATTCACTGCCCATTAAAATTTCAAAAATCGTTGATGCATACGTAAATAGTTTTTGAACGAAAAAAATATTAACGAAGCGATGTGAGAGATTTACGGCGTGGTATTCGGCGCAACAGAATAAAGTGCAGCAAATGATTGAATGAAATGAAATGTGTTGAATCGTTTTGCGGTTTTTTTTTTTCTCATTTTCTTTCGTTTGTTCGTCCGTCCGTCCGTCCGCTCTTTCGTTCGTTGTTCATCGTGCCCTCATAGATATAAATAAACATACTGGTGCATACACGAAGGAGTTTCTATTCACTTTCGTGCAGGCCAAACAGCAACGGAGCAGCAACAGCAGCAGCAGCCATGGAGTCGCATATAATTGTATTTATTTGCTATTTTGTATAGCCACTGCTATAGACAACAGTGCAATAGAACGTAAACGAGTGGAAATGAACTTGACGAGAGAACGAATTCTATGTCGATTTGGTATCGTGTGTAAAACCGAGCGTATAAAAACCGATCCATCGCCTCCACGTGCTTCATACAAAATGTGGTGCTGTTGGTTTTTATTCTTATTTTTTTTTTATCGGCGTTTCTACGCTCTTATTTTCATTCGTATCTGACGAATAGCGCATTTGTGTGTGCGGGTTTGGATTTGCCATTCAGCAGGGATTCGTTGAGAACTGTCTGAGTATTGCGTATTGAGACGATATTTGCATGTATGCAAGTATTTAGGTGGATGATTTGTTGAATTGCTCATACGAATGTTTTTGCTTTTGCAACAACATAACAACGGTGGTGGCGGCGGCGGCAGCGGCAGCGGTGACGGCCGTGAATTTTTATCATTAGCATTACAGCCACAGACTCATGCCAATTGAAATGCCGGCTGAAGCAACAGATTCAGATTCATTCGTAAGGGTTAAAAGACATCATCGAAACGATATCTTATAAATGAACTTGCTTACATTGAGCATACGCAATTTTATTGTTTGTTTTGCAATGGTTTTACTTTTAATCTAAATCATGAATGATATTAAACTGAAGTAACAAAATTAAACGTAAACACTTACTAATATAGCAGTCAAAAAAAAAAAAAAAAATAAGTGATCCTCCACCGAAAATTTGTTCGGGTATACAAATACACTCATCGTTCGGTGACGCTTTTGCACAGCCAATTTTGAACACCGACACAGACAAGGCCCATTCTTTTATAAATGTATTGCCGGTTGAGCTTTGTATGTATCTGTCATTCGTTCATTCGTTATTTTTTGCTCACTCTTTTTCACATCCAACACATTGGCTTTGACTCACTGATGAAGTAAGCGAGTGAGTGAGTGTGTAGTCTCGATTGTCGTATTTGCGAACTTCAAGCTTCATCATCGAATTTTTCAGTTAACAAATTTTGTACACATACAGAATGCGATAAACGGTCATAGAGAACGCGCGCCACAGAGCGATTATTCCCAATTCCGACACAAAATTGATTTTTAAAAATAAATTTGTTCGTTTGACGGAGCACAACACTGTATTGTAATTAGATTGGTATTGTTAAACAAATAACAAGGATTCAACAAACATAATACTAAGACATTTACATTTTAGAAATGAAACTACTGTGACAATTTTTGTTGATTTTTCAAATATTTATCAAAGAATTTGTGCTTATCATCGCTAATCACGTTACTAGTTTCTGGTCAAAGTGACAAAACAAAAAAAAAAAGGAAAAAATTCCACGATACAGTGGCAAATATACAATTTATAATCTTCATCTACGAATAAGTGATAAGTGAAATTTCTGAGATTGAATTTAATCATAAAAAAGGAGGCGCAAATAACATAAAAAGAAAAGGGTGATAACTATTTTGCGAGTGTGTAACAACAACAATAAAAATAAAGAGAAAGAGACAGTTTAGGTTTCTATTATTCAAAAAATCTGTGTGAATTATTTATTCAAGGCAAATAAAATTATAACGAGCATTGCTCAAATTCATTGGACTTTCATCAGCGGCAAACAAAAAATTATTCAACAAACTATTAAAGTGTTGATCTCGATCTAATTCAGCGAAACGAATTGTGACAATTCAATTAAGAGAGAAAAAAAAAAACAATTTAAAAATCTCACGGTGAAAATTGAGCGAGAAAGAAACAAAATATCAGACGGAGAAAAACTTCGCAATTTGAGAGTGCGAAAGATATGGCAAATCCAACTGAAACAAGAACGATGAGACTGATTTATGTGTGTGCGTGAAATGCGAGAACCTAGGTCAATTTTATTTGTATAGAGAGTGCTAATATTACCAACTTGTTTTTTTTTTTTTTTTTTTTTTTGTCTTTTTCATTTTATTTACTTTTTTCTCTGGCGTAATGTTCGCATAAACAAATTTGAATATATCATAAATATTCGACTAATCGCAGCTCACTTGGTTTTTCGCGTGAAATGAATGAGTCAATGAGACCACATAAAATGTATGCTTAAAAATTTTGTATATCTATATATCAATATCTATATCAATATCAATAACAACATCAACAGCGAGGTAGAAAGAGATATATCGCATCAACTTGAGCTGACTTGTTTCAAACAAGCTACAACTTTTTGCTGCTGCCTCTGCTGCTGAGATATGTGTATATGTTAACAGCCGCTAGTTTTTTATTTGAATTTTGTTGGTTTGGGTGACTTTTTGTTCGATGGTTAACGCATATTCTTCTTTTCGACGTTCGTTCGTTTGGCATTGTCAAAAAGGTTAATGAATTGTAGAACATTGCCGAATTTCTTCAAGTGTATTTCATTTCGGTGCTTTTGTGTCTGTAACGTGACTGCTGCGTGAACGAAAAACTTCAAAAGAGAAAAAGATAAAGGCTGCGTTTGTGTTTACAAAAGCAGAAAGGAAGCAAGCCATTCGAAAGAACACAAACACTAAAAAGGAATTATAAGAAAGCATATTGCTTAGAATAAGTGTTTCGTTCACATTGGAAAGGCCGTTTGGCGTCTTTGATCGTGCTACAGCTCATCATCAGTGATTGCTAAAAGTGTTGCCAAAAAAAATAAGAAAGAAATAAAAAAGATATTCCCAACAAACTTCCATTGGTTTTGAATCAACGACATTCTTCTTCACGTCAATGAATGCGATATTCAGTGTTTGACGGTCACTGAAACGATTTCACTAAAATTGCCTTGGCCAAACAGTTTTTTGTTAACACCATTACAACAGGTAAGCAAAATCATATTTATTTTTACATGAAAGTTTTGTCAACCTTTTAATAAAACAATTATATCCGTTCCTCAAATCTTTTCAAACAATCAAAATTTTCGCATACAATGTAAATGTTTCGATCAATTAATATAGTATTTGAATTTTGGTGGTTAGCAAAAAAAGGAACAAAGAAAAGACATGGAAACGAAGAAAAAAAATTCATACTTCAAACAGTTTCTTTTCGGTCGTACACGGTCATTCACATCGACCGCGGGCTTGATATACAAGTCAGTTGATATGTATAGCTGTTGATTTTTTTTAAATTCGTTTGCTGATTGGCGATTAAACAAAGCAAAAATTCATGATCCCAATAAAATATTGTTGTGACTTTGTGAAAGTTCGTTGAAAACTGAATTGATTGTTTTTGCCAACAACGATTGTTATATGCCGGTTGGATCTGCATACTTAATAATTCTTCTTTTTATCATATTGATTTAAAATTAATCAATTATTAACGATCATTTTCAAAAATAATTAATTTTTCAGCGAATTACATTGAATTAATGAAGTGAGTCACTTGATAACTGAGTTGTTGGCAATGTTGTTCCATGTAATTGTAATTGCAGTTATTATATGTTCCGAATATGTTGTTTGAAAATCTATCATATTTCAGAAAATCTATCTGTTAAAAGCAAAACGTGGACATCATCTGAAAATATGATGCTTTTAATCAGTCAGCGACCGACCGACCGAAGGAAATGTGTTTATTACGAATAATTGAATAGAAAAGGAAATGCGCAATATACTCATTAGTTCAAAGCCTTATCAAACCCGATGATAAAGCAAACCATTTAAACAAGAAAAAATAAACAAAATACTGAAATTGAAATCAAGACACCACACTCAAAAATTCGTTGTGCTATTTTTTCTGTCTTGCTTTCACATTCATTTCTTTGTATTGTTGATTTGACCAAATCTTAGGAGTTCTTGTCACGTTTTTTTTTTCACTTATGGTTCAAAAATGGCTTAAAAGAATGTTCACAATTGCGTCATGGGTTTTTTTTTAAAAAACAAAAATAGATAAAATATAACAGAATTCTTATCGTATTTCGTTCTCCTGTTCATTTTCAATTATAAGAAGAAGAAAAGAAAAACATCTGACAATAGAAATGCTTATGAATACTGCGTCATTTTTTGTGATAATAAATTTACATTTGTCGAATGTCGAGTCAATTCATAATCATATTTGCATTAGGTTTTTATTGGTTTTTAAGCTATAAATAGAATGTCAGTTTCGCGCAATTGATAAAAATAGCAAATCGTTTTGTTGTAAGAATGAAAAAAAAAATATGTATAAATGGGCTCATAAATGTAGGTTATGTTCATTGCCACGGACGAATGTGACCAAGTACACGATTGTATGGGTTTTATTACCATATTTATATTTTGTATAAACACAAAAGCACCGATCACGTCAAACAGAGAAAACCTGTAACCAAAGATCCAGGCTGTAGGCCATACACGTCATCACACTACAGCCCATTTCACTTCATAAACATAAAAAGAAACGAGTCAGAAAAGTAGCAATGGGCAAATAAACAGCGACTAAAGGACAAATTAAAAGGTGAAACCAGATATCGAATTAAATGCGAAATTAAGACATCACAATGTGTAAACAAAAAGGGAAAAACAATTCAACAAAACCATGTACAATTGATAAACGCGCACACACAACTCAATTTTATTACAAATTATTGCTATATGGTTTTGCAATTTTTCATAAATAATAATAACTCGATTCAATCGCAACAAAAAACAGCCTCATTTCAATAATCCATTTCATACTAATTAATAAATGCCACAAAGATTCAATACAATTCTTTTTCCAGAAAAATGAAGAAAAAAAAATCTTTTCTTATTCTACGAAATTTGTCGTATTCATTTCGATACGCTACCTCTCGCTATCGAATATGCGGGGCTGGTGTGTTGTTTTTTTTTTCATGTATGAGCTCGAAAAAGATCGTTGCACGCGCGAAATAAAAACAAGCATAGCCAAACTCATCTTGACTTGGAAAGGTCGGTATTCTCTAAAAATATACGTATATGCCTGTGCACGGAACGACCAAACGTATGAGCGAGAAGAGAGTAGCGCAGAGCGGAGCAGTGCGACAAGCAACAACAAAAACAATAACGAAAACGATGATAAATTCTCAATCGAGTGTTATTGTTTGCTTTTCGCCGGCCTCAGTGCAAACGTGTAAAGCAAGAGATACACGAAGAGAATGTGTGAGTTAAGTTTGTATGCGTAAGGCCGTATGCATTGCATATCAATCTTACACGTGGAGGCGATACATCGGTTTTTGCCCCGTTTCGTTTCAGAATAATCAGCAGAAAATGTAGCTGCGGCAGCAAAACACACTCACACTAACACATGCACACTTGCATGTCATATATTATATGTACCTAACATCAACATCATGGATTGCCAGAAGCCTGTTATACTTACGATGCAGAATATGTTCATATGTCGAATGCGCTTTCGCTTGAATACTGTACTCGATTGTACTATATATTTGATATACAATATAATTTATTATCAATACAAAAGTATTCATTGAAATTGAATTTGTTTGTTTGGGTTCTACGTCGCATTGCATACGAAACGTCAACGGACGAGCAACAAATAAAAATCACTATCACATCATCTATTCCATGTTATCTAACAATGAAAATGCAAGTTTTTTATAATATAATATTGTGTTTAGTTTTCATACCAATCCTATTTTAATGTGATACTCGTGCCAGCGTTTTTTTTTTCCACAATCTTATTTAAATTAATTGAACAGTTGAAACATATCAATTCGTTGAGCTAGTAAGCAAAACTTTTGAATCTTGCTGTTGCTCAACCTATATACCGCAAACCAGATGTGAAAATGAAATGAGAAATAGAAAAAAAAAACAAACAAACAAACTTACACGAAACGTTGAAAGCAGAAAACCGATAACAAAATATATTTTATAGTTGACTTGTTTGGCGAGGCGATTCATCAATTTTGTTTTGCATTGCCGTAGTTATATATTGTTTATTCCATTTCGAAAAAGAAATATGTTTTTTTCCCTACAGTTTTATGACTTCGTTTATTATTATCGAGAAGAATTATTTCTAGAGATTTTCTGCGCAATTCAGTTTTATCTGTTTTTATTAATTTTTCTCAAATTGAATTGATATCGTGCAAAGGCACTTGCACAGAATACTTTTGAAAAATAAAAAATCAATTCGGTAAAATGTAAATTGTGCATGATTCGAACATGTCAAACATAATAAAAATTTTATTTCAAATGAATAGCATAGGTTCTCTTGCATTCGCTTTTATAAACCCACACGACTTGATTATGTTAATATGGTTAACGCTGTTGCTGCTTCATAATCTTTTTATGCGTTTAGTGTTTTTCAAGGAATTTCATAATGCGTACGGGTTTCGACTATAAAATTCATGACCTATGTCAAGTTTCTTCTATTAATTTTAAAATCCATTGGAAATGTACATCAAAAGAAAATGAAGTTTTTAAACGTGAATTGAGGTTCTCCTCTTATGAATATTGGGTTCATTAACATTTTTTTTCCTCTCTGTTGACAAAATCGGTTTTGGTTACACGTGCATCGTTTCGTTGAATACATAGATGAATTTCGGATGCGATGCATCGATGCGTTTGATGCACAAAGCAACGGTTCATCATAGGCCTCCTACTCAAGTGTGTGTTCATTGACCTCTGGAAGAAAAAGTATCAATTTGGATTTTCGGCAGTTTCTTTCTTTTTCTATTATATGTTGCGTTTGAGTTTCGACTTTGTCGTTAGATTGCATTCTCACAATGTTGACACATCATTTGTGATTCTATCTAATTTCTTCAAACGACGACTTTTTCCATTATAATTTTTTCTCAATCTATTTTGAATGTTCTATATAATATTCTATCAAGTCAAATGATGCCGCTCAATTTTGTGGTGATTTGCAATTTTTAAGGGAGAACCCTGTGTCCAATCTTTACAGATAAAATCATATTAGTTCGCATAATACTTTATTGTTTATGGGTGACATTTCTCTTGCATGACACGCGTTTACTGACTCGCAAACATATGATAAATTATGATATCATCACATTAAAAATAAAATTGATAGCTCGCATGAGAATGCTTGTTTAAAAAAAAAAAACATGTTTAATGAAGTTAAGTGATTGAGTCACAAATGGCAAATTGAGATGAAAAGAAAAAAACATTGAATTATGAATGCCGAAATTTTAGTAAGCAAAGTAAAAAAGCTGGATTTTTTCCAGTCAACGCTAGAAATTAATGGATTTTGTTATTCGCATTTTTTCAACGGAAATCCGATTTTACCAGGAAAAAGTTAGAGAGAACAAATAAATCGAAGCAAGCAAATAATTTTGAATCAACAAACAAGTAGAAAAACAAAAGCAACAAAACGGGTTTTTTTTCCTATTTAATTTCTAGTTTATTATCTATGGGACAAGTTTCATCACTTTGAGATTGAGAGCACATATGTACATATTCAGTTTTGCTTAATGCATTCGCCGTTTGAAATAGAAACAAAAATAGAATATAAAAAACACAGTGTAACACGAGCGCACGACCAATATCAATATTATTCGGTTGATGGCTAAAGCAGAGGTTCTCAATTGACGGATAACAAAAGCAGCCAAATGCAAACGACATTTATAACATACATAGAATGCGTTAGAAATTATTGTGATTTTGTATGCTTGGCTACAATTCGATCGGTTTCATATAGAAAATATTAATGTTTTATATGCTAGCAATGCGTTATGCATCGTTTGAAATATACACAAAATTGTGTGATTCGTATTAGAATACGAAGAGTGTGAGGCGCCCCTCTCTCTTTTACTCGAAGCCTAGTAATTCATGAACTACAACGCATATGCACAACGTACATTAAACAAAGCATTTCAAATGCCGAAAAGAAAACATGCCTAATATTTTCGTTAGAAAAGTATAGATGTATAGAATGTGTGCGAGGCGCATTGAACGAGGAGGACTTGTACATAATCATTGTGTTGCGCGGTGCACACGCACAATACGCATTTATTTCGGTGAATTTTTTTCTATGGATACAATATATTCTGGGTAAACAGGAATGCCTGTATAAGCCGTATTTTGTGTGTATCACTCATTTGGAATTGATGTCATGCGTTCATTGCCTTTTCACGTCGACACCACACATAGCAGTGTAGTAGCTGCGTATATTTTTCGTTTTTGTTGTTGTTGTTGTTGTTGTTTCGGTTAAATGTTTGTTTCTATATTTTTTTCGGGAATCAAGCGATAAAAGTGCGTGAACAACTATACAATTTGTAACATGCGTACATAGATACAGCATTCGTGAATGATATGACGCACTATGCGTTAAACCGTATTCCTTTTTCTATATATATTATGAAAATGTACGTTTGAAAATGGGAGCATTAAATATATAAACGCATAATCGGTATGCCGCATCAAAGGCACACTGATACAACAATTTAGTGTGTTTCAAAACATTGCATACGATTTGGAAAAACAGTTGATATTGAACTTGCAACGAGTAAAGATCGAAATTCGTGCATCATCTACTCAAACTTAAATTTTATGTGGAACACACTCAAGACAAACTTTTGTGAAGAAATGAACTAAAGCCGAACAGAATAAAAAGAAAAACACAATAATAAACACGTATTTGTTGTTGACGGAATACCCACCGAAAAGTATTCGCGATTATGCGAGTCAAACATATAGTACAAATCTACAATCAAACCAAATAGTACAACAAATATTATGTTAATTATTTGATATTTTGATATTTTGATGAAATTTGTTTTTTTACCGTTTCACTTTTTATAAATATTTTAAGCGAATTTCGTTTACGTTTCGCATTTTTTACATGAATCGCGACTCTTTATTCACACATATTTCAAGTGTTAATTATTTTTGATTGCAACGTGATGTGAATTAAATGTGCATTTTTTTTTTTTTTTAAAAAAAGCAAAAAAAAAAAAAAGAAAATTGACAATAAAAAATGATTTGAATTCGAACCAATAAGTTTTAAGTTCGGATTTATACGGGTACATTTTTACATAGTTTTTTTTGCAACAAGTTTTCCTCCTACTAAGACTGTGTGCGGTGGTTTTATAAAGAAGTTTTTTTTTAGTCGATATAACTGTACTTTTTACACGAAGTAACAATTTTACATTGTGAAATCATCATATTTCAATTCAACATTAAACATCAGGGATATAATTTCATTCATTAATTCAATTGATAATGAGTTTACGAAACAAATCAAATTGGATCAAAGACATATTATCAAAATCTGGAACTGAAATAACCGCAGTAAATGAGGATAAACCTGAAGGTTGGTCACCCATATATTTTTTTGCGACTTAAACAATCGATTGTTTGTTTGTTTTCTCTTTTGTAACTTCCCAGAAAGACAAAAAATTGTTTTAAAAATTGGAAATTAATTAATGAAATTATTGCGTAACCTAATTTTTGTTTTGTTTTTGTTTTCGTTTTTCATTTTATTATCGTTTATTCAAGTTTTAAATTTCATTCAGGAAAATAAATTTATTGTATTGCGCTTTTAATTTGAATAGGTAGTAAAAATGAGCCATTACAATAATGAAAACGTTAGCCAAATTTGTCTTTACTTTTTGAAGGAAAAACAGAAAAAGAATTCATTGATCGATTATCATACTGAATAGTTCAATGAACAGAATAACCACCGTCAGTGGTAGTGGCGGTACGTTCTCTGCATTTTCCAAGTTTAGTTTATCAAATATCCAAAAGTCTCCCTTTCACTTTCAACCACTCTCACCAAAAACAGTTTCATTCATATGTTGTGTATTATTTTATCGTTGTGCTTAGGCAAACAGTGCGTATTCATCTATTACGCACTGCTTTGTATTACCCTCGATTCATGTTTTTCGGCTCCATTTCGTTATCATACTTTGGATTGGAGCGAGAGAAATACGAGTGGTGTATCTATTCCATGCGCACCAAATGTATACGTGACAATTCAAGTATGCTTTCTTTATGTGTTTGCGTGGATTTTCCACATTTTTTGTATTCGTTAGCCAAATGGAAAATTTGTTTTGATTGAATCACTTTCGCTTTTCATTCGTACAATTTTCCATTTTCGTCAATTGTCGTTGCGTTTGCTTTCAGTTTCGCTTATGCGGTAAGCTTTGAGCTTATCTAAATCAAAATGGACGATGAAAGCGTCGTATGAAGAATGCTCTAGAACATTTTCGATTGGTTTTTTTTTAGGTTTGGGGCATCCAAATCCAAATGCAATGATTCCTTTTGTTGATAATATAAATATTTAATTTGAAAAAATATATTTAACAATTTTATCTTTTGACATTAAATTCACGACATCCCAAAATTTATTATTTTTCTGAATAGTTGAAAACAACGATATGGTTTATTACACATCAATTCCAATGACGCCAACTGATCATCGTTCAATGAATGGTGCCGATTTGCGTCAAGCAACGAATCTATCAAGCAATAATCAAAACGACACACAATTGTACAATATTAGTAGTAGCAATATGACTGAACAGAAATTGATGGGCGAAGCAGCTAAAACAATGATCACATTAACAAATGTATCACGGCCACAGCAACAACAGCAACAAACGACTCCAATTTCAACAACAACGACCACAAATGGCAATTCATCGAAACAACAATTTAAATGTGAGCAATGCAATATGTTTTTTGGTAGCAAAAGTGCTCACACCAGCCACATGAAATCGCATGGAAAAACAAATGGGACTCGTGCAAATGCATCCAATGGAAATGCAACAAATTCAAGCGATCCTTATCAGTGTGATGTATGCAAGAAGACATTTGCCGTGCCGGCACGACTAGTTCGTCATTATCGTACTCACACTGGTGAAAGGCCATTCGAATGTGAATTTTGTCATAAAATGTTCAGTGTCAAGGAGAATTTACAAGTGCATCGACGCATCCACACAAAAGAGCGTCCATACAAATGCGATCGATGCGGACGAGCATTTGAACATAGCGGTAAATTGCATCGTCACATGCGTATCCATACAGGAGAACGACCTCATAAATGCTCCGTCTGTTCGAAAACATTTATCCAGTCCGGTCAACTTGTTATTCATATGCGAACACACACAGGTAACAATAAGACAAAAAAAATAGCACTTTTACTCTATAGTAATTTATATAACCCTAATTGGGTACTATGAAAGCGAAAAAATAGAAGCTTAAGTTTTCAATTATATTTTCTTTAGGCGAAAAACCGTACAAGTGTCCAGTTGAGGGATGTGGAAAAGGATTTACATGCTCGAAACAATTGAAAGTTCATTCGCGTACTCACACTGGCGAAAAGCCATACCATTGTGACATTTGTTTCAGGGATTTTGGTTATAATCACGTGTTGAAATTACATCGTGTACAACATTATGGTTCAAAATGCTATAAATGTACGATTTGTGATGAAACATTCAAAAATAAAAAAGAAATGGAGGCACATATTAAAGGTCATGCAAAAGATTTGCCAGACGATGAGCCAGAGACAGCAACTGAAGCCGTGGCAAAACCAGAACCAGTGAAGGTTGAACAATCAGCACCATCAATGGAAGTAACGCAAACAATAAGAGCATCACCAACTTCAACAATGCCAATGCTTTCACCTTCACCAAACAGTAATGCAAGTGTATCAAACATTTCGGTCTTGCCAACACCAAGAGATTCAAGTTCAGACACACATTCCGATGGCGATGAATTATCTTATTACACAAACATTTTCACAAGATTCGACCAAAAAGCACCAAACAACGAATACAAAGTGCAATCAAATGGTGGTGGTGTGAATCCAGTACTTTTGGAAGCCGTTTCAATCGCTGCCTCACAAAATGATGCCGACGATTTAACAACGCTTCGCAATCACTTGCCAACTTCGTCTGGTGCAAATTCAGCAACAAATGCTTTATTGGCTGCTGTTACTGATCAGGATACATCAATGGATCCAAGCTTCATTTATGAACCCCTCGCCGTTATGCATCAACAAGGCTACTTCAATTCAGCACCAAGAGTCGGTGAATTCAAGTATGTTAACCTTTTCTTTACGAATACATTTCATTTGACTACACATCACTAAAAGTTGAATTAATTATTAATTTATAATTTATAATTTTCATTTTTTTTTTCTTTTTTTTTTTTTTTTTTTTTTTTATTAGATCGGCAATTCACGCATCCAATGATATCGTAAAACGTGTCGAAGCTGCATTAGCTAGTGCTGAATTAACACCTCCTCGTTCCACTCCTGAATCACCCGATCGCTCTTCGTCACCAGACAGTGATGTTGTAATGGCTGATCGTGATGTAATGAGTTTACCATTGCGTAAGCGAAAGAATTATCCACGTGATGGTCAAGGATCTGGTGCTCAAGGAGATGAAAGCCAACCACCTCAAATTATGCGCATGAGCTCAGTTATTCAATTTGCAAAAGCATCATAATTTCTATAAATATTTACTACAATAAAACATGAACGAAATTCTTACGATTTGCATATAAGAAAAATCGCATTATTTGAGATTGCCATAAAAAAAAGTACCCTTCAAGAAACACCATGCATAAACATATTTATTATTTGATTTGTCTTCGAAGAGAAAATGCGATTCACTTCACATAACATATTTTAAGGAACCAGAAAAACAAAATTCAACATTTTGACATATTACATTTTTAACTTTATATCGGTAGTGAAATTGAAATTATGTCGAGATTATCAATATCTCGAAACTTTTTGAAAGTGGTCGGAACGAATCTTATTTTTGAGAGCCAATTACTAAGAAAATCGGATAAAATATTGTAGCAAAATCTTTGTCTCTTTTTCTTTTCGTTTTTCTTTTGGATAAACCAAGCCAATGGAGAAATAAGGAGAAAAAACATTTTAAAAAAAAAAGTGCGAAAGAAATTCATTTTTTAAACAAACAGATGGTAGACATTGAAGTTATTTTTCACAAAAGAAAATACATTTTTTATGAAGATATTTTGTAAAATCCATTGGGTGGAGAATAATTGAAATTTTTGTAGCCAATTAAGGATGTGAAAAAAATCCCAATATGAAAAAAGTATTTTATAGGCTTATGGAATAGAATAGTGAAAAGCAAACAAAAAATTTCTTTTTTTTTTTTTGATAAAAAGTGAAGAAAGAAAAATGTGAAGACTGTCTCAGGAAAAAGGCCAGAATAATTAAGCGTAATTTTTACATTAAGCCGATAGTTTAATTGTTATTTGTCCATTAATTTTTGTTTCCAATATTTTGTTGTTTTCGACTGCATCAGATCCGAAGGAGACTTTCCACAGGATGAACTGCATCGAATGTGTATTAGCTGAATTCCATTGTAATTGTAACTTGAGATCAGATATTCCTTTGTTTCCAATTTTTTTTTTTCGTCGTATTGTTTCATTTTTTCTGTTCGTAATTCAACGTATTTTGTATCAATGACATTAAATCAATTGAGATATTTTAACTGGATGATTAGGTGAAATTGATTCACGAATGTGGCCTATGAATGATAACACAAACAAACAAACAAACACATATTACACAAAATGGAAATTTTTTTGCTTTTCATCGATATTAGATCAATTTGAAAGCGAATGAGAAAATTTAGAATGTGTTTTTTACACACTCATATACACAAATACACACATACAAGGATATTTTCCCTTGGACTAAAAGCACCATTAAGATGAATTTGACTCTTAATCGGTTATCCTGTACTGTTAAATCATAAGACTGTTCCAGAAGCGATAACATTATATTTTAGATATATAATAAGATTTAAGAAACTAACCAAGATATGTAAATGATAAGATATTTTTTTTGCGAATATCACGAGTAAAATATACGGACAGTCAACGTTGAACGACTCGTATTCTATGCACTAAATTTCGATATTTTCATCTCCTATGATTTACTCGGTATTTTCGGTTTGCAATATATGATTTCATTAACAATCAGGGATTTTATTTAGATGACATAAAGCAAAATGTTGCAACATGTATTAATTGCATTGATTCATGGTATTGAAGATGCTTATAGAAAAGATTGCAAAATTAAACAAAAATTGAATATGCGCGCGATTTTTTTAGCATTGAATGAAATCTAACAATATCTCAATGCATAATTGCGCAAGAAATTAGTTGAAATTAATTTTGAATAAAACTGACTGAACGAAATACCCAAGCAGAAAAACGAATGGGAATGAAAAGAGCAATTCAGTAGAAAAAAACAAAAAAAAACAAACAATTTAATTTTTGAACTTTACATCGTTTTTGCGCTTGTAACATATTTTGGAGACTATTCTAATTTATTATGCTTTCGATTTTAATCAAATACTAAACTTAATTGGCGTGACATTTGCTAAAACATACAAAAAAATTTAAATTAAAAAAAAGAACCAAAAAAAAAAGAAAGATATTGTGTTGTGTTTTTAATTTCGAAATTTCAAAAGTTTGGCTTCATTAAGTATCATTTACCGTAATCTGAAGTGTCAATTGATCGATTTAATACTTTATGTAAGATGCCCAATTGTTTTAGGTTCATCTCAAATGTTAGAAATCTTTCTTTTGAAAATGAACTTTGCAAATCGGTCCATACACACATTAAACGTCATCATATATTAATTATATGCGATCTTTATTTTAAGCAAATTCCTATCTATTTGCGAATATGTTCAATAACTTTTTCAGTCTTTAAGTTTATGGTTTAATTTGTCTTTCAAAGCGGTAGCTTATATTTAATTAACGTATTTACGTATATTTGATAAATAAATGCGAAATTAAAACACACATAACATTGCATTTTGTCATTAAATTTTTTGAATAGAATTTTTTCCATTTTCAGAATCCGTTTGAACTGGTTAAAACTGAAGGTATACCTTTTAATGAATTAAAAAGCGTCTCTTTTTAATTATAAACATGAACAACGAACAATTCAACAAGTTATTCCATTTCCGCATACAATTTCATTTTCTGTATAAAGTGTAATTCCACAAAAAAAAATGGACTTTTTTACATATCAAACTGAAATTAAGTTTTATTGATTGAGTTTACAAGCGAGTTAGTGTTTGATGGAATTTCCTTATCAAAATTGATAAAGTGCTTTATATCAAATTAAAATGGTGCACCTCGACCACCAGGCGGTGGAGCCCGTGGCATCATTGGCGGTCTCATTTGTGGTGGCATAGCACCACCTCGACCCATACCCGGTGGCATACCTGTAAAAAAGGGAATGAATTAAATTACAATTAAAAATAGCAATCATTTTCCGATAGAAACATCGAAAAATGTTATGAATGCTTTATTGTGCAAATTTAAAAATATAATTTACCTTGCATCATGCCGGCAGGTGGACCGGCCATCATTGGTGGTCGCATTTGTGGTGGAGCAACAGCAGCGCGTCCGACTGGTGCCATATGTTGAGCAGCCGGGCCGCCAACACCTAAAATTAATGTTAATTGAGGAATGTAAAATGAAAATAAATGAAAAATGCCAAACACACCTCTAACTGGTCCTTGTAAACCGGCTGAAACGTTTGAAATATTGGCTGGAATGCCTCTGCCGACAGCACGACCAATACCTGGTCCTGAAGCACCTGGAATTGGTACTCTTGGTAAACCTTCTTCTGGTGGTGGAGGTCCTTCGACTGTCAAGGAAACAATATTTTCACCACGCAACAAAACAAAACCGAGAACACGTTTCTCTTCACGTTCTGGTAATTTGCTATTCTTTGGTCGAATTTTTCTGAATTCTTCGCAATCTCCCAAGATAAGGTTCATGTGTTTATCAAATGCTTTAAATGTACCAATAAACGTGCGCGAGTCCTGCAATACGATGCGTACTCGGTAGTTAAGATGTTGAGCCATCTTGTTATTTTTGCCAATGGCCTGAAAAATATAAAAAAAAATTCATATTTTTGTTAATGGCATCAATATCAATCTTTATTCTGTATACAAACATAACCTTACTATTGGCAATAAAAAGAAATAAACAAAGAAATATGTAATTTATAAGAAAAAAATTATACGGAAAGAACTTACCATTTTGAAAATTGGGTTTTTGAACTATTTAATAAAAAAATAATAATTTTTCAGTGAAAATGATTAGAAAATTTCAAAGAAAAATCAAAACACACAAATCGTGTGGGATAAACGATTTAAAGCGCTTCGTTTTCTTGTTTCGACTGAGCGGCTGCCATTGTCATAGAACTTTGCACCACTTAATGAATTGAGACCGGTTCAACGTCAAACAAAATCTGCGACCAACTTCACGACAACGACGCTTATTGATAAAAATAAAATTCAATGAATAATTTTAAACTTTGATCATTTCATTGTCATTTTATTAATGAAATATGAATTTATTCCTATTCATAAAGACAAAACATAATTTATCATGTGAAATTAGTTGGAATGAGATTTTAGCAAAAATGAGCAAAACTGAATCGGTTCACATTTACATCAATGAACCCCACCAAGTAGTAGTATTATTTGACAGTTTGGAAATTCCATACATGCTTGTATTGGTGTCAGAGATATGGAAATGACAGTGAATCATGTTTTGTTGTTTTTTTTTTATTCGACACCATTTTCCGTCTTGCTTCAACAAAAACAAAAAACAAAAAACAAAAAACAAACATAATATATTTGCGATTTAACGTAATAAAAAAAGGGCAATGTATCAGGTACGTCTGCATAAATTCTTGTATCGAATTGTGATTTTTTGTTTTGTCAAACTAACATTATTATTTTGACCAAAAGAGACTAGGTTGAAGGTAGATCAACACCTCGTCAAAATGGAAACGAGTGAAATAGATGAAATTAATATAAAATCAGAAGAGTATGGGTTGAACGCGGTTATAACAATGCGTATGTTTTTCATTTATCTATTCAAAAGTCAAAAAAATATGTATCATATTTTCCTGTTTCGTGCATATACACTCAATTTTAGTTACTCAGGCTGAGTCAAATGCCAAAATATATAATCTCTACAGCTTCATGGTCATTTATTTAAACAAAATGAAGCAAAATCCACGTAAACCGGAATTGCTTGCTTCAAGTAGGCAGTTCAACTGCTATATGTCTGGAATATTAAATGCATTGAAAGACTACGAACAGAATTTCGTGCTCCAACCTGATGATACTCGCCAAAATAACATGCAGATTGGTATGATTTCTTATAACAATTGAAGAGGCAAAACTCTATTCTATAGTTAACACAATATAAGTAAAATTTAAATTTATTTACGTTTGAAAAGGTTCATTAGCGTAGTATGAGATGCTTATTGGGATGATACAAGAACACACGGCCATATTGATTGCTGAACGCACGGCAGGAATCCTCGATGTTTTAGCAATTGGCAGACAATACCTTGCCAATGAAAGGTTATTAGCGTCAATCCGAAAGAAAGCCAAAAAATTGTATCCAAACGCGTAGTGCAGAGAAATCTCTAGAATTGAACAGAACATTCACATTTAGGTGATAAGCAAAACATATTAAATATAAAACACATATTAAATTCATACTTATTGAAAGTTTGTGAAAAGAAAAACTTGAAAAATGCCAGAAATCAATATAAGAGGAATTATTGTAAAATTCCCATTCGAACCATATCAAGTGCAGCATGACTATATGGAAAAAGTGATTGAAGCACTTGAAACAAATCAACATGCTATTTTGGAATCACCAACAGGTTGGTAAAATGAGAACAATTTTTGTATTTGATTACATGAATTTTTACAAAAGAAGAACAAATTATATGACATTATACGTACGACAATAAAAAAAAAAATTATTATTCAAGGAACCGGTAAAACATTGTGTTTATTATGCGCTACGCTAGCATGGATCGAAAATAAAATGTCAATCAAAAGAACGAGTACAAATACCTATCATTTAAACAGTTAATTTTAGCTTCTGAAAAGTTAATTTTGAAAAAATTCAGACGTCATTTCTCCATTATTTTAATAATTCTAAAAACATTGGCCATTCAAATGAATAAATAAAACCAACACATTATCATTGAAGGTAAAATTCGTTTCAAATCCCCACTATTTTCTTATAAAACCCGAAACAAAAAAAAAAACAGATAAAGCCATTGATCACACTTTGAAATGAGATTCATTATGCAGTAATAATAAACTTGATATTTTTCTTTATAAATATACATACATCGAATTTATTTTCCGTTTTTAAATCAAAGTATCCAAAACAGAATAGCTTAGGTTTTGTAGTAATATGTAAACAACAAAAGCGTATGTATAAATTACAATTAAAAAGACTGAAACACAATTACAATTCACAAAACATACATAACGCTACAATATTTCATTTTCTATGTCGTTTATTGTGATGATTCATTTTCGATGAGTCTCCTTTTTTGTTTATTCATAGATTTCCATTTTTATTTACTCTTATCAAAAACAAAAACGAAAAAACAAAAAAACAAAAAACAAACATAGTTATTATTTCTGGCTACAAATAACAACAAGCAGATTAAAATGACGATCAAACCAATTAAAACACATAACGGCGAACAAGCAGTAAATTAACAACATCAAGAATTCTTAAACAAAATCTCATCGTCGAAAAGTCCGGTAAGTACTTTGGTACGTAGTACGTGAGCAAAACTGAATCGGTTCACATTTACATCAATGAACCTCGCCAAGTAGTAGTATTATTTGACAGTTTGGAAATTCCATACATGCTTGTATTGGTGTCAGAGATATGGAAATGACAGTGAATCATGTTTTGTTGTTTTTTTTTTTATTCGACACCATTTTCCGTCTTGCTTCAACGCATGTAGCTCAGCTTTGTATTTCGTTTGCATTGTATTTTACTTCATTTTGTGTATACAAATTCGCATAATTCAGCGAATTTCATGTATGAAACAGTGCAGAGAAATTTCTCATTGTTCAGTCGAGTCAATGTGTTTGTGATAATTTAGTCATTTAACTACAGTTCGTCTTCGTTTTTTCTGTTTTGTTTCTTTATTTTTTATCCATTGTGAATTCGTGAAAATTGCTTTTTTGTGTTGTTTGCATTTTATCATTTGAATTAAGACCACTCCCCTGTGTTGGTGTGATAAAAAAAAGAAGTATATACGCTTTAGTTTGAACAAGTGAATTGCAAAGAAAATTGAATACTTTCTATTTAGTTATTTAAAATTGTTGGATTAGTGTTGACACGAAATTAATCGCAATGGAAATGTGGAAAGCAACAGCTGGACATAATGTGCAACAACAAAATAATACGGATGATGATGATTGGGAAACTGATCCTGATTTTGTAAATGATGTGACCGAAGAAGAACAACGTTGGGGGTCTAAAACAATTGTCGGCAGCGGAAGAACGGCTGGTGCTATAGAGTGAGTAGAATTTAATAAGTTCAAATCAAAATTATCATTATTGTGCATTACATTTTGCTTACGTTTTATCTTTATCAGTATGACTCAATTACGTGAAGAAACGGAAAAAGCCGATGCTGAAAAAAAGAAGAAGGAACATGACATTAAAAATCCCGGATTGGGATATGGTGGAAAATTTGGAATTGAAAAAGATCGAATGGATAAATCGGCTGTCGGGCATGATTATGTAGGCAAAGGTAGGTTTTGAATCATTTTGTGTATATGTGGTTAATTTAGTAAATAATTAGATGTCGTCATTGAACTTTGCACCATTGATTTTTTCTCACAATGCATTACAGTTGAAAAACATAGCTCACAAAAAGACTATGCAACCGGTTTTGGAGGTAAATTTGGTGTGCAAAGCGATCGAGTTGATAAATCGGCCGTGGGTTGGGATCATATTGAAAAAATCGAAAAGCATGAATCACAAAAAGATTATAGCAAAGGATTTGGTGGAAAATTTGGCGTACAAGAAGATAGAAAAGACAAATCAGCCGCTGGATGGGATTACGTTGAAAAAACAGAAAAACACGGCAGCCAAATTGATCATAAAATCGTATGTTTTATTTGCTCCATTTATAAAAGAAGAAAAAGACAATGAGTGAGCGTTCCATTTGTGCATTTCTTAATAATGACTCATTTGATTATTTTGATGGTTAGGGTTTCGGTGGGAAGTTTGGTGTGCAAAATGATCGCATGGATAAATCAGCTCTTACCTTCCAAGAAAATCCAGACAAAACAGGAACAAATTATACTAAAACTAAACCCGATATTGGTAAATAGGAAATTATTTGAATTTATTGTGTTTTGAAACAATTTTATTGGAAATATTATTTGAAATTCAGGTTCGGCAAAACCATCAAACTTGCGTGCAAAATTCGAGAACTTTGCAAAAGAAAAAGAAGAAGATGACTTGAAACGTGCAGCTGAACAAAAACGCTTGCGTGAAGAGAAAGATAAACTAGATCGTGAGCAAGCATTAAAAGCGCAACAAAATGGAACTGAAAACAATGATTCTGTACTACGACAACAGCCTAAGACTCCAATTGAAACCGGTCGTTCGGGTAGTATTGGTAATGCAATTAATATGTTCAATAAAGCTGAAGATAAGCCCATTGTACCGGCTCAAAGGGTAAGCATTTTTCATTATTTCGTCATGTATTTTCCTCAATATAAGAAAGAAGCATAAATTCAATATAATTTGATTATAGAAAGAACCAATTAAAATTCCTCGAGAACCAGCGCTCCCAAGTGAACCAGAGCCCAAGATTGAGCCTGAGCCTGTGCATCAACCTCAACCTGAACCTGAACAAGTTGCTCAAACTCCAATTTCAGCAGCAAATCAAACTCCAGCTCCAGTGCAATATACAGAAGTGAAACCTCAAGTAGAAACACAACCAACATCAACACCAAATATGGTGAATCAACAGCCAGACGTGATCCCAACACATCGAGAATCGACACAATACGAAAATATTGAGAACATTGAGTCATTGGCGCCACCAGAAGCATTTGGCAATCAAAACGGCACAGCAGCCAAAAGTGCTCCTGAGCTAGTACAAGATGTGCCTCATGCAATTGCAAATGAACAAATTTACTCTAACATTGATTTCATACAGAATGAACAACAAGTAAATGAAAATCAAGCTCAACCGGAAAGCAGTACGGCCGCATTGGCTGGAAGCGAGGATTGTGATTTGTCTGAATATATCGAAGATACAAAAATACAAGCCATTGCTCTATACGATTATCAAGCATCAGCTGAAGATGAGATTTCATTTGATCCCAATGATGTTATCACACATATTGAAAAGGTACCTATCAAATACTGGAAATCAATTAAAATATTTTACAATGAAAACACCAATGGATCGATCTTTTTAAAATAAAATATTATTTGTTTACAGATTGATGAGGGATGGTGGCGTGGATTATGCAAGAATCGATATGGACTATTCCCGGCAAATTATGTTCAAATAATAGAGTAACATCGAAATAATCACAATATTTTTTACAAAAATGCAATAGAAATTATAGACAAAAGTATTTGAAAATTTAACAAACGAAACTAAACAATAGTTTTTAAGCAGCATTTTACTGAATTTATGCGGTTATGTCAGACATTCTGCATTCAAGAATTGATAAGAACATTTTCTATTCAATTAGTTGATAACATAAATTTAAATAAGATGTTTTTCACATGCTCATCATCCAGTTATGTTTAAACGACATATAGAAACTTTAAAAATTGTATTATGAACGAACTATGACAAAATTGAAACATTGAAATAAACACTATGTATTCGCGAAATGAAATAAAAACAGATTTTTGTTTTCAGCAAATATGAGTATCGACACAGTAAAATGAAATTGAAGTTTTCAATTCATTCAGTTAAAAAATGACTTAAATCTTTGTGGTAATAAAATGAAAATTTGCTCTACGTTCATGAGACAAACACCTTCTTATCTTTACACAGTAGCACATTTCGTAATAAATTTTATAGAATCTGATTCTTACCTTTTCATTCATTCATACATTCATTAATTCATTCATTCATTTTAGTGATACGTATGTGAATTCAATCGATTGTTCTAATGATTTCTATGCATTGAACATGTCGATATTGTTGATGTTCTCCTTTATTTTCTTACCACTATCGATGTTTTGCAATAGAAATGTTATCAAGAAGAATGTTTACATAAAGAAAAATTCAATTTAATCACGGTTTGCGATAATATTCGCTGCCACACTCTACATATTATGACGCAGATGCCGCATATGTCATGCGATACGTCAATTCACACCGTGCGGTCGTATAAAACGCTAACCTCAAATCATATCGTCACGTATACCGTTTCTGTGAACCTACGGCATTCGATCACAATCGAGAGAACTAAATCATTTAATCGTCAATTTATTTTTGTTGCAAAAAGTTGTCACTTTTCATAAGTAAAAAAAAAATGAGTCGCTGTCCACAAGCTGTATTTCACGCCAAAAATTTGCTAAAGCAAAAGGAAAATGTCCTCTCTAAACGTTATGGGTAAGGAAAAATATTCATTTATATTATTCCATCAATTTTATCCGCAACAAATTTGACCCATTATTCAAGGTCACGTCAAATCGATATAAAACCAAATTGAACATATTCTATCTATTTTCAATTCAATTAATTGTTTATGATATAAACTTGTTGTGAACAATTTAAAATTCAATATATTTGGGCGTGTTATTTGCTGCGAATTCGCAAAATATTTTAATTATCCTGTTATCACTAGTTCAATCCAAGTGCAAATTTTTCGATCTATTTCTATCCATCTCTCTGGTTCCATGTTGCCGAGAGAGAATTATCATTAAGTAATTGTGATATTCAAATTGTGTTTGCGTAATACAATTGTTTGTCGTAATTTTGTTGTTTTGATCATAAATCATTTCTACATTTTCTTCAAACCAATGCCTTATCTTATCATGTCGAACTTTGTGTGTGGTAATTTAAATGTTAGTTTGTTTGTTTATTGGTTATGTTACTGAAAAAAACACCGGTTTTGTTCACAAACATGTTTCTCTTACACTGGCCCAGTGAACTATTGCTTACGTCAATATACGGTATTCTGTTGTTATCATCATTGGGACTTTTTGTTTTTTTTTTAACGATTAATATAGATCATGGTTTTCTGCTGTGCCAATGGGTCCACCGGATGCCATTCTTGGTGTGACTGAAGCATTCAAACGTGATACCAATCCAAAGAAAATCAACTTGGGCGTTGGTGCTTACCGGGATGACAATGGCAAACCATATGTATTACCATCTGTTTTGCAGGTAAAAAAATAATTAATCTGTTAGAATTCACACGTTATTATTCACACAAAACAAATAATAATCGATATGAAACTTTTTATAGGCCGAAAAAAATATCACAAATGCTTCTCTTGATAAAGAGTACTCGGCAATCGGTGGTAGTGCTGAATTTTGCAAATTATCAGCTGGATTAGCATTGAATGCAAATGTAGCTGATACTGTTCCATCCAATGTGGCTACAGTACAATCCATCTCAGGGACTGGTGCATTGCGGATTGGAGGCGCTTTTTTGAATTCATTTGCACAAAATAAAGACATTTATCTACCAGTACCAACATGGGGAAATCATATTCCGATTTTCAAGCATTCCGGTTTGAATGTCAAGACCTACAGATATTATGATCCAAATACTTGTGGATTTGATTTCCAAGGTGCACTTGAAGACATCAATGTAAAAATTATTTACTGTTTTCAACGCTTTATTCTCATTCAATTTTCAAACAAAACAAATCATATTTTCACTTGATTGAGTCAATGAAATTATTTTATTCATTTTTCGAAGAAAATCCCAGAGAAATCAGTCATTTTGTTGCATGCTTGTGCTCACAACCCAACTGGAGTCGATCCAAAACCAGAACAATGGCAAGAATTATCGCAATTGGTGAAAAAGCGCAATTTATATCCATTCTTCGATATGGCTTATCAAGGTAAATTTTTGATTTTTTTTTTTTTTTTTTTTTTTTGAATCCAGCATCAATCATATTGTTATTTAATTAATAATGTAGGCTTTGCAAGCGGCAACGTTGACAAAGATGCATATGCTGTGCGGTTATTTGCCAAAGACGGCCATGAATTTTGTTTGGCACAAAGCTATGCCAAGAATATGGGTATTTAGAAATATTCAGCAAATAGTAATTTGATAAATTTACAATATTCACAATATTTGTTGAACATTATCTTCTCCCTAGGTCTTTATGGTGAACGTGTTGGTGCTTTCTCATTGGTATGCGCTGATAAAGATGAGGCCGATCGTTGCATGTCCCAAATCAAAATGTAATGTGTTGGAATATTTTGACTTTTTTTCAGCGAATTTCACTAAAAGTTTATATTTAATTGAAAAAAAAAAAAAAAAAAAAAAAATCATATTTTTGTTCATTAGTTTGATCCGACCAATGTATTCAAATCCTCCAGTACATGGTGCTCGCATCGCCCTTGAAATCCTGAGCTCGCCACAATTGCGCAGTCAATGGTTGAATGAGGTCAAAGGAATGGCTGATCGTATCATTGGGTAAATTTTTTATTGTCATCAAATCTTTGCATTCAATTATATTACTATTTAATTATTAATTTTTTTAGCGTTCGTACTGCTTTAAAATCCAACTTGGCTAAAGAAGGATCATCAAAACCATGGGATCATATCACCAATCAAATTGGAATGTTTTGTTTTACTGGCTTGAAACCCCAAGAGGTACCGTTACGTTTCTTACTATTAAAATTGAATTATTCATTATCACACTATTTCCATTCAAATCACAACAAATCAAATCAAATTCGACTCTAATTAGGAATCATGTAACGAACATTTAATATTATTTCCAGTGTGAACGCATCACTAAAGAATTCAGCGTTTACTTAACCAAGGATGGACGCATCTCTATGGCCGGTGTAACGAGCAAAAATGTTGAATATTTAGCTCACGCTATTCACACAGTTACCAAATAGATGATAGTCCATTTGAAATCGCACAATTCACACACCAAATTGCCACAATTAAATTTTAAGAATATTTCGAAGAATTTCAAGAGGCTGTTAATAACAGAATCAATTGCATTTATCTATCAATTGTCCATTCGTTTTAAAATGAAGATTCATACATTTTGAAAATATTTTAAAAAGAAGTTAAATAAAAAGAATCCATCAATCTCAAGTAATTTGGTTTTATTTTGTTCTGAGTTTTAATTTTTCATTACTTTTGTATATGCACATTTTGAAAGCGTATTTTCTACTTCAGATGTCAATCAATGACAAAATGTAATTTGATCATTAAATGAATTTTATGACTGAGCATTTTAAAAAAAATTCTCAGTTGAATATTTATTTTGTATGATCGATAACATGATTTGTATATGATAAAATGATAATTGTTATTTGTGACAATGAGAACGAGAATAAAAGCTTTGCTAATTTGAGACACGAAATATTTCACACATTGATATCATATCAATGATATGTTGTCGATCTATATAGAAATAACATACGTAACAGTACTATGGCCTGTCATTTTTTACTGAAAAAAAAACTCGCCAAATCTAATTGAATATGAAACCATTCCATTATAGCTGATGTTATTATTCAATAATATCTATAGGAGAGAAAAAATAATGCGTCATCAATTTGTTTTCAAATGTATCCATTTTATTTACTCTTTCTTATGATGAATTCCTTACTTTGAGTTATCTGTATATAATATATCGCTGAAAATTATAGCAGTGTGTCATTTATATTTTCGACACATTAGAAATCATAAGATTCTCTCTCATACTTTATCAATAATAAACAACACGTGTATATAAATAAAATCGAATATACAGATTTTTTTACTTCTTTTAAAAGTAAGGAACGACAGCAGTTGAACATGAATAATGGGCGAAAAATTTTCCGTTTAAATTGAACACTAAACAATCGCAATGGTGTTTCAATTCTCCTTTTAGCTAAAAAATATTGATTTTGTTTAAACGTACTTAGAGCGTATGCAATATACAATAAATGAAAAATATTTTTCCAAAAACTGTGGAAAATTTTCAATTATATGATTGCATCAATGTTACATTTTTGTTTTTGTCGTTAGACATTATATTAGTTAATTTTCTTAGCAACTATCTATGTTTTAGTGATTTGTTTTTTTTTTACACATTTTCGACTTAAAGCCGTTATTTTTTTTGAGTTTTTTTTTTCCTTAGGAATGAAATAAGCCAGATTTTTTTTACACAACTACACAGTACACACATTTAACTGTACAGGGAGGATTTCTTTATATAATCAAATTATTGTTTAGTATTTTAAATGAGGATTTTTCTTCCGTTTTTTTATGTTTTTTTTTAGGTTTTGTATTATTCATTTAATTATTCGCAGCGTGAAAAAATAAAAAATCAATTAAGTATCGCTGCAATGTGTTTAAATTTGAAATTGTGTGCACAGTACAAAAATTCCTCATTTATGAATTTCGATGTAAATTTCAATTTCAATTTCAATTCCAATAACATAGCAATAGCAATAGAGGTGCACATTCCAAAACTAATAATCATGACTAATGGCCAAATCATTGTCTCAGTTTTTGATTCTGAAGATTTAGATTTGAATTTCCCAGATTTTGATTATTCTATCTTGTCCCACAGTCAGTATACGCTTACGACTTTCGTCTAAGTCCATTGCCACTACACTATGTTTCATATCATGAAATGAAGCCAATGAAGGACGCCTGCATTTATATGTAAATAATTCAAAATCATTAGATTTGATAAACTATATAGATGTGTGTGCAAATAATTGCAATTTTATTGAAATATAAAATACAATTACTTACTCGCATATTTTCAATTGTTCATAGCATGGATCACATACACGAACATCAAATTCAAAGCCCATGATTGGAATATTGATACGATTGCTGGAACATTTGTCACAAATTGCGTGGCCACAATGACGACAGTGATGTTGTCGTATACCAATTTGTCGTTGATCCATCATCGCACGAAGATTCCAGAAAAATGGCCGCGTGCAAACTTGACATGTATCCGATTCAATCCATTCACACACCTCTTTTCGCATTGCATTCATTTCCCAAAAGACCAACACTGAATCTTCACCAACCGAAATCAGCTGTTGTGTTGAATTTGCGAATTTCAAAGCAGACACTTTGTTGCTGAAAATTAAAATTTGAGTTTTATATAAAATACAGTTTCGTTGTTGTTGTTGTTGTTGTTGTGAATATATAACGTCATATAAAGATAAGATAAAAAATAAGAATGAAATAAATTCCAAATGCCGATTTCTATTGCTTTATTGACATTCGGCATACGAGTTTGTAATTTGTATGCTCTAAAAACCTACTTGTGCCCTTGCAATTCATAAACCGTTCCACGTCTGCCACCAACATCCCAAACAATGACTGATTGATCACATGATCCGCTGAACAATAGCTGTGGACCAGCAACCCAGATTAGCGAACGAATCGATGCAGTGTGACCTTTGAATGTGGTCACAAATTGAGCACCGCCAGTATCTAAACGTAACATAGTTATTTGTCCACCAGTATCACCAATAAATACGTACTGCGCCTGTGAATCATATCTATGACAAGACACGTGATGTAAGGAAATTTTTTTTTTTTTTTTTTATATAAACGTGATAATTGGATTTGATGTAAGCTCTTAAGTGTAATTCGGAATGTTTAAATTGATTTTTATCATAGTTGTAAATTACAAACTACAAGGAAAACAAAAAAATAAAAAATAAAAAATAAAATAAGAATTGAAGCAAAAATTATGATTAATTTCATGAAAAAGGATACTGAAGTGCAGAGCACATAGATTCGAAAGTATATCCACCAAGTCGGCTCGCTGTGTCGGTGCTATGAAATGAAAATAATTTATCTTTTCCGCACGAGAGGATCCAACTATTTTTTGCCGCAAAACAAACACCAGTCACACGAGCTTGATGTGCCAAATAATCGCGAATCATTGTCAAGCTGTTGCAATCAGTCGATAATGTATACTGTGAAACGGTTCCATTGTCTTGTCCAATGAAAATCGTGCGTGTTAACGAATGATAATCAATTGATGTACAACCTGATGGCATATATTGACATATACTTGGCCAATATTGACCTGAATCACGACGTAACCACACGCGAATCGTTCTGTTTTAAAAAATTTTCAGACAAACAATAAATTTCCTCATTAGATTAATTTCATTTTTTGTTAATCAAAGAGATAACCATAATCCACCCATAAAAACAAATTATAGAAAATGTATTTGTATATTCAACTTACTTGTCATCTGAAACACTGATTACACCATCTTCGCCAGTTATGAATATCGCTGCATTTATGTCGTCAGCCGTGCCTTCTAGTTTACTTAGTAATTCCGGTTTGTTTACTGTACTAAATCGATCATTTGAGTTGCGAGGAGCTGGTTTGATTTCTGCAGCCATTATTTATCGCTCTGTACTGTTGATAATTTCTCTTTATCTCTCTATTTTTCAACAAATTCGTAGGCAATATACTTTCTCCGTTTTAATTGAAAACTTTTTGTTGTTCTTGTTTTACTGTCCACGTTTCGTATATCAATAAATGAAATTAAAACTCTTAATGAAAACGAATTATTATAAATTTATACGAATAAATGGTTATCATTTAGATATAATGTTTATATTGTGACTGAAACAGCTACTGTGTTCCTGTATCTCTGACTAACAACTAGTAATGAAAATATATCTTCTCATCTACAATTGACGTTTGCTATGATTTACATAGTATGGTGAATGATACAATTATGTTTGTGCTACATCAACCAATTCAACATACGATTTGTCTCACTCTAGCTGTCAATTGAATATATATTTGAGTGCTTGCCAAATAGCGATGGTGGAAACAGAGATAGCTGACTTGTTGAAATTATCGAATTTTATTTACATTTTTTGCTGACAAGAAACTCACCACCATTGCTTTTATTCAACACTATGAACTGTCAATTTTGATAAAATCAACAGCTATGTGAGTTTAGCTTGAATTTCATTTGTAATCTTTCGCCGTTTTCTTTACATCCAACATTTATCATCATCCAACGGAAATAAGCATTCATTCGATCAAAGCCGCGTTGCATGTATTTATTCGATTTTGTCATGATTCATATTCAACAAAAAAGAGACATGAATTATAATTAAATAATAGCATTATTGTTTGTCAATTGAATTACATTTCATTTCTCCCTCTCCCCTGTGCTCTCGCTCTCTCGCTCTCTCTCTCTCTCTCTCTCTCTCTCTCTCTCTCTCTCTCTCTCTCTCTCTCTCTCTCTCTCTCTCTCTCTCTACTTATCCATTGTGTTGAACATTACAAGCAAAAACTTGCCCTTTTATTATAGAGAGTTCATCATACAAAAACAAATTTGAAATATTTTGTTCTCCGCAATTGTGGAATTTATCTTAATGCATTTTGTTGATGATAATTTTTAATTGGTAGGATGAATGCAAAACAAAAAACTATTGTTTACATTTTCAATTCGATTGTGGCAAAGGGAAAATCACAAGCTATTTCCACCACAGCCTTTCCATACATGCATAATTTCATGAGTAATTTTTTCTTCTTTTGTAGCTATCAAAACAAATGAACGACGGTTAATTGTTATTGTTGTTGTTGTTGTTGTTGTTTTTTGTTGTTGTTTTATTTATTGCTGCTATTTTCTCTATATAGACAGCACTTGGCATATATATATATGATTTGACTTGAACGCATGCAATTGAAAATCACTTCCAATTACGTTATTACTTGAGCACGCATCAAATTTTGCAATTCAAATGACCACACTTTACCGCTTGTGTTTCCTATTCCATAAAATAAACTACACATTCAATTCTATTTCCATTTATATATACTGCAGTAAAAGTGTGTAAAATCCGTTTACTCCATTGATTTCGGTTAGTTTTAGTTTTTTTCGGAGTATAAATACTAGATTTGTAATCAATTTTCACTGTGTTAATGTTTAATTGGTAAAATAATCAGTGAACAATAAGTTCACTCAAAACAAATTATAATCAGATTATTAACTGTTGAATTTAATGCTGTCATCAGTTGAGATTTATTTATCTTCGTGTGAAATTCATGTTCACACTGATTTACTTTTTATTCCTGTTATTTTACCTCAACATTTTGTCTAATTTTCTTATTGCACAATTTGCCATCAAATTAGCTGAATGCATTCAGTTTCTTTTATTATATTTTGAAAAAATCGTCCAATGCATCAGTCTTGTTCAATAGAGTATCATTATTTAATAACATTAAATGTTATAATACCGTCCATTTAAGAATGGATTTATATGATTGTTTTCTCATTAAATCTACCAATTTGTCGAAAAGAAAATCTCTTTCCTTTTTCAAAACAAAGAAAAATCATGTCGTTTATTATCAGTTATGCTTTTTCTCAAGCACATTTTACCCCAATTTAAAGTCATATATCAATCTAATATTCGCATTTATGCACAGCTAATGAGTTTGTAACAAATGTGAGTTAAATTAGCATATGTGTAAGTGATAGACACGAGTTCAGACGAAAGATGAAATGTTATGAGAAAAAAAAAAAAAAATTCAAAAAGAATAAAAACGAAGAAAGATCACATGATATGGGTACGACATTGGTGTTGAAAGGCCCCACAACACGTAATTTTGTATCATTTTGTAATAATAATTTGATAAAACTGCAAACGATTATTATGTTTTTGAAATTATATCATTTTACTTAACAATAAAATCTATTTCTCTCACATATAAAGAGACAGAAAGATATATCTATAGATCGAGTATTTCGATTCATTTCTTACAATCATATTAAATTCGCATGTGAAGACATATTCAATACCTGAATATAACTGACGATGATGATGATGATGATGATGATGACTACTTACAGAGAAAAAAAGTACAAAGAACCCGATGCGATGCGATACGATGCTGTAATTTGGACTTGAATTAATTTTGAATCCAACATATCGACTATCATTATGTATTTTATGCAAACAAACAAAACAAACTAGACAAAATTGAGACCAAATGAGATGTTAAATAAAGATAAACTATAGCTATATCTTTGAATCGAATTTACAGATTTACACGTGAAGCTACCGGTACAGTAACCATAAAGTTGCGAGATCGATCTCGAAATCTGTTGCACTTGCTTTATGTTTGTGTGTGTGTGTGTGTGCATGTGCATGTGCATGTGCATGTGCATATTAGTGTATGACTGCCGTTGAGAATGTGATCTTGCGGCACAGGTGAACATTCAAATGGAAAAGGAACAGTGTGACAATGCATCGTTTGCCGTCAAAATTAGCGCATGGTAATATTTTCGTCGATTTCAATAAACTGATTTATATATCACAATGGCGACTGGCTGACACAAATTATTTCACATTTTTATGGCTTCAACCAATAACGGCTCCATTCAACACCATGTAATGAAAACTCGTTTTGTCGCTGAATACATTATTTTAAATGTTTATTTCGTTGGAAATAAATAGGCAAAATGTTACTCACCAAAGGTCGCATTTACAACTGACATGAAGTTCAAGAACTCTACAAAATATTACATTTCAACGAATCAATTTAGAAATGCTCCGATGAAAAAAGCAACATTTCTACAATCCATAAACATAGTCGAATGGGACAAGTGTAGTTTTTTTCGTTTTGTTTCTTTTTGACACCAATATAATGGAAAACTGAAGGTACAGAATCTTGTGTTAAAGAAATGAAAATACTACATACAATTTCAATGATTCCTCATGTGAATATGCGATGCAAACACATATTGAATGTAGATCGCATGAGAATTCAATGCCCTATCATATAGTAAACGTATGGTTTATTGTATGGTAAAGCAGCTTACGCAGAGCCCAATATGATTAGCGACTATTGTTGCTTTCCCTTGCTCGGTACCAAACCATCATTTGGCATTGTATGGGAACGTGCGCATTGAACAAACCGCATTCAACGCATTCACACACATACATGGATCTCATCAGCCGCTACCTGTTTCGGAATTTTCGTTCAACACACACTCGAGCCCAATGTTCAACTTACCTGTCCAGTTTAGCTCTGTACTTGGTAAGTGAACGAACAAGCGCTGCTTTTGATTCGTTGTGTTCTCTCATCATACTAAATCTTTTTTTTTTTATTCTCTTGTGACTTTTTTGTGTTTTCATACATTTCTGTTGTCATTTCTAAGTGTTGTTCCGATTGAATGCGTTTTTTGTGTGTTTTGTGGCATTTAATTTTTAGTTCGGTTGAAAAACTCGATTATTCAAAAGAAAAAAGAAAAAAAAAAAAAAATCAAATGATTCAGAAAGTTTTAAATTGCAACGTCGACTCTATCTTTCTATGTTCGAATTGAAGAAAGAAAAAAAGTGCAACTCGTTGAAATTACGCCTAAGCGAAACGTTGTACATAGAAGTTGAGAAAGAAAAACCCAGCCGAAACAAATGATCATTGGGTGAAAAGTACATCACAAAATAGCCAGCACCGCACCACATATAAAGATTTTAGAATCATTTTCGCTTGATGTTTCATTTTGATTACGTGTACACGTCTTCCATTCTTGTGTCTTGTCTTGTCTGTTCGTTCTTTGACGTTGGTTTTTTTTTATTGTTGTTGTTGTTGTTGTTGTTTAACTTTTTCATCATTCGTGATAATTGAACCGCAAAGGTTTTAACCACAACGATCATCTATTTTTATCATATATGCAAGTCAAAAAGCGACTAATGCCCGGGTGTCATTTTTGCTCATTAGCCGAAACTTAATTTCAATCAAGCGAAAATCTTAAGCGAATACCATCGAAAAGATTTATTCGATGATCGAAAAATTCAAAGAGGCAAACCCGTAAGCTAGAAACGAATTCAAGTGAAAAGAAATGAAAAGAAAAAACAAAATAATGTATAGAAAAATGTTGATCTAATTATATACATTACAGCATGAAAATAGCTGATGGCTTGTGAGCGTGTGCACTTTTTTTTGTAACAAGAATTTCAAATTTGTTAATGTGAAGTGGCAATTGTTTTGAAATATGTAAATTTTTTTTCCTCGTTTCTAGATGAAGTACAAGAAGTGGCAGGCCCTCAATTCTCAATTGAAAATAGAGTGAACAGAAACAAAAAAGTAAACAAAATAATTAACCATCGAAATTAAAACAAAATTAACGATTATTCCATTGTGAAATTTACGTTTCTGTGTGATGATATGTATTTAGCTGAAAGAGAAATTTCAATACATAGTCAAAACAAATAACAGTGGTACCAAAAATATTTTCAAACAGTGACGCTCATTGTACATCGAATACTAATTGTATAAAGTTAAAAGAAATAAAAAAAGAAGAAAAATGAAATTCGGAAATAAGATCACCGTCCTAGTGAAATTCAATTGAATATAAAAATACGTGCCATTGTGGCAGAATGCGCAGCACTTTTATAGTTGGTGTCTTTGTGTAAATTGAATTTTTCGAGAAAAAAAACTCCGGTCATTGCTAGAGAAAGAGTGCTTGATGACACCAAACATTTTTTGACACAGCAGGAATGCTTGTTAAATGCGGTGGACTGAAAGTTTGAGTGGAATTCTTTAAACGACCCAATTAAAATTAGAGGATCACGGCTTTTGTGTGTGTGAGTTTTGACTTTAGTAAGTATATACTAATGGCTTTATATTTTCGTTTTATTTCTGATTGGAACATACATGTTCACTCGCTCAGTCTCTGAATTATACTTATCTTTTGACATAACACAGTCATTGTCCGAAAATTGCATCGATAAAATAATACTTTCATTTCAGTGAAATGATTTCATACGAAAATTAATTTCAAAAATGGTTATCATTGGCACAAATCCTTTCTAATATATGCACTTGAATAAATTCTACACAATTCTATAGGCGCAATGACTGTCTTCCGTTTATGTGGTGAATTCGTTTTTATAATTTACGGCTATTCGATATATATCGCACATTCAAATACAAAGCCAGTCAAAACGCCTTTCATGAAAATGGCTTTTTTATTTCATTTCATTTGAAAACATTTTCGTTTGAATATTAATTAAAAGAGAAAAAGAAACATTTTTGTGCGGTTGTTTTTGATTAGTTTAATTTTTATTCCATTTCTTTCATTTTGTTGTTGCGGTGGTTTTGTCGAACACGATTCCAAGTCAAAAAAAAAAAAAAAAAAAAAATAATAATAATAATATTGTATAAATCTATTTGCTTGGGTTGGATATATATTTTTTTTCGCCTGCTGCTTCTGCCAACAAATTATAAATTTATTAACTGTATGCTTCGACGCATTACAGCTACGGCACAAAATCAACTCAACCAACGTACAATCTATTACAATTTAAAGCACGATATGTGTGGAATACACAGAGGTGCAGATAAATGAGCAGGAAGAATAAGCATAAAAATAATAATGCTTCATTTATAGCGTAAAAAAAAGCCTCATCATCAACAAAAACATCACACATATACTGTAACACTACAACATTTATACTATAGACAGATTTGACTTGGTGTTCATTGAAGAAATACCATGCGTTTTAAATGGCAGCCAATATGGTCGCTTTTGATTGACGGTATGTCTATCAGCCGTTTGGCTTTTCATATATGGTGGAAATTTAGCCAACACGAGGTGAAGAGAACGAGCGAGAGAAAGAAAGAAAGAAAAACCAAATTAAAATGGAGCTGAAATAACAAGCGATAAAACGGGCTAAGAATCATTCTTTTCATGCATTTCCTTGCTCTCTTATTCTCTCACTCTCGACACTGGATTGTGTTGTTATAATTGAACATAATGTGCTGTGTTACGGAATGTTGGTCGGTTTTAAAGTCGATTGCACCAATTCTGTCCGAACGTGTTTCGTGTTGCTTATAGGTGTGCAATTGCTTGCAAACACGAGTTTGATCGCTTTACCAGTTTTCTTTCAACCATTCTCAAACAGAAAATACTTACTCTCGACCATTTTACTTTTGCTTGGTTATATCATTCGAACCAAACCTATAAACATCTCATTTTATCTCTTTCTCTTCTTGTTTCTCTCATTCTCTCGCTCGCTCTATTTCTTGCTCATTCACTCCAATACTCGTTTGAAAACTGCTTATTATAATCTTCAGTAAATTATTAGTTCCCCTTTGCTGAGTTTTATCACTGTTCTTCGTGTAGAAATATATGTATTTCAATTGGGAATTAGTGTTCTTTTCAAGCCATTTTCCGCAATCAGATTTCACATTCGAATGGAATGCAGTTCAAGAATCGTCACCAGTTTACAGAACAAGACTAGAGAATGAAAGAAAAGCTTGAATATTAGTTGTACCGATATTCTAAGAAAAATAACAAAAATCCAATGCCAAATTCAGCTAGTGTTGAATATATTACCCGTTGAAATATTTTCAGCAATGTTTAACAAATTTTTAGTATTTTTTTTTTCAAAATTTGTTTCTGTTCAGTTATTAACCGGCCTTTTGATAATAATATTGCAATACTAAACATAAGAAACAAACATGACCAAGAAATCAAAAACAAACATGAGAAAAATAAAACTGGAGACAGAAAAACGCGTTTGTTTAACGGTTGATTTGATGGTCGCCAAACACAATGAGTTAAAAAGTTTAAAACAACAGAGAGAAAATTATCAAAAAGCGAGGGGTTTCGATGTCTTTCTATTGAATGCGAATATGTCAAAAATCTGCGAATTTTTTTGCAAATATATTTGCATATGGTGGACAAATATATTCCCAAAATATTTGCAAAAAATGAAGCTATTTGCAAAAACCATGAGTCATTTGCAACACTTGATACTGCTGTATGAGATATTTCCGCCATATTAATTATTTTTCATAAATTATGCGAATATTCTGCGAATGGTTCATATAAATACAATTTTGAACCCATTATAAGCGAATAAGGGCTATTTGCGAATAGATCAATTCCCCTAGACAAAAAGCCTCATCAATTCCAGATTTGAAATCTTCATTGAAACTGAAAACGTCTTAACTGTTTATTCGAAAGCATTTTACCATGTCGATGTCACTGATTGAAACTCATATATTTTTTTTAATGAGAAAATCATTTTCGCCAATTTTAATCATTTGTGAAATTCGATTTATTCGTCTAGTTTTGCCTTGTTAATACCATAATTTTTTTTCTAGCTGAATGGACCATTTGGGGAAAAAACGTTTTATCAATATTAACGATTTTTTAATCATTTTCTTTGATTAAACTTCAAATTGAATCACCAACATTAATGCATAATACTTATGTATGAATGCAAAACAAATAATCAAAATAAACATTAGAAAGTGTTTTTAAAAATATTTTGCATTCGATTTCAACCAACCAACCAACCAACCAACCAACCAACCAACCAACCAACAACAACAATAAAATTCAGTATGAAAATAAAGCATTTTTTGTTGTTGTGTCCAATTCTTTTGAAATTGTATTGAAAATGAAGCGCGCGATTCGAATTTCGTTTAATTAAGCATGAAGAAGAAGAAAAACTTAATCGTATTTCCTGCTTTTATGGTTCGGTTTAGTATTTTTGACCCACATAATTAGCTGTATATAATAAGACTTCCGATTGTTCGATGAGAAGAGCCTGTGCGATTTTGCTTTTAAATTGCAAATTTCGATCGTGTTCGATATATTTGATTGTGATCATTTGAGTTCAACACGCTCACGCATTGTGTCAATCTATTGAAGTTTTGTATTGTTTTTTTTTTTTCTCTTCCTCTTCTTCTTTATTGTTTGTTGTATGCAATCGCACGTACTGTTCACTTTTTTTTACGGTTCACAATCGGTTATTAAGATATCAATCTCGTTTATGACGCAAAAGAGAATGGCGTTCGAATGGCCAATGAACTGATATGTGAATCTTTTCATTTATCTTCGAACTACGACATAATTTTATTCCAAATTCTATAAGATTTATCATAATTTTAACATTTTCAATCAAAACCCTGATATCAAGTGAAAGCATTACGTTTAATATGCATACATACAAGCATAAATTCATTCATTTCGTGACCAATATCGGAAATTCGGTCTTACGTTTGAATAATTTTTAAGTTAGTTTTTTTTTATTTTACTTTCCTTTATGTGAATTTGTTGGTTTAGTGATTAATGGTTTTCATTTTGAAAAGGAAGTCACTTTCAACAACATATCAATGGATAATGGATGCGAACGAAGTTTTCATAAAAATGGTACCATCTACTAAATTTAAAACGTAAATTATTTTAAATGTAATACCTCTTCTATTCTTGATTCAAAGTTGTAATTACATATTTGCGATTTATTTATTTAATTTCGAGTAAAAAAGAGAGCGAGAGGAGGAAGAATAGTTTTTCCTCTAAAACCATACTTTTATACAATGCAAACAAATCACTCAAGCTACTTGTTGATATGTGTTTATGTTTATGTCGTGCTTTCATCATGAACTATATGCTCATTCGTATGTTAACGATAGACATTTTCTGTTCATCACATTTTGAAGCAATATGTTTGCTGATCGTTTTCTTGTTCTAGTTGAAGGAAAAAAAAAAAAAAAAAAATGGGAAAAAAGTAAACGGAAAAACAACAGTTAAATAATGAAAAAAAGTAAAAAATGTAAAAGTGCTCTTTAGTTTGATGAAAATGTTGATGTTGAAAACCAGTTGAAATCCACTTAGACGACTATACGAATAGAAAATATGAAAGAATATCATTTGAATCATAACATTTAATGTAGAAGATTGTTTTCTTATTGTTATTTCATAATACACAGGGTTTTCTTGCTGCATGACAAAAACAAAGAATAAATATCATGCAATTACTATGCATTAAAAAGACTGCCAATCTCGGCTCCATTGAAATGAATGAAAGAAGCTGATATTATAAAATATTGTATATACAATTTCAAGTTATTTCACATCGAAATTTGTCTAGTTCTGAGAGGCGCAGTGGAAACGTTATAGGTTGTGAAAATGAATGCGTCAGTAAATACATAAATGAACCTGTACATAAAAATGACTTATAAACAGCATAAAATTCTATGGTCGATTGTGATTTTAGATTTTATTCGGCACCTTTGTCGAAACACATCAAACATTAAATGCAATTAAATTTATTCACTAAAAACATTAATTCAACTTTATTGTTTATTCCAAACCAAATAATTTTCTGTTAAAACGTACATTCAACTTTCTTTTGCCATTTTAAACATGCAAATTTTTTTAGACTCATGAACTCCAATGATAATAATGTCGCCAATATTGTACGTATTATGTGATGGAATTCATGATCTAAAAAAGATATTCTAAAGTAATAGGTAAGCCTAATTTTTGAATGGCTCATTCAAGACTATAGATATTTTGCCGAAAAGAATATGGAAAATTTTTTGAAGAACGTGCACAAAAACCAAATAATTTCATTTTAAAAATCAATACGTAAAACGTGTAACAATTTCTCTTCGTTACAAATTTTATTCTGCGATGAGGCATTTGCTTTCTTAAGTTTCTATTTTAATGCATATTAAGAGTTAAATGTGTTCAAATTATTGCTCTTTCATCACGGTCTCAGTTTTGTGAATGTAGCAGTAAAATGAGTGTTTTTGTCGCTCATAAATTCACTTCTCAACGAACAATGAGCATTTTCACCTTTGAAAATAGCAGCCATTGAATGAATGGTGTTTATGTTGGGTATTTTGTGTGATGGCAATGTGTATTTATAATTGGACAATTAATATGTTGATTCTATGGTGGTATCTTTTGTTGTTATTCTATTGAAAATATAAAAACGACAACGACGGATTATAAACAAAAGAAAACTAGTTGAGGAAACCAAGCGGTGACAGAAGCCGGTGACTGCTTTTATTTCTTGTTGTGTGTTTGTTTGTAAAATTTCTAAAGGTCTTATGTCAAGATACAACTTGAATGTAGAAAGCTTCTTTGGAAATGGTTTTACCACTTTGAGATTTTTCACCGAAAACCGTTTTCAAATAAGACTATTTTTTTTTTATATAAAATCGAACTCGATGTGCGACTGCAATGCTAAAACGACTGTCGATCGAACAGCTTTTACCGTTAGGTTTTCTTTAAATTCCTGTAACTTACACTTAAAATCATGCATCCACACGTAGCCGCTACATAGAATGGAACGACGAATGAGACAATATAAAAACTTGTTTGTAAGTCAATTGGTTTGTTTACTGTACTGTTGGCTGCAAATGTATTACCAAATCGCAAAAAGACATTGACTTTGAAACGTTCAGCTTAATTTCACACGAACAAATAGCGATTATCGCTTTTGGTATGACAAATACACACACGGTTGTGGGCCATATAAATCTGAGCAATTCAAATAGTTTTTTTTATATGTGTAATTAGAATCTATTCCACCGAAAATAATCCAACAATTATATTCAATCTTCGTTCTCTTCATCTCTTCCATTCGACATGTGTCACAAATCAATTTAATTCTTATTCAAGTGGTCGGCAGTTAACCAATAAAATTTTGTTGTACGCAAATATTTGTTTTTTTTTTTCATCTTTTATTTTGCCGCAAATACATTGGTACAATTTATACGTTCATTGAACGCAATTGCCAATGTGTTACATAATATAATAATGTATAACGAATATTTTTTTTTTTTTTACACACAAAACCAGATTCTAGTCTACATGCTAACATCACCTGCTATTGCAAGCAGCATGTGTTTGTAATGTCTATTCTAAAGCGATAAGCCGTGTGTGTATATTGAACACTACAATTCGTATATAAAGTTTACTACATTGAAATGTACGTTTATGTGCTTTCGATCCATTATATTCATCTATACAGTCAGCACCCGTTTCCAATAACTTGCACTGCATGCATCGGAGATGCATTCGCATTGAAAACGCTCATAAAAATGGGTGATTCGTTTTTCTTTGCGGACAAACGGTTATATTTATAAATGATAATTCATAAAGGCATTGCTGTGCTTGGAATGAAGTGCGTGAGCCAAACATATACACACTTATATCATATACATGATGACCAATTTACTGTTATCTGAAGAATGAAAATCCGTGATAAACGTATCTGCTTGTTTGATTTTTACTGTTATTACTATGATAGATCAATAGCTAACAATAAATAAATTCCATTATATTATTATTGAACATGAAATTCCCACAGAATTTAATAATTCCTGTTGACATTTCTAGTGGTTTTATGAATGAATCATCAAAATGAATTTTTTCCTTTCAATATTTACAGAACGAAAATCGGAATTTTGGAGTGTGAAGAAAACATCTGAACGGATACTTTTGGGTAGACGAAAGCGTGTCAATGAAGTTGCAAAATGGTCATTGTAACACGAGTAAGTACTATTTTAAAATCTAGTTAATTCACAAACAATCTCATTTCATAGAAACATAGACACAATCTATGGAATTGAAAAGAGAATAGCAAGAAACCGTTATCTCATTTATGACAGTAATTAAGTGTCAAAAATGAACTTATAACGAAGTATGCCGAGCACATCATCAAAGAATAGCCGATGATAAATGTACTTTAGATAAGATAATTTGCGTGAAAATGAACGTTTACTCAATTGGTCTCACACAAGAGAGTGAAATGTCATTATAACTATTCGGAAATATAGCTACTTTCAATTAACTACTGAAATTTGATCCACTAGTCTAATTACAGACTGTCGTCACTTAAATAGATGAATTTTTCTACAGAGGTTTTTTCTTCGTTATTTATTGCTTTTCAATATTTTGTTTTGAATTTCACAATCAATATAATAATTTTCCGTCAAACCTACATTGTGGAAGTGTTCCAATAGCAAAATAAACGCTTAATGAAATTGCTTAGTTTATTATTAATGTTTTGTTAAGCGGAAAATTTATTTATATAGAAAAAAATCGCTTTTTTTTATTGAAATGTGAAGTCGTCTGAAACATTATTGTAGCTTTTATTTCGTTGCTATATGCAACAATCAAATAGTTTTCGTAGCAAAATAATTGCACGTTAAAAGCGTTGATTTAAGCCGAATTAAATAAAAAAAACTATATATAAATATACAACAAATAAAATTGAAAATCAACGAATGGCAAATGTCTACTTGCACAATCATTTGTCGGTGTGAAGTTTAGTATACTAAAGTAACATTCAATTGAAGCTCACCGCATTGTAACCAACGAGTGAACGTACCGGAAAATAATTGGTTTACGAAACATCACGAAATTGCAACTTTTTTTGATGAATATAACGATGACGACAAAAATGCAAATGTTTGATTTTATCGAATTGAAAATTAATCATATTATTTCGTAAAGAGCATAATTTTTTTTAATGTTTAGATTCATTCGTTTCAGTGAACGTTATTCAAGTAAAATTGTGCAAGACGACCGAGAAATACGTGTTTTATTTTTGTTCCACGTAGAATGCATGAAATGTTTCGTTTCAAGTGTTGCCGAGTTAAACTGCGTGCAAAATTTATTTAAGAAGAAAAAAAAGAAAAAATAATTGGAGTCATTGTCGTGCACATTTGGTGTCATGCATTTTTTTACCATTAAAATACAAAAGAAACAATACTGTCAAAATGACGCGCGCACAACGATTAAAAAAATTATGAACAAAAATTATTGTCAGAAGAAGAGATAGGTGAACCAAAGAGAAAGAAAGATAGAAAGACTGTGAGAGAGAGAGAGGGAAGAGATAAATGCGTATGAATGAATATGCGTCAAGTACACATGGGTAGGAGTATTGAATGTGTACGAGGTACTGGGTGTGCACCATATTCTATTCAATCTATGTCCAATTGGCTTTGTGTCAACAGGATGTGTCGGTTATAAAATGGTTCCACTCAGCTGATCTCGATGAAATACACCAAGAGACAGAATTACACAGCCAAAACAAAACCAGCACAAGAAATGTTTATAGTGCGAGTGTTACAAAAAAAACCGTCACAATTGTATAGTTTGTGTATTTTTGCTTTATTATTTCTCTGCATATATTACCACGGCTACACCAAATGTAGGGTCCCAAACTTGAACCATGAGACTCAACAAACAGAATAGAACAGAACAGAACAGAACAGAACAGAACAGAACAGAACAGAACAGAACAGAACAGAACAGAACAGGGCAAAGCATGCAGGCAGGCATATTCTGTTTTTTTCTTCATTTTTATTTATATATTGAATGTGCGATCACTTGTTTAAAATGAAAATGAATGAATTATCATGATCGGAACAATACACAGAAGAAGTTGCATGGAAATGAGCACACACCAAATCGCAAATGGAAAATGAATACATATACACTGAACAAAAAAATGAGTCAAAATCATTAAATTAGATCGTTCATTGTTTAGTAATGTTTTCACCTTAGACATATCATTGGCAACACAGTCAGTCACACGCACCTCATTGAAAATTGAACAGCAGCAACGGTGTCTGAAGCAGAAAAAAATACAAGTACATCGGAGATGTTGCAGTGCATATTCGCATAAATGGTTTAATAAAAAAAATTATGATCGCATATCGAAGAAAATAGCGAAAACAAAAAAAGAAAAAAAAACATCGCAAAATGCACTGCATGATCCCCCCCCCCCAATGTGTAACACAATGCACGCTTCTATGTTCTCTCTTTCTCTCTGTTACTGTGTAAGGGATTTCATTTTCCACTGCAAAACATGTACGACATCAACAGTTGAAATCTCGTGAACAATACAACCGTAGCAAATTCTCTTCTTTTTTTACTTCATTTTATCTTCTTCTCGTTTTGTACAGAGCAATGAAAAGGCACATTTTGCATACATTTCTCTTCTATATTCTTTATATTCTTCACATTCATTTCATGTATGCTTCAAAGAGTCGGAAAAATATATTTTTTTTTTTATAAAACATTTACGAATATATTCAACAGACATTTTAACATTTTAACATTCTAATTCCCATTTCCAAATCTAAATGGTTTCTGGTAGAATTCATATTTTTATTTGTATATGATGTGATCATCGAAATCGTCAAGTTATAACTGTTGACTCACGTCTTTTAGCAACAATTTGTTTGGTTGAAAAACATTTTTTTTTTTCTTTATTCACTTCAGCACCAATAGAAATTTTGGAAGCAGTAGCAATATGTCATTAATTTATACGTGTTTTCAACTCATTTCTCATACTCTTTTCATTCGTTAGTTGCGTGTGCACAATTCTGTTTTGTACACCAAACACCAAAATTTTTAAAACAATAATTGCTTATTTTTAGTCTATTCCACACGACAGCGTGAGCAACGTTTATGACTAGTTTTTACCAATTTCGTTGTTTTTGTCATATGATGAAACAAAAGAATCATGAAATATGACAAAATGTCAAAATAACATAGAATGAAATTTGACTGAACGACGAAGCGGAAAGAATGAATATTATTGTATTGCATTAGATAAAATTCTGTATCTCAATTCATGTGCTTCTGCAACTATTTCCAGTGTAAATGATGTATTTTTCTTTCATAATTCAAATAATGTTATTTGTTTTTTTTTTTTTCTTTATTTTATTCAATTCAATAAAGGGAGACTACATTTGGATTGAACCAGCCACTGGTCGAGAATTCGATGTAGCAATTGGAGCTCGTGTCACATCAGCCGAAGGCCGTCGAATACAAGTGCGAGATGATGATGGCGAAGAGCAATGGTTGTCCCCCGAGCGACGCATCAAAGCGATGCACGCCTCATCGGTATCAGGCGTCGAAGACATGATAGGTCTCGGTGATCTACACGAAGCCGGAATTTTACGAAATCTTCTCATTCGCTATAATGATAACTTAATTTATGTAAATATCATTTGAATGCTTCCCATTTATGCTTTCATTATGCGCTACAGTTGAATTTAATAGTTTTAATACAATTAAAACACAAAAATTTTAATTAACATAATACAATGAAATGTTTCATTGTAATTAATACCTGAATTGTATAACAAAGTAACACATTTGGTTTTCTGTTTAAATAGACCTACACCGGCTCAATTCTTGTCGCTGTGAATCCATATCAAATTTTGCCCATTTACACTGCCGATCAAATTAAACTGTATAAAGAGCGAAAAATTGGTGAATTGCCGCCGCATATTTTTGCAATCGGTGACAATGCATATACAAATATGAAACGATATCGACAAGATCAGTGCATTGTTATCTCTGGTGAATCGGGTGCTGGTAAAACTGAAAGCACAAAATTGATTCTACAATATTTGGCAGCAATCAGTGGAAAACATTCATGGATCGAACAACAAATCTTAGAAGCAAATCCAATTCTTGAAGCGTTTGGTAATGCGAAAACCATTCGAAATGATAATTCGTCAAGGTACAATAATACATTTTGATTCCAATACAAGTTACTTATAAACTTTCTTTCGAATTTTTTGAATTATTTGATCCCTTGTTCATTTTTTAGATTTGGCAAATACATCGATATACACTTCAGTGGACATGGTGTAATTGAAGGAGCGAAAATTGAACAGTATCTATTGGAAAAATCGCGAATTGTGTCACAAAGTCGACATGAACGAAACTATCATGTATTTTATTGTTTGCTTGCTGGTTTATCAAATGAAGAAAAGCGAAAATTGGATCTGGGCAATGCATCAGATTACAAGTAATTCTCCAAAATTTCATAACTACTCATTTCAAATCATAATGCAAATACTAAAATGAACGCAATTTCAAAAAATAGGTACTTAACGGGTGGTGAGAGTATAGTGTGTGAGGGTCGGGATGATGCAGCTGAATTTGCGGATATTCGTTCGGCAATGAAAGTTCTTTTGTTTTCGGATGCTGAAATTTGGGAAATTCTAAAATTGCTTGCTGCTCTATTGCATTGCGGTAACATTAAATATAAAGCAACAGTTGTGGATAATTTGGATGCAACTGAAATTCCTGAGCACATCAATGTCGAAAGAGTGGCAACATTGCTTGGCGTTCCAATGCAACAATTAATCGATGCATTGACGCGAAAAACCCTTTTCGCTCACGGTGAAACCGTTGTATCAACATTGTCTCGGGATCAATCAGTAGATGTGAGAGATGCATTCGTCAAAGGGATCTACGGTCGATTATTTGTTTTAATCGTTAGAAAAATTAATAGTGCAATTTTCAAGCCTCGATCAACATCACGAAATGCGATTGGTGTTTTAGATATTTTTGGATTTGAAAATTTCGATAACAATAGTTTTGAACAATTTTGCATTAACTATGCAAATGAGAATTTGCAGCAGTTTTTCGTTCAGCACATTTTTAAATTAGAACAAGAAGAATACAATCATGAAGCAATCAATTGGCAACATATTGAATTTGTTGATAATCAAGATGCACTTGATTTAATTGCAATAAAACAACTCAATATCATGGCATTGATCGATGAAGAAGCGAAATTCCCAAAAGGAACTGATAATACAATGTTGGCCAAATTACATAAAACACATGGAACGCACAAAAATTACTTGAAACCAAAATCAGATATCAACACTAGTTTTGGATTGAATCATTTTGCTGGCGTTGTATTTTATGATACGCGTGGATTTTTAGAGAAAAATCGTGATTCGTTTAGTGCGGATTTACTTCAATTGATAAACATTTCACATAATAAATTCCTTCGTGCAGTTTTCGCTGAAGACATTGAAATGGGCGCCGAAACACGCAAACGAACGCCAACATTATCCACCCAATTTAAGAAAAGTCTTGATGCATTGATGAAAACATTGTGTAATTGTCAACCGTTTTTCATTCGTTGCATCAAACCGAATGAATTTAAAAAGCCAATGATGTTTGATCGAACGTTATCATGTAGACAATTGCGTTATTCAGGAATGATGGAAACAATTCGAATTCGTCGTGCCGGATATCCAATTCGTCATGGATTCAGAGAATTTGTTGAACGATATCGATTTTTAATAAACGGTGTACCACCAGCCCATCGAACCGATTGTCGATTGGCTACGGCTCGGATTTGTGCTGCGGTTTTGGGCAAATCAGACTATCAACTTGGTCATACAAAAGTTTTCCTTAAAGATGCCCATGATTTATTCTTGGAACAAGAACGAGATCGTGTTTTAACGCGAAAGATTTTAATTTTGCAACGATCAATTCGTGGCTGGGTATATCGACGACGATTTCTTCGCATGAAAGCCGCTGCGATAAACATTCAAAAACATTGGAAAGGTTATGCACAGCGAAAACGTTATAAGAAGATGCGTGTCGGTTACATGAGATTACAAGCATTGATAAGATCGCGTGTGCTTTCACATCGATTCCGTCATTTACGTGGAAATATTTGTCGTTTGCAAGCTCATGCTAGAGGTTATTTAGTGCGAAGAGAGTATGGTCTGAAAATGTGGGCAATTATCAAAATTCAGTCGCATGTACGTAAAATGATTGCCATGAGAAAGTATCGAAAATTGCGTGAAGATTATCGAAAATACAATGAAGCGTTGCGCATACGTCGGCTGGAAGAACAAGAGCTACGACATCAAGGCAACAAACATGCAAAAGAAATTGCTGAAAAGCATTATCGTGAGCGATTAAATGAACTTGAACGAAGAGATTTCGAACAAGAAATGGAGCAAAGAAGAAAGGTTGAGGTCCAACGAAGTTTGATTAATGATGCGGTCCGAAAACAAGACGAGCCAGTTGATGAGCAAAAGTTAGTTGATACGATGTTTGATTTTCTGCCAGATTCAAGCAGTGAAACACCAACACCACATGGTGGCCGTGAAACATCAGTTTTCAACGATCTTCCGGTAAATGCTGATAAAAATGAAGATGTCACACCAGTTCAAATGGTTTCAGAGGATGAAGAAGATTTGTCTGAATTTAAATTCCAAAAATTCGCCGCCACTTATTTTCAAGGAAATGTTACACATCAATATTCACGGAAACCATTAAAACATCCATTGTTGCCACTTCACACACAAGGCGATCAACTTGCTGCACAAGCACTTTGGGTTACAATTCTGCGATTCACCGGTGATTTACCTGAACCACGTTATCAAACAATGGATCGTGATAATACGTCAGTGATGTCTAAAGTGACAGCCACGCTGGGCAGAAATTTCATTCGTAGCAAAGAATTTCAAGAAGCTCAAATGATGGGCTTGGATCCCGAGTCATTTATAAAACAAAAACCAAGGTCAATTCGTCATAAATTAGTTTCGTTGACATTGAAAAGGAAAAATAAGTTAGGCGAAGATGTACGAAGACGTTTGCAAGATGAAGAATACACCGCAGACAGTTACCAATCTTGGCTAGAGTCACGACCAACATCCAATTTGGAAAAATTACACTTCATCATCGGCCATGGAATCCTTCGAGCCGAACTCAGAGATGAAATTTACTGTCAAATCTGCAAACAGCTCACGAACAATCCATCAAAATCATCGCATGCCAGAGGATGGATTCTACTTTCACTTTGTGTTGGATGCTTTGCACCATCGGAGAAATTTGTTAATTATCTTCGGGCTTTTATTAGAGAAGGACCACCGGGTATGCCGCATTCTCTTTTTTCTTTTTCTCTCTCTTAATGTGATCAAGAAAATAAAGAACAATTTGATTTGCTTCATTTAGGTTATGCTCCATACTGCGAGGAACGTTTAAAACGAACATTCAACAATGGCACACGGAATCAACCTCCCTCTTGGTTAGAATTACAAGCCACCAAGTCAAAAAAACCAATCATGTTGCCGATTACATTTATGGACGGCAACACAAAAACTTTACTTGCTGATTCTGCAACAACTGCTCGGGAATTGTGTAATCAACTATCGGATAAAATTGCGTTAAAAGATCAATTTGGATTTTCACTGTACATTGCACTTTTTGATAAAGTTTCCAGCTTAGGTAAGTCGTTGACGATTTTGAACTGACTTTGAGAATTCATTCCATAAAAGAGAAATTTAAAGTGAACTCAAATGTGTTTGACTTGGCAGGAAGTGGTGGTGATCATGTAATGGATGCAATTTCGCAATGTGAACAATATGCCAAAGAGCAAGGAGCCCAAGAACGTAACGCTCCATGGCGTTTATTCTTCCGCAAGGAAATATTTGCCCCATGGCACGAACCGACTGAAGATCAAGTAGCAACGAATTTAATTTATCAACAAGTTGTACGGGGTGTGAAATTTGGTGAATATCGTTGCGATAAAGAAGAAGATTTGGCAATGATTGCCGCTCAACAATATTTCATCGAATATGGAACTGATATGTCAATGGAACGATTATTCACATTACTACCAAACTTTATACCTGACTATTGTTTGACTGGCATTGAAAAAGCAATTGATCGATGGGCAGCACTTGTGCTGCAAGCATACAAAAAGAGCTATTATCTCAAAGATAAAATTCCAGCATTGAAAGTCAAAGAAGATATTGTCAGTTATGCAAAATATAAGTGGCCATTGTTGTTTTCACGTTTTTATGAAGCATACAGGTAATTTCCTTGAGATGAAGAGCTGCTCTGATATGTTTTGATTTCTAAACAAAAAATGATTTGTTTTCATTTAATTTTGTAGAAATTCCGGACCAAATCTCCCGAAAAACGATGTTATCATTGCAGTGAATTGGACAGGTGTTTATGTTGTTGATGACCAAGAGCAAGTATTATTGGAACTGTCATTCCCAGAGATTACATCCGTTTCCAGCCAAAAAACAAACAAAGTATTCACACAAACATTCAGTCTGTCTACCGTTCGCGCTGAAGAATTTACTTTCCAAAGTCCAAATGCTGAAGATATTCGCGATTTAGTCGTTTATTTCTTGGAAGGTCTCAAAAAGAGGTAAAAACCAACGAATTAAATATTCTTTTTTCAATTAATTATTCTCTTATTAATTTCTCAACACTTGAATGTGATTTAACGTTTTTGTCTATACAGATCACGGTTTGTAATTGCATTGCAAGATTACAAAGCACCTGGCGAAGGAACCAGCTTCTTGTCATTTATAAAGGGTGATTTGATCCTTTTAGAAGAAGACAACACGGGCGAAACTGTTTTGAATAATGGATGGTGCATTGGTAAATAACATGATATTCCCAGTCATCTCATTATCCGAATATATATGCAAATATACAAACAAATATTCGAAGAGCATCTCCGCTATTTCCCACTGCTGCTATACGAAAAACGAGATATAAATTAGCATTCGATAATAGCGAAGGAAAATGAGATGACTAAATATTCCTTGTGACACCTTCAAAATTTTTAATATTCTTCATTTCTTTTGTCAAACCCAAAGGTCGTTGTGAGCGAACCGAAGAAAGAGGTGATTTTCCAGCTGAAACTGTATATGTGCTTCCAACATTATCAAAACCACCGCAAGATATTCTTGCCTTGTTTAGTATAGAAGAAGCACATCATGGTCGTCGATTAAATGCAATATCAAATGGTGGAACAGAAACACGTGAACGACCTCACACATTGCAAGATTATGCGTTAGATCATTTTAGACCGCCACCAAAACGAACAATGTCCAAAGCACTAACGCTCAGCTCAAAAAGACATAGCGACGAATTATGGAGATATTCAAGAGAACCGCTTAAGCAACCATTGTTGAAGAAATTACAGGCCAAAGAAGAATTAGCCGAAGAGGCGTGTTTCGCATTTGCAGCCATTCTCAAGTATATGGGCGATTTGCCATCGAAACGACCACGCATCGGAAATGAAATCACTGATCACATTTTTGATGCGCCATTAAAACATGAAATCTTGAGAGATGAAATTTACTGTCAACTCATGAAACAATTGACGGAAAATCGTAATCGACTTTCGGAAGAACGCGGTTGGGAATTAATGTGGTTGGCAACCGGTCTCTTTGCGTGCAGCCAAAATTTATTGAAAGAATTATTTTTATTTTTACGTAGTCGACGTCATCCTATTTCACAAGATTCTTTACATCGCCTACAGAAGACCATTCGAAATGGTCAGCGAAAATATCCACCACATCAAGTCGAAGTTGAAGCTATTCAACATAAAACCACACAAATATTCCACAAAGTTTATTTCCCCGATGATACAGACGAAGCGTTCGAAGTTGACTCATCAACGAGAGCAAAAGATTTCTGTCAAAACATTTCACAACGGCTTGGACTTCGATCAAGCGAAGGCTTCAGTTTATTTGTTAAAATTGCAGATAAAGTCATCTCTGTACCGGAAGGTGATTTCTTCTTTGATTTTGTTCGTCACTTAACCGATTGGATTAAGAAAGCACGTTCAACACGCGATGGAACTAATCCACAGTTTACATATCAAGTATTTTTCATGAAAAAATTATGGACAAATACGGTGCCAGGTAAATCAAAAATATTCACATTAAAAATCGAGCTCGTTATTCAACTTTCAATTTGATTTCATTCCAGGGAAAGATCGCAATGCTGATTTAATATTTCATTATCATCAAGAATTGCCAAAACTATTGCGTGGCTATCACAAATGCTCGAAAGAGGAAGCGTCTAAATTGGCTGCTCTAGTCTATCGCGTTCGATTTGGTGACAGTAAACAGGAACTTCAAGCAATTCCGTAAGTTATTCACTTTATCCTTTGAAATTATTCCATTTTCTCAAAATATCTTTTTATTGAAATTTGTTCAATAGACAACTACTTCGGGATTTGGTTCCATCAGATTTAGTCAAAATTCAAGGTACAACCGAATGGAAGCGTTCCATTACAACTATGTACACACAAGATGCTGGAATGTCATCGGAGGATGCAAAAGTTGCATTCTTGAAAATAATTTACAGGTAAGCATTAAAAAAAAAAACATTTGTTACATTTAGTATGGACAATGAAAACTTAACAATTCCCCCTATTATTTAGATGGCCTACATTCGGGTCGGCATTTTTTGAAGTAAAACAAACTACAGAACCAAATTATCCAGAGATGTTATTAATTGCAATCAATAAACACGGAGTTAGTTTGATTCATCCGCAAAGCAAGGCATGTATTGATGTAAATTTGACATAATCACTGAAGATATATAATTTAATTTTATTTTTGAAATGCACAGGATATTTTAGTGACACATCCCTTCACACGTATTTCAAATTGGTCGTCTGGGAATACATATTTCCATATGACGATCGGTAATTTGGTGCGTGGCTCAAAGTTGTTATGTGAAACATCATTAGGTTACAAAATGGATGACTTACTCACATCTTATATCAGTTTAATGTTGGCCAATATGAACAAACAAAGGACAATACGAATAAATTGACCACAATAATTACGACTTGCATTGATACTAATAATATACACAACAAAAGAAAATTATTGGACAAATTTTTTTTTTTTATTTATATAAATATCGTTTTTCTCTCTTCTTTTAAACAGAAAAAAAAAAATCATTCATTTTGCAATAAATTTAGCTTATTGTATAATCTATCAATTAATTTAGTGAAATGGAGCAAATAAGAAATGTGCACAATATTTTAGCAATTACTTGAAAATAAAGTCTAACAAATCTGCCTTTCCAGTGAATTTAATAGACATTTTTATTCAAATACAGAATTCACATTTTGAGTCGCTTTTGTTTAGCAGATTTTAAGACGAATCCATTGTTCAAGTTTTTATTTTTAAATTGAGCAACAATTCCATCATTATTATTTTCTAATTGTTGTAAGCATCTAACGCAATATTGAATAAAATCGAGTTCTAAATAAAGATATGTTTATAGACTTTTTCATTCAAATATATGGATAATTTGAAATGTGAATCACTTAAAGGAAACTAAGGTAATATCAAAATTGCTTTTTGTATGTTGAATACACTGAATAATAACATTTTTCCACGGAACTTTTCTACATAACATTTTCACTCTGAGCCATTCATATAATATACAAATATACATTAAATTGCATTTTTACATAAAAACCGTTTTAATACAATATAATTCAAAAATTAATCATATTTTTAAGAAGAACTTAATTAGAACCGACATTTTGACCTGAGCCGGCCTCCGAAAGTCGAAAAGTGGCCATTTTTCTAACAGCTATTGCGGCACATCCACTTCACATACAGGTGATATATATCATCAATGAAATTCACAATTTGATTCATTTGTATCACGTAAATTGTCGTTTGTTTACAGTTACTGTTAAATTCAAATGATTTGAATACGAAAATGAGTCGTCATTGTTTGTATAATGAAAAACGGCAGCGTGACATTAGCTTTAAGTCAAACGATAGATTTAAAAATTGAACGTTAAAAAAACTTCCAACAAATAAAATAATCAATAAGAATAGAATGTAAAATATATTTTTAATATAAAATTTACTAGTTTTTTCACATAGATTTTTTCAACATACCTTTTTAAAAGCAAAATTTCCAAAATAACTAGTGGAATATTATGTGTCACACATGTGAAAATACAGTCGGCATTTGGTGAAAATACAGTCTATTTTTCCACAGAAATAGGTAAAAGCGTTACATATCTTAACTCTGAATTTAACTAAAATCGTTATCTGGATGTTCGTTGGTTCTATTAATATATATTAATATCGTTGAAAAGGTATTGAAATGAACAATCGAAATCGTCTGTTACACTTTTGAAAATACAATTTTTTAATGCGTTCAGGTCACTTTTCGGTGATTTTCTCAATGAATTTTCTCAATGAAAAATATTTTTTTTTAAAATTCCATTCCATTATTATGGCCTTAGTTTAAGCTAAAATTTGACTCATAGCTCATGTCTGAGATAATTCGCGTTCTCAAGATATGACAGAAAACATCATTTCGGGCGCTGAACGTCCCAAAACACGGACGTAAGTTTAAAATTGTTTTGAAATATATCGAACATTCAATTTTGAATTAAATGCATTTATTTTTAAAATTTTGATTTAAATTGTGTAAAATTCCCTTCATTGATGTGAAACGCATATTTCTATAAGAATCTTCCAACTGAATTAAGTATGCAGCCAGTTTTGTTCATAACTGACGTTTGATTACTGTCAATAACGAAACTCATGTGTCTTGTGAATGCAGCAAAACAAAGTGAAATGTATGGCGAAGCAATATTTTTCAAAGCAATTGAAATTTTTTATGTCTTAAATTCCGCCTTTTATATAATAAACAAAGTAAAATTGAGTATTTAAAGTCTGTGATTTTAATAAAATCGATGAGTTTTTTTTAAATAGATTGCATAAGTGATAATTTTAGTTCAAGCCAAAGTTTAGATAAATTAAGAAAAAAATGCAAAATCGCCGCAGTAATAGTGCCGAATCATTTCAACTGCTTCAGTTATCGGATGATTCAAAATCACTATCGGATTTAGAATTGCCAGAAGTTGTATTTCAAAGGAAGCGTAAAGTTCGAAGGTAATTTCAATTGTACTGATGCAATCTCAAGGCCAACGAATGTTGTTGTTTTTTATTTTTTTTTTTTTTTTTTGCACATTGTTAGGAAAACCAGACCCAAAATGAATAATCGCTTCAATCACCAAGAGACTGATGATTTTATCAAATTGAATTGTAAATATGTGACCATTTGGATGTGTGTTACATTATGCGGTATTTGGTTATTTTCGTTATCTTATATGTTAGCTATCGTACATTCTGAATACCGTGAACTCAACAAAGATATGAAAAAATGTAAGTATCAATTCGGATCTAGAGAATGAATTAAGCGAATTGCCATTCATTTTTAAAATTATTATTATTTGTATGTTATTAAGTGTATCATTATCGGCAATATGAATTTCAATAATTAAATTGACAATTCAATGAAACAAATGTTTATAATTTAAATTTGCATGTCATTTTCAATTTAAATTGTTAAAAAAAGCAAATTTGCTGTCGTCAAACACCATATTATTTGGTAAAGTATACATTGTAGATCGTTGTTATCACAAAATGTTGTTTATATCGCAATAATACTCAGAAAATTTGACGCGACATTATTTAACATTCGTGTAATAACGGTCGTTTGATGTTGACAGTGGAATAAATCAAGAACGAACAGTGAACAGTGTACAAGCTTCATAAGAACACGTACTCATATCGTATCTTATCATATAAAGTTTTTCTATTTTATTTCGTTGTAATTGTGTGTGTGTGTGTATATATGTTTGGCTGAATACATGAAAATATTTGCCGAATTCTCTTGGTCGAAATGCATACAAAAAGAATTCGCATGCGCGGCATATTGCCATGAACGGGGCAATACCAAACGATTGTGTAAAAAGCTTTTCCACTAACGTTCAGTCAAACAGTATAAGGAAACGTAATCTGTCCATTCAAGTGGTCGTAGATAAAAGGAATTGTTATTGCTTTTTGTTTGTGGCGAAAAAAGACCCTGGCAAATCTTGAATCGTGCTTTTTCTTTCTCATAAACATTGTAATTTATAAATATCGTTCTTGAAATAAACAAAATGACCTTAACTGTCGACGAATATTTACTGTTTGTACATTTAATACTGTAAATTCTACATTACAATCAATTGTTTTTCGTTTTTAATTTCAAAACAAAAGTATTTATTTCAACGTTTCAAAATCAATACGTCCATTTGTGCCGTTTAAAATACTAATATTTTCAAATCAATAAAAATAGAGTGAAAAAAAAAATTATGTGCTAAAAATGGATGAAAACATGCAAGAATAAACGAGTTTATAACATTCATTCTTCTTATTCTGCCACTATAAATGGGCCTTTCCATCACATAAATAATAAATGAGCTGACATTGCATATGACGACATAGAGAATAATATTGGACGGATCACGTGACATACATTTATTGTGCTTTTTTTGTTTGAAGGTAGTGCGCGTGAGTGACGCTGTCCTCAATTTGATTGTATTCGATTAATTAAAAACGCTTCTTTTGAATCAAAACATCAAAGCAATTTTAATCTTTTGGTCATTTTTATAAAACCGCGATTCCAACAAAACGTTATTATAAAAACAAAAAAAAAAAAAAACAACCAGGAATACAATCCGAAAAGGACCGACCATACAATTTAATTCCGTGAAAAAGTTATGGATTCCGTTAGTGTACCACTTCGATCAAGTGGTAAAAAGATGCGAAAAAGGCGCGAATTGGATGCACTTGTTGCCCATTCACTCGCGAAAAGGTATTAATTTTAATTCTGACCTTTGACCAAAAACGAAGAAAGTTAAAAACAAACAAACAATTTTTATCGTTGCATTGACGTTTTAAACAGAGCATGCAATTCGGGCAAACGACAAGCAGCGGGAAATGGTATCAATTCACAGGATCAATTACTGTCGGCATCCACAGATGATCAGGAAGAATATTCATTGGTAGTTTTTTTTTAACATAGAAATTATGAAATGTTTGCCTGCCAATGCTAAACATTTCAGGCTTATTTCATACAATGCTCACATTTTATTTTTCTTTCTCTCATTTTGGAATATTTTGCCATTCAGTCGAAAATTCAAATTGCGAAGCGTCATCGAAAGCATTACTCATTTTTGCGAACTTGTGCCCCATTGCTGTTCATAATCAGCGTTTTTCTTTTGATTTCTTTAATGTATTGGTTATATTTTGATCTGCGCGAACAGCTCTCTGATCATCGTAGCAAAATTGAACAAGGTGAATGCAACATTTAGTTTATGACATTTTGTGATAACAATGATAATGATGATATTTCATCCACCTGTTCACTTTTTTACCTATAAATATTCGGAAATGATAAAATGTTCATAAGATACACATTGCAATACATGTGAATTTATTAATTTTGTTTAATATTTTATTTTCAGTATCGGCAATATGTTTAAGTATGCCAGAAACATTGCAGAAATTGCACGAAAATTCGAAAACAATGGAGCAAAATCAAACAGCAATGAGTCAGAAATTATATGAAGTTCAACAGCGTATTGAAACGGTTGAAAAAGAGGTGTGTGCACTGTAATCAACAAATGAAATATTCACTTTCGAATGTAATGTCATAGTTGTATAAACACTTTTTTTTTTATTTTCACAGTTTATACAATTGAAAGATAGTATTCGAAAGGGTGATGGACCCGATGGTGATAAAGCAGCCCAATTGAAAAATACTGTTGCTGGATTTGGTGCCAAAATTCAAGCGCTTGAAACTGATGTCAAAGGACTCGAACAACGATACTCTGGCATACAATCAGACCGACAAAGCGACAGATCGCGTATCGATGAACTTAAAAACAATATTGAAAGTATTAAGAATTCATCGCATTCAAATGTTACGACTGGCTTGCAAAATGAGACATCATCGTGGATAAAAAATCTTACAGATTACTGTTCGATTGGTTTGAAAAATGTGTCTGATAAATTAGCCACGGTGAATGAAACATTAAATCTGAAAATCAACAATATAGGCGATCAAGTGCATGATCATAAAAGCAAATTGGATGGCCTCTATGAGAATTTTGCAAATGTTTCATCACATGTCAATTCAATTGAAAGCGAATGGCCGAAATTCAAGCAATCAAATCAACAAATTGAAAGCATTATGCCACATTTAACAACCGATGTGAGTATTCTCAAATCGGATGTGAGCAGCCTCAATGCAACACTTCGTAATTTGTTGGCACAACAAAATGCTAAAAAAGAAACTGGCTCCACACAAGACGCAAATGTAAGTGAATCAATAGGGACAACATAACTGTTTAAGACTTGATTTTGCTACTTTATTGTTTCAATGAATTACTTTTGATTTGAATGAAAATCTTAAGAAAATTAGAAATTAAATATTCGTAAATTAATTCCAGGTTGGGAGTGGAATTCAAGCCAGTTTTCCAACAGAAATTTTAAACGGCGGTGAAAAGAACAATTCAACCACCAACACACAACCAATAACACCTCAGCCGGTGAGCAGTAATGCACAGTCAGCATCATCCACAGCAAATTCAGCCACAAGCACATTACCAATGATGCATTAAATCAGCGATTTATGTCTTGTTTAAGATGCATCTATTTTTTAAATCCAGAAAATCAAACTCTCTCTCACACACACACACACACACACACACACACACACACACACACACACACACACACACACACACACACACACAGAGAAACATTATAAAAATCGATAAACTCGATCCCATAAAGAGATGCATTTGTATTAAGGCTTATTCCTAGTCGCTTTGTTATGATTTTGTAGTACAAATGAACAAACTGGTAGCCAACTGGTATTGCAAAATAGTGTAAAATGCACCTCCCGCAACACATATTCAATACACAAAACATTCAATCGATAAAATTCTAAAATCTTTTGAAGAAACCAAAAGATGACGATCGTATTAAATTCGTCAACAAATTTCGTCCAAAAGTAATAACAAGAACAACAAAAAACCAACCAGTGTAATTTTATTAAAATATTTAACAAACACCTACTTAAACTAAATTCAGATAGATTTGTTGATAAATTTGAAACCATCAATTGTGAATGTGAATGAAAATGGCCACTAGACTTCTTATGGCATGAACAGCGACAATTATTACGAAACGGATAAACAGAATGAGATATTTTAAATTATATTTTCATCACATTATTTATAATTCATTAAAAGAAAAAAAGATTGAAGAAAATACAAGAAAAACCAACAAGTTTAAATAGTGTGAAACATGCGTGATGAATATAAATTCTATATGTATACATTAGAGTTATAAATGATCTGTATTTTATTGTCAATTGAAATTAAACGATGAGAAATGTTATTAAAAGGATCTATTTATTAGAATGGAAACGGAATTTGCTTTTGAATTATAATTGCTTTACCGTTTAAATATTTGCCAAAAATAATCATAACTGAATATCGACAGGAAAGTATTTAGTGAAAAAATCAACTCACACATATAGAAGGCATTGACAATTCACATTTTTGGTCAGTTTTGTAATCATGAAGCAGTACGCTACTATTCCGTATTCTTTTTTTTATTTTATTCGTATACATTTGAAATTTGTTTTATTTTCAATGTTTAGCCGTGCTTAGTATTGTTTGTTTATTTATTCGCATAACGGCCCAACTAAACCTTTGGTGTGCAAAGATATATTTTGTAACACACAATGTACAATTTTGTTCTGTCACATCGACATCATCTCTGCAGAATACAAATACATGCAAACAATACAGGACAGTTCCTTCGCTTATTCGTCTGTGTCGACAGCATTTTCATTGTGTCAGTTTGTTTGATAGTTTAAACCAGATTGGTTGTGAAACTGTAAATTCGCATAGAATTTTGCTAAAACGAATTTCGAAGAACTAATTCAAAATGAATAGCAACACCAATGGTAAGTTTCATTCTTATTTAATTCTATTCTAATCATTTTTGCTTATGCTTGTAAAAAGTGCATTACAATTGATTGTTAATGCAGGAGCAGCGTAGTTTTTTATATGAAATTATTTACCAACAAAAAAATCGTTCAGATTGTTTTTGAACCAATTTTCACTAAAATTTAACGTTTTCAAAATTCAAAATGAAAATTCAGTTTAAAAGTTCTTCTTTTTTCCCATATGATTTTCTCGTTATTCAAATTCATTTCAAAAATTGAAAATGTAAAAAGTTGACGATATAGTTGTGACGCTATATAATATTGTTGTTCAACTTGTCGTCCCCATTGTTCGAGATTTTTTTTTTTGACAAATCAAAATTTAAATTCGCACAAATATGAGAAATTTTACGAGTTTTCATGATATTATTTATTTCCAGGATATCTTGACGACGATTACATCGACAATGACGAAATTTCACCAGAAATGTGGCAAGAAGCCTCATGGATTGTCATCAATTCGTATTTCGAAGAAAAGGGATTAGTGCGACAACAACTCGATAGTTTTGATGAATTTATTCAGGTTGGTGTAATTGTAAATGACCACTAAGTGGTCAGTATTTCAAATTTTCATTTTTTCTTTCAAAAAATAGAAATCGATTTCGCAAATTGTCCATGATATGCCAAAATTAGAATTACTATCGGAACCGAAGTATACTTCTGGTCAAATGGATAAAGTGGTAAATCATTTTATATTTTATTAAATTTATTTTTTTTTTTTTTGGCAAAATAATTGAAAACAAATTTCATTCTGTTTCGAATTTCTTTTTGGATATATCCATATATCTATATATATCCTTCGAAGGTTCGACATCAAATAGAATTTGGTGATTTAAGTTTATCATTGCCAGTGCATTGGGAAAAAGATGGTGGTGCTCACAATATAACGCCCAATGAGTGTCGTTTGCGTAGTTTGACATATTCAGCATCGATTTACGTTGACATTGTTCACAAAAAGATTGTTGATGGCGAAGAGAATATTGAGACTGAACATTCGAAAACATTCATTGGTCGAATTCCAATTATGGTTCGTTCGTCAAGCTGTATGCTACATCAAATGAATGATCATGATTTGATTGAATTAAATGAATGCCCATTGGATCCCGGTGGATATTTTATTATCAACGGAGAAGAAAAAGTTCTAATTGCACAGGAAAAATTAGCAATGAACACTCTGTTCGTGTATGGCATGAAAGATGGTAAATATTCGTATAAAGCTGAGGTTAAATCACATGCAGAAAACGGATCGCGGCCAATGACGAATTTTTCAATAAACATATGGCGGCAAAAAAAATTGAGCAATAAGAATGCAACAACTGGTCAACTTATAACTGCAATTTTACCATACATTAAACAAGAAATTCCCATCATTGTGTTATTTCGAGCACTTGGCTATGTTTCGGATCAAGAAATTTTGGAAAATATCATTCACGATTTTAATGATAATGAAATGATTGAGATGATTAAGCCGAGTTTGGATCACGCATTTCCCATACAAACACAAAATGTAGCGCTGAATTTTATTGGTAGCAGAGGTGCACGTCCAGGCATTACAAAAAAGGATCGAATTCGATATGCCAAAGAAGTTTTGCGTAGAGACATGCTGCCGCATATCAGCACTGACTATGATTATGAAACAGAGAAAGCACTTTACCTTGGTTATATGGTGCATCGACTATTGATGATTGCTTTGGGTATTATTATCCACAATAGGAAATTTACAATATTTACAATAGAATTTTCTCTATTCTTTGCCCTAGGTCGACGTGAAACTGATGAGAGAGATCATTATGGAAAAAAACGTTTGGACTTAGCTGGACCTCTGCTATCATGCCTATTTCGTGGCTTATTCAAAAATGTTATCAAAGAAATGAAATTATACATTCAGAAGTTCATTGATTTGAAGAGAGATTTCAACATAGAGCTAGCGGTTCAGCCAAAAATTATCACCGATGGTTTCCGATATTCACTTTCCACTGGCAATTGGGGTGATCAGAAAAAAGCACATACAGTTCGCTGTGGTGTATCACAAGTATTGAATCGATTGACTTATGCATCAACATTATCACATTTGCGTCGCATCAATTCACCGATCAATCGTGACAGCAAAATAACAAAAGCACGACAATTGCATAACACGCAATGGGGAATGGTTTGTCCTGCAGAGACACCAGAAGGTGCTGCTGTTGGTTTGGTAAAAAATTTGGCATTGATGGCCTACATTACAGTCGGTTCAAATTCTAAAGAAATTCGTGAATTATTGGAAGAAAACATAGAAAATATATGCGAAATATCACCAGCTCATTTATCAAATGCGACAAAAGTTTTCCTCAATGGATGCTGGGTTGGTATTCACAATGAACCACAATTGCTAATGAGCATATTGAAAAATTGTAAACGAAATATTGAAGTAATGGTGTCCGAGGTATCAATTGTTCATGATTGCCGAGACAGAGAAATTCATGTGCACACTGATGCTGGACGAATTTGTCGACCTTTAATGATTGTCAATGATGACAAATTAGCGATTAAGCAAAGTCAACTTGAATCGCTGAAATTGAGTCAACAAATGTATATTGATCCGTATGGTTGGCGCGATTTGGTGATATCAGGTGTTGTTGAATATCTCGATATAATGGAAGAAGAAACAGCTATGATTGCAATGTCACCAAATGATATAGATGACCTTAAAAATACCAATTACTGTAAATACACACATTGTGAAATTCATCCAGCAATGATATTGGGCGTATGTGCATCAATGATTCCATTTGCAAATCATAATCAAAGCCCACGCAATACATATCAAAGTGCAATGTGTAAGCAAGCTATGGGCATTTACCTGACAAATTTCCACGTTCGAATGGATACATTCGCTCATGTTTTGTACTATCCAATGAAACCGCTTGTTACGACACGATCAATGGAATATCTAAGATGTAACCAACTTCCGGCTGGCATGAATTCAATTGTTGCCATATTGTGTTATACAGGCTATAACCAGGTAAATGATCATCATAAACATACTAGCAAAAATTCAGTTCTTATGAATAAATTTAATAATTTTGGGAATTTTATTCAATATGCAGGAAGACAGCATCATTATGAATTCATCAGCGGTTGAACGTGGATTTTTTCGCTCAGTTTTTTATCGATCGTACAAAGATTCTGAGGAAAATGTGCAAGATATACGAGTCGAAAGATTTGAAATACCAAAACCAAAGGAGTGCAAAGGCGTACGAAAGGTTTCATATGATAAATTAGATAATGATGGATTTATAGAACCCGGAATTCGAGTATCTGGCGATGATGCAATTATTGGCAAAACAATGACTATAAACGATGAACAGGTAACCATTGAAAAATTATTCTTGAATCAAATACGCATAAATATTATACAATTCAATCTTTCTGTAGGAACTTGACGAAGAAGTTGCTTTGAAAACAAAACAGGACACATCGATAATTTTACGTCACAATGAAACTGGTATCATTTACAATATTTACAACATTTACTGAATATTTACAGTATTTATTTTGATTTTTATTTACTTTTGTGGTTTTCCCCTATCGTAAGGTATCGTAGACCAAGTCATGATAACAACAAACGCTAGTGCTAATAGATTTTGCAAAATTCGCATTCGATCACAGCGAATACCACAAATTGGTGATAAGTTTGCGTCTCGACACGGGCAAAAAGGTATCTGTGGAATGCAATACAGTGAAGAAGACATGCCATTCACCTGCGAAGGTTTAACACCCGACATCATCATTAATCCACACGCAATTCCATCTCGAATGACAATTGGCCATTTAATCGAATGTTTGCAAGGAAAGCTTGGTGCACAAAAAGGGGAAATAGGAGATGCAACACCATTCAATGATAACCTGAATGTACAAAGAATTTCGACATTTCTAAGAAATTATGGATATGAATTAAGAGGCAACGAAGTTATGTACAACGGCCATACTGGTAGAAAAATCAACTCTCAAGTATTTATCGGCCCAACGTATTACCAACGTTTAAAGCATATGGTTGATGATAAAATTCAGTCAAGAGCAAGAGGTAAAACACAAATTTTGGTTCGTCAACCAGTTGCAGGCCGTATGAATAATGGTGGTTTACGGTTTGGAGAGATGGAAAGAGATTGCCAAATATCACATGGAACTGCTTTATTTTTACGAGAACGTCTCCTTGAAGTTTCCGATCCATATCGCGTACATATCTGCAATTATTGTGGTTTGATTGCCATCAATAGGAAAAATAATAAATACGAATGTCGTGGATGTGATAACAGATGTGAAGTAATTTTATGTTTTAACATTTTTTTGATTTGAATTAATCGATAAATTTCATTTTCAGATAACTCAAATTATTATACCGTATGCGGCTAAGCTGTTATTCCAGGAACTAATGTCGATGAATATATCTCCGAGAATATATACATAACGTCTGAGGCAAAAGCTTACTAACTATAAACAAACAGATAATGACAATAACAATTCCATTCCATTCCAAGAAGAAGACATGAATTCAATACAATACAACTGACTCAAAAACCTGGATATGTTTTTTGACAAATAAAATTTTTTAATTTAGAATAAATTACACAAATGTTCTTGAATAATTTAAAAGAATAGATAATCTTAAAATAATTACTTGTCCACAACAATATTGAATGAAGCCTTCCGGTGGAGGATGGTTTGAAATGTGATTATGAAACAAATTTAAAAAGAACAAATAAAGAACTTGAAAATCAAGTAATCGAATTTTTCAACGAGATAAAATACACACTTTTAATTATTGATTTGTATTGTGCGCTTGCATCATTTGAAGTAAATATGATCCACAGATAGATACTAACACATTCTTTTCGCTTACATACAATTAGATTTATAAATTATATTATTTGAACCGGTTGCCAATCTAAAAATGAATTTAATCAGATAACTTCATAATAACCCTCAATCAGAGTTGGCAAACGAACAGTTTCGGAGAAAAAATATGTTTAAAACAAAAAAAAATTATTCAAAACAATTTGTCCGGACAAGATGTCCGAACAAAACTTTTCTGTCCGAAATTGTCCGAAATTGTCCGAAAGTGACCGTCTGCCAACTCTGAACTGAATACATTTCTTTTGAAATGTTTAACTTGAAATTTCTAATAGCCCCAACGCTTATTATGGAAAATATATTTAGAGTGATTCAATTTTCAACTTTTCAGAGATCATATTCCGTATATAAATATATTTTATAATATTCATAGTTTCTACGATACTAGTTTCGTAGTACTAGTTTCACAAGCCGATAAATTCAATTTTATGAACGTCTATGAACAAACGTGAAAAGTGTTTATCATTTTAAATATGACATTTCATTGAACGCATTCATTAGAATTTATTACTGCATCTGATTTCAATACATTTAAATATGGCAGCGCCCATAGTGAGAAAAAGAAGAAGCAGTAGAGTAAACAAAATTACTTGGTAATTTCGTGTGGACGCAAAAATAAAATGAAACCCACTGCTAGGAACGTACCCCTATATTTTTTTGAGCTTTGTTCCTTGATGCGATAAATTAGTGAACGTTAGATTTTCTATGAATAGATTTCTCTTCAACATCCATGTTAAAGAGCCAATTGTTGTGATATTGAAATGTTTTAAGTTATCTACATTTATGCAAATTTGTATTTAAATATACAAAATGATCAAATACTCTAAAAAAAATGGCAATATATATTAACAATATACAAGCAACATTGAAGCCATTTAGTTAAAAGAAAAAAAAAGAGTATCCAATATATGTAAAAAATTATGTGTTATTGATATACAATTCATTGACACATTAAGTGGTCATACATATATGTACATTATGTGAAGAAATTATAGAAATTCATTCTTTTTTATTGGCCATGACAAAGTATTACAATAATAATTATCAATCATTTTCGAGTGGTTGTTTTTTGTACAAACTTGAGTGTTTTTTTATCAATTTTTATTTTAAATGGAACGTAACGTATATAAATATAGGATTGACTCACGATTTCTACACATTCCATAGAAATATTTCTGTTTTAACTCACGTTATAACTTGTAAATTATCGGAATTTTAATTCGAAATAAAAATTCGTATAGAAATCCAAAAACAAATATTTTTTAAATTTAAAATGTTAAATTCGATAGTTAAATTATTATATTGTTGCTGCATTTTCCTTGTGATGGTTAACGGGCAAGTTTACAAGGAGAAACATCGTCTGCAAGCACATTTTTCCATGCCGTCGGGTTGGACGAACGATCCAAATGGATTAATATATTTTGGTGGCTATTATCATTTATATTACCAACATTGGAAAGAAATTACACCAGGGCCCGTATATTGGGGACATGCACGATCGAAGGACTTGGTACAATGGGAAAATATGCCCATTGCATTGGAACCGGTATACTTAGAGGATGGAAGAAACGATATATTCAGTGGATGCTGCGTCGTTGACGATAAAAACTTGACCGGACTTTCGAATGATCAAACAGATGTTTTACTCGCAATTTACACTTTAAGTAGTAAAGTAAATCAAAGTCAAGCGATGTCGTACTCACTTGACAATGGTACGACATTCAAGCCATTTAGCCAAAATCCAATAATTCCAAATCCAGGCATACCAGATTTTCGCGATCCAAACATTTTCGAACGTGATGGAATTTACTACATGGTTCTAGCCGTCTATGACCGAATTTCATTTTATAAAAGCACCAATCTAAAATCATGGGAGTGGATCAGCGATTTTGGTGTGAATCCAGACCAAGGCGATAAAAATGGCATATGGGAGTGTCCATCACTTTTTTCAATGAAAGACGAAGAAGGCAACGAACATGATATTTTAATTGTTTCTATAAATGTTCCACATAATAACAGTCTTTCACAATACTTTGTCGGGAAATTTGATGGAACTGAATTTAAAAATTACAAACAATCGGATGTATTATGGCTTGAAAATGGATTCGATAACTATGCTGCCATTCCATATCACAACGATCCAAAGGAACGAAACATTATAATTGGTTGGATGTCAAATTGGCTGTATGGACAAGAAACACCAACAACTCAATGGCGTGGCCAAATGACAATTCCACGGGAGCTATCGCTTAAAACAGTTAACGGTAAACTTCATATTGGTCAACGTCCAGTAGATGAACTCAATAATATTATTGATTCGTCAAGAAAATGGTCATTATCAACGCCGCTGGAGCTGAGTGGAAGACAAACTATTGAATTAACAAAACAAATTCCATTCAAAACTGGATCAATGCTTTCAATGCAATATGTTTTTGAAATTGGAAGCGCGAAAAATGGAGTAATTGGTCTAAGATTTGGCAATAATCTTGGCGAATTTATTCCATTTAATTTTAATATTACCGATGGGAGCTATGAACTTGAACGCAGTCACTCCGGAAATATAAATTTCAATAATGGATTTGCCGATAGATTACTTCATGTGGATCGAATTAGTACTAGTCATTTGGTTTCCGGACGGATTATTTTAGATGTGGCATCGATTGAAATCTTCGCCGATGACGGTTTAAATACATTTAGCGCACTATTCTTCCCTACTGAACCATTTGAACATATTCAACTGGTCAGTGATTTTGAAGACGCAACAACATCTGTTAAGGTTCAAAAGATAAGCGTTTCATCTCTGAATAGCATTTGGAAGTAGATGTTCTGGTTATATTTATAAAAAAATATTTTGTATTTTTACACACGTCGATGGTAAGTGAGTTCACTTTTCACTTGACGCTTGCTATCGATGAGTGTTTTTTTCTCGTTGCTGTGATTATATGCGTATTATATAATAATTGTATGAGATAATAAAGTGAATGGAGAGATAAGAGAATGAAATATTAAAATCCATTTTTTTTATATTTATATTTGGTTGAGTACACCACATTTGGGTATTCTCTTCCCCTGTGTACATCATTTCATTCTTTTTTTTCAGATTTTGTCAATCGATTCTTGATTTATAGTATGATCGATATTTCCTATAAATAAAACTTAATTCTCTGAGTAAAGTGGCCCCAAACTAAGAAATTTCCCTTGCACTGAGAAAAAAATATGCATATTCGTGGCGCAAACCAACGAATATTCATACATCTTACGAAAAATTCGTGAAACGCACGTATATTCGTAGTTTTGTGCTACGAATATGCATATTTTTATCTCAGTGTGTAAAATAAATTTTGCGAATTGAAAGAAACATGTCAAACAAATCCGTTTTTGGCAATAAAATAATATGCATCAGTGTCGGATAAAACACAATATCTAATTCTTCGTTGAAAATTAACCGAAAATGACACGAAATAATGATACTTTTATATGGTTAGGACGTTATTTTTATGTATTTTCCCATACACATATTTTTCACCAAAAATTTCATCAAACAAAGAATGGAACTGACTATTCGATGTTCAAGGATTACTATTATTTTGGCAACAAAAAAAAACATGAATTCTATTTCGGAAAAATGTCGTGAAACGCCAATTTTGGGTACTTTCCATACAAAAACTTTCAATTTTCATATCCTTGGACATATCACCATGGTGACTGCATTCGTACATTTAACAAGTCCAATATGCGATTAAAATTAATGGCTGAAAATTAATTGGTTTCTTTTAATTAATTCGTTTCAACTATAACACACACGAAAATATGAACATTTGTGCGTACCAAATTCGTGCTTGCACTCTCATTATTAAAATAGTGGGTAACTCAGCAATTGTTTGTGAAAGAGAAAAAAACGTCCGCTCACACAACCTTCCCCACAATCTCTACTGCAAAATCGTATTGCAATAGCGTACAGTGATGTGGGGAATGTTGTATTGTGATCGGTATGCAATGTTAAATGTTATGATTAGACCTACTATCTTGCCGAGAAAAAACGGGAATTTGCAATTCGCGGTTTCTGGCTACTTTCCCGCGTCTTTTTTGTCCACTTATCGTTTAAATTTTTTCTTTTATCTGAACTGCTTTCATTAATTGTTGTTTGTATTCGTCGAAATATAGATACATTACATTCTGAAACTAATTTTATGTTCAAAATATTGAAATGAAAAGATTTATTTATATTTACATCGATGTTAAAGCACGCATGTCTGTTCGATATTGTCAATGGTTCAATGTGATGCATAGCAACAAGTAATTTTATATTCTATTAACGACAGTTTTACTATTGATATATTTAAAAGTAGTTATGAATAAGTCCGAATTTGCTATATGTATATATATAAATATAAATATTAGTAGTACAAATGTATTTTAAGGATTTTTTAAGAGATGGCATAAATAGTACCTAATCTCATCGAACTAACTTATAACTATCTTCATATCAAAGAGTCATCATTACTCATCACTTTTCAATATGTGTCATTTCACCAAAGTGTAAACAACATTTTTTTCTTAACCTCTCAATATGTCAACTTTTGTGCCAACGAAGAATATGTCCATTTATATGAGACTCACTAGCGCATCTTCAGAAACTTGAAGGAACTAATATTTGTATGTAAATGAATAGGCAATACGCCTAAAAGTAGATTTCACTTGCCACTCAATGTATGCTAATCAGCTATATATACACCCCATATGTTAATATTCGCTTGCAATCACCCTATTTCGCGCGCTTCATTAAATGAAGAAGAAGAAGCAGTATAACAAAAACCAGCTGGCACCCGATGTATGTGAAAGATGAATAGCTCATTTTGGAAAAAAAATTCCCGGTTTTCTTTGTGTTTTCCCGTTCTTTGGCAATTTTCAAATTCTCATTTTTCTCATTATTCTTTTATCGTAAAATTCCGTTTTTTCGGAAATTGGCGATGAGAATTCTAGTTATAATCTAAATTGTTAGCAAAAATTGAGAAGAATGTAACTTTATACATTGATTATGTGTCGGCGATGCAACAGTATTTAATGATATCCTGAATGTACAAAGCATTTTGAAATGCTAAAAAGTATGGATATAAATGTCAATATTGGTAGAAATCATTCTGATAGAAAGTAGATCTTTTCAAGTGATTATCAGTCCAACATATTATCAACAGTGGAAGCATATGATCGATGATAAAATTCAGTAAAGATCAAGTGGTAAAACACAAATTTTTTGTACATCTACCAGTTGCAGGCCATATGAATAATGACGGTTTACGGTTTGATGAAATGGAAAGAGATTTCAAAACATCTCATGGTACTGCTTTAATTTAATGAGAATTTCTCTATGAAGTTTCCGATTCATATCGCGTTCATATCTATAATAGAAGTAATTAAGTCGATTATTGTAAGTGTGGGAACAGTTGTGACCAATTTTGTTTTTTTCAATTTTAAAATGAAAATAAAGCATTCAAAAGCATGATACTATGTCATTATTCTAAATTGTTATGTTAATGAATATAATCACCGTGGATATTTATATAAGTTCTAATGCATAAGCTAACTAACTACAAACAATACAATAAATAACCTATCATACAATATTCCTTTGTATAAACGTAAATTTAACAAGAAAAACACATAAATTCAATTCTGTACCCCGAAAATTAAATAAATAGTTCGAAATATTTCAAAACTATAGATTAATCTAAAATTGAATGTTTGTAGCACATTGCTAAACACAACTACACAGATCAAAGTATTTCGATAACTGAATGAACGATACCATAAAATTCTGGGAAAATTCCCAGTTTTTGTAAGTATATTTTGCTGTTGCATTTATAAAATGTAATGAGAAAGAAGAAACTTGAAAATACAAATAAAGAACTTGAAAATCAAGTGATCAATTTTTTTCTAAGAGATTAAGTAATAAATTAAAAATTTGACATTTGATAATCTCTAATATTTTGAATGCTTCAGAATGACGCACTTTATTTTTGTTGATAATAAATGTGCACTTGCATAATTACGAGTGGATAACACTTTTTCGAGTGGATTACATTTTATTGCAAACCGAAGTGTTTTGAACAGTGGCCAATGATCTATAGGCAGGTGTAATTTGGAAGTAATCATAAAATGATTATAGATTGTATTTTTTCTTCATTCAAAATGATAAATTGTATGATTTAAACCGGTTGACAATTTAATCTGAAATTTCATTTAATCGCCGTTTTTTTTCTGAACGTTTAGTGGCTCCGGTGAATTATACAATCCGTTCAACTTTTTATTGACATACTAAGTGGTCTTTTTATATGTATATATTAAGGGCAGAATCTACGCATCTATTTTATTGCTTATGACAAAGCATCATCAATAATTTTTGAGAGGTTTTTTTGCACAAACGAGTTTGAGACTTTTTTTTTGGCAATTTTTATTTTCATTGGAACGTAACGTATATAAATAGAGTGTTGACCCACGAATTCTGCGCATTCATTGCAAATATTTCCGTTTTAACTTACGTTCTGATTTGTAAACGAAATTTTAATTCGAAATAAAAATTTGTATAGAAATTTAAAAATAAACATTTTGTCAAAGTCAATAATGTTAAAGTCAATAATTCAATTGTTATTTTATTGCTGCATTTTCCTTGTGGCAGTTAACGGGCAATTTTATAAGGAGAAACATCGGCTGCAAGCACATTTTTCCATGCCGTCGGGTTGGACGAACGATCCAAATGGATTAATACACTATGGTGGTTATTACCATTTGTTTTATCAACATTGGCTAACGATCGATCCTGGAGCCGTATATTGGGGGCATGCACGATCAAGGGATTTGATGCACTGGGAAAATCTTCCCATCGCATTGGAACCGGTATACTTAGAGGATGGAAGAAACGATATATTCAGTGGATGCTGCGTCGTTGACGATAAAAACTTGACCGGACTTTCGAATGATCAAACCGATGTTTTACTCGCAATATACACTCAAAACAGTAAAGTAACCCAAAATCAAGCAATGTCATACTCGCTTGATAATGGTATGACATGGAAGCGATATGGACAAATTCTTAAAAATCCTGGAATACCCGATTTTCGCGATCCAAATATCATTGAACGTGATGGCAATTATTACATGTCTCTAGCTGTCTATGACCGAATTTCATTTTACAAGAGTTCTAATCTAATATCATGGGAATATCTTAGCGATTTTGGTATCAATCCAAGCCAAGGCGATAAATCGGGTGTATGGGAGTGTCCATCACTTTTTTCATTGAAAGACGAACAAGGCAATGAGCATGATATTTTAATTGTTTCTGAAAATCGTCAACCAAATAGCAGTGTTTCACAATATTTCGTCGGAAAATTTGATGGCATTGAATTCAAAAGTAATCAACAATCAGATGTATTATGGCTTGAAAATGGATTCGATAACTATGCAGCCATTCCATATCACAACGATCCACAGAATCGACTTGTAATAATTGGTTGGATGTCGAATTGGTTGTATGCAAAAGAAACACCAACAACTCAATGGCGTGGCCAAATGACAATTCCACGGGAGCTATCGCTTAAAACAGTTAACGGTAAACTTCATATTGGTCAACGTCCAGTAGATGAACTCAATAATATTATTGATTCGTCAAGAAAATGGTCATTATCAACACCGCTGGAATTGAAAGGAAAACAAAATGTCGATTTAACAAAACAAATTCCATTCAAAACTGGATCAATGCTTTCAATGCAATATGTTTTCGATACTACAAGTGTAAATAATGGAGTAATTGGTTTTAAATTTAGCAATAATTTTGGTGAATTTGTTTCATTCAATTTCAATATCACCGATGGAAGCTATGAATTTGATCGTAATCACTCCGGAAATATTAATTTCAGCAATCGATTTGCCGACAGAGTAGCACATGTGGATCGAATTAGTACTAGTCATTTGGTTTCCGGATGGATTATTTTAGATGTGGCATCGATTGAAATCTTTGCCGATGACGGTTTAAATACATTCAGCGCTATATTTTATCCTACTGAGCTCTTTGAAAATATTCAACTGGTTAGTGATTTTGAAGACGCAACAGCATCTGTTAATGTTCAAAAGATGAGCATTTCAGCTCTAAATAGTATTTGGAATTAGATATGGCAGTTATGTTCATAAAAGAAATATTTGTTACGTTTTCGTGTCGCTGTGATTATAAAATATATAATAATTGTATGAGATATAAAATAAAAATAATAATTGAGATAAAACATTGAACAAGCATTCTATTTTCATGTTTGAAATCCAATTGGGTTTTGGAAAATTACGTGAGATGTGACACTTTAATTGTATATACATAAAGTCACATTTATGTATGTACTAGTTGCACACGTTCGAATAAGCGAAAGCATTTATTTTCAATTATTGGTAAGTAGCAATTTTTGAATTTGAAATTTCTTGACCTCAAAATATAAAACCATAAAGACATGAATATTTCAGAGAAAAATTTCAAATGTATAAAAAACTTTTTTCACCCAATTTATTACTTTAACCATTATCATGACTGGTATTGTTCATGAAACTTTCATTTCAATGAATAATAAACGAACAATTACTTTTTGCAATAAAACAGATGTTTTTTCGTATTTCACATTCCTTTTCATTTGAATAATTCCTTTGTAATTACATTTGCTAGATGAATGACTGAACTTAACGAATGTAAACACACGTTTAGCATTTTGAAATAGTATTAATTGCTTTGCATCTGGAATATCATTTCTTTTTGACATTAACTCCATCAAGTATGTTTTCAAATTCTGTAAAATGAAACGAAACCAGAGCAATTATTCAATGAATAAATCGTTATCTAAATTAAATTACCTGATAAAACCATTGTATCTTTAATTTTTCTGGAACATATACGCTTCGTTGAAGTAATGGCTTCCTCATAGAACTTTTCAACTTGATGGCGAGCATATTTCATATAATCAGAAAGGCATTCTTCAATGACACTTCTATCCTTGCTATTATATAATATCATTTCACTATCGTTTATGTACGGTGATGATGAAGGTAAAATTTTAAGAGTCTTCTTTCTTTTGCTTGGAGTTTTTTTACAATTAATCGAATCTACATTACTGCTCAAATATCCAGATTCATTGAATGGTAAACGCCAGATACTTGCAACTAGTTTATCCTTTGTTTTGATAGCTTTACTTGTAACAAACGAATATGGTTCGACAACATCTATTGAATTTAATCGATCATAAACGGTACGATTTCGATAGTCGGGAAGAATTCTATTCAAATCACATGACAATTGTGAATATTTTGCCAATTTTGGTTTTTTTAATTCGAAAATACGTTCAAATGCAATCACATAGACATATAATATCAAAATCGGATTGGTTGATATCAGTGGATATTTTTTATATACGCCAACTTTTCGATCAAAAGATTCAATTTGAATTTCTAGATCGTGCAGAATAACCGCTAAATCAGCATCTTCATGGATTGAAATACCTTTGGATATTCGATTAAGTGCGTTATCAATAAACTTCATTGTTGACAAAAAAATATTAATATTATTTTGTAAATCCAATTTCTCGGCACTATCTACAATTGTTTCTGACAAAACTTCATTATATCTACTCGATTGATCCATTGTCATTGCAACCATTCCTTGTAATACACTACCAAACCATGGAATAATGGTAAGAAAATATGATGCAGCTACCACACCTTTTGCTACCAAATGATGTGCATCGTCTAGTGTTTTTTTAATATCCTTTTCAAGTGATTTCATTTTGAGAACGCTAAAATTGAGTTCACTGAATGGTGTTGGTGGATGACCATCTTAATTAAGATACATGAAAATAGAAAAGAAAATATAATATTTTTAATATATTCAATATAAAGACTGAATTATTTCAGTTGAATATTGAAAAATTCTTTTATGATTTATTACATTTCCGTTTAAAAGATAAGTATGGTTTAAAATTTTGCCCTTTGTTCTTCTCTTTACCATTGTTATTCTTATCCTCTTCCTTATCCTTATCATTAGATTTATCCTTATCTGTGTCCTTATCCTTTGATAAATCGCTTGAACTTTTTTGTTTCATCAAAGAACCTAGTGAATGTGAACGGCTTCCACCAGGCAAATTAGAATCCTTTTTTCCACTTGTTCTCACTGAACCAACAATCATCTGTCCAAATTGAATAAAAAATGAAAATATAGAAAAAAATTCAGTTTTAATTTGAATCATTTCGTCATGAAATTTGCTAAAAACAATAAACACTATGAAGTCGCCAAATGTTAGGCCATTTATTTCAGTTTTCACAATAAATGATGAACCAGAATGTTACAATTGGGCTTAGTAACAGTCGTTTTACCATCATTTCTCAATATTTTGTTTGTTTTATATCTTCAAGATCTATATAGTTCAGATCTATATCTTAACGAAATTCATGCCCAAAGTTACATTGATATTAACATATATCATTACACGATTTTTAAGATAAAAAGCTATAAATTTACCTGAGAAATGACAAAACTACACAGAAAGCAAAAAAACAGCTTTCGATTACACATTTTTTCACTCTATTTGTTGAGTTATTCCTGTGTCTAAACTCCTTTACAAATGATACTGATAATGATGCTGATATTGATAGAGTTTTATAAAGAAATGATATTCACTTTGTCATTCATTTTGTCATTCGGCAGGTGTTTGAAAATGAAAAACAATTTATTGGAATTTTGGCAAAGCACATAGTATTTAAATATTGTAATTACGTAATTCGAATATAATTCGATCTTCTTTCTTAATAGAAAAACAATAACACTAGTTGTAACGAAACAATTTGTGTTGAGTAAAATTAAAAAGCATTTTCAAAATAATAATTTTATATAATTTTAATAGAATTTTTACTATTAATTCATTTTCTAAATGGAATATATTACAAAATTCATATAATAAAATACTTCCAAGACTGTGACGTGAGATCACCATAAAAACAATAAATTTGAATGAATTGTGAAAATATTTCGAAAGAAAACATCTTGAACATTCATGTTTTGAAAGTGTTTAGGATTATTACATCAAAATGTTTTTCAAGCAATAAATTTTGGATTTTTTCGGGGCCCAAGACCCCGAATAGAAAAACAACCACAAAAAAAATTTAAAAAGTGTTTTTAACAAATAAGAAAATAACAAAAAAGTTTATAAAATTCAACTAAAATGTAAAAAGATAGAAATAAATATTGAAAAAAATTTAATTGATGGTACAAGACACTTATTTTGCAAGAAAGTTAAATAAAAATGTTATGGATTTCTCGAGGTATTTGGTAGTCACGGCGCCGAAAAAATGATAACACAGACCCAGACCGAAAATTTCAATGGTGAACCCAAACCCGACGGAACCCGAAAATTTCGGGGTTTTTCCGGTTCGGGGTCGGTCGGGGTTCGGGTCGGGTACCCGATTGCGATCACTGGTTCATACTTTGTTAGGTAATTTTCTCATAATAATTGCTTATATTCTCAGAAAATTGTATCATTTCTGTTTTTCTATAGAAACAGCTTCGATCAAATTCAGTATTTATTGCCTGTAATATGATTGAAACGAATGGATCTTTGATAAATTCTAGTGAATATATTTTTTTTTCCAATACAAATGCCAATCGAATTTGTTTTATCAAGAAAAATATAAAGTTAAAGTGCAGACTTTTTTGTGAATGATAAACAAATGAAAACTAGAACAGTTTGGCATCGATTAAAATAGCTCCCACATTGCACACTAAGTATTACAACAAGTAATCACCATCCATTTTCAAGTCTAATCGAAAACATGTTTTCATTGATATCTCGAATATTCATATAAAACTCTTTTTACTATTATCAAAATTCCCTTAGTTATCGATTGCAACGATGTAAACCTAAAACCTAAAGTATTTTCAAGAATTCAAATTTGAGCTTTATTCATTAAAAGACATTTTAATATTGAAATGATTTCTACACTTGCATCACATAGTATTATAATATGTGTATAATTATGTAGTATGAACACTGATCAGGCATATACGCAGGCCAGCCCATATACCGTAAATTCGCTCATATTTTTGCTCAAAACTAATATTTTTGATAAATTAAAATCTGTGTCTCAGGACGAAATTTTGTAGATTGTTGAAAAATTGACCCTAAAAGTAGACAAATGTTAATATTACTGGAAAGAAATAATATTTTAGGATATTTATCATTTATTGATGCACTTTTTTTACTTTAAAGCTTTTTCATCAATGATAATTATTTCATTTGGTAATCAATTTGGAAATTTTTTTCACTAAATTTCGTGTTTTCTATTTGTGCCTGCGGAAAGAGAATTTAGTTAAAATAACTTAATTATCATTTCGTAAAATTAACTTAAAAAATTGGTAAAAGGTACTTTTTTATTTGCTTGTCAATCTCATTTTTGTTATTTTAGACAAATTATTCGAATAAGGAATTTGTTTCTGACTATTTGGAATGAAAATTGTGTGCCAAAAGCAGCTTGAAATTTTAATAAATCTCATCACTGAATCATCAATGTGTAACGCTAGGTGTATTGCTTCAAATTGGTTTCATGTTGACAATAAATATACAATTTCCGTATTTATTGTCAGTGACAATTTGTCACTCAAAAAGTGCTTAATTCTTTAAAAAAAAAAACGTAAAGGATATAAATAGAATGTGATTATAAAATTCTCTATATGCTACGTAATCAATACACTTATAATTTAGGGTTTGACTTTGAAATTTGAAAGTTCATAATTTTTTTTAAATTTAGAAATATGTATAAGATTAAATTAAATCATGTAATCTGTAAAAACTAAAAAAATAAAAAACGAAAAAATTGCGTTTTGGTGAAATTAACCTCGATTATAATCAAATATTTTTTAGCGCCGCTTATTTTCTATAATATTGAATGCATATCGTGTACAAATGATTGTAGCTTGATTGCTTTTGAAACAAAAATAATATCAAATTCAAGTGTCTTTTGGCAATAAAAATGTCTATACTCATATAGATATATGTATTAGAATAACAATCAAGTTGATTGAATAAACAATGACAATTTTCAAAGTCATGGTTTAAGTTTTTAATCTATCAATAATCACCAGTTAATTTATAATTAATGGAAACACCCACTTTTTAGTTTCTTCAAAAAACATACAAGAATAATTAAACATGCAATGCAACCAAATGAATGAACGTTATGTGTATTACCCATACATAATCCTCTTTATAATATCGTCTCCAACATAAGCGTTGTTCATTTCATTACTTCTCTCATTACCATATAGATCGATGATTTGTTTACTCAGAAAATTATTAATGAACATCACCTGGTGAATTTTCACTGATTATCTGAAATAAAAGATAGATGATAAGTTATTATGATATGAAATTGAGAATATGTTGAAATACCTTTTTACAATATGATTTCAAATCGAAAAATTCGTCAATGCCAACAAATCATCCCCAAAATGAAATCAATAAAATGTTTACTTGAAAAGTTCATTGGAGAGAAATATTTTGAAAGATTTTAAATTTGAAAAAAAAAAAAAAAAAAAATGTAACTTCTCAGCAATAAAATGAAATCTAAGCAAACATTCTATAATAAGATATTATAAAAATCTCATATGAGAATTAATTAGAACATTTTTCAAAACTAAGAGCTACAAATTATATGTAATATGATGATGAAATGCATAAGTTATAGTGATGAAATGTATTTGACACTAAATTCTCTGGACATTTCTTGATTTTGCGGAATAAAATTCCCTTTGAAAATGACGAATTTGAGTGAATCACTTATCCAGTTGGAATTATTATCAGATAGGATCAAAAAAATTTGAAAAACACAAATAAAAAACTTGAAATTCAAGTGCTTAGTTGTTGTGTTTTCGCTAGATCAGTATGATAAATTAGAAATATGGACATTTGATAATTTCTAATATTTTGAATTCCTGAGAATGACGTGTGTCAATTTATTGATAAATAATGTCATCATTTGAAGTGGATAACTTATGTCATTTTTTGCTACACTTTTGATCGCAAACTAAACATAAATAAACAGAAGTCAATGATGTATTAGCAAGTTTTAATTCGAAGTATTTATAAAAATTATTATAAATTGTTAATTTTTTTGTTAAAAAGATAAATAATGATTTAAACAACTTGTCAGTTTAATCTGTGCACTCAATGGCTATCTATCTAAATTATTATTTATGTTATTTGGATTTTTCTCGCAAAAAACTTTCTGTATGTCATTCAATGAAAACACTCATTTTGTTCTATTATCACCACTTTGGATTTAAAATATACGATGTGCTTATGCTTACTCAACCAATACATTTTTTATGGCATACTAAGTGGTCTTTTTTTAAGGGGGCATATACGCATCATTCTGTATCTCTATGTTTCTATAGGACGTTATACATTATCAATGATTATCAATAATTACTGAAAGGGCATTTTTTTGTTGAGCAAATCAAAGAGTGTTTTTTTTTTTGATTTGCTTCACTGATTCGTGGTGTATATAAACCATGTGATTTACCCGTAAAATTTATACATTCATTGCAAACAGCACTGTTTTAACACATATTCTGATTTGTAAACGAAGTTTAAACTTTTTATTCAATTTAAACAAATAAAAAAAAATATTATTAAAATGGCAAATTCAATTGTTCAACTACTATTTTGTAGCTGTGTTCTTTTTCTGACGGTGAATGGGCAAAGCTATATGGAGAAATATCGGTTGCAAGCACATTTTTCCGTGCCATCAGGTTGGGCAAACGATCCAAATGGTTTGATTTATGCTGGCGGTTACTATCATCTATTTTATCAACATAATCCATTGGACACGATTTTCGGGCCAGTACATTGGGGGCATGCCCGATCAAAGGACTTGATGCATTGGGAAAATTTGCCCATCGCTTTGAAACCAGTTAATTTACAAGATGGCAAAAATGAAATATTCAGCGGATGTTGCATTAGTGATAAATATAATGTAACGGGCTTTGCAGTAATACCAGAAGACAGCAGAGAGGAGACAGACGTACTTATCGCAGTTTATACACATCACAGTAAAGTAGCAGAGACACAAGCAATGTCATACTCGCTTGATGATGGTATGACATGGAATCAATATGATTCAAATCCAATACTTCCAAATCCAGGCATACCAGATTTCCGTGATCCAAACATTTTTGAACGTAATGGAATTTACTACATGTCTCTAGCCGTCTATGACCGGATTTCATTTTATAAAAGTACCAATCTGATGACATGGGAATGGCTAAGCGATTTTGGTGCGAATCCAGACCAAGGCGATAAATCTGGTGTCTGGGAGTGTCCATCAATTTTTACATTAAAAGACGAACAGGGCAACGATCATGATATTTTAATTGTTTCTGAAAATCGTCAGCCAAACAGCAGCGTTACACAATACTTTGTCGGAAAATTTGATGGCACTGAATTTAAAAATTACAAACAATCGGATATATTATGGCTTGAAAATGGATTCGATAACTATGCAGCCATTCCATATCACAACGATCCACAGAATCGACTTGTAATAATTGGTTGGATGTCGAATTGGCTGTATGCACATCAGATACCAACAACAAAATGGCGCGGTCAAATGACAATTCCACGGGAGCTATCGCTTAAAACTGTTAATGGTAAACTTCACATTGGTCAACGTCCAGTAGATGAACTCAATAATATTATTGATTCGTCAAGAAAATGGTCATTATCAACACCGCTGGAGTTGAAAGGAAAACAAAATATCGATTTAACAAAACAAATTCCATTCAAAACTGGATCAATGCTTTCAATGCAATATGTTTTCGATATTGGAAATGTGAAGAATGGTGAAATTGAACTAAGATTTGGCAATAATCTGGGTGAATTCGTTTCATTTAATTTCAATATCACCAATGGAAGCTATGAATTTGATCGTCGCTTTTCCGGGAATGTTAAATTCAATAATCGATTTGCTGATAGAGTGCCACATGTGGATCGAATTAGTACTAGTCATTTGGTTTCCGGATGGATTATTTTGGATGTGGCATCGATTGAAATCTTTGCCGATGACGGTTTAAATACATTTAGCGCACTATTCTTCCCTACTGAACCATTTGAACATATTCAACTGCTCAGTGATATTGAAGACGCAACAAAATCAATTACTATTCAAAAGATGAACATTTCAGCTCTAAATAGTATTTGGAAATAGGTTATTCTAATTGTATTCATATAATAATGAAATAATAATTACATTTTCTAGTCGCAATGATTACATAACATTTATATAATGATTGCAATTTTAATTGTATCTTTAATTTAGAAAATATTTAATAAATAATTTTGTAAAAATTGAGTTAAAAAAATTGTGTTCTTTTATTACTTAAAATAAAAAAATAAATAAAACCCATTGAAAAGACTACAACGAAAGTGTAGAATAAGAATGTATAGAGAAAAATGCATATATTTGAAATTGTGAAATTGTTATGAAGATAGAATGAAATAGAACTTTGAACTGTGAAACGTATTTGCGAGGCACATTTTAAAATATGTACTAATCAATCATTTAGTTGAAGTTAAACAAAAATCGTATACAATTTAACGCCAATTCATCATTTTAACTACGCATTTAACAAATAAAACATTCACCGCGGAAAATATTTTCAACCGTGTTGAGAATGTAGTAGCTATACACATTATACATCATACATTATACATTAAGGCAAGTATCAATAGTATTAGGTGTTTACATTCAAATGTTGTATTTGAAAAATATGATTTGCAAAGAGTTTCTTTTTACTTTGAATGTATTTTTACATTTCATTTAATAACTACGTACTAACTGAGTACAAATGCAACTGCACAATTCACTCAAAAGTGTTAAAATTATGTACAAACATTTGAGTTGAGGATAATTGATGGCCTTTTACGTATGACGCCAATTTCCGCTCGAATTCATAGCTTTAAACGATTTAAACATATGTGTTTTGACAGAAAATTCAATGACCGTTTGGGAAATCACGCTCTCGAAGCTCTAATATTTTTGCGTTTTTTAAGGAGAAGTGTGAGATACAAGCAGTTGTGCGTCATATGGTTGTTATTTTTGGTTTATGGCTTATTAACCAAAAAACACAAACAAAATTGTGAGGAATTTGTTTACTTGAGTATATTAAGCGGTAGACATTTGGATCTCAAATTTCAAATAAATATTTTCATTTTCAAAGCAGCCGTAATAAATTCAATTTCAAAATATTCAATCCATATGAGCCAATCGACGATGCACATGATTTGGATATTTTCCATTTTGATTCACTTCTAGACATTTTTTGAATGAAAATTGATTGATATGTGCCTGTACTGATCAATGTTATTCTATTCTGCAGATTTTCAATTAAATTCACGTGCCGATGATATTCATATCTTTTCTAATTGTGTACATCACTTTCCATTGAATATATCTTTCATTCTTTTTCTATTGAGTATTTTGATGTGTAAACTATCAAATGAGGCTATTTTTAAAGATAATTCACATCTTGGCGTGCATGGTATATTAGATAAATTTTAATGCAAGTAGTTTTGAAAAAGGGGACCACTGCAATCTGTTGAGCTGCAACCGTTGCAATGGACATGTGTTAAGGAATTATGCATTTGGTGTTTGTTGATTTTATAGAGATTTTTATATTTTGGTTTTGTTTTCATCCCTTTTTTTCGGCTGTTCAACGCACTCACTTCGTCATCATTCTTAATGTCTTACATGTGTTTCATGATTTTTGTATAATGTAGATTTTTACGTCTTTCAAGTATTTTAAAGCGTTGGTGTTGCTTGTGCATCTTTCCTATATTTTATTTTCTTTTCATTTCATTTCCATTCATATAGTCAGTCAGTCATTGAGTTCTCAAGTCGTTTTGATTAACACTATCGACATACAACGCATTCAGATCACTTTTTCTCTCACTTCTCTCACTCATTCTGTCTCGCTCTCTGTTTATTCTTTTACTCTCTGTGCCTTTTTGAATTTCAATCTGCCTTTTTGCCTGAGATAATTGGTGCGCTCTATGACGATCATTTTGCTTTCTTTACTAACACATACAAATAGCCGGATCGGATCATAAATCTCGAATTACTTCTTCTAGCAGGCATCAAAATGCGTTCATCTGGGTATTGGTGCGTTCCAATGAACGCAGAGAAAATAGCAGTTCAAGAAAATAAATCTCATTCAAAATCAATTCAGTTGCGGTGCTCAACTCTGAACGAACAGACAGACGAATAGTTGCACTGCTTTTTAAGTTAAAGAAAAAAAAAAACCAAAGTTATTTCGTATTAAAATTTGTAGTTTTGCGGAAGTATTACGTAAAGAAGAAATTTCATTACGGGTGAGTTTCAATTTTTCAGTTTTTAAAAGTTTCATACAGAGTTTTTATTTGTAATTAAAAATGACCGGTTCGATGATAAGAAGTCTCGTTTCAATGTTCAAAAAGTCATTCGACAATGAAAAATCATGTAGAAATGTGCAAATTTCCAATAATTTTGGAAATTGACAAGTGCAGAATGTGTTCAGTTTGACAGACTACTAATATATTCGATTTGAGTTTATTGAAATTTTGAGAAAAAATTCCTTTGATAAGAAAAATAAATTGAATAATTCGAGATAGCTACATTGAATAAAATTGTTCAACATTTCACTGTGATTGATGTGTTTTTTTTTTTCATGAATCCGTCATCATTTGCTATCTTTTTGTGCATAGCCAAACCATAATCAATGATAGCTTTTTTGCATTTTTTTCCTGATCGCATTAATGTAGTATTTTTACATTCATTCAAAAAAGTTTTCAAATTAGACTATGAAACGTATTCATTCAATGGAAACTAATTTTTTTTATTTTCCTTTCAACTAAATGTAAAGAGCGAGTTTAATTATATTGTCTAAGTCTTGATATTACATGACATCGTCTATTATATGATAAGACATTTTGATTTGTTTTACTCAGGAAATAAAAGTGACTTTTTTTCCACATGGATGTGCGTTTAAGTTGCATACACATTTCAATGCTTTATCAAGTCAGAAATAAAACAAAATTTAAAGACAATTGTTCAAGTTAATTATTATTGAGGGTATGGAGGAATTAGATTGTTTTGACGTTGTAAATAGACTTTTGATTAGAAATGGAACGCAATTCAATATTTATGATGGTATTTTAAAAATAGATTCAATTGATTTGATGGATGAAGGACTATAAATTATAGGATGTACTATCATTTTTGTTGAAAACAACAAAACAACAAAACAAAAAACCTGAACAGTTACTTCAAATAAATAATATGTGTTGTTTCCTCACAAGTACGCACTTTAAAAAGAATGATAAATAATTGATATTCATCAAACCCCTAGTATGTTGAAGCAAAGCCATACACAAAGATCACATTCATTTTTATTTGAAACGAAAAAGTTTTTGCTCCATAAAACAATATATAAATCATGTTTTTTTATAACCTAATGAAGAAGAACTTCGACTCCAAGCTACTCCAGTCAAAGCAACATAGATTTAGTAAGGTCCAGAGATATACATACATATTCCATAAAACTTTCGCTGAATGAAATAATGTCATTAACTCGCATATCAGTTTTAGTTTCCGTTAGATATATCACGCTCCTACAAAGAATTATGTTTTTGTAAGTTACGGATAAAAATCATCCCGTTCATGAGATGCATTAAATAACAATTCGTTTATTTATACATGAATGTTTGCTTGTTTGTACTTAGTAATAATTTCATTCTATGCTCTTTTTTTAATTTCATTTTCAAATATTCAAGTAGAAAGATAACGTGCAATAGAAAGGCTAAACGAAAGCAATCGAAGTAAAAGGAAGTAAAATGCAGGCGATAAATTATCTGGTCATCGTGGCAGCACTGACCCTTGTGCATGTTATTGTTCCGTCATCACAGGCTGCCGTCGAAGTAACGTAAGTACAGTGATCGGTACAAACAAGTAACAAGTAATTTATATACAATCCACAATAATTCGGTACAATTGTGCGTCGTCTTTTTGTCGCCACACAAATGATTGATTTGTTGATTTGTTTTGATGTACTTGAGCAAAACCCATATGTATAATATATCTCGTGCAATTTTCTATTTAACTCACATTTGTTATCTGTCTTCTCTTGCTCAAAAATGTCTCTCTCTCTCTCTCTTTCTCTTCTTCTCTGTTTTTCTCTCACTTGTTTTGTAATTTTAATTGATTTCAAGCTCCTTTTTGTTTGGATATTCGATGTATTGCTGTAATTGGAGAGTTGTATCAAACAGAAGGCATTCAAAAGAATTTTAATTGAATTTCACCATTAGGATTTAGCTGTTTTATTCTTTTGCCTGCTGTTCGTTCTTTCGCATTGATTTAATTTCTATTTCCATCTTCTTCTGCTTCCCTCTCTCTCTCTCTCTCTTTCTCTCATTCTTTTGCTCATTCTGATTAAACCGAAAAGCAAAACAGCCAATGTTCATTGCTCGCAAAAAATTGCATTTAAAACTTTATCGCGTTCATCGTTTTTCATTAACGAACAAACTGCAAAGCAAACAAAGATACTTAAAAAAATCTAATTGAACATGATAATTTAAAATAATGTATATGTGTGTTCGTTTGCTTCGGCTGGTTCAAATGCGATTCAATTTGTGCGTAAAATTTTCGAAAGCAATGCCGTGTGTACTTCAACAAATACATTGAAAGAGAAAATATGAAACGGAAAAGAGTAAATGAATTTCAAGAATAAAAATAATGGCCCATTTAGAATTTCTTTGAAAAAAAAAAAAATGATTTTTTTACTATTTTTTTTAAATTTCGTATTTTTCAATCCTCAGAAATGAACAAATGCGAGACGGTTTACTATCACTAGTGCATTCTTATAGCCAACTTGAAAACAAATTGGATCGACATGAACAACGTGAACGAGCATTAGGTGAAATTATTAAGCGTGGTTTACAAGCACTGCAGAAGGGACAGAAAATCTTTGATCCTATGCAAGGTAGTTATGTTCGACTTGAGGAACGGGTTGGCCAAATTGAAACACTCTTGATGAATTTGGATGAAAAGTTCAACGAACAATCAAAAACCAATAAGGCAATTGAATCTATCGAGAAGTGGGTTGCATCACAACCAAAAACATCGAATTCTGAAAAACTCACCGAATTAAGCAATCAAGTTGAAGATTTGTCAGTTAAGGTTAAAGAATTACGCAATGAAGTTGGTGAACTTCGATCAAAACATGATCGTGATTCACAAGATACAAATGAAACGTTATCGACCATTAAAAATGATCTCATGAATAAATTGGATGAAAATTCCAATTCCATAGTGAAAATTCAAGAGAATTTGAGTAAAATTGGTGGTGATGATACATTGTTAAAAGATTTGAAATACATTAAATCAAATCTTGGTTCACGTCCCTGCAGCGACAATGACTATGACAGCGGTTCTCTCGACAAAGAATTCCTTATTTCATTGAACAATCAAACTCTCGGTGCAATAAACAGTATGCAACAAAATATTTTAACAGCATCTAATAAAGACAATACTGAAACACTAAATGATTCGATGAATGAAATGCTCAAGAAAATTGATGATGGATTGGGACAATCAAAACAAAATGAAATTCATAAATTGGAACAAATGCTTGCTCAAATGGGTGATAATGTGTTATCAATCAAACGTGGAATGGAGTTCAATGTTCATGCAATCACGTTGGAAGTTAGTGAAGCGATTAAATTGAATTCCAAAGAATTGGAATCAGCTATTGGTGACAAATTTGAAAATATTAATGAAACCATTTGGAATAATCATAACGGTGCCATTACGAATTTAACATCGAAAATTGAATCGGAAATTTCACAAGTCTGGCGTCAAATTGGTATTATGTATCAAGAAGTTTCATCAAGCAAAGATGCACTGAATAAATTACAAGATCTCACCACAGCTTATGTTAACGGCACAGTCGAGACAATGGATAACATGCAAGGAAAAGTAAATATTTAAAAAAAAAATTTATAAATTATTTGATAATTCAGAACAAAAGGGGAAAAAAATAACAATTAAATATGTGTCATCATTTGTAGGTATCCCAAATTACCAGCCGTATGGGAGAAGTAGACGAGAACCTGAATTATCTTTTGGGCCGCTTGTCATTAGTAACTCAAGAATTTAAACAAATCAAAACTGGGCTTGGTGATGCACTGGAGAACATTCGAACTAGCTTTCAATTAGTACAAAGTGAAAGTAAAAAAGGTAAGTGGAAAAAAAAACAACCTATTGTTTGAATTGTTATTCACTAACTAAAACGTATTTTCACTTTGTGAATTAAACTAGCCGATCAAGGGCCCGGACCACACAAAATTGACGCGGATGACAATGAAGAAATGCCCGAATTTCGATTATTACCGCAACGAGACCAACCAGCTCCGGATACAAATTAATGAATAACGAATCTCGCTGGAGGATTTTTCCCCATCCATTGCCTAAACCATATGATTAGCCAATACTTTATACTTACTACCAGGGGAATTCACATCATTTTTATCCATACGATTAGGCTTAGATCATCGCGTATAGAAATTATCACAGTTTGCAAAAGTCTTATTTCATTTCTATTTCAATTTACTTGGATTTAAAATAAAACTTACAAATATTAACAGAAAATGTGTTCATTTTTCATATAATATTCAAATAATGAAAGTTTATGGCATTTATTCACTATGATACCATCCATGAAATTTAAGAAAATTACCCTTTCGGGTTATTTTTTTTAGCCGTCTAACAAACATTTATTTTGAAATGAAATTGCGTATATTTACGTGTAATCTGGAAATGTGAGACTTAAATATATAATATAAGTCGATTTGAAAGCGCACAACTCAAATCTCTCCACACTCGCAAGTATGATAGCATAACTTCAGGCGAATAAAAAAAAAATGCAAAATGAAGCATCCTTTTGTTGTTACATGTGGTACATTTGTGTTTATTTTCATATAATTTGTCGTCATTTACAGTGATTAACTTTTATTTATACCAATTAATAATAAATATATATATTTTTTTTTCTGTTAGTTATGTTTGATTTTTTGACTTAATGTGTGTTTTTTTGTGTGTTCGCAATATATACTTTTACTACTTAGATCCTTGATCCTTTAAGATCGTTTGATATTACATAAATGTGCAATAATGTTAACGATTTATTATTTTAAATGACTAATTATAACATATTATTTTATTGGTTTATGTTGACTAACAAAGGTGAAATATATATATTCTGATTATAAAGATGTTGTACTTAGTGGTTTTTTCTTTTTTTTTTTTTTTTTTTTTCTTTTTAGTTGGCATTTTCATTAACCATGTTTCATTTATTTTTCCGCGCTCGAATTGAAATACCATACAAATATACAACAAACATTCAGGTAAGCTGGCAAATTTGCTTGTTTGTATGCATTGAAATTCTTGTTCACGAAAAAAAAAAAAAATATTCACAGAAATCTCACTTCAAGATCCATTTGTTTCGTTTTCATTAATATTGCTTAATGTTTTTTTCGTTTTCATTGTTTGTTTTTATTTTTCTTTTGAAGTAGAATCTAAATGGTCTCAAAAATTTTGGAAGTTAGAATCTAAATGGTGTCAAAAATGAATGTGTACCATTTAAAATAGAATTTATATTTGAGCAATTTATGCTAAAAGAGTAACATATAAATAAGAGAAGACCTTACCCACAAACGAGATAAAATAAATGTAAACAATTGAAGACGGTGGAACAATTAAAAGCGAGCTAATCAGAGAATATAATGCGAATTGAACGAATGGTTATATGGTAATGTTTTCTAAAAAATATATCATTAATGAAGACATATAAACGAATTGGATTACATATTTCACATTAAATATTCTTACAATAGATGAACAATTAAATAATTTTCAAAATCTATTAAAAACAAAATGTCAAAATAAAGCGCAAATGAATGTTTCGTCGATTGTAAATACTTCGAAGACATTGGAAAATTCCCAACAATTAATGAAAACGATTTTCTGTTTTTTTTCGTCGTCTGAATGAAATGATAAATAAAAAACTGAAAAGAAGTTTCAAAAAAGAAAAAAAAAAGAAATAAAATTAAAAAAAAAAAATTGTTTTGGTGAATTTTTGATTGGATTAAATAATATTTTGATGTTTGTTTTATTTTTAATTGATTAGATTTACAAAGTTTTGTTTTATTGTTGATGATGTTCCCATTATTTCTAATAGTTGTATGTGTTTTTGTTTTGTATTCATTATTTTCATTTTTCTCTATCGTAATATGCAATTATAAATTAAAACTTATGCGTTTTATGCTCATATATATAAATGTATGTTATTATTTTCATCATTTTCGTAGATCTATTCGTAGTTTTTCACATGCTAAATTTGTTTAGATTTTTTTTTTTTTTTTTTGTGCTTCTGTCATTATACTTATCTTTTGTTTCGTTTCGAAAAACTGATTTATAGTTGTTAAATTTTTTAAATCATTTAGATTGGATTTGGTTTGTTTTTTATGTCCCTAAATTGCTTTGAAGTTATATTTCAAAAGCCGCTTATAGAGGCTGCACATTAAAGTGGTGAACATTTATTACATTTTCCAGAGTTTTAATTTTTTTTTTTAAATTTATTTTGCATGCATCGTATTTACTGATTGTTTGGCCATTGAATTGTTGATTTAACCATTCATGATTATATATGTATGCAATGTCCTTAAAAGCAACAACAACATTTCAATCAATTCAATTTCGTTTACGTTTTATTTGCCAATTTACTTGAAATGATCTATGCGGCTCAGATACACAATGACTGGTTTCTCTGTTCTATTGATTGAATATTTTAATTAAAAACTGAATAAAACATTATTATATAATGTTGTATCGTATGAACAAAAAACAAAAAGCTATGAAAAATTTTGGTTTGATTTTTTGTTGTTTTTCCATTTTCCACATGCTCATACAATGACCAAACAAATATTGTATAATATACAGTCGCATGCTGAATTTTACTTTATTTGTATTTATGTTGCATGCATGTATTTACTTGTTATTCTATTTTATTCAATTTGATTGAATTCAAAATGTTTCTTTGATGGCTTAATTTCTAAAGGTTTATGTGTAATATTTTCTTTATATATTCTTTATATTTATATGATTTTTTTTTTATCTTAGTTCTTAATACTTAATCTTTGTTGGGCCTTAAGATACTATAACGAAATTTATTCTTATTAAATTCAAGGACGAAAGAAAAACGTAAAAGAAAAAACAATAAAAGAAATAGAATTTGGGGAAAAATGCAGGTAATTGGGAAGGACAAAATAAAATTTAAGTGATCGATCAATGAAAACAAAACAAAATACAATAAAATAAAAAAAAGAGTAATATTTAGGATAAAAAATAAAAATAAGAATAAAATTATCAATAATAAAGGCTAACAAATTTAAATCACTTAGTGATCATTACAAAGTGTAAATTTCTTTTCAAGTATCTTTTTTACAAGTAAAAAAATTGCAATAATTTTTGTTTTTTGTTGGAAACAACTGAATAAGTCATCTGGTGGGATGTCCATTTCTTTTTGATTTAAATTTAATTCAACATTTTCATTTGAAAAATTGTAACAAAAGAAAAAAGAAAAGTGATTAAATGATTGAAAGTATAACATACACACGAAATTAATTTACAAATTAATTCATCGTTTCGTGCGATGTTTTCTCATCTTTTTCTATCTTTCTCTTATTCATGTTTCTTATAATGCAGTAGATCTAAGTGTTCTTTTTGTGTATTTGTTTCTTTTTTTTTTTTTTAATTTTTTAATTTAATTTTATTTTCAGATTTAATCATTTTTGCCGCAGATTCAATATTGATACTGTGCACAATCATCAGTATTTGATTTTACTCTTACTCTGTGGCTTTGGCAGTCGCTAAATTTGCTGCTGGTGGTGGTGATACTGAGCATAAATTTTTTTCAAAATTTCGCGATATTTTGTCTAATTTATCACATGATTTATCGCGTGCTTCGTCGCGCAGCTTATGTGGCTGCATTACAACAACAGTGGCAGCTGTTGTTGTATCTTCGGTTGGTGTGCGTCGTACTGACTTTTTCAATGGCATCCGGATAACTTCGGTCTCGTTTTTTTTCGAGCCGAATTTTGTACTTGAAATCGTATTTGTCGTACCATTAATGGTTGGTTTCGGTTCGGTTTGATCGTTATTGGCTTTCGGTTTGCCAACTTCGATTACCGTTTTTGTAACTGTTATTGTGGCCGCTGAATCGTGCTTATTGATTTCGTGCGATGGCTCATCGGTTTTGGCTTTGGTTGAATCAAGCACATGAATCGTTACGCTATCAATGGCTTTTGCCTTATCAGTGTCTTTTTCATCATCTTCGCCATTCTTTCGAATGGCCATTGTTGTATCTTTAACTTCTTCACTTTCGCTTGGATACTTTGTACTTTCGTCATTGCTCGAAGTATCACTGCGACTACTGGTCAAACAATTGTTGCTGGTTGTGTGATTATTACGATTCGCTTGCAATAAATCAGCAATTTCGTCATCTTTTCGTTGCAATTCACGTTGCAAATTTGTATTTTTTAAACTGATTTGCAAATTTTCATGCAACAACACCTTAATAATATTCAACACCTTTTCACGATCCTTTGTATCGACGCCTTTGAGTGCTTCGTTTGCAATATCAAGCGGCGATGAATGATTACTGCTATCTGCTTCACCGAACAAACTATCATCGTCCGTATCGGTTGATAATTCAAATTCTGAACTGAGACCATTCAATTTATAACGATTGTATGGATGATAATGATACGGCCGACTATCGAATGTGCCGTTTTGTTGGGCTCGATGATGATGATTGTGGTGGTGATTGTGGTGATGGTTATCAATATCTTTATGGTGAGATCGATTCATTAGTTGATTTATATGATGATTGTTCACTGTTGGTGGCGTTATTGTTTTCGGCGAATGTGTTGAATCGTTTAGCTTGTCAAATGTTATCGGTGCAACAGGTACTGGAGATGTCGATGATGTGATTTCATTTGATGATGCTGATTGGCCTTCGGGACTGTTGAATGAAAAATGAAAATACATTAAATGTCAAATGACGATTTGCAAATTATCAGTATGAATTAGAAACTTTACCTTATTGGCGGAGCATTTGGTGTTGAATCAATATTGTTTTGTGTATTACTAACATTTGCTCCAGATGTAATGCATGATTCCGGTGAATGCGACTCATCTGAGGGTGTTTGCGGGCGTTCTTCTTTGATTTTAACATCCATTGCCAACGGATGATCTCTGGCATCTCGTTCACTATTTTCATATTCGCTATGTTCTGTATCCATTTTAATGCCTGTTGTTGTTTTGCTACCATTTCGTGGCGCCAGCGCCACATTTGGCTGATAGGATTGTTCATAGCGTTCACATTCTGAAATGCGAACAACACGTTCGGGATTTTGTAAAATTGGTGGCTCTTGGCTGAGATACGGTAACGCTGTTGACACTGAGAATGGCAAATGAGGTAAATGTTTTGATGTTCCTCCAATTGAACTGGTCCATGGTCGAAAACCATGATACGAATTTTGACGTTGATACTGAGCCAAAAGCACTTGATACTGATAATCCATGATGAATTTATCTTCGAATAATTTTGCCTTTTTCAACGGAATGTCCAACGGCTCTTTTTTGCATGGTGGTCGCAGTATTGGTTCTTCATTTTCAGATGCCTGCGAAATTCAAATCAAAAATACAATTTCAATAAATGGGCAAAATGATACTTCAAATTATTTATACTAAATATATTAAATTTGGTCGGAGTTACTTATATGCATACATATTGGTAGACAAAAATTTTCATTTGGAAGGGGAAAAAATCAATTGTAGGATCATGGACAGTGATCATGGACATTGAGTTCTGAATTTGTTATGTGCATATTATTTGAATAATTTCACACATATAGAATTCGTATTGACGTGTGTTGCGTCTCTTTTTCAACGATGTCATTGTCTTGTGGTAAACTTTCATTCAATTTTAATGTAAGAAATGCGTAATAATGCAAACAAATCGGCATGTAATTGGCTTATGATTGGCCCTCAATTATTTTAAATTCTGCATTTTGTTTTGTTTCATTCTTTCACTTCAGTTTCAACTAATTGACTGTTGGTCGTTCGTTGCAATTTTTTATTGCCTGAACAAAAAAAGGCCTCAAAACTGCACTGCACACTGCACTAAATATTCATCAAAGAAAACAAAAGCAACAACCTATGCCCGGAGACCAATAATTCCGCCCACCTTGGTGTTGCCTCTCATATAATCCTTCACACTGTGATAAGACTACAGAGAATAGCTAGCGTGACGACATTACACGACGGTATGCCGGGTGAAGCAACAACCTATGCAAATTCGTACTGTCAACTGAAAAATACACACAATAAAATTCAAATGAAATAAATGAGCAAAACAAAATAACGAAGTGCAACGACGCAATCACAAGCATGATGATTTTTTTTTCCTCTTGGTTTGTTATTGTGGGGGATTTTGACTCCCTTCGGTTCGTATATTGAACGGGCACCAATATCCAGTTAAGCGAGTGGAATAATGATGTGTGCATACTAATGTAAACAGAATCCGATGCGAAGCAAATACATTTTTTGAATACACAACAAATGTATGTTTATTTATTTATTCATCAGAATCAGTAATTGACTAATTCTCTCATTTAAAAAACACTTTTCTTCGCCGAAAATTGAATTCAATGGAGAGAAGAGAAATGAAAAATAAATGATACAATGTTCAATTCCAAATTGAAATGATTGCGCGCGCTCCAGAGACAAAAAGAGATAGATAAATACATAGATAGAGAGAGAGAGAGAGAGAGAGAGAGGGAGTTCGGACGCAGTTTGTTTCACTGTTTTCATTTTTGGATTGCAAATGCGCACAAGAGAACCATGTAAAACATTAAATGATTTGTAGCCATCAGCGAAGACTATTAGTAAGTTAAAAGAGAGAATGAATGAAAATGCCATTTATATTGGGCATTTGCAATTTCAATTACTGCGGTGATAATCACGACAACTGTAAATGAGCCAGTGTTTGTTCTAATTTTTGCTACTATTTTTCGTTGTACCGAAACGAATTTACTCCCAACAATCTCACCAACTTCTCGTTCTTATTTTTTTCGAATATTTAATTGGATACAGTATGTCGAATTGCACTCATTCAAATATATTATTATATGCACTTTATAAATTCCAAGGCGCATGTGAATTATTTTTCCGCATTTCAATCATCAGTTGCTTTGTTTCAACTGATCATTTCGAAATACATTGTGTTGCCATTTGAATTGTTGTGTGTTTATTATTTTATCATGTGAATATGGCAAGGAATATGGTCTTCGAATAAATTCGGTGTGTCAGATGAGAGCATCTTGCTTTGCAAATTTATAATGCGAAGAGTACATTAAACGGCATTTCGTCATCACTTTCTCACACGACAAAATTATTATTACAACAAATTTTTGTATTATTTCCTTGTTCCATTTTATCGAATATCATATTTTCGCTGGCATAAAATTTATTCATGAAGAAAATTGGAAAATTTAATGCAACGCCCTCAACTGCTGAAAATGAGGATGTGACAATTTACATTATCATTTTCGTTGTATTTTTTCTTGTATTTTTACTCATTACTTGCGAATATCTGCATATTCATATGAAATTTACGATTTCGGTGTGTGTCATCAACACCGATTTTATCAATTAATTTTGTACTGTATTACAAAAGACCCACTTAAACGGAATGGACCGGGGGAAACTTGTTTATCGAGTTAATCCAATAAATTTATCAAAAATAGTTTCATCAGCTCATTGCTGGAACAAATCAACAAACAATTTGCATTCTTTACAAAAGTTCAAGGTACATATATACCGAATATGTGTGATTTTTGTTTTCGTTTATTGTAGATTTCATTTAGGCATGCCTCAAGAAAAGAGGACAGTTTATATTACGCCTTTGTGTCGTAAATGAAATGTGACAATTAAAATAATTTCTTTTTTCGACTTGAGAATTATTATTGTTCGTTTTTTTGTCATCTCTCGCACACACTGTGCACATCATTTGAATCATTTTGTTCTTTGATCGTAAATATAAATTCAAACACAAGAAATGTGTAAATCATCGGAATAAAGCAAACTAATTTATTGTCAACGAAAAATGAGGAAATAAAAAAAACAGAAAGAAGAACAAAGTGCAGGCATTGCCTTCAAGCACGTAGACAACAAATTAATCTTTCTGGCGACTGAAATACATGTCGGTTTTTTCGTCAGTCGTCATCGTCGTTGTCATTTGTTCGGTTGCTGTGCATTTTGTTGATTGTTCAACTTTGAATTGAAATTAATCACAAACGATAACAAACCTTTTTATCCAAGCAAAAAACTGAAAAGACGCGGAAAAAAAAAATAACCAACGGAATCACATAAAAAATGTATGGTTTATTCTGTAGCCGTAAACAATGGTACATACTCGTCAATCATCCGCCATCCATTCACAATGTACAATTTATTCGATAAAGCGCGTTCTTAAAAAAACATAACCATTTTCCAACTGCGTATAAAGCTTCTTTTTTTTCAGTGTGTCGCGAACATCATGCTATTTTCTCTCTTTCTTTTCTTAACTGCTACAAGCGTACAATGTTAGCAGAGAGAATAGATTCACAAAATTGATGAAATCAACTAGGAATGAAGTTATGCATAAAATGTACGCATTAAAACACAATAATAAAGATGAAATATTGATCGAGCGTAAATAGCGGCAACGATACACACAAAAAATTGGCTTTAGGCTTAGCTTGTCTATGTGATAGACAAAGTCTCTCCTTTTGGCGTCTTCGTTCTTATTTTTTTTAAACATGCTCTTGGTAACATAAAAATTCTTTTTCTACCTCAAAATTTATTGCACAATAAATTCTGATTCCAAGACGTAGGGACAAAATTTATGTGTTATTCTCTCTCTCACAAAAAAAAGAAAAAAAAAAAAAAAAATCACACACATTCAGAAAAACAAAACGATTGGCAATTCGGCTCGGACATATACAATATTCTATTGACATTGAATCAGAAATTACTTTTCTAGGGGATGTTGTTAAGTGCGCTCACAAATCCTTTCCGCTTGGTGTTTATTTTAGCATCTTTCTCGCTCTATTTCTTATATTTCTCATGTGTGTGTGTGTGTGTGTGTGTGTTTTTGTGTGCGCCATTTGTGCGCACGTGGAAATTCATCATGACAAGTTTTTCCATCAATCTTTTTGTGACGAAAAAAACTTGCTGCGAAATATTCTAGCTCCAACAATAGATGAACGAACAAAGACATTGATGGTAATGACAATGACAATGTGTATTTTAGTGATTGTCAATTGCTTTTAACCGTCAATACACCGAATAAGTCGATTACATCAACCGGCCCGTTTTGTTACCATTTCAAGAAAATTACACCGTTGGTGTGTGTCGCAAGGGATTAAGTATGCGTCATTAGACGGAAATGAGCACTGAGCGAAAGAACGAAAGAGAGAGAAAGAATGAAATTTATTGTTCAAGTTTGATGTCGTTTTATTTGCAATGGTTAAACGCTAAATTCGATAAACGACGACCGTTCGCCTCAGAAATCGTTAGGCACTTTGCTTCGTATTTTTTTTTATTTTCAAATATAAATTTGTAATCCTGTTATTTTTTCCGATTCTATTCTCACAATAGAAAAAGAAACATCGTAAAATGGAATTAAATGCCATAGATCGTTATGGATTTGGTTTTGCCATAAAAGGAAGTTCGATGAATACGCAGCACAATTAAGAGGCTGAAACCAAAGTTTTACATGCACACACACACACACACACATCATCATCATCTCACTCTTTGTTTTTTTTTTGCTCGTTCTTTGCTATTACTGGTCATATGTAACGACATTTAACATTTTAATTTGTCTCTATTGGTATTGGCTGCGTATAATAATGAGTACTTGGATTGGGTCACGACCATTCCTTGTTATTTTCTTTCTTTGTTTCTCCATCCCATTCGTGAGCCATTCCTCTTTTAGATTCAATATGACACAGATGTGAACTCCAATGCTTCGCAGTGAAAATATGGTCGAATCACAGAACTGTTTCTATGTGTACGAATGAACAAGTTTCATGCAATTTATATGCTTCAAATTATTCCATTAGTAAATTCGTCTAAAGAAAGCATCCCATTTTTAAGTCTTCTGCCTCTTTTCTGTATTGCTGACGTGATTGTTTCTACGTTTTATTTGAAAATTCTCGAAAAAGAAATAAAGTCCTTACGCAGCTTAATTGCTTTCATAGAGTCTTTTTATGAGTTGTACACAGAAGTTGATTATTTATCGAAAATAAATTATTCATTGAAATATTTGCCGTTGGTTTATTGTGTGTTGTGGTTTTTCAGTTTGCTTGAGGCGCTCGGTTCAAAAAATGTTTATAGCTTACTTTGACCTTCAAAGAGAGCATTTTCCACTTAGTGTGGTTTTGCGCATAAATTCAATGACCAAGTAATGAATAAATTCAAAGGAAGATTTCTTGAAAAGAAAAAAAACTTTTTCGAAAAACCGCATGCATTATTGTATTACTGCAGTAAAAAAGAGAGGGAGAGTAATTGGCCAAATCATAGTGAATACGAAATGTGGCTAAATATTTTAACATGAGCAAAAACCCAAATCAAATATTGATGTTTCCATCCGCGTGTAGGTCTATAAATATCAAATATACATTTCGGTTCAATATACGGTTCTTTGTGAATAAAATGTTGGATTGTTTCCATTCTCTTTTTCTCTCTTTCTCTCTTTCTTTCTATTGCTGAAAATATTACCATAGTCATAAATGAGGTGCTGACGCGCGTGAAAAAAGGGGTTGAATTTCAAAATACTTTCTCTGATCAAACAAGGAAATCTACACCCAGTTGAATGAATGCGGAAAAAAATCGAAGCAAAATAACTCTCAAATAACAAACAAAACGAAATGTTTTTTTATGCTTTTCATATTCATATTTCTAATGTATGAAAAACAACATCTAAATCAACCGCTGAAGATTCAATGTTTTTTTTTTTCTTCTTCATGCTATTTGAAAATTATGAACGATATAATAATTGCATTGAAGCCGAAAGCATTTAATATAAAAATATCAATGCGTCCCCTATTCAGGAAGGGACATTTTACGGGCGAAAACAGTTAAAGAGAGGGAAAAAAAACACACGCAAGCAGAACAAAACATAACAAAACGGTAACGGAGTTAAAATCTTTGATTCAACAAACAAGACGAAAGAAACTCTGCTGTGTTCTGAAGTTTCCTTATTTTCAAATGCTCAAATGTTTAGTCGCGTTTTTATTGACGCTATTCGCACCAGCAGAACGCACATTTTTTTATTATTATTATTAACGATTGACAGCGGTGTCAGTAATTGTATATAAACATGTGCGTTTCCCAAAAACTTTTCTTTTATTATTATTATTCTATATGGAATATGGTTCAATTCACTGATCCAACGGCAAATATCATTTAATATTGAGCAAACAATAGAAAAAAATGAACGTTTACGCACAGTCAATGACAAGAAACAACTTTCAGACGCAAAATAAACACATTAGCAATATGTTGATATGTCGTTTTTCTTCTTCTACTTGTTCGGTATGTGCTCTTTCATTTTTCATTCTTGATTGAATGTGAATGGATTAAGAAACTATGGGAGCATATATCGAAACAATGACACAATGCTCAATAGCAATAAGTGGCAAAGGATCTAAAGTACCATGCATGAAAGAAGCGTCACTAACGGCTTATAAATACCCAAGGCTGCAACGCTCAATGGCTCAATTCAAATGAAGTGTTCATATGAAGAATATCTTCGTAGCTAAGCTCAATTTTCAATCTTTCATTGTTTTTTAATGTTTTTTTTTTTTTTCCTTTCTTCTTTCAAATGTCTTTTATTGAAAATCACTTAAATTGAAAGTGGTATAAATTTCACGGTAATGCATAACCGCACATAAGCCATCACTGTCCAGTGTCCATTACTATATCACTATAATTGAAAATGGTGTGAAATGTATGTATTTGTGCGGCTTTTCATTGTGTAAAATATATATGAACAATGAAAGCAGAGAAAAGGACAATAAATCAATATGTTACACGTACAAAAGGCATTGAGAAAGAGAGAGTGAGTTCCGGTTTGAATCATTGATGAAATGATTAGATGAACAAAAAAACATACACACACACACAAGTATACATACAATATGAAAGACATTATTGTAATGTTCATCGCGACAGTGAAAAGGATTCAATCGCGAACAAATCACTCAAACAATGCAGCCACATCAAGCATATTTACATTTCAAGCTATCGCTTTTCATGTCCGCGCAAATATCAATAATAGAACCGTTCATCACCGTAGGGTCTCATTTTGAACATTTGAATTAGATGGGATGAAACTGGTTTTCCATTTCGCGAATGTACCCCTTTTCGTTCTCATTTTAAATTTACGATCCAAAAGCCGCTTTTGTTTATAATTTACAAAAAAAGACTCAAATTCTAAATCCATCACGGCTTTTTTTTTTATTCTCATTCGCTCAAAAACTGACCATGCCTTAATGCCAGATTGTACTTGTAACATAAAAAAAACACCAATGCTGAAAATCCAGTAATAAAATGGAATACAGTGAATTTAAAACTTGATCCTTTTTTTGTGCTACCAAGGACAAATCAACTGAAACTGTAAATTTATGCAGGTTTTTTTCCATCTCTTTCTCTCCCTCTTTTGCTTTTTTTCTGCTTCAGTTTATTTTTCTGTTAAGTTTGTTGTCTGTTAAAAATAATTTGTGAACAAGAGATTTCTCATTTCGATCGCATTTCAAATGAGTCACATCGATGAGTCGATTGGCAGGCGAACCGTGTGATTTCAACAAATATCAAAATGATTACATATCATTGCCATCGAATTCCACATGATAAATGTCCGAGGCCGTATTCATTTGCACAAATAAAATACCACATAGATAATACATTTTATTTTGTTGGCGCTGCATCATATTCGTTCATTCGCTTGCTTGCTTTCTTCAACCTTCTGGATATACAATTTTTTTGTGATATACGAAATGTCTCTAATTTCCATATGCTTCCAATGTAATTTGCTATGTGTATGGCATTTTTTTTTTTTTTTTTTTTTTTTTTTGGTTTGTCTGTTCGTTTCGCCATTTCACATTTGAAATACAATGCAAACATTCATTTTATTGAAGTGTCGGACAGATAGTAAAATGACATGACATGACAGTTTGAATGTGCGAGAACAAAAATGTGCGATGGGCGGCAAAACGGAGAATAACACGAAAAGCTATAAAGAAGTGTTCAGAATAAAAATTATTGTGAACAGTAAAGGCAGAAAAAAAATTGGACTTTTCCGGACAGCAAAATGATGAAAAAAAAGAGAACATACTAAGCTCCAAAGAATGATACAAACATAAAGCATTAAAAATTTCATGGTTGAGAAGATGAACAGACAAAAAAAAAAAAGAGAAAAAAGAAATAAGTTTTGGCGAACGCATCAATTAGATTTTGGTTTTAATTCACATGCAAATATCACTTGAAATGAGCAAAACTAATGACAATAAAATCGTGAAATGGCAATAATAGCTGAAATTTGTTATGTGCGTCGACGAATAAAAAGGCGAGTCGACGCGAACGAATATACGAAAAAAAGATAAATAAATAATAAGCACATCAGAAATATGTGAGCAAAGAATACAAATGGCCAGCGACAGTACCAACATTAATATTTATCAACACCAACAAAAGTCTGGGTACTGACGACGACGATGACATCGACGACAAATGACACCCAGCCATCGTGCAAAATGATAAATATGAAAAAAAAAGACAAACAATACACATACACATTTTTGATGTTTTATGGAGAAATGAGCAAAACAAAACGGACAGAATGACCACAGCGATAAAAATGTGACGACCGAAAGAGAGTTGGAATGGCAGAGATGGAGAGAGATGGAGTTATATGAAAAGCAAGAGACAAAGATTTTTTTTTTTCTTTTTTTTTTGAATCATCAATGGTCAACTTTGCTTTTATTGTTATTATGCTTATTTATTCCATTTTCCTTTTTCCTTATCTCAATCGAATTTTGTGTGTAAATTTGTTAGGAGTTTATTCGCAAGCTACTTCACGTTCTCTCGCGCGCCCCAATATTAATTCTTTTCTTCTTCGTTCACCCGCAAAACCATACATTATGTACTGATTCCGTAATATGATTTTTTTCCACTAATGGTCGTCGTTGTTGTTGTCGTCATCGTCTTTATTCATAAAATTTTTACGCGACATCATCAAATCGTATCTCTTCGTATCGGTCAAAAGACGAAACCAAAATCAACTGAATGGTATTATATTCATTACAATGACCGATCAAAAAGAACTGCATAACTGTTGAAATTTATACGAACGTTAAATTATTTGCGAGCATTTATTATTTTTTTTTTATTAATGAAACTTTATTGTTTTGCTTGTCGTTTGTTTGACCGTCGGTCAAAGAGTGACGGAATGAAAAACAGATCGGAAGCGAAAAAAATAAGAGAAAGAGAGGAATAGAGAGATTGAGAGTAAGACAGAGAGAGAGCTTGGGCTCAAAAAAAAGTAATTTCACTTGAAAAGAGATTGACGACACACCAAGGGGCAAATCAGTTTAAAATAATATCTAATACAGAAGTAATACCAAAATAATACCAGAGTTTTTTTTTTTTGATTTTTGTGTGATATATAATACCAATAATTAATAATTGTAACATCAAAGTAATACCTCCTAAAAAAGTAATACCTCTGGTATTACTTTTAGTTTTGTATGGGCCAAACAAAGAGTAATACCAAGTTAACCAAATACCCTTTGTGAAAAGTAATACTTTTGAGTGATTTACCCCTTGCGACACGCACAAATGACGACTAAAAAGAGAAAAGAATGCGCGAGAGAAGACAACAAATGGAGGTAGAATAAAAACGAAATGAAAATAAAATTAATTTCAAACATTGTCATTTACACGAAATGTCGACTTGCGATATTTATACATATTTTTTTTTGGTGTTTACTCTTTGTGTATTTGCCTGGATGGTTCTTTCTTTTTTTTTCGGTGTGTGCGTTTCTTTCTTTCTTTCTTTCTTTCTTTTTTTTGCCAATTTATTCTCACATTTCACATTTGCCGTGGCGACGTCTCCAACGTCAGCTATGTATCACATTTTTATATTGTTTTTATTTGGCTGTGTTTTTTGTTTCGTTGTTATTGTTGTTGCTTGGTCGATGTCATGCTCATTCACCCAGAGCTTCATAGCCTTTTCATATTGTTTCCGATCATTATTATTTATTCGGTATAGTTTCTATCTGTTCTAATGGCTGACATTTGTGTGAGCAGTGCGATGCGTATGACATTATTTGACATCGACATAGCAGAAGCAGCAAGAGAGCGACAAACTGATATAAGATTCTTGATCTCTTACTTACTTAATTCGTCGCCAACACAATGTGACGCCGCGCGTACAATTTTGATGTACCAAACAAAGCGATACGGTTTTTCAAAACAATCAAAAAAAACATGTTCAATGCTCATCTTTTTGTCGTTTTTAATACTATTCTCCCTCGTTGAATATGCCATCACAATTCACTATTATTTTCAAATTTTATTTCTTTTTTTTATTGGCTTTTTGCCTCCAAATCGTTTAAATTGACGCATTATTTTCGCTATATTGCGACCAAACTATAAATGAAATTAAAATTGTGGCCGCGTCAATTTGGCCATCGACAAAATAGTATGCTAAAAGCAATGTGTTTTACTTATTTTTTTTTTCAGTCGCTGTGCTCTCTTCTGTTTCTATTTCTGGTAAAAATGATGAGCAATGTGTAATAAAATCATAAATTTACGGTACATTTCTCATTTGATGCAGGGAGCCTTCCGTATGCAATAAAATTTGTGGCTGAAATGCATCTGTTTCTCATGTGGCGATGAGATAATTTTTGCGAATTGTATTTTGACCATTGCAATAAATTGGCAGAAAAATAGCCGAAATATTACGCAATAATAATAATGAATGCATCTCATAATTCTGGCCAATTATATTCATTCGATTTCCATTTTCTTCATTTTAAGCGCGAGAAAATGTTTAGTAGAAACGTAAGAAGAGAACATTTTTTTTTCGTAGTAATTAAAATTAAAAATGAGCTCTGTTCTTGGCTTACAACAGCAAAACAAAGAAGCCGCTTAATAACTCGACCATTACTTACAACCAGAACATATATATATATATTGTCCTGATCGTTAATATCCCGTTGGTTTTTTTGCGCAATACACTGCGGAGAGAGCGAATCTGAAAGCGGTGAAGAAGGAGAGAGAGCGAGCGAGCAAAGTAGTAAGCGATCGTATAACAATTATCTGCAAGTAATGGCGTTCATTTGACATGAAAATTTGCGGTACGATTGAAACAGACATCAACCTAATTGCATCGCATTAATTTTCTGTGGCACTGTTAGTTAAGCACACCATCTGCGCCACAAATCTCCATCTTTCTTTCTCTCTATCTTTTTCACTCACTCTCTCTCTCTCTCTCTCTCTCTCTCTCTCACTTGCTTAGTGGCGAACAAATCTCAATCAATAAACTATTTTGTGTTTGTGAACAAAATTCAAATGAAGAAAATTTGCACATTCAAACTGATAAGCATTTGCATCTAAAACTGTCAGATCCATCGATAGCAGGTTGATTTGTGCACCACTGGATGTCATTTTGAGCAAGCACTAAGAAGTGAAAATTGTATTCAATGCGTGTTTGTGTGTGTGTGTGAAATTTTTGTTAAAACGGCTTACAACAGTTTATAGCACACCATTTCGAATGCAACTTAATTGGTACAATAAATTTAGGCACATCGTTACCTCCAAATAGCGAATACAACGAATAATTACCGCTTGAACTTTAAAACGTTTTATATAGAAGTATATTTTTTTTTCTTTTTTTTTTTGCTTTTTTTTTTGCTTTTTTCCAAAACCGTTTCCATTTCTTTTCTGCTCTCACATGAAACGCCAATAAAAACCAAATGGTAAAGAAAATTATTGTTAATAACAAAGGTAATGAAAGCTTTGCATTGATTCCACTCCCAGATGAATGATATCAGCAAGCGCTCAAGACGCTGATTTTGTTTATTGGTTATGACTATGAGGATCTTTTAAGTGGTAATGCGGTAGCTGTAAAACAGAAGCTGAACATGTAGAAAAAGCACTTTTAATACACAGGAAACATATATCTTCGATGTCGACGGGATCAGCGTCTCGAAATCTCAAAATCTTATATTTCAACACACAAAACATCGGTGAGTTTATGTATATGGTGTTTTTCTTTTTTCATTTCTGTTTTTGTGTTTGTTTGTTGCTTCTTCTTATTCCATTTGGATTTGCACTTGCAACTTGTGTCGCACTATCTAGTCACTAGTAATCTAGGCATTTTATATATTGAAACTGATACAATTGTCTCGGCAATAGAAGTTTGCCGCGCAAATACACATCGAGCATGACAACAAGATTAAGAGAACAACGGATCATTCAACATTTAATTTATCGTATTTATCAGAGAAAAATCGCAATGCCAACACAGTGTACAACCAAATGTGCAATGCATTGGCATACATGGGACACACTCTTTATTGCAATTTCGAATACTGGAAATCTATTTACTATAGCTTCGCAAGAATGGCAAAGCAAACAAAACAATTTGAATTCCTCTGGATGTTTGTTGTTAGAGCTCTGGAATTTGTTTTCTTTTTTCTTCTCCTTGCTTAAATCCACTCTTGTCGTCGATGCGTACACTTTGAACGACAATTTAACTGCAAACTGTAAATGTAAATGTAAAGAGAAACAGCACAGGCGCATTTACGAAACCGATCGTTATAGATGACGTATAATTAACAAGTTCGCGTAGTACAAGATCTTTGACAAGATTATTTGTCTCTCTTGGTTGTTTTTTTGTTTTTTGTTTTTTGTTTTTTTTTTTGCTTTATTTAATTTTATTGGATTGTATTTCTTTGTGCCACCGTTTTCATTTGAATCTGTACGAATCATTCACATTTTTCGTGTGTTTTTCTCTTTTGATACTTATTCCATCGTTCTTTGTTTTGATTCTTTTGGAACATAAAGAATGAAATCGGGAAAAAAGAGGAAAAACAGACAGAGCGTAGAAAAGTTGAAGCGATCATTTTTTTGTTGTATAGATGTTGCTTTTTTCATTGGCTTTTGATTTACATTTCACAAATTTACTCGTGTTTTTGTTGCCATCCAGCTGTTTCTTGAAACACAATTTGAGCGCGACACAAGACATCGATGTAAACACGAGAAAGAGAGTGAACGATTAATGAACATCAAATGTGGCCAGAGAAGCGCACACAAGAATTCAACATTCAATGAAGACTTTGGTAATTTGTTTTGACTTTGTTAAAATTGCTCGTTTAGAAATTGTGATTTTTCCTCTTACTCTCCGGTCTTCCTTTCACATAAATAGCCATTTGTCGTTCACGTATTCTTTTGCCACTCTAATTTTTTGTTACTTTTTTTCGGAAGCCAAATTGAGAGTTTCATAAAAAAGAAACAAAGACTCAAATAAACAGAGAATCTAAATTAAACAAACTTTTGAAGAGAAGCGTTGTTTGATTGTGATGCAATCGTCAAAATGCGAGTCCAATTTCATAAAGAGTACAATAACAAAAAAATAGAACTTTGCTATTGAATATTTATTTATTTTCAATTTCCTTTTTATGTTTGCCTTTCGTTTCAAGCTAGATGTCATAGTTTTTTCTATCATCGTTCCATTAAATTAGATGAATTTGTATCACGAGACTCAATCAGTGATTATTCTAGTTTATTTTCAAACATTAATTACAGCTTTATCGTTTATTATTTTTTTTTTTTTTTTTTTTTGGTTTTTGGTTTTTTATTCACACATTTTTTTTTAACGGAACACGATGAAAAACAAAAAAAAATATTTCTTCGTGATTATTAGCCAACTTATTCGATTAGCTGTCGGTCTTTCCAGTTCAAAAGGTGCTCTAATCAATAAAAACGCAAACCATTTCCGATCGATTTCAGACATTATCATGTCTAATCGTTCAAAATTCTTCGAAGCGGAGAGTGAAAAATAAATGTAGCAACAACAATGTAGATTTTAACGAGGTAAGTACATGAAACGGCGAACACGAAAGTATTTGACGTTAATTAAGAAGCAAAAAAAAATATCATAATTTTTTTTTCTCGCATTTAATGAAACGAACGAGAAGAAGAAAAAAACATGTAAAAAAGAGGGGAATATCAATAGCGTAAAATGCATACGTATGAATCAGTATGGAAATGAATTTGATTCGGTGCGATAGCCGCGCGTTGTTGACGTCTCACACAACCTCTATTCTATTGGATTGATTGAGTATCACGCTTACTATTGATTATCATTCATAAGCAGTTTGAAGTTTGATCATGCCGAGACGACAACTACGACGACGACGACGACGACAACAACAACTGATGATCGATCATCAATGAATATTTCATGCCAATACATTTGTAAATGATGTGTTATTTATTATAAATTAATCTCGAATACAAACGATTCATTTAATTTTTTTGATGGTGAAAAAGAGACTGGACATTTATTTGCTTATTACCTAATTTGGACATTATGATATTGATGATTTGCATATCGAATATGGTGTGCTTAACCGAGTCACTCACCAAATATGGAGCGATAGAGGTTAGCGTCCATTAGAAATGATTGCAAAAAATGTGTTTTCACATAATTTCATTTCTAAGTCGAAGTCAAGCAAACGTTGTTGTTATTTTTTTCGCTCTATGTGTTCAATCATTGTTTGTTAAAAAATTTTACTTTGAAGCTGACAAAGTCACAAAAAAACTAAACAGTTCATTTGGCCGAAGCAACGAAAAAAAAAATTCCATTAGAAGACAATGAAATTTCAAATGATGCTAACAATGTTCTTTTTTTTCTGTAATCCTTAATGCTTGATAATAATCAACAACTCAAAATGAATGGTTTTCCTCGAAATAACAAATTTAGAATGGCAATGCCTCGATTTTTATTGGTTTGACTATATAATTTAATATCATTAAAATGTTATTCTAATCACGTTGCGGCTCCCTTCGAACTGAAAGAGGCACAATAAAAAAAAAAAACCTTTCATCTTGAGTTTGATTCATGGCGAATGGGCGTTTTTTTATTCAGTTTGATAGAATTTTTCTATTTCGGCAGTTGGTCGCAATTAGTTCCACATAGACAGTTTTCTATCGAATCCATTAAAATTGCGAATGCGATGGAAAAAAAAGAGAAATACAAAAACGCGCGCGCGATTTTGAGCCCCGAAATCAACAAAGAAGAATCCAAAATTCTGTCTCATACCGGAATTGCTAATGATTTTCGGTTAGAAAGACTTAGTATGTTGCTGCGTGCGCGTCCACCCATACACAAAATGCCCGATTTAAATTACCGATGTCACAGTAGAGTAAAAGTCATCTAACTCATCCTCGGACTCGATTCTATTTTCTTTTTTTTTTATTTATTTTTTTTTTTTGTTTTCAGCAACATAACAATTTTTTTTACTCAAAAGATTACTTGATTGACGTCAAATCAACTTGGAATCCAGTCACGCATTTTCGATATAATTTCAATATTTTAATACCGCAGGCGTGTAAAATGATTTTTTGTTTTTTCTGCACAAAGCATTTTAGAAATCTTCCACTTCCTGGAAGAAAGAAAACATCGGTCAAAATGCTAGACAGATGTGATATACTCGTATTTATGCATGGTTCTCTATTAATCTTGCGAAGATGTTTGTTTTTTTTATTTTTGCGGATTATTAAAAAAAGCAATTCCGTCATAAATCAGCTTGATAAATATAAAAAAAAAAAATGGTTTTGGCATTCTGATTGATTTCAGAATGGCGTTAGAGAGGCGATTCAAATTCAACGTAGGATCTTCAGCAAAATCATCGAACCATTAACGTCATTGGATTACATCGAAATGTACAAAATGGTACATTTTTGAAAAAACCGCTTATGATGCAACAGCAGTAACCAACAACACGTTTTTGTTGTTCTTGTTGTTGTCGTTTATTTTTTTCTCGCACTCTCTATCTCTTTCTCGATAAAATGTTTTTTTCCTATTTGCATTCATACAATGTTGTCCGGGATCCAGTCAAAAGGAAACGAAATAAAAACGACGAAAAAGAGCCGCAAATCAAGTAGCGAGAATGATGAGATCTATCAAACCAGTTTTTTTTATGTATTTATCTAACATGCATCAAAGAATATTTTTTGATTGCTTTGAAATGAACGGATCATTTGTGGAGAGAAGCAAGTTGCGGAATATGATTCACACACTGAACTAATGAAACGACAAACACAACACACGAAAAAAAAAAAAAAAACTGGTAAACACTAGTGATGCCTTGTTCATTGCTGAAAAATGAGGATAAAAAACGGAATAGACACACACATGTAGAGAATGAGCGAGAGAATCTATTGAAATTCCATGTCCTTTTGAAATTTGCTAAGAAAAAAACTGCTGTGTTGCGATTTTTATCAAAAATTTTATTTATTGTTTGGCAACCAATGAATGCGCCGAATTTTATACAATTCACGAGGACAAAAAATAAAATAATACGAAAGATGAGATTTCTTTTGATTTGAATATTTATGTTTGTGTTTGGTCGGAAACCATTGGCGTGCAATTTTTTGCCTAATTGAAATTAAAAGGCGCCACATATTTCGACAAAAAAAAACTTTTACATCTCATACAAAAACTTTCATTTGATTTGACCTAAGAAGACAACGAAACCGAAATGAAAAGGGCGAAAAAAAAGTTGCTTTTTATGTGTTGCGTTTTTGTTTTGCATCCATTAATTTAAATAATAAAAAGTAAACCCTCTTCGAATAAAATGCTTGTATTTTTTCTTCCAATGCTTCAAAGGAATCTTTTCTTGTCTCATTTAACTGTTGTGATTTCAATAGAGGGAAAGATAGAAGCACAAATGGACCCTTTGAGAGATGCTTAGATATATACTAGAGAACAAGCCAAAGATCATTTTCCAGATAAAACTGGTCATCTAAGCAATCCGGTTGAAATAGAAAATTAACTGCGCAACACCCTTCTTTTTTTTTAAATACATACGCACCACAGTTGAATACAAAGTTTTCTAATTGTTTTCCTTAGCAACAAAGAATCGTTTTTATTCGTATTTGACCATTAGAAATGAAAACATTTATGTTTGTTGATAGAGATTGTGTGTGTATGTGTATGTGTATGTATGTTAGAATGGAATTTGACAATAAAAAAGCTAGCACAATTTATTTACGGTATATGTAATAGCATTGTAAATGCGGATTGAGCTCAATTGCATTTACGCTGGGAAAAGAAACTGGAAATTTACGATTGAAATAGTATGTAATTAAAGGAGTGATATTTCCAACTAAATTTAAACCATTTTATTTCATTGTAAATTACTCTGATGCATTTGTGTTTTTGAACATGAAGCGGATTTTATTCTCAAATCGAAATTATGTAGAAAGTTCTCATTTCCACAAATGATTGTATTCGATTCAACGTAAAGAAGACGCTGAGAATCTCAAACGCATTCATTGGTTTGGTTCGTTAGCGCGCATCTATTATTAAATAAATAAACTAGTCAGATAGTATGCAACAACAACAACAACAACAACAGCAACAACAAACAAACAAACAAAATAGACAGAATATTGAAAATTCAAAACACTCGTTCGCATAACAAAAATCATTTTGAATGGTAATTTAATCCTCATCCGAATGAAATATCACGACATTGCGCGCATTTATTATTGCATTAAAGAGTTTTGTTGAAATAAAAAATGATAATAATAAGAATAATAATACACAAATGAGAAGCGAAATAAAGCAAAACATAGAAAAATTTATCGAAATATTGAGTTGATGTGGACGCGAATGAGATCTAGTGTTTTGCTATCTTTTTTGGTGATGTTTTTATTCCCTTGGCCTTTTAAAGTAAAACAAACCACGATCGCGAACAAACACATACACACACACACACACACACACACCGAGAAATCGGCTGAGAGAAAGAGAGGAATTGGCTGAATGAATCTGTTAACGTTACATTGAAAGCCATGTTTTGCTTCAGAGTTTCTATTCGATTTTGCGTTTGAATTGACTTTCATCGTTTTCATTTCGTATTTACACGGTTTCAATCCCAAATGGTTTTAATACTACAACATTGTAGTAAAAACCGTAAGTATGAATAAACCTCAAACAAACCGAAGATGAAGGAAACGATTGTACTGATTTTGAGAATTCAGACAGACACACCAAAAGGAAATCAGAGTTAAACAGCGAAAAATCCCGCAGCGTAGCAACAATGTTGTTCTTTAACACCGTGTGCCAATGTCAGTCAAATATGTCTTCAACGCCATTTTAATTCCACAGGCATCACCGGAATGATAATATGAATAAATCGTCGAGAAATTGAATTTCATAAATATGACGTTTTATTAAATGAAGCAACATTGGAGTCAAGTCTTGTTGTGGCCGATGAATGGATTTTAAACATTTACACAAAGACAAGAGAGAGTGAGAGAGAGAGAGAGAGAGAGAGAGAGAGAGAGAGAGAGAGGAGAAAGGGATAGAGATGATGGAAGAAATAAATTATCGCAATGTTCTGGACATTTGCTTATGCCTGTTTCTGATTTCTGCCGACGGGAACAGAACGGAACGCACATATAATCTTTTCTATCGCATTGGAAGGAAAGGTGTGATAATCACTCTGCAAGCAAAAATGCAATAATTAGAAACTAGAAAGCAACTGTAAGCGCACTTTTCATTTGTCATAAATTAAGGCAAATAATTTTGAAGGCTGATTTTTTCCATAAGACTAAGAAAAATTTATTAATTAGATTTCTTCATTGGATTTCTCTTGCGATTGCATTTGATAAGATATTAACAATTCGTACGCAGATAAACGGCGACAATAGTTATAATCATTTTCCAAAATCGACGACGCCGTCGCCACCAGCAGTGTGCAGCAATTTCTTCGTGTTCATTTATAATATATGAATTGCATGTTCAATGTGATTCGTTCGCTGCCTGGCAATGGACGTTTGGATGAATATAAAAAAAGGAGGGGAAAAATGTGCTGGATTTTGTCTTTTTTCAAGTTGTTTCCAGACGTTTTTAAAAATTTATTTTAATGATTCAGATTTTTTTCATTGTTGGGCTCAGGCGTAAAATGAAAAACAGAGAGAAAGAGAGATAGCAACGGTGCTGTTACCGCTGCTCTTGATGATGATGATCACTCCAGAGTGGCACTGGTTGCATTTTGAATCAAAAATGAACGCACCAAGCAATAAAATAATTGTGAGCAAATAAAAATCTCTCTTATGTAAAAAAAAAAGCATTCTGGCCTGAAATGCATAACGACAAAACAAAGCAACAACAAAAAATTGCCGGAGAAAGAACTAAAAATTGTTAGGTAATGTTATCGTGGAATCATCATAGCGAGTGCAAGCGCAAGCGAACAGTCTCGTCGTTGAGGTCATCGCACTTACACACAATGTGTGTCTTCTGCCTGTGTGTCGTCGCTGTTGTAGTTGTTGTTGTTGTTGTTGTTGTTGTTGTTGTTGTTTTTTTTTTATTGAATTTGTGGTTGCTGTTGCTGCTGTTTTTGTTAGTCGACTATCTCTCGGTGCATATCAATTGTGTGGTCATTGCATCGTTTGGAGTTCGTTGCATTACCGCACTATAGAGAGCTCACTCTCTGACTTTGACTCTTCTTTTCTTTTCCGAAGCGAATCAAACAGCAACAAATGAAAAACGAATAAGAAGTGAACAAAAAAAAAATATATGGGCCGAGGAATGAGACGCAAGAGAGACAGTGAGGCGAAGTCTCTTCGTTTGAATGCAATGAATGCAGTATCCGTTGCATACACAAGTGATATTAAATACACGGTTTATTCAAAAGGCACACGGTCATTCTTCTTCAGCTGAAACACAACGAACGAAACACTTTTTAGATCGGAACGAGAGAAAGAACAAACAGCTTAGCATACAGTGTTGATGCACACACAATGCGTTTTGTATACAAACACATCTAAATCCAAACAACACATGAACCAACCAACGGATGAACGAATGAGCACCTTGGACAGTCGTGGAATACAAAATGCTGCGTCAGTCGCTGTAATCAAGGTATATATTCTGAATCGAATTGAATGACTTGAAAAACGGGATAGTTTCGATTTAAGAAGAAAATTATCGGTTAGAATAAGTGGGAAATTAACGACAAAATGTAATGCTATGAAGTGGCGAGCAAGAGAGAGAATGAAACACAGAGAAGAGAAAAAAAAAACGTAACGCGCATCAAAACGACTGAAATTGACGACTGGGCTCCAAATGACTGCACACAAAATGTACAATAAATGTTTGAGATTTTGTTTTGTAAGCGCTTTCTTTTGTCTGCAACATGGCTGGCGTTGTTGTTGTTGCTGTTGCTTTTTTTCCGAATGTTCTTTTTGATTGCCGCAATGAACTTTTCTCGGCCGTTGATTGCCCGCTAACTCTCTTGCATATGTTAGTCGGTGGAATTGTCTGCATGCTGATCGAAACACGTGAACTTTTCGGTCCAACACACAATAAATGCGCGCAATGATACTTTTATGATGTGCGCAGTTGCATTAACCAGTTCTTTTCTTTTATTTTCCTTTTTCTTTCTTGTTTTTGCTTTTGTTTTTTTCATCTTACGCTTCTTTTTCGCGTTCTCTTTCACTCTGACCCAACCATCGTTTCACTTGGTTTGCGTTTATTATTATTTTGTTTCGTTCATTTTTTCCATCTATGCCGCTTTCGGTTGTTTTAAATTAATTTTCAATTATCGGTCAATTTTCTGCTGCATTTGTTCTTTACTTTCATGTTTTCTTCTGTTTGTTGTTACATCGTTTTCCTGTTGGCAATATCATGCGAGAGACGCGATCTTGATGAAGTTTTTGCGTTCTCATTGCGTTGCCTCTTAGTCGTTTTTTTCTTTGAACCCGAGACACACGTGAATAAGTGAATTTTATTATGTGTTGGTAAGAAAAACAGCGATGGACAACAAATCAACAGTAATGAATGTGAAGGAAGAGTACAAACGATGTTGAAGAGACTCGAGAATTTTTCAAAGAAATGGAATTCACATGTATCAATTGACGCCGATGCCGGCCATTTAGTCAACTTAAAAAAAACACATATAATTTTCAACCATCAATCCGTGGCATTTTTACTAGCACATCTGATAGCTGCTCGTTTACTCGCCTCAACGAATGAACATTTTTTTTTATCCAATGTATAAAATATTTTTAATTGCCATACACCTTTCTTAGATTCTTGATACAAATCTTCTCTCACATACGATTCCACTTTCCCTGACTACCACATAATTTCGTTGTACACATTTCGTTGTACCCATCCAGTCAACAACTATCATCTTTCATAGTTTTTTGTTTTTAATATTTGAATGGTTTTTTTTTTTCTTTTATTTGTTTGAAAACAACTTCGCCCATTCTCGTTGAATATATGTATATGCATGAGAAGAGAGATGAAAAAAAGCCAATAGGAAATAAATAATTTGTGGTTGTTGGTTACATCTGTGGGTTCTGTTCTGGTCTCTGTTCTTCCGTCTATCAATATGCTAATCGCAAATAAATAAAATGACTGCGCTTCATTTTCATTTGGATGAAACCGAATGAATTGAACAAAAATTTAAATTAGCTGAATAACGTAAAACGTCTGGTCTTCTTTTTTTCAACCAATCTTCTTTTTATTGGAGTTTATCACGTTTGTGCATGATTAGAACGCAGGCCACTGTCATAATTTATGCTCAAAATTGAAAGCAATAGCAAATGAGCGGTTTTGTTTTCTCTGTCTCCATCGCTCTCTTTTTATTTCATTAGTGTTCTCTGATCAACTCTTTTAATTTACGTATCACTTTAACGATTTCCCAGATGCAAAGCAGATGGGCTACAAACAAACAAAAAACACACAGCCAATCTAATCTACCTGAAATGAAGTGGTGCTCAATATTTGATGCGATTTAAAATAAAATGAAGCACATTTTATGTTTATGTCTTTCTATTACAAATCCAACATGAACATTTCGAGGCAAAAGATCATGGCCTTTTTCTTTGTGTTCAACTTAATGTAGTAATGAAATTGCGCTTGATTTTCCATAGCAATTCACTAAAACAAAAAAAAAAAAGAAAAAAAAAAACAGTCACATGTCTTAACATAGAACAAACGGCCTTTATTTCCAATCTATTTTCCTCTAAAAAACACTTTTGCTACTGAATCATCGCGGATATATTTTGATGACAAATTTTCCCAGTGGATATGATCGGCCACTCAATCATTTCAACTTTTCCATTTGATTGACTTCAACCATAGCATTTTCAGAATGTTTTTATATGAAAATAACTGCATACTTTTCAAACCAATTAATTATAAAAGTCATTTTGGTTATTCGATTTCTTGTGTTTCTTGCTTTTTGGTTTTATTTATTTCTTGTAGTGGCAGTGGCAGTGACACTACAAAACATCGACCATCGAGAAAATTGCTTCGAATTTCTTTTTTTCATTTTCGGGATAAAAAAGATAGATAGAGAAAAGTTCAACAAATACGAAAAAAAAATAAACACGCATCCAGTTTGAACCCATGTGTCTTGTCACACATTAATCGCACATCGTTAAATTTACAAGCTTGAACATTTAAACAAAAAAAAAAAGAAAAAAAACTTTCATTTGAGAGCAAACATTCGCTGCTTAGCACATATGAAGCGATATTTCATCGCGGCTGTTGTTATTTCGAGACCATTTCTCTGCGATAGTGCATTTTCGTGGATTGTGTCATGCTACACAAGTTGTATAAACACAATTATCGATGCTAAACAACGGCAACGGCACACCAAAAATGTAATTTGGCAGCTGGATTTATGGTGTCAATCTTGACTTATTTCGAATTTATATTATGTCCCTCTTATTCACATTTTGACTGCAATTTTTTTCTTCTTTCCTCTGCACATTCAGTTCTGAGAATGAGATTCTGATCAATCAAAAATCACTTTTTTCCCATTTTCACATACGAAGAGTCAAAAACCCCCACAATCGATCGGAACATATGAAGAAAATTTTTCAATTCTGAAACGTTGCCAACGAAAATAACAATTAAGTAACGGCCTCGAACAACAGAAGAATAAGAAGACGGAAAAAACGAAGTAAAAACAAATGGGAAAATCGTTAATTGACTGTTTGTAGTGTTATTACAACAATTAAAATTTCCGCACCAAATGAGAGTAAATCCATTCGTTTTCAAGCCAAAAAAATATGGAACATTCTATGAATGTAGAGAAAAAAAGTCCGATAAATCATGGCGTTGGCCGTGCATTCGATTGAGAAATACATATATATAATAATGTGTGCTACAAGTATAATTATATGTTCCAAGTGTCCAAATTTGACAAGCAGCCTGATGCTCTTTGACTTTGACATCACCAACAGCCACAATGTGTGTTGTGTAAACATCACACAGCGAATATATTCTTTAACGGTTCGCATCACATTGAAACAGACGGTCGACATTTTGTCGCGGCTGCACTTCACTTCATTTTCAGAATCAGCGTTTTTTCTCTCTCTCTCTCTCTCCCTCTCGGTTCTTATTGTGGAAATAGTCGCGCAATCAGCATTTTCAAACTCACTAACGCTTGAAATCGAAATGTTGAAATGGATTTTTGATTAGTTGGGGGAATGTTTCACATATGGAAAAAAAGTCCATTAATTTTCAAAACCAAACAAAAAAGAAGACGAATTCGTCGACATTTGATAATAATTCATTTATTGCGCAGCAAAGCAAACATTCCACACAATTTTAAAACAACCACTTAAACAGAATAAGAATAAACAAATTTTATTTATATTTTGGGCCATTTAATTTCAAATGGGATTGCGTACATATCGTGGAATGTGATTACGGTAAAATGTGTGTCGAATTTCCGCAATAGTTTTAGTGATTTAAAACAATTTGCGTTGTTCTTTTGAAAATTTGAATAAAAAGGGAATTAAACCAATAGATTAAATTACGTAATACAAATCAAGAATCGGCTCCAATTCAGTTTTACACATCATTCAGTTAGCTTCGCGGAAAATTCTAATCATGCCCCTTCCTCGAACACCAATTAGATTCGAATCTCATTTGTTCTGTTTGTATTATTTTTTTTTTTTTTTTTTTTTTTTTTTTACGTAGAATGAGTAATTGAAACATTTAACTTAATCACTAGCTAAAGCTCTTTTCAAGCTGACGCTAAATGCACATAATTTATCGTATTCTCAACACTTTTAAAATGCACAATGTAACAGAGCCCACAGCGCAAACATGCATTCTTTTAATTCGCCGGGGAATTTCATGTGTTTTATTTGCGAGCTCTCATTGTTTGGATTTTCAGCGAAAAAAAAATCAAGCCAAAGAATTAAATTGGCATAATTCATTGTGAAGTAAATGATTTGTGCTGTTCTTACGTTTTGTGTAAGTGTGTGAATGCGAGAGCAACGCTTAAAAAGAAAAACCTTGAAATATGGAACGGAATAATGACGACGACAACGAAAAAAACCAACTCAAAACAACGTGTTCAGTTTGGTTATTTCTCACTTCCTTTCCTTTGTTGTTCATTATTTTGATTGAGAATTGCACTCAAAACTTTGAAAGAAATGTGCACACACAAAACAGAACTTGAATAGAACAATACACAATTCGTTTTTATTTTAATTTTTCATTTTCATTTTCGTTTTGTTTAAACACTGAAATTTTAGCTGAATATTGGTAGTGCGGCAATGTTGCAGTCAATTCATTTTGTAAACCTCCAAAACTTATACATTTTGGCTGAATGTGGACCGAAAATGTCATTTTTAGAACAAAGCGTATCAAAAATGTGGCATATTAAGAACTTGGGCTGTACTCGACAACCATATTTGAAACACTGACAAATACGATGCAATTAAGTTAATTGGATCAATTTGATTTTAAACATGCCGCATTACAGTAGCAATGAATGATTCGGCTTCGGCAAAGTGAAGAAAAATTATGAAAATCTTTCGCAATCCGTCTGTCATCAAGCGCACACACAATCACACAAAGCAGAGAGATCGCATTGAATTGAGCGCGCATTGAATAGAATGAAATCTATTGGGCCAAGCACTGAGCACTGGCATTTTTATTTGTTAGTTTATTTACATTTTTCATGGTATTAAAAATTCAGTTTTATGCAAATGCAAAAGTTTGATTTATAAACCATTTTCTGTTTAAACGAAAATTCAAAAGCAAAATCTCAACGGTTGGGAAATAAAACCAAAACACCAAAATAACAAAAAACTAGCCGTTGAATAGAAGCACTTGCATAATAAAATATTCAATGTGTATGCAAATTAAAACAGACAGCGCACACTAATGCGCTATAGCTACGTAGACATCAGGAAAAGTTTTCGATAATTTTTCATGCGCATTATTGCCACATCCCAAAATATGATAAATTGAAATTCATATTATGCATTCACTTTGCACCAATTTGTTTAGTCTACTTCGATTCATAGTTTGTTTGTGTATGTGCATGTGCGCGCGCTTACATCTCTCAGCACTCTCGATTGGAATTATCCGAGACGCTTCGGCTTAGTTCAGTCTTACCAGAAATGTTGACAATACATGGGACACAGAGTGAATATGCATGCAAAACTTCGTATTCTGAGCAGAAAATATTGCCAGAATAAATCTTTGTCAACTGGCCCAGAATGTGAAATTGCTAAAAGACATGAACAACGCGATCTGCAATAAACGAAAATAGTAACATTATACAGTAAACATTGTTGGTTGTCTGTTGCCGTTGCTGTTTACAGCTCTACATCGTTGTCGACGACTGGCAATCATATAGAAAATGGAATATAACCGAGAAAAGAATACATTTTGCCCAGCAAATCGTAACAAATAAGATGCACGGAAAGACACGCCGAGTGCTAGGTTTCGCAGTACATAAAAGTCAAAAGTGCATCGGGCGTATGAGAGCACCAAAAGCCAAAAATCAACAAACTCAATCTTACCGACTACAAATTTATTGTGCACATTATACATTTTTTGGTGTGGCTGCTCGTTCGGGTCGTATTTCTTATTGTTTTGTTTCATTTTTTTTTTTTTTTTTTTTGCTTTCGTCTTCAAATCCATTCTGTAGTTAATGTGTTCCATTCGTTGTCATATTTTTTTATTGCTCATTCACGTGTATGGCGATGCAAAAATGATTCACGGGCCCGTGTGCAAATATTTTGACTACATACATAACTATCTAGTCGATGAATTTGGGACAATTTAACTAGTTTAACTATCATAGTTGATTACTGCCAACTATATGTCCCAAATTAGACGATTTCAATTCGATTTGAAATTGTTTTTTTCTCTCAAATACAATTGTTAGTTAAACTTCAGTTACAGCCAATCACTGATTTCACATACAAGGGTGAAACAAATTTTATTTAATTAAAATTTTGTCCAATTTGAAGCAGTGGTGCTAACAAAAGAATGTGCAAGAATTGAGCGCGCATGCGTTTCAAATGACATACAGTTAGCTGAACTGTGTGCACTTCACAAAATTGCGCTGTGCAACATGACAAAACATTCCGGCCTAATAATATGACAACAACGACACCACCAATTCAAGCAATTTGTTGGTTATTCTTCTGCACTTAATGACTCAATATATATGTTTATATATGAATAAAACGCAAAAAAGACATTCAAAAAAGAAAAAAAAAAAGAAAAAAAAAAGAAAAGAGAGAGAAAAAGTCAAATGTTGCAAACCGTAAAAAAAAGAGGAATGAAATACGACAGTAAAATCTGATTTTGCCACTCTTGGTGCGATTCCTGCGAGATACGTGTGCAATGGGAGTATTTTTTTTTATTATTATTATTTTTGGCTTTATGCAACTAGACTTTGAAGAGAGATATACCAAAACAGACAACCATCAACAAAAACGTCGTAAAAATGTTTTTTTTTTTTTTGTTGTTCATAACTTTTTTTTACCGTTTCTCTGATTTCATCTTGGAAATGTTTACGGTGCATTTTAAGTGCGTCTGTGCAAGCAATTATACTACGAAAAATAAGAACTTACAGCAACAACAACAAAAAGAAATGAACACAAAAAAATTGAAATGGCATTTCACAAGAATGAATGCGCGAAAAACCGTCACCTATCATAGTAAATCTATGCAAGTGACAAATGTATGGTATTTTGTGATGTTGATGACGAGCTCCTCAAAGAAAAAACACAAATCTCTTTCGACTATGAGTAATGAATGCAAATTTTTGATCTATTATTCCTTAAGTAAAACGACAACAAAAGGAAAAGAAAGAAAAATGAAACGGCGGCTCGTATTTTAGCTTAAAAATGCACAACATACATCGAGATAAATGGCTGCACTCTCTTAGAAAATCATGGAAATTATTGTTCAGGATTTGAGATTTCAGGCCACGTACGAGTTTCGAATGTGTATGTATGATGTGTAGCGAGATATGGAATAATATATGCGATATTTTTATTGTGCGAATATAACTGCCGATGACGAAAAAATAAAAACGAAATCGTACTTCGAAATATGAAATAAAACGGTAAAAATTTTCTACAAGAATTACTCGGACCAACAAAACGACTACGAGCAGGCGCTGCCTTTTTCCGTAAATAACAACCGAAATCACTGCACAATGATCTCTCTGTCTCTCTCTTTCTTTCTTTTTGGATCTATCTGACTATTTGTATGTCTCTTTCCTTTTCTAACAAGTAAAACGAAAAGCGAATGAGCGCGGTGGCACACACACACACACACACATACAAAACTGCAACATGAATAAAACTCGCGTACTCGGATTCAGTGCCGTGTAAAATTTTATTATTAGCAATTGTTTGTACGATCTGGCGACTACATGAACGAGAGATAAATATGACGATATGATATATGATTATTATGACACACGACGACGACGACGACAAAAAAAGCAACGGCGAACAAAAAATGCGCCTGGCGAAACAAAAGCCATGAGCCGAAGTCAGAATGTGAAGTTATTGTTGTTGTTGTCTTTTTTTTTCTTTCATCGTTAAGGAAAAACTATGCTATTTTGTCGCATGCGATACCAATTGGGAGATTCAGTTACATGGTTTCAACCAGGACGTGCCCAAAACAAAATGCAATAAAAAGAAAGAGAGAAAGAGAAATCGCGACTGCAATTTGATCGATCAAGTAAATCGTGTAGCATAAATTTCACAATCTCATTTCATGATTTGCGCACCACAGCAAAATTGTGTTTGGGTCGGTGAAATTCTATCAGCAAAAATCTTATGGCTCAAGCAAAAGCATACTCATTTTCTATTCTTAGGAAACGAAGAATGACAAGGCGACTGAACTTAGCCAATGAATATTTCGATGAGGAGAGCGACAGAGAAGAGAAATAGCAAGCGAGCGCAAGAGCGCGCACGCACACCGAAAAAAAAAGAAAAAACAACATAAAAAAAGAACGAAAATTCGTTGTCGTCGTCATCGTTTATTATGCATACAAATTAAAATGGCCAGTGCAATTGTTGCAAACGTTTACCAAACTTTCATTTGAGCATAAATTGTGTATTTGTGTGAATGTGTATGCGCCCGCGCTCGTGATGAAAAGAGCGAGAGATGTGACATGATATGATGAAAGCGTGTGCAGCGTCTGTTTCAAAACGCATTATGAGTGCAATGTACTGCAACGCCATAAAACTACAATGATGTTTGTGCTGCTGAATCTGTTGTAGTTTTTTTTTTGTGTCTTTTTTTTCAGAATTTACCGAGTACCGAGTACCGAGTGTGATAATAATGTTCTTCATAATTGCTGGTCCCCAACGTTTGTGTACATTGTTGGCTGTGCTGTGCATTCGTTCAGTGTATCAATGACCTTTTGAAATTTTTCGCGCGTAATATACGCGTACCGTGTACACCACACAATGTTTTGACTTCGGGTGGCAGTACACTTTGGAATATTATGCAGTAGCACACATTTTGTCATGCTTTCGGTAGCTATTAAATTGCAATGGGCATACAGAATGTTTTGTGCTTGCGAAATGTCGGCAAATAAGAATCAACAACGGAAAATCCAAAAAAACAAACTAAATGAAAATGAGCAACTACAACAGTAGCTACATCAACTACAATAAAACGGTAGAATTTTTAATATTAAATGTACGTTTTGCATTTTGTGCGCATTGCGCACATTTTCAAATCGATGGCAGTGGTTCGTGAACGAATCATTTTAAAAACGAATTAAAATTCTAATTGAAAATTACAATCTAGAGAGGAGAAAAAAAAAACGTCATATTACAGCGTAGAGAATAGGCGCGTGATGTGACGACGATCGGTGGACGGGTCGCAAAAAAAATCATGTTCGAAATTGCCACTAAATATGAGATGCATGCTTGGCGCGCAAAATGAATAACCAACGCCAAATAGAAGAAGAAGAGATAGGCAAAATAGAAAAAAAAAAATGGCATTCAATTAATTTCCAACATTAGATAAATGTTAAAGTTTCAGTCGCCGACTTCATTATAAACAGTCACATTGCTGCATCAAGAATTTGATTTCTGAATTAGGGAGACGCTAAGCGATCGTTTTTGTGCCTGTTACCATCGCCGGGTCGAAACCGATTGTTCTCGGTCATTTATTTTGCGCATTAATGGATATTCATTGCAAACTACATAATTCTTTCTAAATTTATTGTGCAACGTGAGTGTGTGTACAATAGCGATCATGAAGAAAGCGCTTTAAAAATACATTTTAAAATCAAATCACACACCGACGATATGTCTAACAGTGCCTGAAATGTACAATGCCCGTCATAAAGAATTGAAAATTTGTTATTTCATTTTACAGTATGCACAAATCATAAATAAACTGCTGTGTTAAATCGATGAGCCGGTTGATATAAATGCACTTCAATCTGTAGATCAAATCGCAAGATATACCTTGCGTTTATGAGCGAAAGCCGCAAAAATTGTTGAGAAAAAAAAAATATCAGCGAATAAGCGAAGAAGAGAATAACGACGGCAACGACAACAACGGATAGCAGCAGCAGCAACAGCACCAATAGCAACAACAATAATCAACCTGACGACTAAAACAGTAAAATGTGCTCGAAAATAACGAATAAATAATTATTGCTAATGTTCCGGCGGGCGTCGTGGTCATGTTTACATATTGATTACCCGACTGGATGTTGCAATACTCGCCGCGTTCTCTACTGCTCTCTGCATATATCTATATGTATATGCATTTGAATTTATTAATAAATTCGTAATAAATTGATGTTGATATGCGATTTTGAATAGTTGTTGTTGTTGCTGTTGTAGTTGGATTCTCATTCAATCGATGTTTTTTTATATTTCTTCTTTTTTTTTCGTTTGTAGTTATCATTTGTTTGCTGTGTTGTTGTTTATTACCTCAAGTAGGTGTTTAACGGCATGCTGTGAGTGCAAACACAATAACAACCAATTGATTATTGGTTGCAGATCTTTTTTACTCCTCAATCAACCGGACCGTTTATTTGAGTTTTTGGCACGAGAAACAAGAATAAAGAGAAGCAAAGAAAAGAAAAAAAACCATCAAAACCGCCAATTTGGCTACGCCTGCATTCTTAGAGGATGTTTTAAGTTTTGATTGTCATCATTTTTATAATGATGTGCCAATAAGCGGAATGATTTTTTGCTCTTCGTTCATATTTTGCGTTCGCTCAATATTTTGTGCACACTAGAGAAAAAAGAGACTCACTGAACAAAGCATTTGCTCAATAGAAAAATTATTGGCAGCTGAATTGATCACGCTGGCATTCGATGCGAATAATAATTGAAAATCATAATTTCTATGACATCCAATATTGAAGGAAATACGTAGTTAGTATTTCGATTAGATGAAATGAAAATACAAAAGCCAAAATGTATTCACTATTCATTCACATGCAGATATATTGTGTATAAAAATATTTGAATGTCTGTTTGGTTGGCCTGACAATAATAGGTTGATGACTGTGCTATTGTTATTGCGTGCTTTTTTCAACTGTGAGAGATTTTTTGAGTCGATTTTTTTTGTGTTTGCCTAGTGTTTCTTGTTCGCATTTGCCATAACTCTATGCTGATTTGTTTGTTCGTGAGCTCGCGCGCATACACTTTGGTATTGTAATCGAATGTGTGGTTTATTCTTTTTTTATATGTTTTTTTCTTTTCCTCCTCTTGTGTATGCAAGCATAGTTCTTGTTGCCGAGAGCGTACATTATGCATTGTTACAATTTATTATATGCCGCATAGTGTTCTTGACAGATTAAAAGAACGTTTCCACCGTGGCCTTGACGCCATTTGGCGCGTGTGTTATGCAATTATATTTATATGTTTGCATTTTGTTTTTATTATAGTGCTTTGGCTTTGGGTGCTTTGTGTTGTATAGAAAAGCGTGTGTAAATTTGATGATTTTGTTTGCGGTCGCTACTGGATTCGAGGAATGTATTTGATTTTTTCACTCTTTCTCTCTTCCTTTGTGTATGGCAAGTATGCAATTTTCGCATTGATACAACGCCCAAATGTAAGAGAGTATATAAAATTGAATGGTATGACCATAAATGCGCGCGAATGGTTTTTCGGTCATTCAAGTCAATAATTCAAAAATGCACCATTCTATGATGTTCATGGCCGATACTCGTAGGCCAACCAATTGACTATTATTGAGTCCGATGACATAAACAAAAATACCAATATCGATAGTCATTACGAAATCAACTTTTAATGCATCAAATTGATGGATGCGCGCGAAATAACTAACATCGAATTTAACAAAAAAGAAAACGAATTATTGTGAATAAACAAAATCTTATGGAATGAAAAGAAAAAATGCACAACTAACCAAAAGAAAAATCGTATCGGATTAAATATATGCCATTTTTTATCGATTTGCAACTCATATATATACATATACGCGGGTTAATAATATCGGTCGTGAATATCGATCGATTGGGGTAATTAACATAGATTGTGATTTTTTTCTCTCGTTCGTTCTTTTTGTTTTGTTGCTCAAATGTATGCTCTTTTCCTAAATGTGATTCTGAGAAGTAATTTAATAGCATTTAATGTGTTTGTTCGCTTGCGATTGAATGAGCGCCGTTTGTTAAAGATTTTTTTTGTTTTTATTTTATTTTTATTGATCTCCATCGTATTTGTTTTTCTTTGGCTCTAAATTCGAATACAATGTTTTTAAACGATTTTTGCGACTATCATTTCTCGATTCCAAAGTTCTCGTTTAAAATCTTTGGCCTCCAAATGTCTATTACATGTACAATGCGCGTCAATGCACTTGTGTAATTTTGAATGGGTTAAGAACCGGCCGAAAGGCGAAATCATCATATGTAATACCAATGATCGTGTGCGCTTAAATCGCGCTTATTCACTACACTGACGATGATGATGATGATGATGATGATGACTACAACAACGACGATGATGATCAACAGAACCAGGCGCAAACATTGATTGTAAATCTGGGTGCAACGCGCGCACACAGACGTTTGCACGCTCATTTTATTTCTGTGTGTCTTTTTGATTGCATAATTTATTCAAGAATCAATATTACTAAAAACTACAATGTAGCAAATCAATCAGCAGAAGAGAAGTAGAAATGGGCTCGAGCTGCTTGAAGGAACAATCTAGTCGAAGAGATAGACACACAGATATATATTGAGCGATTAATAATTGTAATAATGCCATGCATAATGCAAACTTAGCCATCTGACCCGTTCTATCCTTGTCTTTACCTCTTACATTCTCACTCACTCACACACTCGAGCGTTCGCTCAATCGCTCATACTCTATGTCTTTCAATGATTGTATTTTATTGCGATTGTTGTTCTCTTTTATTTACAGCCATGTAGACGACTTGTGTATACAAATAACAAGTATGCTCAATTGCATTTGCGGAAAGGAAATTAATTGAATCGACAGATATCACTTGCGGTGAATTAACATTGTATGCAATCGTTTGGCTAGCCAATCTCACTTTGCTACACTATTCACAACGTACGCACCAAATCAACTCTAGAGTTAAATGGCTATTGCCACAAATTATTATAAAGATCTTAACATGATTCAATCTAAAACTGGCAATCGAACGAACGTATTTTGACTACACAAAGCGATAAGATAATCAAAAAATTTTATAATTACTTCATTAAATTTGCACGCAAATGAACGTTAACGTCGACGTGGACAACGAAGGCGTGAAAACGAGTCCAATTAATGGGCATTTGGTTGTTTTCGCTTGTTTTCATGTTTATATATATGATATTTTCACACATTTTACCATTCCGTTCGGGTCTCAATCGTTTATCGTATAAAAAGTTTGCCATTTACTTTGAACATACAAAGTCGAGCTCAATGTAAGAATTTATGCCATGATTTATGTTTTGCATGTGGAAAATTGATTATATTTTACAAGTTGGAGCCAGACTGAAAATCAATTTTATGCTCACATACTGCTGGTGACATATCGAATTCTTCTATGAAAATTAATTGTGTTTCGGACGTTCTTTTTCTCTGTCCATTTGGAACAGCGTATGCGGTAGGTTTTTTTTTTGTTCGAAATGTGTCAAAATTTGAATTAGTGTGTGAAAATCAGGAGGGACATAACGAGGACGGTTGAAACGTACTTTCTCAATGTTCACAAATGAACGACAATTAAACAAATGCTAAACAGCATCGCAAAGTGGAATTTATTGATCATCGGATATTTATGAGTGTGCAATTCAGCTTTTGCGCAAGCCAACCATGAGAATGTACAGTGTACAATGTACAGCTTACAGCGTACAGCGTACACCGTTTAGTTTTATGGTATGCAGATAATTTATCATTGATGAAAATTGTGTATTTATCTTGGTCAAATGACACATTGTACACCACAAATTTTAAATTGCTAAGCGCATTTTTTTTTTCTTTTATTATTACTTCTTTTCTATCTCGTGCGTATTTTTATCTTTAACTGTGGTACATTGTTGCGTTGGATTTATCGACAACGAACAATTCGATTAGAAATATCGCTTTGGGGATTTTTTTTTCGCAAATATTTCGACGGTGTGTGTTTGTTTGTATTGGTTTTTGTGTGATTCTTTGTGTGTTGAATAAATTCGAATTCGATTTATGATCGTTTTCATAATTCTCAATTCAATTTGTCATTTATATTGGTATATCTCGTTAGATGTACGAACGGTGTATGTGATTTAAATGGTAAGATCGATTTATTATACCCTTGTTATTGATGGTTTTCTCTTAATGTTTTGATTGTCTTCCGCTACTTTGTAATGTTCTGTCATTTGACATCGATCCATGCCAAATACAAATGCCGCATAAAAACTCACCTGAAATGTCAAAAAAAGAGAAAGAGAAAAAAATCGGTTAAAATTCAATTGCAGTCGGCCATATAGGGAAAATAAAAAAGTTTTGGAAAAAATTATGAGTGGTATAACTAACGACTAAGCGAGGAAGTTTTACAGTTAGACAAATTTCACATAGTTTTTCGCCCGTTATCTGTAACGGTACAATATGTAACTGCTGTAATTTTGTCACCAAAATGAAAATCGCTTTCGCAATTAAGGAGCGCGGAAAAATTTATGTTTTGTAAAAGCTAAACGCAGCAAAGAAACACTTGAGTTAAAATGTCACAAAACAAAGTCTTCCATAGATTCTTCGAATCGCTTACGAGGTGAATGGCAAACGCAAATATACAATATAACATAATGGTACGACTAACCATAAAATTCCAAATCGGGAAGTATTGGAAATCAAATCCATTAAATTGGGAATTGTTTTTCCTTTTTTTCTGTTTATATCTCCTTCTAATTAATGTTAAATACAAACGAGAGGCTTACATGGCCCTCGTTTTGTTAACGTGAAAATGTGAATGTAGCCAAAAATAAAAACATACGAAGCATGAAGTCTTATAATAATCGACCGTGAACCAAAAATGCAATTCCATCGACTGTATGCAACAACATTGCTTCAATAGAGGAATTTCAGCCTTTGATTTTAACGACAACTGTTCCATTCCGACAAAATATATGTAAACGCGCGCACTAGCTAGCGAACGCTCTTTCGATGACAGCGCAACAGTAATGGCTTTTAAACACCTTTGTTTGCAACATGTTATTATTTTTCAAATTACTGCTTTCATATATCGAGAAAAATAAAAATAAAAAAAAAGAGAGAAACAATGCGACGGAGCGACCGAGATCTGTCTTACACTCACTCATCGACAACGATAGAGAATGTAAGCTGTTTAAGATTCGCAGTGATTTTGTGAAATAGCTTTGTGTGTTCATCGTTTAGAGGATAATTATATTCAAATCGAGTAACCAATCATTCGTGTCTACATTTTATTTAAAAGCAATAAAATCGTTGGAGTACCCAGTTGTATAATCATAAAACAAGCAAGATCTATCGAATGACTGGACAAATCTGGAGAGAGAGAGAGAGAGAGAGAGCGAGCGAGAAGAGAGGAAATTCACTAGAATAAAGTAGTGAATTAACTACCATTGTACAGGTTTATAAAAAATTAAGACCAATTGATTATAAAATCATGATTATCCGCTCGAAATGAATAAGTTACAGTTTCTTGACGATTAAGATCAGTTGCATGGCACTTCACAGTCGGACATTTAATAGTTTTGGCGAGATTATAAAAGAGATGAAAAAAATTGATGGCAACAAAAGGAGGCTACCGGAAAACTTACGCGTGTGAAATGGCTCCTTTCCTCTTCTTCTTCCTTATTTCTCTCATTTCTGCTTATTGCATTCAATGACGAAAGTTTATTTTTATTTTGAAAAGGTTAGAATCTTTCAAATCCAATGTGATTTGAACATTTTCTTTTTCGGCTTGAGATGATAAATCTTCAACAGTCAAATTGTCATAAAACGAGATCAACTGGGTTATTTTTCGAAAATTGATTCACAGCCGATGAAATTGACGGGAAACTACGTTAGAAAGCAAATAAGAGTGACGGTTCCCAATGGCGCCTCAATTTATCTAAGTAGAAAAGTTTGTTTCAACAGCAGCCATCTACGCAACAAAAATAAAATCATAAGCCAATACATGCAATGCAACAGAACTGTGCCATCCAGTTATTCACTTTGAAAAAGGATAATCTTTCTATGTTCGATGCTATATAGTATATGGTTTAATCGATTTCTATGGAATGTTTCGTATTTTCTTTGCTTTTATGAAAACGTTATCGAAATTTGAGCAGCCATAGGGTTTAGCGGATAAAAAATGCGTGTATGTGCACATGTCTAACGCATTCAGTTGCCTTTATGTCAATGTCATCCTGTTTTTATCGGATATCTTCTTTTTGTCAACATGTTTGTCGTCGCGAAAAGACATTTCATGTTTTTTCTCCTTCTCCTGTCTCCTCTCATCATCATCGAAATTGGAAACGTTGGAAAAGCCGATCGCTGTAATGTATAAAAATTCCCGTTGACAACAAATACGACATTTGCAAATGCCTGAATGGCAACTACAACGAAAAACGTTTTCTTTGACAAAAAAAAAAAAAAAAAAAAAAAAAAAAATAAGAAGAAGGAAAAGAGGAGAGAGACTGAGAGACTGGCAAGTAAAATCCATCGAACGGATTAAATAAACATGATTCAAGTCAAATAGAAAAGCTATTCGTCTGTTTATTGATTCGAATGTGATAAGAACGTTTGGCATTTTTCTTTCCCTCATACAACAACCTCTCTTGAGTGTGCTTTTGAAAGGAAGTTTTATCGTTTCATATGCTTTTTTCACACATACACATTCAAGAAATATCGAGAAAGAGAGAAGGAAAAAAGAAACGTTTGTCACATTTCATGTTTCATTATCGTTGTGAACTGGTGTTGACTGGTTGATGGCAGCGGCAAAAACTACAACAAGACGAAAAAAAACGATCATTTTTACAAACACGTACATTGTATTCGAAATAATAAGACGAAATTCTCCGTATTGAATTTCTACAAAATCGGTGAAGCGACACATTACATTTCAAGTAATAACATTTTGTTCATAACTGCGCTGACAATAATCTATGTACAAAACAGTGAATGAAATGCGTTGAGGAGCTCTGTGAATTGCAAAAAGCGCAAACAGATGGAAAAGAGCAAAATATCACACGCAATACGAAAAAAAATCAAAGATAAAGAACGAGAAGAGAGATGAAGTGCATGTTTTTTAAAGTAAAAAAAAAAAATGTTTTGTTTCGTACACATATCAATGGGCTGGGATTTGTTCTGTTTTTCTCTCGCTCCAAAATACACAGACACAATTTTCGTTACCCCACAGTTAAGCCCATGCCTCGGTTCCACATTTCTCAAATTCTGAGAAATTCTGTCTGTATATGTGAATAATAAATTAATTAATTAATTTAATGCGTGAACGTCAGTCGACAGTGACGTATGGCAAACATTGTATTCTCCATTATGTCAGGGGGTTTACCATGCAATGGTATATGGATGATAATGGTGAGCCTGATTCAAGTTGAGTATGTTGCATTTGTTATTGGCATAAGCTTAAATTGGTTTTGGCAAGAATCAAGCGGAATAAATGTCTAATCGAATACATATGAAGAGACCGATTTGCCAGAAATTATGCGTATTTCTAAGCATTTAAATATGCTTTGGCGTAAATCGATGTGTATTTGTTAAAATTCGCTTGGAGAAACGATGACTAGATAATCTTGTCATGGATGAATTGCTTTGAACGAGCATAATATGGAAAAAAATGACCATTATCTCAAATATAATTACCAAGTCGCTTCGGAAAAATCATTGCGAGAGAGAGAAAGAGAGAGAGAGAGAAAGAAAGAAGAAAGAAAGAAAGAAAGAAAGTAAGATACGATGTGATGCGTAAGCGAACAAGAGAAAGCAAACAAATGTATTCAGAACAAGCATTATCCATCTTGAATGTTGGTAGAAAATTGAGTGTTACTCTATAATTAAATAAGCGGTTCATGTGATTATACATACGCAACAACGGCAGCGGCAACTAATTCCGTGCTGCTGCAAGCTGTCGAGCATCAAATATAATATTTAGACTATCGCGCATTGCAATAAGTAAATTACACACAGTACGCATATTCATAATAAAAGGAAAACGAAACACAGTAGCTCATTTCAAGTAAAATATATTTTGCTTATTAGCAGCAACAGCAGTAGCAGTAGCCTTGATGAAGACGCGTTTATTGTACAGAAATGATGATGATGAAACATGAATGCATTCTTTTTGGTGGTTTTAAATGAAGATATAATGGCAAACAATACTAAAAACAAGATGGAAACCCAGCGAATTGTATATTTGGAATTTAATAATTTGCCTCCATTTTGAGAATGGATGTTGAGATTATGAAGGCCCCCGTCGAAAAATGGCCAAAAACGTATTTCAAGTTTTCTCATTAAAATCAACGGTCCTCCCTTGAGTTCTTTTAAGTAAGCAAGCAAATTTAGCATATGTTAAACACACGGGAGAATACTAAATAGTCACCGGTTCAAAAACTGATAATTCGATTCTGGGTGTTTTGCAAAGTTCCTGTAAATTAGATGAAATGTTGCTGTTGGTTTTTGTTTTTTTTTTTTTCAAAACGGTTGAATAATCCGTATTTTATTACTTGCACGAAAATTTACGCACGAAAGATGTGCACATTTATTTTTCATTTATATTTATGTTGTTCTCTCGTCGCGATGCAAATGAACGTTTCAATTGGCATTATAACGGAGAAAAAGGGAGAAGAAAATGAAGAGTAAAGAGAGAGAGAGAGAGAGAGGAACAAAAAATGCAGAGAATCTATGGATTTTCACTTCGGCAGCTACCTGTTTTTGTTTGATCAATAGAAAACCTTTTCAAAATGACAAAAGAACTCTCTGTTTGCATGATTGTTAACACCGTTCATTTGTATGCAAACATCGTTCGTCAGCCACACAATTTTGAAACGGTGAATGTTTAAGTGCCAAGGGCTTTTCTTGCCGCGTGTGAATTTTCAAATTAACTAATCTTCGTTGGCATTAAGGAAATGATATTTACTTTTGTTTTCAATTTGCATGTATTTCAGGTAGGCGAATTTTCGGTAGCATTTCCATTTCATGATATTCTTCATTTCATTTGTAAATGTGCAAAGTAAAGAATAAATGCAAATAGAAAATACGCGACCGTTGTTCAGAGTTAAAACAAGCGGAAATTACTAATTGCTGCGTGGGTGATTGTTGTAAGTGCCTTTAATGGAATTTGGAATTCTAGACGAAACGCGACCGAAACTTTCTTTAAATTGTTCATCGCATTCAATCATTTACTGACAAATGAATTGTGTTTTGCTTTTGAGCCGAGGTGTCCAACAGACAAACAGCAATCAAGTTATATTATTATTTTTTTCGTTTTTTCCACTAGTTGGCCAATTATAATATATGCGCTCTTTTCAGCGCAGCATGTGCATATTTTTCCGGTTTGATTCAAAACGAGAGACAAACTTAACTTTATGTATATTCAGCATCAACAACGATGCATTTGCGCACACGAGAGTATTTCCAATGGCACGAAAAATGTATTATGTTGTCAAAGAGCGACAGCATTAAAAGAATTGAATGGAGATAATAGTGTTGTGATAAAGTTTCCTGTTTATTTTCTAAGAAGCCATTTACAAGTGTATCTGCTTAACTCTCTGTTGCACCAGATGCTAAGACTATGTGGATATGTATATATGTGCTTTGTTTTTATCTTCTACAATTCTCCCTATTATTAATATTGCTCTGTACTTAGAATCATTTTGAATAAATTTTCTTCTCGTTTTTGTGGCTATTTAGTTCGATGGAAAATGCGAGTGTGCAAGATAGAGGGAGTGAGAAAGACTTTTCTAGCTAAAGATCTATGCCGACTATGCACATAACAATATTTCAGAGTCATTGCAAGCGACAGCGGCTATGATGCAAGCCAAAAGGCACCAAAGCACAATCACACAAAGAACTAGGATTGAAGAATGAAAAAAAAAAAACAACAACAACAACAACAACAAGAACAAGAACAGAAGAATTAATATAGAATTATTGCAAAGCCGCAATTAGAATATGAAACAGAAATTAACCAAATAAACGCATGAAGAAATAATTATGTGCATGCGTTTTGTGATTCCTTTGGCAGATAAAACTGTCACGGTGCTTTTCAAGTGAATTCATTTAGCAGCTGATACAAATGGCCTTTTCGCCACACAATCGTCAGCCGACATAAAAACTAGCTCTTATTCATCTCAATTGAAACAGCACATATACACTCAGCGCACTTCAAATGAATCCGAATAAGTTGTCATATTCCATGAAATAGTCACGATGCAATCAATTTAAATGTATACTTATTATTCCAACGCTTTCGGGCATTTGTTGTTGTTATTTTGTTTTTTTTTTTTACGTTCGCTTTCCAAAGACAACACGTTAATAAATATGTTATGAGCGCATATGACTGCATTGAAACGTTATCATTTCACCGGTGAGACAGCAGATAAACACAACTCGGGCAATGAACGTCGGCTACAAAACGAAAACTAACCGTTTTTTTGCTCTCAACATTCTCGCGCGACTAACAGCAATTAATTAAATCAGGATATAATTTACAATCGCAAAGAAAATGCTGAAAAAAGACAAATGAATCAAATGGAGAGAACAACAAAATCAACAGCAACAACATCAGCAGCAGCAGCAGCAGCATTAACAAAAAAAGCAACATTATGAACTAGAGTATAATTTGCGCACCAGCTTATCTGTGACTGAAAGAGCCAGATTCAATTGCACGATTTGCAGGTTTTGCAAATAGCAAATTGACAAAATACGATAATCGTATGCAATGGCTGACACGATACAGTACATGCGTTTCTGCGTCATGAACAGATACAAATCGTTGTCAATATAATAAGCGATTTGTAGCCAACGCGAACAAATACACGCACACTTTTGCCGGCCAGCCACCAATCGTTAGTGATCACAAATGAACTAACCTTTTATTTATGAGAATCTCATCATCCAACATTCAATAGATTTATGCTTACAGTTTTTCTCTCACTCGGTTCCTTTTTGGTTTGGCTCGTTTCATTGTGCTTGTTGGTGCATTTTACACTGGGTAATTTTACGCATAGCGCTAAAATAAAATTATAGCCGAATGGCAGTTAACGCGTTGTAAAATTAAATGATAGTAGACACTTTACTGCACACATGATCTGAATGCATCTATAACTGTTTTCGATTTAATTTAGCGTATATGTAGCAATAACAGCTATAACCAATGCAACAATATGAGCAGAAAAAAGGTGGACAACAGGCGCTTTTACTTCTTCATTGAATTGAACAGCTCTTGCTCTTGGTTTTCATGTCTGAGACAGCGTATTTTGTACATGCGACCCTGATCTATGTATGCAATTATGAATTTGATATTATTGGAACTACATTAGAATTTATGATTCGGTTACAATAATGTTTGATGATTTTAGCTCGTGCAGTATGTTTAACGCAACAACAATTTTGTCGTATAAAAAGCCAATATTGAAAAAAATAATTTGCATTTGCAACAATTTTATTTGATTTTTCGTACGTCACTAAATCGATCGATTGAACTGGTTGGTCGATCAAACCAATGAACCAGCAGCAGAGTAAACTAACAAACGAAAGAAAAGAGCAAACATTTGTTTCCGTACCCGTAAACTGGCCTGCTTTGCACACTAGTTTTTTTTTTCTTTTTTTCTGTTGTATGCATAATTACTGCAGTTGTGCTTCCGAACATGTCTGAAATTAGTCGATTTGGTTTTTGTGCGCATTTGAGCACACGCTCACCGCACACTTTGCTCAACAAGTCATTCATTCGCTCATTCTTTAAATTAATACGCAATTTCTAGCGAAAATCAATGTTGTCGCTCGTTTTCATTATAATTATATTGAATTTACATAGGTATAATCAACGTCAATTGGTGTAAAAATGAAAGCCAGTTAAAGCATCAAGGAGCAATCAAATCACAAGCGTTATTAGCCATTCGTAAAAAATGGAAGAAAACCACAATCATAGTCAAATAGTCGAATAAAGTGTGGCTCCTCGTGAAAATTGACATTCGAATCCGATTTACTGTATGTTTGTTACACGACTAGTATGCATTTTACACTAATGACATGCATATACATTGAGTTTGTTAGATTTGTATTTAATGAGCATTGCAATCAAATGATTGGCATTGGTACTGGCACTGGCACTTCTGTTTGTTGCCAGTATATTCAGCGCTGGACACTGAAAATTACCGTTGCACGAAACGATTGAAAATCGGTTATATTTAATGGGAGGCAGTTACCGGTGTGCGTTTATTATTATAATTATGCAGTTTGAAAAGATCCAAGAAATGATGGGTTAGAGAACCTCAAATGATAGATTGGATCGATCATTATGTTTTAAACGCATTTTCCAATGTGCGGGAAATGTAATTGGTAGAGCGCATTAATTTATTATTCGTAAAGGCGATCAGACCTAGTTGGAGTATCCGGTAAAAAATACTAAATTATCGAAAAACCAAAAAACAAAAAAGAATCGAGAAAAAAACTGAATAAAATCGACGCTATTGGGCAAACGGCAATAATCAATACAATGTTATACACGTTAAGAATACATTGCACAAGTAACAAAATGAACCTTGAATGATAAATTTTATCAGATTACTGACATCGGAGTGAGAGAGACCTGCCACATTCTTTCCGTTCATTCACATTTTGAACATACACGTGTACGTACTACATATCCATTGTGATACAATGCGTTTTTCAGTTGCCTACTTCACATTGTTGTCTATTTCTATTTCTGTTTTACTCCTTTGCATTGACGTGCATTCTCATCCATTTCCATAGAAACCAAAAATGGTGGTGTTGTATTCAAACAATTGCATCATCACAAATGTACCGTTGAAATTACTATGGCATCAGCGTTAGCATCACTAAAGTGAACAAAGTAATGTAAGTGTGCATGATATATCATGGCGCATGAAATGAAATTTGAAAATGAGCGATTTCTGTATTACGACTAAATATTACTGACATGAAGTAAACAAATTGTCTCATAATAACATGCAAATTCATCATAAAATTGCGATTTTGAAATATGATAACAGTAGAATAAGTAAAAATTATTTACATTGACCGCAGTCATCATCATCGTTAACATTGCTGTCACCATTCCTATTGCCGTCGCCTTTGTCATCATTTCATCATAATACAAAAGAATTGTAGCAAACGAAAATGTGCATAATTTTCTAGTGCACAAAAAGAAAAAGAATAAAACAAATAAATGTATTATTCTTGCATTCGCAACACAACACAACACACAATGCGAGTCATTAAATAACGATTTATTAGAAATGTGTAAACAAAAACCGTTAAAAATGTCCATCAAAACATGGCACTATCGCTTCCATTCTTCTGTTATTTTCTTTTTCTTTATTTTTCTCTCTTCTTTTTTATGTGACAGTTTCAATGAGTGGCTGTCATAAAACCATCACATGTTTTACTTTGATTCGAATTTAATTCCTATACAAAGTCCTTCTGCGTAATAAAATGAAAATGCGTACAATATCGAAAGATTATCGCGAATAATGAATCTTAGATTGAAGTTCGCAAAACAAAATAAACACGCTTCATAAAGTGTAGTTTCGATGAAGAGCATTGATCAAAAGTCGTCATAATTTTTTTTTCTTATTGTTACTGTCAGAAAATATAAATATAGTGTGAACAACAACTGCGCATTTCGATTCAAAAAGAAACAAATCTGAGCTCTTTCTTTCCATTTCTGTTTGGAAATTTCAAAATGATAGATTTTTGTTTTAAATACTATTTCAAAGATTATGATTAATTGGATGGAATAGATGGGGACTGTTGAAAATATTACAAATGGAATACAATTCAATCGAAAACAGCAGGCTGCTGTCTCGCAACATGTGGTCGTCAATTGTTTGACATTGTTTCTTTTTCATTTGCCTCTCTTTCTCGTTTGTCTCTCTTTATAATATATAATTTTTTTCTGCTAGCAGTATTCACTGACTGCAGCTGATTTCCTTCTGGTCGTCATTCAACAATTTGCGAGAAATTCCGTCGAAAGGGTTTTTTTTCTCCTCAAACCATGAATGAAAATGGACAGAGAGACGAAGCACAGAGGCGCAAACGATTTTGTCATGTGCCATGAAAGACACATTCAAAATGTAACTGTTTTCTACGCTTTTCTCTCTGACATTTGAACGAGTGTATTGATTTGAATACGTGCATAATTAATGAGCCGAAATATTTGTGCGTTTGTTGTTTTTTCTTATTTTTATTCTATCATATGTGTTCATTTTTTGATTCGGTCATGTGCGAGTACTGTATTTCATTTTATCTTTGTAATGCAGAGTGTGTCTTCAAGCCATTCTGTTTACACATAAACCGTGTCAGTTGTAAACGATGCATTCATCGACATGAAATGGAAAAAAAATAAATACACACACACAAATACAAACAAAAAGCAACAGCAAAGCCAATCACAAACCATTTCGAGCGAAATGAAGAGAGTACAAAAAAAGCAGCAACAGCACATTTTTTTGTTCTTTGCTCTTTCTCCACCGCATATATGTCCGTGTGTGTATATTAATCGCGCATTACATATTCCATGTCGTTTGCAGTGCTACCGTGAGTCTGGTTGCCTGCTTCTGTTTGTGCGCTTTTTATGAGATCGAGTGAATAAATTATGTGTACGGTGCAAGTGCTCAAAGCATTTAACAATTGTGCCATTGAATAAAATAGCAATATGTAATCGCAGTGTAACGAGTTCTTTGGTGTTCGCTGTCATGCGCTTGACTTTTGTTGAACAATCGCACCGACTCGAACAGGCTGCGTTTTCTATGTATTTTTCCCGCTTGCACATTTTAGTGTCTCGGTAAAGAAGAAAAGACGTAAAGAATACAAATGACAATGACAAAATTGTAAAAATGTTTTTCTGTTCGGTCAACAACAACATAAAAAGATGGAAAAACGGTTCTTTTCATTCGTTTCATCTTGCAATTGTTTCCACACTTTGTTTTATTTGTTGTAATGACTTCAATTCAGTTTGGTGCAAAAACGAAATCCCTGCACATGTATTTGGCGCATTGGTTTCATAAATTCATATCGAAAACGATATCGTTGAATGAAGACGAAATAGCAACGAACAGAAAACAAAAAAAAAAAAAAAAAATACAAATGACCTCAGTCGCATATTAATTGTTTTTCAACATTCTCGAGAGTTAACTCGATATGAAAAACGAAACGGTACATGCACAAAAAAACAACATACACGCGATCGTCGTCTAGTGTCGCGACTTAAAGTATCTTTTGTACACATTTCATTCGGGCGAAGGAGAAAATAAAGAAGAACAAAAGCCGAACAAACTTTGCTCACAAATACACACACACACACAATCAATTACCAATGGCTTTTCCCCCGACCCGGTTTCAATTCCAGAAAACGTAAAAGAACATGCACAAATTATGCACGGCGTCGACTTTCTTGAAAGTTGTTTGTTCAATGACTGGTGAGTTTGATTTTGTTCAAAATACTTGCCGTTGACTCAAATGAAGGAAAGAGTTACGTTGCGACGATGAACTTCTTCTCTCTTCCTCTCTATCCTTCTTCATCTCTCTTTTTTTTGCATCGGTCAAAACTATTCCAATTAGAAGTAAAAACAAGGATATAAACTTATGCACCCAACAAAATAACACGCTTAAAAATTTTATGGATTTTGCGATGCATTCAAATGAAGAGGACATATTTCATCGAATATGGGTTGATTATAAAAAGTTGGTGCACATGACAAAAAAATGAAAACTTCTTTGGCATTTGTTTGATGCTCAACAAAAGAGAGTTTTTTTAGCACACAAAAGCTGCAAAACAGAATTTGAGCCAAGCGAATTACGAGAAACAATAGATGAGAAAGAAGAGAGCTTCACCTCTCAGAGAGATGAAGAGAGAGAGAGAGAGAGAGGAGCGAGAGAGAGAGATGAAGAGAAAACCAAGTAAGAGACATACAATGAGAGGGTATAAGCTGCAACGGAAAAATCAATCATAATTTCCATCTACATAATTTTCTAAAGTTCATATTTTATGGGCACATACAGTCCCGACGCCGTCTACGTATGCGCTCATAAATATTTCACAAAAAAGTGCTATTATGTAAGATATTTTGACATGAACATGAATATCTTTCATCAGCCAAAGAGAAAGAGAGATGAAGGGAAAAGTTGGTGTCAATGAAAGAGAAAACAGTATGAAGAGGAGCAAAGGGATGAGGCAGTTTGTTCTGTACAAGTTCATCATAAAAGTTCTTTAGTGTACTGTACATGCGGCACGCAGAATAGTGATAATCGTGATTTATGTCACCACACCAAGCATTTGTTGTATGTTGCCGGAATTCCAAAATAGCTGCACATTTTAGCTGACTGCCACTAAGATTCGAATCCATATTTAATGCTAGTAAATTATTATCAAAGATAGAGAAGGAGAGAGAGAGAGAGCGAGAGAGAAAGAATACTGTCGAACATTTTCAATAAGTTTATGTGCGCTGTTTGAAAAATACATTTCATTAATTCGCAGCATTTGTATTCAAATTGATGCGCCAGCAGCACCATCAGCAGTCAAGTCAGTTCTTAGTAATTGTTATTCTGGGGTGACTAGAAGTCTGAAAGTTAAGCCAAATGTGCATCAAAATCAAAGCTAAATAGTTTTGTGTGGAGTACAATGTATACACATATGCGAAACGCAAGTTTACAAAGCATTTCAAAGATGAAAGGCACTGAATGTGCTGATATCACATAACAAGTCAAAGTGTATTCATTCGTGCAGATTTTGGAAAATGAACAAACCGGAATACGCTTTTCATGATTCAGGGCACTGATTTTCATTTCAACCATACTAAAGTTATATATGGTGATGCTCTGTGCAAACAAACCGTTATCGATCCGCAAGAGTAGGAAGTAAAAAAAACCATAGCGTTTGGTCGAATAATATCATGAATCTTCTTCAACTCCATTCTTTTTATTCTTACAGATTCTTTTCGTTGAAATGTGCAACCGCTTCTTTGGGCTTTCTTCGCGTTCAGTTGTGTCATGGGCAAAAATGTATGGTAAGACAAGAGAACGAACAATAAAAGGCTATCAAAGTTTCTTTGTCACCTTTTCCTCTCTATCTCTCTATCTCGGCCTCGCCCTCACCGTTTTTCTTTCCTTTTAAAAAGTAAAGGGAGCATTAAATTCGAACTAGAAAAATTATCGGGAGGAAAGAAAAGCCATGTGATTTATATTCTTACAAAAGGACAAAAAAAAACATCGATTCAAATGCCTAGCTAAACGAGGAATAACCATAAAATTATCATCATAAATTATTATCTGAATAAAAGAAAAGGGCTCAAACTAAAAGCGGATCGTAAAAAATCATCGTGCGTTTCAAAAGATCTATTTAAAATATACGTTTTTTTTTTGCTTTCATTTCAAAATGTTGTGTCAGTTTTGGTGAGTTATATTTTATATTCGCTTCGATTTAAATTGCTAAATTTCACATCGACTTAATCTGAGGCGGATGTGCGCGTTCGCGTATGATTACGAGTTGAAATGTATCAGTGTGTGGCACGTTGAGCATTTTTTACACCGTTTTATTGCCGATTCGTGTGAGTATACCGTTGTCGGGATCAACTTTATGAGCAAGTACCGAATAACAGTTTCTTCAATGTCGTCGCCATACTTTTGTCAATGTTACGAACACTATGTTTTTTCTTTCTTCTTCATCTTTCTTTTTCTTGCTTGCTAGTGTTCACTCTTCATCTTCGTACTGAAGTTATTAATATTTTATGAAAAAGTTCATGACAAATAGTCTCTTGCGGCGAACATCGCATGAAAAGACGGCAAAGACAAAAGTCAACTAAAAACAAAAGCAATACACACATTCTCCGAACACAAACATCTCAGACGAATTCTATTAAAGTATTTCATTTATGATGAAAGTTATGTAAAAGTTGTTGGAGAGACGACGGGGTATTCATATATTTGCGCCTACGCCATCAAACTCAACCGTCTCTCTGCACAATTTCAAATATATAGAAGTAATTTTTGTTTCTTCTACTTATGCTGTTTTATAGAAATGAATACAACAACAGCAACAACAAAAAATAGAGGAAATTCTTCGACATGTTAAAACAAGCAGATTGACATGGTTGTATCGCTAGCTTTTGAAATGTTTGTCAATATGAATGAGCAAAACGCACCGATTACAAATACCTTATCATTTATTGCTGTGCGAACGAAAACCATAATTTTCATGCGTATGAATGTATGAACGAATGAACAAACGAACGAGTGAAAAGAGAGAAAAAAAATGGAACGCATTGAATGAATTATAGTAGTGTTCAATTGTGTTTGTTTCAATGAGAAGAAATATTTCAAGCGCACAGCTATTTATTTTATTATTCATTACGATGTTAGGTCGTACGGTTTTGGAATATCACCCAGGGAGTTCGATGTGGCCCTGTTTACGTATGTCATGCGTATGATTTTCCATACGCACAATATCGTCACCAAAAAAAAAAAATCTTAAATTGAACCGAACGGGAACGAGAACGAGACAGTAAGAGAGGGAGCGTCACATTCGGTTCAGTTTTGCTTTCGTTTTGGCTTTGGCTTTGGCCTACAACCGCTAACAAACACAATTGAAATTTGTGGACAAGTGTGAGAGGGAAGCCATAAATTTGTATCGTACACATCGAGTGCAAAATTGTCAATTTGGAGAAAGTTTGTGTCGGTTTTATGGAAATGAAACACATCCACATTGCCATAATGTGCTATTCTACACTCAGTATTATATTTGGTAGGCCTTTACATTTTTGCACCAGATATAGAATGAATGCCAAAGCTTTATCTCCTGACAAAATGAACACACATTCATGCACACGCTCACTAAATATACATGCGATAAGAGTGCGCCTAGCGCATAATGTGATTGCGACAAAAACTAATGCCGAAATCAGCCAGCTTACGACGCTCGTTCGACTTTCAAAAACACATCCATCGTAATTTATCCAGTGGGGGTAAATGAAAATTATGCTACGGCATAAAGTTTGTTTCTGCTGTTTTGTTTATACATGCTACATGTATTTATATATGTTGCTGTTTGGCTTCGGTTTTTTTTTTTTTACTTTTTGCTTTATGTCTTTCGGTGTTTTGTTTTTTTGTTTCTCTCTCTCTCTCTTCTTTGTGTATGTTTCTCATCCAATGTGTCGGTGTGTCTCTAATAGAGACTCTCTCTCTCTCTATGTGGCCACCTGCGGTTTGTCACATTGAGAACATTTCAAAATGGAAATGAACGAGCGAAAACAACTTAACGCACAATCGCATAGACACAATAAAATGTTATAAAACGCACAAGCGAAAAATGAAGAAAAAGGGATAAAGAAAATGCAAAACTTCCAACAGCGATTTTCAAGTTTGTATTTCTTGTATTTTCTTTCTTTTTTTTTTATTCGTTCTTTCTATTTTTCTTTTCAGAAAAATTTGTGTATGAGATTTGAAACACCAACGCGCTTTTCGCGCAACATTCGAATGTAAATATTCGTTCGTTCAAAGTTCTTGCTTATCTTGGGCGCGCATATGTAATGGCATTAATAATTCCAAAATGCCCGTTGTATTCAAGCCATTCGCAATCATTGAGATTTGAAATCCATCGCCGAGCATTAAACGGGAAATTTTAAGAGATTAAATCCGAAGAAACAAAAATGGAATAAATTCCTATGAGCTTTTTCACATCAAATCTTCACTCCATTACGGAATAAGTACGAAATCCTTTGGCAAATTAGAATTGCTGTTTTAAAATATAAATATACATCTTGACAATAGTGGGGCATTGTTTGCTAACACAGACGAATACCAAATGCTACAATTCGATCCATCCAAATGTTTTCATTATTGCTTATGGAGGGTGATTAAAGTGGTGCCTCGATGTTTGCAACAATTTATTGTTTTAAGATGAATGCCCAAAACACAAACGAGTAAATATGTCTAAATACACTTTACCGCTGTGCAACATTAATTATTATTATCAGCCAAAACTGTGTTACGAATTGCATATCGAGCATATTTTCCGTAATGAGAGAACACTGTTGGGACCTTTTCACTTTGAAACCAGAGAAATATATGTATTTGTACTCGTACTCGTATTCAAAAACCTCGGTGCGTAACGACGCCCGAAACAATCATTCGACTGATCTATTTATTTGATTGCTCCAATTTCCATTCTTTTCTCGATAAATAAATAAAAACATTCAAACAACATAACTTACATCCACTACGAGTAGATCGATTTCTCCAGCGGCCGGACACTCTTCTCTCTTTGGAATTTTTAATGGACGTTTTTGTATATTGAATTATCCGTATATCACTCCAAAGTAAGTGGAATTCTCGAATGGAATTAGGTTTTGTATATCAAGTGTATAAGAGTGTTGCACGTCTATCCAGTTAACAATTTTACTAATATAATGTATTTTATAAGTCGAATTGACGTGTTTTATTTTATTTTATTTTTTATTCATTCTTTTTTCGTCCCTTTCACTCTCTTCACTTGTCGATCAGAATTTAGGAAAAATTCAACACAAATGGAGTGGTGAAGAGGTGGCTGATAACAATCATTGGCAATACACGAGTTGCCAATCAAAATCAATTGAAACGAATTCAAATATTTTTTACCTTTATACAATATTTTTTATATCATTTTTATTCATGTCAAGTTCACTAACAATGTCTTGTCAAATTATATAGGTTGAATGATAACATGGAATGCTTGTGATCGACTGAAAAGAAGAAGGGCTAGAAGAATGCCATGCACGAAATACAAGTATTTATATTTTACTCGTCTCAAGTACGTTTGAATCAAATTCCTTTCATTTTTTTTTTTATTTGCACAATTATAAATCTTTTTTCTTCTTCTTCTTCTTCTTCTTTTTCTTGGTTTTTTTTCTCACATCCGTGTTCGTGTGGCATGTTATATTTTGTTCGTTCTTCAATCATCATAAATTTCTCGCCGTATTACTATTGAATATTCGTTATATTATTGCGTGTGAAAGTGACGAGGCGGAAAAAAGTGCAAAGTGAGAAACGTGAACGGATTTATAATAGAAAAGAATCCCGTTTGATTTGTATCAGACGCTTCATGTGGCCCTTGTACATGTGCTAATGTAAATAAATCCATCAACAATCGATATTGTTGGCAAAAATGAAAACGAAACAAAAATTATGTCAGATGATGAAATGTGGAAATATCAAGAATATTCACTTCGCTTTCGTTCTTGTTCTGAAATGTGTAAAAATATATTTATTTCATCAATCGATGCGGCGGCAAATGTGTAAATTCATTTCATGTTTCACACAAATCGAATTTCACCACATTTTCTCTCGCCTGATTACGATACACATCCAGGGCTCAATGATGTACAATGTGCATGATGCTTAGAATGAATGAGCCTTGGGGCAATTTATATTTGGGTTATCAAGACAGTTTGTTGTTGTCATCATTTTCGGCACACAATTAGGTAAATTATTGACACTTTGGACAACTTGTGTATTAAATCTTTAGTTTGATGTTGTGTTTTGTTTTTTTCTCGGTTATGTGGATGAAAAGAAGGAAAAAACTCTATTGGAACCCCTTTATCTTTGTGAAAATGTCCATTGATTATGTGTGTGGACATGACAGCCTTACATATTTTCATTGGATTGAGGGTTTTGTTCTGGTAATTTTTGGTATGAAATATTTATAGTTGCCGATATGCAATGGTTCCAAAGTTTTGTGTGTAATGACGACGGTCTTGGCATTTGTACCTACCGTTTTTTTTTCCTCTTGTTCTGTAGTGTCGTAATGTCGTTATGTGAATTATGTACATAGACGGAATTGAAAACGCGTTTCCACAAAATGCGAAACGATTTTGAAAATCCCTTTTGAAACTAGGAAAATAGGTTGTGGATCTGAATTCGTATTTGATACGAAACAGTAACTCGGAATGTATAAACGCCAACATGATATATTCAGCCGACAACGACAACAACAACTACAATGACAATAACAACAACGATGACTATGTCGTCGTGAAACAAGAGCAACTGAAAAGCAAAGTGTATATATTTGATAAGCAAAGGAGCGAACACATTTCGCCTTTGCATTATAAATAACTGGCAATTTTCCAGACACACCAAATCGTCGTCGTCGTCGACGTAGTCGTCTTCTTAGCCGCCGTCTCTGTGTTTGCTGTACTGTGCTCTGTTAGTCGCTGTGTTATTGTTGATGGGCCAATATTTTTGCCCCGTTAGCATGTGTGCGCGTGTGCTTATCTATATTAAAAGATATACGATGTATAGAGCTATGTAGCCTAGTGAAAAAGCAGTATTCTGCACATATTTGCCAATCATTCGTTGTTTTTTTCTTCTTCTTTTCACCAGTGCTGGCTTTTGGTTCGATGTTGTTTACTCTTTAGATACTTGTTCGTTTGAATCACTCATACTCCCTTGTCTGATGCTTACACGTGTCTGTACTTAGACCAAAAAGAGATGATGACGGCTTTGCAAGAATTGCAAATCCTCGAACCATTGCTTCACTTTATGTGTCCAATTCATATGCACAGTATATAAACTCCTTCTTTCTCTCTCTCTCTCTCTCTCTCCCCCCCCTCGCTCTCTTTCTCTCTCTCTCCCTCTCTTCTTTCTTATGTTCTCTTGTGCTCGACTTTTTGCTTTTCTCCATTTTCCACCGGACATATGTATAACCCATCACATAGACGGTATACACAACGTCAGCCATTTACAACGATTTTCTCCCCGTTCCAACTTTTTTTCTCTTCTCTTCTCTTCTCTACTTTTCTTTTCTTTCACTGTATTTTATGTACATTGTACACCCATCTTTCTTTATATAAATAGAAATATGATGGAAAAACTTTGTCGAAATCAGAATCAATAAAAAGCTACCGCAGCGCACTGAGGAGTGCTGTATTTATGCCGATAAATGTAGATCTATAGGCCTCGATTGTGATTACAAAACTTTTCGTTTCATTTCACATTTTACGTCAATGTAATGTCTGTTTCAATGTGCGGCCGCACAATTTTCAAATTGAATGTGTTCGATTTGGTAGAAAATGATTCAGGTTGCTGTTAGTTACAATATTATGTCTAAGGTCTATTATATGACCTGAGAGCTTCTGCTCTATACTTTATATAGATTCTACATTTGATTTTTTTGTTGAATTTTACCAATTTTCTCTCGTACATGTCATAATTTTGTATTGATAACACACATCGAAAGCATGGAATGGGTCGATGTGGTGTTGTTGCGGCATTCTGCAGAAGAAAAATTATTGTTTTTTCTTTTCTACTTTTCTTTTCTTTTCCTTTCTATTCGTTTGTTCATTTCATTCAATTTGGGTGTTTCACATGCAAAAATGTCATTTGCAAAAAGAAAAGCAAAGCAACAACGAAAACGACACAAAGATTTTATATTTTTCCCATAACGACCAAGCCGACTGCTGTCTGAGATTGAATTAGTGCGCGTGTTCCATTTCAGAATATATGCGTATATATAAATCTAGACGTTACCATATAAATATACATTCATTTTCAATGCAGAATATAAACGATTTTGGTTTAAAATATATTGTTTGCCAAGTTGTGATAATATTTGCGTCTGTGTGCCATTGCACGACGGGATCATTCTCAATATGGATAAAATGAAAATCTACAGGGGCTTTAAGCAAGCTTTTATTCTCTACATGCACAAAATGAGAGACGAAAAATATGAAAATAAGAATAAAATGAACAAACGAGAAGAATGAAAATAGTCAACGAATTAAATGGTGACGAAAAAGGGAGAAAGAGCGAACAAGAATTGCGGCAAATGTTCACATTGTACACAGAGATCGCATTATAAAATACAACATTTTCCAATTTTCAGTGAAAAGCGAAGAGAGAAGTAATGAAATTTCTATGACCTTCAGAAAAGAGGTCAAATGAGAATGAAAGGGATGAACGACAAAGTATGCTGCCATGGTATTTTATAAAATGTTCATGCAATACACACAGCTTTCGGTTTATATATGTATGGATGTATTATAATATAATCGAGTGTAGAGGATTTGTACTGCATTGGTGGAAAAAGCAATAGAAGCTCCTTTCAAGCAAGCATACATACACACACACACACACACACACACACATATATATATATATATATGTATAAAATGATGTTCTCCGAACGACATTATATACAAAATGTCGACTGTGACTCGGAATACATAAGCACATACAATTGGAAATGGAAAATGAAAAGTTTGTTGTGAATGTTGTGAGCGGCGACGAGACAGAGGATGAATCTGAGGATAGCAGGGAGGCAAACGGAGGTATGGTGAATGGGGCGACGAGATGGAGAGCAGGCTATACTATGTAGTGGTATGGCGTCGTGAACCAAAAAAAAAAAAAAAGAATTTATTCAGTATATGCATAGCCAAATATAACATAGTTTATTTAGCGTGAGAGTGAGCGACTATGAAACGAAAGACGGCTACACTAGTAAGCGCTAAGAACCTGACGCGACAAGGGTACAGCAACAACGACAAGTGGTAAAAGCATTAACGATTGCAGCAACAGAAACACCACCAAATAACGATGGATTTTACCATTTATTATTTATACCGACCCGCACAAATACACTTGTAAAACCGAAATGGAATGAGTGAAAGAAAGAGATAGACAGGCCGAGACACGGCATTAGATATCATTCCATTACCCACAATGACGCGTTCAACCAGTGCAAACGTTTAGTCATTCTGTACACGCTAAAAACGCAATCGCTATGCCGAAACGAACGAATGAGAGAGCAAGAAAAAAAAACGAACAGAACAAAAAACACACGCTTTGTGTGGTGAAAAAGTTCTGGTGAGAGGACGAATGGCGTCGAAAAATGTACGCATCACATAGATTTGAAAATGCTAAATGGGTTTTTCGTTTCTCTGTATTCTATTCGTGAGTGCAAATGAAATGTGTGCGAAAGATGCCGAGAACATATTTCGCATAGAAAAAAACAAGAGCGACATGTACAACAACAACAACATACAAATGCCAAATGCTGTTGCTGCCGCTGCTTCTACTTCTATACAAGTATCGAGACTTAGGTAATGGTTAAGTGACGTGTGTACATCGAATTCGTTTACTCGCCTGTTTTCATTTATTCCATTTAACATTCCCTTCACCGCCTTTTTCGTGGAAAATTCATTCTATGTTTCGTTTGTTGCCGTCACACCACATTGAGATTCTCTTAATGCTTTCACGTAAATGTATGTGTGTGTGCGTGCATGTGTGTGTGTGTGGTGAATTTGAGTGATTCAAGAAAGCATGTGGAAAAATGAACGCGCGAATTTTTTTGCTTTTCGAACGAGAGAAAAAAGAAAAAAACAAGCGACTAGTGTTTGGAGAAATGTGCTGTTCTCTCGACAATTTACAATAAAATGTTGGGTGAAAGCCTGTTTTTTATGTGGGGAAAATGGTGCGATATGCACAGCGAAGACCTAAATTTTAGCAATTTATTTTTTTTCGGTATGGTTGCTGTTGTCGTCGTTTTTTCTCTTGTGATTTGGTCTACTCCATCAAAAAAAAAGAGCGACATCAAAATTGACGCTTTGCTTTCTGTATATTTTATGTCATTTCCTTTTATGCTATTCACCAACAACAACTAAAAAAGCGAACAAAAAACTTTTTACCCGCTGAACTTATGTATCGCGAGACCATTTTACTTCAATGTACAGTACATATAGTTTCCTTATATATATATATATGTATGTATATATATGGAAAAAGTTCTTGCTGATTGAATGGCAAAAGTTCGCAAAGCGAACGAAACAGAGATAACGCAAGCAAATAAAGGAAAAAAGAAATGGAAAACTTTTGGCGAAGGAATCATGATGTTTGTTTTAAATGTACGCAATTTCTGGCATAAAGTCATAAGGAACACAGCAATTTAATTGAAGTGCGCTTTTGGCATGTTCTTTCTCAAATTTCATGTTCAACAACATGATGGATTCAGTATACTTACTGCTGTTCACTTGTCAAGCAAAATGAAGTTTTATTCTTTCTCTCTTCTCGGTTCATTTTTTTTTTCTCCCTAAAAATCTCGATAACATAAATCCATATTTGAATTCAGTATAGACAAATATATCGCTGTCTTGTACATTTTCCTACTCAAACGAGGAATATAGAGAAGAAAAACACATTGCTTTCTTGTTATGTATAAGTTTGTAGCTTGGAGCAGCTCCTATATTTTCACTGGTATATAATCGCTTTCCGATTAGAAGCACATGAAACCAACCTATTTACTGCCAAAGCAATGCTTTGCCCATTTACAAATTTCAATCCCGTGCTTCTTTCATTCACCCATTCACTCACTCTCTCTCCATCTCTTTTTCTCTTTTGATGTGAGAAGATAAATGGCATCAAGAATGGAAGACAGAATGGTTCGCCTTTTGCACATAACGAAGAGAATAAATAATAATATAAAAATACGGGAGAACGAAGAAGAAGAAGAAGAAGAAGAAGAAGAAAATAACGAGAATATGGATCAAAATCATTTTACCATCGTACGCATAAAATCATCGTCTTTGTTGGTTGCAATGTCATTTTTGAATTTCATTTTCGACTGAAATGTGATCACACAACGACATAGTAATAAGAAAAGCAGCAACAACAACAACGACAACTAATGTATAATTACTTTGATTTTGCGAATGGCTGAATGGCAATGACGCGTAGCAATTTGAGATGAGAAAATTGATGACGATTTAACAATGAGAGAAAGAAAAGGCAAGGGGCCAAAGAATGAGATGTTATGTTGTGTGTATTCGTCGGCGTCCAAGTCGGCGACGCGCGATTACAAAACGGTGATTGCGGATAATATGTCTTTTTGAGAGCCGTTTTGTTTCCGATACCGATTTTCATTTATTTTAGTGCGCGAGAGAGTGAATAGATATGCGTGTGTGTATGTTTGTCGCACCAAGCTAAATAATAAAATGAAATGTGGTGCCTCGCATTGTCCTTTGACGTTTTGTTATGAAAAGAATGCTTTCGGTAACGATATTCTGCCTCTGATGGTTTGCCATTCCATTTATTATGTGCAGAAAACTCAAGCAAAATGGAATACAAAAAGCAAACATTCCATGTTGTCATTTCTTTGTTGTCGGTTCTTTTCTGTTTTTCTTTTTTTTCTTTATACTTTCTCTTTCATTTTTGTCGTTGTTTTATTTTCGAATTACAATTCTAACGCGAGATGCTGTGTTTCGTAAGGCGTTTACATTTTTGCAACTCAGGCGACAATGGTGCAGGGCCAGATATGGAGAACCAACACGAGATGAACAAAAAAAAATTACGAAAGAAGAAAATGCTGAAATGGAAATTATGATAGACATTTTTCGCTGTTGTCATTGTTCTTTAGCACATCTTTGCTCATACTATATGCTCGAACATAAGTACCAGCCACTTCACTCGGTATATATATATATCATCTCCAATATTCGTTCGCATGCTGTGCGCGCCTAACATTTATTCTTATATTCTTATGTCTCTACTTTGAGTGTGTTTTGATATTACTCGTCGACATTTTTTTCGCTTCTCTTCATTTCATTCTTTGAACTGTTTTGTTGTGTTGCTTTTTCTTCTAAATTCATTGTGTTGTTGTTGATACTCCAGAAAACAAAATAAAATAATTCATAAATGTGTTGTGTTGGATAAAAGGAAACGGGTGACGTTGAGTATTTTTCACAAAAGAAAATCTTTCGTCCGAAAAGAATATCTGCAACTCTTGAGCGCATTTGAAATTGGAGCAACTAAAGTAAAAAAACACGAAAAATTCTTCGTTGAAACTAACTCACAATTCACATTCTCTATTATCAATCTATCTCTTTCTCTCTATCGCTACGGGAAAAATACCCTTTTTCCCATTTTGATAAGAACGATCCCGCATTTGATGCTTACTTGACGTCAAGCAGGTAGAATGGTATAAAGGAGAATTGTCAATAGCAGAGAATCAGATTTTTTTTTTTTTTTTTTTGTCAGTTGAAAAGCAAACGAGAATGTAAAATATGTAATGTAAGCATCATTGTACAATCGTCTCAAAAGGAAATACATTTTATTGAAAATGAATTCCGCGAGTCCTAGCGTGGGTCGAGTTATCGTTTCTCTTCTTTGTTCGATATAAATGGTGATAGGATGCTGTTGTCCTTTCAATCAAACATTTTCAAATTGTTCATCCTAATTTTCCTTATGTTTTCATAAAATAGGCTAGAAAAGGATTCGCATTTCACAAATGTCGACCAATACAAAAGTTTAAATGTGAACAACAAAAGTTTGAGCGGAAAGCTTTCGGCAATGACTTTTGTTTTACGCTTACAAATCACAAAATTTACAAAATGTGCTGACAAAATATTTGATACCGAATAGGATTTCTTGACAGACAGCGATAAGACGAAAAGAGCGCACCATGAAGGTGTGGCAAAGGAGGAAAAAAAAAGAAAGAACAAAATAGGAAGAAACTCGTGCATGACAAACAGGCGCTTATCAAATAATCAAGAACAAAAAGAAGAGAAATGAAAAGAAAAGGAAAGATTGAAGCTCGATTCACAACTTTATTTGTGCGTGTATTTTATATTCTCTCATCTCTAATGATACACATACACTCGATTCAAAAGGAACTGTCATTCACAACAGACCAAGTTAATCTTGTCGGTTGCTAAGTATTTTTCTGAAGAAAAACCATTGTCACCGCACATAAAACGAAATGATGTGGGTCTTGATTCCTTTTAAGCGAAATAGTGAATTTTGACATTCGCATTTCAAATGAATTTCATTCTCACTCCAATGAATGAACAACACAGTCATTGTTATTAAGTTGAAATTTCGGATTCAGGCAATTTCGTATCGTGTACAAAATGGATTAAAATAGAAATGAAATAGTCATCTAGTCTGTGTTTGGATATGCTCGAAAATATTCATAAAAATTAACGCACCACCATGTCATTCTATCTGGTTTTATCGACCATCGTTTCACCAAATGAAATGTAGCAAAGCGGAAAAATAGACACGGCAAAACTGTATATATATGTATATATTGGACAGCATGCAATCACGCACAAATTTGTGATATATGATGCTAAGCTTTCTCCGCTCGCTCGTGTATATAGATGTGTTTGTGTGTGTTATTGTTATTTTCTTTTTTTTTTTCTTTTTTTTTTTTCTTTTTTTATCGCCAGTCTCAAGCATTGTGTGAAAAATCTTGTGTTGGCATATTCGATTGTACATTACAGACAGTGATACTGTGGATACATATGTATAGTTTTGTCTAATGTACATACCAATGCCGCTTGTATATAAGGTGTGGTGAAGAACGAAATGCGAGAGTTGACGAGATAGCATTTTTCTATGTTTAATAAACGAACATTGTTTAGTCATTGAATTTAGAGGAGTTTGGAGACATGATAATGGTAGAAATTGCAGACAAACTGTATTTGTCCTCTGTTTGCTGTTTGAAGGACATACGGAGTAGTTATGCATGCTCTGTACGTTTCATCGTATGCCATTTTTGTTGTTATCTTCATCAAGTCATTGATTATGCCATATCATGTATTTCTTTTTTGTATTTTTTTCTTCTTCTTCTTCTTCTTCTTCTTTTGTTCACTTCTCTATGTCTGTGTATTTGTGTACTTTGTGCTCTTGTAAATACACGGACACCCAAACTGGATTGATGGTTAGCGCATTTAGCTATTGTTCGGTGCGTTCAGATGTGTAATATAAATGCCATAAAAGTTCGAAAGGGACCTCAACACATGGCATTATAATCTCTATTCAGCACTTTTCTTTATCAACGAATTTTATTGGGCACACAACAATGTTGAACATGCAACATTCATAGCACATTGTCGCAACAGCGCAAAGCAACAGAAACTCCTAGATCCATTTGGAGAGAGTCAGAAAGAGAGAGAAAGAGCAGAAAAAATGTCTAATATTGATATATGAAGGCAGCCGATACCGGTTAAGAGGATTATAATATTGAATGGATTCATGTGAAAATACGGCCAAATAGCTCGAATCGAATAAAAGCCAAGTAATAAAGACAATACAAGATTGGGAAAATTGGACGGTTCGGGCGGAACGCTAACTGTAAATGAAGACTGACATCTCATTCGTTTCATTTTTATTATATCGATGGTGGATATATGTTTACATTCAGAAAAAAAAACTCACGCGCGAATCTATGGCTTTTGCAAATCTATGGAATTGTAAACGTTCGTATATTGCTATGAAATAAATCATCGATAAATGCCAACTTTGTTTACACTAGTTTCATGTGAACGCTTTTTAACCACATTTCACTTTCGCTCTTTCTCTGTCTCCCTCGCTCTCTTCCTCCTTCTCTTATTTCAGCCTGTATTCGGACTGAAAAACGGTATCAACGAAAATGTTTACACATTTGATGACAATCATTTAGGAGGAAATGGAGAATATTTTTAAATTCGATGAATAAAAAATGCAAACATTTTGACTTGACTTTATTTCAATAGATTTTTGTAATCATTTAAATTGTTGGCTAACACATTTTTCTCATTAATTTCCAAACGTTTATATAATTGAATCTAAAATTGAATTCATAACAAATCGTTTTGTAAAATATACAGAATGTACAATCTTTACTTTAAACCAGCATTTATTGTCCTTGAATGCATTCAACCCAATCGTAATTTGAGTAGTTTTCTAAAAGTGAGAATGAAAGGACAGCTACAGCTTGTAAGCGTACAATGTTTGATGATTTAATGAGGGAAAATTATGAATGTATTCATCTTTGAAAATGCTTCAATTATATTGCTTTGAGGGAGTAATTTTCATTTATCCAATTTTACTTTGATTGTGGTGCGAAACATTTGCCATATTATTTATTTGAAATGAAGCGCAATTTCCCAGCCAACTTCATTTGATCCGGTAATTTTATTGCCGCTTCATTAACATCATCATCATCATTAGCGTCATCAGTAGGCGTTCGTAATGCTGAAATAGAACAAAGGTATTACCACTACCACATCACCATCACTGCCATCATCACAGCGCCATTGCTATCAACATTCTGTGAGCATGAAAAAAAGAAAGAGCTTTGAGCTCTATCTCTATCTCTCTCTCTTTCTCTTTCTCTCTTTGCCATGCTCAAAACTTTTTGATGTACATCAGAAAACCCAAATAAAAATCCAATAAAACGAAGCGAGAAAAAAGGACTCCGCAAAGCATTTCGAATACCGAAAATTGGATCATGTCAATTCAGCATTTCCTTATTTATACATTTTCGACATTCAGCTGGATGGTTCTTGTGTGTTCTTTTTCTATTTTATGTCAAACAGAGCTGAGCGGCAGCACTAGGGTAGTGGTTTTTTTTTTTTCTTTTTTTCAACATTTTCGGTACGAAATGTCTTATGCGACTGTGTTCAATAACAGATGGCCACTTTTTATGTGTCGTTTCCAGACGATTCTTTTCCTTAATTTTCCAATTTTCGTGCAAACTGAAAGTTTTAATCGATTTCTTCTTTATTCTATTTGTACTTCCTTTTCAGCGGACGAAACATGGAATGTGCCAAATGAACAGATTTCTTTGTTAGCAAAGCAGCAAAAAATAATGGTAAACAAGAAAGTACATGACAATACATGCCACATTGTTGGCTTGTTTGATATGCTATCGCCATTACCTGAACTTTACGCATCAGCAGATAAGAATCGTTGAAAATCGACGGTCGGGGTTTAGTATTGAATTCGTTTTTTTTCTTTTCTGTTGTTATTTGGTTATTTGGTTGGTTGGATGGTTTTTGGGTGCTTTGCTTAGTTGCTGATGTTATTGTTGTTATTCGTTTTTATTTAACCTGTTTTTCTTTTAGCCATAAAAAGAATTTTGCGTGGGCAAACGTCGGCTTTCACACGATAGACTAAATAAATGCGTACACTTGACATGCACGAATACGAAACAATTGTGAAATAGATAGAGGAATAGAGAAAGAAAGACCATTAAAATATACACGTTATTTGTTGAGTCTGTCGGCATTCACGGTCGTATATGTATCCGGGGGTCGAAAAAGTTTACACAACACTCATGTACGCTTTGCATTTCGTTTCTTTTTTCACCTTTTTTTTCTCTTTCATTTTCTCATCCTATTGAATTATTCTGGTTTTTTCCATTTGTCTAGAATAAGCACGCCAAGTTAGACGGATAGACTCACATATCAAATGGTGCGGAGGCTTCAAAATACACATAAAATTTGTATTAGGTACAATGAAAATCCCTTTATACATCGATTCGATTTATATATATATTCGTATATATTTATATTATATATAAACGAAATGCGGCTTCGTTCAGCAAATATGCCACTGAAGCAATTCAAAGCTGAAATTCCCGCAAAACAAAAACAAAAACAAAAACAAAAACAAAAATTATATATATGTAGCACTTTGGATTCGTGCGTGTGCTTCATAAATTTCTAATGAAAATTAGTAAATTAGATTCTCATAAATATTTGATATTGATAAAGGTTTCGATTGTCGCGCTCAAATGCCAAAACCATATGATGTTTGCGTGTTAAAATTTGTTTCTTATTTCTTATTTCTAATTTTTTTCTTCTTCTCTTTCTTTCTCTTGTTCGAGTTCCTTTAATATTTCTGTTCTCTTCAAAGACACAGACTGGGAACAGCAAATGCATATTCATTTCATTGTTGCTTTTTTTAGATTGAGGTACTTTTTACCTTGGCCGTGTGCGCGCTGTGGCTGAAAAAAAGCACCTCATCGATTAAGGTTTGTAATGGTTTGAATACATATCGTTTCAGTACAGTTAGTCTGTTTGTAAGAGAAATTCCTTATTTTTCGGTTCGGATATTTTTGGTAACGCACGTGTAACTCACTAATATCAGGCATTTCATATATTTAAATGTCATGTAATACTTTTTGTGTAGATATTGGAATGTTGGTTTCATTTTTGTTTCTTTTTTAGTGGTTTTTTTCCTTCCCTTATTCCTTTCATTTTACCTGTCATTCGTTCGTTCGTTTTTTCTTTTATTCATTTCAGCTTTACGGATTATAATAGTTAGAGCACACTGTTTTCGATGTGTCATACTTATTTACTTATTTTCTCGTTTGTGATAATGAAAACGAAAAGAAAAATGTTAATAGCAAAGATTGTTAAGCTTTATTGTTTCAATTGAATGAATTATGCATGTTTTTGTATTTTATTCTTGACTACTTTTCTGTTTTTTCTTTCTCTTCACTGTGTGCATAAAGCAATTTCGTTTTTTTGTCGGCTTTAATTATTACTGCATTTGATGGAGCCGCGACATGGGCGCTCTAGAAAATGGGAAAAATGCCGGAAAAGCAATTTGCTTGAAAATGGTTGATAGAGAACGTAGCAGCCAGTGATGTTTGAATAAAAAAAAGAAATAATGAAAGAATTGGGTTACTGATGAATCTTTTTGAATGCTTGTTATGACTATCGTGCATTCCAAGCATAATCCATGACTTTCTTTTTTATGCAAGACAACGAGTAAAAATAAAGCGTTGAAAAACAAAATTCTTTTTCCGTGAATCTCGCATACACACACACACACACACACACACACACAACACACACAAATGGAATACCTGTCATTTCACCAAAAGAATGATGAAAATATTAATTAAACGAACGAGTGGAAGACAAGTGAACTAAAATAAAAGGACGAAAAAAGCCCGTGTAGAGAAAACTAGGGCATCTAACCTTACATTGAAAAATGTGAAAATGAATATACACCAGAAAAAGAGACCGGAGAAAAAGACAGAATGTGGCAACAGCACACTCAAAAAAAGCACTTCACCGTATATTATTTTTCACGTTCATTCTCATAGTCTTTATCACTTCATGATGAAAAACTCACTTGCATTGCACGTAATGTCGTTTATTCGTGATAGTGTGTGTGCCGGTGATAGCATTTATGTTGAGGATTATATCGCTCAATGGTGTGCGAGTGAACGCGCTCACAAATGAAAATATATGCGAAAATGTATTTGTTATAAATGCATATTGCACGGGAGAAAGAATCGACAAGCCAAAAACTTCATCATTATAATTATCTTTTATTCACAATGATTCGGGGGCATTTTGTATGCCATTGAATATGCATCATTTCCATCTATGATTTTTTAATCAGGCAACATTACTGCATTTAACTTAATGAGTATGTGATTTATTCGAGTGGCAGCAATGACAAAGGAGCACGAGGGGACACATACGCACTCACTTACAAAGCGAGTGAGAAAGAAAGAGAGAAAGAGAGAAAGAGAGAAGAAGAAGAAAACGAAAAAGAAAAAGAAAGGGAAAACAAAATGAATGATGTTCAAACAATAGAACTGAACTGAATAATATAGACAGAGAAAGAGGCACCGATTCAGGTTGAGAGATGAAATATGCATGCAAAAGAGCTGGAAAAGCGAATGTTGGCCATTGATATTGAAAGCGTAGAACAGTAGAACAAACGCGTCGGTTAACAGATTTGAAAGATTAATTAGAACAACACAGTAAGCGATGGCGTTGCGCGCATTCTTTTTCTCCATCAACGTCATTGTGCCTATTTTTTTTCTATTCTTGTTACTATTTATGGATGATGATCGAAAAAAAAAACCAGCCGAGTGAGAGGCGAAAAATAAAATGTGGCGGAGAACTTGAACATACTCATCATATAAATACTGGGGTGTTTTTATGCACGTGCTATCACATATTGTGTTGTGAATGCAATTGGCCTAGTTTGTTGTTGTTTCTTCTGTTTTATTTTTTACTTGTTCTATCTGAAAAATGCTTGAACATACGTAAATCATCATGTATTCGCTTGCATGTGTGCTTTGGGATACATTAATGACTTGCTCAGCAAAAAGGATTTTCTCACTAAAAGCTTTGGTTTTCCCCCTTCGACAGTTTTTTTTTTGTTGTTGTTTCTCTTCTTCTTCTTCTTCTTCTTTTTCTTGTTCCCTCTCCATCATAATCTACATAACATGTACAGGAGAGAGTGTGTGTTCATACATAGCGATTGAAATATGCAAATCTAAAAAGGGTTCGTATATTGCACTATCTTGTGAATGGAAGCAACAGCAACAGAAGTAGCATCAACAATTGCAATTGCCACGAAACTGGAACTGAAGCAAAATATGCATGCTTTGTGATAAAAATAAAGACGACGATACATGTATAAATAGATGTTGTTGAACAGAAAAATAAAATGAGAAACGAGAAAAAAGCGGCCAATGTTTGCTGTTCAGCTAGGGCAAACAAATCAAAAAGGAAATTGGATGAATATTAACAGCGTACAGACATATCACAGCACTCATTCAGGCCAACGCATCGTACTGAAGACACAATGCTACGAGAGCGAAAGCGAGCGAGCGAGCTAAAAGGCAAATAGACCCAACGATATTGAACGAACATTTTGCAGTCAATTCATATATGTATTAATGACAAAGTCATCGTGCGCCTCGCAATCATGATGAAGCCGTCGCTGATGACAACGTTTCGATTTATTAAACACACAATGTTGCGTATAAGTTACCATGAGCTAATGCGTTGTTGCCATACGAACGAACATGAACTTTTCCCTTATTATTTAGTTTCATTCGTTTTTCCCCGGTAAATACAATGTAAACAAATATTCTTCGACGAAATTTTCTTAAGTGCTTTTTGCATGCGTAGGCTTTTGTTGTCTGAAATTTTACTTTTTATTTTCTCTATTACTTTCTGTCTCTTCCTTTCCATCGCTTTTTCCAAGAAGCATTCTAATGATGTTTCTTATCAGTATTATATTTATTGTGTGGCTGTTTAAATCGACAAACATTCAATAAACGAAATTCGACCTACTACTCCCAATAATAGACGAAGTAAAAGTCGCAGGCGTGAAAATGAATGGCTATAAGAAGAAAATGAAGAAGTAGATGAAGAAAAAGTAGAAGGAGAATGAAAGAAAAACACGAATATAATCAAAATGGGATATGAAATGATGTTTGTCTGTCGCCGGTTAATGGGAAAAGTATTTACCTTGATGAAAATGCGATAACATCGGAAATGAGAAAATAAACGAGAGAGCACACGCACAGTATTTAATGAAGGTGACAAATAAATTCTTTTTTTGATTCGATTCTTTGCTCTTTCTTCGATTCATTTCATTACATTTCGTTTCATACACCTGGTCGTCACATTTCCCACATGGAAATAGATCATAGATATGGGAAAAGGGATTTGTTGTAGCGTGATAAAATTGCATAGTGAAATACTTGATGTAGATGAGTGAAAATTCCCCATTTTCATCGAAGCAAATTATTGATTTTGCTATGACAACCGCAATATAGGACTTTGACTTGTTACGAAGCACTGCAAATAAATTGGCGCATTTTCATTGTCATCGCTCAATTCGAGCTATTTGACTGTTTAGCAACTGTGCGACACGTGTAATTCTAGGCTTAGAAATGTAATGCGCCGTCTTGGAATTTTGCAATCGGTTTCATTCACCTTTTACCGCCCAAAACCGAACTGTAATTTTCTATTTGCTTCAAACAAAATTGTAATATGATTCATGCGACATGAATAGAATTACATTTTCCCCTTTACAGAAAATCCATTACGTTAATGTTGATGTTGGTTGCGTTACTCGATTTATAGAGAAAGAAGATCTTGAAACGATTTTTCATCATTTCCTTTTTTTCTCACTCTCTCTCTCTCTCATTCTCTCTCTCTCTCTCTCTCTCTCTCTCTCTCTCTCTCTCTCTCTCTCTCTCTCTCTCTCTATTTATTCAGTGTAACGGTTGATGGGAATATGAATGGCTTCGCATTGTCATCACATTCGCACGTTATTGTGATGGTGTTAGTCGTCTCAAATAAATCAATAAAAATATAAGTCGAAAAAATCCACCCAGAAAACTGAAAGCCACCACTTTGGTCATCGGAAGAGGAAAACCAAGAGAGAGAATGTATTCGACCAATAGACATAAACTATGTGTACGAATATAAATAAATAACACCACAAACGGTCATGATTTTTTTTTTCTTTGCTTCTTCCTTCATAAATGCAATTGTTTTTGGTGTTTTCAAGCCACTTTATACCTTTAGCGATTATTATTTGCTGACAACGAAACGAAACCATGGATTTTTCTATAATTGTTTTTCTTTATTTTTTCGTCACACTTTGCAAGACATAATTTATAGCCGGATCAATTTGGACGGTAGATATGGTTTTAGGAACAGTGAGAAACCGTTGAAATATGTGATGGTGTATTTGGTTGGTATTTTTCGGTTCGTTTATGCCATTCGAAAAAAGGCTTTTTGCGTTTTCATATATTTTTCATTCTCTGTCTCTGTCTGTCTTTCTTTCTCTCTATTTTTTCTTCTATTGGTTTTGTCTAAGGCAAAAGCAATAACGAAGAAAGAAAGCAAATGATGTTGAATGGGCCGTATACACAACAGTTCGAGATAATGCATTCCGTCAGCTGTACACACATAAAATTTATGGACGACAAACGGCAATGGTATATACTCACGGTAATACAATGAGCCACAAAGCAACACTGCCAATCACAAAATTGGACACAAACAATGAACAACACATGAAAACTGAAATGCGCGCACCACAAAGAACACATCACCATCGGCTGAGCCGAAGCGAAAAGAGCGAGAATTTTACATAAAAGCTGAGTCCCAAATGCGGATTATGGCGCAATCGAGCGAATGAAGTGGTTTTTATTCTGGTCAGAAACACAGAATCATACTGGTAATAGCATTAGTTTGTGTGATGTGAACGCGTATGTGTCGTTGTTTATGTTGGTGTACGGGTTTGCGTAGCCCATAGGCTGACAGGAATCACGATTTATGAGCCCAGCAGCCAAACGCTTAAAAATTGTCTGCTCAAGATTGTTGCTTGTCGCTTTTCGATATCCATTCATCGCACTGTCGACCAAATAGTAAAATAGGTACTACCGACCAAATAGTAAATGTATTGTATTTTGAATTTTTTGGAAGCAAATTCCATTCAATGGGTAGTGGATTTGAAATGAAATTTCCTACATTTCTACATTTACGTTTCCATTTTCATTCCCCATTTTTATTGTTCGTTCCCATTCTGATTCGTTTGATTACATTGAATTCAGTGAACCATGTGCACAAACGCACATACATTTTGACCATTGTCGTTATGCCAGCGATTTTTGTTGAATACAAAGATTTAACTGGCGAAAACCGTATTATTGGCTTCGTTCAATTTAGTATTCGGTCATAAATTTTCGGAGCAGACATAGCCAACAATTTCGACGTATGAATCTAGCCAGAATATTTTTATTGACGACACCAGTTTTTGTTCTCTTTTTCATTCGATCAACTAATGTATGGCTTCACAGTCGGCCAATTGATTAAAACTGGCAACCATTCTGAATTCTTCACAATCAAAACAAACTATAACGAAATTTTTTAGAATTTTCATTAAGAATCATCTATTTTCATTGCCGCTGTCTTTGTCGTCATTCATGCGAATAGAAAAACGCATTTGAAATGTTCCGATCGATTTGTTTGTTGGTTTCACTTTTCGTTTGAATATCATTTGAATATTTTAAAGTTTTGAAAAACCATTTCAATTTCAGGACAAATCATAAAAATTTTATTGGTTCGCACGCGTTCATCAGAGTTTATGATTGTTAGCGCGCACAGAGAATGGATAGGTATATCACACCCATTATCCAGTGCTGTGAATGTTGTATATATATATATTTGTGTGTGTGTGTGTGTGTTGAATATAATTTTCATTTTATTACTCTCTGATATTGAGATTTCGAGGTTTGGACTCGTTTCAAGTTGTCAATTCTGACGCAATAGTATTCTATGTGTCTCTCGCTACTAAACAAAAATGTTTGAATTTTTTACAATCATAATATGCATCACATCAATAAACGTATGAGCGAATGATAAAAAGAGAGAGAGAGAGAGAGAGGGAGAGTTAATGAAAAAAATGTGAAGACGAAGCATATATGCTATGCGCGCTAGAACAATGTTGACGAGTAAAGAATTATAAGCATTTTAATCACTTTCATTTGCTAAGTCTTAACTTTCCACTTCATTGCCGGTGCTAATCATTTTTATCTGATATTTTTGAGCGTTTTGTCATTTGATTACGCGTTCATTTTTACATTTTCACTTAAAAACCAAACCCACTCTTTTTGCTCCCATATCATATTGCAGTGTTGTCGTACATTTTTTTTATTAGTTTTTCCACATTCCGAATTTTATGATCCAATAAAATGTCTATATTTGAAATCTTCATATGCGTGTTGAGATTCTGATCTATAATAGTCAAAAACGAACGATATGTAATGAACGGCAGCAGAAGAACATTTTCCGAAACAAATGTGATAGATGAATTGAAGTTTAATTTTGATGATTCAGATATGGTGGAAAAAATAGGCAGATAATGCGAAAAAAATATTGTTGATAGCATTTTAGACTCGTTTAAAATTTAATTTACAGCCAGCGGAGAGAATCATTATGATTAAGAACATGCAAAAGATTTCACAAAGAAATCTAATAGACTCATCCCTTTTCTTTCTCTCTCTATCTCTATTTTATCAAAATAATCGGTACTGTCTGCAACATGAGACGACGATAGACAGACAAAAACAGAGAGAAAAAACTCAACAAAAAAGAACAACAATAACAATAACAGAGATTGGTTTGGCATTTATGACAAGTCCGCCGGCAATCACATTGAGAGCACACAAGAGAATTGGTAGTTGCAACTGAAAACGTTTTATAGATACTTTTTCGCTTCTCGCTTTTTTAACGACATCATTAAAAATCTATAAAAACAGTGAGTGTGATGCGATACAAACCAACATTAGCTCGTGCGTATTTACAAATACAATTTTTGTGTATTTTGTTTTCAGGGCGAACAATTAGAAGAATTTTAATTGACATTTTATCTTGGATGATTTATATTCCACGTATGAATCAAGAGCAGGCCAACTCATCAACTACTATGGGCAATAAATCAATGGAATATATATATACGTATTGTGTTACTTTGTGTGTGACTGTGTTAATTTTTTTTGCTGAGTGTGACTACAGAATGCTTTTTATTGTTTTACGCATTTGGAAAACGATAATGCGTTCAGTTTTTGTTCGTTCCAAATTACGCTAAAATTCCCATTCTCTGCTCTTTCAGAGAAGCTGGTAAAATGTTCATCAAAAAATTTGACACATCATTCGGATAAAGGGAAATGAAAATTCATCGATTTTTCAGACGAAAAAGAAAAAAATGTGTTCGCGAGAATATTTTATTGAATTGGAACGTTGAATGAATAATAAAAGCGGCACATCAAACCAGCAAAACCGAATGAACAACGAAAAATATGGAGCTGTTCAAATAAATAAAAAGTGGCATTCAGTTTTGGAGGCAGCAACAGTGGAAGAAGAAAGAAAAAGAATGAAAAGAAATGACGAAGAAGAATGTAACACAAGATGATTGGAATTAGTCTATAAACGAAATCGATGTGTGCATTGAACACGTCAAACAATATGTTGTTTATATACTTTCCCCTGTGGCTTCACTTCTCGAACAGAAGAAAAAAAATGGTTCGTTCTTCATTTGATCTGAAATATTGACAACGATAAGCCGATGTATTTTCTATATTCCCCTTTTGTACGTCTTTGTTTGGGTTTTTGGTTTTGAATCACATTTTTCTTGTCTTTGTGTATTGTCGTCTTCAATCGAAAGTTCAATTTGATGCGTATTCGCACGTTTCACTCTGTTTGATTTGATATATACCATGCCTTGAAATGTATTTTTGATGGTTATGCATTGCTATATGAACATATCGACAAATAAATATTGTATTCAAATGGCTCAAACAAGCAATGCCATTGTCTTCAACAACTGTAAAGAGCTCATGTGCATAACCTAGCAAAGAAGAGAAAGAGAGTCACATGTGTTTTTATTGTGTATTATGCATTGATGTCCCATTCTTCCCATTTCAATGCGGATGTGTGTATCGCATTCAAGAAACTGAATTACAAAATATGAATCAAACTCAATTCATTTCTAATGTTTGTTAGCATAAGTTCAAAAAAAAAAAGAGAGAAAGAAATCAAACAATCGTGTTCAAATAAACGGCAACTTGGGTTGGTTCTCATTTGATTGTTTGTTGGTCGAATGATTTACTCGACTCTCTTCTATTCAAATGGTGAATCATTTTGTACAGCACACTTGCACACCATTTAACAATTTAACATGCATAAATATGTTCTCAATTTTCATAACCCTTTTTGCTGTTGTTTTCAATGTATTGTTTTTGTTCCGTGACATGCAACCATTCTTTCGCTCGTCTATGAATTGCTTGAAATCATTTCGGTCAACTTTTTCCGGAAAAAGCCATTGTTTTTCCACTATTTCAATACACATTCAACTATTCATTTGCAATTTATTCTTTTGTACATGGTTATATGGATCTTCTTTAATTCATCTAAGAATGATTCCTTTTTTTGATTTTCAATAAATTTCTTTTATTTTTTCACTCAAAATATTCAGTGAATTTGATATTGAGCGACTTGACGTAATTTCATACTCTGTTGTTTGTCACTAAAAACATTCAATTTACACAATAAGAATATTCTAATTCAATAAAAAGGAACCTCATGACCATGGAGATGGAGAAAAGAATGTAAGGTATTCTGTGTATTAGAAGAAAAAGTGAGCACGTTGAATTTAATTGAAAAGACAAAAAAAAAAAAAAAAAAAAAAAACGATACGGGAGAAAAAAAAAAATAATTTTCACGAAAAGAAAAAAGATTCCCCATAAAATGACTTGGAATTTCGGCGATGTAATGAAATCCACCGCGTTATTTTCAAGGTTTGCTAAGTTTCATCGTACTTTGCGTATTGTATGTTTGTCTTTCGACCATTAAATAATGGATACTCGGATTGAATTTCACTGCTGAAATTCAATTATGTCTATTTTGATGCATGTTTTGTGTACATTTTTTTGTTTTGTTTTTTCTTCTTCTTCTACTTTTTCTTCTTGTTTTTTTGTTTGTTTTTGTTTATGTTGTTCAAAAGAAATAAAAATCAGATGAAAGTGTAGGAAAGTGGAAATTGTTTTGATAAAATCTACCGTTTTTTAGTGTTTCAATATAATTCACTGGAAATGTTTATCATTTATGAATATCTAATTAGGAATTTTTTGTTGAAATACAAATTGGCTCGAAACCAAACTTGTTTACAGCGTTCGAAAACTGTTGGTGAAGAGTACTTTGTTGTAAATATTTGCGCGTAACACTAAATTTAATAAGGATCGCTTCGAAGAATCAAGTCTATTTTTCCTTTATTCTTTTTATAGGCAATGAGTACGTATTTTATGAAAGTCTCTGTTTTTACTTCATTTCCATGTCTCCATCTCCATCCCTCTGTCTTTCTCTTCTCCTGCGCATTTTTCTTTGATTATTTTTTTTTTTTTCATTCGTTCTTTTTTATCACAGAAAATCACTTTGAATTTCTTTGTATATTCCCGGAAAAAAAGTACGCACGAAGATTGACATGAAGCCCTTTTTATGATAGAAAATTGTGCATTTGTACAATTGAATCTGAAGTGAAGCGCAACTTACGACTTTTACATCATATCGATTCAACAATTCAAATGCACACCAATGCAATTTCTATTAATATCCAACCACCCCAAAAAAAAGGAATTACATAGAAAAATCTTCTCAAGAAAAAAAAATGTACTTGAAGTGACAAACAGAAAATTATATGTCACTTTGTTATACAGCCCTATGACGTTTGGAAGGAAGAATATGCACGCATTTAATTTTCACTGACTTCAGCGCATATACAAAAATGTTCGCAATAAGTCGTTTGACACGGGGTGAAAACAAAGAATATACAACTTGAACATTGAGAAACTGGCGAATGTGCCGCATATTTGCATTGCAAAACGCATTTACCGTAAATCTTGAATTCGAGTTTTGTTACCACTTAAATCCCCGGGAAAAAATATTCTTGCATACGCACAATGCCAATAATTGCGGTGCTACGGAACAAGAAAAGCAGGAAAGACGAAAACCGGTGGTATTCCAAGCGCACGCACTAGCATCGATTTAAGTACGAAAGAGGACATTAACTTTTCTGCATGCGAACGTTATTTTCATTGTGGGGTATTTTTTTTTACGTAATTTCAACATTACGCAATCGATGAAATAACATAACGTACACATGCCATTTCGGGGTTGAATCGGTGCAGCCACTGAATATTATTATATACATGTCCTCAGAAATGTTTGCGTTTCATCATTTTCATTTCACCCCTCGTCCGATGTTTATTCCATTTTATCCCATTGGCACCAATATTCTATCAAATGCGGCTCTGATTGAATCGATGCGAAACAATACAATGCAATTGGGTTTGACTGTGATTGAGTTATTTATGTATATGTGTGAATTTAGTGCGCGAATGACGTAAGCGTAAGCACCACTTGAATTTGCTGTATTTACGGATGAAAGTCACTATTGGCAAAAGAATAACGGCATGTCTATTTCGATGAAGTAAAATTGCAATGAGGTTTGGAAGGCGTTGTCATAAATAGCAAAGAGACAGATATTGATGCGCATTTTGTAATCGCCTGGCAAAAATATACACAAAATCAGACATAGCATTCGGTTATTGCGATTGATTTGCGTATTAAATTATTGAAAAAGATTGCGTCATCACAATGAAAATTGCTTGAGGGTTTTCCTTTGAATGAAATTTTTATGATTTTCAGTTTGAAACAGTTATACGATAGGCTTTCATTTGGTTAAACCGCATGTCGCCAAATATTTTGCTTGAAATTGAGTATAAGTTCATAGCAAGTATCAAGCATGAAATGCATGAGGGAGAATAGTGCGTTTATAGGGAAATCAAAATTAGATGAGCGATGACAAAAAAGGCCTTTCAACGCCGCAAATATTTAACTCTTTCAAATTTCTCCCTCGTTCATTTTACACAATCTGCCATGCACATTGAAATCTTCTTCACGAAGTTTATTTTGAGTTAGGAAGAATAGAAAAAGAAGAAGAATACGTTTTAATTTAATAATTGGTATGCAGATAGTAGATGTGAGCGGGTTTTGGCAACGGTTAGCATTTCTCAACATTATAAATCTGTTTATCATGAAAATTCAACAAAAATAATAACAACAGGCTCTTAAACAATGAATGTATTGAAAATGAAACCATCCTCTCGATGCGAGCCAGAGAAAGACTAAACAACACGTTCGTGCGCTTGTTTTCCAGAAAATCGTGTTCGATCAACCACTTGCAATTTTATATCTGGTTTGTTTATATTTTGACGTAACAAAACGAATCATAGAGTCAAACGTACTGTGTATGTGTGTTTTTTATTATTCTTGAATAGATGGAATTGAACACTTGATCGAATCGTACATTTGGAACAATAACACATTTATATACATTTTTTTTTAATTGCATGTTGCACGTGTTTAAATCATACATACAAAACGTGCCAGCCCAAAAAGAAAATATATATATATATAACAAAAGTATACAATGACAAATAGGTTTTTGAAAAAATCATTCAACATTTTTGTTTTGATACGTTCAAAATGACTGTTTGTGTTGCACGCTGTTGTTTTTTGTTTCGTTCTATTTTGATTGCAATTTAAACTGTGATTTATTTAGCGCTTGCGTCGTCAACTTTTTGGGTGTTCAATGGGAGAGAGCAACTCATTATCGTTTGGTTTTGATGGGCATATAGTAAAAACAACGCATGAAAATTCTATGGAAACACTGGAAAATGAGAACAATGGACAATAACATAACCAACACAATGGCTACAATGAATATTCATTTGTATAGAGATTTCAATGTTCACATTTAGATGAACGAAAAAACAATAACGATGTATTGAATAAGAAAGGAAACATTTGTAGACGTTTGAGTCTATTAATATGAGTTGACGTGATTAAAACCATAACATTTTATTGACTACAAAACGTCGAAAAATCATAAATGTATTCTTTCTTCTAAAATGTGGAATGTTTTTTTATTTGTTTTCAAGAGGTTTTCATCGATATATTTGTTTATTTACCGGTCATTTTAGACTTATTAGGCATATTCACTATATGTAGCCTTTGTCAATCGGATGACATCGTTTTGCTTTTTTTTTTTCTCAATTTTCCATCAATCAAAAATAAGCAGAAAAACAAGCGCAAAAACTCATAAATAATGAGTGGGAATAGGCTAACTGAGAGTCTATCTCATCATAATTTGTTAACTGCAAACAACAAATTTTATTCATAATATCAATGAATTGAAAATTCGTTCATTGTTCATAAATTATCGAAGTGATGAAAGTGATAAGTCATAACTTATGTCATATTATTGGGAGTTTGTTTGCTGGAATGGAAAGAAATGTTTGAACATTTTCAAAATCAACTAACGCATAAACAAAATAAATAATTGAATTAGATGTCGTTTACAGTTGTTCGATGAAACGACTCATTCTTTTATTGCATATTCTGGTTTGTTCACGGGAACTTTTTGGTTAATGTAAATACATGTTGTGAACGATGCAAATAACATAAAAAAATATAACAAGTTTCAATCATTCAATGTATCATTATAATCAAATCTGTCAGTCAACGCTTACCCATACCAATACCAATACCAATACCATATCCACCATTCCTATAAATGAAGTGATCAGACCGCTCATCTCATTTAAAATGCGATGAAAATGTGAACCAGATTGAAAACGTGCAGTTGACACATACCTGAAATGAAAAAATACGGAAATAATTAATGTTGAGCCGGCATTGATATTTTCTATATAGAATTCGTTTGTAATATTTGAAAAGAAACCGAAAAAAAAAACAAGACAAAAGTTTTATCTTTATGCATGCGTGCACGACGACAAAATGCGCGAGCGGAAAAACAACGGTCTTGGGAATTTAAGCGCAAAGTGTAGATAATAAATTTTAATCAAATCAAGCGAGTAGGAAGTATATCGTGAAATGAATAAGTCAATTTGTGTCGGAACGTTTCATAATTAAGATCATCTAAGCTGTGAAACGATTTTGTTTGTTTTTTTTTTTATTTATCCATATGTATACATTGAATGGCATCGTGCGCACGTCATCATAATTTGGAAAATTGCCCACTGCTGCTGACGCCGCTGCAGTTCGTTTACGAGTTATTTCATACAAAGTTCGTAGTTCAGAACAATAAAAACCATGCGAAGAATAATGGCCACTTGATTTAAGCTATAAATATCAAATTAAAAACAAAAACACTCCAATTGCAATGTGTTTATTTTATTTTTTTTTTTCGCTTTGTTTCACTCTTTTTCCCAAAAAAAAAAAAAAAAAAACGAAAAACAACAGCGTAAAAGTGCTTTGTTTATTTATTTTTTCGGAATTATGTTTTCTTGTAACATTTTGCTCTATCTCTCTTCCTCTTTTTTATTTTCATCTCTTCATTTGCTTTTGTATTCGCTGTTGTTTAGTGTTTAGATTTTCTCTGGTCAACTAATATTGTTTTTGTTAGAATTTTATTGAATATTTGTGTTTACATTGAATTGCTCATTTGAATGGGAACACATGATCGTGAACACGATCTCGATTTGCTTCAGATAATTTCGATATTTGGACTTGCCACGGTTTCGCTTTTGGTTTTTTTTTTTTTTTTGTTTTTCAATACATTACATTATAGTTTGTCATTCCAATTTTACATTTAGTATGGTATGTGGTATTTTTGTTTCTGCTTGATATGACAACAAAAACGCCAACTCTGTCAGAAAAAATAAAATCCATTATCAATTGTATGGCCAGAGTAAAACCGCGACAGAGAATTAAATAATAATGTGCCGTTTAGTCATCAAGTGGGCACACTGTTGTATACAGTGAACGCCTAATGGATTGTTTAGATTCAATGATGATGATAAAAGAGAATCATACGTTGTTCAAACTACCGGATTGACATTCGAGTCCACAATTTTATTTGAAAATATGTTTATAAATACAAATGCGGTTTGCATCATTTCGTGTTTCAGATGAGAATGTGACCATAAGATCATCGTTCATATGGTCAACACATGGTTGTGTTCTTGTTTTGTTTCGTTTTGTTTTGTTTTATTTTATTTTTTTTTCACTCTGTTTCATATTTACCGAAATTATGAATACAAATCATTGAACACAATGCTATTTAACATATTTGATTGTGAACTTTTATGATGCAATTTGTAGAAGACAGACAAATTATTTAGACTCAAGCGAATATACCAAAAATAAATAGTAGCGAACGGTTATAATGAAACGAGTTTTTGGCGATCGCGCACACGCGCCACCTATTCTCTAGACAATAATAGTCAATGGTGTTTCGCTAGAACGAATTCAATTTGGTTCATTCAAGGTCGATACCGCACACCAAAAACAAAAAAAAAAAACTAAAACACTTGACACTAATATCGAATCTAAATTGCATTAAATTGTTCGATTGCTACTAACTGTACAGTTAATTGTATGAGTGCCATTGCATTGGCGCGCGGCATTTGATTGATCTGAAACGAACCTACACACAAAAGAAAGAAAAAATGAAAGAAATAAACCCAGGCAAATGGTGTGCTGAATGTCTTATTTCAGGAATTGGGTGAAAAGCAATTGATGCAGAGGTGGCACATGATTTATGTTGACGAGTACAATTGCGACAATATGAATTATATGAAAAGACAGATACGTATATGCTACAAAGCAGCACACTATCAATGGAAAAACCGTTTAAAAATGATCGACGACAGATTCGTATTTGTGAATCCAAAATGATTGACTGCACATATGCCTCGCGATATATTGAAAATTTGTGTGTTTTTTTCTCTTTTAAATGTAAGTGAAACCATTTGTGAAATACATGCATGAATTATTATTATTGTTTGCGCGGTTCATTCGACATTCGCCTAGTATATTTTATTTCGACAATCACCTTCTCTCTCTCTCTCTCTCATATTCCCGCTTTTTTATTTATTTTTATTTATGACCATCGTGATACAGTGTAAAATGGTGAATCAAATCCTCTTGACTTCGACCGAAATTCCTTCCTTGATTTTCCCACTTTCGTCTTGATACTTGGAAAACTAATTTCTTTATTTTTCGCCTCGTTTACGGTGAGTATTCTATCATCTTTTGGCTTCCTGATTGCACATAGATGTGAGACATGTGTGAAAAGTGCGATGATTATAAATCTTTTTCAGTTTGGTTCAACACCGCCGTATTCCATACAATAAATCTTTTTTGCCAGAGTATCCTAACGGTTGTTTTTAATTCGTATATTCAATTAACAGTTGATACTTTGTTTTTCTTTTTGATGTTTCGATTCGAAGAGATTTATTTCTGGGTGATGCATTCTAAAGATTAGGTTTGTGTTTAACCTAATAAGAATGAATATACCATTCAAAATTTAGCTCAGTTATTTTGATGAACGAACGTCGATCAAATTCGCAATTTATAAAAACAACCATTTGTATTTCATAAAAATTCAGTGCTGCAGGCAATACGAAAGTCGAGAGGAACATTATCAAAGATTTCAGATAATTCATTTGTTTCAATAGAAATGAATGCATTACGACCGTAAATTATAGCAACATTCCAAGATGACCGCTATCAAATCGAATTTGTGACGGGGCTAAACGACACACAGACATATGAATCTTCATGCTTGCGCCTGGCTAATTCAAAGCCATACACAAAGTCTCTATAAAATGGTAAAATGGGCATTTACTTTTATGAAATCGCATCGTACTAACAAGCTATCGCTACTAAAAACACAAAATACTTGGTTGAAAATTGCTTTAGTGCGTTATGAGTGGCAATCGAAACTCGTAATGTTATCTTTGAATGGTCTATCGTCATAAAAATAACGAATGTGATACTTGCTGTGCGCCTTGAGATTGCAAATCTACTGATGCGACTAATATAAAAAGAAAAATCACATTTTAAAAACCCGAGTCAAACGCATAAACACACACACACACACATAGTCCATGCATAAATAAAAATGCTTGCAAATAGCGGCAATTCGACAAACATAAATTTTAATTTATTTGCGTAAAAACAAGAAGAAGAAGAAAAGACAAAAACTTGCTGCTACTGCGCTTGCATTCAAAACTCAAAACCATTTTACCAGAATATATCAGTTGGATATCTAGTAATAAAGAGAGACACGATGGATGCTGTTTTGTGTATATGAGTAATTTGTGCAGTCATGCGTTTACATACCAAACCGAATACACAGCATTTTTCATAAATTGAACAGGCGAGCCCAGTCTCTATGGCAGTAATCAACTGTAAAATGATGCCAAAATTAGACAGACATCACACATATTCACACAATGCCGACAGCGTCATATTCAGTTCGCTTTATAGCTTTGATATCCACGAAATAGAAAAAATGATATATAATACACTTTACATACACTATGTTTTATACCATTATCCTGCTGTGAATAAATTGCCAAGACACAAATCGGAAAAAAGTATAGAATATCTCTTTTTTATAATGACAATCAAGAAGCGAATGTACAAAAAAAACACACTCACACGTATTCATACACTGACAACGATTTCTGTCAATTTGCAACGGAAGTAACGAAATTTTTGCGGATTTTTTTTTTTTTTATTGTCGTCATCACTTGGGTAATTTTATCCAAAAACAATTCACTTCTAGCTTCAATTGGAAGATATAGTTAAATGGAATACCATTCAGCTCGTTGAACTGGAACATACCAATTAACAGTTCATTTCTTTGGGGCGAATTCTATCAACTGTATAGCTCACATCATCGAAAATAGAGTAGATCGATGACCTCGCTGATAATGGTCATAGCATTATTATCAAACATTTTATGCCCCCGATATATTTATATATATGTTTCATCGAATAGACAATGACTTTTTATTGATTTGCATGTTACAACATACGTTTGATAAACACTGTAACAGTGTACATACAATGTTAAATATTTTTTTGACTTGTCATTACAATGCATGAATTTATTCACGATATCGCAACCATTCTATCAAATTAATGCAAACAATCAAAATGTAGTGTTATTTGATAGCACACCTCTGCAAATAATGGATTTGTAAAATCAGCCCCTCGTCTGTGCATAAGTCTCTCTCTCTCTCTCTCTCTCTCTCTCTCTCTCTCTCTCTCTCTCTCTCTCTCTTGTGTGTGTGTGTGTGTGTGTTTGTGTGTGTGTGTGTGTGACAGATTAATATTTCGAGTTAAGGTTATGATCAAGGTTTATTTAGCCAAGTCTCAATCATTTTGGCACACAAAAAGAAATAATGAATTAAACACAGGCATTTCTTAAATTAATCAATGCATTCCAAATTATGAAATGCACAATAAATAACTTTGGCAAATGGCAAATGTTGCGAAATGTTTTGTAATTCTTATTGTTTTCACTGTTCAAAAAACAAACCGTATGCACATTTTAAATTGAACATATATATACGTGTATTTCATGTATATGCAGTTCAGGCGCCAACAAAAAAAGAAATTCGTTCTTTTTTCGGTCAATTTAGCTGATTTAAGTTTAACCATAAAATAAATGAGCTATAATCAGCGATATTGTGTTATAAAAAATGTCGATTAATTTTTTTTATTTCAAGAGAAATAAAGAAGGTTCAAAAAAAAAAAAAAAAAAGAATAGTGGGAAAAAAGAGTCGCGACCATTTTAATCCGATCGAATAGTTTGGCTGTTTCGAATCAGTCAAATGCTCAATGTCAAAATAGAAAGCATAATTCTATCAACAATAATTAAAATTATGGTTGGGATTGTGTATGCCAGTTTCAACAGGCGATATATACATAATGTTGAAAACCACAGCCAATCAACCAAAAATAGAGTAGCTGTTGAATGGCATATGGGGCAAGTGCAACCAATATGCATTATTTAAGGCCGATGTTGAAATCAAGAGATGTTGAGAAAATTTCATTTTTCGTATTTTCGAATGGAAAAAAACAAAAAATTTAGAAATGAAGAAGAAGAAGAACAACAGCAAGCACCATACACATTAAAACAGTCTATAAATTAACTAATTGTAAAGTTTGAATGTGAATTGCTCACATTGATACCAGAAAATCACTTGAAATGTTGAGTGTGTACGACTCTTGATGTTTCTTGCATATCTGCTTAGACCGTACATACAATTTGACAGTACATAAGTATATATCGAAGTAGCATGAGCAGCTAGCAGTTCAATGACATTTCATGATCGTGTACAACTCAAACACAAACACATACGCACATTTTCATGTATGGCAGGCGTTACGTACGCTTTCATAACTTTTAGCGCTCTTTCAAATACACACCCAGGGCACACGAAAAAAATGCGTGTTGAGAGACCCGGCTCATCAAAACATTGTTTGGCGTTCGAACTATGCTTCGAACGATACATCAGTATGTCTTTTTTTTTTCTATTGAATCGTATGCCTAGCGCTTGAACTTATTACCAATGTTTAGTGTGCTTACCTTTATTCTTATTTTCTTTTTCTTTTTCTTTTTCTTTCGCTTTTGCTTTTGCTTTTGCTTTTTTCCTGTATTTATAATATATTTGGTTTATTTTTATGTGTTGTTTTGTTGTTGTGTTATATTGTTCATCGCCTTCGCTGTACTTTGTAGCACTTCTGTTTTGCCTCTTTTCATCTGCTACGCGTCATTACACAAGCTCTAGCGCATAACCAATGTGGCAGACAATTCGTTATTTTGAACATTTCTACAGCCGATAAATGTGAGAAAACAGTTTGGCACTTTATTTTTGTTTGCGCTTATGGTGCAGAACAGCGCGCACATACACAAGCTACAAATTACACACTTTATTATATCAGTTGAATAAAACCGATGAAGCCAAGGAAGCTATCGAGACAAATCATTTGAATCGCTTTGACTGCGGGCTATGAAACAAGAAAAAGCAAAAGCAAAAAAGAAGAAAAAAATTGAAAAAGATAGAAAGAATAAGAGAATGGATCCATGCTCAATTTTATCACAGTCACATTAAAAATCATGGTAATGACTCCGGAATCAAAAGAATTCTATTTGGGTATAATGTGAAAGATCGCAGACAAAGAATGTTTACACCAGCGGAAGAGAAAAAATGGTGTATAACCGTAGCCATAAAATCGATTGTCAATGCCGGATCCGAAATGCCATGTAAATAAAATCACAAACCTCGTTCTTTAACCAGTACATTTACGGAAGATTTGAAAAGAGAGAGAAAGATTGACTGAAACTTGAGCAGAGAAAGAGAGAGATAAAATGAGAAATTCATGGTCACAAAGAGGGAGAGAGGGGAAAAAGTGAGAGAGCATTTATGTTGGAGCAATAGAATTTTTTAACTTTGCGAGCTAGAGAGAAGAATAAATGGGGAAATGAAAATTGATCCGAATAAAAGTGCGTCACCCATCCGGTCGCCATTTACCACTTTATATATGTTATCATCATCATAATCGACATCGACATCAGGTCGTTCGAATGAGTGGATTGTTTATGGGCAAATAGAGATCTAATTTTATGCGCTCATCTCTCGGTCGGGATACAATCTTTCCTCAGCTCATATTCATTTCGATTTATCTATGGCACTGGAATATATGCTGTGTGCTCTCACTCTCTTTACTCTCTTCATAGCATTCGATTTAACTGTCTATGCCATTGTCTCAGCTCGTTCATAATAATATTTTTTTTTTTCTCTCTATTTTATTTCTTCCCCCCGCGAGGCGCATACTACGCAAACTATAATATCGTCGCGCCATTCTATTCGATGCTTATTCTGCTTGTTCCGCTTCTTTATTCTTCCATACACATGACATTTGGATATATAGTTTATTTTAGTGAAGTCTCCTCGACGACGACGATGATGTGTTTTTCGACTTCTTTGTTGCTCTCATTGAATTTGTTCAGAATATTTACATAAAATGGAAATAATTCGGTATTTGCGTATATGTTTTCGATGTTGCTGCCGCCACTGAAATTACATTTTTATTCTAAAAGTGGGTAGCCGAAGCAATTGAGAATAGACATAGAAAAGCATAAGCACAACGGATAAAATTCAAGAGGAAACTAAACATTAAATTTTATTCGATGAGTGCGCTAATGCCTGCACATTTTCATTACACAATTTTCAAGATAGTTGTTTGGCTCGCTTCTCCATTTGCCTCTTTGCATTCATAACCATTATTTTGGCATTATTTCATTACATTCTTCTGGATTGGCCAAAAGCGTTTCGCTTCATTCTAATGCTTGTAATCACTGTAATGAAGTAATTTTTAACAATTTTTTTTCTGTCTGTCTCGTCGCGAGACGGAGAAATAAAGAGAAAAAAACAACAAACCAAATGAATAGAACATGCTGTTTTGTAACCAAGTGGCTTCGTCGTGAGCATTAGATTTGTGGTCTATTGAGAAACTAGAAAAGAAAAAACAGTCAAAAAAAACATTGTATTTTCATCATTACGGCGAATGATGTGAGATCGTTAGAACAACTGACGATCACCTCACTCACTCTCACCGCCCTATGATGATGATGATGATTCGCCGGTGATTTTTGTACATGAATTGAATTTGAATAGAAAATTACTTAGACACTTGGCTTACTCGTTCACCGATTTCTAATGCTTTTTTATTAACTGAAGAATGTGAATGCGTGTGAAAAATACTTGTTTTTCTTCATTCACTCGATACACATTTTATGAGGCACTTTTTTTCCATTCGCTCTTGATTTGTTCGTGTTCCATTATCTTGTGTTCTTAAACGCATACGTTCCTAATTTTTTTTTCTTTATTTTCGTTTCGGTTTTTCTGTTTTCCGGTGTATTTTAAATTAAGTTTTGTTCACTTTTTTCCATATCTTTGCGTCATTTTGAAGTGCGTGCCTGCGTGTCTGCGTGTCTTCTAGTTTGGACGATGCGTCTTTCAAACAGCAATTCTTCTTCGTAGTTGACTTTAGTAAAAAAAAAAAAAAAAAATTCAGCCGGGAACATGGTTCGAGAAAAAAACATAATCAAATGGACAAGGTCTTTTTTGTATAAATCAAATTGAACGCGAACACATGCAATTAAAAAGTCATAAATAAACTAATAATATGTTTGAAAATACGAAAAATTTATGAGAATCTTTGTGTTGTTTGGCTTACGTCTTGTCGCTTCACTCTCTCACTCTATCTCTTTACACTTGACTAGTAGTTTTTATTCTTTCTTCTTTTCATCTTCAACAGGCTATTAAACCATATTTGTGATCATTTTAGTTGCTTTTAGATACTTTTAGTGTTGTATTCTTGACATTCCTTAGATGTTTTTAATAAGCAACTGTCCATTCACGATGGATCCCTACTTTGTGTTCAACCGTCAAACTAAATAATTTAAATCGTTTTTTTATATTTTTTTTTTCTGTCCATTTGCTTCTGCTGACTAAATTCCTTTGAACTTTTACGAGCCATCAAGAACCAGATCACAAAATTAAAACATTTTGTCATCGTTTGCTGCACATAGGAATATCAGTCATCGCATATAATTTCCATTAGATTGTTATTCAAAATAGTTTTTTTCACTGTTTCTCTCCCTCTCTATTCAAATCTTTGAAAATTAACTGCATTGTTTTATTCAGAAACTGACTTGTTTGTATAAATTTGCTTGAAAAAAAAAAAAAAAAAAAAATGGTTTTCAACTTTTTCATAAACACTGCCGGTATATATAACGTTAAATCTAGGCAAGAGATCCGATTTAATGGAATATGTCAAAAGTAGTTTTTCGAAGGTGTTTCATTTCCTTTGATGTTGAACGAACGTATATACGTATCAAATTTGCTATATTTTTTTTTATTTCTGTCAAACAATCGAAACGAAAGTTTCCAATCACTTTGATCATCGTCTGATAAAAACGAATGGTTTTTTTATGTGCTGAAAAAAAAAACTCATTCCATCTATAGATTGAGAGAATTATTTTTTTTTTCTTCCTCTTTGTGGCTTAGTATTTATTAGGAAGAAATTCGTAACCAAAATGAAAAAATGTGTTTTGTATACTTTGGAATTGTTATGAAAAAAATAAATGGTGATAATTTATGTGACAATATTCATATGCATTTGTGTATCTAAAAACGGTGTTTCTTCTCTTTTTTCTAAAAAAATTTGCACAACCGAAATATCAATGTCTACACGTGCGATCCATTTCCGTCTATTCTCAATTTTCGATTCGAAAATAGAACTAGAATTGCCAAACGTTTCAAATGACATTTATTCGATTCCAGACAACCCAAAATTAATCAAATTATTAAATTATCAATTTTAGCGTTTTTAGTATTGCGGTTGCCACCTTAAAAAAATGGTTTTATCTGCTCGCAATGAAATGATGTGTCTGAAAGTAGTCGTGGTGAAGCGTTTCAAGTTACAAAAATACGATATAAAAAATGTAGACAAAATAGAAGTAATTTTCATGCAAAGCTGACGTTTGTAATTGATTTTTTGTCGTTCCAAAGTGTTCCGAATGGCAACTCTAAGCGAGTCACCAAAAAAAAAAAAATATATACAGTCGGTATAAAATAACAAATTCCAAACTTAGCAAGACTTATCAAATATTGAATTACGTATACAAAAATACGTGGAACAACACAACTGCAAAAATACGAGAAAAAAAAAAACAAAAACTTGTTAGCTCTTTGCATAGCAATTTCAACAAGTCAATAAATGGCGAGACATATTTAATTATAACAATCGGTTCACTCAGCCATAAATATGTGAAGTAAAGAATAAAAAAATACATGAACATACACAGTGATATATACAGTACTGAAAAATGAATAGTGAACGCACGAAAAATCTCCAAAGCTTAAAACCAATCAAAGAATCGAAAAAAACCACACACACGTTCCAAAACTAATAGCGAATTGTGTGCTTAGAACATTTCATAAATGGAATAACGTCCAAATAAAATAAATCGACACGCGATGATGTTTTTTTTTTCTGTTTGAATCGAATCGAACCGAAATAGAAAAAAAATAGATAATCGGGGAAAGAAGGCGCATGATTCAAACGGTGATGGTGGCATATTTGTTTATATAAATTCAGCCAAAGAGGATGATGATTCAGACATGTAGCACTCACGCGCCAAATCGAACAATAGAGAAATCAATGCCTATATTTCAAACTGGTTTGGTTCTATTTTTTCCTATATTTTCGTATGATTTTTGCCGGCGTATTTGTGCTTAAGTAGAAGAAATGCAAAAAAAAACTTTATCTATTTTATGTAATGGACAAGTTCTATGAAGAACAAAAAAGGTGTACACATATTATTTTTTCTCTCTCCTTTGTTGACATTTCGATATGCGGGTTCTATTCGATGACAAATGTCAATGTGCGTGGCACGGTGTATATATTTTCGACGGTGTCAACTTCGTTAGGCTGGTAAAGTGCGGTCGGTTGAATGAAATACAGTTTGTTCAACTTGCAATAAATGTCACACAAAACGAGATTTGTTGTTATTTTAAATTTGTTGCTGCAGCCAAAACGTTGATGACATCAATATCTGTGCACGCACAGCATTTGCAATTAGTAGGGAATTTATGATATGCAATTCACAAAAACCGCTTAATCCCAACTTAAACACGGAATGGCAAATGAAAAAAATACAATATTCAAGCAAAAACCATTCTCTCACATGCATATACACATTTGGTGAGTACACAAAACGAATATTCATCGAGCAGCTAAAAAAAACGCATCGAAAAAAACTATTTGTAAAATTCATTAATTTTGTGAGCCAATAAGAAACAAAAGTCACATATGTTCCAGTGTTCCGTATGGGAAAAGAAATATCAAGAGAAGAAAAAGTATGAAGCGAAAGCAAAAAAAATGAGACTCTAAGATGAACGAATATGTGAGAGAGAGAGAGAGAGAGAGAGAGAGAGCGAGAGCGAGAGCGAGAGCGAGAGAGAGAGAGAGAGAGAAAAGAGTGTACGGCAAACAACTTAACCTTCACAATGACACGTATTGGAGTGTTTTCTTCGTGTCTGCTCTTTCTCTTTCCTTACGTCTCGTTTCAATCGTTTTCCCGTATAATATTTGTCTTCTTATTTTTGCTTGCTTTTTGAATTGCGCGATCCACTCTGTATATAGTTCGTGACTGTAAAAATTGTGTGTGTATGTATGTAAGCGCGCTCGATGTTGTTATGTATTTTTTTCCTCCTTTGGTTCTCGAGGTTCTTGTGTTCATATGTACGCGAGAAGAGTCGCGAAATGAGTTTATTTTTCTCGAATTCGGGCTGCTAGACGAAATTGAAAAGAGCACCGAACACAAAGAATACAGAGGAAAACACTGGCAGACAATGCACCAACACAACGTTAAAGTGGCAGCAAACACGAACGAAAAGATCAAATAAGAAATGAAAAAAATAAATGTATGAACAGAGAAATTACGGAGAATAAGCGAACGCAATTTTCGTAATTATTTGCAAAAGAACACAAGTGAAAATGAATTAAAGATCAGAGCACAAGATTAACATCGTCTCTTTATACACATATGTATTTTTTACATTAAAAACCGGACAAAAAAGAAAAAAAGAAAAAAACTAAACAAAATGAAAATAAGATAAGAAACAGTGCACGAAACGATTGAAATATTCAGAGAACTTGGTGCGATAGAGAACGAAACAGCCTTTTATTGAGAATTTCATAATAGCCAAAATTGAAGTTTATTTTTATCTTGTTATTTTTGCCGTCTGTTTCCAGTAGAGACTCCAGCAGCGCTCCGGATTGAGTAAACAATTTAACCTCACTTGTAGTCACAATACAAATGAAAATATGCACTTGCAAATGCTTCCGAATGTATTATTGTTTGGAAATGTTTGTTTTTTGTTTTCTTTTCATTTCATCTTTTGCTCATTAAAGATTCTTTATACAATTGTGCGAATGTAATTGTGCTTGCTGCAGTATACATTGGCATTTGTTATTAGTTTGATAAAATATAGTCGACCAACGAAACAAGCGATAGCCACCTGTGAATGATGTTTTGTCTGGACTGTTTGTCAACAATAAATTGATACATCTGCCATAAAATTCAAATAATGTAAATTCACAAACAAAAATTGTATTGAGACCAAATGACGATTCAATTATTATTGGTTGACCTTGAATGTGGATTCCACTTGTTTTGGTATTTCATGTTTTTATCTTTATTGCTGATATTAAGACTCCATCAATCAACGTACATATGATATATGACGTAAATAATAATCCAAAATCTAATGTGAATTTGTCGAAAATTAATTACAAGAAATAGCTAATCGTTATCACATATTTGTTCTGAATAATATCATATTTGTTGTAGCGAATTTGGCGTAATAAAAGTAGGTGTTGATTCGATGAAAAATAAGATAAATTGCATTCAAAACAACATTCCCCGGATGATGTCAAAAATTCAAAAAAGAGCGAACATACGATCGTCTAAATCTGCCAAATAATTTACAAATGGCGTTATTTATGTCGAGTGGCGTTTCTTCAACTTCTACTTCTTCTTCTTCTACTTCTTTTGTTTTTAGATATTACCAAACATTTTCTAATATATTATCAGGAACTCAGTTTGTCTGGTGGTATACAAGGTGAAATTAGTGCTGTTTTTAATCGCTATTTATAGCAAAGTCTCTTTTATTTTGTTTTTAAAATGTTAATCAACCTTCTTCCTGAAATACACGAATGTGTGTTTTGATATCAGTCTGCATATTTCCTATATTTGAGGAAAAAAAAAATAACACTCCAACTGCGATTAAATATTTCAACCACAATAACGCAATAGGATCGAAAATAATAAGTTAGATGAGAAAAAAAAAATGGCATGAAGTGTCGACGATTTGGCTATGCTTTTTTGATCACAGACGCCATTGCTATTAAAAATACATTTTGAGATAAACAACTTGAAATGATATTTATGATTGTTGCCATTTTCGATGTGTGATTTTTTGAAGGCAAACATCTGAGCTAACAACAATCTGATATATGATGTAGAGAGGGAACAAAAATATTGAATCGAATGCATCGATGCATGAGCGATCATTTGCCAGTTTTATTACTCGTGTCGATTTCGGTTTTCGAACAACAAACTAAACTAAAAAAAAAGACAACACTCACACATATGATCATTTTTAACTTACGTCATGTTATAGGTTATAGTGAATGGGATTAAACATCATAATCAAGAATTTATTGTCGGTCATTTTATTTTGATGGCTGTTATGTTTTTTTGTTTTTTTGTTTTTTTTTGGCATCGTTCAATCTCTTTGTGTTTATTGATTCCGGTTTCGATGTTATTTTGTGTATCGATAGATTAAACGAATGAATGTTGAATAAAACAAAAATCCAACCATTTTTCACTTAATCTAAACAATAGCTGCCGAAAATTGTCGCCAAATTCAATGCGATCGAATTAATTGTGAATGTCGTTGGTTCTCATTTTCAGTATTTAGCGGCGAAAATGTGTATTTTTAGATTTTTGAATCTCTTACTGTGACACAGCATTGACGACGTGAATAAGCATTTGTCTCAACTGTTGATTGTACGGCATTGCCTAAAAATCTCTTTCTCACTGATTTCACTACCGTTTTCACAAAGGCAATGAAACATGTGTCCACATTTCTCTCTCTATCTCACATTTTAATACGACTATTTCTGAGGCGACTGAAATATGTATACACACATTTTTTTTAAAGCAGTGTTCACGCGCTGAATCATCACCGAAAAACGTTTCGAAAATAAAACGAGAAACTGACAATGCAAATTATCATAAATGCGCGAACAATTCGTTTAAATGTCTCTTATATCTGTTGCTATTTCAATTTTCGTTCATACGGCTATTGGCATTCGGCCGTTTGGCTGTCAAGATTGCTTGAATCGGTTTATTTTTTGCATACCATGAACAAAAAAAAAATATTTGTTATAAAAATATGATGGTCGATACACCGGCGTTTGAATATTATAAATTCAACACCTATCACCGTGAATGGGTACAATTTTATATTTCAACATTTAATTTTTCATCTTATTAATCAGACGCTTATTCAATCATGGAGGACATTAATGATATAGCACCGAATTGTTTCATTTTGTTTTTTTGTACAAACATTTTTTGAGAATGAGCTGTGCAACAACTTCGGATTTTCGTTATGAATTGAAAAAGAAAAAAGAATATCGGGAAAAAGGAAGACACAATGCAACTCAATGGCTTTGGGCGAATTTCTCTGAACATTGCGATAAAATACCATGCAACCGAAAATCGCGGCTGAAATGCTGAAAGGCAACATCCACCATTGAAAATGTTATCAACCATGGTTACAATCATCGAATTGCATGCGTACACGCGCACGCAACCAATAAAACACCTTTTGGCTCCAAGTGAAACGAAATGTTTGACTGAACAGCGAAAACATAAAAATAATCTATTTTTTATAGCTTTTCATATTATTCATGGGAAAATTGAATGATTGGCACGTATGTATTTTTTTTTTATTTCATCGCTCTTTCATATGGTCGATATTCCCTCTTTCTCTCTGTGCAATATGTGTATCTGTTGCGGTCAGTCGACCACACCATTTTTTGCTGAGTGAAGCAAACCGAGAAATTCTTTGAAATGCCCGAACAAATGTACCGATTGCTATTTGTTTTGTTTTTTCTTTTTCTATCTCTATTTCTCTCTCTCTCTTTCTAGCTTTCTCTCTCTTTTCTGTTCATTCTATATATTCGTTGAATACCGTTAATATTTTGGCATTTGTTTGCCATTTTATTCGCGACCACAACTCACCCGTTAAAATGTGTATTCTTCAAAAAAATCATTTTTTTTTCACTTTTATAATTTATAGTCGCCAAAATTCACATGCATACGCGTCAAATAGGTTCCGCTTTTCGAGTCGCGCGCACTTGGCATCAATATAGTTCTCATACGTTTTTGGTTGTGTGTGTGTGTGTTCGGTAACCAATTTATCTGTTAGAATGATTGCATTTGAAAAATACCGAGAGTATCGTGGAGCCGAATATTCGTTCGCACTTCTCACTGATGTTTGGATAATATAGAAAAAGAATGCGGTACGGGAAGAGAGCAAAATAAAATCACAAAATTTTGTTTACAGCTCTCATCAAAATATAAAATTACTTAGAAAGCTTCATAATTCCGAGAATTTTGCATGAAAACTTAGAAAAGAATGAGATCAAAACATATATTCATATTCATTCCCCAACAGGACGAGGACGATCGAATGATGTGCTCAGGCAAAACGAATGAAAAAATAAAATGTCAGACACATACACAGAGACACCCGACATCACTTGAATTTACAAAAGTGACAAGGCTATGAGAGGAAATAACATTCCTGTTCTATGTATCACACCATTTTGCGATGCCAAACCATTAAAATTTGTTCAGTACGGGAATACCAGAATCGACATAGATAGAGACAGCTCGCTATCTCTCTCTTTCTCTTTCTCTCTCTCTCTCTCTCTTATATATATATATATATATATAACTAGCTTATAGCACCAACATCAGCAATAGCGAAAATCCGGTGAGAGATATTTGTATTTTTCATTGAATGTGATTAGTTTTTCAAATTGAATTTCCTCTCGAATGAGAAAATATGCCGAAAGTGGGAAAATTAGGAAAACTCAGATCAAAATTGAATGCTATATTTTATTGAACGATAAAAAAAAATTAACTTGAAATGGCAAAGATTGAATTAGGTGCAATGACAACAATGTCTGTTGAAAACAGACACTGGGCAATATAGGATAAAAACAACCATCGTCATAAACATAAATAAACGGCAAAACAATTAGAGTTCCATGTGTTGGTGATTGCAACTTTTGCACTGGATGTAAAAGAAGCAAAATGAGATCAATTTGAAAAATATACTAATAATATATTGAACACTTGTCTAGAATTTGTACATAAATCGCTTCGGAAGTGTAATTTCACAGCGGGATCATTGTATGTTACACAACAATTGGAGAAATATTTGGTCTTTCGGATCGACATACAAATCAGAAGAAAGTAAAATAAAAGAAAAAAAGAATATTGACAATCGAAATTCAGCGTTCTGTGCACTCAATATGTCGAAATGAGCAATTGAGTCTGAACGATGTGACGGTTTTTCAATTTGCAGCTATATCAATGCCCCATTTAGTTGTTGCCTTGTTCTGTGCATTCAATTTTGCGAAACGGCAACGACGACGAAGTACATGCAAGTATTTGTACGTCGTCAGTTTTGTTTTTTATTACATCGTATTCAGTTCAATATACTTGATTCGATTTCAATTTCGGTAGGTACGTTGGCCTCTTACTCGCGTTTCGTATGCGAATGTCGATGCTCAATCATTTTCAAGTCATCACATTCGTAATGCAAAGTTACGAAATTCTTCAGTCGACACTGAGCGAAAAAAAAAAAGAACACTCATACGAATGCACAAAATGAGTCGAAAAAAGTACACAACGATGAAAAGGAAAGAAGCCACATTTCGTGCATCAGACCACTCACTTGAATGCTGGTTGTGCTCGTGGTTGTCGACTTTAAATTTTTTTTCACTGATTCGTATGCACTTTAAAACATTCTGGTGCAAACAAGTGAGACAAACATACTAGCGAATGTGCGCAAGATGGCTTTTCAAGTGTGAGTGAGTAAGTGTCTCTCGCAAATGGGTTAACAGCCCGACAAAACTTACAACAGTCAATGTTATGATTTTGTCGGTTTCGAATTGCACCATGCCTGCATTTTTTCGCTCAATTCTCAGTGTGCGCTTAAATTTTTTTTCCTCTTTCGATCGTTTGTTCGTTCGTTCATTCTTCTTCTTTTTTTTCTGTTTCGTTTTATTCAATTTTCGTAGTTTCTTTCTGATTCACATTTGTGCTGGTACCAATGACTGTTCTGACAACTAAGCAACCACAATATATGAACGTGAACAACAAACAAATGTACTGATAAATACTGCCATTACCCTGTTGTATTATACTTTGAATATATCGTTGTTGTCGTCGTTGTCGTCATCTCCGATGTTGTCGTCGAATGAACGAAATGTAAGAATGAAAAAATGTCATACGAAACATGCATAAAATGCAGTGTGCACCGATTTACTTGAATTTATAGACACTATTATTGCCATATAAGCATTTGTATGTTATTGGGCAATCGTGCAAAAAATGCAGTAACAAAAAACCCTACATATAAATGATGTCTCGAGCAGAAAAAAAAAAAGTTAATGTTTTGTAGATTCAAAAAATCATTGCACTGGAATGTGCATGACGATTTCGGCTATTCGTATGTACTTATTTTTGTCAATTTGAAAATGATTTAGATATAAATAAATCGCTTCAATGAAAAATGAATTTTTGCATTGAATTTATTCGTAAAGAATTGCAGTCAATGAGTCATTTGCAAATAGTGAAATTGACATTGAAATATTTTTTTTTTTTTTTTTTTTTCAAATTTATTGATCAAATAAAACGGCAATTTTCCATTTTTTCCGTCCATTGTAGAAAAATGATCATAAATTGTTATTTAAAGTGAGAAATATGAATGAAAGAAACATACATTTGATATGTTGTTAAACAAAACATAAAACATCACGTTTGTTTATGTGTTCGCACCTTTAATCGTACACAAATTGCACTTTCTGTTGTGTAATTGAATTTGTCAATCTCGAATTTACACCTCAGTTAATCAGCTTCAAAGCCAAAATTTAACAATTGACTCTATAAATTTTATCATCTTCAATTATCATTTAGAAAACATTATCGTTGATCATTTTATTATTGTATCGTTCAACTACTGTGTTGACTCACAATGTGTTAATTCTTTTGTAATTGAACAATTTTTGCTGCTGTAAAATGATAACATTAGGAAATTACCTCTTAAAATGTGTTGATTTTTTAAAACAAAACCAAAAGTAATTACGTGCTCAAGTTATCATTTGCATTGAAAATACTCAATTTTATATAAAGAAATTCAGTGTTTGATTACCATTTAACTTGTTAATCCATTATATTTCTCTGATAATTTCACTTTTTTCTCATATTCAAGGTTTTGAACTGATTAAAACAACCGAAACATGCAGTAAGCACGGTTTTTTTTTTTTTTTGGTTGAAGATATTTGTTGAATTTGGTTTGGTTGCGAACTCGGTCGATGCAGTTGAATTTTTATCGCTTATACAACAAGTATTCCATATATACGTATAAAAGCGAATCATATAATCAAGTGCGATTCCATTCGAAAATATGTCACCAAAAACCTCTCTGGATTTAATTGTGCAGAACATATTGTGTTATCAGCAGACGTTCGTATCAAGGAGGCGATATATGTACAGCAAGTATGTATTATATTGTAGAAGAAAAGCCATAATCATAAAATGTGCATATTTAAATAGCAATAAATAGCAATAACAGAAACGGAAACAACAATGTCAGCGCAATGGTGGCGCTTTTGATGTACGCACTTGCGTGTTAATGCGAATTGGGTGGCAATGCATTTTGATTACCTTGTCATTTTCTTCATCACGTTGAAGAATAAAAAGTGCCATTCGATTTGGGGCATAATAGTATAAAGAAAGAAAGAAAGAAAGAAAGAAAAAAATGAAACAGCACAAACATGCAAACAAATACTATAATCGTAATCGCTCAGCGTCAACCGAATGACTTTAAGCAAGACGCTCTCATTGCTCTCTTTCTTTCTATCTACAGTCACAAAATACGATTAGCAGTTACGGTTATTGCGATCGCTATCGCTGCTTTTACTATACTTATGTATATTGCTCTAATGAAACGGAAAATATTTGTGTTTGTAATAAATAATTTTGAACGGTAACTAAGTGCAAATAACACTGAGAGGAAGGCGTATATATGTGTATTGTCATAGATTTAAAGCCCTGTCTGCTTAATTATGACTTTAATAAGTGGCATGTGTGAGTGTGAGTGTGAGTGTGTGTTTGTGTTATACGCTGTATATTACACTTTTTTGAATAATCGTGCTCTCGATTTTCTCTCTGGTGATAAAATAAAAAAAATTGTTTTTTTTTTTTCTTCGATCACAATGTTTGTTTTTCTGTCTACGGACGTCATTGCGTCGTGCAAGGCTGTGTTATATTGCCGCATATTGTACTTGTGGCACGATAGTTGGCAAGCCCAAAAAAATATGACAAACACTAAACGTGAGTATATGATGTTTTCTCTCATTTTTATCAATTACCATTTATTTTTTTGCGCGTGTTCCGACGTTCGCTCTTAATTGAAGACAATTTTTAATACATGCCATTACATTTATTATAATTAGAATTATAATTGTATGACAGCTCTGGGCCGACTCAAATTTTCTTCTCTCTCTCTTCTCTTTTCTGTTTATCTTGTTAGTGAAATGGCTTTTCGACAATTCCATTATATGATTTGTCTACAGTCTCTCTGTGTGTATGTTCATTAGTTATTTTTGTTAGTCAAATTATCTGTCTGATATCGTCTGGTACTTGAAGAATCATCATAAAAAATATAGAAACCATAAATGTGCTATTCGTCGAACATTGAGTGTTTTGTTGAAGTATTACAGAAATCATTTTTTGCGATGTATCACTCTTACGTCAAACGTATTGCACTTGAACGTGTGAAATCTCTCAATTTATCGATATTGAATCCAATAATTGATTTAAAATATATTTTTGACGATGATTTTGAAGACAGTTGATGTTGTAATCGCTTCAATGTTGACATCTTATTCGTTCGAAAACACACAGGGTTAAGCACCTTGAATCTGACTGAATCTGTTTATTTCTATATTGGTCGTATCAGTTGGCCGTTCATTTTCAGATGAATTTCCTTTGTTTGTCCGATTAGTCAACGAATATGTGTCGTAAAAAATACATATAAGATGATGTTTTCATCTATTTATGGGAAAAGAAAACAGATTTTTATTTGTACTTGACGCCGTCTACATATACGCGTGAAATTATTGTCATTTCCATTGAATATTCATGAAAATACATTCAGAATGAGATGAAAAAAATGTCTGTTGACCAATTTTGTTTGTTCGTCAATCACACGATGTTCTAAATTGAGTATCTGAGGAAGACAGTGCGTCGAGAAATTCCTTATCTTCATCGACAATTTTTGTTGTTTTTTTTTTTTTTTTCTTGTTGTTGTTATGATTATTCTTGTCGTCAACGTTGTGGTTTGAACTTTCAATTAATATAATAACATTTGTCTTTTATTCGAGTGAATGCGAACGTGTGGAGCTTAAATCGGTTTATTTCAAATCAACACTGGCCCATTCGTTCACAGAAACGCAATTCTATCGAAATATAAGAAAATATATAAATAAACCACCATTGATTACGAAGATTGACCATTATTTTTTTCGTTTACATTCTAGTTTTTTATTAGAGCTCTCAAGTGATATTTTGCGGTCGTCATAACACAATTCAGATTATCAAATATGTGAAACGGCGACAAATATCACACACGAATTAATCTATCAATTGCGCCCCCATACATACATCATTTCATGTATTTGTATGAACATTAATCATTTAATTAATTAAAACAATACCATTTATTATAGTTCATTGGTTTATCTTATCAGCGGTGAAGAGACAGTGAACAAAAAAAAAAAAAGAATATAAAAATAAAATGACAATTTTCGAGTGCGTATACTTTGCGAAGAAAAAAAAGTGTGAACAAAATACTCCAATAATTGACAACGTTTTTTTCCTTTTACGCAAATAATCTGAAATGAATTTCATTTTGTTTTAAGTTTCGAATGAGAATATCAAATTTTTTTCATTTCAATGAAGAAAAAAATTCATTGAAAACAAAAGCTATTTTGATGATTGGCTATCGCTGCGCACGTCCATTGTAAATACGTAATATTTTTTCGGTTTCAATCGGCAAATATGAGATTGTTTATTACGAACATTTCGCTTCGCTTCGGAAGCTATTATTTTGTGTAAATTACACACTATGTAATGTCTAATCTCAACAGCCGATAAACTATTGGCTTGCACGGATATTTCTACATTTCATAAGCTGCCAATAAACGTCAATGTTGATAATGCAAAAGATTTATGAAGCAATCGATACACAGTATTGCCTTAGACGACGCATCGTAAAACAATCGCTGTTCGCATTTCCAACAATAATCTTATTTAATGTTGGTTTTATTAGAGAGAGAAAAAAATGGCGATTTACCCAAACTATCGAATTGCCAAACATTAATAGGACTTTATTTTATCGTCATTCATCAGTACCAAGTTGATGATAAATATAAAATAGCTTTAAGGTAATTCCATTCACATTTCCGCTTTGCAAAACAACCAACAATGAATTATTTTGGCGAGAGTGTGGTTTTTTTTTTTGGGTGTATGTGACGAATGTCATTTTGTGATAAATGAACACATTTTGTGTGAATCTATTTTAAGGATTTTTGAAATACTAATCGTTCATTTGTTCAAGTGTCACCGACCTAGAACTCTATAGAAATCGCATTTTCAGTTTCATTTCATTTTATTTTTACACAGTTTAACATTTTTTGTTGATTTTATTTGAATATAATCTAAAAATGTTTGTTCAAAATCGTAGTTTTGTGTGACATTACATTTTTCGATATTCGAAATGTGATCATAAATCATTTTGAGCAATTTTTAATAATTTCTTCAATAGACCATTTGCTTATGCCATAGACTTCCAAAATGTGCTGATTTTGATATTCTCTAAATTTTGATTCAACATAAATTTGCTTGTATCGCTTTCTTAAAAAATCAAATTTACCCAATTTAAACATAAAATCTGTCATAAACACAACATTTTTGAACAAATATATTCCCATAAAATAAGCCAGACGTTGTCGGCCAATTTCTTCGATCATATTTCATATTGTTTAGGATAAAATCTAGTATTTTCATGCCGATCACCACATCATTTTGACTTGGTAATTTGAAACTTTACGGCGTGATTTTATGTTAAAAAAATATTTAACGGTGATCATTTTTGATGAACTTTTGATGGTCTAAAGGTGGGCTCACTCATGCTTTTGACGATGGAATCGCAAAGAAGATCAAATGCAATCAAACAAAATTGAAAGAACAAACAATACATAGAATCAAATAGTACAGCAAAGGAGAAACACGAAAAAAGGCATGAAAGAAGAAAACAATAATACACAGCAGCCCGCGAACCGTAAACTTTTTGATGTCAGGGCTATAAGTTTTCATGTGCGCGTGCAATTGTACACGTTCAGTTGATGTGGCTAAATGATCTAATGTGTGTTCTTTTTGTCGCTAATAGATATACATGCCATTTTTTTGTGTGCTTATTCATTCAGTTCGGTCGTTTCGATTGAGTTCGTTCTGTCTCTATTTGTTTCATCTTTTGCATTCTGCCGCAAATTTATGCGATGGTTAATTATTCAGCAGTGTTGAACGACCGAAATGCTACATCGTTCTTTATTCATCGCTATTTTCACTAGATCGTTTGTTTTAAATTAGAATTTTGTATGCGCTGCAGAGCAATTTAATTTAAATGCAAACTCGAAAAGAATTCCATTGTGTTGTATTACAATATTTGTTTGGTTGTGCGGTTTATTCGTTTATTTTTTCTCGCTCTATCTCCCTTTTTCTCTATTTTACGCGTATTATTGAATCAAGACACTAAATAAAATACAGACATGCAATTGCAATTGAAAAACTGAGCGGCTTATATAAAAAAAATTATGTATATCGAGTGCAAAATGAACATATTGTTGGCCATTTGAAATTGTTTTCGGTGTTCAATAACAACAAATCAATTGCAAATGATGTGTCAATGGCTAAAACCCCAAGTGGAAAAACGTGAATAGAACGCCAAGCCAAATGGCAATTTTCATTTTTCAATGTGCTTGCATGATCAAACAATGAAAAGATTCGTATACATTTGTGAGGTTTTTCTGGTTTGTACCGCATTGAAATATGCACAATTGGTAGTGAATAAGTAAACGAGTGAGAGAGTGAATGTGTGTAAAAGGTGAAGAGTTAGAATTGGTGTGCCAAAAACAGTTGTTTTTCTGGTTTGCAATTTGTATGTATTCGTCTATTCGGTCATGACCACCGGTTACGGTATTTATATTTTTTTAATTTTTTTTTTTTTTTTTTTTTTTGAAAAAATGATAAAGAGCACAAATGTTGTGCATTTATTTGGCACCAAACGAAATATATAAAATACATATCTACATCATGCTCCTGAATCCTTTTACAGATAATTTTTGTTCCATTTAAAAACTGTTATTGTTACTGTTGGTGCTGCTTTTGCTGCTGTTTTCTTCTTCAATATTATAATATACGACAGCTAACGAATGCGATCGCGAAAAAAATGAACGAGAGAAAATGAAATGGCATCGGCATAAATCAAAATGTGGTTTTGAGAAACGGTGTGTGCATTGGATCTATACAAATACGTAACAAATGACTGGTGCAACTACCGCGCGCTATTCGTTTTTATTGTCCGAATGCTTTTTTTCCCTCATTCGAAAAGGGTCAATTGCACTCTTGAGAACGACATGGTAAGCAGAGTAAAAAAATGTGTGTACATTATACATAATATGTATCTCTCTCTCTCTCTCTCTCTCTCTCTCTTACTCTCTGTCTCTCTCTATCTCTCTCTATCTCTCTCTTTCCCTTTCCCTCTCCCTCTCTCTCCCTCTCTCGCTCTCTCTATTATTTTTTATATTTCTTTCATCGTTTGGCGGCTGGTTTTGTTTTATTCATTTATCAATATAACCGCAACAAACACAAGAACAGAAGCCATCTACTTTTTAATGCAAACAGTGACATTAGCACTCCAAGATTTATGATTGCTTCAATAAATAATCATAAATAATTATGTATAATATAGTAGTTCTAAACAGCAAATACTTCATGACCATGAATTAAGAATAAGACAAATGACACGGATAAACTAGTATTGCTTCCATCGAAACGATTTCCATGTTAGTCACCAAATGTTGAGCTCGTTCTCTTTCTTTCCGACATGTGTGACTCTAAGAATAGTGAGATTGAAATAAATTGCCCGAAACATTGTTGCTGATTCTATTTGGCGCGTATCGAACGAAAAACAAAATTGGTTTGACTAGAATTCACATAGATAACAGAGGGGAAAAACAGAATAATTTGTTTGTGGTTTGTTTTCATTTTTTCTTCATCAGTCATCTTACACCAAATGATATTCATTCGAATCTGTTGTCTCTTCGTCGGATAATAAAATGTCCAATCATTTCATTGTCTTTATATACTTTGGTGTCATTTTGTCTCTATCTCCGATCGATATTTTGTTTGTTTTATTTCATTCTTTATTCATTCACAATGAGATGCGCATTAAATTGATCTTAATGTAAATGAAATTATTGTTGGGAAGAAAGTAATTTTCGAGACGTTGAGCAAGAAGGAAAATCACCGAAAATCGTTTTTCTTCATGTAAGATATACAAGGTGTGATTCAATTCTTAGCTTAATCGTCTATTTCAATTTGTCGACCAGTGTGGATTTTTACCGCGATGTCATTCAATTTGCTACTGTTTCTGCTTGAAACATTTCCATTCGGTATTTTGGCTGTGCATTGTTCCGTGTTGCTCTTAAAAAATATTTTCATTTTGATGATAGAATCATTTTTTCCGTTTTTTTTTTTTTTTGAAATTCTTTGTAGTCGTTACTAGCGGGCAGTAAATAAACAAAATATGTGTATGTTGGTTTCGTGAAAATGAGTGCGCATTTATGCGTTCGTGTATTAATGAAAATTTATAGTGCAGCACAATATTTTATTATTCAGTCAGCGTTTAATTCACATTTCGCTTCTTGGGTGCTTCGGGCATCGCTATGATGCGAAAGTGTTTGTTGTATGCGTACAATTAGAATGTGCGAGCCGAGTGTTTCGTGAATATTTTTTTTTTTCTTTCTCTTTCTCTCTTCTCTTATTGTTTGGTGTGAGCGTGCATGCGTGTGTATGGATGTGTGTGTGTGTGCGTGTGTGTGTGTAATTGGCTGCGCGGTCGGTTTGTTCATCTCGCGGGTTGTTAAATAGCCAGCTGTTCTATTTTTAAGGTATTCAAATTATTTGCTGTATGCATGTTATATCTATTTGTCTATTGTGTGTAACGAGCCGATATGTGTGTTATATTCTCTCTTTCAAAATATACTTTCGTTCTTTTAGTTGTTGTCAATTTTTTTACTTTTGTTGTTGTTGTTGCTGTTGTAGTTGTTGTGTCGATTTTAGAACGGTGTTAGAAAACTGCTTTTTTGGTATTGTTTTCCCGATAGCCTATTTGAAATGTCAGCCACAATGTTCCAACACATTTGTATTTTTCAAGCATTCCTCAAATGGCTAAAAGTGACTCAATTAATAAAACGGGCGGTCTCGTAAATGCATTGTGCCGGTTCAAAGGCACAACGAATTGACTTTTGGTCGTTTTTTTTTTTCAAATTCTCTTCTCTTGTTCATTCATTCTCACATTCGCTGCGCGGTGACTAATGTTTTTCAATTGATGGCCATGCATATTCATATTATAAGAGTTTATGTGGACGAGAAAAAAAAAATGAGAAATTGAAGAAATGCCATGAAAAATGAGAAAAGCACTGTGATATGAACTGAATAGCAATTATTATTAATGGAATCGTAAACTGTTGATATATTTTTAGTAATACGCTTCGTATATTTTGCGCTTGATTTTTTTCAAAATATTTTTTTGTAGTTTTGTTATGGATATTTCGCACTTTTTCATATGCCATCTTCTTATTATTTTTCTTTTTCTTCGTCATGCGTGTACACACAATACAAATCGAGTACGCATCATATGCCGCATTTTACTTTTTCATCATTCACACACATTGGTTGGATATTTTCTCTGTGATTATTACTTTTCATTCGGACTACGTGTGTGTCTGTTTATGAGAGAGTTTTTTCGTCGTCGTCTTCTTCTTCATCGATTCAACCCGGTTGAGATTTTCTTCTTTCTTGAGATCGATTGGGAGCGATTCCAAACGCAAAGTGTGTGTAATAAGTTTTCAATGCATTTTTTGGTGAAGTTTGTCTTTACTGTTTTACCGCGCTTCACATCTCAAGAGGAAATTTCATTCAAAGACGAACGCATGAAAAAAACAACAACAATGAAAGACAAACCAAATGATGTACGAGCATGAGCGAGAAGAAAAATGAAAACATCACCGAAACGGCTGAGCATCGAAATTATAGAGAAATGAATGAAATGAATGGAAACAACGAACGAGCCAAGATAAGGCCCGAATATAATGTAACGATATAGAAATTATCGTATTTAGAATTGAGATCTTTTCACTGCTGTGGATGTGGTATGCAGTGCAATGCACGTCGTGTTTGCATCGCAGTTTGTGTGTTCAGAGAGTCATTGTGCGTATGTACATAAAAATGGTATGTGCATCGAACCAAAAGACTGACGGAGATAATTTTTTTTTTTGTTCGTTTGTATGTTCGTTTGTTCGCTTGTACAATTTCTTGAACGGGCTGGGCTGCCTCAGAGGTTTATATCTATCGTTTTTTTTTTCTCTTTATAGTCCGATTAACTTCTTTTACACTCACATTTGATGTGATTGTCGGTTTTATGTGTGGATACAACTCTTTTTTTTTTCTTGTTGGAATTTTGCTAGGCAGAGAAATTCGAATAAATGCAACAATCATTTTATAATAAAACACGTTCTTATTGCCGCAAATAATCATCTTTCTCTTGATACAATGCAACATCTATTGAAATTGTCAATTGAATAAAGCAATTTTCAAGGTTCTTTCAATGTGGATCGAATCGGATCGAAGTTGAATCTTAAATAGCTCATGTTTATTCATAAATGCTAACTAAACAATAGTTCACACGCCTACTTTATAATACACTTGATCGACCGACATATGAGATGAGACATTGTTTATCGAATCGATAGCGAGACAACATTATCTGTATCGATTCATTGCATTTTTCAATAGAAAAATTCATCAATATTAAGAAATCGATTTGCAAGAAACATCTTCATTAAAACAAAATGACTTCGACTTTCCAACGCAATTATAACGCTCGGCCAATAATGCATTTGTTCGATATTCGTTTTCCAATAATCAATAATAAATCGGTATAAAACGAATGACGAGAAAAAAGTGAAAAGTATTTGCTCATGCAATCAATATGTGCTAGGCTGGAATTAGAAGAGCGCACAGAGCACTCAACCACTGAGAAGGACAAAGAGAAAAAGAGAAAAACAGAAATATGTGTCGACATCAATAAATATTAAATGTTTATTATATGAGCGTTTAGTGAATGCAATAAATGTGGCCAAGCAATGATGATCATAGATCAAACAAGTTCACCGCACACACGATCATACCCAGTTAACAAAGTGAACGAGATAGCATACGAGCTGTAGTGAGTACGAGCAATTCTGACTTTAGCCATGCCGCCGTCGTTCGCGAACATTATGTGAAAACTAAATATACATATATCCAAGCATTGGAATTATGCGACACAATGGAATGACACGACACGTTGATGTGCGCGCGAGAGTCGGTTTCTTTTTCTCTTTTTTTTTTTTTTTTTTTTTTGCTTTTTGTTATCTTCCTTGCCGTACTTTGCCACAATCTTCGTCCGTCGTTGTCGTGCAAATATAAATGTACAATATAAAGTTTTTTTTCGTCTATCGGTCTCTCCGTGCAAGTTCTGGTCTTATAGTCAGCTTTTCGATTCGATTAATTTTAATTGCCAACAGAGTGATTAACACAGTAGTAAGTTTCATTGTGTCTATCTGTCTATATGGGATTGCTAAGCCATGATAAATCATGCGTAAATCACTGTGAATGCGTTGAGACCCGGTTTCGGTCTCGTCTGACTAAATTAAGTTGAATATGTTGCGTTTTCGGTTCTATTTGCCATTCTTATTGCGTGAACATAAATACATGCGAATACAACCATCGTACGATATTTGATGATAGTTTTTCTTCTTCTCGTTTTCAAATGAAGAAAAAGTCAGAGAAATATTGCCGTGCCATGATCACCATACACAGCAAACCATACACTATACACCGGTGCTTAATTTTAGCTCTGGTTGTCGTGATCTGTCCTCAATTTTTATTGACATATGCCATGGCAATTTAAATGAAATCCGAAATTTATTACAGATTAGAAGAATAGTTCGTTGTACTTGAGTGCGTGCGCGATCAGCATTCGAGGCGATGTAATGTAATGTAATGCAATGCAATGCTGTAGATTGAAATTATCGTCATTTTTATGCGTCGTTCCTTTTGTGTATTTTTCGACATCGACAACGACGGATCATAAATTTTCATTTTCAGAAAAATGCATTTAATTGCCAACCATTAAAATGGCATAGACACAACGACACACACTCGGCAACACAGCGACAAATTCATCCACAACAACAACAACAACATCAATGACAACGACATCGAGCTATTTTTCAGACATTAAAATACTGTGTGCTGTGTGATGCTCATCCGTTTTCAAAGTAAAGTCGCTCGAGTGTCTATATCTTCTTTTTTTATGTAATTCGGATGAGACAAAGACCATTAAACGTTCAACAAAGTTTTTCCTTTAGATTTATTTTCGTTGTTGTTGTTATTTGCCTTTTCGGTTGTTACTTCTGTTGTTTCTGTATAGTTTTGTCTCGTTCACACTTTTGGTTGGCATCAACTGCGCCTCTCGTCGTTTGTTTGCCATTTGATTTATTATTATTGCTTTTGTAGTTTTCCCCCGAAATGATAACTTTGTCTACGCTCATTCTCATTTACGTCAAATCACATTTTGTATCGAACTATTTTCTTCTATTATTTTCATCAATCGGTTCTTTTTCACTCTCTAACATCAACATAGCACACAAATTTGAACGTCTAACGATGATGAATCATGAGACTGAAAGAAATCCACTCAACTAAATCTAATTTTTGCCATCAAACCAGTCAAAATACACATTCTTTCGATGGTTGCTAGACTGATTCACAGTGACAGAAAATCGTGCGCTGCCAAGCATTTTTGTTTTCTTGAATTTTTCCCAACGTTAATTTCTTATTTTATATGATTGTGGTGTATTTTTAATTCGCATTGTATATTTGAAATAGTTGATGTGTTTATCGAAATCGTTCAAGGGGACAAAATCATCAATCGCATGCAATTACCAAACATAATTTATATGACCAGCAATACTGCCATGAACTCGAGCACCGTAAATTTTCACCGCCTCAAAAGCAAATCCTTCGACAGTTATGCTCAAACTTATTTAAATTCAACAACGGTTATGATTCGTGCATGTCAGGCGCGACTGAAGTTGAAATTTATATTAAAACTTTATCCAGTTATATATTATGCTGTATGCAAAGAAAGAAAAACGCTATTCGTTCTTTATTTCATTCTCTTTCCCTCTCACTCCATTTGTTTTGTTCTTTTTTGGCTATTGGATTGAAATCAAGCATTCAATGCTCAAAATAATCACAATTTTTGTTCTAAATCACATGTGCTATGTTTTGCCAAAGCATTCACATTACAATTCACACCAATGGAAACGATTATTTCCCATTAAATTGCATGCAACAACCATATAATAAAAACATACTATTATTGCATGTGTTTTTGTAAAATTCCATGATATTAAATAAATAATAAAATTGTCTTGGAGTGGCACTTTTGCCGCTAGCAAAACTAAATGCTATTATGTTTGAAAACAATTTTTGAACTAGCCGTTAGTTTTTTGCCCGGCAAAATCCCAAAATAGATGGATTTTATGATCACACTTCTCTTGTACGCTCTCTGGCTTTTATAGCTCAAACACAAAATGTTGAGAAAAGAAAGAAAAAAAAACGGTAAGGAATTTGACTAAACAACATTTAGCCCGTGCCAATGTAATGTAATGTAACTGAAATTTATTAGCGTCGAAATGTCTGCTTTTCATTCCAAATAACATTGTGAATATGAATGTGGAAAAAATAGTTTGATCTTGTTTTCCATGCCTTTTCACACATTTTCACACTGTACACGAATGAATGAGGGAAATAAACAGAAAGAAAAACAACGTTGAAATGTGTCAAGATAGTAAAAGAATTAAGTCAGGTCTCTTCTCGAAAATCTGTTCGAGATCCTCGCTAGATTCATTCAAATCACCAAATATTATATTTTTGACTTTTAATATGATGAACAGTTGCAGGCAACGAAAAAAACCAAAATGAGAAGAAAAAGAGGTGAAGAAAAAAAAGGTGATGTTTGAAACAAACACAATTCTCATCCATTGCTCTTTCTTTCTTTTTTTTTTCATTTGTGCTATCGCACTATGTATTTATAGACGCAAGCAAAACAGCGAACGAAAGCGATAATTTTTCAGTATGTCGTGAGCAATCAAAATTACAATTTACTTGCAAAGTGTAGACAGAATATTGTCGTAGAAATGTTATTTTGTAATTGTTGTCGCGGCGTGGCGAGTGCGTAAAATAGCGGCGAAATTTTTATTTATAGAAAATATTTTCGGTTTGAATTGTGTGTGTGTCTATATGAGTGCGATGTGTTTCGGAGCGCAAAAATATGCATGACAAAAAAGAATGCTTGAATTATTAAAACATTGAGCATAATTTTTCTGGGCACATTGATGCGTACGCGTTGTGTATGTGCGCGTTGTTGTTGTTGTTGTTGTCCGGCCCATTATTTTTCTCGTTTGGAATTTTGCAAATGATGTGTGCAAACCGAAGCGTAAACAAATTTCCAAGCAAAGAAGAAGAAGGAGAAATGTGCGTATGAAATAAACGATTGAAAAATCACAACGAATTAATCCGGCAATTCGTTTGGTCCATGTGAAAATAACCGATTTATAATCCAAGAAAAATGTGTCCTAGTTCGCAAACACACACAATTTATGATCAGTTAAAGTACATTCGATCCCAAAGATGCATAAACATAAACAATTATATTCTCTTCTAGTCTATCCGTTTGAATATTTTTTTTTTTCTCGATCAAATGAAATTTGTTGCTGTTGTTTAGTTGGCCGCGTGCTCGTTTCATTTCTTTTTTCTCTAGTTTCTGTTTTAAATTGAGCCGATGAAAAATATCGAAAATAACCTAATTAATCTGGTTAATGTTTTCATCAAAAGTAAAGAGAGACATAAAATTCTACACTTAACAAACGTATGAAAAAAGTGACGTTTCTCCTCGAAAAATGAATGCAATTTTGTTTGCGCACATCTTTGCATCGACTACGGCAATCAAAACAATTATAGTTTTTGCACCAAATCAAATTGATTATTATGATTTTTAAAAGCGGCAAAAAATTTCTCTCATTTACTCTCTTTCTCCTTCTCTCTCATTCAGTCGTCACGACTTCAAATAGATATTTATAAACACTTGACCGTTATTCGTCAGAATCGGAATTACGTCACATACAAAGCAATTCTGAGTACGAGTATGTGTGAATGTGTGTGTGTGTATGCGCGCGCGTGTCCAAGAGAGATCCGATTTTATTACAGTCATTAGATTAGATGGATTTTGATATTTCAACCGTGCGAAATCGAGTTATTCTTATGAGAAAAACGAAGAGAAAAAAAAAACGTGAACAATATAGAAAAAAGGAGAGCACGCAGGCAAAGCGTTTATTGAAAGCGACGACGATGATGATGACGACGACAACGATGTAAGAAAATCGTTCTAAATTTATAAAATTTCAACTAAGTGCAAGAAATCGCAGAAAGTCATAATAAATATAAATGCGCCAAACGATTTGAAACAAAAAAAGTAATTTCGCAATCAGGGAGCCGTGTTTGTTTATTGCCGTTTGAGATATCTTGAATCGGTGCGCAACAACAATAATAATGAATAATCAAAGAAAGAAAGAATGACAGAGAGAAAAAAACGTAACGTTGAAAAAATATGGCCGAATAAATAGCGACTATTATATGACTGATCCTATGTGTAAGTTATCACTAGAGCTCTCATTAGAACTACGTAAACAAAAACAAATAAATTGAATTTAGTGAGATGTTAAAGTTATTATTAGTTTGGACTTGATGCGTAAGTTTTGTTTGTGCACACGAGCGCACTCATTTTATTATCGTTATTGGTTTTTTTTTTATTCATTTGGTCGCCGAACGTAGCAAATCAAACACGAGATGTAGATCATACAAAGACAGAGAAAGGAAGAGAAATGATTTGCCTGTTTTTTTCTTTTCTTTTTTAACATGAAGTTTTCTTGATTTCAATGTATTAATGTTATTATTTATTGATACGTTTTTTTATCATCGATTCTGATCGAAGAATGGATACACACTTTTCGCTCGAACACACATTACATATATCGATGACGCAGAGTTATTGAGTTGGGCGCGAATACGGTTATGAATCGCTTTTACAGAAACAATTCGATAGCACATACATATTACAAATAATTACTATCATTTCTTGGCGTGTGTTTCGAAAAAAAGTGGCAAAACTGGGCACTCTTATTTTGCATAGATAACGTATCATTTTCAACGGTAATCTTTTCAAGTGAAGACACGTTCATCCAACATACGAATGAATGGATGGACGGATGATTGAGCTAACAAATCAATCGATGGAATCTAAGTAGCATTCTCAATTGATTATTATTATTATTATTTGTTTTTGTGGATCGAAGTGAAAAAGTTTATCTAACGGCATTTTATCGCTTTGACAAAATATTTTGCTCTTGATTGAGAAAATTACTAACCACACTTATTATCTCTTTCAGATTGATCGATTCAACTTCAAGAGAGTGCTTCAAATGAATTGCTTGAGCATTCATCGCTTAAGGAAAATTTTTATCGATTAATTTATTTCTCTGTTGATTCGATTCTTGTGTATTTTTATTCTGCCTCTTGTTTTTCTCTTTTTGTTTTCGTCTAAACATCCGTCGTAAACATAGAACTAACAATGTTCCTATTTTATTATTATTTGAAGGAAAAGATGCTTACCTTTCGTTTGAGATTGCTGACATCCCGTTGAACATTGAATGCGATCACCATATCGCGTTGTTCTCGTTCTCGTAGCTCATCCAGTAGTGCTGTATATTTTTCACGACTTTCTTCATCTTCTGATACTTGTAAATAAGCGCGCCAATTATTTGAATCAAAACCCCAATGCAATGTGCTGTTTTCTTGATTTGAATGCACATGGCAAACAAAACGTTGCGGTGAGAACATGAGATTACATTCAATACATCGAATGCATGCTGGTTCTTTGTATGAGTAGAATTCAGGTGTGCAAATACCTACGCATTTGCCAAAGCATCGATGAATTACCCGAAATGAAATTGCATTTTTTGCAATTACTGGCCGTTCACCACGATGTAACAATGCACTACATAAACGTTCCGCATTGGTGCGTGTTATCAAACCGGACGTATTTACGTCTTCGGGTAAAATTTTGGCGGCTTTAAATTGATTCAATTGATCTGGTGAACATTGTGAACAAAATATACGTAATTCATCAAAGATGCGATTGATTTGGTCCAAACCAAAATCCATGAGCACATTGTTCAATACTTGTGGAAAGCATAAACGCATTTCGCCGCCCAATAAAAAGCATCCAATTTGTTTTCCTTCCAAAATTGTTTCGTATAGAACGCTACGGCCAGTATCTGCGGCAGATAGAACTGGTTGTGGTATTTCGGGCGGTTGTAATGGTGGCGGAGCCGGTGTAATTGGCTCATCGCGTAGATCTGGTGATGGGATTTCTTTTTTCATCTGCGATGAATGTACTACAATTGATGAGCCAGGACCCTGCAAACTCTTTGTTGCGCTGTCTTGGTAAATTTTCAATACGCTTCGCAAATGCGGTGTCACAAATTCATTCATTTTCGTTGTCTGTGTGGTTGTGTGTGTGGTTGTGTGTGTGTGTGTGATTTATTTGATGTGTTGTTCTAATATTTCTTTTTATTTTCTCTTTTTTCGTTTATTTGTTCGAAATTCACTGAGATTGATAAAACTTGTTTATTTTAGTCACTTTTTATTTATTTTATTTGATTTAACTTGACTTTTTTCCTCTTGCAGTTTCTCGTTCATACGTGTTATGTGTCTTTTTTTTGCTTATTCACTTTTCATTCTCCGTCAAATCGATTAAATCGATGTTTTACAACAAAGCGTCTTCTCTTGCCGATTTTCTATTCGTGCAAAATCATCGCTGTTGATCGTTGAATGCTTCGCAATGAATTGAAACCAATGCAGAATTTGAAACAATCAAATGATTTATCCATTTTGCCGGATGTTTGCTGTTGATGTGTGCTGTTTTTTGTTTCTTCTTCTTCCTTTTGCTATGGGCGATTGTTTCTAAGGGCCGAGACACGAAAGCTAAATCTCATACGATTTCTTTCGTTGAAACAACTGTTTTTCATTTATGTCACTTAGCTGATTAACACCGGGCGTTTTGTTTTTGCCTTTTTCGTTTGTTTTTACTTTTCGCTGTGTTCGTTCTATTCTATTCTTTCGATTCAATTTAGTTCTTTTCAGTTGACAGTTTCATTTTGTTTTTTTTTTTTTTTTTTTTTTTTTTGCAATGCTCAATTTAAAAGTCACTTTGAAGCCAATGAATTATGCCACAATGTGTCGATCTACCTTTCTCTTTCTCTCTTTTTCTCTGTTTCTCGTTCACAAATTGATAATCCTCGCATATGAAACAACTCTTGCATTTATTAAATCGTTGTCACTTATTTATCCATGTAAAACAATAAAAACACAACCATGCAACAACACAATATATTATATCGTTTTCGTGTGTGCCGTTAATTTGCAACAATATGGATTTTTTTCTGCCGTCTCTACTCTTTTTTCTCTCTCTGTTCGTCATTCAAATGATCCAAGCAAATTTTTTACGACCCGGCAAACAGACATATACATATATGGAAATGGTGTGTGAGAAAACCACGGCCGTTCTGATTATATGCTATTTATTCTCCTTTTGTTTGTGTGTTTGTGATATTTTTGTCGTTCAGGAATAATAAAAGAGACCAAAACGAAAATACACGATTGTAATTAATTGAAATGCTCTAGATAAATTGAGCCGCGCGCACCGATAATATTTTATATGAAATGTGATGAACTGAAAAACGTTCATACGGTCATTTGATATTGGTCACTCATGCAACGATTATCAATTACATACACATCATTTTAGATTTGATTAATCACATTCACAAATTATTTCCTGATTTAATGTCTGTGAGGAAATTTTCGATGCGATAAAATGTTTCTTTTCATCTGTTAGAGAGGAAACAACTTTTTTTGGAATATTTCTGAAGATTGAGACGATTATTGTTCTGCCTGAAATGATGATTATTTATTATTCCAGGTGTATTTTCATTTTTTTCTTCGTTGCTTGTTTTCAATCAAACCGAATGAGATTACACAAAAATTAAACACCAACTTTTTTTTATCCAATTGTCGGCAATTTATTTCGGTCTCATTCACTTCGGTTTTTATTGACATAAAGCGTCGATTTAAATGTTTATTTTTCGTCTACGAATCAGCTTATCTGCGCGAAAATATTCCTCTTGACTTTTCGGTTTGTTTACTATTTATGGAATTCGATTCGGTTGGACTGTTTCGTTAACACAATATTGTTTGTCAATTATATTGGCTGCGTGCATAAACAATACACCCTTCTGAGATTTAGTATCGTCAATGAATTTTTTTTTTATTTACTTGAGTTTTTTTTCTTATTCAGCCGAATGATTTCATTCATTGTACACGCTTCACAGACATTTGCAGTGCGATTTTCTTTTTATATATGCTTTTCTTGCTGCCTGTGAGTGATTTTTTGTTTCTTGTCTCACTTGAATATCAAAACACACTCACTTCTAATCACACTTTTTAAAAAAAAAAAAAAAAATAGAGATCAATCACTCCATGTCTACACTTTGAAATTAAAGCAACCGAAATTCTCATTTAAATTTATTCATTGAAGGAGCTCAAGCGATAAATTTAAATGAATTTGAATAGATGACGTCCTGCTGATAGTGTTCGCTGCAGTGCAAATCTTTACAGAAGTACGGAAAAAAAACAAAAAAATAAAATCAATAAAAACTACATCGGAAGTCTACGTTGTCACCTTCCTTCAAACACTTTAATTCAAACTTTTAACACAAATTCTTATTTTTGTTTTTGTTTTTCTTTCCCTCTCACATTTGCTTCTATTGCTTATTCTTAATAATTTTCGTTATCTGTTTTGTATCGGTCAACTGTAATTGATGCTCTCTATGTACAGTGTGACTTGACTTGTTCGTTAATTCAATGTGCGAGACAGAAAAACAACCGAACGGTTCCGTTCACTTTGATCAACAGAATATATCTGTTTTAAATAAAATGTCTGGCAAAATACGCAACCTCTATATGTTGTTGGTTTCCTTGTAGTCGTAAACATCTATATACATATATATGTCTCGGCGCATTCAGCCAGTTTTCAATGTATGCGAGTCATGTCTGCGTGTCTGTCTTGCACCAACAACAATCGAATGACGGCGGCGGCATAGCGGCAATTCGATCAAAAATGCTGTGTGTATTTGTGTAAATGTGTAACTGTGTGTGTATGTCTCATGTCGGTCGCCGTTTTCAGCCCATGTTATGACTCAAACGCGCTCCTCTCGCTCCCTATGTATGCGATCTATATATGCGTAATATTGACTATCACGGTTCTTATATGGAATCAAGTATACACATTTATATAGCAGTTAATGCTCGCAGACGCTTCGTGCTATTTTTTCATGTGTTTGTGCAATATTTACTTGTCTGGTTCTCGCTCCTGCTCATACTGTCTACAGCCGAGAGTTGGACTAATGCAGTCGTATCGCTTCAAACTCGTTCGTTTGCGCAACTATTTCACTCTATCCATCCCACTCGCCGCCAGACGATTTTACAAACACGTCTAAAGTGCCCCAGCCACTGTAATACTTATCGAAACTGCATTGTGTATATGATGAACCAGAGACTGAATTATTTACTCGTAATTTTGGTGTTATCATCAGCGTGAAGGACAGATTTTAATTTGCATATTTATCGCATATCTTATAGAGGAAATTTATGAAAATATATTTGTTAATTTTTTTTAAACTATTGAATTTTTTTAATAAAATATACGCATTTCCTCCAAAAATAAATTTAAAATTGATGAACGAAAAAATTATCTTAGAAGAAAAAATTACTGAAAATGAAAAGGAGAAGAAAACATTCATTTTTTTTTTTTTTTTTTTTTTTTTTTTTTTTAAATTAGACAATGTTTCAGTGAGGTTCAGTAATTTTAATATACGCGTAAAATTTCATGCTGGTCAATAGAATGTCGGTCTTAGAATGAGACTCAGAATATGCGACAATACTAGACAGACAAACGCTTCCATGTAGAAGCGATTACGCGAACCGAGGCAAACACGATTGGAAAAAAGTTGAAATAAGTAACAAGAAGACGAGGCAGAATTGTCGAGTATGTGACTGAGCCGTCACCGCTGGCGGAAACACGCGGTTACTGTTTTGGCTAAACCACCGAGATTACCCTAGCTATTGTTTGTTGTAGCGGCAGTTCCCACACATGTGAACATTTTGTTGCGCGACGCAAATATATTCACATATTCGGACTAGCATAGAATATTAAAATACAGAAGTTGACTTTGTTATGGCGGCTTCCACTAACGAACTTATGCGACGACATATAGACACATATACTGTTGTTGCTCGTTTTACTTTTTCGCGTTGCTGTTTCGATTTTTTTTTCTCTGCTTCTTCTTCTTCCTTTTTCTATGTTCGCTCTGGTTGTTTGTTGGATATATAATGTACAACTTCGTCGACTAGAACTCGCGCGCGCTTCGCGGTTTTTGGTGTGCACTTTAAATGGCGACAAACAACAAGCAATCGATATGAACATAGTTGAAATAGTGGTGAGCTAAAGACACAACCGATTTTAGCTCTATGTGTTTGTTTTTTTTTACGCTATTCATTCTCTTTCGTTCGCCTAATCATTGCATTAATGTCGGGTTCGCGAGTACATGAAAAAAAGACCGACATTAGATATATACAACACAGACACAAATACATACACAGCTGTGTTAGCTATTCAGTACATATTCGCGCATTTCGTATTTGCACAGTCATACTCATCAATAATCCAATATAATCAATTGGTCATAGAAGATGAATCCAAAAGCGAATGACAGCAGAAAAAAAAAACGAAACTTTTTTTTCTCTTCTCCTGGTTGCCGTTTTTCTAATAATGTCAAGCTGGGCATTTGATTGTTGTGTGCGTTTTGCTTTTTACCCCGTCTCTTCTTCTCTTCGTTCTATTGTGTTTTTGTTGATCAGTTACTTTTTTCTATATTTTTGCGTGTAGTCGCGCGATTTTACTCTGTTGGCTTGCCAATAACGTTTTTTTCCTCTTTTATTCTCTTAAACTAGTCAAACTTTGTGAGTTGTTTGAATGGCAATTTATAATGAATCCAAACGAATACAAAATATATACGCTATTTTGTGACGACGACGAAGAAGACGTCTATATAGTAGTTTTGATGGTGATCGTAGAAACACCAGACGGTAATAACAAAATCAAAGTCAACATTCAACTTGATTATGACCAAATGATTGTCGAATGGTTATAGTTTCACCATTACGAATTTGCAATTATCATAATTTATTCATTTGTTCGGTATTCGAATGTTTTGCACCTCATTTCAATGCGAACAAAAATAATGGAAACATCGAAACATAGCGTTATTATTATTGTGTCTGCGGTTAGCTAGTATTCAAAAACATTTTCAAATTGAATGTAGAAGAAGATTTTGTTTGAAATTGATTTTTGTTTAATAATAACCCAATGGCTTTGAACAATCAAAATGTTAAAATTGTTAGTTGCAAATGGCCAATTCCCGTTCCATTTACATGGATATTTTTGAATTTACAATATTCAACGATTCTATTTTCTTTCATTCGTTTTGGTTCTATTTTGTTTTTGTTATTGTGTAAATAGAACACAAAACTATGAACAGGTCATGTAGAGCAGACGAGCCCAATAGAATATACAATTATAATAAACCCGGCTCGCGCTATCATTTACTGTCTCAAATTGTGAGAAGAACGAAAATAGGAGAAAGAGAGGAAGGAGAGATTGAAAGAAGAGAGATAGAGTTAGTGAGTGCGCGACAGAAATGTTCTCATATTGGAACAACGAAGATTGTATGCGCGTTGGTGTAGCGCACACAAATTGAAGAAGGTTGTCTACGTCTATTTGAAATGTTAACAACAGTCACATAATTCGGATTTCGCCTCGTCTTTGTCAAAAAAGAGAAAAACAAAATTATATAAAATTCGCGAGCTCGTCTTCTGGCTGTGACCGGTCGCTATTTTCCATTACACTTCACATGCTTATGCCATAGCGTGCACTGACTATGTATATCTCTATTTCTCAATTGCGCACGTAATACAAGCCAGAACTGAGTCGAGAATGTTGTTTGAAAAGAGAAGACGAGAAACTTTTTTTAATAAATAGAATTGTCTAGTTTGGCGCTATTATCAAGCATGCTTTGCAATTTTGCATTCAATTTTAATTTTTTTTTTTTCTTGATTGTGTTCCTCCTCTATATTTGCTTCTGATGAATCGCGCCGTCGAAATCGCAAGTATCTTATGCTTTTTTCCTGTGTACACACATTGGCAGTGGTGCCTATTTTGCTTTTTTCTTCTTGTGTGCATTTCTTTCGCTTAATAAAATGAAGAAAAAAAGTAGCCAATTACGATTTTAACGATGAAAAACAAAATCGAATCACTAAATTTCTATGTACATTATAATAGTATCCAGTTCTAACATACCTTAATTCATACAGCAAACTCACACAAAAATGAGCAAGTGTACAGACGGCACAACCAGAATTTTCTGGGTTTGGTTGCTGTTGTTGCCGTTCGTTTTTTTCCTTTCTCCTTTTTTTTTGTAGGATATTTTGTGTCAGAGTTGTATGTGTATTTTTTTTTGGCGCTTTTGTTTTTGCTGCTATTTTCTTTTCGTGTGCGCGTACTTTATGTATAAATACATAATATAAAGTGATTCAAATAGAGCTACCATGCACACAGTCTCTATATGTACGATGTAAATTCTCTTTTTGCCAAGTTGTGAGTAAGAAAGACTACATACATTCCGAATGACGTTGATGTTGATTATGAAGCCGCTGAATAAATTCATTTAACCAAAAATGTATACGATGCGGCGATTATATTGCTCTGATGTTAAGAGCACCAAAATGGAATGGATTCGCCGATACGTAAACTGATCGACAAAATAATAAGTGCGCGGACAAATATTTGCTGTGTTTAGTCTGCGAAAACAGAGAAACAGAGAGAATGCGAAGGCCCAGCCATACGAAATTGAATTAGATGACATTCAAAACCACACATACACTTATACATATGCATACACTTTGCTCCATCCAACCGATTCTGTTTGTTTCAATTGATGTTTCAATACTTAGAACATAGTCAACAACAGAGACCATCCATTGCATACATGAAATTATCCGGCACTTTTGATAGTTTGATGATGGACGAAAACGGATTTAGTGGTTTCTACTGCGGTTTCTTCAATGGCTTCTCGATTATTTTTTTTTTTTTTTTTTGCTTTCGAATCAATTGTTTATTAATGCTTACAGATATACATCAGTTCGTCAATTACCACAATGTAACGAGTGAAACTAGTAACAGCTCAACTTCACTTAATAATATGCCAAAAACAAATTTACCATAAATTTTGTTGATTAAATTTATATATGTGAAGATGAAAATGAAGACGAAGATACAGTATTGCTCATCCAATATTTGTTACTTTTATAACAAATTTATTTTTTTCAATCCGGCTTCCATTCAATATTTTTTTTTTCAACAAAAAAAACCAATCCAATCAATCTATAATTTAATTATTCGTCCATAGAATTTCTCCAATGAATATTAACTGCAATTCCAATCAAACAGATTTACTTTTGAGTAGCATTCAATTGAATGAAAATATTATTGCCTTTATAATGTAATTTTTGTAAAATTTCCGACTTATTTCCGATTTAAATTGGAATTTTCTATTTAAAATGAGGGAAAAAATATTTTCCCTTTGAAAATTCATTATTCACTTTTCAATCCTTATATTGAGCTTAATGAAAATAAGCATTAATCTAAAGTTCTCATATGAACTTGAACTTTATAATGTGAAAATCGTATATTATTTGATAGCCTGAACACATCAATGGGAATATAAATAATAAAACCTTACAACAGATCGATGTGTTCCAAATTTTGAAACTAAGAATCAATGTAATTCAATTTATTATTTAATTTATATATATTTCAAGTCTTTTTTTTTTTTAAAATAATCTATGTAAAAAAAATTACTAATTTTCACTTACAATTTTCAAATAATTCAAGTCATCGATCTATAATAATATTCAAAAGAACAATTGAAAAATAACGAAAAAATCTTCGAAAATATGAGTAGCGCCACCAAGTTGCATGAACTAATGACATTGCCGCTTTATGCACAAAACTGACATTTGTTGCTTTTTAAATTATATTACATTAACTGCTGTTTGAGAGAACATTCGACACACGGTCGAGTGAGAATTATTTTTATTTCAATTATCTATTATTGTTCGTGTTTGTTTGTTTGTTTGTTTGTTTCTTATTTTTTTCTTTTCGTGTGTCTCGACATTAATTTGAAAAGAAAAAACATTTGGAAAAATGTCCAAAAGTCGCGAAGATAAAGAAAATGTGTATGCTGCTCAAATAGAACAGCGAATGATAACACATGAAGCTTATGGAAAACTGTAAGTTTTACCAAAAAAAAAAATCAAACTTTTTTTTCCATTAATAATAATTTTGTTGTTATTTTATTCAAAAATCTCAGTGTTGAAAATTAAATTAATTTTTTTCTCATTCAATTTCATTTCATTTCATTTAATAAAGTTATGATTGGTCAAAAGATGATTTCGAATTGGGTTGTCCATTGGGCAAAGGTAAATTCGGTCGTGTTTATGTAGCTCGAGAGCGAAAAACACATTTTATGGTTGCAATGAAAATCATGTTCAAATCCGAACTAACAAACGGTCGTGTCGAAAAGCAAGTGCTGCGAGAAATTGAAATTCAATCACGTTTAAAGTAAGTCATTTGATACAAACAAATTTTATTAAATTGTCCCTTACACATGTTTTATTTTCTAAAGACATCCAAACATATTGCGACTATACACCTGGTTTCATGATGAACGGAAAATTTATTTGGCATTAGAACTCGCTTCTGAAGGTGAATTGTACAAACATTTGCAAAATGCACCAAATGGCCGTTTTCCCGAAGATCGTTCAGCTCGATACACATATCAAGTGGCGAATGCATTGCATTATTGCCATTTGAACAATGTTATTCACCGTGATTTGAAGCCCGAGAATATTATGTTAACCGTTGGAGACCAAATTAAATTGGCTGATTTTGGATGGTCCGCACACACCCAATCAAATAAACGCAAAACGATGTGTGGAACACTTGATTATTTGCCACCGGAAATGTAAGTGTTCTTTTTATTCCAATTGTTCAAAGCGTCAATATTGAAGTTGTTTTTTGAATTCAAAACTAGAATTCTTTAAATATTAATTGAAATTCTATTGTTCTAGGGTGGAAGGTCATTCGTACAACGATACAGTGGATCAGTGGTGTTTAGGCATTTTGTGTTACGAATTTTTAGTTGGCCGCCCACCGTTTGAAGCACCAGATTCAGAAAATACATATGCCAAAATTCGAAAACTGGAAATTCATTATCCAAGTTATTTATCCATTGGGGCAAAAGATATTATTGCCAGGGTAAGCTAAATTAGAAATCAATCGTTTGATTTTTTAAGCACCAAATTAATTCATTTTTTTTCTTTTTTTTTAGCTTTTGCAAAAGAATCACAATGCGCGACCAAGCTTGCCTGATGTTATGAAGCATCCTTGGATCAAATTGCATCAACGTTGATATGTTCGATTTGCCATTTTATTTAATTTGAATAGATTTGACTTCGCTTTGTTTAGTAAAATATTTAATTATAATATGTTTGTATGTTATAAATTCGAAATTTCAATTAAGATTAAAAATTGGATCTTACATTGATCTTGACTCACAACATTTTAACTCATTCTGTGAATGTTGATAGGATTTAAGTACAATGTATTTTGTAAAACGTATAATTAAAATAAAACCATGACTCTATCCTTTAGTATATGAATTTGTCTGAATTATAGTCTTTTTGTTAGCATACATTTTCATTTTAAAAATATGAATGCCGGCTGTGAAACTACAATTATTCATTAATTAGTTAGTTAGTTGTTACGTATTAACCGATGCGATTTCATTGCTCTAATGTTAAGTTCCCAGCGCACCTAACGTCAAATCGATGAACTGTTCATTCATCATTGTTTTGAATGTTGTCAAACTAAAAAACAGTTTTTAGCGCGCCTTCGTTCGATGTGTGTGTGTGTGTGTGTGTTTTGTTTGAACAAGATCATCAAACTTTTTCCAAATTTGGTACACTTTTTTTTGACTGAAATTCAAAATGGATTCTGAAGATACTGTGATATCGTGTGCAGTAAGCATTGACTGGTTAAATTCACAAGGCATAAGTACACGGAAAATTTCTCATAAATTAGCTACACTGCGATTAATACGAAGTGATACACGTGAACTCTTTGTTGAAGTAAGCACGGAAAAGGCACCAGCAGCAACACGCCTGTTGCTTCGCGACATTGTTGTACATAAAAGATTCATGAGTGAAGGTAAAGCAAGTATTAAATTTAACCGTGACAAATGTATGCTGTATGCGAACAATGCTCCGCCGGGTTTGTTGATGAATTTTTTGCGTACATTGTTCATCAAAATGACTTCACTAAATAGTCAAGAAGGGAATCCAATGGGTAAATTGCAAGATGTACGAACTCGAATGCTTAGTGAGAATCCAAGTAAATTCGATGAAATTAGCCCGGTGACAAATTTGGAATTGACACGAGCAAAAAAACTAGCCGGATTATCAAGAGCAACGCCAACCACACCGTCGCCACCTTCAAAAAAGCGTAAATTTGATCAAGTTGGTGATAACGGAAAAATTGAACCAAGCAACAAAGGAAATTTAATGAAAAAAGCCAACATTGAACCATCAGTTGAAGTAGAGCCACAAATTCGATTGAACGATGAACAAAACGAAGTGCTGAGATCATGTATAAATGGAAAAAATGTTTTTTTCACGGGATCAGCAGGAACAGGCAAAAGTTTTTTACTCAAAAAAATTATTTCAGTTTTGCCACCCGACGGTAAGATTATCATTTATTTTATACCGTTTTAGAAATCCATCATCAAATTCATGAAAACTATATATGTATTTCAGGTACCATTGCGACTGCATCGACCGGTGTTGCAGCTTGTCTAATTGGTGAGAATTAAAAAACTTGAGACAAAGATAATAGAATTACTGAAATGAAATATTTTTTTTTTCGCTTTTTTGTATAAACAGGTGGTGTAACATTACATTCATTCTGTGGAATTGGGGCAGGAGATGCTGGTTTACAACGGTGCATTGATTTAGCTTCACGTCCAGCATCAGCACAGGCATGGCGAAAATGTAAGCGTCTTATTATCGACGAAATATCCATGGTGGACGGTGAATTTTTTGAAGTGAGTGAGAACTGTAAATTCTATATAATCCATGAATTTGTATTTTTAACATTCAAATAAGAAATTTGTTTTCGATGTCAAAAACAACATCATACTTGTAATTCATTGAGAGTAAAAATTCCAGTTGTAAAATTAAATTCCCATTTTTATTTAGAAAATTGAAGCTGTTGCTCGAAATGTGCGAAAAAGTGACAAACCATTTGGCGGAATCCAATTGATTCTTTGTGGTGATTTCTTACAATTGCCACCAGTCATCAAAACGGGATATGGATCCCAGCAATCTCCGTCTAAACGTTTTTGCTTTCAAACCGAAACATGGCAGAAAGTCATAACAGTTTCTTATGAACTAAAACAAGTTCATCGACAAAAAGATCCCGAATTTATTCGTATTTTGAATTTTCTGCGTGTTGGTCATGTAACTGACGACATATCTAAAAGACTAATGGCCACTTCAAAACAAAAAATTGAAAGCAATGGAATTTTGGCCACTCAATTGTGTTCGCATACAAAAGACTCAAATTTAATAAACGAATCAAAATTGTCAAATCTCAAAACCGAAGAAAGAATTTTTGATGCTCAAGACAGTGATTCAGCGTATACAAAGCAATTAGATGGCCAAGTAATGGCACCATCACGGTTAACGTTGAAAATTGGTGCTCAAGTTATGCTACTGAAAAATATAAATGTATCCGAAGGTTTAGTCAACGGTGCTCGAGGCGTTGTTAGTGGTTTTACAGCTAATGGTGGATTGCCAATTTTGAAAATGAAAAATAACAAACAATATACCGCAAAACCGGAAAAATGGATAATTAAGACGCCATGTAAGAGAAGCACTTTTTTGCTTTTTTTCAATTTGAAATTAAAAAAATATTAAATTAATGAATAAATTGAATTTCTTTGTTTACAGCTGGTGCTATAATAACGAGAAAACAAATCCCACTGAAGTTAGCTTGGGCGTTTTCAATACACAAATCGCAGGGATTGACTTTGGACTGTGTTGAAATGTCATTGTCGAAAGTATTTGAAGCCGGACAGGCATATGTGGCACTATCGCGTGCCCAAAGTTTAGATAGTGTTCGTATTTTAGATTTTAACGTGAAACAAGTGTGGGCCGATCCGGACGTCTTAAGATTTTACAAAATGTTCCGTCGACAATTACATGATCAAACATTTATTCCACTTGGTCAACGATCAAAAAGTGCAAATGACGTAAAACCAAAATCTAATGGTCTTTCAAAACTCAAAAAGAGTCTTATGGATAAACCTCTGGTCAATATTTGCTGAAAGGCGATATACCAGCCAATAAGTGCTTAAAATTAAAAAAAATTTAAATTTAATCATTTTAGTTATAATTTCACCTTTTTTCAAATTGCGTATTTATTCTTCGTGTTTGTAATCAAATTGATGAAAAGAGAAAAAGAACGATATGTTGACAATAACGATTGACCTCAATAAAGTATTCCTATTCGATTTGTAAATGACAAAACTTCAAATGACAATTTTTCATGTTTTTATATAATTTTTTATTTTTTCACTTTTTCTTAATTTTACCAAAAACATTGGATCTACTAGTATTTTTGTATTTAATCGATGATACGCATTTGGCAATTTCATCAAAATAACAATGATGGCAAAATGTTTATTCTGCTGAAATTTCTTCTGGTGTATCTTTTCGTCCACTTCCGATTTTGCCATGACGACGTTCCCAAATCATTCGGTGCTTTTGTTTCATGTAGGCAGTTATAACATTACCATAGTAACCTAAATCACCATCTGAAAATGCCAAAAAAACATATTCTATAGAAAATGTCTAAATTGCTTCAAATCAGTCGAAAAATTCCAAATTCATTGTGATTACATTTGGAAAACCAGTTTGCTTCGGCTTGTTTCAAATAATTCCATAATGGTGTGCATTTTTCAACATGATCAGGTGATTCATACGCAACACAATCCTCAAAACGTTGCCGCAAAATGCTCAAAATTTCATTGTCAACTAATTTATCGCGTTTGAATTGCAGATTGGCTTCCTGAAAGCAACATATATCGTCCATATAGCATTGGTCAATGGTTGGAACCCGATTAAATTTCTGATGGTACCATGGATACTGTTTTTGATTGGGTTTCACAACAGTTTCTATGAAAATAAAAATACGAACAAAAAGTGTGGTTAGGTAAATTCATATAAATTATGTAATTTGAACTAATGCAAAGAGAGAATGATATGAACTTTTTCATGACATTTTTTTCAAAAATGAAAAAAATATAAAACAATCAATTTTTTAAATTGATTTTTAATTCAATTTTATTTCGAAGTGTTATTGAAAAATGTCAAATTATCACCTCTGAACCAAACAACTGGACCCTCCAATATATTATAAGCAGAATTAGCAATTCTCTCAATTACGTTACGTCCTGATGATGGTGGTGGTGGTGGAGGTGCCTCAACCGACATTTCTATTTATTGTTATTCTTTAAATGGTAACAACAAAATACAAGAAAAAATACGTTCGATTCGAAATCCAAAAGAGGTGTAAATTTAGTTTTTACCTACAATGTTTTTGTTCGGAACGATAGAAAAAATTTCCGTCAATTGTCAAAATTATCAGCTGTCACGTAGCTCAACCTATTCAATTTGTTTAGTTCAACCTTTTTCCACCGCTGGCGATTTTGTCGCTACCATTCACGTGATTGATTTAAAGAGGAAAAATTACCTTCAAGTACTTTAGTTAATTGTTTACGATTAAAAAACAATTGCCTAAAGCAAAATTTTACTAAAGAACATTATACTTAAATGATAAAAAATGCAATTAGAGAGAACGATGAAGGAAAAACGCATATTTAACTATAAAAGATGTATATTAGGGTCCTCAATAATATAGGTGTGTGCATAAGTTGAAGTGTGCATAAAGGTTAAATTTCTTTTTACGCCCAATACATGTATTCAATATAATTACACATCACATTAAATGTAAACCAATAAAAGTAGAAACGAAAAAATTACGGAACAATGTTTGCCAAACACACACACACACACTTCCAAATTACTGACAAATTTATTCGAAATTTTCAAAAACGAATTGTAAACTAATTCTGTCAGTTTGTAATATAAAAAAGGAATATGTACTTTTGTTTGATGGAAATGGGAAAATGCTTGACCAAATTGAGGAAAATGCTTAACTAAGTTGGGGAATTGCTGACTAAATCAGGAAAACACATGACCATCGAATCAAAAAATCTTTATGTGATATTTTTACTTTTTTTCAAATTTTTAATAATTTTTTTGTGCAAGAAAACACACATTTTTCGTAATTGGATTCTTTTATTTAATTTGACGACCAATATTCCGCGCAAAATTGACAATAAATAATATATTCGTAAATATTACAACCACGAAAAGTTTATTCAGCGTTTTGCATCATGTATGATATTCTCGCGCGCGTTCGAATGCACATTGCTCGGGGCCAACATGACATACAACACTTAAAAGTGGTTTTGATTGCTTATAAGCACGACTTGAGACATTTTTATTTTACGCGCTATATAATTCACTGGAGCTATGTGCTACAAAATCTCGTGCGCACTCAAATGCTCGTTTGTCTTGGCCCACATAATGTACAAGTATTCGAAAATGTTTTTGGTGTATAAGACACGAGAGAAATGTTCACTCCAATCGCACTACAAGATTGAAAAAAAGCACTAATAAAAAAGACATTTGAACACTCATTGCATTGGGCCCAGTGAGTATGGCATATATCAAAATTTTGTTTGGTAAAAAAAGTAATTATTTTGTATGGTATGTATCATATTAAATTGATTTCTACATATTTTTCTGGTCAAAATTGAGAAACAAAGATAGTTTTCCAATGAAAGAGGGCATATGGCCCCACAAATTTTTTACGAGCCATAAAACTAATTTGATTTAAAGAAAATTTGGGAAAAATCCAAATTTTTCCATTCCTATGGCTAGGCACGAACACGAACATTTCGTGTTCGTTCGTGGAGTGACGAACACGAACAGTTCGCGAACAGACCATCGGCTCCAACAGAGCAACCAGAGTGCAACAGTGGTTAAGTGAAAATGTGCCAGATTTCATTAAGAAAGACAAATGAACTCCATCGTCTCCAGACCTCAATCCATTGGATTACTTTGTATAGGGTTATATGGAATCGAAGCTCAATGATCTGAAGATTAAAAAAATAACAACATTGGATACATTCAAGAAGAAAATCGTCAAAATTTGGAACGATATTCCCATCGGAATGGTGTGCCGTGTTTAATTCGTTTTCACGACGTTTGCGTTTGTTTGAAATACAAATTTTGGAATCTAATCTAAAAATCTTCATTTTTTTATTAAATATAAAAACGACACTTTCACTGGGCTACCCTGTATATGTGAGGAATCGGATGAAATATGTTGGCCTTCATATTTCATCCTTTTTAGTTTTCCGTTTCGAAATCGATTTCAACTAGATTTTTATTATTTTGAGTTTTTTGAATCGTATCTATACGTGAGTTACGAGCATAGTTGTTTGATCTTTGTTTTTGACGAGAATTTTGGTAATTGTTTCCGCGATTTTGGGAAAAATGATTATTTTGATTGTTCCAATTTCTGTTTAGATTATAGTTGTTATTCCAGCTATTATTGTTAAAATTTGACCAATTTCGATTGCTATATCGGTTGTTCCAAAGTTTCGTTTATAATTGTCTGTGCTGTTTCTGTTGAAGTTACCGAGTGATTGTAATGCAGAGACAAGGCCATTTACACCTTTTTCATTATTATTACTACGTCTGCAATCACGTTCACGCTGCCCATTCGTACGGCAAAATTCGCAATATAATTCGCGTTTTGGAACATAAATGTGTCATTTTTAGGCTTCATTTGCATATGCAATTGCATCTTCTAAAGAACTTGCGCCTCGAATCATTAGTTTCTCTGCTAGCGAAAGCACGTCGCACCAATTTTATCGACAGATAAATAATTGTATAACAAATTTTTATCTTTTAATAATTTTCTTGTTCTTTGTGCATACGTAGTGGCGTAGCTGGGGGGAGGGAGTTTGGGGTTCAAACACCCCCCCTTCGAAATGCCCAAGACCAAAAACATTGAAAAGAGCCTGAAAATTGAAAATCGAATTAAAAATCGAAGTAAAAAACATGAGTTTTTCTTGTTGAAAGTTGAATTTAATCTTTCATTTTTCAACAAACTTTCAAATGTGGATCTTTCATTACTGCAGTGCTTGTAATTCGTGAAATTTTTTCCGTTAGACAGCCATTATCAGTTTATTTGCAAACAAAAAATTTAGATCTAGCATCAGCAGTTGAAACATGTGATAGTTTAAGAAATATATTGTACGAAATGCGCCACAATTCAGACAAGAAATTTCACGAATTATTTATAACTATTCAAGTGTTGGCCGATAATATAGATACGGAAATCAAAATTCCAAGAATAGCAAATTGTTGTAATGAACTGATTTTTCCTAACGTTTTTGAAATGTTACAAGTTTGTGCAACAATTCCCGTCACCTATTTAAGAAATACTACCAGTGAAAATCGGTTAAACGGTTTAGCTTTGTTAAGCATTCATCGAGGAATTAAAATAGGCCTTGAAGAAGTTATCAATATATTCAAAGAGAAGAATAGAAAACTATTGTTGTGAATTTTATATTATGTATGTATTGTAACAATATAATATTTTAAATAAAGTAAAATCATGAAAGGGAATGTTTGATTTTTCCCAATATGATACATATTGCTGTGTTGAAATATTTTCATTTTCTTCTGGTAAATTTAAATTTGAGTTTTTAGGTCTTGCACCAAGTTTTTCATATTTTATTTTCATTTCAGCGGCAATTTCATTAAAATTTGTTAGTGGTTTGAAAAAAATTTTCACTTTAATTTTTGGCTAGGGGGTAGACACGAGAAAAAAAAAAGAGTCAATCCCAATAAATCTCTGTGAATCTGAATAAATCGCAGTGTTTTTGCAATAAACTAAATATAAACCAAACATGACGGATCTTTCAAATCTTTGCATCATGAATCTTTTTGATATGAATGAATACCTACCTAGATTTTTGGTTTTTTCGTCTTTATTTGAATGGGAAAAAGTTGAGACCTTAGGTTCATTATGAATCGTATAGTTTTAGATTGATTTGTTAGTTGTTTGGGAGTAGAAATAACTGGATCTGTAGCTCCAATTGCTCCAAAAATCGCTAATAATATCTGATTATATGTAGCTGTTACTTGAAAAGTTCATGTTTGAGCCATATTTAATTCCGTTTGGGTCTTGTTTGGTGGAGAGTGGAACAAACTCTTGCGTATATTTTGTGTCTACTGCTTTTCTTTCGGTTCCTGATGATGTGGTTGAATTCCCAAAAAAAAAACGTTCGATTTTATTGTTGTTCTTTACGGCTTATTATTCTTCTTGTTCTTCTCTTTTTTTCTTTATGTGTTGTTCCTCTTGGTTGAGAATTCAGCAATGAGTATGTAACTTAGTGATGTTTTCTCTTTTTCCAATTTTATTGATTTCTTCCAGTGAGTTGATTGAATTTAGTTTCTTTTAATTATTTCTTGCTTCGTCGTTTTTGTTTTGAATAAACGTGTGTTTGAAGAAATTGTTTTTGTTTTTTTTCCCGCTGACTTTTTCTTTTACTTCGATGCTAACCCCAACATCGGGAAATGCTATTAGTTCTTGTAAGATTGTCGAGAGGGCGCTGTCAGTTATACAAAGAAATGTCTAAAGGAAAGCTCCCTCTATACCAAAAATCTTGCTATTGTTCAACAAAAAATGGGTATCATTTCTAGTAGTTGGCTAACCCGTATCGTTTTTACGTGATTTTTGTTTGTTTGTTGTTTTTTTTTTTTTTTTTTTTTTTTTTTAAATTATGAGGCTTTGCTCCTCTGGTCGACGATTTTGTGTTTTTGTTCTTGTTCTCTTTTTTTTGGCTTATTATTGTTTGTATTAAGTCTATTTATTTGAAAAAATATTACTCCCATTCTTATTTTTAAATTGTTCGTGGTCTAATTCTAACGTGTTAGTATCCTTTGAACTTAGCGTTAATTATATTAGTAATAATCATAACGTGCGAGTCATTATTATTATGTGTTCATGTTCGTTCAAGTTCGGTTCAAGTTGTTTAGAATTGTGAATGACCTGTTAATGTTCGTTCATGTTCAGTTAAAACTCCGACTCTGTATCAACTCAAAATGAGTGTGACTAAGAGAGATATAAGTATGTTCAAGTTGTAATTTTTATGGTAGGGACGGAATACAGAAAAGTTAACAAGTGCATATGAGTCTTTTTTGGGAGTTCGAAAAATTTTATAAATTGTTTTTCCTATCTTTGTTTCGATAGTTGAATAAAATGATATTTTAATTTTGTTTTTTAACTTGAGACATTTTTTTTTCTAAAACAAGATCTGGAACAATCTTAAAAATTATCACAGTGAAATTTATTACCTTAAAATTAGAATATAATAGAAAGAAATACATAAATAAAAGTAGTAAACTGACTTACAGACAAGCTTACAGACTAAATAACATGGATCTAAGACAAATAACGCGTTTGGCAAAACTGTTGCGTGAAAATGATGATAAAATGTTGAGTTCGGAGTATAAAAATTACATTGAATGGTTCATCAATCATTAAATGATTCATTTACACTGATAACGGATCCAAACAATGAAACATGTCCACTGGACACCAAACACATTTCAGGTGTTTAAAACCGTAGCTCAAATTTTTGGAGTAAATAAAGATTGCAGTGTCATCTAGCGCCGAATTTTAACGCGTCAAAATTTCAATGGGATCATTTACGTTTTTTGCCGTATTTTTTTATATATTTGTTGTGATTTGTAACGGTTTGTTGACGTTTGCTTGGTTGTGGTCACTGGTCATCGTTGTCAGCAATAAGATCACGGTTAAGCTGATTTTGAGTGCTATGTGCACCCCAGCCATTAGTTACTATATTTCCATAATCCATTATGGGATCAATGAGTGCTGCAGCCATATCACATTTGATATAATTGGGTATAAAGTGCTTTGTGTGACGAATGCGATTTAACACACCATACACTTTTTGCAATTTAATTTTTAATTTTTTAATTTAATTTAATTTATTTATTGCACCGCCAAAACTGGCTGAATATTATATACAAAATTATTACAAAATTACTAAAAAGAAATCGCAGATCAACTATTATAAAATAAATTATCCGGTAAAATAAATAGTTTCCTTTTAAAGTCATTACGATTAATTGAATTTGTGAATACAGTCTTAATGAGATTAGCATATTTACATATTTGTGTAATTGGAGCATTCGAGTTCATACTTAAAGCAAAATTACAAATTCTAAACAGTTCTGCGTTACGGAAATTATGAGGATTAGGGTTGATATAAAATAGGTTTTTTACAAATGGACAATGAATTTGATCCGTCATAAGATCATACAAAAACAGTAGAGCAAAATTAATTCTACGACGGTTAAGTCTAATCATGTTTAGAGTGTTCAGGCGGCCATCATACGACATAATTTAGTAATTGTTTAATGCACTTGGGTATTCGCGAAGAGCATACATTGTGAACTGTCTTTGAATGCTTTCAATCATGGTGGACTTTGTTGATGGAATATTTAGCCATACTGCACACGCATAATCCAGATTTGATCGAACAAATGCCGAATAAATTACTTTTAATGTTGATTGATCGTCTATTTCTCGACAGAAACGTTTGACAAAACCCAGTGCGGAGCTTGATTTTGAAATGACTAGGTCAGAATGGGGCTTGAAACTAAGTCTGTTATCAATGAGAACACCTAAGTCGCGTTGTTCAATGCAATTTGTGATTTTTTTGTCACCATAATAATATATCGGTTGTGTTTGATTTCTACCGCGATGAAGCGATAAAATTGAGCATTTGTCAAGATTTAGATGCAAGTCGTTTGTGTCGCACCAATTTCTCAGCGAATTAATTGCAGATTGAAGTTGAAAGACATCCGATTGTTGATTTATAATATTAGCAATTCGGACATCGTCGGCAAACATTGATAGAAAGACATCATTTGATATTGTAGACGGCAAATCATTTATAAACAGTAAAAAAAGCGTTGGACCGATATGGCTTCCTTGTGGTACGCCCGAATTAACAATGAAATCAGCAGATTCTACGGTTCCTATTTTCACATATTGTTTACGATTTGATAAGTATGATTTTAACCAAAGGATGACGTTGTTTGGAATTGGAAACTTTGATAGTTTATTCAAAAGTACGGTGTGATTCACTTTATCAAAGGCCTTGCTGAAGTCGAGATATAAGACGTCAACTCTATTTGAAGAATTCATACCATTTATAGAGTAATGTACAAATTCCATAAGGTTGGTTGTTGTTGACCGATGTTTCATAAAACCATGTTGACGTGAAGAAATTCTCCCAGAAATACGACGGGTCAGAAGAATATTAACGCAATGCTCGAAAAATTTGGCGATTGTATTCAATTTGGCAATACATCTGTAATTCTCAATATTTGATTTGCTGCCCTTCTTGAAGATCGGACGAACGCAATATCTCTTCCAGGTGTCGGGAAAAATTCCAGTCTCCAACGATTCGTTAAATATAAGAGTAAGCGGTTTATACAAAATTGATGCGCAATTTTTCAAAACAAGTGGATGGATACCATCCGGACCAGCACTAGTATTCGTCTTTATCTTGAGAAGCTGGTCGAAAACAAAATATTCATCCAAGAGAAGCGTATCATTTTGTGTAAGATTTGTTACATCAAACGAACAATTACCAGGTGCGTTGGTAGAAAAATTACTATTGAAAAAATCAGCAAACATTGAAGCTTGTTCTTGTGCATCATTTGATGATTTCGATCCATAGTGTAAAAGCTTAGGTAAACATTCAATGTTGCGTTTCGAGTTAACGAATTTCTAAAAGCCAGATGGATTTGATTTGAGCAATGATTCGAGCTTCTTTTTGTAGTTTTCGTAGAGTAGTGTGTTCAGTGAGTCAAATTCAGCATATGCTAGATCATAGGAAGATTTGTCATCATTGTTTTTATAACGTTTCCATTCTTTATTCATTTTGTTTTTCAAAGACTGGAGCTGTGCATTCCACCATGGTTTGTTAAATCGATGAGATTTTGAAACTGGGACAAAATACGTTATGGCTCCATTCAAAATGTCATGGAGAAAGCAAATTTTCTCATCAAATGATTTGTCGATTAAAGTTTCAAAAATATTTAAGTCATTGAGAAAATTGCACATTCCATGGTAATTCCCCCGCTTGAAGTTACGATGAGAAACAAACAACGGATTGTCATTTGAATTACGTGGAGTCGATTTGATTTCTTGTGTGAATAGTAGTGGCGGATGATGAATGTCGATATTGGTCAGCGGAAATGGCTCAGTTAATTCAAAATTAAAACAGTCATTGGTGAATGCCAAATCAAGTAGCCGCCCATGGGTGTTGAATCTATCATTAATTTGAGTGTATCCCAAACAAAGAACTCCATGGAGAAATTCGGCAGCAAATAATGGAGTAATGTTCACTGGTAACATAACATTTAAATCATCAAACGAATTATCGTTAGGCAAGATCCAGTCAACAGATGGAATGTTGAAATCACCCAGCACAAAGATGGAGTCCAAGTGTTCAAGTTGAATGGATTTGATTGCATTTAGATGTTTCATGTAAATATCAGATGTTGAAGCAGGTGGAATGTAAGCAGCGTACACATAGAGCTTAGAGTTCGATGAGAATTGAATTTCAACACAAGTGTATTCGATATCGTGGAAATCGTTAAGTGTAAGTATTTACACTTGTCATGTTCTTGAAATGAGATATTTTCGTCAAAAATAACACCAAGTTTTTTAATTGATCACATCATTGATATAATTTAACCAACTTGTATGATATTTCGAACCGTTGATCATCACTTTCGATTCTAATGATGAAAAATGAAAAATTTCTAGAGCAAAACAAGAATAAAAAGAAAACCATTTGAATTTTATGGTAAAATTACGTCTTTATTAATTCCATTCTTTTGATTTTAAAACATTTAACACTTTTTCATTAAATATATACGCAAATAGTTTTCAATAAATGGTCATCCTATCTTCATATCGATTTTATTTTCTACTTTGTGTTTCATTTTAGCCAAATAGATTTGTTCATATCAACAATAGACATAAATGGTAAATTGTTTTTTTTTCTCTTATGTTCAATATCATATTTATTTGTTGTTGTTTTTGTTTTATTTTTCTTTTCAGTATTGTCAATAACCAACTACTATAATATCAATTTGAAACGAATTTACATTTTATAATTTGCTTGCATGTTATAAGAAAGAAAAATGCTCTATTAAATCAAATCTTTGTCTGTTTTGTTTTCAAATTTTGTTCACAAAAATTTATAGTCATATCGATTATTCTTAAAAATTCCTCTTTCTTTGAGAAGCAAATCGATGTAGAATTCACCCCATTGTTACGAAATTCCATACCCGTGCGGATATTTTAGACAATTTGCAATGTAAAATTGGTTTTGGGCTTTTTTTCGTAAATGATTTTCGCTTGGCAAATCCAAATCAATCGCTTCCCAACGACACAATTACATCAATATCTTTTTATATAATATCTATTTATTTATCGAGAGAATTGCGTTTCACTCGCATAGTAATTTACCTATTTTTCAATGTATACGTTAACATTCAACACTCAATATATTCAACTATGCAAATGGTTTTTTTTAGGAAATAAAAAATAGTTTATATTGAATTTAAAACATCACAATGATGCAATACAATTTCTCATTTGCTCATTTTTATGTTAAAATTCAAGAGACAATGCGATTATAAATATTTCACTGTCAAATAAAGTTTTTGCAATTTTTTTAAAGATTTTGAAGAAGGAAATTTTTGTTTTTTTTTTTTTTTCAATTTTGATTCTACGACGAAAAAAATTGGATTTTATTCGACCCATTCTCGGCGAAAAACGACTTATTGTCAATGAATAAAATTAATTTCATTTTCTTAATGAATATATTCTTTCATTTTAATATTTTAACAAATTTCATGAATAATTCAATTGATGTGTTAATCATGAGCATATATATAAAAGATTTTGAAAGATAATTCAAATATTAAAATTTATAGAACTAAATATATTTCAGAAATAAAGCAAAACTAATAACAGATTGCATAGAGAGAAAATGCTTTTTTTTTATATATTTTTCAAATTAAAAATTGTTTTTTTTGTCATATTTTTCATGGTTTTTATCTTCATTGATTCCCATCGCATTTAATTCCAATGTATTTGAGGTGTATTTTCATTAATTTTAATTATTTTAAGGCTATAATAATCAATTTAGTGAAGAGGGAACTGAATTCATTAAAAACTCTTCTCATTTCATAAATAAATGATTGACTTTTAACTTTCACGTTTATATCTCAACTACAGTAGGGAACACTTTTTTTATGCATTTGATTTTCTTCCTTTTTTTCTGCACAATTTTCATCAAGAAAATCATATTTAGTATATTCTAAGGAATGTATTGTTAACTTTATCGATCAAAAATATGCAACCATTCTGAATTTGAAGCTTATTGTTTTTAGATTTTTTTTTTTTTTTTTTTTTTTTGTTGAACGAATGGTAAAATATTGTTAACGGTTGTGTGTTGCTGAGCAATAATCGATCTATTGTTCCAAGTATATCGATAAAGTCGAATGTTGATCTGCCTTAAGTTTCCATTGCTACTAATACTGATGCTTTCGTTCACCTGAATCGATTTTGATCACGAATCAACAATCTTTTCTCTTTATTTATTCTTTTTCGAGTAAAAGTTCGATTTGTTTCTTTGATCTAAATGTATGTACATACGTTCTGAAGATAGTGAGAAAGACAAAAAAAAAAGAAAAAAAAAATAAATAAATTTTCCCACTAAATTGGATCTGTGGTTAAGCCATTTATATTTATTTCCTACCATAATTTATAATTTTTTTTTTCTACAATTATTCGTCAATTTTGAGCGCAATTGAATACGATATGATTTGATTATTTGTCATTGATTACAATAAATCTACTTTCAACTGCACGATATTAATTATAAAATGATTCAATTGTATTTAGGTTTGTTTTTTATTCATTCAATTCCTTCGAATTGGATTTTGTCCATTGTTTTTTTCCCAGGTAATTAGGCTTATTGAAATCATTTCAAAATTTTACGTTGAACACATTTTGAGTAATCTATGCTTTTAAACAACTGCACATTTTCTTCACTTTGCTTTTGTCCGTTTCCAAATAATTAATTTCTAGAATTCGTAATTAAAATAACGAAAACACTATTGTTACTATTTATTAATATTTTATTTGGTATTGTTTATGTTTTTCTTCTTCTTCTTCTTCAAAAAAAAAAAAAAAAATTTGTACAATCAAATATATGTTTTTATGTTTTAAATGATTGATACTGAACGAATAGTGTTAGTTTCATTTGTGTTAATAAGTCATTAAAATTATTTATTTATTTATTTAAAATTATATGTGATGATTATTGTAAACAGCTATTAACTATTCTGTCATTAGTTGATTAGTTGTGTCTTTGTTTGGACAATAGTTGAAAAAAAATTCTTTGCCAAATTTCGAATCGGCTTTTCATTATAAACTATAATATTGACAGCAAAAATGTGCGCATTATAAGTGTTCCTTTTCTCTTTTGTTTGTTTTTCGTTAAAGATATAATGTATTTTTTGATGGCATTGATTTTGAGACAATTCGATATCGAAAGTAAAAGTAAGAGTAAAAGTAAAGATTAAAATGCTAAGGAAAGTAAGAGTAAAAATTTTAAGAGATATAGCGAGAGAGAGAAAGAGAGAGAGATAGTGAGAGGCACGACCATTACATAAGCGGCAATGTAAATCAACTCAAGCCCATGAATAAACTGCCATCTAACACCCACATTGGTTGTCTTTACGCATATCGAAACACTGCTCTTTGTATTCGCCACAATATTGTACGATGCTTACAAAATTCCCTTTTTGTGCTAGTCAACATTGTCGAACGATAAAAATTTTCAATTTCTTTCGTTTCATGTCACAATTTTTCGTTTCGTTTAATTTTGTTAAGTTTTTGATCAAAGTAATTTTGTTGGTAACATTTTACCGATACAAAAAGATTAAAGCTCATACGACTACACAAAATGACGATGCCACTTATCAACAAACATAAAAAGAATGTAACTTTGTAACACGGGTGTAGTACAAATCAGTTTCTAACTTCCCGAATGCTAACGCCATCTATGAATTTTTATCGGCATCTTTGCTAGGAATGCGACGACATTTGTACATAATTCCAATTTCAATACAAACATTGAGATAGCGTTAGCATTCGGGAGGTAAGAAAACTGCTTTGTACTACACCCGTGCTTTGTAAGGATCATACAACTTTGTAATGAATTCAAAAAGAGGTGCTCATTTGAGCAAAGAGTTATTTCATTTGTTTGTTAGATGGAGCCATAAGATTGGTTGACAACCGTCAATGCCCTGTTAAAAATGAAAACAAAAAATAAAAATATAATTTAAATGTAAAAAAAGTAGTGACAAGAGTATCATTTTCTTAAACACACACACACACAAAAAAAAACACAAAATTTAAAATGAAACAACAACATTTGTGGTCGTCTTTGTTCACACAATTCCGTTCCGCTAATTTGTTGTTCCGTGACTTTATATAGCTTACTCCTTCTCTGATTTTAATTCCATCAATTCATGCGGTTCACCCTATATGTTCGTGAAGGAAAATTTTTTATGAGAAAATACATGAAAAAGATAATATTCAACACAATTTCAAATGCCTTTTTGGGATCACGTGCATTTAATGAGAAATTAAAATACAAATTTCTTTACTCACCAACTCCAGACACGGTTTGTCTTTCAGATCATGCCGTGATAAATGATCAACCAAAATAGCACCAAGTGTATCGCACATTACATTGATAGTTGTTCTAAATCGATCACTTTTTTTTTTAAGGAAAACAATTTGGTTAATTTTTGTTTTTGCATTTTGCCAGAAAATTTGTGGAAAATGTACAAATTAGGAAAAAATTCATGAAAGAGCAAAATATGAAAAGAAAAAAAGAATGGGGGAGTTGAGGCAGAGAGGAAGAGTGAAAGATACTTACAGAAGCCAATCAACAGCAATGATTAACGAAATATCTTCGGATGGCAATCCAACTGTATCAAGTACCATAACCATGGTAACTAATCCAGCAGATGGAATACCGGCTGCTCCAATCGATGCAGCTGTCGCTGTAACACTGAAAAGATTGATACAAAACACCAAAAATTATTTCATATTGTTAACATCCAAAGCCTACAGAGAAAAAAGCTCATCTTTTTACCTGACAGCAACCAATTGTCCAAACGAAAGCCCAACATTTCGCAATTGAGCAATGAAAATGGCAGCAACTGCTTCATACAACGCAGTACCATCCATATTAACCGTTGCACCAACTGGAATGACAAAACGTGTGACTCGGGGATCGATGCCCATATCATCAAGCGTATTAATTGTAACTGGCATTGTGGCCGAACTGCACGTGAGAGTGAAAATTCAATTTCAATTTCAATTTAACATTCATAATTACATACCAAATTACAATGATAAATTTTTAAAATAAAAGTAAAATGCCTTTTACCTCGATCCAGTTCCAAATGCAGTGGCCAAATTTTGTCCCATTTGTGATATATATCTGAAGGGAAATTTCCGTGTACAAATAAAGAAAATGAGTGAGATTGTACCAAATCCATGGATGACTAAGCCCAACATGACAGTACAAAAGTAAGCACCAAGTTTACCAACAATTATCGCCAAAGAATCCATTTCGATGATTTTGGCAACAACCAAAAAGAACACACCAAGTGGTGAAAGCCTATTAGAATGGAATTTTGTGCATCAAAGAGTTACGTGAGATTATTTCTTTCATTTCTAATTAAAATAAATATATTTTGATTGATCAGAATAAAAATAAATGATAATATCATCTTAAATGCTTTTGTTGCATACCAAATAACCCAATGTGTGATAATCATCATTGTTTCACTGGTAGCGGTAAAAACATCAAGCAATGGTTTGCCAGTCGGTCCCAATTTTCCGAGTGCTGTTCCTACTACCACACTAAACATCACAATACCAAGAACATTTGTGGATAGCGAATTTACTTGCTTAAAATCCCATAGATACAATGGTACTACATTTAACATGTGAATAAACAATATAGAAAAAGATGATTTATAACAGATGACACTCAAAACAATAAAACATAGTAGACACATATAAACACGGTCTTACACCAAAATAAAATCTAATTTAAATTGGAATGCAGAGCATATCAAAATGGAATGGTTTTTGTTTTGCTTACGTGATGTATTGCCATTCGGTGGAGACAATTCCGTTGATGACTATACAAAAAAGATACAAAACTTCAGATTAAAACACTACAAAAATATTATACTACATAAGTCATTTCAGATATTCATAATGTTTCATGCATGCATGCAACATGCGTCAATTAAAACAAAAACGTGTATTATAATTAAAATTGTTTTGTTTTATTTTGTTTTGCTTTATATAAAGAGTTTTTTGCTTTGAGATAACTTAATTATATCCTAATATCTTTGCATATATCGGTTTATTCAACAGCAGATATATAATAAATGTATTATAGATAGAAATGCGTCAATTATTTACATGAAACTTGTTAGATCCATGTACTGGCACTTTCAAGAGACTAAGACATGCGACAAGTACTATCTAGTAACACAAATTTGATTTGATTATATTCGCCTGTTTTATTCAGAGAATCATTAGTCATTCAATTGAGATGCAATGATGCACGTGTGTTTCGTTTAAGAAATGACGTAAGCTTAAACTGCCAATCCAGAGCTTAAAATAGTACTAGTCGAAGGAGAAAACGGTAATTAAGATTTCATTTTGGTACTCAAGAATTCCATTTATGGGAGCGCACATGTGAAATTATTCAGAATTCAAGGGGTTTTTAGAGCAACAATTAAAGATTCAAAAACACCATACATGTGGTGAATTTTTGTTTATTCTTCCCTCCTACGTAAATTCGGTAATCAAGAAAAATTCTCATGTTAAGCCCTGTTTCTTGAGGCTCGGATCCATTCTAACTGAATCAGAATTATGGAACTTCGAACACTAAGATCAGACTGTAGGATAAGAAATTTTTTTTATTTTAATAAAAAACTTTCATATTTCTGATTTATTATAATTATTTAATTTAAAACGAAGAGAAATTTCGTAAAAATGGATCTTGGCAAAAATCCAGTCTCATTCATAGTTTGGAAATGTTTTTCAATACAACAAGCTTCTCTTCCAAAGAAAATAATATTCATATGATGGCCATGTCCTCATTATTTCAAGGAAATTATAAACTGCAAATCTCAATGTTTTCAAATAAATGAGATAATTTATATAGTTTTTGATTGCACATTTGTTGAATAACTTGTTTTAATTTATTATTCTAATGATAATAATTTTTTGAAATAAATCACAACGTATCATATTAAGAACAGTAAACCAATCGATGAGTACAAGACACTAAAACGGAATAAATAATATAGAAATGTTGAAATACGTATTGAGAATAATAATTGAAAATGGTTTTGTTTTCATGTAATTTGAATCAATTTCCGGAGCTGAATATCTAATTTTAAATCGAACAATTGATTTATATAGTTGGACGGGGCATGTGGGTGTTTTTTTTTTTCAATGTCCCATAGATATACGGATAATTTAATTCAAATGAATGCTATAAAACAGGTAATGAAACGAATAAATCATTAAATTTCTTGTCTTTTTACAAATATTCATTACCTTTAAATCGATTATATTTAATTGAAACTAGTCTTTTGAAGAAAAACATTTAATCTTATGTCATATTGAAAACACGGTATAACATGTAAAAATGAACATAAAATATGTTGAAATCATCTAAATACCATCAAAATAAGCAAATATCTCGAAACTTTATGAATATAATAATTAAGAAGAATAATTGTTCTCGCACGTTTCGATTCATCGTAACGTATGAAGGTTAATGCAACAAAGACGTTATTTTTGCGCGAGTTTGTTCTAATTAATAATGAAATCCACATAGATTTATTTTATTTCATGCGTGATTTATACGTTACACGCACTGCCATCAATTTCATTAGACTTTATATGGCTTAACTCTTTAATTTCTTTTTAATGTTCGAACATTATATTTAGACAAAGTGTTTCTCAAAAATTTTTAATTTTCCAAATTTAATATGGAATTTAATGTCGAACTATGGTTGCGACATTTTCGAACGGAATGTTTGAAAAAACGGTTTTGTATTTTCTCAGATATTTTCATAGATCCGGTAAGACTTGCATAGACACCATAAATTCAAATTAATCTAAATTAATATAAGGGAGATAAAATTAAAGCATCTTTTTATACTTTTTGAATACTTACTTGAGCAATTGAAGCTTCAATAATATTCGGGGGGAAAACATTTCTGAAAGAAAAAAATAAAAACAGTAAGGAAAGAACACGTTCTTACAATTAATTCCAAAAAGTATTTTCATGTGAAACAACATCTAGCAATAACACTATTTTCATTTATTCACAATTATAATTTTTGTTTTATTTCGATAAATGGCATTCAACAAACACCATTTTGTGGCCATGGTAAAAACAAACGCATCATTAAGCAAACCAAAAATTTGGCTTATTAAATTTAGAAGGAAACACGGAGAAAAACCCCCTTGCAATGTTTTTCATCTATATGAGCGAGAGGGAAAAAAATTGTGCAAAAAAATATGAAGAAATAAAGTTTACAATCGAATTTTATAAATGCGAATCGTCACATGGTCTCAGTATGAAAACGTGACACATCGAAACGGCGTTCAATTTAAAATTGATTTAAATTAATGTGGAAAATAGACGTTGAACGCACATTACATTGCTCTCAAAGCGGAACACTGCCAGTGAGACGAACTGAGTGGGTAGAGAGTGAGAAAAAGAGAGTTGCGTTGAATTTCCTCCAATTTCTACAGGCCATCCATCCCGTGCTCATCCATTTTGACGATATAACGTTCGCATACAACTTCGATAAAATTTTCCGTTGATAAAATGACTTTTTACATTCACGTCAATGAATTTAGCTTTGGTTAAACTGGAATTTTACTTAAAATGTTGGCAGTTGATAAGAACGACTTAGACGATTCCGCGTAGCATTTTCACGCCATAATAAGATCAATTGATTTTTTTCCCCTTTTCGTGTATCATACAATCTTATTCCCATGACTGTTGTATTTTCCGTTTGCTATGCGTATTTATTGTTATTTCGCAAGCAAAGTTCAGCTCAATTGTATTACGTTTGTGTGTGAGCGAAAGATTCTCATGTTTGGATGGTTTAAAATTGTTGGTTTGCTTTCTATTCTGGGAAAATGTCATGATTGAGACATTTATGTATCGTGTATCAAATCAATATATTCAATTTCAAGCGAAATGCTTTTTTATTCACATCACCCAATCGATTTAACGCCCAAGCACATTTTTATGCCCATGTATGTATATCGTTATCTGATAAGTTCGTATACAAAATAGCAGTTACACAGTAGCAGTGAATGATACACAGCAAACGAGAAGAGACTAAAAGCGCTATCAATATAGAGGTCCTTCATTGTATTGGTGCTGCTGTTTGGATGACGCAAACAAAAATACGACTTTCTATTGCACTTTCGCTCCCAAACTTTCACAAGAAAATTTATTCTCATCCGATTTCAAAGCGTATTGAATAAGATAAAGCTGACACATAAATATCGACATCCTAATACTTACGTTAATCTATGCTGTCTGTTTTGCATCTGATATGCTTCTTCACTTTATTCTTTTTTCCATTTCAATCAAAGATTCTTTAATCCAGCTGGTGAATAAAGCATCCAGCTCATCACCGACTATTTTGACATTGTCGCATCCAAATCGCATAGCTTGCTTCTATCATTTTGTGCTGAACAAATAAAATTCACTATTTTTATGAGACTATGTCAGTGAGGCTTTTATTGTCAAGCTCTCACTACGAGGCTCGGCAAGTTTGATACAAATTACTGTGCTGTGAAATTGATCCAGCAGGATTTTTCGTATCAATAATTTTTTGCCAATCACAAAGCGATTTATTTATGACAGAAATATCGAAATTATATTCTGAAAACAGCTCAATTTTTGCAGTTGCTCGTCGAAATATTTCGATTAGTAAAATATTTTTCATAAATAAACTAGTAAATCATGTATGAATGCTTTTGTTTGGGTGGCAAAAAATTGTTAAGCGCATTTTAAGTGATTTTAAGTGATTTTGTTCAATTCAGTCAAGGCCATCCTCCGAATGCATTTTAAGCAATTACATTTGATTGTTTGATGGATTATTGGGAGTGTGTGCATTTAACACGATTTTTTACAATGGAATATCAAGTATGCTATTATACGGGCAACGAAAAAATTTTAAATCGGGAATTATGATGAGAGTTTATGGGCTTTAAAGTGTTATGTATATTTGTGCTTGTATGTATCGTTTATATGGGATCTGTTTCGTTATATGTGAAAGTATGAATTCGGTTTATGTAAATGTATGAATTCCCCGAATGCAATAAATTAAAAATGCTTGGTCAGCACAATTTGACATGATGAAGAATTATAAGATGCGTTGTGCAGAGATGTACGCGGAAAAATTTTTTGTTTTGTTGTTTCTGCTCTATTTTATCGTGCTCACATTAATATCCGTTCGATTGAATTTTCTGATTTGCATTTAATGTGCATTCGTTTCATTTCATTCATATATGAATGACATATATAGTCAACTATTATTTCATAACTTTCATTAAAAAGTATTGTTGAGTGCTATGATTAGATGATATCAAATTAAATAACACGAATTCTTCACACAGCATTCTTCTACTTGATCAACCAATAGATAAATGTACCTTTCTTCAATTTCCCATTCAATTTTTTTTTTTTTTTTTTTTTAATTTTTTTAACAATTTCTACACTTAATATTTATCGAGAAAATGAAGCCATATTTATTTGATAAAATTCTTGAAACTATTTACGGTTACGTGTAGGTATTTGTACCATTATCTTTGAGATTCAATAGGAAATAAAATAAACTTAAAAGCCCTTTACGACATGAAACATTTTTCTCACTTTTCTGAGAATCATTAAATTGATTTCATTCAGCAAAATTAATATTTTCAATTTGACTCAACAATCTTTTATTATGACTAATTGGAATTTAAATAGAAAAAAAAATTCATTGATGATAAAAAAGAAATGGTTTATAAAAGAAAATTTGTTTACTTAATTTATATGGGTTTCGTGAATTGAAGAAGAAAAGAAATGAAACATTTTTAATGAGAACGCATGAGTGTAATGTAGCAAAAGGGAATTTTTTTTAATAAAAAGTTTTCCGAAAAAAGAGGAAAAACATTGAAAATAGAACAATAGCGTTGAAGAGAAAAACAAAATGCTTAGCAACGTATGCTCAGCATTAAAGGTAACGAACACAAGAAAAAACACATAAATACAAAAAGCATTCTGAATAGAGAAATAAATGGAAAACTTTTTTACAAAAGAAACAGCAGCAATAAAAGCTAAACACATTGGAAAACTTCTTGACTTATTTTTTTTTTTTTGTCTTCAAAAAATTTTAATGAATTGAAAATTACCGTATCAAATCGAGCAGTGTGTCAACAGTATAGACGCGTTTTGCATCACTTTTTGATGCTACAGTTGTTGTTAGACTATCGCTGCCAATAACACCTGGACGAATTGTTGTTACTAAAATAATACCCAATACAACGGCCGATATTGTTGTTGCGAAATAGTATGTAATTGATCTGAAAATAAACGACAAAAATACAGTTTGGAATGAGTAAATGAATCGAATAAATAAATTATCGGAATGAATAAACGTATTATTTGTGTTGTTCAATTAGTGGTTTATTTTATTGAAGTTCACTTATTGGTTTTAAATCATATTCGGAAATGACGAATACGTTAATACGTTCGCATTAATTTAATTGATTAATTATTTGCATTTGCCCGTGAATTTGATGATCATTGAATTTTGCTAGTAGTCAGTCATGATTGGTTCGACATGAGTAATAATGGGCGGAGGAAAACACGTTCTTTTTCACACAAGATTTGTATAAATTAACAGGTTGTTAGTTTTGTGTGAATGACGAATGAGTATGCAAGGTGAAATAATCAATTTAAATTTGACAACATATAAAAGTTGATCGATCAACACAATTTTTATTTTATTCGTTCTAATGAATAGACGATTTAATTTTGCTTTATACATATTTATCTTGGTAAAATCTGTCTCAGACACGTTTACATATTTTGCTAAAAGTCTACAAATGACTTCGATAACTTTTGATCCGGTGCGAATTTTTCTCGGGTCTTCGTTTTATTTTCATTTTTCGGTGTACTTGGCTATGCTGTTGAAGCGAACGATAAACATGATTGCAAGCGATGAAAACATGATATTCATTTCTAAGCAAAACATGGAAAATCAACAAGTGAATGGAGAATACAAAATCAACAACAACAACAACGACAAAAAAGCACCATCAAGAGCTGTTGCACAATTGGAAGCGTGCCAATATGCGAGAATAAACTCATGCATTATACATGGATTTTGCTATCATCGAGTGGTTATTGCTTCGACAAGTTTATGTGGCTGAGTAAAGTGTGCTACGTGAACCATTAGGATATTTGATGGTTTTTTTTTTTCTTCTCGATTTTCTTTTCCATTTTCATCGTCTTGTTTATCTCTTTCGATTTTCTTCTCTTTTTATTTCATCGTCTTTTGCCTTTCTTCTCTTCCATCCATTTTCTTCAACTTCCACTTGTTCATCTCTATTTCGTTGCAAACAGGAATTGAATCAAACATACAAAATAATCAATAAAAATGGTAGAACGGTTACATAGACGATGATTTCAACGCAATCACACAATCTCACAATCCAATAATAGTCTCAGAGAGATAAATGTTTGCAACGGGCGTAAATAAAAACGATAAAAAAGTAAAAAGCTTTCGAAATGTAATTCCAACCAAATATGGTGTACAGTTTTGATTTGTCGCTCTTTTAGTTCATTTTTTTTTTTTTTTTTTTTTTTGCTATTCCACTCATCATTGTTGTTGCCTCAATTTAATTTCAATCGGAAACAGCATATTTATTTACACTCTCCTGGCTTTTCAATTTGTCACAATAGTTAGCAAACTGCTGTGAAGCTGTAAAATCCACCGTATCAATGCAAACACGTTATGTTTGTGCAACGATTATGATAATGATGCAAATTTTTGTTTGTTTGTTTGTCTGAATGATGCCAATATTTTCTTAATTTTGTTTTTAGTCACCTTTTTGCAATTTTTCCGGACATGCTCAAATCCAGTGAGCCGATGGCGCACGTAATTGACGACACTAATAAAGGTACTATTAAACATTTAAGCATTCTGTGGAAAAAAAAGAAAGAAAAAAAAGTAAAATTTTTAATCCATACATCGATTAAACACGTGTATGTTTATACGTACCTTAAAAACAAATCGCCTGCATACTGAATATACATGATTTGACGTTTTGTCCATGGATCTGAACTCGAATTTTTTATTATCAAACCGACTATGACACCGCTAACTACACCAACACATGTTAAAATGGTCAGCAAATTTCGCTTAATAAATCCTCGACTGTTTACGGGCATTTTGTTGGCCGTTTATTTTGAGTATGTGTGTGTATCGATTGAATGGAAAATTTCGTAATACTAAAATGGTTAAAAGCTTTTGCGTAGAAAACACTTCAAATTTTCAACAATAATTTCGATCGATTTTGCAAAGTACTTCTTAAAAATGTGAAAATGAATAAATAATTGGATGATGTTAAATGATTGTGTCGTGTGATTGCTGTTTTGCTGCTCGCTTGTTGCTGATGTTGAAAAGGTTTGCGACAATGGTTTTTATCTCAATCACTTATACAATTTTCTACATTCGGTTTTTACGAGGAAAAAGAGAGAGAGAGAGAGAGAGAGAGAGAGAGAAAAAGTAAGAAAGAAAGTAAAAAAAATATTAATTAAACGTTTAAATTAATTGCTTGACAATTCAATGCATTTTGTAATTGTTAAAATCTAGTTGATGTTTAATAACTGAAAATAATAATTAATTTGTATTCGAGTTGAGGCCATAGCATTACACGAAATGCATTAGAACAATTTCGCACCATTTATTACAGAATATTTATTATTGGGCATTTAAAAAAAAATATTGTCAGTGTTGCCATCAAATGTCATTTCTAATTAATATCAATTGGGATTTATTGTGAGGGCTATTGATCATTAGATGAATATGATAAAAATTAAACAAATTCGACCACCATTTCTTCCAATAACAATCGTTGTAATTGTATAAAAATACCATGCAAATACTTAATAAATTGAGCGAAAAAAAAAACCTATTTGATATATTGCAACAAACTAATCTATTTATGACAGTAACAAATGCTTAATTAAAGTACGCAAAAAACATAAACACAAGCATATTCATAAATAATTTGAGCTCAAGTGATTCAATATGTTCAAGTAATGGTTCCTTGTAAAGGATACAGCCAGCTAAGTCAATTGAAATGAGACAACTTATCAAAAACACTCGGCCCGACTCTTCATTTATAACTTGAGATGAAAGTGAATTCATAACATTCCAACATTGCCCATTATCTAATTATCTGCCTTAGGTTGTTTGTAACAATTCGCATCAGTCAATTGCGTTTTTGTTGCATCAGTTTATTTCGTCATTTTATTGTTTGTTTTGTATGATTGTAAATATGTTGCGTAGTGTTTTGCTTTCCATTTCGACTTTGTAACGACCATGCCTCAAAAGGAAAACATAATAAGAGAGATGCACTGAACGTGCTTTTACGTGTATTTTTGTTGCTGTTGTTATTTCATTTGAATGGTTCATATTCGAAATCAAATGAGTATTTATCATTATGTTTTTTTCTTATCGAACAAAAATTTGTCAACACAAACAAAAATGTATCGGATTTGTTTTGCGTTTTCTATTTTACACTGTCTTTCTATTTCATTTATTTTTAAGCTATCTCTCTTTCCCACACACGCTTCACTTATTTTTTTACTATGAAATGAACAGAACAGAACAATCTCATTTACTTTAATTAATTTCAATAAAGAAAAACCAAAGCATGATTTCAACTGTAAATGGTTTGGAATTTATGGATATTTTATGTGTGTTTTTTTACAAAATCAAAACTGCAACGTAAGTGTATTGATGTCAATGCATTTCTGTTGATTGTCCGGTTGATTCTAGTTTGAAACTTGATGATTTTGGTTTTGTGCATAAGCGTCGATTGATGGAAATCAGTTTCCGTGATAAATGTGTATGTGTTTGAGTATGCTTGAGCTTGTTTTTGCTATTATGCGTACCAATGAATGAATGAATTGTTGCAAATTTGCATTTCTCATGTCATTTGATTGATATAAATTGTTGGCCAAAAATCATTGTGCCATATTCGATTGGAAATGGACTGGAAATCAGTTTATAGTCAATGCATTTATTCATGCTGAAAATGGCCATTTATAGCTCAACAAGTTAAATAGAGATGAGAACTTCATCGGTATAAAATTGTCGACAAGAAGGAAAAAGAGTCCATTTCGCTTAACAAACGATGGAGAACAACGATGGTAATTTATGGAAATTGAGTTTTTCTCATCAATTTCAATTCGAACAAACAATGAACATCAGCGTCATTCTCTAGGTTCTTCATTGAAATCCTTCTTTTAGAAACAGAATAATGCCTTTTCACAAAATAAAAAAGAAAAGAGAACCATAAAGAGAGAATCGTAAACGATAAATGAGAACATAGAGGATCCAAAAATGGAAATTGTAAGACGAGAATATTGATTCTTAAATGAAGAGCACTCAAAAAAAAATTCCCGAATTTGTTAATCAAATAGACAACGACAAAAGCTGACATCAGCAAGATGTTTTTTTCTTTTCTCTCCCGTCCGAATTTCAAAGCATAAAAGCAAAAGTCAATTTCGATAATGCAAAAGCACAAGTGAATATTTCACTTAAGATTCCAACATTATTTTAAACACCTTGTCGTTTGAAAAAGCGAATTACTATGTCGAAATTGAATTTCGACTGGTGAGTGTTAACGAAAGATTTTCACTTGGAATTAAATTTAAGTAGCAAAAGTGACAAAACGTGACTCTGCACCTTATCAGTTGGTTCATATAAATTGAATAAAGTTATCGCATGAACGATATTTGTTAACGTTGAAACGAGAAATGAATATGATGCGCGCACGGGATAGTTATAAGTCAAAAGGTTTTGTTCAATTATTTGGCGTATATATGTCTATGCGCGTGTGAGTGTGTGAGTGAGCTTATTTCATGAAACTGATAACGGCATCATCGGCCAACTATGTACAATTGATGTACGCGACAAATGCGAACGAAATATGCATGACGATTATATTCAATTAGCTCACATTCGCTTATGAATATTTCCTCTGTTTGTTGAGTATTTCAACAACTGAATTGATGCCCGACCCACTATACACAACATTACATTGGGTTCACTTCACATTTATGCATACATCATTTGAACTTGTTACAAATCTGATTTGTTTCATTTCATCTTTTTTCTCATTTGAAACTTTTCATTATTTTCTTTGATCTTTGCTTAATCTTCTCGTAAAATTGTTTATCGAGGTCATGACTTTTAAAGTAGCAAAATGGAAAAAAATACACCTCAAACTTAAATTAAATTACCATCTTTTTTCTTCGATGCAACGCTGCATCAGTGTGATACAAAACTCAGGTATTTCTAAGAAACAATGTTTTTCTCTTTATGCATGAAAAATTGATTGGAGTTTTCATTTCATGGTTACCGCAATAGAATATAGATATCGATATCGATATCGATATAAATGACATGAAATAGAAGAAACGTTAAAGAAATGAGAATTTGAGGAACAAATAAAAAGCATGCCAATGAGCAGCAAGTATTTCCAATGAAGAGATGAAAGCTGAATAACGAAATATGACTGTCGTCGAATTTATTATTACGCTAACACAATAAACGATTCCACCAAGAAGGAACAAGATGAAAAATTACTAGTGATGGCGAATCGTGCGCGGAGGAGAAGTGTGGGCGGAAGAGATTGATGGAAACGATGAAAGCAATACATCGATTTTAATAGAGATGATGTGACGTTTGCTAGCTCTTCAATCAATCAGAGTCCAGTGAGAGAGAGAGAGCGAGAGAGAGAGACAGAGAGAGAGAGAGAGAGAGAAGAAGGAAGAAAGGCAGAGATTGAGTGATGAAGTGTATGTATTTGCGTGTATTTTTACGACCTCAACATTTGTGTGTTCGTTGATTTCGATCATATTTATCATTGAAAGCGTTTGAAATATTTTGCTGAGACATCATAATGTCTGTCGGAGAATTTAATTTTCTTGCTTTGGGAATGTAGATCGGAACAAAAAATTCTTTTTTTCTTCCATGAAGGTGAAAAAAAACACGCAAAGGTGCCCACACAAAACAAAAGTCCGAAATGGACACTGCAACGATGGAAACTACGAAATTACCATTTATTTTAGCTGGGAAAATCATTTTTATGAGCAAATACTCAATAAAAAAGTGAAAAAGTGAAAATTTGAATGTCATAGACTGTCTACTTTCATGACGAACAAATAATGGTATTTGAAAAAACTATGCGCATGAACCAAATGAAAAAAAACAAACCAAATGCTCAAATCCGATTAATTAAAATTGTGCAACATCAACTGTCAATGTACCGATACTAAAACTTGTGTGCTTGCATTGTGACAAACACTTGAATACCGAAGTTACAAATAATAGTAGCGAATAAATGGCAAAGAGAAAAAAAATGTACACTGCTGTTTAAAATACACAGAGTTGTTTTTTTTCAAGCAAAATAGGTCAGATGCGTGGGTGAATCGCGCTGCTTGGGGCGAATACATTTGGAATATTGCAGGATTTGGTTTTATCAGCTTTGACAACAATTGAAGAACAAAAACAAGAGAAATAAATCCACGCTATACAATTGATGTAATTTACAACAATGGAGCATTCCCAAATGGAATTTGCATTCGATTGTGAAGCAATAATGACGATTTGCGTGCGCTATATACAGAAATGATGATCGTTAAAAATCAATATAATATTCAATGTGACTGCATTTTACTAATGATAACAACTAATGGTTTTGCAACACACGCGATGATGATTTATTTTTTCGTTTTCGTTTTTTTTTTTTTAATCTTTTTTCTCTCACATAAATTTGATTGAAGAGTGCCGTATTTATCCGGATGAATGGCAACAGTCGTGATTCAGTTCATTAAGAGGTAATCCAGAGCTGTGCATTCGGCAATTGTTTTGGCTGAATTCTTCGATTCGGTAACATGAAACACATTTTATTTTTCACACGATGGGGCTTCAAACGGAAACTCACTTCACTGTTTTTACTTTTTGAAAAGTTTTGTCATTTTAATTGATACTATCGTTGTTTGGCTCCTTTTGTTTTAATTTCACAATTTTTTTTTTCGATGATGAACAATTTCTGTAAAATGACAACAGAAATTAGTAGAATGGTTCAGATTTGATGAAGTCCAAATTTCAATGAAATGAAACACAATTGTACACATTCAATCGATCACAACGGTCAACACTCAAATGACTCCCTATTTCATGGTTGAAACACAAATGCTGTTTCAATCAATGTATCGCCACTGCCATCACTGATTACATTTGATTCGTTCATTTCATGTAGAATATCGTTACATTTGCAGTTTTTCTGTCTTTTGCTCTCTTCCTTTCTCCTTTGCTCCCCACCATACTCTCTATCTCTTTCTTACCAATTCTCTCTTGTTTGTTGTTTCTTGTCTCTCTCATTTTTCGTTTGTTTATTTCGTTGGTTTGCTCTCACATCGATTTCATGCCGTTTTCTATCATATCAAATGATGCATGCATATGTCATATTCCATGTAAGAACCATTGAGATTACAACATATTTTGTGTGTGCTGGTTCATCATATTAATATGCTCGTGCTCATTCATTTACATGCCTATCAATTTACCGGATGATAGTAATATTGGCATCAATTTCGCGCTAGCTCAAAACGTTTTCGTTCGAAATTCAAACCCGTGAACCCATCGTTTAAATAGGTTTTTGTCGTTAAAACTCTTCCTTTCTCTCTCCCTCTCTTCATTTCATTCTCTTGCTCATTCACACGACATATGGCCTCGTACAACCATTACTAGTTTTTATCACTACCGTCTAACAATTTCGAGTATCTAAATTTTATGAATGAAAACATTAATCGTATAAAACCGTATAAAATAAAAACATCCATTTGATATATTGGTTAGTTCATAAATCTTTTTTAAAAATATCAAGCAACATTTGATAAATAACATTGCTTCTTAGAGTAAAGTAACATAATCTATTCTTTCAGATAAAAAAAAAATTCATCTTCCCCGAATATGCATGTGATATGATTAAAAATTCATTTGGTTAAAGGTTAAATCGAGAGGGAAGTTGATTTTCTTTTTTTTCCTCATTCAGTTTTCAGTTCCCTTCACAATCATACACAATCGTGAGGTGAATATTTATTTCTAAATGTTATGTATTATGTGACACTTGACGAAATTCACCTAGTAATATAATATCATTATACTGTTTGTATGTGGATTGTACGATTATCTTGTAGATAATTTATTATGAATCGTTAGCGAGAGTTCAAGTGAGCATTTGGGTTAGATCGGTATCATTTGATAGAATTTGCAATCTGCGCAAAGGAGCACATCTTATTAGGATTATAGCCTACGTGCATGATCGAAATAAAAAGAAAAACGAGATAAAAAAGAAAACAGAATACAATTCACATAATATGTTGCAAATGGGCCAAACATGTTGGAACTTTTCGCCTTGTGCACACGATGACTAGACATGAATTCGAAATTTGTTGGTTTGGTCAAATAATAAGACGATATAAACAGTCTATATATGTATAAATTATACAAAGTGTATGGATTCAAATAAAGCCTATTCAATACCGATGTGAAATTAAATCTAAGCGAAAAAGAAAGAAAAAATTGAGATCTCTTGAGCGTAAATCAAAGAAGAAAATCTCTCTTCATATGATATGTGAAACTTAATGATATTAGAAAGCGAGAAAGCGCATATATTTACTTGGAAAAGTCTTTGTTTTATTTTCTCTGTTGAAAAGAAAAAAACTTTTTGGCATTGTACCTCCTAAACACAATGCAAATGAAAATTAAGGAGAATGAGAAGCGAAATAAAAAGTTGAGTTCAAATTTTTTCCATAACTGAATGAAGTGGAGAATCAACATGGTGCGGTGCTTTTACTGATATATATTCATATATTGTGCACTCAAGTTTCAACGGGAATCCTCTTCTCTACAAATACAAACTCTCTTCATCCCTTTGATGAGGGAGTTTTAACTTGTTTTTTTTTGTGGTCCATTCATGCACAATATTGAAGCAACACGCTCTTTCTATTCATGTGAAATTCTATACAGTTTCCTTTTTTGCTACTGTCAGCACGTTACGTTTTTTTTTTCGTTGAAATTTCCATAGAATAGATTTGCAACTGTGGTAACTGTGTTGCTTCCACGTTGCTTTGCATTTGATAGCCATGATTACTGAAAGTTGATGATTCGATTTTAGGAAATTTGTGTCTGCTTTTCTCTCCCACTCTCTTACTCTCTCTCCCCCCCCCCTCTCTCTCTTTCTCTCTTTCTCTCTCTCCCTCTCTCTCTCTCTCTCCTTCTTTCTCTCAACATTTATTCATTCTTTGCGTATATAGTATCGTTGAACTTTATATATTGTATATGCCAATTTCATTTTATTGCAAAGCATGCGAGAGAAAGGAGAAAGTAGGTAGCTAAGCGAAATAGAGTGTGAAAGTTAGATGGGGAAAGAAAGATGGAGAGAGAAAAAGGGAAAAAGTGAGAAAAATAGAGAGAAAGAAAAGGAGAGAGAAAGTGAGAGCTAGAGAAAGGAAGGTAGATCCATAGAGGAAGCTATGGAGAAAGAATATTGCTAAAGCATCAACAATGACATGAAACGACCATACAATTTGTAAGCAACAAAGGAGGCCATCGCTGAACTAAAAAAATAATAAAACAAATAGGCAAAAAAAACTGCGAATCTTTGATATACTGTTAACAATTTCATGGAATGGATTTTATTTATTTCAATAAAAAATATATGGTGAATGAAAGATTTGAATTCATCCGGGGTATCCATATTCCACATTAAAAATCCTTGATGCGAGAATCGAATTCAATTTGGTAAATATTTTGCATGACTATGAACAAAAATCTTCTTTGATTTGAAAACATATTTCATTCATGTCTATTCGAAGCACCAAAAAACAAAAATTTGAATTGGAATTTTCATGAAACCAATGTTTTGGAATAGCTTTGAGCAGAAAATTGTATTCGAAAATCTGTTCCAAAAGCCGCTGGTCATACAGCTGATGATAAGCTTTGGAATGCATAATTTTGTCTAAAATTTCTATCTGTCGGCACTGCGGCCATATGTATACTAATCCGTAATTTCATGCTAATCAAGTACCAAGTAGCAAACAAATAATCATATTATACCAATTTAATGAGTTTTCTTTCACATGAAAGTCAAATGAATACATTTTCACCGAAATTGAATCACATTGATTATGAGAGATTTCAAGTATTTTACAAATAAAATGTGAGAATTTCCCGATCAACACATTTCTGAGCGCAAAACAACAAGAATATTAAAATTTGTAACATTTTCGTATGAAACACAATTTCAACAATATGAATAAACCAGACTCAATTACAAGATAATTATGAGTGCTTTGCACATTTTATGTTGTGTCATTTTAGGAAAAACTTTCATCGACATCACATCACATTACATTAGCTTAAAATGTTCCGATGGTTTGTTGCTCGGCTATGAAGATATTTAGTTTTGATTAGGAATCCTAATTTAGGATTTTGACAAAATTTTAATTATTTTTTAATGAGTAATTTATGGAAAAAGTTACTCATAATCCAATTATGATAAAAATATTGATTTTATTTCATTCATTTTCATTTGCTTCGCATGTCATCGAGTGAATAATTTCTGGCATTATGTATTTCACATTTGCTTATGTGTGATTTTCGTGTTGACGAACGCAAAAATTTTCGGCTTGTTATTGCTCGTTTGTGAATCGATTTGCATAAATTAAATAGGAAAGTTTTAGCAATCACATCCATTTGAAAAGATCAAATGAAATTCTCATTGCCATCAAAATGAAGAAAAATCACTTTTGTATCTGCACGATTCACAGAAAAACAAGAAGAGAGCCATAAAACGAGGGAGAGAAAAAGAAAGTGTGGAGGGTGTGAGTGATGCCCTCTTTCACAGAGACGCAGAGACAAAGAAAGAGAGAGAGAGAGAGAGAGAGAGAGAGAGAGAGAGAGAGAGAGAGAGGAGAGAGAGAGGAGAGAGAAAAAGAGAGAGGGACTGTGAGAAAGAAATCGAGAGAGAGAAAGAGGCAAATGTCAGGAAAAAAAGTAATCAATTTGTCCTGGTATTTCTCATGAATATACAAAGTAGCTCACATAATTGACATTCAAGCTCTCATTTTGACTTAGCTACCCGGCCGCAACAATTCAACACCATTTACAATAAAATGAACAATGTGACAACAGCAAATCAATTGACCAAACGAATGTTCACAGCATGGTATTTAATGTAAATGTTATGTCGTTTTCCGTTATCTTTTCTGTAAGCGCAACAATGCTGAGTGAGAGAGAGAGAGAGAGAGAGAGAGAGAGAAAGAGAGAGAGAGAAGTAAGTAGAAACCATTATCAAATCAAAATCCTTTTTTCTACAATATTTTCTCTTTTTGTGAACTTAAATAATTCCGGCCATGGCTTTCGTTTATGTGGAAAATAGATATAAAAATTAAAATGTTATACGGAACTTTGTTCATCTCTCATTCCATTTGCAATAAAATGGACTTAGATATATGATCTATGCAGCAATAACTTTCAGCAAACAACGTCAATCTACAAAATATTTGTGGTTGTGTGTCGATTGGGCGGATCTATATTAAGGTAATTTTCCTGCCAAAAAATTCAAAGAATTTTCAATGTGTGCATTTTGGCAAATTATTACAAAATATTATAAATATTATTGAGTCAATTCATTTTTTTATTATCAAAATTATGATAATTCTTCCTCTTCAAATTGGATTTTCTCTGCGATTTTTATATTTTTTGTGCTGATTTTATGATTGTAATTTAAAGGTAAACGATTCAGTTGGAATGAGTGAGTTGTATCTGGCTCAAACTGGACTTATTACACTCACCTTTTTTCAACAAAATTTACAGCGTGTAATATTTTATTGATTTTACATTTACTTTGCTGAGCAAATATCAATTTTCTATACATAAATTTATATTTTTCAATTTAAAATCATATTTTATATGCTTTATGAAATGCCGACGATAACCAAACTGTCACGGTTAATGAATTATTATACCGCAATATTGTTTACACACATGTTGAATAATTATCTTGCATTGTGTTAGCTGATATTGAATTTTATCATTTGTGAATTGTATAAATTGTGTCCACCATAATCATTGTTAATTCAAGCGATAATTCATAATTTGTTTATGTACTTGTATGATAAATCTGAACAATTTTCAAAAACGTAAACACATTGAATTGTTATCTATATTTTCATTCGGTTAAAATGCGTTTATTCACTTAAATTAAGTAGTTAAGAAGCGTCTCGCCGATAAACAATTCTGCTTATCAAATGATTTATTGAAACAAAAGTCTTATACCATTTCTAGGTCATCTTGTGAATTCATCTTAATTTGGATTAAAGTAAAAAACATATTCAGATTATTGTGAAAAACATATAGACTACTGTATTGGCAACGGAAAATAAATTTTCAATTTTATAAAGAATTCAGGTGGATGATTCAGAATGATTGAAATACATTTAAGTATCTAAATGAGTAAAAGACGCGAGACGAAAAGTACTTAACTCCACAATAAAAATCTTATTCATTCAACAACGAAATTGTTCTAATATTACATAGAAATATTTCAATGAATTATATGTTGAGTCACTTAAATCGATTACATGTTCAATGTTGGAATGTTTCATCACCACTTGATTCTTGAAATTGAATTTGTTTTATTTATAGCAAAAGGTGAAAGTTTCATATCAACAAATAAATAAATAAATAAATAATGAATACATTTAAAAAACAAACAAAAAAAATAAATTAAATAAAATAAAATGAATTGTTGATTTTTAGTTAAAAAATTAAAAAAATGATAAAAAAAACTCTACTCTTTGTAAATGCGTCAAATCTCAAACCTCAAGCTTCAAAACCACATGATTTTTCAATTAAGTCGCAATGAGAAAAAATTGGAAATACAAATGGAGGTGCCATATTGTCAATTTTTTCGAGCTTTGTTAGTTGCTTCTTTATGAATAAAGAAAAATGTGTTGACTTTACAATAAACACAGCCAATTTGAACATAATTGGGATATTTTCAACAAATTGCAACTAATGGGCGATACTAGAAAGCATATCGCATTGACAAATTGATTTTATTCTCCTAAATGTGGGCGAACCAACAAAAATGTAACCATCAAATATAGTTTTCAAAAGTAATGACCGTGCCGTAAAAACCAATCCTTTACGTTCTTCTTACGATTGCTTTTTAGAATGTGTGAATTTGAATTTCAAAGAATTTTGACATTTTGATTTTGAATCTTTTCATTTCATTTCTCAACAGTGCCAATTCGTTCCACAATGTGTTTTTTGACAATATACTATATTTTAGTATATTGTCGAAAATGAGCACAATTTGTGAATGGTTTGTGATATGAAACGATGTAATTGTGTTTGATAAATTCCGAAACCTAAAAAAACTCAGTAAAATGTTTCACATTTCGAGTGATTATTATTAGTACAATAAATAGTGTTACCAATACAATCACATTGAAAGCACACACTCATTCACTCACCCACACTATGACTATGGTATCTAGGGAATCAGCAAGCGTTCTCAAGGAGCGCTTGAATCATTCAGTATCAGAGAGACTCATACATATGGAAGGAAGAAAGAAATCTCATCGCAGAAATTGCCTCACTAATGCTCCAACTAATGCTTTAATATACAATGTCAATTTATTGAGTTGCGAATGTAAACAAATGAAAGTATTGTGAACATTTGAAACCACTTGGCGTGGGTCCCCCGTTTCTTTTGTCTCTTTTCGTTGAACGCATTTCTTGAACCAAATGAGATCAACTTACTTTTTACATTGTTTGTTGCTAAAATTATTGTTGTTTCGATTGTTATTCAAGTGTATTTCTTAGAATAATATTCTACGGAAAATTTACATGTTCGTTAAATCGCTTGTAACTTTCAAAACGACAACAAATATCCTGCCTTTTTTCTCTTGTTTTTAATTCAAAGCAACAAAAAGCAACACGAAAAACATCTTCATTTTTGCATTGAATAGATAAATTAATGAGCAAGATCTTTCCATCAATAAATCTATGTATGTTATCTTTTGGTGTAGCATCTCGTAAAAATATTGCCCGACATAAAACATAAAAACGCTATTATATTTATCATGGACGATGGTGAATGGCCAACGAATAGAAAATGTTTTGAAAAAAATTTCGTGTGATTAAATTAATAGATATGGATAGTGAACTGGAAAAAAGTAGGCCAACCAGGATAAATGATTATTTATGAGACTCGTTGAAGAAAAATTGAACTAAAATATGGTCAGAAATAAAGATACAATCTTGATAGAAAATTTTCGTACGGCAAATATTTTACTTGATTCGATATTGAACGGATATTTTTATATATTTTGTTCATGTAAAAGAATCAGTAATGCTTAACGTAGAGCTTATACTCTGTTAAGCATTCACGTACACAGATGGCAAAACTACCGGGAATTTGGTTATATTTCAATTAAATTCTTTTTTTATTCTTCAAATCAATTTCATCGCCTCAAAGAACCCTCCCGACGCAATCACTTATCCAACGATTTTCCAATCTTCATGCATGCCAAAAAGTCACTGGCAGGGATGGCCTTCAAAGCGCGCCCGATTCACGTTGAATCTCTTCAATCGACTCAAAACGATGTCCCCGGAGCGGTCTTTTTAGCTTAAAACCCAAATCACACAAACAAAAGGCAAAATAAAAAAAAACCCAAAGAAATTAACAAAAAAAAAAAAAAAAAAAAGAAAAACCCAATTACGTCAAATTATTTAACAAACATATTCAACTTAATTCTACACACTCAAAATAAATCCATTAAAACAAAAAAAAAAAAAAAAAAAAACAAAACAAATACAAACAGACCAAAAAAACCCAAAACCATTTTGCCATCTGTGTATATTTACTCACAAAACAATGGAAAATATTGATTCAGAAACTAAAAATGATATCTTTAGTCAAATGGATTCTTTTCACGTTTTGTATACAAAGACGTTAAGTAAAATACCAGATTTAAACTGTATCGGGTTGACAATTCAATTGAATTGCGTTACATATTTAGAATGAAAACAAAATTGGGGTTTATTTCATTCAACATTTTCACTTTTATTTTTTTTCCCACTAAATGAACTTTTTCAGGCTTTATCGAAGGATAAAGAATGACATTCATTAAGAGATAAAGACAGATTTTCAATATCCGTTAAAACCCTCAATGGGTTCCTATTGTTTGGGGGAACGGTTTTTCAAAATATTGATACTATGCTCCAAATGAACAATTGAAGATTCAAAAGAAAAAGTGGGAGGGAGGGAGGGATGAGAGAGGAAGTGAAAGGCGAGAGAAATATTGAGAGTAGGTGACAGAGAAAAAGAGGAAGAGGAAGTGAAAAAGCGAAAAAGAGAAAAAGGAAGTGTGGCGGAGGAAGGAAAGAGGAGATATATAGGGAAAGTGAGAGGCAGGAAGGGAAAGAAAGAGAGAGAGAGAGGGAGAGAGAGAGAGAGAGTGAGAGCTCCAGAACTAAATCAGATCTCAGACTCATGGCATATAAAAGGAGAATAAATAGTTGATGTTTCGAATTACTTGAATGAAGACCAAGTACGTAAGAAAAAAATATCACAACTAATCGAATCATTTCGGCATTAATCATGCATTATTATGGTTGGATAAGGAAATGAGACAAAATTGGATCTGGTTGTACATGAATACACTTTCGTTTTCAAATATACTAGCGTAATCGACCTTTTATCGCCTTATCCGCAATTTATTCATCGTCATTGTAGTGTTGTCTCAATGTTTTTCATCTTCTCTTAGTTTGTATTTATTTATCTCGCTGACTGTCTGTCGTACTAATAATGTTATTTTCATGGCTTTATGAAGTTGTGTGTGTGTGTGTGTTTGTGTTTTTTTTTTTTCGTTGAAATTTAACGATTTATTTGTGGGATTTGAGCAGAAACAAATTGTGAAACCATTGGATGAAAATGGTAATTTTCATCAGAAATGCGTTCGATGTGGGTTTGTGTGTAAGTAGACGACATCTAACGATAATTGAGTTACCCTCAAGAATAGTACAAAGAAAATGGCAAAGCATTACCGAAACTTTTCAACATCCATTTTCTAAATTACTTCCACTTGAACGCGTATGGAATTTATGTGTTTGTAACAACCATGGTTGCCATTAATAGATACGTTACATTTGGTGGATAAGAATAAGACACATAAGGGACGAAAAAGCGCAAAAACAAGAGAAATAATAAACGAAAAAAAAAAAAAACAAAAAAATATGAAAATAAACTTTTTTGTCACATTGTTTCACTTTTCTTTAACATCATTCTAAAAAAATGTTCCAGCGTCTTTTGTTTACAAAATATTTACAGAGGCAAGCGTTGACGTGCTCAAACAAATAATGCCATCATTTTTTTTAATTTTTTTATTTTATTTGCCATTATTGCGACTTTAATTAGTTATCAAATGACATCAGACATCGTTAACCACTTCGTTAGGCCGATTATTTTCGTTGGGTGTTTTGCATGTGCATGTGAAACTATGAAATTCCCCCTTTTTTCCTATCCTCTTTGATGCTACAACAAATGGTTTTAAACGGAATGGGATATGAATTAAATCATAAATGGCATCAACTATGATATTGTTATGAAATTTGTAATATGAATACAAAATGCAAAATTGTTCATATTTAAACGACCGAGTTATGCATCCCTAGCGAATGGACAAATTCAATCAAAATGCTAACGCCATCTATTAAAAAATATATTTCACTATAATTTTCAATGTATTCATTGACAATTCACGTTGGTTTGACTGTATAATTCAAAATACTTCTTACATCACAGTGATGGATGCATTCAATTCCATAGAAAATGTTAACAATGGAATTGAACAAACTGAATTGAAAGATATTGTTATTGTTTTTGTTATGCGCTACGGATGGAGTTATATCACACATACAAACATATACATCCCATTTTCATCTTAATAGCTGTACTAACGTAATATAAAAGCTTTTGCTGGCAGACAGTGTGAAATTACGGTATATATAGATCAGATGTGGGTTTACATTTTCTTCAAACACAAAATGATGAGAATTGTTTTAAAGCTGAAATCACAGACAGCAATACACAGAGAATCACTGGAAAATTATTACCGCAAGATGTTTTATTGAAAACCATTCATAGCACCTCGCTCGTGTCAACATTATTAAATCAAATGACTGATTGCACGCTAGCACTTTGGCTCTAGTGGCAATGACATTGTCTAACATGTGGTTTTCTGCTGGGTTAATTGTTTCAACTTGAAGAACAATGCATAATTGCTTTTGGCATAGATATCATTCTCGTTGGCTGTCGCTGCCAGACTCTGAAAAGTTTATTTTTTATTTTCAATTTTGTATTGTTCTTTGGTTTTTTGATCGTCGTTGATTAAACAGCATTTCAATTTCGAAAAATTCAAGTGCGAAAAGTCAGTTTTCGCATTCGTAAATGAATTTGAGTGTAGGTAATTAGATTTCCATTCATTTCGAAACAATGTTACACATGAATTGTTTGCCACTTGAAGGCTGTGGATATAGTACAATGAATTGGGGCTTCAATTAAAATCAAACACTTCGCCGTCGACAACGTCATTTTCATTTCCAGGGAAACAATTTTCACGCCAAAATGATGATTTCATATTGCACGGGGATGGACACCATTAGCAAATTGGCGTTCCCAATGCGAAATATTAGTAAAAATAGTAAATTAGCAGAACAAAAAAATTACTATTTAAAATACATTGGATAATGTATTTTATACGAAGATTTATGTTGCCATATAAAATGTACAGTGTCAATCAAATGAGAAGTTTGTTCACACTAGAATATTAAAATAGCAAAAATTAGTGAAAGAACAGAAAAATAGCATTGGCGTCCATCCCCATGTCATATTAGAAATCACAAACCAACACTTTAAATGCAGTTTCATTGAATAGTATTCCAATAGCATACAATAGATATCTGTCGAACCTTGTTGAGCATTGAATTCAAACATTCGCCCAATGCTTGTACATCAATATCTATCTATCTCGGCATGAATGCAAAGCTTTACATTCATTTGCACAGTGTCATGCATTCAAATCTTCCTTCTCTTTCTCTCTCTCTCTCTCTCTCTCTCTCTCTCTCCTCTTTAAAAACTAAAATTCCCATATATATATGCATTTATTCAAATAAAATGCGCACCACTTACACCTCATCACTGATATTGTTCACAATTTATATAATGACTATTGAAATATGGCCCAGCAATTATTCAGTGTTTTTACATTTACATTTGCATTTCAATTTCAATAAAATGTGCACATACATTCATCTGTTGTATGTGTTGGTGTCTATTTGTATCAAATTCAAATTTTTTAGTAAACATATTTCAATAGTTTCATGGAAATTAATTGTCTATTGAATAATCATATTTTAAATAAGCACCTGCCATTTTAACAACACTACCGTGACTGAAGCACTTATTAACATGAAAATATCGTCATTTTTTTCATTTGGGTATTTATTAAAATATTAAATTGAATTTAGTTCATAATTTTCCATTTCGATATGTATTTTAAAGATAATTTTTGGACATATTTATGATCCACATTTTCATGATAGAAGATAATGAAGCAAAATACTCTTTTATGGCAACTTTAATATCTTCGAAAAGAAGTTTCTTCTGATTTTCTGTCATGCTTAAATTGACTTTAATTTAAACATGCATATTTTGATTGATTCATTAAAGGCAGTAATTCCATTGAATAAGTTCAATAATTGATGGATATTGTTCCCTATAAAATAATAAAGTGAAAAGATCAATACAATCAAAGAAAATCCTTACTTTCTCAATATCCACGAATTTGAAGAAATATATGTACATCTAGTTTATGTGGAATCGGCTTTTAGCAGAAACGCTTTTTACTCTAAAATCTTGACAAAATTCCAAGAAAAAAAGTTAGTATCAAATAAATGGAACATTGATTCACCATGAAAATGATGATTTTATGCTTGTGCATAATTTGATTTTTGATTTCCAATGCATGGTTTATTGAATAAATTTTATTCTCATTATGAAGGCGGAAGCACAATAGCCAATTGAATATTATTGTTGGCACTTGATGTGCTGTATATATGCTTTTTTTCTTTCTCTCTCTCTTTCTCTCTCTCTCTCTCTTTCTCTCTCTCTCTCTCTATCTCTCTATCTGTCTATCTTCCTCTATCCATCTATCTTTCTCTTTGAACTAACAGTAATGATGTGTATAGTCTAAAATGTGTTCAGTGAGCATTGACATGGCATAGCGACATGATTTCGGAAATGGATTCGTTCGATTCGGATGCTGAAAAATAATCTGATGAAAACCAAACGTGACAAAATATTATTACATGTTTTATTTACATTTGTTTCAACTAGTAGTAATCATGTTGATTTTCTTTGCTATTAATCCGATCGTTGAGCAATTTACTATTTGTACAGTGTAAATATTGTGCAATAGCGCAATGTAAACATGAGTCCAAAATCATTTGTCGAATTCAAACAGGTGTCGAACATTCGAATTTCATACAAACGAAAGACCATAATCAGCAGGGTTCATGAACGGAATACAACATCAGAATATCAGAGAAATTGGTATCAATTTGAAAGTTGTTTACATTGCTTCAGATTCGAATCGTGTCTACCATTATTGCTTTTGTATTTGCATTTTTAGTCGATGCTCCATTTCACTTTTCTCTCTCTTTTTCTTTCTCTCTTCATTGCTCCTTATGGTGGTCACAAATTATTATTCTCTCATTTCAGAACCTTATTTGGTGTGTCGTCAAGAGCAAACATTACGGATATCATGAACGTTTCGGTTTTTATTCTATCCACAATTCTTTGACATTAAGTCCAGTTATTGAAATGAAAGCGCAAGGCCAAATACAAATCAAAATTCAATCTAACTTTTTTAATAACTGTTCATACACACTGAACTCTAATATCATTTGGATTCTATTCATACAGCCAACATGACAATCATCATGAGAAGAAATTATTTTGATTTTCTTTTTTTTTATCCATTTTTCCATCTTCCACCTATCAAATAGATAGCAAACAGGCTAGAATTGCGTACGCATTTGCAACGGCAATCAAATATGGCTTGCAAAAAAAAAAAATGATTAAAAAGTTACACGATTAAGATAACAATTTAATGTTTGTTGAATTGCATGTACATCTGAAGCAAATAACAGCAGCAGCATCAAAGTTTTCTATGCCAATATTCAATGCTAAGCATGTCGTGAATTTAAGCAAACTTTATTTAGGCTGAAAAACGACAAACACGATTACTTATTGGGTGTTGAATGACATGACGCACAGTGATCAAGCTAATTTCTATATTGGTATCATTTCTCGAGCGTTGTGAAACGGTGATTAAGCACGTAATGTGAGTACGTGATTTACATGAATTCCGTTTTTATTTTTTATCTTCGTATTTTCGTCTTAAACTTGAGAATAAAACGAAAAAAAGAGATTTTTTTTTCGTTGGTTTCAAAATTCTGTGAAAAATTGATGCGCAATATTCGGTTCGGAGTTGTTAATTCCAGGAATAATAAAGCTAAGCAATCTGTATTTAGCAAAGAAAAGCAAAATGGAAACTTTTTCCAAGGCCATTCACTCTCTCTCTCTCTCTCTCTTCACTTTCTTTCACTTACTCTAATCCTTGGCAGGAAAAAAAAAAGAAAAATTACATTTTTGACAAACTCTAGATAATCATCAGATGGGCTTTGGTTTTCATTTTCAAAATTTCCATACTAAACAAACACAATTAACAGATTTTATTAATTGCATTCGCTTGTTCATATAGATGCTAGAATTTAAAATATGATCATTCTTTAGCGCATTTATTGCATGAGTAGAAAAAGAGAAATTAATTGTTTTTTCTTTCTTTCTTTTCCTTATCTCAATTGAGCATTACTTCTGTAAGTTATTTCCGGTCATAAGTTTTGACTTCAATTTCGACAATTAAATTATTAAGACCGCTTTTCCTTTAAACCACACAAATACGCATATACAAAGGATAATGATTTTTTTCTATAATCCTTATGTGGACTTTAATTTACAATTCAAATGAACAGATTGAATGTATTTTCTATTAAAAACCTTTTTGTTTCATTAATTTTAATTTAAAATATACGACCATTTATTGAATGGATTCTATGTTGTTGTTGGGACTCGATTTTTAATTATCAATGATGAATGCCCAAAATTAATTTGAAAATTGGGACCTTTTTTCATTCGGTTGCTCTCTTAAGGGGATTTTCACTTTTTAAAGAAAAAATAATTTACAAATAGAAACAAAAAAATGGAAAAAGAAAGGACCAAAGCGATTCGAAACGAAATGAATCAAAATAATAGATAAAATGATTGAACAATTGAATTAATATGTTTAATTCGTCCTTTAAATAGATTTTAATTTTAAGGCAATTTAATAGCATTTCATCGCGTTCGTAAGCTCATATTCATTATTTACACTTTTTTGTTGACTAATGATTTAAAATTGAATTCAAACAAAATAAAAAAAAAAGGCAATTTCGATTTGAATGTTTATAATAGAATCACCAACTATCTAAAAATTCAGGACGAGGCTCATTTTTGAGGTCATTTTGCAATTATCGATTGGCACAAAAGACTCACTTCATACTCAAATGATAAGATAACAAGTATTAAAATTGAACATTTTCGAATATCAAACAGTATTCGTAACAAAACATGATTGATTGTTAATCACAGAGGTTAAAATGTACATGCTCAAACAAAAATAAAACAAAAAATTACATTCATAGGCTCGATGTCAGCTTGAACATAAAAAAAAATTATTCATGACATCTATTTATGTGATTTATATTTGTTTGTTTTTCATGAAAAAAAAACAGTTGCGAAAAGCAATAAATTTTTTTTTTATTGTATTTTTCGATTTTTTTCTCGTTTGTTAATAATAAAAAAAAGGTCATCAAAATTGGAATTTTCCATATCGTTAATATATATACATATATATTTTATGGTCTTTGTTTAAGTTTAAGAATTTAAACAATGTCAAAAGTAAAATTATCACATAAAGTGTTAAAAATATCGTAAACTTACAGAAATCCATTAATTTTTTTTCGTAAGTTTTTACACAAATTATTATTGATGGTTGGTATGAATCAAAATACAATTCAAAGCACAATGAAACACTAACCAAATCTGGTTAAAGTTTATTAACTTTGTTCTCGATATGGAAGCGTTAAATTTAATTTTAAAAACAGTTTTTTTTCTCTCTCCCTCCTTTTGATTCACCTTCTTTTTTAATGATTGTTCTTCTCAAATTGAAATTATTTTGTTTTTTAAATTCTAGATCGTTTTACATGTGATGATTAAATGTTGATTTAAAAATACAATTTATGGTTATGAAAATAAAAACCGTTTTACACAAACGAGTTGCACTTGTTGATCGGAAATGATCGCAATAAATTTGATACACACTAGAGAAAAATCCAGAAAAGTAACGTGAGGTACTAGTGTTTGATTAAATTTTGAAAATGCGAATTTCCATGGAAAAAATGTTTCTTGGCAAGCACAAAACCCAAAAAAAAAAAAAAAAAATTCTAATCAAAAATTGAACACACCACGGAAGAGCAAAAGAAATAGGCAAACTACAATTTGCACCACAAACAGCAACAGCGTAACCAGAACAAAACGATTCACTAGAACATCAAAAGCAAAATATGTGTGTAACGTATTTTTTTCTGTTTGTTTGTTTTCTTTCTCTTTGTCAATCTGAATTTCACGCTTTATTTCAATAAAATATTGAGCACCTCAGAGCGATGTGTGTTGTATCAGAACAACGTTACGATTTGCACTAAATCCAATGTGTCTGAATGATGATATTTGAACTGATGAGAATCAGGCAATGTGGAGAGCGATACTGAATGAGAGACAGTAAACGAAATACAATATACACAGAACGACACACAATCCACCGACCGACCCAAACGTACCCAAACGAGAGAAGAAGCAAAAGAAATAAATTCGCTGTTGTTGGTGCTTTTTTTTCTTGCTTTTTACTTTTCATTTCGCAAAAACTTAACCGTAGCAAAAATCATCGTGCAAAGCAAAGCAAAAGCGACACACAACGTACAGTACGTTTGGGCTAACAGTAGCGCTGATATATCTTTTAAAAGCGATTTTCCCGTTCCCTATCAGCAGTCTAAACCGAATCGCATCAAGCAATATTGAATTTGAACTGACTTGTTGTTTGCGACACGCTCAGCATATAATAAGTCTGTATGTGCGTTCGTGTGTGTTTGTACGCGCGTTCCGCACAATATTATCAGTGTTAGTGTTGTACACATTATGTCAATGCTGCTGAATACGAATATTTTGTATTGAACAACATCAAGTTACGATATAATATAAATATATACACATTTTGTGCTCTTCAACTCTCACATTCTCTCTGTATATCTTTCCATGTACGGAAAGCGTACATACAAATAGGCGCTTTGGAACAAAACGCAACTTTGACTGTCGAATCTTTGACTACTAGATAAATGAACTCGTTCCGAATGATGAATAAGAGTATGGAGCAAAATATCCACACAACCACACCACTCACATTATGTATTTGAGCGATATGCGATGCGTACATAATTCTTTGGATTCTCTATCATTTTTTCGTTCGTTCGTTCGTTTGGGGTTTTTTTTTCATTCTTTTCTCTGCGTTGATGTCGATATGCGATGTCACTGGATACAACATCATGAATAAAAGGAGTAGAAAGCACAAAACATAGATGCAAATAAAGGGTAAACAACAACAAATTTTAGTTATAACTGCCATAGAGTACCTCAATTCTAGCGTATGGAATAAAAATTGAGAATAAGTTGAGAATGAGCACAAGAATAAGGCTGAAAGCTGAGTAGTAAAAGGGAGTTGTAGACGAAAATGTAGAGAAATGCTCACGTTTTTATATCGTTTGAAAAATTCCAGTAAAAGACGAGCGACAACAAATATTAACTTAACTTAACTTAATCGAGGTAGTACATATATCAACGGCTTCATTCCATGTATTTCAACTGTTTTTCTTCTTCTCTTTATTTCTTGTTGAGTTTTACTTTGAATTGACTTTGATACGACGCACAGTGAGTTATTATTCCAAGCGATAGATAGACATTTTGAGAAATGAAGTGCTAAAATGAAAAATATGCTTTCATCGTGCAAACATCAAAAACATCCTCATCAATGTCTTGTATACCAAACAACCATAACCAGGAGAACCATTCAACCGAAAGACCACATAATGAATCTCTGATCTTTTACCATTTGAACATTTGATAACTATCTAGATTCAGAGGATTTTTTTTTTTTTCAAAAGAAAAATCTCCCTGTTTATCTCCTTGGTAAAATATCCTGTTGCAATTGGTTTTATGCAATTTGCAGCAAAAAATACTTTTGTAAAGCTCCACTGAAAAATGATTAGTTAAAATGTATATCTTCGAAATTATAATCAAAACAAAAACTTTATTATGGTTATTTTAAGCGAGTGAAAGCGTTAGTTAAATTCATACGAGTAGTTTTGAGCTGCTTTTAATTCGTTAATCATATGCGTTGTCATAGATACATACATTCCATGAGCTATACGAACTATTTGTATTTGCAGGAAGATTTTTTAGTCTCTTAGTTCTTTTGAATCGTACACAACCATCGTTTTTACATTTGTTGCAGTGGACCGAGTGAAATAAAGGCGTAAAACATTATGCGAATAAAAGCAAAGAGAGAAATGAAGAAAGAGGAAGAGAAAGGGAGAGAAAAACAGAAAGTGAGTGTGTGAAAGCGAGAGATTTTGAAGAGATTGAGATAGAATGGAAATAGAAGAGAGGGAGAGAACGATAGCGAAACATTCTGTTGTTAAACATTGATGTTATTGAATATTCTGAGTCGTAGTAAATGCCCCTTTTATTCGCTCTTGGAGAAGAAAACACACTATAGATTTTGTTTGTTTTGTGGATTTTTTGCGCTTATAAACAGAATTGCAATGCTCTATCACTGAAAATTCACAGCGCTAATATATGAATTTGGGTGTGTGTGTGTGTGTGTGAGATTGTAGAAACACATCCATTTCCATACAAAATAATGTTTTCTCTTTTTTTTTCATTGAATGACAAAAACGTAATAGCGTGCACGCTGGTTAAACACAATACTGTTTAACCATAATAGCGAGCATTATTATAAAAAGAGACCGAATTAAGAATTGAGAAAGGATCAAGTCTAAAGATTATATTTTGGCTTGCGTTGTAACTTGACTGCAATTCAAAAGGACGGCAGTGAACAATGAATATATGTTTTGTGCATTATGTTGTAGTTTTTCTTTCATTCTTTCGAATTTTCTTTTTCTTTCATTATGCTTGGAAATTGTGTAATCTGTAATGCGTGATATAAGTGTAAATTTGATCCATAAAAAACATCGTGGATGAACAATGACCTTAATTTCAATGATAGAATAATGCATGTGGTTGCTGTCAATTTTTATGTTCACAAACACAAACACACACACACACACACAAAACACGCTCCAATATCTCCTCTCACAAAAGAATAACTGTGCTGTGTGTCACTGAGTCATTACATCGATTAATTTCACTTTCAAGAGATAACGAATTTGTGCCTGAAGAGGAACGAAGCTAGCATCAAGGTAATTAATTTCAATACTTTTTGTCACCTAAAATACTGAACACTAAAATACATAATTCATTGTACAGTTTCATTAAATCTCAATAGATTTTAAGTGAATCATGGCCAAATCTAATTATAATGACTTTATGATCAAGAAGTAAAGTGGTTTTTACGCATTATTCTGACATAAATTACTGTATTTTGGGATCCTAAATGTTTACAATTTCCAGAGGGTGAACATATTTCTAAAGATGTAACGACATTTCAAATGGATAATGTTATCATGCCATTAAAGTTTTCTAATGGATTTTCATTAATTATATTCGATTCATTCAAGTACAATATGGGTTAAGGTTAATGTACTCTTTTTTTCTGCTCCTTATCATTTACCTGCTTGAATAATTTTTCTAAATTAAAATCCAATTTCTCATTAGCGATTCATAATTAAAAGTAGATATTATTGACAAACAAAATTCCGTATGATAACTGGTTCGTAATGAATTCATTTAGCATTTTGAAAGCAAATTATTGAAAAAGATATGCAAGTTGGGAATAAAACAAAAAATCGTATCCTGTTGACAAGCTCTTCTTGCAAGACAGATTAGTGGGTAAATGAATTTGGATCGTATTTAAATTTTCGCGCTAGTTGCATATGCTGAATGGCAAAGCAAACCAAATTTAAAACATTTCCACATATAATCAGTGAACAGCAACACGCTAGAGGCAAAACACACGCACATTATCGCTCATAAAAGAGACAGACAAGGAGAATGAATCAGCAAAAGGGAGGGAGAGAGAGAGAGAGAGTGAGAGAGAGAGTGAGAGAGAGAGGGAGAGAAAGAGAGAGGTAGAAGCAGTGAAATGTATGGAAATGCATTCACGATGTGTACCGATTTTTAACTCATTATGGTTGCTATTTAAACTTAGTTTCAGCCCTTTTTTTAATTCGCGGCATGGAAATTAGATGTACATAATAACGATATCATTAAATCTGTTACACTCACTAATGTTGTGAGCCTGTTTCATGTTAGCAACATTTGTATGATGCATGTTGACGTGAAAAATGGGAACGTTCGTATGTGTAATGATTGAGCGAATTTCATTATCATTGGCAGCAATCACTACCACGCATATGCTAGCATATAAAATATATAAGGATATAGCATGGGTATTTGCGTTGATAGCACCGAATAGATAGTCGTTATCATCATATGTTTCTCGTTCCTAGTCCCGCTTGCCATGCATGTTTTTCTCGCTTTCGCTTTTGTCTCATCAGTTTGAATAGAATCCTTTTTAAAGCATCTATCATGAATGGTGCTAGATAAGTGAAAAAATAAACGAAAGAAATAAAAAACCTTGGAAAATATACCGAAGCTTGGTAAAGGAATATAAAAACACACATTCGGAGAATGTCATGGAAATACTTTGGTGAATTCCATTTGTCGCTGAAGCATAATTTTGTATTATTTTACCAATCCATATGAATTTGCGTGTGTGTGTGTGTGTATGTGCATTCTACTAGTTATGGAAGGCAGTATGCGATGATGTCGCATGCAATGTACATCATGAAAATTACATTCTTGCTTACAACTTTTAAATGAAAGTGATAGGCTTGTGGTAAAGCACATAGAGAATAGAAGGTAACACCTGTGAGATATTTTCATACGATTTTGATCAGTCGAAACAATTTCGGTGAGAATATGAGAACAAAAAAAAATATTTTTTTTTTTTAAAGCTAACTTTTTTTCTAAAATAAAAAGTAGGGTACACAATTAATAAATTGCTGATAGAAAATAAATTCTAAAACGGAATAATAGTATTTTTTAAATCAACGGGCAAAAATAGTTCCACTTTTTTCCTATCGATTATTTAGTTTGTTTTTTTCCTTAAAAATTAAAATGTATTTTCTTATCAATAATTAAATTCGAAAAACTTGAAAAGTTCTTATTTATTTCCATCAACTAAATTGAAAATATCATTCAAATTCAAATACATGAGCATAGTAATACATAAACTGTTCCCAACAAATTAGGTCTGCGTTCATGGTTATTTTCCGTTGGTTCTGACGATTCCATTTTTCCATTTTTCTTGACTTTACGTTATTTCGGCGAATCAAACTTGAATTATATATTTTTTTTTTCGAAAATAATTTACAATTGAAAATATATATTTTAAATTTAGACAAAATAAATTTTCGTTTGAGGAAATCTGTGAAAATCTATATAAAAATACTAACAAAAAATGAAAGTATTCTATTATTGGACACAATAAAATATAGATTATTTCATTCATCAAAGTCGATCGCGAACATATAAATGAACGTACATAAAACATATGTGTGAACAATGACCATACTATAGTAAATATTGTACAAGAAGGCCTATTCGAGGTTTTTGGCGCTACATGTTAAATTTCGATGAAATAAAAAATTCATGTTGAAGTTTTTAAAATTTTGCTTTTGAAATGAATTTGTAGAATTGAATAAGCGATTGGCTAAAAATATTTAAATTCATGGAATAATGAATTTTCTTCGGAAAAAAGATTCAAACTGAATATTTTTTCAAGATAGATTTTTGTATAACAAAACACACAATTTTCGAAATAACTCTATTTTTGTCTAGGGGGAACTATCTAAATGTGCATATCTACAGAAATTATTTCAATATTTTGCAAATATGCTGCGTATATGCTGCGTATATGCATATAAATTGTATATATTGCAAAATATTTGCAAATTTTTGTGGCAAATACTCGCATATAGCCTGCGTATAAATTGCATATAAACCATATATGAACCATATATTAGTATAAAACATGTGGATAGTTCCCCCTGGATTTTTGTTTGTTTTTCATAACGATTACACTAGTCTATAAAAGAAGCTGTTAGATTTCATTTGACATTTTGCCTATTGCATGAAAATTTACTATGTCATAGGCATTTATATATCAGCTTCTTTAAAAAAATGCACATACAGATATTCCATTGCTACAGCGTGATAGGGCGGATCACAGAGACCTCAAAACCACTTATGGTTGATATCCTTATCGGCCCTGTTTTGAACTTTTTTTTCAAAAATTCACTTTTTTGAATTTGGATAATCAACGCTGTCATATGAACAGATGTCAAAAAAATTTGCATCCTTGATGTAATTCAACTTCTTCTCGCTCTGAAAACTATAAGGTCATAGCTATCAGATGCAGCAACAATATATACGATCGGTTAGATTGGTGAAAAGTTATGACAGAGAATGTTCTGTAAAAAGTTACGATTTTCAGTATATTTTCATAAAATGGTTATTGTGGTTTTTGTCTCGGTTTCATGCCTGAACAATAAAAATGTATTTATTCAGAGCCTAGTGACCAAAGATATGGCCGTTGTGTAGCCAAGAAAACGAGTCTTATCGCAATTCTCTTTTCTTACAAATAGTCAAAACCGCTTGATATCTCATTTTTTACATATTTAATAGTCTATGCCAATTAATGAGATAATTTTTAAAATTGACAAAATAAAATGAATATAAATATTTTGATTTTTTATATAAAATAGATAAAACCATACACATTTATTTTCAAATCGTTTATTAATTGTGTTTAGTTTTGTTAAAATCATTTTTCAGCCACTAGAAATGATTTTTTGGTCCTCTTTTGCGGTGTATTCACAAATTATTCCTCATTCGCTTATAATGGATTCAAAATTGTATTTATATGCGATTGGTTCGCAAAATATTCGCATCATTTTTTAAAATTCGATTCGCATATTCGCATCTATTTGAATGACATCCAAACCTCTAGAGACCAACAATATTCCCCAAGCTTACTAGGTATATATCTAAAAATTTTGAGTTAGAAATGTTCCCATCAATGTAGTGGTTTAAAATTGGCATTAAATATGTAAAAAATGAGATATCAAGTGGTTTTGACTATTTGTAAAAAATTGCGATAAGACTCGTTTTCATGGTTACACAAGGACCATATACCTTCAGCCACTAGGCTCTAAATAAATACACTTATTATACAGGCATGAAACCGAAACAAAAACCACGATAACATTAAGATCTGTGGTTCCATTTTATGAAAATATACTGAAAATCGTAATTTTTTACCTTCGGTTTCAGAACATTCTCTATCATAAATTTTCACCAATCTAACCGATCGTATATATTGTTGCGGCGTCTGATAGCTGTGACCTTATAGTTCTCAGAGTGAGCGGAAGTTGAATTACATCAAGGATGCAAATTTTTTTTACATCAGTTCATATGACAGCGTTGATTATCCAAATTCACAAAAGTGAATTTTTGAAAAAAAAAAAAAAATCAAAACAGTGTCGATAAGGATATCAACCATTAGTGGTTTTGAGGTATCTGTGATCCGTTCTATCATGCTGTAGCAATGGAGTATCTGTACGTACTTTTTTTTTTTTTTGTTTAAATTTTAATAACCTCGTGTTTTTATTTGTAAATTGTTTTTAAATTGTGTTTTTTTGGGTTTGGACGTAAATGCTGTCATTCTATGAAAAGGAAGAATGTACTGTGAACAATCGATTTACACAAACAAATAAATAATATGGACTGTTTTGTAATAAAACACACGATTTCACTGTTGCTTCTTTATTGATTGAATGTTCTAATTACAATCGTGGAAGAACTGAACTAACTAATGAAACTGTTCTAATTTAAATACTATAATTATGCTGACATAATCAAAATATCTGAAGAACGAAGTGGGGAAAGAATACGTGCAATTATCTCAAAATATATTAAATAAAATAATAAATAGTAAAACCCTGATTACTTATGCAATAATTCAATGTCACTAAACATAAACCTGCAGACTAAGAATATTCTTGAATGAAAACAAACTATTGTTCACGGCTGAACATGGACTCACTAGCTAAAATGAAGATTACAGACCTTAAATACATCCAGCATTCATAATGTATTTTCGAGAAATTATCGAAATTGGATTTGCTAAAGTAGTTTCTGATAGATGCAAACAATTCAAATATGAAACTAGTGTGATATATACTGATAGATTGAAATTAAAAAAAAAAAACATTGTTTCCAGCTATAAGAACACGGGACGCATTCATGGAACTATTCAACTAAATGATAATCTACTACTGCTTGAACATTTAAAAATGAGTTGGCTTCGGGGTCGTTTTGGTATTACTTTTCATAGCGAACAATATTTCAACAACAACAATAACAATAATTCGAAGACCATTATTGCCCTTCAGCGTCTGGTCTGTTCTGCAATGGCAGCCCCTTATTCTCCAATTCTTCTCCAGCAAACCCTCATCGAGAGCCTGGTTTGAGTTTCCCCATTCCAATCATACCCCCTTTCGTTCAAATCGTTCTTAACCGAATCCAGATATCGCCTCGGCGGTCTACCTCTACCTCTCGGTGCATTCACTTCCGCATTCAAAATTAACTTTGGTAAACGATACTCATTCATACGTTGTACATGCTCAAACCATCTTAATCTCGACTTTCTTGCTACCTCATCAACCGAATCCACATTCAAATCCTCACGTACTTTCTCATTACTAATTCTATTCTCCCATTGGTTCCTACGCGACACTCCAGAAATCATACGCAGGACTTTCCTATCAGCCCTCCAACCCATTATTTTTGTCCCCCCCCCCTCCTCTGTATTGTCTAATTCCCCATCTCCTTCTTTCTTTTCTCCCCTCCTTTTTAAAAATTGCCTATTAGCACCCCTTTTTTCCCTTCCCCCTCATATTCAAATTCCTTATCCACCTTCCGTCTTCAGAGAAATGCAGCCTAAATACTTGAATTGAGACTCCTGCTCAAGCACACTCCCATTCAACAAACAATTCACTGGCTTCCGATTTTTTCCAATATGCATAACTTGTGTTTTTGAACTGCTAATGGTCATTCCAAAGTTGGTACAGGCCGCTTTCAAATCGCTAATACTGTACTGTAGCTCCTGTTCTGAGCTGCCAAACAAAACTAGGTCATCTGCATATGCAAGAGCAGAGATAATACTATCCCCCCAAAACTACGTTACCACTCAGATTAGGTGACTTTATCAATTTATCCATATAAATTATAAATAAAAGCGGCGAAATAGTACAGCCCTGTCGGAGACCATTTCGCACTTCAAACCATTCACGTGCGAACTGATGATAAGTGACATTATTTCAAATTAAAAGTATTTCTTTTAAACCAGATATGAATTCACCGTATACATTTGAATGTTCAAATTAATTCCAGCATAATGGTGGAAATTTGAATATTTTATGATTTTATAAATAGAAATCCAACAATAAAGCATTTGAATATTTGCGAATATACGGTAGGTAAATTCATTGTAAATTGCTGAAGAACTAACAGCGTTTGAGAAAATAATCGATCTTTACGCCGAAAACACTTTAGATGAAACTGTTCATTGTGTAGAACAGTTAAAATCATTAAATCATATTCACTTTGAATTCAAGACATTACATATAAAGAATTTCTATCTTTTCGACAACATCTCGGAGCCAGTTGGCAAGATTGCTCATATGGTAGGAGTATTTTTGAAGAAGAAAATGCTGGAAGATCACATGACTGTTATGTTTATCGGATTTCCGAATACGAAATTCCTTCAAAAAATGAGATGATAAGACAGAGAATCACCTTGCATCCATATTTGAAGATAGATTTTAACATTGATCACATGTTTCACGATATACCAATATAAATATATTGATTATTTGTGGTCACCAAAGGAGAAACAATGTATGAGCTAATAATAAACATTACAATAATCATTTGCTTTGTTATAAAAGATATTGAGAATAAATAAACGAAATCGCATTAGAAGGAAATTCATTGCCTCTAACGCCTACTATACGAGTACAGTGTGAAATTGAATGAATATCAAACAATATCGTGAAAGCATGTTTGTGCTTTCATATAAATGTGACTCGTGTATTGAACGCCACAGGCAAGTACATCAACGATCGATTGATGTACTACGGCATAAGTTGAGTGGCGTTACGTTGCAAGCGATCTCTATAATATTGTATGTTTATCGTATATATAACTCTTGATAGTTTAATGGATGACCCAGACTGCAGAACCTGAGGCCATTTTCCGAAAGAGAGGGTTTTCGAGTGTTAAGTGACAAATTATTTTTGATAAAAAAGAAACCAAACACCTTATAGTCAATTATAAAAAGTTTTACTATTTATTCTAAGCACAAAATCGTTTAAAATATTTATGGGATCATTAACTTCTTCGAAAGAGCTTTCTACAAGCCCAAAAGTGATTTTTGATAGATAAAATAGGATTAATGTTCATTAAATTACAATTTGTGGTGCGGGCGTCTCGCAAAATATAGCCTGAGCGACGAATTGTCAAGCACCCCGTAAGAATCTAATAACCCAATACCAATTCATAAATGTGTGTACTAATTAGAAAAGCAAAACCCAGGCAATGTGCATCATTCAATTTATAATCTTGTTTACAATAAACGAACGCATGTGTGAAAGGCATGCAACAAAGTACGTACCAAATAAACATTAACTCTAACACCTTATAATATTTTCTTACCATTCGCAAATCAAATGAAATTCCATACTTACAACTGTTGATATTGTAGTCTGAAATTAAAGCCAAGCTAAAACATTAAATTCTAAATTTGCCATAGCAAAATCAATTACTTTTCAAAACCAATTCCGTTTTAAAATTCCATTCTTTCAAAAATAGAAACCAAATGAATTAAAATCAAAGTAAATTTATTAAAAATATTTCGTGAATAATAGTTTTTAATTAAAGTATGAAAAATATCGTTTTATTTTAATGCAATAATATTAGAATTCTATGCGGATTTCTCAAGTGGACGCCGAAAAAGGAGAATGTGTGGCTCTGGCGTGTGAATCATGTAGTGAACCCAGCCACGAGATTGTTGTACGCCAATTGATCGCCATTCTGTCTCCGTCATAAGATGTGATTTCGGCACCAAGCGCACCAATTCCTTTGGTAGGACGACATGTCTGTAAAAATCAAAAATGAACAAATCATTAGTGAAGAATAACATAAAAATGCCAAGCATAGAGAAAAACTATAATGTGCACACATCATTAGCTTTGAAAAGTGGCAAAAAATTCACGAAAGGATTGTTCGAAAAGAAAAACAAAAAAGGAACAAACTTAGGTTAGGTTTCATCAAACAATACCAATAAATTTTTTACTTCCAAATGCACACAAACAATTAATCACAATTCATTATTGTCAAAAAATTGCCAAAATAAATAACACCACAATTCGGTTGACAAACCAACAACAAAATTCCGAGAAAAAAACCACAAAAAGAAAATTCGTTAAAATTTAAATTTAAATTGAATCACTTTGATCGCAAACATTTGTACGTATATTATGGCCTTGAACAATAAACAACTGTAATGTTATTTAGTCGATGAACGAATATCATAAAAAAAATTCCGCGAAAATGGAAAGTGAAAGAGAAAAAAATATGCCCATATGAAGAGAAACCTGTTTATGTCAAGACCCTTTATATCTCTGTCTTGATCTTTTGCGTCGATTTTTATGTGTCACACACACTTCACAACAATTACTATGGTAGAACAACTGAATTGCGATTTTTCTAAATGAAACCGAGCAAAAAAAAAAAACTAAATTCCAAATTTTGGTTCGCTTACTTCACCAAAATGAAAAATAAAATTAAATAAAATAAACAAATAAATAAACAACACTTACCGGTATTCATATTCGTCGTCAAAATATTTATCCGAATAGTAAATCTCTTTGCTCATTGTGTTCTTTGATTTTGACGTTATGCGGCAATATTTAATTTATGATTTTGATTTGCACGTTTGTTCGTCTCAACGCAGATGTTAATACAAAACGTCTGATGTTTTAACTCAACCAATTCAACCGATGATTTTGAATTATAAAGATTCAACTAAGCAGACGCGACTATTTCTATCTCATTCGAATGCAACCGTTTGTATGATATACGCTTCTACTCACACTGAAACAGCTGTAATTGGTTGTTACACATTTAACACACATTCTAGTTGATTCTATCAAATATTCAGTTTTCAACACTGAACCGCAACCATTTGCGTGTTGCCCGACGTGGCGATATGACCATTTTGTTTTCACGTTAAATAATTTTTATTTTTTTTTATTTTTATTCAATTTTCAATATACTTTGTCGTTTTAATTTTTTATTTCAATTTGATTTAATTATTTTTTAATTTTTTACACAAAAAATTTTCAATTAAGAAAAGTTTTTTGTTATTGTAAACGTTTAAAAGTGTTTAACGAACATTCACCACATACGCCATATTCAAATATCACCACAGTTCACAAATGACAGATGAATGAATTGACGTTTACTTGGCAATAGAAACAGTATCAAAACGTTTATCCAATTCATTTTCCATTCGGTAAATGTGGCGCAAAGACGGTGTTGTATACATTTGTTTTGATTGATAAATAAGACGAAAGCAGCAAAAATCCAATGGGAAAGAAAAGTAAGAAGTGAGTTGAATTTTTAATTGCACTTTATTGAATGAGTTTTTAAATTGCATTTTATTATCAATTTTCTTGCACAATTTTCAGATCACAAAAAAAATCTAGAAGAAGATCTACATCAAGTGATGGATCTGATGGAAGAAATCATAAAATAGATGAACATAAAGCGTCTACATCGACAAAACTCCACATGAATGAAAGGAGTCGGCATCGGTCTCGCAGTCGATCCCCGCAGCGTTCATTGGAGACATCAAGAAAACGCTCAATGGACCGAAAGAAAGAACGCCCTCGAGAGCGTTCAATGGACCGCTCAAGAAGACGTTCAAAGGAACATTCGAGAAAACATTCGAAAAATCGTTCAAGAGATCGTTCAAGGGACCGTTCACACGAACATTCAAAACATCGTTCCCAAGATCGTTCACGAGAACATTCAAAAAAGCGAGACAAGCACGAAAAAAAATCGTTACATAAAAGTGAAAAGAAAAAATCACGTCGTTCATCATCATCGGATAGCTCAAGTTCAGCTTCAAGTTCAAATTCATTGAAATTATTGCAAAAATTGGAAAGTAAACGATTACAAGAGGCTGTTGAAAAAAAGAAAAAAAAAGAGCTTATGAAACAAATGGAAACCCCGGAAGAGAAACGTGCCCGTCGCTTGCGCGAAAAACAGGCAAAGGAAATAAAACGCCGTGAAAGAATGGGTTGGGACGTTGAATATCAACATTACACAAACGAAGATAATCCATTTGGTGATGCAAATTTAACATCAACCTTTGTGTGGAAGAAAAAATTGGAGCAAAAAGGTTTAACAAATTTGCGCGAAGAGGAAATTGAAATAATCAATCGTCAAAAACAAATGGAAAATAAAGCGGAATTGGAAAAAGTGAAAAAGCGTCGACTCGAACGTGAATTGGAGCAACAAAGGCGTGAAGAAGATATGGCACTACTGCAACGATCACGAGAAGCAGCCCAATTTGAAGAATGGGAACGACAAGAGGATCAGTTCCATTTGGAACAAGCTCGTTTGCGTAGTAAAATTCGTATTCAAGATGGACGTGCAAAGCCAATTGATTTACTCGCTCAATATGTATCAACGCATAATCTAGAGGAAACAATTGAAATGCAAATGCATGAACCATACACATATTTAAATGGCCTGAGCATTGAAGATTTAGATGATTTAATTGAAGATATACGAATTTATATGGAAATGGATAAAAGTGGCGATAATCAAGAGTATTGGGAAGATTTAATCATTATTGCGAGCGATGAATTACAAAAATTACGTAAAATGGAACTGGGCAATGAGTATCATGCTGTGGTTGGAAATCGTGAAGGTATCAATCAAAGTGTTGCATGTGATGTGACTAGCATTTTTCAGGGTAAAACTGCGCAACAATTAGATGAGCTTAAAATAAAAATTGAGACAAAAATAAGTAGTAAAAGTGATGGTGTTGATATTGGTTATTGGGAGAGTTTATTGTCACAATTAAAAGCGCATATGGCACGAGCCAGATTACGAGATCGACATCAAGAGAATTTGAGACATAAATTGGAGCTGCTTAAAAGTGAACAAATTGAAGAGAACGAACAAATGCAAACCGACCAAGACAATCATGAACAATCAATATCATCGATTAAACACGAACGAACGGATAGTAAACATGATGACAATAATCAAGATATGGACGAAGATGATGAAGCTATGGATCTACTTTCAGACTGTTTTGCATTGTATACACAAGGCAATTATTCGCCAGAATATTACAGTGAAAAGGATATCGATTCATCGATTCGTGTTATCGATGATGATCAGCTTGAGGCAAATATAGAAAAAGTTCGGAATCGTGTATTGAACCGTGATGATGATGATGATGATTTTGCAACAAAAGAAGAAATTCGATTAGCCCGACAATGCCGAGATTCATTGGGCGTAAATAATGATGAAGCCGAATTTTCCGTTGAAACAAAACTTGATTCCGATGTTTATTTGTGGAGCGATAAATATCGACCACGTAAACCACGCTATTTTAATCGTGTACATACTGGATTTGAATGGAATAAATACAATCAAACTCACTACGATATGGACAATCCGCCACCGAAAATCGTTCAAGGATATAAATTTAACATTTTTTATCCAGATTTAATCGATAAAAATTCAACACCACAATATTTCTTGGTGAGCACAATAAAATAATAAATTTTCCGTTTTCAAAATTGGGCCATTTTTTTTTTCCCGCAAAATGGGTCATTTTATGGGGCGAGATTATTTTTAACTCAATTTCTCATGATTTTATTTTCTTTTCTCTCTTTTCCACAGACAACCTGTCCGGACAACAAAGATTTTGCCATTTTGCGTTTCCACTCGGGACCACCGTACGAAGATTTAGCATTTAAAATAGTGAATCGTGAATGGGAATTCAGTTACAAACGTGGTTTTCGATGTCAATTCCACAACAATATATTCCAGCTATGGTTTCATTTCAAACGTTATCGATATCGACGTTAAATATTTTATCTCATCGCAATGGTATACACAAATGAATGTGTGGTTATTTTTATCAGTTGTCCAATTTGTTACCTCTAGTAAATTGTCAAAAACAAAAATGAATGTAAGCAAAAGGATAAAATGAAAAACAAAACAAAAAAAAAAAGTTCCAACTTCTAAAAATATCAATAAATTTATTTTAGGACCTAAACCAAACAGAATGTCTTTTGCTTCGTCCTAACTGAAATAGGTTATTACTGTTTTGTATGGGAAATAACACAAATCAATAATTGTGCTCGTTGTGGCGCCATATCGATTAAAACATTCACTTTCCGAATATGGAGTTTATTTACGCGAAATTTGCACTTATCAAATAAGACATTTAAATAGGCTTGATTGATGTTACGTACATAAATGGCACTCGTATCACATCGTGTTCAATGGAGCGTAAATACGTTCATTTGTGTGTTTCCATTGTACTATGGCTAACCGATAACCATATTTCAAAATTTGTGGAAAATGTCTGTCAACTCATACATGGGCAGGGGGTGGGTGGTGGTGGTTTATTTGGGTTTTACAACCCCCCCCCCCCCTGATATTCTCCGAGAGGACCCCCTCGAATTTTTCGAACAATTAATTTTCATATATTGAAGAGCTAAGTATTTGCTTTCCAAACTCGATGACTTTGTAGAAGATTTTTTTTTAGCTCTTTAACTTCCATTTCAAATTCAAAGACATTTTTTTTTAACTAGTCAATTTACCCCCCTGTAATTCTTCATCTTGCGCATGTATGCTGTCAACTTTAATCAGGCGAGTATAAAATACGAGACATTATCTCACAGAATTAAATTGATTTTGATAAAAAAAGAAACAAATTATCAACTGAAATATATTTAGATTTGTATTGATCAAAAGAATTTAAAGCATGCTTTATATGCCAATAATCACGTGTAACCGAATGCCTGTAATAACAATAATTTGTGATAAGAAATTCATGTTCTCAACGAATGATGCGTCTAAAGGCCATAAATTGCATGTATTATATTTTTTTTCTTCTATTCAAAACAAGTAGTATATAAATGTCTTTTTCGTCCAACTATAGGGGAGGGGGGACAAAAAATGACAATCGCTTTCTTTTTCATCAGTCTTTTGCTCGTTAACAACATTTTGATTAAGATTTATTTTGCTTGATTTTTACAAAAATGCATTCATGAGCGGAATGATTCGGCTTTGTCGTATTTAGTATTTGGTTTACTTCGTAAATAAAGAAGGTATTTGAACGCGCTTTGGTTATCATCGAAAGGTGACAGAATTGTAACAAACAAAAAAGAAATCTTAAAATAGTTAAACATAATCGCACGCTTACTATTGCTTTGAGATAACGGGTCGCATAACACCGACAAAATCGGAGAGACGAGGAACAACAAGTTGTCAACAACAACAAAAAGTTTGCACAAATCGAAGTGACGCATACAGATGGTGTTTAGTCGTTGTCGTATGCATTACTAAACGATACCTTCTATTTTATTCTAATATTTTTTGATTTTTGTTGATTATTGTTTTTTGTTCAATATTTTTGATATTTTTAGTCGTCGTAACAAACAAATTTGACGAATAAATTGAGCAAACAATTTCCAAAAAAAAAAAAAAATTTCCCAAATTTATTGTTTTTTTTTTTATTCTGACAAAATAGTTCATCGATTGATTCATTGAAATGTTCAAGAAAATGGGAAATGGATCTGTTAAACCAAATCGAGATGACAACGATAATGTATGTCAAATCGAAAAATTAAAACAAATCAGTGTACGTGGTATTGCGCAGGTGGAAGATGTTAACGAAATTAAAGCTGGATTTAATCGTCATTTGCATTATACATTAATTAAAGATCGCAATATTGCAACTACACACGACTTTTATATGGCATTGGCAAACTGTGTAAGGGATCATATTGTGTCGCGATGGATTCGGACACAACAAATCGTCTATCAACGTGACCCAAAGGTGAGCATAACAAAACAAACAAATAAATGTTACTATAGTTGGAATGACGCAACAAAGAAAAAAACGACAAAAAATTTGTCATTTTTCTCGTGTTTATTTCAATTTGATTTTTTCTTTGTTTCAATTTTGTATGCAGCGTGTGTATTATCTTTCGATGGAATACAATATGGGACGTTTTTTACAAAATAACATGATCAACATTGGCATGGAGGATGCGTGTGATGAAGCCATGTATCAATTGGGATTGGATATAGAAGAATTGGAATCGATTGAAGGTGAATTGCATTTAAGCAACGGCAGTATGGGTCGCTTATCGGCATGCTTCCTTGATTCAATGGCTTCGCTTGGTATCCCATCGTATGGTTATGGTATTCGGTATAATGCTGGTTCATTTACGCAACGAATTATCAATGGTGAACAAATTGAAGATGTTGATGATTGGTTACGATTTGGAAATCCATGGGAACAAGCAAGACCCGAATATCCGTTTCCAGTTCATTTTTATGGGCGATGCGCTAACTCAATTATTGGTCGCGAATGGGTTGGTTGAATATATTTTTATTTAGAAATTATCACAATATTTACTAAATATTTGTTAACATGTTGATTATTGTTTACCCCTAGGTTGATGCCCAAGTTGTCTATGCGATTCCACATGATTACCCCATTCCGGGATACAAAAATAATGTCGTCAATACACTGAGACTGTGGAGCGCACGCAGCACTGAAGGATTCAAGCTGAAATTATGTACGTTGACCTTTTTTCTTTTGATAAAAATTCAATTATGGTTTTTTTTTGTGAAATTCGAATTGAAAAAAAAAACTCTTTTCATTTCAAAGAACAAATTTAATTGAACCTATCCCAAGCTGGGATTCCCATTTCATTAATACCATTTCGAATTTCATTCATTCACAGTTAACAATGGTGATTATATTCAAGCGATTTTCGATCGATGCCTTGCTGAAGATATAACACGTGTGATGTATCCAACTGTTGCAAATACAACGGAAAATCTAGAGATTCGATTGAAGCAAGAATATTTTTTATGTTCAGCTTCATTGCAGGATATTATTGCACGATATAAAAGCTCAAAATTATCACAAACTGACACTGGCCGAACGGATTACAGTCATTTTGCTGAAAAGAATATAATTCAATTGAACAATACGTATTCCGCATGGTTGATTCCTGAGTTTATGCGTCATTTGATTGATATTGAACATTATAGCTGGACAATGGCATGGAAAATTGTTAAAAATTCATGTGCATTCACTAGTCATAACATTTTATCATTTACATTGGAAAAATGGCCAGTTGAATTAATACAAAAAGTTTTACCACGTCACATGGACATTTTGTATCAAATTAACTTTTTTCATTTGGAAAACTTGAAAGAAACATTCTGCGTAAATTTAGATAGTGTTTATGGACTATCATGTATATCGAATGAATGCTTTGATATGTCAACATTAGCCGTTTTGGGATCATGTGCTGTCAATGGTGTATCAAAATTTCATTCAAATTATTTGAAAAATGTCACTTTTTCAAAATTGTATGAACTTGAACCGGAAAAATTCTTAAACGTAACAAATGGCATCACACCACGACGTTGGTTATTTCTATGCAATCCAACATTATCGAATGTAATTAGCGAGAAATTGGGTGACAAGTGGCCGGTGCAATTGGAAAAATTGGAATCGTTACGCAAACTATGCCGTGATAATAATTTTATGCGAACTGTTGCGAAAGCAAAAGAAGACAATAAAACCAAATTGGTTGAAATAATTCACAAAAAATATGGCATTGAAATTGATCCACATTCATTGTTTGATGTACAAGTGCATCGTATACATGAATATAAACGTCAATGGCTCAATATTTTACACATTGTTACGTTGTACAATCGAATTAAATATAATAAAAATATCATGACAAAACAACGTCGAACTGTGTTCATTGGTGGCAAAGCTCAGCCAGGTGATAATATTGGAAAGACCATCATTAAGCTCATCACATCAGTGGCACAAATGGTTAACGAAGATCCATCGGTCAATGACAAACTGAAGATTATTGTTCTCGAAAATTATGGTGTCACCGTTGCTGAAGAGATTATTCCATGTGCAGATGTATCCCAACATTTAACGCTGCCCGGATCGGAAGCATCAGGCACGAGTCACATGAAATTCATGCTGAATGGCGCATTAATTATTGCCACATTGGATGGCGCTACATTGGAAATTGTTAATGAAGTTGGTCACACGAATATGTTCATATTTGGAATGAATTATGATGAAAGAAAAGCACTTCAAACTAAAGGCTACAATCCAATGGATATTTACAAAAGAAATGCTGATTTGAAGCAATGTCTCGATCAAATTCGGAATGGTTACTTCAGCCCAAAAAAATTGGATGAATTTACTGATTTTGTTGATTGCTTGTTGAATGAAGATAAATACTTCGTTTTGGCTGATTATGAAGAATATATTCACGCACAAGATTTAGTTTCTAGTACGTATGAGGTGAGCAATTCGTTAATTTCATTATTTTCTTAAGGAGGAAGATCAATTTTGAATTAGTCTTCAAAATTTACCTGCTAACAACAAAATTAATAGAAATTTTTTTTTTTTTTTTTTTTTCTTTTAACAGGATAAAAAGAAATGGAACGAAATGGTCATTCGAAACATTGCTGTCAGTGGACGATTTTCCATCGATCGTGCGGTTAGGGAATATGCCAAATTGATCTGGAACGTTGAGCCAAACATGGAACCATTGCCGACTCCTGCTGATTGAGATAAAGTGTGATACCAGAACTCAAACGCATAGCCTTTTTGAACTGCTTGAGCCATCTATTGGAGGAACAATTGGAACACTGAGCTTACGCATGGGCTTTGATCAATTGTATAAGAAAAGTAAACAAAACTTATGTTCTCTCTTAAGTAGCTCAAGTGCAGCAAATTACTATGTTTCAATTGTTTCAACATCAGGTGGCAGAGGATGTTTCATTTTTTTACTTTTGTAGCGCATTTGGGTTATGTGTGATACCATCAATTTGTCACAACAGTCCATTAAAAACAAAAATTTAAACACATCATCAATTATTTTTATTCAATTTTTTAACATTCATTTTAAATTTGTTTGAAAATATTCAATAAACGTTTTACATTTAAAATGAAATGAAAATCCATATCTCAGGTTTTCCCCATCAGCATTTCCGATTAAATCTATATTCTGGAATGATTAATTAAACAAGTGCATAGTCATTTTGCGATTTCACATTCAGAAATCAATTTCTGTTTTTTCCATGTCATTTTATCAAATATTGCAATTTTTTTTCAGAAACTTTTGAGATTTGATCAACTTTAATTCACAAAATTTTGTAATAAAACGAAATGCGTCATCTATTCAAATAAAACTTAGATAGCATATCTATATCTAAACGTTTAAAAAAAAATCTACATTTTCGACTGATTTTTTAAAGAAAATATTGAGAAAGAACCAAAAAAAAAAAAACTTTGCCCAAGGTACCATGAAATATTAACTCGGTACTGTTATCATAACAGTGTTATGTATATTTAATTCAAAATGTAAATGAAAAAAAAAAAACTAACTAAAAATCCTTGAAAAATTCATTTAAAATCTAAAAATTTTATTAATTCTTTTTTATTTTTTATTTTTCACATTAAATTTTCTGGATTTGAAATTTTGTGAATAAATATTTTAAAAACCAATACTCGGTAGTTTCAAAAATTCTGTATTTGATGTAAATATTTCGATCCACTGGCGATTTGCATCCAAGACATCAACTGGAACATCAGCCGTGAAATAATAAAAAAAAAGTAAAGCAAGATTTTCACGCGACCTCTGGCTAAGTCTAAATTGATTTTCAATTTTAAAATTTCTTCTCTCGTTTTCTATGCAAACTGTAAGTTGTGACAACTTTTTTTCCATATTTTAGGGATCTCTTTATTGACCATATATTTATATCTTTACATTTGCAAACAATATACTCCTGCAAATTAGTCATTTGATTCGTAAATTCAGTGAACATTTTTTCACAAATATGGGAGAGTGTTAGCTTTTTAAGCGTTTCCAATTGCATTTTACTATCCAATGGTGCAACTGTTGTTTCGTTGCTAACAAATTCTAAATTTTCAATTGGAATATTGTTTCTAACGATAGTGTCAATCAAAATATTTGTGGACAAAACACCTCTGAATATAATGTGTAGTTCTAGATTTGTATATTCAAACCTGTTTGAAAAAACATTTAACATTAATCTTTCAAGGTTTGGTATAAGATTTCCAATATTCTTTAAAATTGATGATGTTTTTCTTTTACAATTCCCTAATTCCAATATTTTCAATTGAGGGTTCAATGTTAGGAATCGAACCAGCATGGATCTTTTGATATTTACCATATACATCGTCATCTTCTCCAAATGCGGAAATTTTTGATTCATCCAATTAATGGCATGTTTTTTTTATATTTAAAAATTGGACCAGTCATCACCAATGTTTTGAGGTTTGGACAACTTTTCAAATTATACACCTTTCCATTTATATTCAGTTCTTGCAACGCCGAAAATGATTGTATTCCACCTAAATCAATATTTAAATGAGTGTTAAAATTTTTAATGTTTTTCTGCAGAAATGTGCAATGATTTTGAGAATTTCTTGACTGGAAATTTCGTGTTCATATTTATAAGGAATCAGTCAATCTAAACAGGAAAAATGTTCAGAACATTTTGTACGCGATCATAAGTTATAATTTAATAAAAGTAGTGTGCACGTGTGATACGTTCTTCGCGTGAATAGTCATCTATCCAGATCTCTTTAAATTTGGAACGGAAGCATTTTTTTGCATTAGACTGAAACCTTGTACAGGTTTCGGCAGCACTCGAAAAGTCTTGCAGATACGTTATTTGACGCAGAATCAATTGAATACAATCATCGTTCAATAAGTTAAGGATATTTTTCGGCGATTCATGACATGCTGGTATGTTCATTTTGATATTGTTCACGAGTTTGTGCCTAAAATGGTTCGAAACACTATTATAACCACTGAAATGAATGAAACAAATGTGAAAGTAATTCAAACAATTTTATCCTTAAAGATGTTCCATTCCATTTTCATTCAATAAATGAGTTAAAATATTTCAATGAATTTCGCAAAATAAAGATTTGTTTGAAATGTAAAATGTTTATTGAAATTATTTTTCAATATTTTGATATCAATTATTATAAATTATTATAAATTAAAATAAATGATTATTTAAATAATGACGTACGACATGTTTTCGTAGAATGGACTATTGTGACGAATTGATAGTATCACACTTAAACTCAATCAGGAGGAGTCGGCAATGAAAACTAAGAAAATAATGAAATTAACGAATTGCTCACCTCATACATACTAGAAACTAAATCTTGTGCGTGACTATAGTCTTCATAATAAAGTATTTATCTTCAGTCAACAAGCAATCAACAAAATCAGTAAATTCCGATCAGGGCCGCGTTAAATGTTGAGATACATCAGAGCCGCGTTAAATGTTGAAATAGAGATCGCTTGCAATGTAACGTCGCACAACTTATGCCGTAATACATTAATCGATCATTAATGTACTTGCCCACGGCATGAAAGTCCACTGTGTGAACTTTCACAATTTTGTTTGATTTTCTTTCAAATTCACACCACACTCGTATAGATGGCGTAAGAAACGTGAATTTCTTTGCTAAAGTGACTTCGAGATATGCTTCCATTGCTCAGAATGCTTTGAAGAGGGCGAACAAAAATGAAACTCCTCACTTGTAGTCATTGCTATCATATGGATTACGCCCGACATATTATTATCGTTATAGTCGGCAGAGGAATGGTCGAATGTCCATTCTGTTTTGAGCAGAATTTGGGTTTTCCAGCCCAAGTTATGCATACATTTTCAAATTATTTAAGAAAAAAAAAGAATCAAATTGAAAAGAATGCATTCATTTTTATACGAATATATTTTTCAATAAATGTTAAATGTTTCTTTGAAAATTTCCATCATAAATAAATGTTTTTTCATGTTAAACGCATGAGATTTGATTTATGTAGTCATTTCTTCATCTACTGTTTTTGCCATCCATTCGGGTTCGGAAGCGCCAATTTTCTCGATTACACCATTCACTTGATAGCAAATTGACTGGATTTGCTTATCCCAAAGTGGTAAAATTTCACGTGCTGCAAAAAATCAGAAAATTTGCAATGAAAAACGTAATTCGATTTAACCAATTTAGTGTATTTTTTTTTTAGCTTACTTTCGAAATGAACAATTCCATCGATTTGATCTATGTAGCCATTCATGCGTTCTTCAGTGAGCATCTGTGATGCGATGCGTTCAGCTTTTTTCGGATCGATTTCAAGTAAAGCGCCTAACTCTTCAAATGTAATATTGTTGTACAATTTGCTAGCCGACAGCAAATTGTGTTCGAAGACTGCTCGATCGAGAATCGATGATCCATCCAATGTACTTGCTTTTTGATGAACTTGCAAAAGAGCTTCAAATTCTTGTAATTCTGATCGACGAATGATTCGATCTAAGTACATTTTCTCGAGAATACCATAGGCAGGCAAATGTTGGCACCGTTCATCCTTGAATAATGTGGCTAGCATACGGGAACGTTGTTGACCAGCCGATGCTAAAATGGTGCAAATTAGGGCATTTTTCAACGCTGTCATTCGTTCACCTTCATCGATAATCGTACGATACGAAAGTTCATTGTATCGTTGTGCAGCCTCAATAAATTTACGACGATAATCAAGCACACGGGCATAACACACTTTATACAATATATGTAATTCAGTTTTCTTTGTTTCACCTTGTAGCAATGATGCTCGGTTTATGTAAGCTTCAGCTTGAATGGGATCATCATCTTCCAAATACAATCGAGCTATTTTCAAATAGGTTTCCAATTTGTAATCGACTGTGTATTGTCTAGATAAATTGTGGTAATCAATTGAAAATGATAAGAAGAAAATGCAAATCACATTTGTTAGAGTGAAACGAGAGGGAGGGAAATATGAAATAGAAAAAAAAAATAACGAAAAACAAAAGCTGAACATTTTGGCTTAAGAAAAATGTCTTACTTCTGCCCCGTTTCCAATGGAATGCCAACCAAAACATTTGCTGCTTCACGCCAGTTTTCTTCGTGTTCATAAATCTGTGACAAATGCTGACGAATATTTGCCACTTGCTCTTCAAACGATATCACACGGGGTTGAACTTTATCCAACGTAAAATGTGAAATGGTCTTCGATATATGATCCGGTAATGACATCAAATGATTGCCAACGTCAGTGAGTAATTGACGTGAAATCACCAAACTGACATGCTCATTCACGACTACATGAAGAGAAGAACGAAAATTGTTATCGAAAAATTGATGCAACCAAGAGTAAATCTATAGCATAAGTGAAATTTTTTCGAAATTTTCAGTACTTACTCGCCTCAATGAACAGTTTTAGTGTATCAATAAGCTCTGCTTCTGTGTTCGACAAAATGCTGTCCAACAATACTCGATACCTAAAAGGAACGAAGAACGCCAATATTTTTGAATACATTCATTTCATTACAACGAATGTTAATGTAAAAGACGAGTCTCAATGCAAAAAAAAAAAAATGCTTATTAATGCAAATAAAAAGAAAATGTGTTCAACTTACTTATCAGCATGTTCACGATGCGTTCCGCTAAAATTAGTCAGTGAAACCAATTGTGTACGCAACGTGCTGGCCGTAATAACCATTGTTTATTGACAAATGTATCTCGAAAAAAAAAAAAATTTGAATTGAATTTCGTAAAAAACTAAATTACTATTTTGCGATATTTTCTTCTTGATGACGAATTTTTCTTCTTTTTCTTTCCTACTAGTCAATACAAAGCCCGGTTGTTGTTATAACAAATAATCGTTGTTGACAGTTCGCATGAACAACACTGACATATGATTTGATTGTATTGCCTGATGTACAGACCACTTTCGCTTTTCATATATGAAACGCAAGCAAACCTAATTAATTTATCCGATGCAATAAAAATTGGATCATATCTATTTGGTCCTGTGGTGAAAATATTAAGCATTTTTTTTGGCAGTTTACTTGAATTCATGTAAGTGTGGTATCATTCAATTTTATTAAGAATTTTGTGTCAGTATTTGACTTTCATTTAATAATCGCTTCGTTTCTTCCATTGTGTATGTTTCGTCATACACATCACAATCGCATTGCATGTGGGCTTTCTGTTACGGTATTTGAACCTAAATCGAAATCACACCATCATTACATTTTAACATTTCCGTAATCAAAATTCGATTCTGTATAAACTTGAATTAAAATTGATTTCATTTAAAATGACCGATTATACTGAAGATTATTTGAAAGAAAAATTAATCGAAAAACTGAATGCTGTTTTCGTGGTAAGTCGAATTTGATAAAAAAATATGTATTTAAATGGAACAAAAATTCCACATGAAAATCTCGTCTGTCAATACAACATAGAGAGCTAGTTGCGATGCAATCACATTGACATGAACACGTATTGAATTTGTGTTTTTTTTTCTCTTCTTTGGAAACCGGTGTCAAATTTGTCCGTATCGAATATTCATCGAAATTCATTTTAAAACGATTGCATTTTACGATTTTTTTTTTGATGTGATTCCGTGAAATATATGAAATTTTTTTAATAAAATGTTGTGTTAATTGAATGGACAAGTGTTGAATATTTACGGTGTGAATACGAATGTTGGATAAAATGTGGCCAATGACAAAATTACAAATATTTCTGTTGGCATGTGGTGCGTTTACGCTTCGTGCTATTATATCATTGCAACCATATTCTGGATATAATAAGCCACCGATGTATGGTGATTTCGAAGCACAACGTCATTGGCAAGAAATAACAATAAATTTACCGATCACCGATTGGTATACAAATACAAGTGACAATGATTTATTGTATTGGGGATTAGATTATCCACCTTTGACAGCGTATCATAGCTGGTTGAATGGTTGGATCGCAAAAAAAATCAATAATTCATATGTTGATTTGCATACATCAAGAGGAATAACAACGGAACAACATCAAAATTTTATGAGAAATACAGTTTTAATCGCTGATGCGCTATTGTATATACCCGCTGTAATTGTTGCTGTAGATACCATCGGGCCAACAAATCATTCAATTCTAAATGTATTGCGTTTGATTGTCGGGCTTTTTTTTCCTGGTCAAATAATCATTGACAATGGCCACTTCCAGTATAACAACATATCACTTGGATTAGCAGCTCTTGCTATTGTGGCTATTTTTCGAAATGCCAATCGATTGGCTGCTGTTTTGTTCGTACTATCTCTCAACTATAAACAAATGGAATTGTATCATGCCCTTCCATTTTTCTTTTATTTGCTTGGTAACAGCTTTTCAATTACATCAACGACAAAATCGAAGAAATTTAACCAAAGATTTCTTAATGGAATTAAAAATGTCACAATTCTGGGGATTATTGTGATTTTTACATTCGGAATCATTTGGGCACCATGGTTACGATCAATGGATAACTTTAAGCAATTGATTCATCGTTTATTCCCTGTAGCTCGAGGAGTTTTCGAAGATAAAGTATCGAATATTTGGTGCATTGTGAATGTTTTCTACAAACTTAAGTGAGTTTATTATTTTCCATTTGTTGATTCAATGTGATATGTGCAATTAAAATCTTCTTATCAATTAAACTTTGCAACTAAAAAATAAACAAACTTTCTTTGCAATTCCAGAGTACATTTTACAAACGAACAAATGGCCATATTATGTTTGATAAGTACAATAATCGCTGTTTTGCCAAGTTGCATTCATTTGATGTTCAATGCCCAAAAAGAGACATTCCTGTTAAGTTTAATAAACTGTTCGCTAGCATTCTTCTTATTTTCGTTTCAAGTAAATGATTTCAATGTTATTTTAAAGACTGAATTTTCTAAAAATACCGAAGAAAAAAAGCAAAATTTTGACCTTTTTTTGTCTGTTGTGTCATTTTTTAGGTTCACGAGAAGTCAATATTGCTCGTCACATTGCCGATAATGTTGTATTTCCATTTCGAACCATTGTGTGCATTATGGTTTCTACAAATAGCTACATTTAGCATGTTACCGTTACTATCGCTTGATCAACTGATATTTCCAATTGTTATTCTCACTGTTATTTATTTTATTTTAATTCGAATAACAATCCATTGGTTAATAGATGAGAAAACGACAGCGCCACCATGGGATGTGTTATCATTATGCGATATTTGTGATAACAAATTATTCATTGGTTTGTTCTACTTAAGTTCAGTTATTGGTTGCTCGTCATTACTCGTCGGACAAGTTTTTGTTCGTCCACCGAAATCATTACCATTTCTCTTTTCATTGTTGATTTCAGCCTATAGCTGTGTTCATTTTGTGCTATTTTTCATTTATTTAAACTTTCGACAATTTTTTAATGGTGGGGCAAATGGTACATTTGACATTGCTCAACGTGTCAATCAAAACACTAAAAATATTAAGACATTAAACAAATCTACATTCAAGAAAAAGATAATTTAGTACTAATAAAGTAGTGAAACAAGTAAATTGTGTTAAAAATATAGAAGTGTAAATAAAAATGAATAAAAAAAATTACAACCACATATTTTATCTTCATTTTATTGACTTATTTTCAACGAAATAATTATGTTTGATGAAATATGGAAGAAAAAAATCTGTGTATTAAGTGATATTTATATTATTTGTTTGCTTTTCTTCTCCATATTTCACAGAAAGTCGTTGACGAATCGGACGGTTGCGGTGGCAAATTCAATGTAATTATCGTATCGCCAGAATTTGAAGGGAAATCCATTTTGCAACGTCATCGTCTTGTTAACACAGCACTTGCCGAAGAATTAAAAACAATCCACGCATTTTCGCAGAAAACATTTACACCAGAACAGTGGGCCAAAGAGCAAGAAAAAGTCAACTAATCATCGAACGTAATTACAAAACAAATTCAAAACACAGTAATGTGAACACAAAATAAATGTAAAAATTAAACAAAATGTCTAATTTGTATTTCATTCTCTTATCTTTTTTCTCTCACGCTGTATGAAATTTTTAGTAACTAATAAATCAACAGAAACTTCAATTAAATTTATAACAATAGCATGGCTGTTCAATTTACTGTATCGTCTCCTGGAAAAGTTATATTGTTTGGTGAACATTCTGTAGTGTATGATCGACCTGCACTCGCTGGTGTTGTTGGACTCCGAACATCCATAACACTCAAAGTACGTGCATGTCTGCAAGAATTTAAACTTTTTTAATTTTCGAGCAAAAAAAAAATCATTTTTTTTTTCTCTTATTTTCAATTAATATATATTATTGAATTTTTTTACCACAGGAAACCGAATCGGATACCATTAAATCGGTATTTGATTTATTTCCAGATATTGCGCCAACATATCAACTGAAAAATCTAAATGAATTTATCAAAAATATTCATGAAAAATTCAGTGTTGGCAATGGAAAGTACAGTGTTGACTTGCTCAGCGTGTTAGAAGATGAACATGATGACTATTTAAAATTGGTTGAACAATTTGTGCATAAAAATACATATTTGAATGGAATAAGCGAAGAAAAGCATAATATTATGAAAAAAGTGATGACGGATATTGTTTATTTGCTTGTTGCATTGGAAACAAATTATGCCTTATCGAATGGCACTGAAGCTAAATTAAAAAAGGGATTGCTAATTGATGTGAAAACACAAATTCCAATTGGTGCTGGCCTTGGAAGTTCGGCAGCATTTGGTGTATGTATTTCGGCCGCATTTTATGTTTACACTTTAATACATTCGCAACCAGATTTTGTGAAAATCTATAATGATACCGCATCGGATGAGGAACGTTTACTTTTTAATCATACCATATCATCATGGGCATATTTATGTGAACGTATCAATCATGGAACACCATCTGGTTTGGATAATACAACATGCACATTTGGTAGTATTGTTCAATTCAATAAAAATCCAAGAAAAATGTATAATATTGCCTTAAATACGAATATAAATATATTGCTTGTTAATACGGGCGTAAGTCGAAATACATCAGCTGTTGTGGGTCAAGTTAGAAAATTAAAAGACGAACATACGAAAATCATTGACTGTGTACTGGACGCAATGGGTGCATTGGTTAATGATGTTGTTGAGGTGAGATGAAATTTTGATAAAATTATTACTAATTCATGAATGTGATTTTCTCCGTGTGTCTGAAGTGGATAAATTAGAAATCAATTTATTTTATGCCATTTCTTTTATCTACGTTTTTATGCATTTATGATAGTGCTTATCTAACTTGAATCAAGATTGCTTATCTATTTGATACAAAAATCAATTTCTTATCATTTTGTTTGATTTAATTATAGATTCTTGAGAATAAAATTGGTGCTTCAGATGAGGAAACATACATGAAATTAAAGCGCCTCTTTTCCATCAACAATAATCTATTACGTGCGCTAGGCGTTTCTCATCCAGTTTTAGAGGAGATTTTCTCGATTAGTGAACGTTTAGACTTTGGCGTTAAATTGACTGGAGCAGGTGCAGGAGGGTAAGATCAATTAGAATAGTATTTTAAGAAAAAAAAAAGAAACATTTCACATGCAATATTTTTCCTTTTTTTTATTTTCTATTTGAATAATTGAACCAAATTTCCAAAAAAAAAAAAAAAAATTGTTTTTTCAGATTTGCAATCATTCTACTACCACCATCATATGCAAATTCCGAAGCATTTCATACTCTATGCAAAGAGCTCAGTCATTTTGATACGAATGTTACAAAAATTGGTGGAACAGGCCTTGAAATTTTTGACAATTGATATTTACCGAGTAAAACTTGGACCAAGTTAAAATCTTTTGATAAAATAGCAACAAATTAGCAGCATGTTATCTATCTAGATTTAAATTATTATAATGGTGATGGTTCCATAATATTCGTAATTCTTTAGTTCGGCTATGAAAAAAATACGTAAATTATTTATTATTTGATTTTGTATTTCATTACGACAAATTTGAATAGAACCAAATTCAAAATAAAAATGGTAACGGAAAAATAAAATAAAAATTAAAAAAATATTGCGTGTTTTTTTTTTTTTCATTGTCCATGTTGAGCATGAAGAAGGTGAGAAAAGACAAACAAACAAAAATACGAAACAATTCTGACAATCCACCAACAACGATAACATTGACTTTGACAATTCGATGGAAATGTCAAAGTAACACATTGAATATGCGTCGATAATGTCTATTTGTTTACAATAGACGACGGCATTGAGATCTTTGTTACGACCAAACCAATTGAATTTAATTTTGTAAATCATTTTTTCATTATGTATTATTGTGTAAATGATTAAGAATGAAGATGGATTTGTGTTTAACAAAAGGATAATAAAAAGTGTGTAGTGGAAATATGGCGGACGGTACATAAAAATGAATTTATTCCAGATAGATGTTACATGTATCAGAAGGCAACAATACAGTGTATGTGTATATATCAATGAAGTACGTACACCATCATTCGGAAACATTTACTTTAAATAGTACAAACTGTTTAGATGTGCGATTACGTTGACTATTTAATGTTTTTATGATGAACAGATAAACAGTGTGAATCGAAATAAAGAGAAAAAAAGAAAAGATTAAATAATTTTTAAATTGAGATTTGGTGTAAAATCAACTATGTAAGCGATAGTGTTATCAAAAATATATAAGAAAAAAGACAATTAGATTTAAATGTATCGGAATGAAAGAGAATCGCAGGGGTGATTCATTTTGGTTTGATATGCGGAAAAGTGTTGAAGTACAAGTTGGTAGTGATTTTGCTCTTTTGTTGCCTAGTGGGGCATATGAAATTAAAAAAATGCAGCCTCGACGTAGGCTACGTTCAATTGTTTTTATTTGTTTAACACTGGCAGTGGCTGGTATTATTGGTTTTGGCTATTTTTGCCCAGATCAAGTGTGTGCATTAACAAAACGTAGTGCAACAATATCCACGGATGTTGGTTTTACAAGTGCATTACAACAAACACTTGATAAATTACGTGAACAAATGGGAGCAATGCCTGGCATGAGCTATGATGATGTGCTTAAAGATGATTTTCAATTTGATATGGATGCACATGATGTAATGGTATTTTTGCATATACAAAAAACAGGCGGCACATCATTTGGTAAGCATTTGGTACAGGATTTAGATTTAAAACGTCCATGTGAATGTCAACGAAAGCGAAAACGTTGCTATTGTTTTCGTACGCATCGCAATGAAAATTGGCTTTTTTCACGATATTCAACGGGATGGAAATGTGGTCTTCATGCCGATTGGACTGAATTAACCAGTTGTGTTGATCGAGAATTGAATAAAAATGAAGGTGAAATCGCAAAACGACGATATTTTTACATAACAATATTGAGAGAGCCAATTGTACGGTATTTATCCGAATTTCGACACGTACAACGAGGTGCAACATGGAAAACTGCTAGGCATTGGTGTTTGGGACGTCAAGCGACATCAAATGAATTACCACCATGCTATACGACCGACACATGGGTTGGTGTTAATTTGGAAGAATTCACCGATTGCGATAGTAATTTAGCAACAAATCGACAAACGCGCATGTTATCCGATTTAGCATTGATCGGTTGTTACAATAAATCATCAATGCCGGGCCACGAACGTAATCGAATTATGTTAGCGAGTGCCAAACGAAATTTAGCTTCCATGTCTTATTTTGGATTGACTGAATATCAAAAGGTAAATGATTCAATTGAAGTGAACAAAATGAAAAAAGAGAAAATTATCATCATTTATTCGAATCACGTAGCGTGAACAACGCATTGCGTATCTTAAACCAATCATCGTATATACGATATATGTAAATGTAATTTGTTCATTCATTTGTTATATTGTTGACAGATGCTACATAGTACCCATAGTACCCATACAATATTCACTCAATTGTTATTCAATTATATGCTATGTTCTTCCTTTTCTCAACTCATTCAATTTTTTTTTTTTTTTTTTTTTTTTTTTTTGTTTTTTCAGATATCCCAATACGTTTTTGAGGAAACGTTTAATTTACGATTTGCCATACCATTTGAACAGCACAATACAACAGTATCAAGTTCAACATTAAATCATTTGACGCCAAAACAGGAAGCTCGTGTCAGAGAGTTGAATGCCCTCGATTTAGAATTGTATGAATTTGCAAAGAAATTGCTATTTCAACGGTTTGAAAAGCTAAAAGCCAAAGATGTGAATTTTGATGAACGTTTTAGTCATTTAGGTATGTTAGCGGGAAAAACTAGTGTGACTGAATTCAATTGGGATCGTAATTTAGACGAAACAAATTGATTACAATTAATTAATGATTAGCAATACAGATAAATGACGCATATGGATTGGATAATACGAAAAATAAATTGAAATAGTGAAGACAAAGAATGAAACAAAAAAGATTCAGATGCTAAAAATAAATTGTAGAATGAACATTGGAGACGAAATTGTTTCATACTGACGAATATTGAATGTGATAAAAGGAAAATTCAGAAATTTAAAGCCAAGTCCATTGTTTGAAAAGAGAGAGAGGGAGAGAGAGAGAGAGAGAGAGAATGAGCTAATAGAGACATATTGACTAGACCTATTTATGGACATGGTCGTTGAATTGAATAACAAAAAAGAAAATTAACAATTTAAAACGATGCAAAAATTCTTTCGCACAAATTCGCTCTGCACGCGTTCCGAAAAATCAGCACAAATAGAATACGTATATATTTTTTCATACTGTCGACAGCACACATATAAAGTATCTGTTTTTCTTGAAGTCCATTTTTTTCGTGTTTTTTTTTTATTATTCTGTAAAAAGCGTTCCTAAATCTCGATAAAAATGTTTTATGCAAAAATTCCATTCAGTGAAAATTCCGTTGCATTTTTAACGGATTTGAACATTTTAATATACTTTGAAATGATCTAATTGAAAACAGAATAATTCCAAGTTATACAGTTACTCGAATCCATAAAACAATTAGCGAACCTACATAGAAAATACATATATTTTTCGAAGAGCCCTAGTTTTTAGATACAAAGAAAATGAGAAAAAATAGAGTGAGAGACAGAGAGACATATGAACACACTCAGTCATTGAACGAACAAAGCATTTTAATGTTAATCAATTTAAAACAAAAAGAAAAAAGAACAATTTCACCAATCATGTTATATGCTAGAATTTTAAGAATAACAATCTTGTTGAAATGACACCTAACAATAAGCAAATATCTCAATTTTAATTTGCCAAAGACTAATTTAGTTTGTATGAAACAACAATTTTACTTTTTTTTATAATTGATATTTATGGAATTTCACTCAGAACAAATGGTGTGCTATTCTTTCACGTGCACCAGATGCAATATGAATGAGCTATCGCGTTTGACATGTCTTTAGATAAAAATAAAGCAACAAATCTAAAAATACCTGTAAAATTGAATGCAGTAATATTCGTACGATCAAATCAATCGCTCTCAATAAGCAATCGCAACGGCCTATGCAAAGATCAAGTTTTTTCTTTGATTATAAAATGCACAAAATCTTTGTTGTTTCTACTTGTTTTTTTTTTTTCTTCTCTTTTGCATTATGTTTTTGCAATGCAATAATTTGATTCGGATAAGAAGAGAAAAACCAAAATTTATGGAAAGAACAAAAAAAAATTGCTTTCTGATTTGGCTTCGGCAGCTACCCAACAAACATTCAGATAACGACCTTACTTAAATTCAGAGTTAAGATATGTAACGCTTTTACTCATTTCTGTGGATAAATTGATTGCATTCTCACCCATTTCTACCGTTGGAATAGGACTAAAATCAGGTGATTTGTAATAAAGGTCCGTGTAATGGTGTGCCACATTCAATTTTCACTGTTTATTAAAAATATTAAAAAAATGTCATTGGATCCTAGTGAACAAGAATCATAAGAACAAGAATCAAATTTCGAATGTTCATTGAGTTTGTGAAAGATTTTAACTAATTGATATTTAATTAAAATATCATAATGTTGAAAGATTAAAAAAAAGAATTTGAATTAAGTGTAAGTACCGAATAGAGCTGCTCATGAACCGAACATGAATCGTTCATGTTCGAGAATGGTTTCACTTTTATGTTCATGTTTGTTCGAGTTCGGTTCAAGTTGTTCGAAAGAGAAAAAAGGGTGTCCATATTATGAACCATTTGTATTAATTGAACAACGTTCGGAAACATTTTTATTTTTTTTTTTTTTTTTTTTTTTTTTTTTTTTTTTTTTAAATTTTTTTTTTTTTTTTTTTTAAAAAAAAATTTTTTTTTTTTTTTTAATCAAAAAAAAAAAAAAAAAATATTTATTATTAGGGTTTGTTTTTTTTTATGAGAAATATAAAATATAAAAAATACCCTTCTCCCCCTTCGTCCAATTAGAGTCTCATAACCAACATGAACCTTTATGTTCAGAATGGTTTCACTTTTATGTTCATGTTCTTCGGTTCGTTCAGTTTTCAAAAAAAAAAAAAAAAAAGAGTGTTCATGTTCGTTCGAGTTCAAGTTCAGTTTGTTCATAATGTTCAAAGTTCTGTTCATGTTCGTTCGAATATTGTTCAATTAACTGAACCAAAATGAACTGTTCAATACAACAATAAACTAAGCAACAATATTTCGAATAGGTTTTGTTTATATCGAAAATTCCTATTATTCAAATACAACCGAACTATTGTTCAGTTGTTTTTCTCAGAAAATGAAGCTGTGCCGAAGTCACTTCAGCAAAGAAATTCATTGTCTCTTACGCCATCTGTAGTCGAGTACGGTGTGAATTGAAATTAATATCAAACAAAATTGAGAAAGTGGTCTTCTATGCCGTGGGCAAGTACATCAACGAACGATTAATGTACTACGGCATAAGTCATGCGACGTTACGTTGGAAGTTATCTCTATCATTTATACACTGAATGGCACATACAACATTACGGAATGCAAACGACAAATTGTATCTTTTTGCCGTTTCCGTTGATAGACAATGTACATTGATAAATCGCTTTCATGCAAGAAATTCATACGTTGATAAATCGTATAGATGGCGTCAAGAGTGTATAATTTGAACGAACAGGAACAGATTGCATTTATGAACCAGTTAAATTAATCGAACAACGTTCGGAAACATTTTGTGTGTTCATGTTCGTTCGAGTTCTCAAAGATTTAAGAATGAATTGAATAAAAATTGAAACAAAAGTAAGTGAGCTTAGGGGCTTCTTTCACATTGTTGAAAAAAAAACTCATCCGAACTAATAAACATAAACGAAAACATATCGAATTTAATTTTCTGCCGAGTTTGATGTTGGTTCCGATACATTCCCAACAATGATTTTGATTCAAATAAATCAAACGGCAAACAATCTTCTTTCAATTCACGCTCTTGTTCTCGCTCGTTTTGTCATTTAACATTTATATTTCATTTCAAATTCATCATTAATAGATAATTTCAATAGTGATAGGTTACATTCAAATTCTGAACGTTACATTTTTTCCGCTATTCATACACTACTCACATTGAATAGTTCGCTGATAATAATTTTGTTCTCTTGAAAGACACGTAGGTTTTTATGTGCCATAATTTGATTAGTATAGAAAGTTATTTTGATAAAAAGAAACAGACATCAATTTGAAGCTACGAATCGACTAAATTTTGCTGATTTATAGCAATACTAACTCAATCACTTCTACCATATCGTATTATCATTTTGCCAATATGGCTGAAAGTGTAGTTGAGCCGAGTAGTTCTGCATCAGTTTCATCTATATCGACTTTAATACAAAATCAACAACAGGTCTATTTGAATTTTATTTATTTATTTATTCGAAATCCAAATTTATATCAATACGTGTTCACTAGCATGCCAGTAAACATGCTGGTCATAGACCCAATGTGACATAAATTCCGACCATGGTACGACTTTAGCAAAGAGAATGCAGTCAGGGGTGGGATGGTATTGAAGAGTGCTTAATTCAAATATCATTCCGATAATGTCGGCTGATATACAAATGGAAAATATACCAGTTAATCAATTGTTAAATAATACCAATTAGTTAAATAATACCAATACCAATATGAATACTAATTGAACAGCTTAGAGGAAAAACCATGCTCGCGTCATGAAATGACGGTGTACTACGGAACTAAAAAATCACATTTGAAATGTATGTAAAGTACATAGCGCTTCGATCGTATCATATTTGATACTACGTTCATGACGCGTGCATGGGAAAAACGTTATGTAGAAAAGTTCCGACGGAAAAATGTTCGGGAGCTAAATGGTATTACTTACTGATGTCACCTGAGGAGCAGTTGAACCCAACCTGGCCCAATGTGATTTAAAGGTTACGCACACATGAAGATAACATGCCTGGCAAAATTTCGTTAATTTTGTTTATGACGCCATCGCCTATTAAGTGATAGAATTCATTGTCCATTTGTAAAAAGTTTGTTTTATTAATCCTAATCTACGTAATTTTCGTTATGCTGAACTTTTCAGAATATCAAATAATAATCTTTTATATTAAGAGAAACATTTCCCATTAGTTATGTAAACCTTCGTATGCTAAAACGTTGTATCCTCATAGTTGGTTATGTTTTTTCCCCTTCTTGATAAACATCATTCCAACCAAAATTGTTCATTGTCCAACATTTTTTTTTCAATGCTGGGTTGGATTTTTTTTCAATCTAGGGTTGTCCAACAATGAACAATTTTGGTCCAACAATGAACAATTTTGGTTGGATGGACGTAATTCCAACGAATTGGTTGGAAAAAACATAACCTAAATATTGTCAGTGTATACATATACGTTAATTTTTTATGATCTCAATGTACTAAATTACATTCAGCCAGTTATTGGCGGTGAAATAAATAAATAAATAAAAAATGATTTTTCTTTCTTGTAATAAGCAAAATGTCAAACAATGAATAATCACCGGCTTTTATCTGTCACATTTCACAATATTTGTAACAAAAATGAAATTAATACCGTTTGGCATCGTGATATTGTGGCCGTTAAATGCATCTTATACGAAGTTATGTGTTTTTTAATGATTGGTTGTTTATTTATCATTTGAATAATATGGAGAAGAAAAAAAACAGATTGAATGAATCAATTTATCTAATCAATTGTGTTTGGTATCTTCATTCAACAGGTCTTGCACTACTAAGGAATGTAAGACCCAAGGGGCGAATTACTACTGAATGAACTGAAAAAACTGACAGTTACTGAAAGATACTGAAACGTACTGAAAGCAATTTTTCAGTACCTGTCAAAATATCAGTCGAATTTACACTCAATGTGAATGTTTGTCTATTAATGTTTATGATAAAAAATCATCGAAAATTATCAATTTCTAACAAACATTTTTTTCTCTTTCATGGAATTTTTTTTTTCGATTAGTTGTTCAAACATGTTCATAAATTTTTATAATTTTATTTCAGAAAAACTCTCCCTTCGTAAAAATGAAATCATTATTCTTTTATATTTGTCGATTTTTTTTCATTCATTTTAAATTTTTTGAAAAAAAAAAAAAAAATTCATTTATTACATCGTACATTTTCGCGTTCTCTATTTGTGTGCGATTTCATTAATGACACGTACTAATGCAAAATGATTGCATAAAATGCCGTGAATCTGTCAGGCACTGAAAAATGAACTGAAATACTGACACGTATTGAAGAGATTTGCAAGTACTGAAAAGTACTGAAAATTGATTTTCAGTAGTAATTCGCCCCTTGGTAAGACCACTTTAAATAAATATAATAAATACCTTTGTGGTTTTATTTACATTTTTCTACATTTTATGTTTGTCTTGTCAAATGTATGTGCGTTAGTTTGGATCGTAATTTGCCGGTACTGAGATCTTATTTCCATGAAAAGACGATCTGAATTCAAGGAATCGTTTGTTTTTTTTGCTTAATATTTAATCAGTCCATAGAATAAAAAGGATGTAAATGAAATTATCATTTTATGTAGCAAATTTACCAAAAGTTCTTAAGCAATAAATTAGACATAATTTTTAAGGAAATTCAGTGGAACATTTTAATTCCTATTTTTTTTTTTTTTTTTTCAAATCATTCGACCTTTCATATCAGTCAGATATAAATGTTTGTATGTTGACAAACATTTTTTTTTCTCATATTCCCATGTTCACAAGAAAAAACATTTTTTTCTCTATAAACTGAATTGATTTCAGTACCATTATTTGTCATTTTCATGTTCATTGCATTTTAAAAACTGAACTAAAATAATAGCAACAACAAAACCTTAATTTTAGATTCGAAAATGAAATACAAATGAAAATTAAAATTAAAACCATACATTATATCAAATAAATATTTGTTACATTTATTTTTGTAGATTTTTATTCATGCATATACAATTCGATTGCAATAGGCTGCTATGACACAAATAAATGTTTTCACATGGGGGGCATATTTGTGTGTGTTTTTTCTATTACAAACAAAATGTTGAACACTGAAAGCGACATGAGTTTGACAGTTTATCGCAAATGTCAAAATAAAACATCATTGTATATGCATGCGATTGAATATTGTTTACAAAACGTTTATAATCAATCATATCACTTCGGTTTCTTGAAAATCTTTGTTTTTAATGATAATATCTAGTAATATAGTTGATTGTTTAGTCTAAAGACGATTTTTTTTTTAAATAAATTCAGCAATGGCAGACAGTAAATCATCACGAAGACGTAAACATTCGACGAGTTCAAACAGCAGTGTAGACAGTGCTGAAGATGAACGACGACGCGATTTAAAAGAAAGAGATGAATTTGCAAATCGATTACGAAAAAAAGATGAAAGCCACACAAGGAAAGTTACCGAAGTAAGTAATTCAGTTTGAAATTTCATGAAAACCAAAAAAAATTGCATTGACAATTTTTATTAACAATTGCGAACGACAATTCTCAGGCTTCTGGAAAAAAAGGTTTTGAAGAAGCAGCAAAACGTCTCAAAATGGAACTGGAAGATCGTGATAAAATTGTTCCTGATTTACGTGTACAATCTCGTCGCTTGTATTTGGAAAAACGTAAAGAAGATAAAGTTGCCGAATTGGAAGCCGACATTGTTGATGATGAATATCTATTTAATGATGATGTGTAAGTATCAAAAATGTAATGTAGATGATTTCATGACCTTTTCCAAAGAAATGCATTGAATTCTTTATAGTTTAACCGAACGCGAGAAATCTGATCGTGAACATAAGAAGCAACTTTTGCAAATTGCGCGTGAACATGAGAAAGCGAGAGAATTGGAGCGAGTGCAACGATATCATATGCCGGCAGACAAAAAAAAGGGCGAAAAAGGTATATTTATTGTTGATAACGCAAGTATTCCAGAATTTGTAGTACAAAATTACTTTTTGCTCGTTCAGAGGAATACTATGAAGTCGATGAACGTGAAAAGTTGCCCAATTCAGAACAAAAGAAATGGGAAAGTGAACGTTTAGCATCGGCAATGTATAAATTTGGAGCAAAGGATGCCACCGATAAACAGAGACAGGAAGAAGAGTATGAACTTCTTTTGGAGGATCAAATTGAATTCATTCAAGCCATGACAATGGATGAATCGAAAAAGAAACAAAAAAGCGAACCAAAAGTTTCCGAAACGGAAAAGAAACGCATGGATATCAAAGAAACAAAAGAATCATTGCCAGTGTATCCATTTAGAGATGATTTAATTGCAGCGATACGAGAGCATCAGGTAAAACATTAAATAATTTGTCATTCGAAGACAAAAGTATCTTTTTCATTATCAAAATTGTGCAAAAAATTACTTAAGAAACAATTCTTCAGGTTTTGATCATCGAAGGTGAAACTGGTAGTGGTAAAACGACCCAAATTCCACAATACTTATACGAAGCCGGTTTTACGGCTGAAGGTAAGAAAATTGGTTGTACACAGCCAAGAAGAGTGGCCGCTATGTCTGTGTCAGCCCGTGTTGCTGTTGAAATGGGTGTTAAACTTGGCAACGAAGTTGGTTATAGCATTCGATTTGAAGATTGTACATCGGAACGAACCGTAATAAAATACATGACAGACGGTACATTGCATCGTGAATTTTTATCGGAACCAGATTTAGCGTCATACACTGTGATGATCATTGATGAAGCACACGAACGTACACTTCATACAGATATTCTGTTTGGTCTCGTTAAGGATATTGCACGATTTCGACCGGATTTAAAATTACTCATATCTAGTGCCACATTGGATGCAGAAAAATTTTCACAATTCTTCGATGATGCGCCAATTTTCCGTATTCCTGGTCGACGATTTCCGGTGAGTTGAGGAATGAAGATATTCACTGGGCAAACAATTTAACAAAATGGTTTATTAAGATTCTTAGTTCATCGATAACAGTTGTTACAACAACAACAACAGTTGTTTGCTTGAGATATTTCATTTGCGAATTAACATTGTTCATTTCATTCCCTTAGGTTGATATTTACTACACAAAAGCCCCTGAAGCCGATTATATCGATGCATGCGTTGTGTCTATTCTACAAATTCATGCAACTCAACCATTGGGTGATATTTTAGTCTTTCTTACCGGACAAGATGAAATTGAAACCTGCCAAGAGATGTTACAAGATCGAGTAAAACGTTTAGGCACAAAACTACGTGAATTACTTATATTACCAGTCTATGCAAATTTGCCAAGTGATATGCAATCAAAGATATTTGATCCAACACCACCGAATGCAAGAAAAGTCGTCCTCGCCACAAATATTGCAGAAACATCTCTGACCATTGACAATATTATTTATGTCATTGATCCCGGCTTTGCAAAACAAAATAATTTCAATTCACGAACTGGAATGGAATCACTGATGGTTGTTCCCTGGGGGAAAAAAACCCTTTATAATATATATAAATACGTTTAGTAGATATTTGGAATATTCACGCGATATTTAAATATTTAAATATTTTGAGATATTTGATAAATTTGAAAATACACAAACCATATAATAAATATTTGGAATGTTTAGTGAATATTCAATTCATTTTTATCAATAAGTTATCAGTTATGAACATATTGTTGATGGCAATATAAGTATTGCTTGAAATTGAGATTTGGTAAAGAATTTTTTCTCCTTACAGACACAGGATGCAGTATGATTCCAACAAATCTCAAATTTAAACAATATTTAGTCAAATGTTTAGAACATTTATGATATTTAGTATATTTACCAATATTGACAATATTTGCAATATTTACAGAATATTTACAATATTTATAATTATTTTCACTTGTCGTTTCCCCCTAGGTTGTTCCGATAAGCAAAGCATCAGCCAATCAACGCGCCGGTCGAGCTGGTAGAGTCTAGGGGCTGAGAACCCTTTATGAATATATATATTTATATAGATATTCAGAATATTCAGGCGATATTTAAATATTTATGGAATATTTGCTAGATTCAAAACTACACACACCATATCCATAAATATTTGAAATATCTAGTGAATTCAATGAATTTTTATCAATAAGTTAGCATTTTTGAATATATTGTTGATGGCAAAATAAGTATTGCTTGAAATTGAGATTTGGTAGCTGAGATCAAGTCAACATTCAACATGGCGACATTGTCGACAAAATCACATCATGGAAGGAGAGAAGAAGAGAACAGCATATTCTAAAAATTGGTGAGCATTTTTTCTTTCCTTTACATTCATTTCATAGTATACCGTTTGTAAAATATTGTTTGCATTGTAACACAAACGATAGTATGTGTAATGGTAAGAGAAAATGGAAAAGAGAAAGAGAAAGAGAATATGCAAAATCGTATTGAGATTTTACAACCAAACTGTGAACCGGCCGAAATACTGTTCTCGCTGCTCCTGAGGAATGGATTGGAAAAGTACATCATACACATCGAAAGAAACTGAATGTCGAACCAAGACCAAAGCAAATGACATTCAATCATGAAAATCAACGAAAAACAATTGTGTGGGATCGTGATAACAATGCATCACGCAACATGATTTACAAAGCAATGTGTATGTTGACCAATGTACCAATCAATCCAGATTTTAATCGGCGTCCTCTAGGGGAGAGAGGTAGCTATTGAATTGATATGATTCGAGTGTATTAATTTCAAAATGTTCATTTATTTGTATATTTCTCTTGTAGGTAGTGCTGGCGGTCACAAAGTACTATTCTATAGTAAGTTTTTTTCCCTTTTACAGACACAGGAGAATGCAGTATGATCTCAACTACCAATCTCAAATTTAAACAATATTTAGTCATATGTTTAGCATATTTATGATATTTAGTATATTTATAAATATTCACAATGTTCACAATATTCACAATATTCACAATATTTACAATATTTACAATATTTGCAGAATATTTACAATATTTATTTTTATTTACTTTCGTCCTTTCCCCCTTAGGTAGAGTTGCACCTGGAAAATGTTTTAGATTATACACGGCATGGGCATACAAACAGGAATTGGAAGATAATACTGTGCCGGAAATACAACGAATTAATCTTGGTAGCTTTTTTTTTCACATAAAACACAATTGACCGTCTGCTTGAGTAGTTTGTTTCTCTTTAAATTGCATTTTTGTCAAAGTTTGCAAAATATTCAATCCTTGTCTAAATAATTGTTATTTTTTTATGTATTTTTCCATACAAACTCCTAATGGAGAAAAATTTTTTGGAAAAATAAAATTTTTTCGCAAAAAATTTTTTAATCTTTCAAACCCATTTCCTTTGTGACGTTTTTACCAAATCGGAGTTAACCAATACATATTTTCTCCTTTCTGGAGTGTTCCGTTTTTTTTCCTATTGGAATAATACATTAAAAATTATACACAGATTTGCTTGTGTGTAGAATTGCTCAAATCTTATCTCTTTTAATCTTTCGCAATGATCTCTTAGGCAATGCGGTTTTAATGCTCAAAGCATTGGGCATCAACGATTTGATTCATTTTGACTTTTTGGATCCACCGCCGAATGAGACGCTCGTACTTGCTTTGGAACAATTATATGCATTGGGCGCACTGAATCATCATGGTGAATTAACAAAATTGGGACGACGAATGGCCGAATTTCCTGTCGATCCAATGATGGCAAAAATGTTAATTGCAAGCGAAAAATACAAATGTTCCGAAGACGTTGTTACAATTGCCGCAATGTTATCGGTTAATTCGGCGATATTCTATCGACCAAAAGACAAAATCATTCATGCCGATACAGCGAGAAAGAATTTCAATCATCAACATGGTGATCACTTGAGTTTATTAAATGTTTATAATCAATGGGTAAGCATTTGGCGGATAAATCAGTGTTTAAAACACATTCTACGTTTACAAAATTTCACAAAATAACGAAAATTTCATACTTATTCTTCCCCCCCCCCCCCCCCATTAGGTGGAGACAGACTACAGCACCCAATGGTGTTATGAAAATTTCATTCAATATCGTTCAATGAAACGAGCTCGTGATGTTCGTGATCAATTGGTTGGTTTGATGGATCGGGTTGAAATTGATATGGTTTCATGTTTACCCGAAACAATACCAATTCGAAAAGCAATAACATCTGGCTATTTCTACCATATTGCACGTCTATCAAAAGGTGGAAATTACAAAACAGCAAAACATAATCAAACTGTTATGATTCATCCAAATTCAGCGCTATTCGAAGAGCTACCTAGATGGGTAAGAAAAAAAACGGTCCCTTTGCAAAGAGTGATTTTAAACATTTCGTGATTTTTATTGTTCTTTTGCCCATTAGGTGCTCTATCATGAATTGGTGTTCACAACAAAAGAATACATGCGACAAGTAACAGAAATTGAAAGCAAATGGCTCCTAGAGGTAGCACCACATTATTACAAAGCGAAAGAGCTCGAAGATTCAACAAATAAGAAAATGCCCAAAACGATGGGACGTGCAACAAAAACTGAATAAAATTGAATTGTTTCTTAATTTTTTCTTAGAGTTTAATATGCAAATGAAATGAATAAAATTAATGTAGGAATCTGAAATTTTTTTTTCTGTAATAAAAATAATCAATTTAAATATATTCAGAACGATTGATTCAATTTGAAAGATGAATAAGCCTTTTCGACTTTAAACCGATAAAGTCTTTTGATCGAAATGACATCTTGTGGTAAAAGTTCGTTTTGACACATGTCCACCATCTTTGTAAGTTTTTTTTTTGTATAGCATTCAAAGCGTCTGTATTCCAATCGGCGTTGTGTGTGATTATCAAAGTGAACCAGAGTGAATTATTTTACAAAAGAAAAGTGAAAAAATTGAAATAAATAAAAGAAAAAATGGCTCAATTAACACCGAAGAAGGATGGTGGACCAAATACGGAATTCTTTCAATCGCCAGAGACAATGCAAGGATTTGAACAAGTGCGACAATGGTTACAAAAAAATTGCAAAAAGGTAAGCGGGTTAGCCGCCATTCTTACATACACCGTACGACATACATTGCATACAAAAACAACAATTCAATTCAACCAGCCATATTGAAAACGAATACAACAAAATACATGAAAAACGAATTGTGTTTTTCTTTGCAGAAAACTATATGCAATTTTTATTTAAATAAAACATGCCTACAAGTATTTTCCTATTGGAATATTTTTCATGCACAGAAAATACGAATGATTTAATTTTTAATATGATTTTCTTTTTTGCCTTTGTGTCACATTACAGTATGTTCAATCGGATCCGCCGACCAAAGAATCATTGTCACAGCTATTGATTTCATTTATACAATTTCAAGAGACCCGATTTGGCAAAGGTGCAACCGAACCGCCAACAATGCGTTTGCCAATGCGATGCTTTTTGGATTTTAAGCCGGGCGGTAGTTTGTGTCACATATTTTCAAACATGTATAGATACAAAGCCGATCAACGTTGGCGAAAATTTGAATTTAATGTCACCAAACAAGCGCGCAAAGATAAAGATCCAAACATTCAAATGGCCACGGAAATTATGGAAAATTTAATTGATCAAGAATGCTTTCGCTTACCAACGGCATACATTCGACCAGAAGTCGATGATGAGCTACGTGAACAAATTACGGAGATTTTAAAAGAGCGACAATGTGAAATTACCGAAGATGAAGATCAAGCATCGCACATCATTTATCCAGAGGTAGATACAACATCACCAGATGATTATGCACGTCCATCGTTTAAGCGAAACAAAAATGTCATGATTCATTGGTATTATTTGCCCGAATCGTATGATTCATGGGTGCCAAATACATTTGATTTGCCAGTAAGTATTTCATATCAATTTGCCAATGCAAATCGATATTTTCAGCAAGAATTTTCATGATGCGAACACTTTTCTATTCCAGGATGATATACCAGAAACGATAAATCAACCGCCAAATACATGGCGTGTATCGGCTACATGGGTTTTACATTCACAAGATTACAACGAATGGATGGCCGAAGAGGATTATGAGGTAGATGAAAGTGGTAAGAAATTGGTACATCGTCATCGATTGTCCGTGGAAGATTTAATGCAGGATGAAAAACGTACAAGCAAAGCAACTGGCAAACAAAAGAGAAAACGTTCACCATCGCCAGCACCAAAAGGTGTGGGAAAACGTAAGTCTGGTCGATCACCAGCTGTTGTGCAAAAGAAAGCTCGGGGCGCTGCCGATATTGAAGATGATGAAGATTTAACACGTGACATGGATGATCCACAGCCCGAACCAAATGTTACAGAAGTTGTGGCAAAACCATCAACAAATAGTCCGGCCACTCAATCGAATAGCAAACAACGTGGCACCGATAGCGATATGTTACCATTGAAAGGAAGCATTGTGGCTGATTTAGATGAAGAAACTGAACGTAGCGGTTGTTCGGGTACACAAAATAATGTTGGTGCCGGTGGTGAAGATTCACAAACTGGCAAAACCAGTGAGAATAGTAATACACAAGAATTTCCAAGCAATCGTGATGATTTGGAAGATAATGTCACTGAACAAACACATCACATTATTGTGCCATCATATTCGGCTTGGTTTGATTACAATTCCATTCATGTTATTGAAAAGCGTGCGATGCCAGAATTTTTCAATAATAAAAATAAATCAAAAACACCCGAAATTTATATGGCATATCGAAATTTTATGCTTGATACATACCGTTTAAATCCAACGGAATATTTAACAAGCACAGCTTGTCGTCGAAATTTAGCCGGTGATGTTTGTGCTATAATGAGAGTACATGCATTCCTTGAACAATGGGGTTTGGTTAATTATCAAATTGATGTTGATGCACGTCCAACGCCAATGGGACCGCCACCAACATCACATTTCCATGTGCTAAGCGATACACCATCTGGTTTACAACCATTGAATCCACCAAAGACCACACAACCATCAGCGGCTAAAACCTTATTTGATTTAGATAAAATCAAGAAAGAAAAAGAAGGACAAGCTACAGTTGAAGGTGGAAATGCATCAGCCGCACCAACATCAGTCACTGCACCAGGCATTCCGCCGAATGTATCAGCACCAAATGCTGGCGCTGCAGTGCCAATTGCTGGTATTGTCGGTCAAGGGCCAATTAAATCCGAAAATGCAATTGAACCGGGTGCACATTTCGGCTTGCGAATGGATCAATATGCTAAAAAACCGATTGCAATGCGAAACAAAAATGCAGCCAGCATGGCACGTGAATGGACTGAACAAGAAACATTATTGTTGCTTGAAGGTCTCGAAATTTATCGAGATGATTGGAATAAAATTTGTGAACATGTTGGCACACGAACACAGGATGAATGCATTTTACACTTTTTACGTTTGCCAATTGAAGATCCATATCTTGAAGATGATTGTGGTTTCCTTGGACCACTTGCTTATCAACCAATTCCATTTAGTAAGTCTGGTAATCCAATCATGTCAACCGTTGCATTTTTAGCATCAATTGTCGATCCACGAATTGCAGCCTCAGCTGCCAAAGCTGCTATGGAAGAATTTGCAATGATTAAGGTGAGGCAAATGCTGTGTTTTTTTATTTTGGTTTCTTATTCTCATGGGATTTATTAATTTGAATTTTTGTTTTTCTTTTCTTTTCTTTTATTTTGTCAATCCAGGAGGAAGTTCCACCAAATGTTTACTATGCACATTATAAAAATGTTGAAAAATCAATGGTAAATGGAAAATTTGATCCAACTGCTGGATTGGCAAGCAGCGGCATTGCTGGAACAGCACCAGACAAAGAAGATGAAGAGAATAAAAATACAGACGAAGAAATGAAAGATGTTTCGAAGAAGGATGGCGGTAAGTTGATGTTGTTTTATCGATGCATTTTAGAACAAACAGTAGAATCTCTTGTAGATTTGATTGAAGCATGCTATTAGTTTGAGATATATTTCAATTTCTGTTGTTGATTGACTTGTTAGTAAAACTTATGTTTTATCTTTTTCTTTTCGTTTCGTTTCATTTGGTATTCGATTTGACTTCTTCATTATGCTTATGATTTGGTGCATCCTAATCGCATATGTATATCTATATGTATCAATATATATATAAAAATCGTTTGGTGTTGATGTGAGTAGATAAAGAGAAAGAAAAAGAAGGTGATAAAGATAAAGAATGTAATGAGAATGACAAAATAAAAGACAAGGAAAATGATAAAGACAAGGAGACGGATAAAGAACCGGAAAAACCGGCTATCGATGAAAATAAATCCAATGAATCATCTTCTTCTTCTTCTTCTTCTTCTACTAATGTTCCAGCAAATGAATCTAATAAAATGGATATCGCAGATAAATCGGCCGATGCTAAGAACAATGAAATGGCAACCGAAAATGGAACAACAATGAATGGCAACGATAAGGATTCAGATGAAAATCGTAAATTATTCAATGAAGCCGATTTACAGAGAGCCGCTGCGGCTGCGCTTGCATCAGCTGCTGTTAAGGCCAAACATATGTCAGCACTTGAAGAACGGAAAATCAAGAGTCTGGTCGCATTACTTGTGGAAACTCAAATGAAGAAACTTGTGAGTAGATAAAGTTATTGAAGATTTTTTTTTTTCGAACATTTTCCCAACATTTTTTTAACATTTTCCCTTAAAACAAAAATCTAATCTATTGTTAAATTTCCATTTTAGGAAATTAAATTGCGTCACTTTGAAGAACTGGAGACAACAATGGAACGAGAACGAGAAGGACTTGAATATCAACGACAACAATTGATCACTGAACGACAACAATTCCATTTAGAGCAATTGAAAGCAGCCGAATTCCGTGCAAGACAGAACGCCCAACATCGATTGCAACAAGAGCAACAGGGTCAATGGCAATCAACGCCACCAAATCCAAGTTTGGCTAATGGGCCACATATTACACCGACTGCTGCACCAGTTTCAGCTATTCCAGTACCCCAACAACCGGTCAATCCAAATCCAGCAAATGCAGGTGAGAAAAACTGGTCATTTTTTTCCAAAACAATTTCCAAAAAAAATTTTTGATTTAAAATAACAAAAAAAAAAAACAAAATGATTAATATTCTTCGATTGTTTGTAACAGTTCCACCACCAAATGTAGCACAGCCCACTGAAGTACTTCAGCAAGTTTCACCACAACAACCGCAACAGCAACCACCTCAACCACAAGCTGGAGCCGTTCAATCGCCAGCGATACCACCGCAAATTGTAACACCAGCGTCAACTGAACCAGCGGCAAATGCAACGACATCAGAACAACCGCCCCCACCAGCAGCAGTCGCTAATTCAACTCCAGCGGTTTGAATGTGGCATCAACATTCTAAGAATTGTTTATCACATTTTAGTGCTAAATTTAATGAATTAGGAAAGAAAAGCAAACAACTCTCTTTGACCGGAATTCAAATGAATAAACATTATTTATCGGAAGCACAATAATTGATTGCAAGTTTCAGAGAACGCAATCAATTTGAAAGAAAGATCATCATTTAGACGAAATGAATAATTAAAAATAAAAAAATAAAAAAACCGAACGAACACTTGCTGATATATAAGAAATCATTAATTTAATTAGCATGAGAAATTGAATGACAAAAAAAAAAAAAACATGAAACGAAAATTCCAACATTTTCTTGTAATTGCTATAGATTTTTCGTGAACATGCAAAGACAAAGAGAGAGAGAGAGAGAGAGAGAGAGAGGGGGGGAGAGGGAGAGAGAGAGATCTTCGTTTTTTGTCAGTATGAAGAAAAAAATTCAACAAATAATATTTTAATATCTTAAGGCTCATTCAAATAGAGGATCTAACGGTATTTGTAATTAATCGTATACAAAGATTTTAGTTATATTCAGTTATTTTTTTTATTTTTGCACCCAACAAACAAAAGGATTACGATTTTATTCAATTGAACGATGGGAACAGATTTCCTAGTTTCACATTTTCTTTTTAGTTTTTTAACTGTCAGCAAAATTGTCCTCATTTATCGTCAAAATAAGCCATGCATAAACAATTTACAGATTATCGTATGATATTTGTTCAATATGTGTCTCAATATAAATGAAAAGTAAGCTATTAGTATTTAGTAAAGAAAAAAATTTGCGTTTTATTTTAATAAAAATAGAATCTCCAACGATAGATATCCAACGTAAGAATGAAAAAATCCTTTGAATGAAAAACGCTCATGATTCATGTCAATTGCGTTATTTTAAATAGCTTGGCTTATTCATCAACATCAGCATTATAGTAATCATCGGAAGTTATACAGAATTGGCCGCTTATGTCATCAATCACACAGACTTGATCAATTTCAAGCTTGCAGAGAATTGTGTTCAATCTAGCCATGACTGGTGCAGCGTCTGGATGACGATCAAGCAATGCCTCGCTAGTTTCAGTGAACATGGTTGTATTTTCTGGAACCTGCCAATGAGATTTAATTTTAAGCATTCATTGCTCTGCTTGGAATTTGTTTCACATTACCTGTGCAACAAAGCCGGTTATGAGAACACGATGACCAACGGTTTCAACTTGCGATGTTTCATTATTGAATTGTGTTGTCTCATTTGAAAACATAACGCTAACTTCGTTCTTTTTCTTGATATTTCCAAATAGTGGATCATTCTTTTGCAAATAAAATAGTACGTAACCAGTTGATGATTCATTCCATTTGCTATCAGCCACTTGAATTGTATCAATCATTGGATAGCCTTTCGTTGGTTTTTGAACAGATATTGTAGCCAACATTGTGTTATCTATTTGGAATAGAATATGTTTACAAAGATACTTAGTAAGTACTTGTTGTATGAAATTCAAGCATTGATTATCATCAAGTAATCGATTGTGGAAAAAACACACTTACTTGAATGGTGAACAATTTCGCGTGCAATTTTCGCATATTTATTTATGAAAAAGCTTCCAAATACCGGTAAATCACCATCTGGATTTTCAACAATTGGACCGATCACTTTACCTGGCCCAATTTTTCCACCAACAACTAATGCCACCGACAAAACAAGAACGCACAACGATTTCAGCATTTTTTTTTTTTTTGTTATTTCAAATATTTGTCAACCTCATTCAACGGCTTTGCTTGTTATTCTGATTGAATCGGTACAAATGTGAACACGAAAATGTCTCTTTTTTTTAAATAAAATAATCTCCATCGGGTTTGAAGATTAGATAACCTTTATGACAGCATTCTTTACGTGATTTATGAAACAAAAACAACGAGTTTAATTCAATTCTTTTCCATTTCTTCTTGTTTTTTCGGACTTTTGTTTACTTCTCAACCTCTGACCACATAAACACAATTTGGAGGTCTTTATTATCATGATATTTGATTCAGTTATCATTCGAACAAGGGGATTCAGAGAGAGAGAGAGAGAGAGAGAGAGAGAGAGAGAGAGAGCCAAAAATGTTTTCAAATAAGACGACGTACTTATTCACTCAACCGTTATGAATTTATTAAACGATATTCAGATGATTTTGTTCCTTGAATAAATTTTAAATAATATTTCTTCTATTTTTCTTGAGATAACTGATGCTGCCGAGAGAAAAAAGGAGTCAAAGAAGAAATCAAGAATGTATTATAGCAACTCAAAATGATATATATGACAATTTATGTTTACTAGGATCCCGCATGGTTGAAATTCGACAATTTTCTTTAAAAAGCATGAAAATCTTGAATTTTTTGTTTAAACATAAAATATACATATGTGCAAATTTTATATTGCAAATGTGAAAATATAGCATTTCCATTCGAACGGCAAAATTGATGCTAAATAATTTCAAAAATATGTATTAAACATTTAAGTATGTACGTTTTGAGTACTCTTAAGTGCTTTTGACATATATTCTGCAAATTTACTCTTTTTCTTTTTTGTGCTTAATACAACGTACAAAATAGTCTCAAAAACATACATTATACATAACATATTTGTCTGTCATATTGAATACTTTGCCACACAAACCAAAAAGAGAATAAAGCGCAGTGAAGTAAATAAATTTTATTTATTCAACAAGACAAGGTAAATATATTGGGCCAAAAAAACACATCGCAATACAGTTTCCACAAAATCAGTATTTTTTTTCCATCAAAATTGAAAATGCGCATTCATCATTCGCATGGATAGAGAAAAAAAGTTGTCATTTTTTGTTCACGGTGTCAAGCGTTTAGAATTGTTTTCAGTGAATTGTTTTTGTGATTATTTTCTTCTTAAACGTCTCATTTGATTTTTATTCCTCGTCTTTTTCCTCTTTTTTTTATTGAAATAGATTAGCCGGCTGCAATTGCAAGCAACATCATACTGCATAAAAACATGGCACCCATACGTCGCAGGCGGAATACCCAAAACCAAAACCAAAGTAGCCTTGGCCATGAGCAACAATCAAATAATACCCCGTCTGATTTATCAGATGATCAAAAGGATTTTATCAATTATGCCAAAAATACATGTTCCCGACTGAATAAAATCGAAACCGAACATAATGCATTAAAAACAGAACACAATGCACTAAAAATCGAATTTCACAATTATACAACAAAAACGAACTCTGAAATTCAAAATTTAAAAAACACAATGATGGTACGTAAATGTGACGGCTGTAACGTAAATCACACTCCATCAACTAAACTGTATTCACCAAGATGCATTAAAAAAAGAGTAAGTTGGAAAGTTGGAAGTATTTTTTTTTTCTATTTTAAAATAAATTTTCTTGACATTATTTAATACTTTTTCTGGTTTTTTGTTTTCAGATTCACTGAAGCAAAAAAATGCATGGACCAGCATATAGCTGACACTTTTCCAACTCGACCACCATCACGAGTATCATCGCCACAATAATTATTAGTTACAATTCCTCGACAAAATAGAATTTCTTCATTTTATTGCTTACATTCAATTATATAAGATTCTATTTTCTAAAATTGGGTAGTTCATTTGCGACGGCAGCGATTTAATATGATTTAATGAAATATTGATGAATTTCAATGACGAAAATTCGATCCGATTTTTTCCAATAGCTGACAGATCAAATATCTCAATCAATTTATTCTCTTGCAATTCCATTCATTGTAAAAAAAAATTCCAACATTTTCTTGTAATTGCTATAGATTTTTCGTGAACATGCAAAGACAAAGAGAGAGAGAGAGAGAGAGAGAGAGAGGGGAGAGGGGGAGAGAGATCTTCGTTTTTTGTCAGTATGAAGAAAAAAAATTCAACAAATAATATTTTAATATCTTAAGGCTCATTCAAATAGAGGATCTAACGGTATTTGTAATTAATCGTATACAAAGATTTTAGTTATATTCAGTTATTTTTTTTATTTTTGCACCCAACAAACAAAAGGATTACGATTTTATTCAATTGAACGATGGGAACAGATTTCCTAGTTTCACATTTTCTTTTTAGTTTTTTAACTGTCAGCAAAATTGTCCTCATTTATCGTCAAAATAAGCCATGCATAAACAATTTACAGATTATCGTATGATATTTGTTCAATATGTGTCTCAATATAAATGAAAAGTAAGCTATTAGTATTTAGTAAAGGAAAAAATTTGCGTTTTATTTTAATAAAAATAAAATCTCTACGATAGATATCCAACGTAAGAATGAAAAAATCCTTTGAATGAAAAACGCTCATGATTCATGTCAATTGCGTTATTTTAAATAGCTTGGCTTATTCATCAACATCAGCATTATAGTAATCATCGGAAGTTATACAGAATTGGCCGCTTATGTCATCAATCACACAGACTTGATCAATTTCAAGCTTGCAAAGAATTGTGTTCAATCTAGCCATGACTGGTGCAGCGTCTGGATGACGATCAAGCAATGCTTCGCTAGTTTCAGTGAACATGGTTGTATTTTCTGGAACCTGTCAATGAGATTTAATTTTAAGCATTCATTGCTCTGCTTGGAGTTTGTTTCACATTACCTGTGCAACAAAGCCGGTTATGAGAACACGATGACCAACGGTTTCAACTTGCGATGTTTCATTATTGAATTGTGTTGTCTCATTTGAAAACATAACGCTAACTTCGTTCTTTTTCTTGATATTTCCAAATAGTGGATCATTCTTTTGCAAATAAAATAGTACGTAACCAGTTGATGATTCATTCCATTTGCTATCAGCCACTTGAATTGTATCAATCATTGGATAGCCTTTCGTTGGTTTTTGAACAGATATTGTAGCCAACATTGTGTTATCTATTTGGAATAGAATATGTTTACAAAGATACTTAGTAAGTACTTGTTGTATGAAATTCAAGCATTGATTATCATCAAGTAATCGATTGTGGAAAAAACACACTTACTTGAATGGTGAACAATTTCGCGTGCAATTTTCGCATATTTATTTATGAAAAAGCTTCCAAATACCGGTAAATCACCATCTGGATTTTCAACAATTGGACCGATCACTTTACCTGGCCCAATTTTTCCACCAACAACTAATGCCACCGACAAAACAAGAACGCACAACGATTTCAGCATTTTTTTTTTTTTTGTTATTTCAAATATTTGTCAACCTCATTCAACGGCTTTGCTTGTTATTCTGATTGAATCGGTACAAATGTGAACACGAAAATGTCTCTTTTTTTTAAATAAAATAATCTCCATCGGGTTTGAAGATTAGATAACCTTTATGACAGCATTCTTTACGTGATTTATGAAACAAAAACAACGAGTTTAATTCAATTCTTTTCCATTTCTTCTTGTTTTTTCGGATTTTTGTTTACTTCTCAACCTCTGACCACATAGACACAATTTGGAGGTCTTTATTATCATGATATTTGATTCAGTGTATGATCATTCGAACAAGGGGATTCATTCCCAAAATAAATTTTCAATTGAATGAAACAGTCTTAATCTTATAAGCTCTTAACTAGTTACAGAACTGTATTGGTTGCAATATTTAGGAGGTGACCCAAGTAAAGGTCTTTCATTCACTTTGCAAATAGAATTGATAGTGTTTCATCAATGTGCAGATTAAATTCAATAAAAATATCTTCAGGTGGAACATTCCATATACCTGTGCATATTGTTGCTGAGCTATTGGCTAGGGTCCATAACCGGACAAAGTTGATCGGAACATTGAAAATAATATTCGAATTTTTCCTTATAAACAAATAAAACAATTTGCTTTTTTTTTACCCCCAACATCAATAAGGTATAAGAATAGATTTTATTTTGAGAGATCTCCATTTCTATATGCTTGCACACACAACAAAACTAACTAAATTCGAAAGATAAATTACTAATTCTATAGATAAAGTGATTTACTCCTCCATTAAATTCGTTTCTGTTTCTCGGCGATTTTTCGGACAATTGTTTGCTTCACCACCTCTGACCAGTCCACATATAATTTAAAGGTCTTCAATATCATTTTATGTGATTTTGTTTATAACGATTATCATTATCAATATTGATGGAGTTTCTATTTATAGAGTCGTACATGTTTGTCACAAAAGTTGTGCAGAACATTTTTTGAATTGTGTAATCTTATCAGACGCACTGTCCACTGAACAGATTTGGTTTCAATAGGTAAAATTCATGATGAAATGAAAAACCTAAATTGTTACAATTTATTTGGAATAATTTTTCTTCGTCCAACTTAGTTTAACATATTTTCTTTTAAATAATCTTCTAATTGAAATATGAAATAAAATCCTATTGGAATCGTTGAAAAAATCTATTCTTAAATTAAAAAAGTCATTAAAAATTGACTTATAAATCATGTAACGTACCAATATTTGCATAATATCTGTTTGTATTTGTGTGTGACACTTTCGACATATAGTTTGACATTAAGAAAAAATTTTATTGATCAACAACCTGTCAAATGTGCTAAATAGTCAAATACTTTTTTTTAAATTAAATTGAACGAGTAACACACTTTGTTGATTTGTGTAAAAAAATTTGTTTAGATAAATTATCAAGTGAGTTGAATGGCCTTAAGGAAATAAGACTTGGTATATATTTTGATCATGAATTTAGTTAGAAAAGTAGAAAATGAGAAACACAAGCTTGTCATCATTAATTGAGCTCAATTGATTTGATGTGCAGTATAGAAGATTTTAATGCAATTTTCAATTTGCAACAATGTATCGCAATGTTGCAGTAACGAAAATTATAACATTTGACACATCAGCTCATTACAATGAACATTCTAAACATAAATTGAACAAAGAAAAAAAAACAAATAGATAGAGTTCATTTACGTCTTATGCTAACCACGATATTTTCAAACTGTTCAAGATTTATTTTTCGATTTCAATGTCAAACAATGGGAATATTCCGGTTGCAACTTGTTTATTTCATTTAAGCACACTTATTCATTACATATAAAAACATTGCTAAATTATCAATTCATTTGGGGAAAACAAAATTTATTTTTGGGCTCGTATTCACTGATATTCAGTTGAATCAGTCAATATTTGTAGTACGTAATGTACGTGCAAAAGATCAAGTACGTGTATGTGAAAGGAAACGTGAATTAAATCGAGCGCACTAATTTAAATTAACCATTCATTGAACGCATACGTTCATGAAGCCAGTTGGATCATCCAATTGACGAAGAAAAAGATGAAGATTTCTCCATGATGTGGGAGAAAAGAAGAAAAAAATAAGAGATAAGAAAGGGAAGAAAGATCGCGAGATGACGAAAAAAAATTATGTTTCGGTGTACATTAACGTCAAAGACATTATAGTGGCCGCTATATGTTTATGAATATATTTTAGGCAATCTTTCTTCGCAGTTGCATTAAATCATCTATTACTATATGTATGGAGAGAGCAAAGATCATTCAATTAAGCATTTACATTGTATTTTTCAGCTGGAGTTTCATTGAATTGCTACAGCTTGAACAAATATTTGATCAGTCATAAACGAGCATTTGAATCACAGTCACCATAAAAACTGATGCAGCTCGCAGATTAAGTGAAAATGGCATCTTATTGGCAATGTTTTAAAAAACCACTCACCAAAAATGGATTCACCAATTCCAAATTATATTCGAGCTCTATTGTGAATAGTTGAGTAAATTTAAACAGTATTAAAAAATATCGAGTAATAAAAGTTGTTTTTTCCAAAATAAATTAATTTCAATATTTAATTTAGAATCGATGAAATCAGTTACATCAAGCTCGCAAGAGATTCATCTGTCAGCCAAACAAGACTATCCAATGGCTGAACCATTACCATTGCCGATAAATATTGATCCATCTGAAACGATGAGATTTTCACCACATCGCGCTCGTGACATAACATCGAATGCAATTTCGGCAAATATTTGGAATACACGTTCCATTGATATCACTGTTGATTCATCGAAATTTGATATGAAATCTGATGCAGATCCACATGTTGGTTCATATGATTGCACCGGGGCTGTCAGTTTAAACTCTTCAATGCAGAGCCAAGTGCCAAGCCCATTAGGTGGTTTACACAAGTACACGCATCTTAATATGCCTGGTGGACAATGGTCACAAAGCAGCAAATGGATGTCACATGATTTACATTCATCACACTATATTACATTGCGTCGTGAAGTTCGCAAGGATATGATGCAAAATGAGAAAAATGCACATTCCGCTAGCTCAACTAGTGAAAAAGGTATTGCCCAATTTAAAAACAGTACTTACATGCATGGACATTCATCGTCTTATGCTCGATGGATGGAAATAATTCGACTGAATTCTATGAAATCTTCATTTGCCTGCCTTTCAACAAAATACTATTTACCCATGCCCTGTCATTTGAATGCAAATTCATATCAAATCATTCATCGCATGTTTTCAAATAAAAAAAATTTAATCGATGAAACAAACAAAGACAAAGTACAAAATGAAAAAAAGGGACAAAATGAGATAGATGATAAAAATAACTTACAAAATGCATCCGATGCAAATACTGCAACAGAAACAGAAACAGTTGCATTAACACAAAGAGCAAAATTGAAAAATGCCATCAAAGATTATGGTTCGACTGTTTTTATATTTCATATTACGATCTCACTTGTTTCACTTGGAATCTTTTATCAATTAGTTAACAGGTAGGTTTGTCATAGATGTACAATGTACATACCATGTACGTATGGCACAAATCATCAATGCAATGACCGCATATTCATGTGCAATGCATCATTCTCAATTGAATAATATTAATTTATCCGGTAATCTGAAACAAATACAGCTCCACGTGGAGCTTATGAGCTTGCACTTTTCATTTGAATAATTTTAGATAATAATCATGATTGCATCAGATGAAATTACATGCTTATGCGACAATGCAACATGATTTGAATTATCAATTATTTTTGCATTTTTATTCAATTATTTCTCTCATCTCACTCGATATTTATTTTTGAAAATTGTTTGAAATTTTTTTCATAATTTTTCCAAATTTTCATCAGAATCCCTCAAAATATTTTGTTTTAAATTTTTATTATTATTCTTTTTTCTTTCTTCTTTCTCCATATTTTTGTATCGAGGCTTTACTTACACTGGAACCGTCAGCTTGAAATAAATCCATTAGATGGATTTGACTTTGCATTGAATGTTTTGCATTCATTTACAATGTGACCCAAATTTTGACGATCGACAGAATGGAAAAATTAGGTCATATTGTAAATAAATGCAAAAAATTCAATGCAACCGACGCAGCGTCAATTCCATCGAATAAATCCATCTGATGGATTTATTTCGAGCTGACATTTCCAGCATAAGTACAGCCTTGTTTTGTATTTTTTCAATTTTTTTTTTTTAATTTAATTTATTTTCTTCATCTTCTTATTGTAGTGGATTAGATATGGTGGCAATTTTGGAGTATTTTGGTTTAGATTTAACAAGCTCAAGTATTTCAACCAATGTGACATCGGGTGCCAGTACTTTTGTGGTTGCATATGCAATTCATAAAGTATTTGCACCATTTCGTATCAGTATTACATTAGTTTCAGCTCCATTCATCGTTCGATACTTACGGAATAAAGGAATTCTAACTGGAAAACCAACAAAAAAATCATCAAAAAAACTATAGAATTATTTTGCTGTGGACAATTTTAAATTTTCACTTTCGAAAAAAAAAAAACATTCAAATTTTAATGATAAAGGTATTCTTGTATCAAAAAAATTCACAAAAAAAGACAGAATAAATTTTTGAACTACATTTTCATCTTTATTATGATTAATTGATCCATAAAAAATGAATCAAAACATACAGATTTAGTAAGAAATTTTAACTAAAATTTTGATTTTTGATAATTGAACAATGGCCAAATCGATATTTCAAATTATGGAACCTCTACATTTTATTCCATTCGTTTCTTTTTTCAATAATAATTCTGATTTTCTGTCCTCTTTTTGATATTTTTGTAATTTCAATCAAGTCAAAAATATGTGCCGAAATTCAATGCACAAAAAGTGTAGGTATTCTTATTGTTTTCACTTCTTGTTCCTAATCAAAACTTAAATATAAACGGTTTTGTGTTTTTCGTGTATATTAAAGAAGTAAATTTGTGGCCACCTGATTTCATCATTCGCAAATGATTAATAACAAAAAAAAAAAAAAAAAAAATAAAAAACAGATGTATCGATTTTTAAAAAAAATATAGATAACCATTTTACTCCTGTGACGATGTCTGAAGTAGATTAACAGCAGTGGCTGCATCGGGGAATAATGCATGATAATTGATTAATGGTACATATGCAGCTGTAATTACACGGCCAGCAAACCATCGACCATGTAATGCATTCACAGCCAGTACAGCGGTTGCTATACTTGGACATTTCACATAAACATTTCCTTGTGATGCTTTGTCCACATAAACATGTAGAATGCCACCATGTTTTTGACATTCTTCAATCACTTCATCACGTATTTCGATGTCCCATTGTGGATTGGTTTCAGTTACTGGATCAAACATATTTGATAGTAAGAAGCATTGTGTTGCAATTGGTGGCGCTACTTGTTGTTGTTGTTGTACTTGCGGTTGTGGTGCTGTTGCGAGCAAAGCATTTGCAGCCGCTTGTGGTACAGCCAAACCAGCACCTTCTGCCAATTTAAACATTAATTGAAGACGACCAGTCGCACCCAAATCAATACCAGATCGATCCATTTCATCTGTATCAAGAGATGCATTTGTATTCATATCTAAACGTTCAGTTACATTACCAACTTTCATCGGCCGACCGGCCAATTCAAATCCATTCAACTGTTCTAATGCTTTTTTCGCATCTTCGGCATTATGAAATGTTATAAAACCATATCCTTTTGATCGGCCCGTTTCGGAATCCATTATCAATTGTATGCTATCAATTTTACCAAATGGTTCGAAGATGCCACGCAACATATCTTCAGTTATGTTAAAATGTAATGATCCAACGTACAGTCGCATTGGTCCAGATGGATTTTTTGGCGGAGCCGGTGGTGCAGCTTGTGCTTGAATTCGATTCTTTTCGGCTTGTGTATGTTGTACGGAAATTGGTATACCGAGCAGCTTTTGTCCACTCAAACCAAGTGCCTGAAAAATGAGAAAAAACAAATTATTATCAGTTTCAAGCAATAAAATCGTGTGGTCAAATATTGTTTAAATAAAAATGCCATCTACTCACCAATGCCACTGATTCTGAATTTTTGAATTCGATGTAAGCAATACCTTTGAATCGTTTTGTTTTATTGCATGTAATTAAACGTACGTCACGCACTTTACCAACGCTTGAGAAAAACTCCTCTAAATCACGAGCTCGAACTCGTTGTGATAATTGCATACAGAAAATTGTGCGCGCATCTCGTTCCTCCAAATCAATTTCGTCATCAGATCGTGAATATGCTCGGCTTGCAGAATTTGGTGGTGTTCGGCCGCGTCGAAATCGTTTATCAATTGATCGGGACCGTCGACGTCTGCTTTCTCTGCTTCGTGATCGTTCTCTGTAAATTTAAAAGAGAAAAGAGTTATTTTTGGCTTGAATTGTTTTTAATAAACGTTTTTTTTAAACTACCTTTTGCGTTCTCTGTCCGAACGATATCTATCACGCGATTTATCACGAGACTTTTCAATATCTTTGGATCTGAAAATATGGGAAAATATATTTAGTAAAATTAGAATATGTTGAAAAAAAAATAATGCAAAAAAATTAAATTAAAAAATTGTACAAAAAAGAAAAAAAAATGCAAAATAAATGAAGTGTCACGAACCTTGAACGTTCTTTTCTTTCCTTCGATTTGCTTCGTTTCTTTGCGTCTTTGCTGCGCGATCGACTACGCTTCCGATCCTTGCCACGTGATACACTACGTTTTCGTTCTCTAGATCTGTAACATGTAAGAAAAACTCTTGATTATTGTCGAAAAGTATACGAACAAAACAAGTTTTATAACTTGAGATGTCTCACCTTGACCGTTTTTTGTCTCGTGATCGACTTCTTCTGGACGATTTTTTCTCTTTATCCCTATCTGAACGCTTTCTATCCCGATCTCTTTCTCTTTCTCTATCTTTGTCTCTGTCTCTCTCCCTCTCTCTATCTTTTTCCTTATTTTTATCCTTTGACCGAGACCTTCAAAAAACAATTTTGGTTGAATTATTTGAATAAAATCAGTTAGTGAAGAAATTTGAGTAAATTAAAAAAAGAAAGAAACCACTCACCTGGATCGGTGTTTGCCATTTTCACGTTTCCTTCCATTGCTCGAAACGTGATGCGGCGAGTGTTTACCAGTGTTGTTGGCATCCTCCTATATTGTCAATTATCAATCAATGTTTGTTTATTTTGAGTTTTGGATTGGAAACAAAACACACAGATAAAGTGTCGCAAACAATTGTTTCGATTTTTTTTTTTTTTTTTTTTCGATTATTTATTTATATTGGCGCAGAATTGGCAGAAGTGATGAAGATTTGTTTTTGGTATTTGGATTTGGTATTGCGTCGTAACATTTTGAATATTTGTATCGTGCGTATGTTTCGAACAAAAACCATTTTGAATTGTTTTGTTTTTGCGAGCGGCCAAACAACAATCAGCAGGAACAAAAAAAAAGTAAGAAAAAAAGAAAAATGGTGTTCAATTAAATTAGTGATGTTTGTAATGGCTTTGAGTTGATGTAAAAATTATGGCTGAATTTTCATAGAAAGTTTTTTGAGTTTTTATTTAAATTTTATTTTTATTTTTCAGTCTAACAAGAAACCAAAAAAAAAAAGATATAGTTTTGATATTAAAGAGAAATTTAAGTTGTGGATTTTGTTTTTTCTTTCTGACTCGAAAAGTACTACATTTAGAAAATAAATATATGAATTATATAAAAGACATTTCTTGACAAATATTCAATCGGATAGAACATCCGTTGAGCTGAAAAACACGGTTTTTTTTTATAATAATTTTTCCTTCGAATCTACATGTTGTTGGATTATCATATGGATTTTGTATGGCGCTCTCATGAACAACAAAGAGCTGATGACATTAAATGTGTGTGATTAACATTTAGAGAAAAAAAGAAAATGTTTTGAACAAAAATGAAAGAAATAGAAATGAATGAAAATTACATGAAATGTAAACAGAAATTTGAAATTGGTCAAGGAAAAGCTATACAAAAGCTTTAAAAATATAGATGTAAATGCATTGATAATTAGGTATAATTTTAGTTTTAGTTATAGTTATAGTTAGATGGTATACCTAAAGAATTATTTAAGATAATTCACGAAATAAGTGTTTGTTTAGATGTGTGCGTATATGTGATCTACAAAAATTTTAAAACAGAAAGACCGACACTTGTCACTTCCATATTGATGTTCTGTCCACGCCACTTCATCACTTCAACCTGCGAACTGTTACAAACTTACCGTTTACCGTGAATATATTGTGGCGCTTTTTATTGTAATTGTGCATTTTTGAACAAGCGATATTAATTCTGTGTGAGACTTTGTTTTTTTTTTTGTTTTGTTTTTGTTTTTGTTTTTGTTTTTCTTTCATTGTTTTTTATTATGTAAATTTGATATATTCAACTCGACCGAAATGTAACGACTGTGGACTCAACTATCGAACATGGTTCTGTAAAAGATAGACCCGATTTTATTAAAACAAACTCTTTCGGCGCATTTCAATGTATACATTGATTACAACAAAATGGTTTTAGACGATTGATATAATTTCGACCCAAACTGGTAAAGGCTTTGGACGGACTATTTCAAAACGGACTGTACCAAATGGATGGTTCGAATGATTCTCTTTGGATTGTGATAAAACAGAAAAACTAAGGGAAAAAAAGACATTCAAACGAATGGTTAAGAATTGGTGTTGCATTAGTTTGTGACATTTACATACAGAAAAAAGAGGCGTATTTGACGATAGAAAGAGACGTTTTCAAATACTTACAGATTTTGAAAATGATTTAAATTCTTTGATATTGTCAATGGAACTTTCTCGTTCGCTTGATGAGTTTCGAGACCATGGACAATAGCCAGGATTGTAATAGGTTCGCTCAACTGATCTTCGATAGTATACTGGACTAAACATTCGTTGTACGCTCGGAGAGCGTTCACTACTTTGAACATTTGATCGTTCACTACCGGAATAGCTTGATGAATCAAAGGATTTGGTTGAACTTCTTTTGTCCTCTTCAGTATCACTATCACTATCACTACCACTCTCACAATCGTAAAAAGCTTGTTTTTCTTCTGAATGAATTTTGGGCACCCTATGATCCTTGTGGCGTTCCAATCTTTGCTCTGAAAATTACTTTTTCTATATTTCATGCAATAATTTTTCCACAATATACACACAGAAACAGACACACAGAAATGGAAAACATAAAGAAAATAAAAATTGTGACATTTTTAATGTGAGATAACGAGAGATGTACTGCATGTCATCCTTGTGTATGGCGAGCCAATCTTGAAATAGCATTGTATGTTATTGTTTTTTTTTTTTTAATGTACATTTGGGTCATTTTCAAAAGTCAAAAAACGATTTTCTTGTTTCCCTAACAAAAATAACTTGAGATTTCTAATGATTTTTGTTTTGTATTCGTAGTTACTGTTGGCTTTTAAGCTAAAATTGTTGATACCATTTTATATATTGCAAAAACATTGTTTTTTGTCTTTTGTTTTGCAAACAGATTTGATATCATGAAATTCAGGCTGATTTATGTTCCACACCTAGAAAAAAGAGAAATTCAATTCGAAATCGAAGCTGCGTTTCGAACACGTTCGTACGACTGTGTGTGTGCATCGGGTCATTTGTGATTGTGTGTGTCGTTTAGAGAGAATACACAGGTACACATAACACCATGGGATGTTGAGACATCGACACCTAGTTGGTAGATGAGCAGAACGTTATACATACTCGTATAGTATAATTTTTCATCAAAATCTATAAGATTTGTTGAAAAGATTTTTTTTTTTTTTTTTTTTTTTGTTTTTTGAATTACGAAATTAAAATTCACCACAGCTGATTTCATTTAAAATTCAAGTACCAGAGACAAAAATTGCATTTTGTTTTGGTATATCGGATCACACTTTCCACAACTGTCTGTCGGAAGGAGGTTTTTGTTTAACATCGGTTCAAGAATTGAAGATGGTACCCTGAGGCGAGAAATTTCATTTTGTTTTTAAATTTGTATTTTTTTTTTTTTTTTTTTTTGGTTTTGTTTGTTTGTCATTTTGAATTCATTTCAATTTATAGAGAAAAAAAAAAATTTTGAAAAAAAAAAATTTTGTTGTTTTACTTTTGCAAATTACTTTTGCTTCAACTAAATATCGATTTAAATAAAAACTTTATTGTAAATTAAATTTAAAAGGAAAAAGAATTATTAGTAAGAAAATAAAAGTTATTATTTCTACTGAGCTCATGATGTATGTGGAATGGGAAGATGGTGTTTATCATTTGAGAAAAAAAAAAACTAGAATTCGACTCCCATAAGTCTTTAAAGAGGCCTATTGTTATATGACAATTGTCATGCGAAACGTTTGACAACGTATAGAGAAATAAAATTCAGAAAATATCTCAATTCGGGAAATTAATGAAATGTATCAGTTCAGAAAAAATTATCATCAAAGGGAGAGACTTTATAAGTCAGCACGTCAATGGCGTGAAATCATTAGAAAGTTAAAATAAAAGTGTCATTAGAGTAATAAGTTTTTTTAAGTAAATATTGAACATTTTTGGCGACAGAGATCAATCGATTTCACTGGATCTCATATCGAATAATTGCTATTTCTTTTCTCTCTCTCTCTCTCTATCTCGTTTATGATATTCAATGAATAGAGACGATTTAAATAAAACTGTTTGGTTATGTTTCAAGTACCTCGGCTGTTTTCGATCGATGCAGTTGCTGGTTTATCAACAATTCTCTATAAAAATGTAAAACGAGGATATTTGAGTGCAATTGTTACTTATATAAAGATTTTGTATGGTTTTTTTTGTTCTGATTTTAGCTTAATCTAAGTTTATATTTTACACTTATTCGCATACATAAAGACAAAATGGGATCGGTGGCATTCCGTGTCAACAAAACTATGATTCGGATGTTTTTTTTTTGTTCAAAGAAAAATTTGTGTATGGCGAAAAAGTATACAAAATAAAATCCACAGTCAACGGTACAAAGTACAATGTACAACAAAAATAAAAACTAGAAAAACCATCGTCCATGACAGTTCCAAAAAAAAAAAAAAAATAAATAAATAAACAAATTATGAGGAAAATAGAATCGGAAAAGTTGTGTGGCCAAGTTTTGTATAAATTTTCGTCTATATTGTTGTATTACTGCATATTTACCGTGTACTATTTATCATACGATGAACAACTTACATTCTATACACAATAATATCATCGGTTTATTTGTCTTGTATTCATTTTTTCTTTCTTTCTTTCTTTCTTTCTTATTATTCACGCTATATACGGAGTTTTTTTTTATCTGAAATTTGTGCGTTTTTTTTTTTTTTTTTTTGGTGGGATAAATTTTGTGTCAATTTTTTCGGTACTTACATTGTATGGGGCTTCCAGTAATGCTTCGATGTCGAAATCCTCTGCCATTTTTTCTTCTGATTTCTTTTATTGATGAACTCGATTTAAGTCCGTGCTTTGTTAATGCTTGTTATTTACTGGTTACCAAATGTCTGCAATTTCGCCCTTACAGTTGTCTGTAAAATGTTGCAAACAAGGCAATTTAGATACACAATACACTCAATGAATTGCGTTCTCTTTTGTTTGCCTTAAATGTCGCCAAAATCTTGTTTTTACCTTTGTTTTATCGTTCGTTAGCGAAATCAATTTGAAACACGATGCAAATTAACTGCAAATGGAATTTTTTTTTCAAAAATTGCACACTTTTTTCCGTATCGTTTTATAAATTATTCTCCAAGCCACACTTTTACTCTTTTTCCTTTTACACAAGCGAATGGAACACGTACCTGAATTCGTCTGAACATAAATTGCTACATTTCCTTTATAATAAATGGACGAACGCATGTCAAACGTTGCTAACGCCGCGTTTCAATGCATACAATACAAATGGCGTAGTACACAGCGACAGGGTTGAATAAAACCGGTTAACAACACTTTCGGTCAATGTTAATTTTTGAACAATTCCTGCACAAATATTTATTAATTTAAGAAACATTTTCAATTTTGTAAATTAACATGACGGAATCTCAATGAAAAAAAAAAAAAAATACTTTTTTCGCCTTTCTTCCGAACTTTTGTTATTTTAAAATGTCCAAACACAAATAGTTGCAGGGTTGCTCTTCACATTTCACACGAGACTTAATGAAGCGCTCATATGACGCGCTCAACGTACAATTGGTCCAATGCAAACTTAAACAGTCATTAAGTTCAATACAAAACAATTGTCGTAACGTCAAACTCAGCAAAAATTTGTTGAGAAATCATTGCGAATGTAAAAGAACGCAAAACCTTCAATGGTAGTGGAGAGACGGGAGATTGTTTTGATATTTTATACATCGCTTATTACATGTCAAAAAAATTTTTCCTTTTCGTTGAAGTATACACGACTTTTTATATGAATTTCAATCGAGACAGCTGTATGACTAAAGCATGAACAAAGTGCATAGTTAGTTAATATTCCAATAAACGAATATTGAAAAGGTCTGGAAAAAGAGGCCGTCGTAGACATTTTATTATGTAAAAGTGAATCGAAAGAAATTGTTTTTTTAAGTGCTGTCTCTGTGTTTTTTTTTTTTCATTCCTCACTGATTTCTCATTGGCATTGGAGATTTAGTTAATGCGTAAAAATGGATAAAGTTACTGAAGATGATGAAAACGTAAAATTACTGGATGTCAAGGACATTGAATTCATTGAAACGAGTGAATTAATTGAAGACATTGAGAATGATAAAAATTCAGAAAATACGAAATTCATAAGTGACATAAATAATTCAGAAAATTCGATTGATGAACAAAAATCGAATGGAAATGTTGTTGTTTGTACGGAACGACGTTCTGATGAGCCCACTGAATTGAGCTTTGAAAAAGGTGCAAAATTTCACAATTTCCTAAATAAATGCCATCATTTTTGTTTATAAAATATCATATACATAAAATATGATGAATCATCAATTGAGCTATTCGGTCAAACTTTTTCTTTATTTCGATCAATTTTACTGTAATTATTTACAATGAAACGATTTATTACGATTGCATGTCAGTACAATTTATTTTCAATTAGATTTCACGCAACAATAACTTTCTACAAACGTTTAATGCATTTTCATTCTTGTTATATTGTTCCAATTCCGAATTCGCCTGATTGATTTACTGCGTGAAAAAAAAATATTTCTTATTATTTTCTTTTTTCTTTTTCTTGTGGTTAATCCCCTTAAATCATCCTAAAAGCGCAATCGCTTTAAATATTTTGTACGGTCGAATAAACATCACTCAACATATGATTTATGTGTACTTTCATAAGTGGCTAATTAAATATGTTATGTTTAATACAGTGCCGGAAAATATTGAAGAAAAACAAAAACGGCAAAAAATTGAGGCAGCACTTGCTGATCCAGATACACCATTAACCAAGTGGCAGGAATTTGCAAAAAGTGAATATGGGCTCGTAAGCGGTAAGAATCGAAACTCTTTATCAAACCGAGTGTATTTTACAATTTTAATAATGGGCGTTTTTTCACTTTAGACGATTTACGGCGTCAAGTATGGCCGCGTCTTGTGGGAATTGATCCAAATAATGTTGAACCAGCTCCGAATCTTGAAGATCTAAAATCTCATCGCGAATATAATCAAGTAATTTTGGATGTAAATCGATCATTAAAACGTTTCCCACCCGGTATTCCGTACCAACAACGTATTGCACTTCAAGATCAACTTACCGTTTTAATTCTACGCGTCATCATCAAATATCCACATTTACGATATTATCAGGTACAGTGAGACAATTTATTCATCAATTAATAAATCAACATCAATTTAATTTTTGAATAAGTCATCAAATCATTTTCATGAACTACTTTTGTATATTGATATATTGATGCAATGATGCATGAAGGAAACAAGAATTTCAACCCGATTTCTCTTCATTTGCAGGGATATCACGATGTTGCGATCACATTTTTGTTAGTTGTTGGTGAGGATGTAGCATTTCATGTGATGGAAATTTTGTCAACAAATCATTTAGTTGAATGTATGCAAGAGACCATGGAACCAACACAACATCGACTCATGTATTTGTATCCAATAATACGTCGTGAAAGTGCCAAATTATGTGATTATTTACTAAAGTACGCACATTCACTACTTAGTTGAATATGTTTTTTTCTTTTTTTTGTTCAACGTGTGACACTATTTTCGTGTGCCGTAATTTGCCATAAGAGTTGTCTTATTATACAAATAAATACTATTGAATTCACAGATCGTCTGTTGGAACGCTATTTGCATTGCCTTGGTATTTAACGTGGTTTGGTCACAGTTTAAATTCATACCGAAATGTAGTACGATTGTATGATTACTTCTTAGCATCGCCATTCCTAATGCCGTTATACGTGACGGTTGCCATTGTTTTATATCGAGAGGATGACATTTTTAAAGAAGATTGTGATATGGCTAGCCTACATTGTCTTCTCTCGCAAGTAAGTAAATCATTCATGTTCATGGGTTAAAATTCCAATTGAAAAAAATAAAAAAAAAGTTATGCTATTGTAATGATCAAAACCAAATGCTAAAACCAAATCCATATTTATTTCTTTAGCTTCCTGAAGATCTGCCATTCGAATATTTACTACAAAATGCAGCGACACTATACAAAACCCATCCACCGGAAGAAATTGAATTGGAAGTACAATTGATGGTGGAACAAGAGTAGGTTTCAATTTTTACTTATTTGCATTTGAAATGTTGGAAATTTAAAAACATTTCTCACAATTCGTTGCGATTTTTAAATATTCATTGATTTAAAACATTTTTGTTTTACTTTCAAAAGAAAACAACAAAGAGAAAATGAAATGAAAGAAGCAGCTAAAAGACGTCTGCAATTACAACGCAAAGCAGCAGCCAGAAATGCACCAATTTATCGATTTATACCACACATGTTATGGAGTCGACGAACCGCATTGGCAACGACAGCATTCTCAATCGTAATTGGCATTTGTGCATACTATTACAAAACACAATTCATATCAATGAACAGTGGCTTGAGCTGAAATTCGCTAAACTATATGGCTATTTTATTCCATCGATACAGTCATATAGCTAGTCGTTCACCAAGGATTGTATATTAGCATTTTGTGAGAACTTGATAATGCAATCCATGCAGCAAATATTTGCAATTTCCTTATAGATTATAATTTTTACCAAAACTAAAGTCTATTATTGTATTTATTTAATTTGGTTTAATTGGTATTAAGTGAATTTTGTTATTTGGATCCGTAGTAATTTCAAAACAAATGATTTGTGTTCCTCTCTTTTTTTTAATGTTTATGCTCATCACCAAAACACATCATTCAGACGAATTTGTGTATCAAGCCTATGAGTTTAACATTAATTCGTTTTTTTTTCTATTTATTTTCTATGAATTTGAGAGTAAAATTGTAAATACAATAATTTAATCACAAACAATTAGTTTAAGATGACAGAAAAATCTTCAATTAGTCATGGAAGGACATTTTTGTTCTATTTTCTTTCCTTTGAAATCAATTCAAAATGTTGCCACCAATAAAAAAAATCGATGGAAGAAATCGCATGACTCGTATGTATATTATTATCTATAGAGGCAATAGCCTATTCCGAAAAAGTCATGTATTTTTTCATATTCACTACAGCTAATAACTGTTTACACAAGTTCAGATCAATTTAACTCGTTAGGCGCAATCACGGTAAAACATATTAAATATACAGTTTAGCAAATGTAGGCAATGACGATTCGTCAACTAATCAACTTAATTTGCTATAATCGATGCAGTTAGCGAAAATATTTCGAAATATATAAGCGATCGCTTCAATCAGAAAATAAACTAACAAATCATGTAAAAACGGAAAAACATGATGCGTTTTTTTGTTTTCATTAAGATAATTAAAAAAAATATTTTTATTTCTGTTTGCATTGCCACCATAAATAACAGCATACAATTATGATAGAATACCGTGTCTCCTGATCTGAAATAACAAAATAAGATAATAAAATTCATCTTCTCTAAAGATAAAAAAAAAAATGACACTACAACAACTGGCGTTTTTTCTTTTGGCAAATTAACTCCAATGATTTCATGGAGTTTCAGGAATTTATGATTTCATTTCTGGAACGAGTAATGAAAATAAATGGAAACAATAGATTTATAAATATTTATATTAAAAATCCCCAATATGTGAATCTGATTGCTATTCAAAATTAGGAGCTTTTATCTATGCGAAAAATGCGTATCCATTTGCAAAATTCATAGAAATCATATATACATTTTTATAAGGGAGGATTGTGAATGCGTGAACCATTGACAAGAATCATTCATTCACAAAATGAATGCCAAAATTGTCATGATCGCATTCGTGAGACATTTGCAATTAACTATGAACACGCGAATAGAATCGCGGTATTCGCTAGAGATATAGATCCCCCCAAATCGAAACCACTGATTTAAAAGGTAACTTTGAGGAGGACTCGAATGAACATTTTCTTTCAATTCCAGTATTTTTTACACAATCTTTTGTTATTCTGTTTTTTACAGTTTTCGAATGGTTAAGCATCGGATAAGAACCTATCATTCTTTGACATATTTACCATTTTTTTTTTTTTATATTTTCAAAATTTTCAATTTGTTCAATGTCCGGTAAAATAATGTCGTGTTATATTTGCATTTCACAAAAACTCTGAAAAATGTTCACAAAATTGATTTAAATGCTTAAAACACATAAAAATCAGCATGATAATTTTTTGAAATTAATAAAACCAACAAAATAAAAAAGATAAAAGATAGAACAAATTTTCAATTCTATCAAGAGTTCATTGAGTTTGAGTTTTTTTTCTATATGAGAGTGAGCGCGCACCAACTCAAACCAAGTAAACTGCAAACAGTATTTTAACAAAAATTAATTTTGATTTGAGATATTTTACTAACGGACTGCATAAGACAATCGAACAAATTCGATTATTCTTTTTTCTTGTTTCGTGCATTCTGTACATAAATATTCATCTTCCGGTGTCCAAAACAGGTGATTCAATTTACTGTTTTTTTTTTCTTATTTTCATTTTTTTTATCAAATCATTTGATTATGACTTTTACCATCAAATCGTTTTTTTTTCTTTTTATTATTTACGATTTTGTAATAATTACAATAATTTTTCCACAAATATTACTTCAAAGAGACAAACGAACCTTTATTTATTATGCAAAGGAGAAAATTCCTTTGAAAAGTATACATTATAGGCCTTAGCCCCTATCCTGAAAAGATGTATTTTGATATTCGCTGCAGTCAACACCGTAGTTTGCATAAAATAAGATCAATTGAAAAAATATACAAAATTATAGAATATAGAGCCAATGGCGTTCAACGAATCGTCATTCACAAATGCAATTAATCAGTTTAATTTATTATAATCGATGCATGTGACGGACATATTTTACTTCAGTTAAAAAAAAAAAACAGTCAAAAATCTGTTATTTGGTAGACGAAATATGGACGAGAGATTTGGTAATTTAATTTCAAATTATTTTCAACAAGATCGCTTTTTTATTTTTCTTTTCATTGGTACAATTTAGATAGAATGTCATGTCTTCTCGGCTGAGATAACAGAATAGGCTAAAGTTCATCTTCTCTTAAGATTAAAAAAACAGACAATCACAAAAGAAAAGATCCTTTTGGTAAATGGTAAATTTTGAAATCGTGTGCGTATAATTTGTTAATTTGTAGTCATCATGCCTTGTAATTCTTGTGTATTTTGTGTTTTTTCTTTGAAATATTGTATTCAATGCTTTGCATTGTCTTTGGTTTTACTGGAATGAAGAGAGAGAGAGAAGAAAACAAAAATAACTTGATGAATGTCATATTAATTAAACACAATACAAACAACTCAAAAACGACATGAACAACATTGAAATGAGTACATAAAATGAAACAATGAGTATGATATAATTCTTAAATTTTCCACTAATACACAATGTTTGATTTAATATGTATATCTGCTATGTCTTTGTATTTTTATTGAGGAAAAAAATTCATTGACAAATCCTTTTAGTGTAATGAAATGATACATTAATAAATAATAAACATTGGAAGTTAAGAAATTCAACATTGTCTATTTGTTTCAACTAACATTATCTCCATAAAAATACATTTTTTTCCATGAATTATTCATTTCTTGAATCGTTTTACTTTTCTTTCTTTTTTAATATTCAATTTATTCTAAGAAATAGTCCGATATTCGAACAATTTTAAAAATCGCACCCTTGATATGACTTTAATGTTTTTTTTTTCTTCTTTTAGGTTTATTTATTATACAGAAACAAAAAAAAAGTTTTTGGAAAAAAATGAAATAAGCAAAAAATCAACAAATCGAAATGATATCACATGATGAAGAGAAAAAAAAAATCAATATAGATTTATGATGATGATAATGAATGGAACAAATCCTACTTTCTCGATGCAAGCGCCATTCCCAAACCAACAAGACCACCCAATACTAGTGCAGCACCACCAGCTACAGCCACGCCAGTCATTGTATCTTTGTCCATTTTCTTCCGTATATGCTCCTGTAGGAAAAGCATTACAAAAAATTCTTTATTTAGTAGATAATACAACAAGATCCATTCATTCAAGTTGACATAGGTCAAAATAGTTTAAACGAAGCTAAGAAGCATATTTAACTCAAGATCAATTTTATTTACTAACTCAAGATCAATGAATTATATCGATTACCTCCAATGTAATGGCTTGTTGATTATTTGGCTCGATCTGTAAGAAGGCCTTGCAAAATTTCAATGCTACGGAATATTGCTTTATTCGGGCATTTCCAATTGCTAAATAATAAATGTAATCACGATTGCCTTCTGAATGTTTTTGTGCTAAGTCTTCGAGCATGTATATCCCCTGAAATAAAATTCCTTTTTATTTCAGACATTTTTAAGCAAATAAGTTATTTTATTGAACGAATGGAAGTTATTATATTCAAACAATGGAAATTATAATTCAAAGGGAATCGTCATTCAACCGTTGAATTTCAACAAATAGAAATCATCGTTCATTGAACAAACATTGAATTATGACATTTGCAATTGAAATATTGATATAGTTTTGATAAACTAACTTTTTTTTTTGTAAATTGCTTTGCATAAATTAAACCAACCTTTTTGATATCGGCTGGAAAATCACTGCGCACCAAACAATATGCATATTCGAATTGTGTTTGAACTGCAACATGACCGCCTTTTTCTTCCATTTCCCTTTTGTAGGCCTTTTCGAATTTCTAAATTAAAAAGCAACAAATAAAGTGAACATGAATTTATTTGTAATTATATAAAACTAAAGTAGGCAATTGAAAGTTTGTCGAATGTTTTAAATTTTCGCAATTTGAAAAAAAATTGCATCATGTGTAGCAAATTGCCTGTTGGCGCAGTGGAATAAATGCAAAGAATGAATCGTCGAAGTCGCGCATTCTTAATTTAATCATCAGATGTTTCAATTGTGCAATAAATTACATAATCACTGATATATTGCTAATCATTGCGATTAAAATATATCGTTTATCTGACGGTCATTACCCGCATTTCTAGTTTCGATTAAAATAAAAAATCCATTTGGCTGACGCGTCATTGAACTTGAATACATATTTCACAATATGTTTACCACTTAGATCCGATGATTCATATCATGTCGTTGTAATCCATACTATATTGCATGCCAACATTCTCGCACTGAAAATACGTCACTGTAATTGTTAAATAGAATGTGTTTTGTGCTTCCAATTTATCATATAAATTTACTCATGATTTTTTTCATTTCGGCGATCCTGAACTGAATTGTTTGTTTTCAACACCCGTTTTATCACATTAAATTAAAGTGACAATGCATTTTTTCTGACTATGTAATTTTCAACTTATTTCTCTCTTTTTGTTTTTGCGATTAATTTAACTTTATCAAAAAAAAAAAAAATGCAACGATAACTTTTGACTATATAACGTAGATTTATGGCCATTTTTTCATATTGCAGCTTGCTTTTCTTTGTGTTTTACGCTTTACCTGTAATTCTGCTTGTGATACTGTTTCATTTAGTAGCTCCTCCATATTTCTAAGCCAAAATCACTCTCAAACAATATTTGCGACCAACAAAACCTACTAAATTATTTGAAATTTATGTAAAATAACAAATTTGGTATATGGCTGATTAAATATAGACGTGTTAAAATGTACGTTCAGTTTTCTTTCTCCTCTATTGCGAATGTGTTGTTTTTGTTTGTGAGAATGAATTTGTCAGCGTGAAAATTAATATATGGCGATACGTAATTGAGAATGACATTTGCGTTTTCATTGAACATTTGATAGGTTTTTACTGTTCGCGTCAAATATCTCATTTTGAATGGTTTACATTTTGGTTTTTTGAATTCTTATTGATCTATTGACGAAATGAAGCTTATTCAATGGAAATCACATGGATAATGGCTCTTTTACGCTAACAAAGTCATTAATGTAAATGATTTCACATTTCCATTTAACTTTCTTGTGTCGATAGTTGCCGAATTAGCTCTAACGTTTTTGAACGTTGATCACGAAAATAGCTTTGAAGCAATCGTTAAACGATTTCAATCGACAACAGATTTTCCCATAATCGGCAAAGATTCTTTCACAGTCGGCTCCTAGGAACTAGAGCCTTGAAGGCTGAAGAATTTCTATAATCTCAATATTAATGTGAATCTTGATTTCTAACTTTAAGTATTTTTATCAAGAAAACTCTGATTTGTATTGTACTTGTTTCATTACTGGAACTAAATGTATTCAAATCAGTGGTGCCTCAGTTTTTAGAATGAATAATTTTTTTTTTTTAATTTGAAGAAATGTTTTATTCGAAAAAGTATTGTTTGATTTGTGAGTTAAATATGTCACCATTAAATTGGATTTTTCAATGAAAACTGTTTCGTTGCATTTTTCAAAGAAATATTAAATATTGAAAGTAAAATCTAGACTTAATTTAAATAAAATATTGTTTTAAAAAAAATATTCTCATCTCTTAATCATTTTTATAACAATTGAAAAATTATCAATTTCCCTTAGAATTGCATAAAAAGAGTATGTAGTTTTGTAGTTTCAATAATCTAACAGTATAACGCTTACTATGTATGAGATTGAAATGTAGTCCGTTGACATTTATTGTGAGCATGTTCAAAGGCTCCGATTCTAGGGTGCGTTCTCAAACTCATGGCTACAAAGAAAGATTTGAAATATTTGTAAATCGAAAGTGAAAAGTTTGAAATCACTTTTTTTCGAATTCATTTGCAAATTTCAATTTTTTTTTTTTGCTTTCTTTTTCAAATCGACTTTTTTGCTCTTTTGTTTGAGGTGTAAAATGCACAAAATTATCTTTGCGGAAAATAATGAAGACGAAGATAGCTCACATGCACGATCATAAGTAATGAATGATATTGATTGATCCGTATTTTCGAGGAGAAAATCGAAACCAAACCGTCGTAAGATGAAATAATATATATTTATGCGTACGTATATTAAAGCGCACTCATACATGTATGCATGCATCGTAACGAAATGTGAATACTATTTATTTGTTTCTTTTTTCACTTGTAAAGAGAGAGTTTTTTTTTCTCTTCTGTTTTGTCTCGATGTTTATACGGTTAATATGAAAACCGGGTCATGATAAAGTTTCTGTTTCATTTTCAATTTAGTTGAAAATTTACCGTCAATCGATAAACACGAACAATATCATACATATAAATATCAATATCAATTGATCGTAAACATTTAACTTTATATCAAGTTTCAATTATCTTACCGTTTGCCACTTTATACCGATACAAATTGTGATTCGATTGTAAACGCGTCCATAGAATGGAATAAAAAAAAACGCTGAAAAAAACTTAGGAAAATACAAATTATTTACGATAAATCAAAAATTATTCATACATTGTCATTATTCAATTACATATATCGGAAATTATAGCGGCATAAGCATGCATTGAAGGAGAAAAAAAAATTCCGTCAAAGCAAAAGCGAAACCGAAAAATATCTATTTAACTGACATACTCATTCGTGCAAAGAGTTTATGTGGTGGGCCGTAAAGTCAGTGTTGTGTTGTGTTGAGTGTTGTATTCATGTGTGTGACAGTGACTAATTCAATGATGATACACAAAGGTAGCCCATATTGACCGTTACTGTAGCATTAGCGATCAGATCATATATGATCTTGTAACATGTATGCTGTGCATCGATGTAAACACCGTAAAACTAACGTGTATTCTTGTAATTCTTTCATTCTGTCTACATCATCAACGTCTTGCATATTATTCTTATTTGCATCAACAGTCATCAAGTAACACATTCCAATCGAAAACACCAGAAAAAGAAACCGAAAACACGCAACATCGAAGAAAAAACCAAACTTACGGTCAAGTGTTTTTACTTTCATTTAAACGAAGAATGAAGATGATAAACAAATGAGAAGAAATTAATTTCACTGTCAATTCAACGTAAAAATCCCATGTGTGATATAAAAATGTAAATTCGCATTCGCTCAAGATATCGCGTGTGATAATAAATTGAGTGTAAAAGACAAAAAAAAGCAAAATTTGTTGCTAATATTCATGAAATCAGTGCAGCAAATTTCTGAGAAAAAAATATCAACATTTCGCATAAATAAAGATAATAAAGAAACGTGTATAATATATAGAAACATTCAGTTAATCCGAACAAAATTTGTTTCGAACCAAAACGAAAAAAAACAAGGCAATTTGTATATTTATGAATTGTTCGTCGAAATTTAAAACGATGCAAACGCTATTCATTGGATTAACATTGCTAGCAAGCTGTAAGTATTGAAAAAAACCCAAATCTCTTTAACATTGATTGGACTTTTTTTTCTTTTTCAAACAACAACTTGAAGTAATTTGCAATAAGTTTTGATCTCAAACATACTTGAACTCTTTTAAACTTACTTGAACTGAACTAGTAATTACATTAGATAATGCCTTTGGATAAACATTTATAAGATGAAAAATGCTACGTAATTCTGCTAGTTGGACAATTGGTCTAACAACAGAATTTGCAGTAAAACAAATGAGAAAATTCAAAAACACATGGAAGTTCAAGAAATGTGTGTGTGAATTTTGTGAACTATACACCTCCATGTCGAGGTAGTTTGGAGTTATGTATGATATAAGGTTATGGACGAGACTGAAAAATATCAATGATTAATTGCGCACTGTTCGTACAATTTGATATGACTCTGAGTCATATCATATGAGCAAATCACAAAATAGGGAAGTGGATCAGATGATGGTGTCAAACAGTCAAATGATTATAGCTTTATTCGAAAAATCCAAATTAGTCATTATTGGCCAGAATTTATTGATTTTACGTATTTCAAAATGACGTCTTCGCGATAAAGTGCCTCATGTTTTGGAACGGTGAGAAATGAAACATCAGTTAACGAATATCAACAAATGACTACATTACGAAACTGATGGTTTTATTTAGTCACGCTAGTGACTGAATTTGTGGTTGATTAATACTTGAAATCTCCAAACGTATTTATTATTCCTCATCATGAAACCCAACAAATTGCCTATCTGACAATGTTGAAATTAAACATAATCACAAAAATAGCTTCAACAAAAGATCATAATGCTAAAAATGCTTTGAATGCTGCTTCATTATTCTAACTAGTCTAAAATTGTCAATTTCATATTTAGTTTTCAATTGCAATCTGATTTCTCATGAATTGTATTGCATTATTCACCCAGATTTCCGTTCACTTGTAATTTACTCTCTGTTCACAACATTCTTTTGAATTTGTGTGCATGTCTGATCGCGTTGACTAAACAGCGACATAATATTTTGTTTTTGTCTTATTGCCGACATAGCAAATACATAAAGTAAAAATCTTGTTTGTTGGCGAAAAACTGATGGCTAAATGACACATTCATTGCGTATGCGATTCGCTTGAATTGGCTTAATTGGCTTGGCTTGTGCACAATATGAAGCGAAATCAATAAATATGCATTAAGCACGCGCGTCGTCCAAAGAGAGATGTTGTTGAATATAAAAAGAAACGAAACTTTCGTAAGATTCACCACTGCAATAACTGTGATTAGCAATAGTCATGAAAACAATGAGTGTCTTTTCAGATGACATTTTATCTATTTTTTAAGGAAGAACCCATTCAAAAAGACAAAAATGTATTTTCTACTTCATGCAATTACAATCGAATAGAGATTTAATGAAATCGACAATGGAAAATTATCCCGAAAATACAGTAAATTTGTATTTGATTATGATTACATCCATAGATGCAAGAATTTTTGTTGAAGTCAATGCATTGAACCCGAACCCGATCAGAAACGTTCACAGCCAAAGATTAAATCATAAAACAAGTTGACATTGACACAGAATAGCCATAATAATAATTGGTTTACATTTTGAACGTTTCATTCGGTTTCATTCACTTTTTTTTTCGATTTTTGTAACAGTTGATTGGTCACTGGCATATGTTTGTACGTAGTAACTTTCTTGCAGTAAATTTAGATGAATGCATAAATTTTAAACCATACGTCATATATATGATGTGCCATGATCGACTCAAATTATAATTTCACTTTTTCATTCCAATAATGAAAAGGTCATTGGCATTCATCGGTAATTTTTTCAACAGACAAAGAATGGGCCAATTTGTTAGGTTCAATTATTATTAATAAGAATTCCAAGAAGGAAGCTTTTGTATGTGAATTTATTATAAAAAATTTTAAATCAAGAAAAACTTCATTTTTATTTTTCGTTTAAAAATCTACTTTTGATTGAAAATTCAATAAAAAATACCGTGAAAGAAACCAACTGTAATTCAATAAATCTCAAGATCCAAATGTGCAACAATTTGCTAATTAAATCCTTCTATTGAGAATTTATAATGAAAACCAAAAAAATTTTTGTTCATTCTCAATACGAATTGATGTCATTCAAATCCATGTATGTTTCAATATGCTTTATCAAAATTATGCTAAGAAATCTCCGAATTGACTCGTGTTGACTCGATTTGAGTACATGAATAAAATTTCATCAAAAATATAATGAGAATACATTGGTAACTTTTGTGTGCACATTCATATTTCCGCTTCAAGACATGATTTTATTTTAATTAGCATATTAATACACAAAAGATCAATCGTTTATAAAACATAAGCAGCTTAACCTTGATGGTATTTTTCGTGATTCATTTTTACAAAACATGTATAAGATTCCATAAGAAACAAACTGAAAAGAATTAAACATTGTAAATTATCGCACAGAATAATTGCAATGAATATTATTTATAAAGCACATACATAGAAGTTTTAATATTGTCTCAAAGCCACATGTTTGTTCGATCTTTATTTCTTTGAATTTTACTTTTATTTCCGTAAATTCTTGTGACCAAATATTAAAGACTTTATAGAAACAATTACTCTCTCTCTCTCTCTCTCTCTCTCTCTCCCCTCTCTCTCTCTCAGTTTCAATTACTCATTCTCTGTTTCTCTCATTTGCTCCATCTCTCTGCTTCACGTCTCCTTTACATAGTTATTACCATTATTCCCATTGTTAGGATTTAAATCCGATTCAGGATGTTCAGATTTAACGAAAAACCGAGCAAAGAACCGTTTAATACCGTTTATAAAATTTTAGAAGCCAATGATAATGACTGTTTACCATTAACAATTTAATCCAATGTTGTAAATGGGTAAAGATACTTGGAGACATACTATAAGTCTTGGTACATATCGATTTTATGCTGATGTAAATTTATGTTGATATCATAACTATTCTCGCACAAAACTAACAATCTGCTGAATGTAAATCTGAAAAAATTTGCTGATTCATTTTATTTTTACCTTTCTATCTTTATAAACAGATTGCAATGGTTTCATTGTGCCACAAGAATTACCATCAGTATTATCGTTAGTTTATTCACATATACCAGCGATAAAAAAAGGTACAGATTCTCGTATGGGTTTTGGTTTTCGTCTTGGTGAGCATGCTGATTTTCAAGTTTTATTAGAATTGGGACCACAAAAATTCACCCGTCCAATAGGTATGTTTGTATAAAAAAAAATGTATATACATATACATTTGCAAAACCATGTTTCAATATTATTTTAGGTAAAGGAGCCGACGACGATGAGGACTCCACTGATACAAGCAAACGTATGGTAGATCAATCTGATTACAACAAAAAAGTCAAAGTAAGCGTAAACTTTTTGTAATATTTTATTTAAATCATCGGAATCCGATTATAAGCTTTTTAAATATATTTACATAGCCGGCAGCAGTAGCGGTCGCGTCTACATTTGACAGTGGAAATAGCTATTTAAATAGATGGGCGACCGAAATGAAAACGAAAACCACACAAAAGGTGCATAAGCCCCATGTTAGTGGTTCGGCTGAAAATGAATCATTGAAATTGTTGTTTGGCACAAAAAATCAATATCCCATCCCGGCATCGCCTGTTATTGCCGAATCTTCATTAAAACAATTGCAACAATTGATGTATGCAAAACAAAGTGATTCAATACCAAGGGCTATCGGTACATTACCATCAAAAACGATGGAAAGACACATTGACCTTGCCGCACATGAACATATTGCCAAAGTGAATAAGGATGCGAAAATTAAAGCCGATTTGAGTGATGTCTCACTCGATGACTAAATTGTTAAGATTCTTTTTTTGTTTGTAAATTGTATTCATACGTTTTTTATTTTCTATGGTTGAGGTGTCCAATGAACACACATACTTTTGTAGGTAAAAGACACACAGAGATAATAAATACGCGAGTAGATATTGAATGATATTAATGTGTGTAGATGGTTTTGTGGAGGTGAACATCAAACCATTGCAAGATTAAATAACAACTTTTTAAGTATACGCACGTTCGAGCTAACTTATACATGAAACGTGCCACATTTGTATATGATATATTTGTTTCTTTTAACAGTTGGAAAGAGAGAGTTTTTTTCTTCTTTTTTTTTTTGTATTATAATCAGGTCATGAAAAAATATCTGTTTCATTTTCAATGTAGTTTAAAATTGATCATTAATCGGTAATTATAATTCATAATCAAATCTTTATCACGCATCTATGTCAATTATTTGTGCATATTTATATTTTGTTCGAGCATCTTCACTTAACCAACTTTGCTGAACTGTTGATACATTTAAAAAATTGCAAAATTGTAATTCATTTAAAATCATTTTCAATTTGTATTAAATTGAATGAATAATATTAACTGAAAAAAAAAAAACATAGAAAAATACAAATTATTTAAGATAAATCAAAAATGCTTCATATATTGTCATTATCTAATTGTAAAAATCGAAAATTATAGCGGGATAATGTTTATAACGAAGGAAATTATTGCACCATCGATATGAAAGAGTAAGCAAGAAAAAATCCGTCAAAGCGAAAGCGAAACCAAAAATTATCTATTTTATTTGTATTGAGTGCTGTGAATTCATGTTTTAAATAGCGACGAATTTGGTGATGATAAACAAAGGTAGGTCAAACTGACCGTTACTGTTGCTTTAACATTCAGATCACATATGATCTTGTCACATGTATGCTGCGCATCGATATAAACGTCGTAACAATTATGCTTCTTTGATATTTGTCGTCGTCATCATCGAATTCGCATATTACTACCATTTTGCATCAAACAAGTAGCACATTGCAATCGTAACCGAAAAAAGAAACATCCAAGAAAAGGCAAAATTTATAGTCAAGTGTTTTTACTTTCGTTTATAGAAAGAAGAAGATAAATAAATAAGAGAAAAAAAAAACAATAAATTTCACTGCCAATTAAAATACCAGTTTCACATTAAAATTCCATGTGTGATATAAAAATTAAAAATTTAATTCAATCGAAATCGTTTGTGATAATAAATTGATGGTGAAAAAAAAAAATCAAAATTTTACAAGATTTTGAAAAAAATATTGATGAAAATGTGTTATAATTAGTGCAGTATTTTTGTGAGAAAAAATATTACCAACATTTCATATAAATGAAGAAGCGTGTATACAAAGTGTATACATTAAATTAACCCACACGAAATTTGTTTCGAGCAAAAAAGAATAACATTGACGGGAAATTTGTGAATGTGTAAATTGTTCGTTAAAATTTAAAACGATGCAAACGTTATTCATTGGATTAACATTGCTTGCAAGCTGTAAGTATTGAAACATAATGCCAAAACTCTTGAATATTATTTTTTTTTTTCTTTTTGATTTTGGAATGGATTTTTGTTAAATGATTGAATCAAGGCCATCAATGTGAAAATGTTAGCACAAAATGCTGTGATTTTTCGTTCGAAAAATAACTTGAATGTTCAGTTGAATAAATTCGAATTTGTTGAACTCTCTGTACTGTAATTTAATAAATACATTGGACTTATTAAACAAGCTGCTTTTTAAATATGTGGATGAAAAATGCAAGTTAATTTAAGCAAAAAAGAAATAAAATAACATAACATAACATAACAAATTGCCACGAGAAAGGTAGCCATTTGTGTGTTTGTGTCAATGGGCTCTTGCGCAAATCATTTGTTTTAAATATCACCTATTATCCATCAGCATCAATGTGATGGACAGAAGTTACGTAAAAGACATGCATGAGATTCCATAGTATCGTGTAAATGTCGTGTTTAGTTATCACACAATTTTGAAAATTTAATTTGAACGACTAATATGAACGTGCATCAACCGTTAAAATGGGCAATAATTGGATCAATTATGTTATATGACTGATAAATGTGCCAAATGACCTCTGAAATCATATTGCATGACCTTCAGGTCGAATACTTACTGAAAATACAAAAAGAAAACAGAAAATCAAAACAGAAAACATTCATTATTAAAACCGGATATTCATTGCTCATTCAACTATAGTTACTCATGAAGTAAATAAACTCAGATTTCACCTAACAATTTCTTGTTGTGCAGTTATTTTACGACATATTACGCCCAAATCCAACTTTTACTCTATCTATTCATTGGCCTATAGGCTATAGCCACAGAATTGGCAATACAAATGTATGAGAAAATCAATTTGGACATATTTGAGTGTAGGAAACTTATGCGAAATAAGTAAAATGTCAGTGCTGTCTTATTATGCACTGATGGTGCGCAATTTGATGCCAACAAAACAGTCGATAGGAAGTGACGGTTTCATATGTCTTTGGCTTTACTAAAAAAAATGCCATTTTAGTCATTATAAACCAGGCACTGGCGCGTTGCGATAATTTACCAGAGGTTTTGCTGCGATGAAAAATGTATTTTTAAGTTTAACGTTTTTAAATGTATTGAAACATCGATTATCAGATATTAAGAAGTTGCTACATCATGAAACTGATGGTTTTCTTAGTGACGCGAGTGACTGAATTGCGGTTAATTAACACCTGAAATCTTACAAAGGTTTTGTTCATCATCGAAAAAGTCAACAAATTATCCATTCGATAATCTTGAAATTCAGCATTAGCTTCAACACAAAACCATAATGATAAGCTTCAGCATCATACCAAAACTGCTTTATATACAGCTTGAATTACACAACTATTTCATGCAACTCCTGAATTGTCAATTTTAATTCAATTACATGCTTAGTTGCCATTTCATGCTTAGTTGCCATTTCTCATGAATTCTATTGCTTTGCTCACCCAGATTTCCGTCTACTTGTAATTTACTCTGCGTTCGCAACATTCTTCTGAATTTATGTGAATGTCTGATCACATTAACAAAACGGTGACAATATATTTTGTTCTGTTCATTGCGCGCACAGCAAATATGCGAAGAGAAAATGTTGTTGGTAGAAAACTGATGTCTAAATAACACGTTGCGTATGCGAATCATTCATATCGTTTGTACACAATATGAAATGAAATCAATAAATATGCATTCAGTACACGCGTGATGCGTCATTAACCGTCATCATACTCGCACACAGTCCTTTCGTCAATCTTTTGTATATTGAATATAAAAGAAAACGAGACTTTCGTAAGATTCACAAAATACAACAACTGTAATAACAGTGATTAGCGTCATAAAGATAATGAGTATATTTCCACATGACATTTTATGTATTTTAGTGAGGAAAAACTTACTCACAATTATAAGTAACAAAAGAGCATTATGGCATTACAATCGAATATAGATTCAATGAAGTCATAAATCGACAATATATCAATGCAGCCAATTGATCTTTGCAACATGTGGCGATGGACTTGAGAATTTATTATTAAAAGTCAACGAATCGAACCGGAGCAGAAACGCTCACGACCACAGATTAATTAATAAAACCTGTTGACATTGACACAGAATAGCCATTGGTTTATATTTTGAACGTTTCATTCACGATTTTGTTTTTCTTTTTCGATTTTGTGAAATTTGGTATACCGACAAATTGGTTGGCAGCTGACATGGAATTTTACAAACTATTTTACAGTATATTTGAATTAATACGCAAATATTAACCGATATAGTGTACCGTGATTGAGTTTTTATTTCACTTTTTGGTTTCAATAATGAAAAGGTCATTGGCATATATCATGAGTTTTTCCCATAATTTACACAACAGTTAGAAAATGTGCTGCACAATTTGGGTTTTTTCCATTTAAATAAAAATTCTACAATAAAGATTCGTATATTTTTACATATATCAGTTTGAACCAAGCAAAATTAATTTAAATTGATTCATTATTTTGCAATAAATATGATGGTAACAATTCTATTTAAAATTTATTAACAAAAAACAATTTTTCACGTTATACCGTGAATTCTTGGAATTCATTTCGCCTTAAAAAATGTTCAGCCAGTTTTGGACAATAAATAAAACAAAAAAAAAAACTATAAATGTTAATCGATGTGCGTATTGAATACCAAGAGTAATATTTTATTGACAACGATTATTGTGTGAATACATAATTTGATGAAGTTGAAATAAAAATTTTCGCCTCAAAACTCTAAGCAAAAAAAATGTGTATGGTTTTGCATGGCAAAATAATAAATTTTGATTCAAATGTTACTTTACAATTTTTCTGATATTTTCCCATTCTGATTTTAAACTTCTTATATAATCGCCCAAATTGAATTGCTACAAAATGGCTGATTCACTTTATTTTCTCTCTTTCTCCATTTTTCAACACAGATTGCAATAGTCTTATTGTGCCAAGCGAAGTTGCATCAGTGCTGTCTTTATTTATATCTGGCATTCCGAAGATACAAAAAGGAACGGATTCTCGTGTGGGTGCTGGTTTTCGTCTTGGTGAGCATGCTGATTTCCAAGTTTTACTCGAATTGGGTCCACAGAACTGTACTCGGCCATTAGGTATGCTAAAAAATGTTCAGTTATAAATTCAACTAAAAAAAAATTCTTATCCTATTTTAGGAAAAGGAGTCGAAGATGATGAATCCTCTTTTAGCAAACGTATGGTGCATCAATCTGATTACAACAAAAAATTCAAAGTAAGCATGAACCTTTTTGTGCTGTTTATAAGTGAAAATTAAATCCGCTTAAGAACTTTTTAAATATATTTAAAATTTACATAGTCGTCATCAGTACCGGTGGCACCTGCATACGACAGTGGAAAGATCTATTTAAATAGATGGGCGATGGTAATGAAAACGAAAATCACAAAAAATGTGCCCAAACCATTGGTTAATGGTTCCACTAAAAAAGAATCGCTTAAAGAATCATTTAATACAAAAAACCAATATCAAATCCCGTTATTGCCGGTAATTGCCGAAATTCCATTGAAACAATCGAATCAGCTGTTGTACGACAAACAAAGTGTCTCAATACCACAAGCAGTCGATACATTATCAGCAAAAATGATGGAAAGACACATCGAACTTGCCGCACGTGAACATACTGCCAAAGTGAAAAAGGATGCGAAAATGAAAGCAGATTTGAGTGATGTTTCACTTGATGACTAAAGTGTTGACCAAAAGGGTTTTCCCTATATTTTTTCTTTTCTCAATTGGGGTGAAAAAACGTGCATAGCATATTAGTTTTACCTAATATATGAATACCTTGATGTAGATTATTGTAAAATAACGATTCAGACATGACAACCGACCTTTTTGTTTTTTTTTATAAATTTCAAGCATACTGAATAAGTTATTTTGATAAGAAATGTATAAAAGAAAAATATATAGCATAGTCTGTGTGTAGCGTAGGTAAATAAAAAAAGGCAATGGTTAGATGTAGAATTAAATTCGAACAGGATGAAAATTGAAACAGAATTGTTATAATGCAAATCCATTTATTCAATACAATGTACAATTCACAACAATTTTTTAAATAAATTTTTTCGACTATTTTCATATATTTTCCAAAAATTCCTAATGGAATGGCTATACTTCTCATCTTCTTTTCATTTCTGTCAACAACTACATCGAATGGAGTAATTCAACAATTAACAATTGATCTGGACAAGTTGTGGAATTAACTCTATGTCCCAATGTAGACATTAACCAACAGTTCAATTTGTCTTTTTCTAAGATTCATTCAGTCCTATTACCGGGAAAAGGGTTTTTTTTTGTTCGGTGAAATCAACTTAAACATAAAACTATCTAATCAATCTTAGAATTTACGGAAGTGAATTCTATTGTTTTTTTTCTATTTATAAGGCACTCCATTTGCTATGTTTGCACATCCCTGACTGAGTCGATGTTCAGTACAGCCAATTTAGCTTTAAACTGAAAATCGCCCAAAATTTCATCAACATTAAACTCATCCAGATTTTTAACGCTTTTTCTTCAAATTTTAACTTAAATTTCTTCTCAGAATTCCTAGCCAATTATTCACAATTCTTAACTTCTAACTCATCATTCATAAATGAACAGTTGAGAGTGAAAATGTTATCCAGAAAAGTTCCGGGTAAAAATGTTATTATTCAGTGTATTCAACATACAAAAAACAACAAAAAATTCATTGAATTATAATATTTTTACCCGGAACTTTTCTGGATAACATTTTCACTCTCAACTGTTCAAATAATAATTCAAAAATTGTACAAATCATAACTCTAAACCCATAGCTCATAACTCAATATCATAAATTCAAAATTCATAACTATTTTGTACTATTTAGTCATTTAACAACAAGATGTGTTAATCTACTGACCAATGAATTCACAATCATTTCAAATGAAATTTTAATTGGATGATACATTTTACGAAGAGTATTGTATCTTGGCTTTTAGATTTTTGTCTCTGTTATTAATTATATGCTATTTCTATGCCTATTAACTATATACAAGTAAATCGAAACTGATGAAACGGTTATGTGTGAATTTGAAACCATGCATTAGATAATTTTGACTCTTTGAATTCCGTTAAACAGCAAGAAACCTATGAAAAGAACATCTCAATCGTTGCCCACTATGTAATTCAAAGCTGAGATATTAATAAATTGTCTTATTAGCACCAAAAAAATAACCGAATAATGGAATAGAGAACCAAAATAGTTTTCGTTATCTACAATAGTTTTGTAGACTTTTTCATGATTTGTTTTTATTTTTTTTTTTTTTTTTTTTTTTGAATTTAAAGTTTCATTTTGGTAAAGGCTTCTTATTTATATCCAAATGAAATCGTAAGAAATTTTCTTGAAAGTACATTGAAAATTGTTTCACGTTTACAATCGGATTTATCATTCAATCGGCTTGTGTTGAAAATAGACCTTAAGTTCTCAATAAATCCAACGGTCAACGTTCAGAATTCTATTTATTAAATTATAATAAAGACAATTTTATTTAATACACTTAAATAACGTACACAGTTCACGCGTGTTCTTTATACAAAATTAATCACAATCTGCACATTAAATAATTCACAGACAAAAAGATGTCTAAATTTGATCACAATATCCGAAAATGTTAACAATCACATTTATTCCATTTGGAATGTGCACATTGATGAAAAAAAAAAAACAACGACAACCAGATGTTGTTTACAGCAATGTTCTTTCCTTCTCTACCATGATATTTAATGCCATGTAAAGCAAACATGACAAACCATTAGATATGCAGTTGCTATGACTATACTTCCAAGCATAACAGGAAACCCAACTCTGTAGAGGGAAATAGAGTTGTAAATAATTGAAAATTGAGTGATTATTATTGTAATGCTGCTGCTGTTAAGATGATGCTAAGTAAGAAATGCTCATTAAAATTGCTCCTTACTTGAAATATTCAATAAATGTGAATCGATATCCATGTTGCTCAGCAACACCAGCACATACAACATTCGCGGAAGCTCCAATCAATGTACCATTACCTATCAAAATGAATAAAAATGGAAATTGTTTGGTTTCGACGTTTGCATTTCATTTGAAACAATTGACTAGAGCACATACCACCAAGACAAGCACCAAATGCCAAAGCCCAAATCAATGGTTGCAAAGGTAAATTTAATGCTTTTTTCTCCGCCAACGAAATCGACACTTTTATCATCATTGTTGTCAATGGGATGTTATCGACAAATGCTGAAGCGATTGCACTCACCTAATGGGGAAAGAATAAAAATAAATATGATTCAATAATTTGGAAATTTTGTAAATATTTTAAATATTATTGAATAATATTCAATGAATATGGTGAATATTGAGACACTATTCCCGTGAATTTGTCCAATTATTTGTAATATCTTGAATAACTCACCCACAGTATAATCAATACAGCAACAGCCAAACGAGATGATTCATCTACGGTTAAAATAATGCTTTCGGTTTTTGTCTCCAATCCAATCGATAAGACCGAGCCCAGCTAATGATTCCATTAATACAAATAATGCAGCAAAAAATAATAATGTGCTCCATTCAACGCGTGCCAATATTGATTCCATATCTTCACGATCAGCCAATATTAATAATAAAACAGCACCCAACAAAGCTGTCCATCCCAATGACAAGCGCTGAATATCAGGTACGGAATGTAAGAAAAAGAAACTAATAACAAATATCAATGTAACAGCCGATTTGATCAACAGCGTACGATTTCGAATTGGATACTGTAAGGAAAGAAATTTTTTTTTGGTCAAATTAACAACATGCCATTGTGTGGTAGGAAAAATTCGCATTTTTTAACTTACTTTTCTTTGCAAATCTTGCAATGTTTGGTTGTAACTATCAGCTGGAACTGAACCAGATGACAATTTTTTCTTAAGCTGACGCTGAAGTCGATTCACTTTTTTAACGAGAGTTTCACGTACCAAATCTTCATCTTTTGAATATGACGATAACGATGATGCTGCACGTTGCCATACAGTGATTTCATGCCGAAGCTCTTGAATGTCTTGCGGCTCAATAAAACGTAAATCATTTATATTGCGGAACATATATCGCAATTGTATATAAGTTTGAATCATTACAAGAATGATACCAATTGACATGTGAACACTGAATGTGAAAAATGTTATGCCCTGCAAATGGATTGATAAGCAAAATTTGAAATGTGCAAATTTCTATGGCATAAATAAAGGATGATTCCGTTGAAATCAATACTTAATTGCACAAAAAATGAATGCAACTTACACTTTTAATGACATATGGATTTGAAGCGACAATCACATTAGGCGGGTCACCAACTGGCGTTATTGCGCCACCTGAATAAATAATAAAGTCGTGTAAAAATGAACAAATAAAGTAATTGACAGGAAATTATGTCTTAAACTTTAAAATTTGATTGACAAATTGCCTTTCCATCGATAAAACGTTAAAAATTTCATATGAATTGGAAATACTTACCGATATTTGAGTAGATAATCATTGACATCAAAATGGGGACAGGATTTAATTGCATTACTTCACAAAGTCGAATCGTAACTGGTGTCATCAATAGTACAGTTGTGACATTATCAAGAAATGAAGACATGATAGCCGTAAATAGGCATAAGCAATTTATAAGTGGCCAAATTTTCCCATTTGTAATCTGAAAATGAATTCCGATGATTAAAGTCGGTAATTTCTCGAGTTAAGAACATAAAAAAAAAACATTCTAATGAAATAAAATATGCAAACCTTGAATGCATAAACTGCTAAATAATCAAAAATGCCCGTTTCACTAAGAATTGCCACTAAAATCATCATGCCAAAAAGTAATAAAAGTGTTTCAACATCGATCCATGACATCAACTCTGGCATTGTTGGTCGTTCGTTCATCAATGCCAATATGGCAATTGACATTGTTGATGCAATCATAGCAGCAAATGTTCTGTGCACCACTTCCCATATAATCATAATATACAATCCCAGTAGAACAATGGCCGCATAAATAACACCAACAGATTTATCGATGGGTGATGGATCGTATGCAAGATTAATAGGAAAACTAATTGGCAAATTTGAACCGATTCGAAGACGTAAAATCGTATCATTTCGATTAATTTGTTCAAACATTTTTTGATCTAAATAAAATGTATGGGATTTTTTGAATTCAGGCGCTGTATCAATATCAGCGATATTTTCAACAATTGGTATTCTCAAGATATTATTGTCATTTTCAATATAGGAGTTACCGCCTCCACCATCAGTTTGCGTGTGAATCAATTGAACTTGTATATACAGAAAATTGGTCGTATTACTGTTTTCATCAGCGAAAGCACCATGCACTATCACACCAAGACGCGATTCCAATGGTGATTCATCCAAAACATAAGCTATTACAATAACAATTAATGATAATTTATTACACAATGTATTGTAAATGAAACATTTTTTCCCTCCGTCCAAAAGCAAATGTATTGACCTACATTTATTCATGTTTATTGGAATTGACAGCTGATGATATGTTAACACCTTTTCATCCTTTGACATCAATATCCCCGTAAATAAAATCCATACTGCCACCAACAATGCTATTTTAATACTATTCAATATCTTTTGTGACGTCTATGGGCGAGATAAGAAAAATAAAATTGTAAACACATTTTGTTAAATTGAACCATGGATTGCGTCAAGGTGATGGAAATAAAGTTGGATAAACAATTTAAATGAAATTAAATAAATCACTTACCGTCTTCGGTTCAGCTTCCTCGGCTGCTACACCTGCATGATGTGAATTCGATAACGTTGAATTATTCCCACTGCAAAATAAATGAAAAACAAAAGATATAAACATTGCATTTAAAGTACATTGCTTGACGTCAAAATTAATTCCTTGAGACAAAGTCTGAACAATATTTTTTTCTCCCACAAATGCGATTCGGTGCGAGGGCACATTTCATCTTTTTTCTTTTTTGTCCCACTTTCACTTCCATTTTTTATCCCACTTTCACTCACAAATTCTCCCACACTCCAATTTATTTTTCCAACCCATTGGTACCAGCATTAAATTTGCATATATGTACATTCAATGCACGTTGTGAAATGTGATAAACAAAATCGGATTTCATTTAATGACGCAGAACCAACTAAATTTGAACATTCCAACCAATCAATGTAAATTCAATATTATTGTTAAACTATTGGAAAATATGTGTAATGCATACAGTCAATAAATGTGTTTTGAAAACTCGTTTTTTCATTATTTTCCATTTTCAACAAGAAATATCCACTTGTGTCAACGTATACTGATGGAAAACACGTGCCATATAAACACGTGTTGAATTGCGCTTTGTATTCGTTTTTTTCTCAGCGTTATTTATTTGTTTTTGAATTTTCCTGTCGAAAACACTTTCAGCGGTATTTTGTGAAATATTTTTAGGATACAATTAAGTGATATCGGGCAGAGGAATAATACTTTCATTAATCAATGTCACACATAATTCAGATCAATAATAACAACAATGTGCTGTATGTTTGATTCATTGAACGTATTAAAAAGATGTCAAGCAGTCCTTCAATCCTATCGGATATTCAATTCATCCCAAGTAAGAGAGAGAGAGAGAGAGAGAGAGAGAGAGAGAGAGAGAGAGAGGGAAGAAAGGATGGGGAAAAGAAAAAATAAGAGAAGGAAATAAAGAAAAAGGGATGAAGCGGAGCGAAGAGGAGAAGAATTTGAAGGGAGAGAAAGTGTGCATAAGAGAAAATGGAAACAGAGAAGCAAATAAAATGAACCAGTTATGTAATCGATAAAAAAATAAATTAAAGATCATTTCTTACCCATTCGATAATTGGTCTTTGATTTTATCCCCATTGTCATTCATCGTTATATTAATGAATTCACTATTCACAGGATGCGCATTATTCGAAAGATTTTCATCGCCCATATCTTCATTCGGCAATGGATCCTGATCTTCAACACCTTCAAAGCAATTTGAAAAAAGAAAAAAATATTTTTTTTTTTTTGTTAGAAATGAAAAAAAGAATCATTTTTATTCACAATTCACTCTGAAATTGTTTTTTGCAATATTTTACCTAACATTCCAAGCAGAAAATCTTATTGTATATTCTATATTATGCATATTAATCTCGATGTCAATTAATTATTCAGTCAAACTCTTAATGCAAATATTTATTTATTATTTATTACGGAACCTAAATTTATGTCAATTCTCAATACAAAACAATATTAATGCAATTGAATCTATTCTATTTAATGTTCGTATAATGTCGAGACAATTGACAGTTGTAATTGGAATATTTTTAATACATGTTTACGGAAAGTCTCTTTGTCTGTGGAAATGACGTTATATATTCGATTAAAATGTGGGTGGAAATTGTTTTTGCACTTGTTTGTCGGATATTTCAACCTTATTTCGGTGTCTTTCTCAATTCAAAATGCACCGAAAGAAACTTCGTTTTTCATTGTTAATCATCTCATCACATTACAAGTCTTTTCATTTCTTCATGGAAATTTAATCATTTATTTTCTTCCCAAAGTGGATTTCATTTATAAGGATTTTGAAAATTGGCAAACAATGTTTGCCCAGGGATTTGTACTTTATATCCCTGATACAAACAAAATTGTTGACATCAAATTACGGTTTTGTCTCGAATGGGAAGATCTCTTGGATTATTATGTTGGTGCGTCATCTGAATGACAATAACAAATTCCCACGCAACAAATAACGAGCACGACATCTGATTGATGTAAATATTGCATCAAATTTCTGTATTGTGTTCGAGCTTCGCATTAAATATTTATACAAAAATAATTCGTGAACGTCGTGTGCATTTTTCACGTAGTCTCAAAATGTGTAATCAGAGAGCATTGGCATCGAGATTTATTTTTATCTAAAACTTTCGCTGCTCAACCGCTGTTAGAATCGCGTACGTAATTCATTTTTATTCAAAAGATTCAAGATTTGTCTTCTTTTCATCTTTTCATCTCTTTTATTCAAGAGATTTTTCTTTTCATCGTGTCATCGTTTCGGCTCGCAAGCAAGAGAGACGAGAAGAATGACAAAAAAAAAAAAAAAAACTAACAGATGAGCCAATGGGCAAAAAAACCTGTATTTCGCAACAGTTTGTTATCCATATTTCTGCGTCGTTCTATAAAATGTATATAGTTTTTGAACTTTTTGTTATACACCGTGTCTTTGCTCTGTACGAGCAAAATTTATCTGCATAAAAAGTGGATTTTCAAGCGATGAATTTGCATTTTATGAAAATTCACAAAAAAAAAACAAGTCTTAAAAATTTCGTGCCAAATAAAGTGTGAAAACACGCTATAGAATTACAATTATGATGAAGATAAAAAAAATGTATATGGATGAAGAAAAAAATCTCCAAATGATGAGGCAAAAGCTCACACTGCGTTGGAATCGTTGATGTAATAAAGAATATCAGTGTCTTTAATCATTCGATTACATTGACGATGTTGCCATTTTTGCTTTGTTTCTTTTTTCAAAGTGAATCAGTTGCCTGATTCTCGTTTTTATTATTTGAGTAGGAATTTATGCATTTTAATTTCAATACAAGTTTTCAAGTAAACATTATCACTGCAACTTAAAACCGTACATCGTCGTTAATGATAGAGATGTGGTTTTGTTTCTGTTTTTGTTTTATTGTTGTATGTTTGAGCTCTTAGACACATTTATGACGGGTGATTGTGAAACCTCTAGTTTTTCATTTCAAAAATGTTGATAAACGATTTATGAATTTTTGTGGATTTATTATTTTTCGAGAAAGATGTATGTATTGTTTTTTTTTCGTTGTTGTTGTTTAAGTTTGATGACCGTAATGAATGCAAACTACTTTATGTGTATGCGTTAAAATTTATTTTTGAAAACTACATTCCTGTGACAAATATCAATCGGCAAAATCAAAGTTGTTTTTTCTTTTTTCTTTTTTCCTTTTATATTTATTGCATTATCGCATCTATATATTCAATATAAAATACAATATAAGAAGCGAGTGCCGTTATCGCGAAAGTATTCATACAATTTGCACTGATTGTTTGGGTCTCTCTGAAAACGTGCATTTTATTTCTTATATCGGTTGCATTGCAAAAAGTTATTAATTCATCAAGTGGAGCGATGAATTACAACAAGTTGAAGAGTGAATCTTGGCCTAATTGCAGATGTTCGATATTTTTTTTCATACTTCATGTGATGACCTTTGGTCATTTTCACAATTAGAGTTTAGTGAATTTCAAAATGAATTATCTCATTGGGCATATAGAGAATTGTACGGAAGCGATTAATTACACGAATCACCAGAAATTGTAAACGGATTGTTTTGTAATTTGCTGCATAAGATGCGCAATTTCAAATTCGATCATGAATATTCAATTGGAAAGGGAAGTAAACACGGAAGCGACGAATTTGATATCGACTGATGACAGACGAAATGATTGGACAAATAAAGTCGGCGTTGAATTGTATCGAGGTTATCTCAATCTAATGTGTAATCTTTAGTTCACGATGTTTTTGTACGATTAATTTCATTCTTTCTATTTTCATTCTTTCTTTTTATTTCACTCTTTCTATTCACTATTGCATTTAGTGATTTTCACTGATAAATATGATAAGACACTTTTTGATAAGCCGTACATATACGAGAAATGCCAAGAAATATTAAACTTTTCTCGTTTAAACTATTTTTTTCGTAACCTCTGAAGGAGATAATGAAATCAGAATTTCTATTTCTCTCTCACTCTGTCTGTCTATCTGATCATCTTTCATCAATTAATTTGGCGTATTTAACTTCACAGGTGTTACAATGAGTCTGCAAAATTGCGTGCGATATTTTTCTTGTTCAATTATTATTGAATAATTGAATTGTGATTGAGATTAATAGTGATTGAAAAAAAATATTCAATGCCATTGCCCAGGGGCTTTTAATTCTTTTTCTTCATATACGAAAAAAATCCAAATATACATAATTATTATAATATACACCATATTCAGGATTAACCACGTAGTATTTACAATATTCATGTTAAATATTCACGAAATATAAAGCAATATACACACACATTTGCCAATATACACAGATTCTTCACGCATTCATATAGAGTTAGAAGCCCCTAGGCTATTGCATTGTTGTTACTATATAGAACAAATGTAAAGTTGAAAAACTAGCCTTGACAACGAAAATAGACTAGATTTGTTGCTAAATTTACTTACCATGGATTCGTTCATGCTCTTGTCGAAATGATGCTAACGATGGATCTTGACGAATTTCATCGGGTAAAGTGGCCCATACTTCAACAGCACCTTGTGTCACCTCGCTAATTGGAAGAATCGAATATGTTGATGAATTACTGAGTAAACCAGATTTTTCTTTTTTTTTCTCTAACATTATTGTCATTGTTATTGTTGCTATACACATTTTTATTTTTTTTCGTTTTTTGTAACCACGGTTGTTTTAATTTTGTTAACAATGGTTCGGAAAACTCTTGTAAATTTTCATCGTTTTTCGATTCCATTTTTTCTATTGTTAATATATCGTTTGTATGGAATGAGAAAGCACAAATTTAGCACACACAGGGCACGATCACAAAAAGTCATTCATTAACTGTCATTTGCAAACAACAACTGAAAAAGACCTCATCCCACAAAAACATATGAAGTCTTAAACAGAGATTTTACAGTGCGCGTCCCCACTGTTTATTCATTCGTAACACACAATTCACACACAAATGGTGATTACAGTAGTGAGTAGGAAAGAAAAAGCAAAAACAAAAAAAAAAAAAAAAAAATATAAACAAAACTTAACACGAAGTAATAAGTAGAAAAGATCGAAAAATACTATAGCAATACCTACAGCAAAAGACACACAACAACAAAAAAAGAAGAAAAAGAAAAATTAGACTCAATCTATACACGGGCAAACGAATGTATGGAAAAAAAAGCCGTAAAATCGAAATCTTGATGTATCAACTTGAGAACTTGAACAGTCAACAAACAAAAACAAATACACACACAAATACACGCAACCATTCATATTTTGAATTCATTCGCTAGCAAGTTTATATATATATATATATATATTATGAAACTACAGTTGGATTCGATTGCGTTTCTTATCAGTGATCGCATTTCAGTTTTGCTCAATTTGAGCCTCTCATGTCTTTCCCTTGCAATCATCCATGTTACTTTCTCAATGTAGTTGTTGTGCATTGTGCTCAATTAGGCCCATTTCTAATTGAGTGAAAAGTAAAATTATTTCAAGTAAACTACTGTTGGAATACGAAAAACGTATAAAAAATTTATGAACATAGATTGGTGGGGAGGGTTCAATAAATGTGCAAAAACCATTCGCTTGGATCATTATGGAACATGAACAAGTTATTTGAGTACATATTGGAAAATCGTAACCTTCCTCAATTGCAAATCTCAATATGAGCAATGTTTTACACAAGAAATTTAATCAAAAGAGAGAAAATTATTGCAAAAAAATACAAGACGAAGAAGATGCTATAACAGCAGAAGTTCATATATGAACAACGGTAAATATTTTATGGTCATGACCATAATATGACTCGTATGCATACAAGTTTGCTTATGCGTATTCAACATTTGTCTTGGAAAATGTTCTCGATAATTCCATGTTCACACAAGAACAATATTCGACTATTTCACATAATAACATTTCTATTTTCGAATGAAAAGTAAAGTATAAATATCGAGGATAAAAATAAAAATTCTATAGTAGAGTATTTTATTGGCTTCCAGCCAAATTCATATCATTTCACAGTCATTTCAACTTATATTCAAAAAATTGGTATTTTTTTCATTTGATTTAATTCAACTGGTTTCAATAAGTCGGGCTCAAGAGAGATAAACTACAAAAACATCGAAAAAAGTCAACGAATATTTATTTGACATTCAAATGGCTTGTTTTAATGTATAACAACACATTTGTTCATTGCACAATTCCATTATTCATATGCTAATCGAATAGTAACTGTTGGAATTGTCAATTTCTTCTCTTTTTTTCAAATTAATATTTATAAAACTAGAAAATTTAATGGTTTTTCAGCACTGTGCTAATTAGTCAATTTTTTACAATGTATTTTTGCTACATTCACAGACATGAACCATAGCACTTTACATAAATGACATTATTCATTATTGTTTTAGTGGTTTTAATAATTGTTTCAGTCGACATTGAGGCATTCCAATGTATTTATTCGATATTTATTTTTGACTTTTTTTTTTTTTTACTAAAGTACGAGATAATATTTGTCTAGCGGGAAATAAATTGATTTTTGGCTTTTTGTCGTAGACACGTTAAAATTGAATTCATTAAAATTTTTACATAATTTACAAGCAACAGGTAACTATTGGACATCAACATTTTAGCCACGATGGCGGTAAACAAATATGTTTCTTGGAATCCATAATTACGATGTTCTTGATAATTCATAATTATGTGAAACTACGTTTGAAATGAAAATATGAATATTTTTTGGTGATTGAATGTATTTTAAAATATATGCCACGGTTAATCACCATGATCAGAAATGCTTTTATTTGCTAAAAGTTAGCATATCCATTAATGAAAAATATTGTGTTAGAATGGCGAAATTCGAGAGAAAAAATGGCTTATCGTTTAAATAGAAAGTGAGTGTTTATGAGTGTCATTTTAAAATGTGATAATCATATCGACAGAATGATGTAAACAATTCTTCATGTTTTTTCATTGTATAATATAAGGCAATGAGCTGAATATAAATGACGATAATAAATTGTCCAAAATGATATAATGACTATTAAATTCGAATCCGTTATTTCCGAAAATCCAGACTTTTCAAACAATGGAATTCATTTCAAACATAAATATTTTGGCTATGCCATTGATCGTATTTGTTTACATTAAAAATGCTCTCAATGTGTTTTTGTTCAATTTTGTTCTAAGAATGCAATCGCATTGCATTGAGATAAATAAATGGCTATTTTTTCCAAGGAAACATTTTACTTTGCATTAAATTCAAAATGTACATTTCTGATGTACACAGATAAGAACGTTTCAAATAATAGAGCTGATAAAGCGATAAACAACTCGTTTCAATAAATAAACCAATTTTCATCAAAGTGACAACAATTCCATGGTACAGATAATACAAAGGTAGTTTGATACAATCAAGCAAGCGTATCGTTTGAGATATATTTTTGTTTGATGCTAAGAAATATTTAAAATTAGGTGCAATTATGTGATTGACGAATGCACAATGTACACTGCTCACTGCTCATTGCTCATTTAGGATTAGCATTTCTTCCCTTCTAAACATGTTTTATACCATTCTATATGCGGATTTTTTAAATTATAAATAGCATTTCAAATTGTCGACGACGGAGAAATCAAAAGAATTGGATGAATTTAATTCAACTGATTGCACTTGGCCAAAAGATATAAAGTATGCAAATGAAACTGAATCTAGAATGATTTCTATTGTGATTAATTGATTTGAATTGAAAAATTGCTGTTGAAACTGATTAAAATGCTCGATGCATATCATGACTATTAGAAATTGAAAGCAACGTGACCGTACAGCATCAACAAAAAAAAAAACAAAATTGACAAAAAAATAAAATGTTTGCAAAACAATTCGATTTGATTTTTTCAAATGTTTTGCCTTTTGTTTGTCAATAAGACGCCGGTTGCTCAAATAATCATTGACTTCTTGTCACGCGTGTTGTATTAATTTTGTTTGACGAAAATTGAAAATTATTTATCACGCGATCAATTTTTTCTGGCATTTAATAATATAAGCTAATCAAAAATCATTCAGTTTCTCTACTGAAATTTACGCTTTTTGTTGGGGCCAGACTAATTAGTTGATATTTAAATAGAAATTGAATGAAAAAGACTTTTTCACTGGGTCAATCACATTTGACATCTTTAATACCAATAAAATTCATTCATGATTGTCAACCAAGTGTTGGAACAATAAAGTGTTTGAAGAAATGATTGAATTTATCGACTTTTGTCTAACCAAAATATTGAAACTTATGTTCGAACTAAATTTGAATGAAAATATTGCTGTTGACTTTATTTGTAAAGTTTTCTTGGAAAGGAAGGAACAATGGAACGAATTGGACAAGTTTCTTAATTCTCATTTCGAAAGCTGACAAGAACATCTCCAATGTCACTTAATGTGACAGTTTTGATACGAACATTTTGATTGCGTCTATTAATAAATTTGGTAAAAGTTTTGTAAATCAAAAATTAGTATCATCAACTCATTATGTTGTATTAATACAATGTCAAATGAATTCCCATAAAAATATAAATAATTTGAAAATTACATGTGACGAATGAAACATATATAAACAACATACTGTACTGAATTATATTTTTCACTCAAAAAGTTTAATCAAGCGTCTTATATATTTGTAAATTCTACCCTCATAACGTATATGGCTCGTTATAGATATTTTTTGTAACTAAATGATTCAATCTCGACTAGATACAAACTCAATCAGTTCAAACTAGAATATGAGTTTGGAAATCAAGACTTTTAGCTCTTGGCAAGTGCCTCTAACAAATTTGATCCTATGGGAATCTTTTCTTCCGAAGAAAATCATCAATGTTCATTCAGTGAACATTTCATTAGTATTTCCAATTAATTTCCAAACTACATGAAATTCAGCATGAAAAGGGCGGTAATTAAATGGATAGATACTAGATCAATACCTGTAAATAAATTATTTACCAATTTGATACCAAAATTAGATTGAGAGTCATAAACATACTAATGAATGTTCAACTAACACCCAAAACAAAAACGCATACATTGCAATATATATTCTGTTTCTACCTCTCTGTGATTCACATGCAGTTAGGTCTTTTCTTGCTATTAAATCAATAATATATTGCTGAGTGAAATGGCAATTTCACATCTTCTGCATTTCATTTTACATCATTTTCAAACGATCCAAACAAAATGAACATCATTTTTGCGAATTTTTTTCGAAATTTAATGACAAACAGATTTTTGTTCTGTAAAGATAATCATCCGATGATCCGGTTTTTGTTCGTTCAATTTGGTTAAAACGAATATTTACTAGATAGATTTTGAATAATCTTGCAAATGTATACAAATCAATAAACGTTGCAACGATGATTATTGTTATTATTTGCGGTAATAGCATGAATCGAACAAATCAGCCAAAAGAGACAAAGAAATAAAAAATTAGCAAAATAATTCCAACTAAATATCAAAATGAATTAATCTTTTCCAACCGGTTTTTTCCACACAAAATATACAATCACAGTAAAAAAATTGTCAAAATTTTTTCGCGGATTCATTTGTTAGTATGATTTTCTTGTGAATGCGTGCTTGCAATATTTACTAAGCAAAATTCCAATAAAAATATAAATCAATCGATTACAAGTTTTAAAAATAATTTCAAATTTAAAAACATATATCAAAGATTTAACTCTAAATTATGCTACATTCAAACGGTCTTACCTAATGCTTGGGTATGAATCTAAGCTTCTGTTGTGTTGATTCCGACGAAGCAGATATTTTTTTGCAATTTTCACTTTCATATTGCTCGCTCTGTTTTTTTTTTTTGTCGAATGCAATTATTTTCACAGAATTTTCTAAGGAAAATGTTAAAAGCTCTTTCTTGTGCTCATTGGATAAATGTTTAACAAAGGCTATAATTCAAATTTTCACCGCTTTTATAGTTGTCTTTATTTAGCCTCTCACAATAAAATGCTTATCAAGATTGTAACGAAATCATTTTTTTTTTTTTTTGGTTTTTGTTGCAAATTGATTGAATTTGTTTTTGCACTCAACCTCTGATACACTGCTAAAAAAATGAAAAAACCAAATGAGATTTACTTTCATTTTATAACATTCTCCATGTTTCAAACACAAAATCCCAAACAATTTATTGTCCCGTCGTTTAAACATTTTATTTTCAGGTGTTAAAATTCAATCATTTTAACAAGATTATTAAAGTGTTATCGCATTGCTAGACCGATAAACTGGTATAAACCAGATTATCGCTTTTTTTGCTAATTTAAAAATCATTCATTTTTATTATTTTATTTTGATTCTGTTTTGAATCTGATTTTGAACATATTCTAAATGTTAATGATACAATTCAAATGATTGACGTCAATTGTTGAACCATTCTTAGAGCAAACAATTACGAATAGATAATAAATCATTTACCATTAATATTTCCATACAAAAACATTTTAAATTACGCATTTTCATTTCATACGTACATTCAGAACAATGCAATTGAAAGTCGAAAAACTTCAAAAATCAATAAACCTTTGTTACCATTGATTTTACGTATACGGTATACCCTTTTAAAACTGAACAAATCATTTCACAATTTTGCAAAACAAAAAAAAAAATTATTATCATCAATTGTTATCGTCAAATGATACATTAAGTTCTAAAAATAAATATTTTGAATTTCCTATCGATTCCATAGCCTAAAGTGCTGGAAATAATTTGATCGTATTTTGAATGTTATATTTGCCCGACAAATGCATCAACACTCTGAATCAATAAATCGAATTGAAATTCAATATCGTCATTTTCAAGTGGATTGTTAATTTGCAACCAAAATTGAGATCTTTCAAACAATTTGAAACAAAATAAAAACGCACGACAGTTAGACGAAATATGAATTTTAGTTATGAGTTCATTATCAATTATTTAAAGTAAAATTCATAATTTACATGTGTTATTTCATGTATTTTTATTTTGAACATAGAAGCTTAAGCTAATTGATATGTTCTTTTCTTCGTTCATGGACTTTCTCAATTTTCTTTTTCCCCTTCGAAAAATGAGGCAATATCCATTAATTTAAGTACTCAACTCTCTTACAATTTAACTCATCTATGACATGTTTTGCTTTGTCACTCAAATTTCACGCTGTAAGTCTGAATGTCAAGCGTCATTAGAAAATCATCGCAAGGTATATTGAAAGGAATAATATACATTTCATTTAAACATGTCAATAAGAAATTGACGTTGAACTTGAAATATTACTGGTACACTTGATCTAGATTGGAAGAAAATGCTGAAAATCAATCCAAAATCAATATTTCTTTTAACATATTAATAAATTGAGATGGATACACCACTTCAATTAAAACAATAATGCTCGGTTCGTGACGGAATTTTGAATGCAAGCGCAATTTCATAATCAAATTAACTGGAAGTATGGCACAGTTGCATCAAACCAATCTCATTAACATTGAATTATCCAAAACAAGTGGCAGTTTTTCACATAAAATTCACGATGAGTATTTTTTATGATTTCTCTATCAACGTTAAATTACTTTGACCTTGAAATGTGAAACTTAATCATGCCTTCAAATTGCTTTGATTCAAGTCGATTTTCATACGACATAAGAGAGTTGTTCTTATTGGATGTATGTCCAACCATATCTGAAAGGACTCAGTATAGCCAAAAGGGATACTTTTTTTATTATCTTGGAAAGCGATTTAAATAGATAAACGTCCGCTTTGTGTTAAAACTGGATGTGAAAAAGTTTTTCATTCATAAAGTTTTTGTCATTCACGTTACACTTTTTGTATATCCGCGGTCATTTACCATTCCATTTTTGTTGGACAAATGAAATCGTTTCAAATAAAACATTTCAAATTGACCAATTCGATTGATTTCATCTTGAACCATTGAAGAAAAAAAAACCATTTTTGGATGAAAAATAAAATTTTCAAGAAGAAAACCCCTATTATTTTGATATTTGCATATATTCGGGTGTATTCAATGTGATGAATTTGAAGAAAATAAAAAGTCAACTGTATTTGAGCAAAAAACAAATCTAAAAAAGGCCAAGTTTTTTTGCGAAATAACTAAAGGTGCTATGTGGCACGCCCAATAGTTGACGAGACGCAATGGAAACATTCAATGTTAAGCTCACAGTTGGAAAATAAATCTTTTAAAAATCGTTAAGAATACCTTTCAATAAAGAGATTAAAAAAACATCTTGAAATTTGCTTAAAATAAGGAAATTTCTAAAAGTTTTTTTACGACTGATCACATTTTTAAAAAAAATAGAAGAAAAATTAGATATTAAGTTAATCACTATAAGTGGTTTCATCATCGAAATGCGCATATAAACTGTTTTAATGTCAAATCATTAAATGTCTCATGGAAAATGCATAAAATCAATAGAACGTGAATCATTTTTGTCATCGAAATGCCTTCAATAATTCAGTGGCATAAACGAGTTTTAAACGGCGCCTGAATGAGTACAGTGAAAACACTTGTGGATTTAGCATTATTTTAGCCAATGATTGGCCACTGATATCGATTTCTTTGCAACAAACTTCAATCGTTCATTGATGTCGTTCATCCATTGCCAATGTCAATGTAATGCATGTTGTGTGGCGATTTTCATGTAAGTTATTGTTATACTTTTTCTTTTTGTTTCCGTGTCGATGAGTGCACACTTCATATGGAAACTAATGAAAATATAGCAAAATGTCACGTCGTAAAATTGCATGCCTGAAATACCATCGATTGAAAATCATATCATGTATGATGGTCATAATTGGTTTTATTTGATATTTTTAGAAAACATGTGAGAAAGGAAACATTGTCACAACACTAAATAAGACGGTATCATGGACAATGTGTGCGGAGAAAAAACGTGCATTATCACTAGTGAAACCGAAGTAAAAAAAACGACACATTATGAGTCAGCTGCTTACGAAAAGGTCACACTGTTTTGGTACAACCAGCTGATTTGGTTTTAACTGATATTTTGTGTTTGAAATTGATTTTAGCGTACTACACATATTTCACTGTGAATGAAATTCACTCATTTTTTTTATTACTCAAATTTAACCTTTCGTCCATACAAGTGCGCGTTTATGAACGTAACGATTTTCTCCTCTGTTAAATCTCAAGCTTTTAAATTGAAATATATTTTAAGGTTCACCACAAAACTCAAAATGGAAAGAATTCCATAAGAAATACCGTCACTGATATTCACTGTCGATCTGACCTTTTTTCTAGCGATTTTTTTTTTTTGTTTTTTTTTTTTATTTTTTTCTTATTTTGCTAAAAACAAAAACTGAGGAATTCCATCAAGTGATCCGTTAGAACAACAAATAATACGTTGCTAATGCTAATGTTATTCGCCACCGGAATGCTAAAAATTGGATGGAGAAGAAAAACGGTTTGTGTATACATCTACTGTCTATTCGAAGAACGAAAGTCAACTGAATGAATGGTTAAAACGGTTTCAATTTGATAGAGTAACGAACAAAAAAAAAACTGGAAGCGCTGCAAAAATAGCGAAACATAGTGTATTTATTATACATATGGAGAGTCGAACGAGAGAAGTTCTTCATGTTGGAAATTCTTTGGCTTGCATATGCGCAATATTTTGTGGATGTACTGTACGCTTTATATATAAGTGTATTGATAACAACAACGACCGACGCAACAGCGCATATTGAGAGTGAGAGTAAATGTGATAGCTATAATGTGCACAGCCGACAACAAGTTAAATAAAATATTATGGAGGAAAAAAAAAATGCCAAGTACAACAGTCAACAAACAGCGTCACAGCTAAAATATTTTCCGCTATATGAATGCTCTCTCTTGCAACAATAAAAGCAAACATTTTTCTTTACAATTTTTATACATATATATCAAGATAAAGGAAAACGAATCAATATATTTGGATATTAAAATTCAAGCAAAAGTAGCAAAGAAGAACAACAAAAAAAGCTGAAGTCGAAAGAGAATAAGAAAAAGTAGCAGCAACAGAAGTAGAAGCAAATGAAATGAAAAAAAGTACACATAAAGCTTATGCTAAATGTAGAGAGGTAACGAAAATTTGCAGAAATATGCTTAAATGGGCATACAAACACAGAAACAAATTCATTTACGATTGTATTACGCTGATGTGTTTGCACATAATTTGATATGTTGAAATGGCAAACGCAATTAATGTAATTTCATGTTTTGCAGCACATACACATACACATTCAACTGGTTGCGGTTGGTTGTAATATGACGCCACTTGCACAGAAAAAGAAAAAGAGTCCACCGATGAACTATTTGCGTGAGCATTTTATGCGTTGATCTGCATCCGTACAATGATGTTACGTTGATAAGTTGTACAGTACAGGAAAAGAAAATAAAACTTGTTTGAGTCGTATGAAAGAAAAATAAAATTATTTCGAATGATAAAAGGCGCCTGGCTGCTGATTTTCTATTTTTTTTTTTTTTTTTTTTTTTACATGTTTTCGCCTCGCGCCCATAATTTATTTATGAATCCAGAGTGACAAACTGGAATTTTGATGGTTCCCTTTCACGCCTCGATTAAGTTGACATATACTGACGTGGATATATTTTTCACCAATCAAATAATATCCATTTGATATGATTGCTGCATAAAATGAACAAACTTTCATATTCATTCAAACTTCATTCTTGTTGAATCAGTTTAGAAATCCATGTGAATTTTTTCGGGTTGTTTTTATTCAGTGCAATTCGATTAAGCACATTAGAATGAATAAAATCTCTAATAACAAATGCAGCACTTATAATAGTATAAACGAAATGTATAAGCTTCAACTTTTATTTTCGAATATATGTTCGGGTGATTTTTTATTATTGAATTTCCGCCTAAATTTACTTTAAATATGAAACACTTAACTTGTCGCTGAAATCCACTTATTCATGTGATTTGTCACGATCATGGAATTCCGAGGCATTATCGAAAGTAGTTATTTTGGTCATCAATTTTCACATCAACCGCATGTGTCCAAACGAAAAAAACTGGATAAACGTTTTCCATTATTGGTCTGTGTATTAATACAATGATGAAACAAGGAATATTGTTCCCGTTTTTGCTGTTCTCGTTGCTGTTGTCCTCGTTTTTGTTGTTCTATTTTTAACCTTCAAAAAATCTATCCCTTATCTCAATAAACACATAGATATTCTATTGATGAAATCACATTCATTCCCAGCATTGTATTTTCGCATCTGACGTAGATGTTAATAACATTTTCATTCAACCGTTTTCCATAAGCAGCAAAGTTACAATGATCACTTTGTTCGTGCACATTTTCATATCATGAAAATTTATTGCCTACACATGCTACGTCTCAAATAGATTTTGTTATTATTCAGTTGCGTTGATGTTGATTTTAACCGAACGAGTTAATGATATTCCATACCCATGCCAAAACTTCAAACACAATCAACCACAATTTGTCTATTTTTCCATCCATTCAAATCGTCTTGGGATTATCCTAAAGAGAGAAAAGAAACTGCTCCACAAAATATAAGTCAACATTTAAATGAATCATTGAATAATACACACCATAGCAAGCAATTCACATTTATGTTTTTTTCTTAAATCACTTTATTATGTGAAGCTCTGTGTATCAATGTGTATTTGCCAATTTGGTGAAACGCTTCATAAATGCAACGCATTATTAAAACGTCACAAAGCGAGTTCATGACATTTTTATGCATGATAACACAAACTATAGTGTGCGTTTATGTGCAAACAATGAAGATTATTTTTCACAGTATTAAACATACACTCCGAATAAATAAGAAAACAATTTTCGTCATTTGCCATTGAAACAATTCAGAATTGTAGATTACACAAACGCAATATATAGCTCTCTTGACTTTTGGTAAATTGAAATCCGAGAGACGAAAATATAAAATCATTTGCCAAAGATTTGATTCATTTTGTTGTTTAGAAAATTTCTCAAAATTAAAAGCAATTCATTATCAAATCAGGCCAATTTTTCGTAAATGAATTCGCATAATTTAATTTCAGAAATTCAGTAAAATAAGAAAAATCTTGAAAAAATGAGACACATCCCTGTTAAATAAATCAATAAAATTCAGTTGAATATTGCTCAATGCAATGCAAAACAATTCCATTGAATATAATTTTTGAAACGGATTAATCGATAACAATACTTGCCATTCATCTTAGTAAATGATAATTAAAAATATGGTAATCAAAGCGGAATATTCCGATCAAAACTAAATAATCTATTCCGTTCTATCATTCTTTATGCAAGTTAATGAGTAAACAAATTAAATATTAATGTTTCATCAACTATAATAAATGCATCGACATAAATGACACAAATATGTGTAGCACTGCGTAGACACACTACGTAGCCCAAGATTAAAATGGTGCGATAAAAATAAATTCTATTTTAAGAAGATTTCCCGAAAGTTGTCTTCAATCGTTTGGAGCAATAAAAACATAGAACGAATATGGACTAATTGAAATGAATCTATTTTCAGTACATCACCCTATATTAGTTTAACTAGAGAAAAAAAAAAAATCAACCACCGTTCGACTTATACAGCTATAAAAACAACGAGCTGACATTCCAAAATAGAATTAATGTTTATAATTATTTTCTGCAAAAATAAGGCTCGCATCACATAGGTGGAAAATCGAGGACAAGGACATACAACCATTTCGCACGAAATACCGAATAAATGTCTCTTGGAAAATATGATAGACCGAAAGCCGGGCGTTGAACGTAAAATCTAATCATTGACATTTTTGATGTAAACATAACCTGCATTTATTTATTTTTGAGATTAAAACACATTGCATGCAAATTAATTGGAACACCATTCACAAAAACAGCAACAACAGCATATTTGCAAATTTGACCTGAAGAATGATTGGCTTGGGATTTTCACTACAATCGTAAAATGAGTTAATCGACTTGGGAATTGTGAAAAAAAAAAATACACGATTTACATCGCACCAGACATAGTGTTACTCGAATATGTGTATAAAAAACATTTGATAAGCCGCTCGACAAACATCTATGACGAAAATTTTAATTTAAATTATACGAATAGAAAGCGTGAATCATAATGTGAAATTTAATTAAACAAATGACAAATGTATTAACATAAGTTAAATCACAATACGCCAATTTAATTTCCAATGTGGCATTTCTATACAACAAATGTATGTTTTTACATGTGAAGAACTTTGATTTCAAGCCATTGACGCCACCTATACGATTTATCAAAAAAGATATGATTTGTCGCTTGCATTCCGTAATGATGTATGTGCAATTAAATGTATATTATATACATTGTATGTATGATAGAGGTCGCTTGCAACGTAGCGCCGCACGAATTATTCCGTAGTACATTAATCGATCGTTGATGTATTTGACCTCGGCATGTAAGAACCTTCATAATTTTATTCGATATTCATTCAATTTCACACCATACTCGTAGAGGTGGCGTAAGAGGCAATGAATTTCGTTGTTAATGCAACTTTGGAATTTCAGATTGATGAAAATTGAATTTTGTTTTGCAAATTCGGTTTGTTTGTTTGTGATAAATAATTGCTAGCTCAAAGTACATGTTATCATATAATTAGGCTCGTGTATCGATGCTATCAAAATTAATAAAGCAATATTTTCAAAATGATAATTTTACAATTAATGATGTGACTACTGAATAACAACAATAACAATTGCTTCTATTTGTGTAAAGTTTAATTGATTTGTTTTTCTCTTAAAACAAAAGTTGGCACTTACGGAAAAGCTGATGATGTGGATAACTCTGCATCTGCAAAAAGTGTTGTATGAAATGATTGTTCCGTAGTATTGATGCTACACTTTGATGGCAATTCATTTTCAAATATTGGCGACAAATTCGATTGATCATTTGTTTGTAAATTTGTTTGCGATGAAGACGACATTTTTGTTACATTTGCTGCTAATCAAATGTGAATTGAAGTTTAATGTTGATTAATTTTTGTATTGACACTTTTTTGATGGCGTTAGTTGAATGAAATTGAGCTGAACTCTGAACATTAATGAACACAAATGAAAACAAAAAACGCGTAAAAATGTCGAAAGAAAAAAAAAAAACTGATAACCCCACATAAACACACCGCAATGACAATCAAAAGAATTTTTGGCGTTTATTTACAATGTGATAATCGAGCAACAAAATGTTTATATGTACAATGAACCATAGAATAACAAAAAAATTCTAAAACTTTTAATTGATATCAATGCGGCAGAACAAACAAAAACTTACTGACAATCACTTCGATTGCATGACACTCAGTCGAGCCTGAGTACGACTACAATTCAACTGTTGTTGTATAGATTGAAACGAATTTTGAAAACATAAGGCACATCATCACCGTTAATCACTTTATACGATCCGTATTCATCATTTTACAATAGATATTTTCTCTTATTTTCACTCGTTACATTCTAAGCCAGTGATGGGATGGACAAGTAGGAGAGAAAAAAAAACAAACACATTCAAATGATGTATTTAAATATTGTGTGTTTAAATGAGTGTATCGTTTTATATTTCATTGTGTCATGTATTTTGTTGGTTGGTTTTTTTCTCTCTTTTCTGTTGAATTGTCATGAAGTCCAATGCAAACGGCATTTATACAGGATAATTTTGGTGCACGTAGTGAATTATATACAAGAACAATGTCAATTGAAATTGATAAAAACCAACGCTTTTAATCATGTCTTTCAATTGAGATGACCATAAGTCACGTTCTAACCTGCTTATATTATGAAGTTGATTCCGTAAATTCGTGCTTACATAGAAGAATGTTATATGTTTTATAAACACAAACCAATCTGCTTATTTCAATTGGGCAAAAAAAAAGAAAAAAAAACAAACTGAAAAAATGTAAAAAATGGAAATAAATATTATGACTGTAGATTATCACCTTTTTTGCCCGTGAAATCATGAATCGAATGGATTTTAATTCGAAAATGGCTTTATTTCAAGTTAAAAATAATTGTGAATCCCTTTTATCCGAGTTTACATCCGTTGACGATTTTGTTGATTTATGAAAATGGTTTCGTTGCATATTATCATCTTTTTTCTGCTTCATGATGATGATTTATATCATTTTATATGTGACATTTAATTTTAATAAGCTTTTACCAGATTAATTGCCATATCACAGCCAACATACAGCCGTACATTCCATTCATTCAAAATATTGTGATTTTTTTAATTTAAGTTTATTTTGTTAATTGTTTGTTGATTGTTGAAATGTTAGATACATACGTAAATGAATAAATGATTAATGCATAGAAAAACCGTGAAACCTATAATTTGATACATTTTATTACGATGTTTGTTCATTGCATAATAGTAAAAAAATAGTTGCGTTTGTTTTTGCTTCTTCGGCCATAAAATGAAGACATGCAACCATGTAATAAGCGCGTGAATTGATTTGCTATAGCGCAAAAAAAACTCTATTATTCAGAATGGTAGCCCAATTTGGATTAAAATCACTCCAATCACATTTGTCATGATTAAATCGCTGATGGTCGGAATTTCCAAACGATTTCCAAATAAAAACAAACGAATTTTGTTCAATATAAGAATATGTGTATATTTGTTTATTTATTTATAAATTCTCTTAAATACATTCAATAACGTCGGAACAAAAATATCAAAAAAGTTAAGTAACATACAAAGATCAATATGTTCTATATATTTGTAGTAATTAAATCTACAGTTTTTTTTTAGAAAAATGGTTTGTGTGTTTCGAAAATTTGGCTTTCATTTCAATAAATCTTGAAAATGTGTGGCTAAAAACTTGATGAGCATTAAGCGGTGTGCCATTGAAATATGACATGAGCCACGATGAGGTAACCGGTTATGGTAATTAAACTTGCTATCATTATGGGAAAGCATCTCCTGTTTTTTTTTTTTAATCAAAAAACACACACGTGATCATTATTTGAGATAGATATTTTTATAAAAATGTTCAAAATTATTTATAATTAATTCGGAATAAGAGATTACCTGAAATATTTCGAAAATGAAATTTTATAGCCATGTTGTTCGGCTATTCCCGCACATAATATATTGGCACTAGCGCCATACAATGTTCCATTGCCTATATTAAGAAACAATAAATTATTCTTTGTCAATATTTCAATCGAATGGTTTGTTTGTGTTTTAGTTTTTTTTTTTTTTTTTTTTTTTTTTTTTGTTCAGTCTTTGCTTTGTTGTTTTTTCATGTTTTTTTCATCTTTATTCATTTTATTTACTTTTTCCCCCTCTTTGTTCAAATTTTTCTCATTTCATTTTTTCTGGGATTTGTTTGTAATTTCAATAAAACATACCTCCAAAGCATGGACCGAAAGCAACGGCCCAAACTAATGGTTGAACCGGCAGTTTAATATTTTCATTTTCAGAAATCAAAATAACGATTTTTATCATCATTGCAGTTACTGGAATTGAATCAATTAATGAGGATAATAGGCCAGATAACTGTAAAAGACAATGTTTATATTGTTTATTGGAAATATAAACAAGCAAATTCATCAACGATATTTGATTAATAAAACAAAGTTGCAAAGTTAAGTCATCAGACGTACCCACATAACAATGATAATTGCACAAATCAATTGAACATTTTCATCAGATGATGTAGAAATTAAATTAATTGTTTGTTCACTGAACCAATGAATTAATCTTAAACGCTCTAAGCATTCAAGCGTCACAAACATTGCAGCAAAAAATAAAAGCGTTGTCCATTCAATGCGATGCATTAATGCATCCATATCATCTCTGTAAACAAATTGAAAAAATAAAACAAAAACAAAAAGAAACAAACAAAATTGAAGTGGAAAAGAAAATCAAATCAAGTTAAATGTTTACCAATCTCCTTACAATGTCATAAATTGAATGAATATCAATCAAATCAATGCATTTTTACATTCTAAAGTATCTTACTTTTCAGCAATTATCAATAGAAACATGACGCCAATCAGTGCACACCATCCAATTGATAATTTTTGATATTCTGGTATCGATTGCAAGAAGAACATTGTTATGATGAATATCAATACAATAGTGGATTTTACAAGCAGCTGTGGGTTCTTTATCGGGTACTATCGGATGAGAGAGATAGAGAAAGAAAATGAAGTCAAAATCCATTTGTGTTTTTCAATTTAAAAAGCAATTAATTACACTTTTCTGTAGTTCTTCCAATGTTTGTATGTACGTTTCATTCGGTACAGATTTATGTGATGAAATCATCTTTTTAAGTTTACTTTGCAAAATGGCTACTTTCTTCATGAGCGTCTCCCGTACCTTAGATGGAAACAACAAAAGAAAATAAAAATAAATCTTGTAAATATTCTTCAAATATTGTAAATATTTCTTCCGTACCACTTGTGATTCTCTAGTCAATATTGATAATGAAGCAGCTGTTCGTTCCCATACGATAATTTCACGCCGTAAATCGGTCACATCTTGCGGTTCTGCTGTTTGTAATTCTTGCATATCTTTATAAACCCAACGCAAGTAAAAGCATGTTTGAATGAATGCCAATATCACACCAACTGTCATATGAATCGTGTATGAAATGAATGTAACACCATTGTTGAAGAACATAGCATTGCCGGTTATTAATAAATTTGGCACATGGCCCATTGGCGTAGCTGCTGCCCCAATATTTCCATTGAGTATAACAGCCATTAAAATTGGCACAGGATTCAAGCCAAGACATTCGCATAGTTTAATTGTGACCGGTGTCATTAGCAAAATTGTGGTTACACTATGTAAAAATGCTGATAGTACTGCAGTTATAAAGCATAGTGAAAAGATAAATGGCCAAATTCGACCGTTTGTCTTTTCAAATGCATAAACGGCAATGTAATTGAAAATGCCAGTTTCGGTGAGAATCGCAACGAGGATCATCATTGAAAATAGCAAAAGAAGAGTTTCACAATTCATCCATTGAACGATTTCTTTCAAATCTGGTCGATCGTTGAGAACAGATAGCAATCCAATTGCCATTATTGATGCCAATATTGCTGCAAATGTTCGATGGACAATTTCATAAATTATCAGCACATAGAACATTAGCAATACAAGACCCGCACAAACTGCACCAACATGCAAATCAATTGGTGTCGGATCAAACAATAAATTCACCGTCATTCCTTTTGGTGTATTTTTCTTCAATAAAACCTTCAATTTTTTCTGATTTGTAAAAATATTTTGATCAATACTATATGTACGACGAACAGTCGTCAATGATTTGTAATCAACTTCATCGGGACTGGCAATGGGAATATACCATTCGTAGCCAATCATCTAAATAAATTTTTAAATCAATAAAAATGTGCTATTTTTGGAAATTTGACTTATTATTTGAAATGTTATCAACAAAATCTTGTTACACATACGTCAATTGGACGAGATCCACTCATTAGTTTTACAGTCACTTGATGTGCACTGTCATTAATATTTGGCAAAAATGGTCCTTCCAATCCCAGCGTTACTTGTTGTCCATAGTACATTTGTGGTAGAAAATAAGCTAAAATGATGATTACACACTTAACAGTTTGCATGGATTTGTTAAAGAAAAAAATATGAAAATTGTAAAAAATATGAGCATTCACGCACATTTAGTTTGTGTATCATCGAGTGAGAGTAGTTTATGATGAACTTTTTTTTCAAATTCAGTGGTCATGAATGCCATGGAAAAGAACCATAAAATCAGTAAAAATATGATTTTCGGATGTTTTTGCAATGGGCTACTTGAGTCTTTCAGTGAATTTGTTGAGCGCGTTGAATGGCTTCCATTCGTAATGTTTGTGAGCGATGAACCTTTGACAGTGTGTGCCATACTAAATAGAAACAAATTACCATATGATTTAATTAAAAGGTTTCAAAACAATGAATCTCACATACCTAATATCTTCTAGATGATTATCGATTCCATCCACATTAGTGATATGAATATGAATTGATTTCTCAACTCTTTCATCATTATCGTGTTGACTTTGCTCATTGCTACAGCCAGCTATTGCATCATTTGAAGTAGAACCTAATTGAATGCCATTCAATATTGTATTTAATATTAAACTGAGTATTAAATGTGCAATAAACTGAACGCAATTACCATGAACACGTTCATTTTCCACTTGGAATGGTGCTAAACTTGGATCTTGTCGTATTTTCGATGGTAAACTTCGCCATACTTGCAATGTACCTTCGGTTACGTCATCCGGCGATATTAATGTTAATAATGATCGTCGTCGTGGTATTGACTTTGTTTGATAACTTTTATTTGCTGAATTCTTTCGATGAGGTGATTGCAATCGTTTTGATCTACCCATTTGTACCAAACTGAAATTATTAAATTGAAGAAACATGGTTTGAAATATCAATTTTGATGACAAACGTTAAAATTAATGAATTTATTTGAATCATGAAAATAGATAGAGAGATGGAGAATGAAAAAAGGAAGTGACTGTAAGAAATAGAGTGAAAGAAATAGAGAGAAAGAGAGGGGGAGGGGGAGGGAAAGAGGCAGGGAGAGTAAGAGTGAGAATGAGAGAGACATCGCGATGAATGGAGCTAGTGATAAAATCAAACTCAATTTCAGTGTTTATGGAATTTTTTTCCAATTGACTGCACACATGGAATTGAATAAAATTACGGAAAGAAATGCGATATCCGAGCAATGTACTGTGTGAAAGGTTATTGCGATAATACTGTCGCGTATGAACAAAACAAAAGAAAAGAGAAAAGGAAAAATTAAAAATTCCATCACCGAATTTTCGATAACAGATGACACATTTCATTTCTGAAGGAATTTCACAAAAATGAAATTTCACAGAGAAATATTTAAAAACACATACCCTTGAATAAATCAGCGAATCAATGCTTTGTTGAATGCAAAATACGAATAGAACCTCACTTCGTATTGTAGAAATAACAAGATTCTTATCGATCAATCAATGTTTCAAATTATGCATTATTTAAACACAATTTGCTTTGTATAAACGACTAGGCTGGTTGAATAATGACTGAATAAATCTGGTCATTTGTGTCAGTATAACACTGAAAATTTCAATGTTTCTTTCGTTTTTCTTAAAATACAAAATATACAAATCAATTAAACAGAATTTTCAGTCAAACATTTTCGTACACAATCTGTGCACTGGCTTTTTTATGCGTGTATTAATGTACGTAAGACAAATGCCCGATTTTCGGTGTGATGCGATTGTTTGTGAATGAATTTGAAGCAAATGTGTGTCTTTTACTGAACAACGCAACTGATAAACTAAACACACAACTGGTTTTGTGTTTTGGTCGAGCCGTACAAGTAGTGACGAACAGTGCTCTGTTCTGTGTGTGACAGTGTGTGGTTGTGTTTTGTGTATGCGAGCAAAAATGGAAAGAAACGATGTATTTTTTTCTTCTCTTCTTTTACGTATGCAGAACATTTCATTCCAACGAACGAAGCGATAGAGCATTCAGTGCAGTTTGATAAGACGAGAGAGAGATTGGAATTCAATTTCATTTTGCACACATAAGCACGCGCACCGCCATCAAGTAGGGGCAACAATGTCTATGTTGTCGATTGTAAAACAAACTTTTTTTTTTGGAAAGAGTGAAAGCAACAGCGTGAGAGAGACCAAGATAACGAGGGGAGATTGAGAGAAATTGTAAAACATGATAAGGGAAGTAGATTATGTGTACAAATTGGATGGTAGATGGTAGTTTTCTTCGGCACATATTTCAATTGATTTAATAACAGACAGAAAGTACATGGATCAAATTATCGCAAATTTACAACATGGGAATTGTTAATTCATTTACAATGTGCATTTATGACAATAATCAAATCCAAGTATAATCTTGCTGCAGTTCACAGCAGCTCACAATAATAATTCGTGCAAATGTTATGAACTATGTGTACTTAATGTGATTAATTTGTTACAATTTAATATTTTCTTTTGTATGAAGGTCTTTTTTTCACTCAAGAATATTTCATTTTTCAAATATTCTTCGTCATTTTTTGCACGTGTTGATCAACTCGGACGTTGATATAAATACATATCAAATGACCTTTTTATAGTAGTATACTACTTATTCATTCAAAATTAACACGCAGATTTTACTTTTTTTCTCTTTTTTTCTCTTTTAATTCTTAGTATTGAACTGAGTCTAAATCTCATGTTCTCAATAGAGAGACATCATACTGAATCGAATTCAAGGTGATGAATACAAACTACTTATTTGCAGTGACCAACTGATTTTCCATTTGATCCGTCGTTCATTTCAAACAAAGATTGGGGGACAAATGATTCGTGAATCTGTAAAAACAGACAAAACTCGTACATGATGTTCGCATGCATACACAGGTATTTGCAAAAAAAAAAAAAAATATATATTCATTGTAGCTAATTAATATTCAAAGCCATAATCAATTTGATCTTAATGAAAATTGAATTAAACAATCAGCATTAATCTGGATATAACTGGTTCAGTTGATTTGATGTGGAGGCGGCTGTACATGTAAATGCAACAATAATTCGTATTTGAATGGATCTGTTATAGTAAACATAGGTATCATTACATTTTTATCAATCAAAGTGCGCCTTTATTGTTCAAGGTTTTAATTACATTCAACAATAACATCAACATTTCAATTTTTTTTTGTTCCTTCTTTCCTTTTCACGACTTTTGCTTCAATTGTTTCTGTCCTTTTTTCCATGTTTTTATTTTAATTTTATTTGTTTTTGTTTTTGTTTTCGATACTGAATACATGCCAAATTAGCTGTTGATGCACAAGTCAAAATGACTATTCGTGTCATTCCGTGGAGTTTAATTGACACTTTCGTTGACAGCAAATAAAACTATTAGGTGGATTCTATTTGATATGTAAATATTTACCCAATGTATACAAATAAATTAAGTTTTCACTCCTGATGTTTACATTTGTGTTGTTGGTATTGGAATTTAATTAAGCTCTTATGTCTCTTCACACTAAAATATTGATCAAATATTATATATAACAAACTGAAAAATATGAATATATTTTTTTTTTCGCAATGACCATAAAGCGCGAGAAATCTCAACATTTTTATCAGCTTAGATTATTTTCATACTATTAAGACAATTATTGTTATTTACTATTCAAGTAAATTCTGATAAGATAACATAAGTCATAAAATATTCCATACTTTTCATGATATGTAAGGCTTATTTTTTTTTTTTTTTTTTTTGCAATCAGGTCAAACGAATTTCCCATTCTTGTTTGTATGAAATCTGTATATGAGCCATGATATAAACAAATGTGCACGTACGTATTTTCACGTAAAATCTGTATCTTAAAAAAATACATGTATAATTTCTGAAAACTAAGCCTACAATAATGAATGTCATACAATTTTTGTTTTAGTTTTTTTTTTTTGTTCAGGAAAATTTCTAAATTTAATTCCAATTTACTTTAATTAGGTTTTATTGAAAATGTTCAATCTTCATAAATAATTGAAAATCAATTTCACGCATACAGAAAATGTCTGCACATGAACAGAATATCGTATTATTCAAAATAAACTCAACACCAATCAAGATTTTAATCTCATTCCAATTTAGTTGTTTTTACATTTTAATGCAAATTTTATTTTCGACTTTAATAAAATTGTTTGTGGTTTTCAACATTTTATTTAACTTATTCGAATTCTTCGCCTTTATCCTTAATTTTTATCATTTGATTTAATAACATTTGTAGCTTAAATGAAATTAGAAACTGACCCTTTTAATAATCATTTAATTCAGTATTGGCCAATTCAGCTGTTTCAAAAATTTCATTATGGCAAAACGTGAGACGTGGTATGGTTTTTCTTACAATAATCAAAATGAAGCATAATAAATAAAATATGCAAAGAAAGTTTTAAATTATGCTTAAACGTAAACAAAACAAAACAAATCATCTCAATATTATGCATTCAAGTTTCTAAACTCGAGCAAATTTATTGCGTGATTTTTTTTTTCTCATTATCCTTCTGCAATAAATGCCATATTTTATTACAATAGCTTAAATTTTAGTTCAGGCTATAGAATAAAATGCAATTGGTACAAACACATCGATTCTACGAATTGAATTTGATACAGACAAGCAATTCAAATTGTTTATGTGATAAAGAAACGCCTTATGAATTACTTTTATCTATTTTGCACAATTTACTTATTCATGGAAGTTCATTCGCAACAGAATAGATGATTTATCTAACATTTATCATTTTTTCCATTTTCTATTCGATTTTATAGATACACTTAGATTTTATAGATATGTATTGCATACAAGTGTATGATGATTACAATAATATTGCATATAGATTATGAAATGAATTAAATTCTCTTTTCTAATCAATTTTCCTTCAATTCAATTGATTTGAATTTGTAAATTACAATTTTTAGAATTTACACGTTACACACGTGTGGGATTATTTGTAATCATAATAGTCAGCTAAGAACATCTGAACATTGCAAATTCACTTTGAAAAAGGCAAATGGAATGAAATGGCTTTGAAAATAGTACACTCAATTCCATGTTGAATAAATAAATTTTTAAAAAAGAGTTTAAAGAAATTTATGTAAGCTTCTTTAGTGTATAGAATACTTTGTTTGCTATGGTTTGTATGCATAATAAAAAAAAAAAAAATATTTCAAGACCGATGTGTGTTACGACTTATGAATATGTTCCATTTGCAGTCATTCATAAATTGTATTTATTGCAAATGCTTAATTCAATCTCATATTTAATTTTCCTATTCCCTTGGGATCTCAATCGGTTAATTTTTTTCCAATTCTTGTAACACTTTGGAAAATTGAAGCGATATTATGCCACGTACAACAAATGCTTTGCAAGCTACTCAAAGTTTATGACAATTTCGTGCAGATAAATTAGGACGGGCGTGAAGAGAATTTCTCATAATTTTGCCCGTAATATTGTCATCAATTTATTTAATCGACTAACATCATCCAGTTTTGTTTTTGCACAAAAAAAAAATAATTATTCAAAATACGAAACACAAAGCACAATAAATATTGGAATGTATGCCATAGGGAGTCTGAGCTAAAAATGGTGTTAATGCTAGTTAAAATGTGACTAATAATGAATTGTATTAGCAGAAGACCCACTTAAAATGAAATGAACCATATCGCTTCATTTCATTTCATTTCTATTTCCATTAAACAAAAGTCCCATTGAAATATTTGTATATGCCAAACTGTAGACGACAACGACGATAAAACACTTGTTTGGGCGTAATGAACTCTCATTTTGTTGACAAAGATTAAAAGTAAAAATCCGCATGTAAATAAATAGTATTTAGTACAATTTAGCGTCAATGGGAAATGATTAGTTAGCTATGTTTTAACTTGCAAGTATAAGCATAAGCATAAGCATGTTTGTAATTTCTCCTCATTTGAAGCGTATTTATCAGCCGTTTAAATTGATCGATGGTCTCTTTTTGTTAAGTAAATATGGCAAAAAGCATTACTTCACTTTTACACAAGCAAATTCAAGAATGAATATGACCACGCCACACAAGCAGTATCGCCGATCATCCACTTTTATGTGTTACAATTTAAAGCCATTAAATTCCACGGTACAACATTACATGTTTATATGCCGCATCTAGCAAGCAATACGACGGTTCAATACGATCAGCATGTATGTTGCTTCTGCTGCTCACATTTATGCTCTCTCGTGATCATAAATAATCGTTTAGTGCAAATCGTACCGTTCGAGAAAGGCAATATATTATTTTGCCATTGCACGTGTGATAGTGAACAAATAGACGGTTTAAGTGCGGTAAATATTATTTTACCGTTATTTTCTTATTGATTTTTTTTTTTTTTTTTTTTTTCAAATTTCGATTTTCTATATAAAGATCGAATGGATTGGAATATTTACAGTATTCTCTTGAACGATTTCGAAACAACAGCTTCAAGTGAAAATTTTGTACTGTAAATTTATAAATTTTGAGTTAAATTTTCAGTGATTTGGTTTTTTGAATTTTATCTTTATTAAATTTGAAAATTTACCGGAAATATTTTTATACTTCGATTAAAAAAATAAATATGATTTACGTTAAATCGCTTTTTGCGTATGTTTTTTTAATATCAATCGTAACTGCTCAAATACCGAATTTTGGAAGATGCCCCGATTATGGTATACGAGATTGATTAGAATTCTTACAAATTAAACTAAAATTCTTTTTGTATTTTTCCAATGTTTTTCACAATTTTTTCCCTAATTTTTATTGCTCCATTTTTTTTTTATACTTTTCAAATCGACATTCAATTTTTTCCCCTATTGTTTAGTTTTTTTTTTTTTCGACCAAGTTGAATTTGTGTTAAAATTATATGTTTACGATTGTTAATTTGAATATCGATTTTCAATTTTTTTTTTTTTCTATTTTTTTTTATTTAAAACATTTATGAAAAGTGTATAGATTCATTAATGTCAATTCAAAAATCAAAAGAAATTTCTTGTACATTTTTTTAACATTATAAAATGTAAGCACCATAATTCATTTTCCATTTTCTTTCAATATTTAGATGCAATGAGAGAATTTGATCGTGAGAATTTCTTGGGAAAGTGGTATGAAATTGAACGGTATTTTGCTGTTTCGGAATTGGCATCACGCTGTGTATCAGTTACATATGAACGACGAGCTGATGGAAAGATTTATGTGAACAATGAAATGACGAATCGTTTGTAAGTTTTCTTTTTTTTTTTTGGTTTATCAAATTTAAGTATTAAGTAGGAATAATTGCAATAGAATAATGACATATTGATATGATTTTTTTTTTTGCTCAGCACAAATGTCCAAAGAATTGTATCTGGCGTTGTAAATCAAACAGCAAAAAGTGACGAAGCAACATTTACGGTAAAATACACTGGTCTGCCAGTCAATTATGATACTACACTTCATGTCTTGGACACCGATTATGATTCATATGCTGTTGTTTGGTCATGCAATTCATTGGCTGGTCCTGTTGGTCACACAGGTTAGTGTATACAGTGACATTTGTTCAATTTTTTTTTTTGATTTTTTTTTTTCCAACTTCTGATTATTTATTTTCTATGTATTTATTAATCAAATATTCATTGTGATTGAATTGTAGAATCTGTTTGGGTTTTGGCACGTGAAAGAGTTCCAGATGGGCCAGTGCTACAGACAGCTTATGGCATACTGGATAAGTATAAAATATCAAGAACATTCTTCGTGAAAACTGATCAAACAAATTGTGAGACTGAAGGTAAAAAAATGTGTGATCACTTATGATTTTTAAACCATAAAATTGCTTCAATAATATTAATTTGATTGCATCAATTCCAGGTGATCCTGATGAAGCCATTGATGGTCCAGACACGGGTTATGATATTGTTGTTGATGATGAAACCGTTGATAGTGAATTAATAAATAATCAATATGGTCATGATAATCCACAAATTCATCAAGTTCAGCACATTGCTCATGTTCAAAATTTGCAACAATTTTCACCAGCATATCCAGTTCAACCGGTTTATCATCCAAATGTTCATAATCATGGTCAACCAATTTATTTTAAACAAAATGATGAACCGGTCGAAAAAAGTGCCCTGAATTTTACTGAGCCAAAAAAGAAGGAAATCGCAAATGAAACGATCCCGAATAAAATTGAATTGGCCGAAAAAACTGAAAAACCTCAATTTGACACGACAAAAGAGCAAACAATAAAACTACCAGCTCCATTGGATAAAATTCTTTCAATTAATACAACTGCTTGAAAATATAATTAAAATATGCATTTTTATATGTTTACTTAGCATCCCGAAGTCAGAATTTCGAAGCAATGATCAAGTATTACAATTTAATCCATATATCGATAACTATTTATTTATTTATTGTATTTTCACTACAAACAAAACATTAATAAATTATATTATATTATTAGTTCATATAATTTCGACCTCATGAAATTTAAATCACCTTAAAAAAAAAAAAAAAAAAAAAAAAAAAAATACAATTGTTCATTGCAATTTAGTCTTTCAAGAAAATCATTGATGAACATCTATTGAAAATAGCCGAGATGATTGAACAGTTTTATTTAAACCGTTTCCGTTCATTATAATATTCAATAAACGAGTTAGAAAGCAAAATGAAATAGCATTTAATCGATTTCAGAACATTACATTTTATTTGAGGCATTTGAAACAAAAAAAAAATATTTGAAATTGAATTGTTTGAATAATGCGCCCTGATGATGTAATCATTCGCTTAAAATTGAGGTTATGTTAACATAACCACTAAACTTCACTCTATAATGCTTGACATATTTGTCTATGTATTATTCGGTGACAGTAATGTTTATAAAACAGCGTGGATTTCAGTTATTTAACAAAATAGAATAAATTTTAAGGGAAATTTTGCGAAATAGAATTTCTGCTATGGCCGATATTGATGAGCTTTTTGGTGGTTTTGAAGAACCAATTGGATTTGACGAAGGCGAAGCTGCAAATCCAGTTGTTGTTGAAGATGAAATCAAACAAAATGAGTAAGTTATGATGAAAACGTGCTATTGCATGAATGACAATTGAATTGGAATTTTCGTTTTTATAACAATTGAATTGGAACAGAAGTACAACATCAAGATCAGAGAAAAGACCGTTTGAAGTTGATGCATCAGATGATGCTGAAGATGAAGAGAACCGGAAAAAACCCCGGACTGACGCAGATACAAAAGTGACAGAATCCATTCTGGATGATATTCGATTAGAGGATCTTGAATCACGAATTACTGTGCATGTTATTGAGTCACCAGAATCATGCACACACGAAGTAGCAGTGTATCCAGGTAATGAAGATTTCTTTTTTTTTTGTTTCGATAAAATAGTGAGAATATTTTGTCATTTCTCAACTAACAGGTCAACCATACATCCCATTGTCACCAATAACTGGTCCACCGGCCAAAGAATACGCATTCGTATTAGATCCATTTCAAAAGGAAGCAATCCAATGTATTGAAAATGATCAATCTGTTTTGGTGTCAGCCCATACATCTGCTGGTAAAACTATTGTTCACCAATAATCACAATGTTTACAATATTTGCTGAATATTTCCAAGATTTATTTTTATTTTCTTTTGTTTTTTTTTTGCCCCTAAGGTAAAACTGTTGTGGCCGAATATGCAATTGCACGTTCATTGAATAATAAACAACGTGTCATTTATACAACACCAATTAAAGCATTGTCAAATCAAAAGTATCGTGAATTTAGCGAAGAATTTAAAGATGTTGGTTTAGTAACTGGCGATGCAACAATCAATCCAACCGCATCATGTTTAATTATGACAACGGAAATTTTACGAAATATGCTGTATCGTGGTTCAGAAATTATGCGAGAAGTTGGTTGGGTAATTTTCGATGAAATTCATTATATGCGTGACAAAGAGCGTGGTGTTGTATGGGAAGAAACATTAATTTTACTACCGGACAATGTGCATTATGTATTTTTATCGGCTACAATACCAAATGCCCGTCAATTTTGCGAATGGATCACATATGTTCACAAGCAAAATTGTCATGTTGTTTACACTGATTATCGTCCAACACCATTGCAACATTATCTATTTCCAGCTGGTGGTGATGGTATTCATTTGGTGGTTGATGAAAAAGGACAATTCAAAGAAGATAATTTTAATGCAGCAATGAATGTATTGGCCACAGTTGGTGAGGCATCAAAAGGTGATCAAAAGGGTCGAAAAGGTGGTCTAAAAGCAACAAACAAAGGTGAATCGAATATTTATAAAATTGTCAAAATGATTATGGAACGAAACATGGCACCGGCAATTGTATTTTCATTTAGTAAAAAAGAATGCGAAGTCTATGCAATGCAAATGGCAAAACTGGATTTCAATTCACTTGAAGAGAAAAAATTAGTCGACGAAGTGTTCAATAATGCAATGGATGTATTGTCGGAAGAAGATCGACGATTGCCACAAGTTGAAAATGTATTGCCATTATTGCGACGTGGTATTGGCATACATCATGGTGGTTTATTGCCAATTCTCAAGGAAACCATTGAAATTCTATTTGGCGAAGGATTGTTAAAAACACTTTTTGCAACAGAAACATTTGCCATGGGACTTAATATGCCAGCAAGAACGGTTTTATTTACCAGTGCAAGGAAATTTGATGGCAAAGAAATGCGTTGGATCACATCTGGTGAATATATTCAAATGTCTGGCCGTGCTGGTCGGCGAGGTCTCGATGACAAAGGTATTGTTATATTAATGATTGATGAAAAAGTATCAAAAGTTGCTGGCAAAGAAATTATTCAAGGTAAACCGGATCCAATCAATTCTGCATTTCATTTAACATACAATATGGTACTGAATTTACTACGTGTGGAAGAAATTAATCCGGAATATATGATGGAACGTAGTTTTTTTCAATTTCAAAATCAATCATCCATTCCAGATTTGTATCGACGTGTTGAAAAAAAGCAAAAAGAAATTGATTCAATGAACATAACAATGGAATCAAGTATATCAACTTACTATCATATTCGTGATCAATTGGATAAATTGGGCAAAGAATTTCGATCATATCTAACGAAACCAGTTTATTTAATACCATTCTTGCAACCGGGTCGCATGGTTAAAGTACAAAAAGAGAATGGCGATGAATTCGACTGGGGCATTATTGTGAATTTCCGAAAACAACAAAACGATGAAAAAAATCCAACAAAATCGGAATCGGTAACAATTGTCGATATTTTATTGCATGTTGATGATGATTATGAGAAAACAAATACTGCCAAACCATGCCCAGCTAATAAACAAGGTTCAGTTGAGGTGGTACCTGTGCTACATTCGCTTATCTCACGCATTAGTTCATTACGTGTGTACTATCCAAAAGATTTACGTCCAGCCGAAAATCGTCGATCCGTTTTGAAAACGATAAATGAAGTAAAAAAACGATTCCCAAAAGGTCCACCATTACTCAATCCAATCAACGATATGAATATCAAAGATGACGAATTCAAGCGAGTGGTTGAAACAATTGATAGATTTGAAAAACAATTGTATGGTCATCCATTGCATGAATCACCACAATTGAGTGAATTATTTGCGGAATATTCAAAGAAAATTCAACTATTGGCCGAATTGAAGGCTGAAAAAGATGCATTACGTAAAGCAAAAAGTCTCTTACAAATGGATGAATTAAAGCATCGAAAACGAGTTTTACGTCGACTTGGATACTGTACACAAGCGGATGTCATTGAATTTAAAGGTCGAGTCGCATGTGAGCTTAGTTCAGCCGATGAATTGCTCATCACCGAAATGATTTTTAATGGTGTTTTTAATTCATTATCGATTGAACAAAGCGTTGCATTGCTGTCAACATTTGTATGCGATGAACGAAGTAACGAAGCACCAAAAACAGCCGAAGAATTATCGGGCCCATTACGGCAAATGCAAGATTTGGCTAGACGCATAGCAAAAATATCAATTGAGTGTAAATTAGAAATGGACGAAGAAAGTTATGTTGAACGTTTTAAACCATTTTTAATGGATGTTGTTTTGGCCTGGTGCAAAGGGGCAACATTCAAAGCAATTGTTAGTATGACGGATATTTTTGAAGGTTCCATCATTCGATGTATGAGAAGATTGGAGGAATTACTACGACAAATGTGTCAAGCTGCCAAGACAATTGGTAATACTGAATTGGAAAATAAATTTTCAGAAGGAATTCGATTACTTAAACGTGACATTGTATTTGCTGCCTCATTATATCTGTAATTTTATCAAAGATACCCATAGTTCAAATATCCATTGTGTTAAAATACAATCGTAAGACATAAAAATATAAAACATGAAAATTCGAGTCTTTATTTTATTGTAATATATATTTCAGATAAAGATTTTGATGTTCTGTTTCAGTTACAGAGAAAAGGTAAAGTAAAAGAGAAAATGAAATTAAATATTTGTGGTTATGTTGAAAGCGGTGAATGGAAAAATCCGTCTTATGTCAATGTTCGATCTAATGGATTTTCTTATCAAAATCACATGTTAATCATCACATGTTAGCACAAAGCATCTCAGACAATTTCCATTTCTCTCCTATCATTCTGCCAAGTGTTTCATTGTGTTCAAGTCTCAACTGAATGTTTACCTCTTTTTTGTCCATCAAATTTGAAAAAATTTGCTAATCAAATCGAATCAGAATATCAGCATAAGGCTTATTGCAAAGTAACTTTTTTACCTTGCTTTTCATACAAACCTACGAAAAGATGCAAAGAACAGTTGTCAGAATGCAATGACATTGTTTAAGCGCAAAAGAATCCTAAAGAAAAGTGCTGAAAAAAAGAAAGTCTGCTTCCCTAATAAGAAAGCAACTTACAATTAATTGCTGAAGAAAAATGTGCGAATGAAAAAACATGGTATTGTTGTTTGGGCAATTCAATACGATTTATTCGTAAAAAACTTTGAAATCAAAATGTTTTCATTTCATAAACGGCGCATTCAATTGCCTTATTGGTATGCTCGCTGTAAAGAAACAAAAAAACAACAACAAAAATCATTAATGGGATTCGAAAAAAATGTGGTTTTATAATAAAAAAATTCAAAAGAAGCGTTAGGGCATGATGTCAGAAAAAAAACTTTTAGAAAAAATATTCAATGCAAATTGGCATGCAAATCGATTGAGATTTTACCTGTGGAATCATTGCGATTCGAGCATCGTGTTCAAATTTACTTTGAACGGGCACGCATCTTTCTGCGCTTACGCTTAAGCCTACGCATACGCTTCTTACGCCACTGTTCAAGAAAAAAAAAGAAAATAGCGAAAAATTGATTAGATTGACTAATTAAAATAAATTGCACTGTATGAATTGAGGTTAAAATGTTTTGCAAAAATTGTCCAGTGTATAATGTGTCTAAAGCGGCGAATGGAACAAAAAAAACCATGCTTTTTTCTCACAAAATGTGAGGTTAGGTCAAATAAAATGAAAAAAAAAAAAAATCCACGATTTTCAGAACGAATCACAAAATGTAATCGCAATTTTTTCCACGTAAACTAATAAACGTACAAAAATCAATTGGATTTTCCGCGAAAATAGGCAATTTCACTCAAAAAATTTTTAATGTACATGTGCATACGAAGTGACTGATTTTTTTTCATATTATGAACACCGCACATCAATATACACAATTTTACTCCGAAAAAAAAAAAAATTATCAAATTTTTTCGCTAAAATGCACTTTTTTCATTAACACTGAACACATTGAATACACTGGACGAATCGAATCGAATAGTTTCTTTCTTTTTTTTTTTCAATAAATTTGATGGAATTTTTTTTAATCTCAAAATGTGCTTCTTACCTTAGCTCTCATTTTACTTTGCGAAAAGACGTGTGTCTTTATTCAGAGAACAAAATGAAATGGACGATTGTAAATGGTTTTGTCGATTTCGCATCTACTTTGGATTTCAATGCGGTGGACGTCGAGAGAAGTGAACACTTTCTCTTTATTCCGATAGACGTCGTCTTTGGTGTTGCCATTGAAGAATTCGTATTGCATTGTAAGATCGTCATTTTTGTTTAAATTCAATGAATTAAATTGAATAAAAAAGTAATTTTTATAAAAAATTGTGATAAAAACAAATGGACACTTTTCATCTGAAAATCATATGACGAAATCAAAATAAATTGCAATTGAAATCTTTCTGTCAATTCACACAATTCATTACAATGCATCGAAAGAGGTGATGCTTTTGAAGCTTTGAAGATTATTGCTGTAAACACATCACAATATCTGTAGTTGTTTAATCACTGACTGTCAAACAATAAGTTGACTAATACCAAACAATTTCACGCCCAAACATTGAGAATTTGATTTAGTTTTTTCTTTTATATACAATTTCAGTTGTTCATCGTTAGAAACAAATTTCATGAAGTAAAATTGATATTTTCTTTGCACAAGTTTCACGAGAAAAACGACAAAAATCTTGTGCAAAATTATTTCGAAGTTTGGAAACAAAAATATCATCATTGCTATATTTATTGATAGTTCCATTCAGTGCCAAATAATTTTGTTATCAACTGACCTGACTAACGTTTTATAAATGATAGGAAAACCAACGATTAGGATGCCGACCGCAATCGATCCAAGTATTGTGAAGATAGCTGTTGAATTGGAGAATAATACTCCACAACTCATTGAATTTGATCAGAAGAGTACATTAACAGGTATGTACCAATAAACATCAGTGAATCGTTATTACGATTGATATGAATCATTAATTGCTCATTATGGTTTCATTGCTTCAGATCAAATTGAATAACTTAAAGTATTCTCTTAATTACAATTGGTTTTTTTCTTTGAATTGCAGTTATAATTCGTAATTTATGCCAAAATTGGAATTTAAGTGACGATGAGAATTATGCATTACAATTTTGTGAGACAAATAACAAATATTATGTAACCGAAAAGAATCGAAACGATGTAAAAAATGGTTCAGTATTGCGACTCCGATTTTCACCAACAAAAACAGTTCGTGATATTTTGGAAACAATCAAAACTGGTGCAAACACAGACAAAACTCGTGTATTGGAAAATTTGGCATCGCTCAGTTCTGATCTGACATTTGCATTGGAATTTATTAAAGAGAAAGGATTGAGTATTATTATTTCAATGATTGAAAATGATCAAGTAATTGGTGAAATGTTGAAATTTATTATGTTATCATTTGTTGAATTAATGGATCATGGTACGATTTCATGGGATATATTACAACCAAAATTTATAACACGAAATATTCATTTTATCAATCATCCATCAAGTGTACCAAGTGAGGTAATACAATGTGCTCTATCAACATTGGAAAATATCATACAGAATAGCAGTAATTATTCTAGACTTATTGAAAATGATGTACCATTTACAAGCCTCCTGAGTCTATTGCAAGATACACAATCAAAGATTATTCAACAAAATACAATTGCACTGATAAATGCTATGTTTATGAAAGGTGATGACAATCGTCGACGGACAATTGCTGGCATTTTAAGTCAAAAACCATTTCGATTAGCAATTTTAGATACGGTTAGTTCAGCAAATATTGGTTTATCACATCAATTGTATGTATTACAAACATTGACACTTGGTTTGCTGGAAGAACGTATGATCACACCAATGAATCCACAAGAACAAGAGGCTAATGATAAAGTTAAAGAATTACGACGAATTGCATTCGATGAAGGGATTTTCGGTGAATCACAACCTGATGCACATAAACGCAGCAATTCAATTGTTAGTACAGGCCATTACAAAAAACTTGGATTCAAATGTGATTTTAATCCAACACAAGATTTCATTGAAACACCACCAGGTATATTGGCATTGGATTGCATGCTTTATTTTGCCAGAAATTATACGCAACAGTATACAAAGGTAAGTGATGTATGACGTTGCACCAATTCGCGCAACAATGATTGTCATTTTGAATTTACTTAATTTCCTTCCCTTTGGCTAAAATTATTATCTTGATTTTCTATTTTAGGTTGTACATGAAAATAGTTATCGTACCGATGAGCATGAATGTCCATTTGGCCGAACAAGTATTGAACTAGTGAAATTGTTATGCGAAATATTGCGCATTGGTGAAACACCAAATGAACAAGGCCAAGAATTCCATGCAATGTTTTTCACACATGATCATCCATTTGAAGAGTTTTTCTGCATTTGTATTGTTGTTTTAAATCGTACATGGAAAGATATGCGTGCCACAAGTGAGGATTTTGCCAAAGTATTTAGTGTAGTACGTGAACAAATCACTCGAACACTTAAAGAACGTCCAAATAATTTGGACGATTTTAAAACAAAAATCAATTCATTTACATATGGTAAAATAACACAATTACGTCAACAAGAGCGTACATCAAAAGAGGAATGTGAATCAACTGCATCAGCAATTGTAAAGTTAAAAGAGAAAATAACACCCGAAATTATTGAATTGATAAAAGCCCAACGATTGGGATTTTTAGTGGAAGGAACACGATTTTCAAAATATTCACGTGGTACACGAAGCAAAGATAAATTCTGGTATGCAACAGTTCAATTCATTTTTATCAATAAGCATTTATGAACATATTTTTGATGGCAAAATAAGTAAGTATTGCTTAAAATTGAGATTTGGTAGTTGAGATCAAGTCAACATTCAACATTCAAGATTCAACATGGCGACACAGTCAACACAATCAAAATCGTGGAAGGATAGAAGAAAAGAAACACAGCATTTTCTTAATATTGGTGGGCATTTTTTCTTTCATTTAAACTTACATCATTTACACATTTTATTTCATAGTTTACCGTTTATACTATATTTGTATTTTAATATACTTTTAATGCAGTCAACAACAGTAGTTAAAACTCAGAAACTTTGTTGTGTTGAATATGAATTATATCATCGTATCAGAGAGAGGAATTGAAAGAAAAGGATTGGAAAGAGACAGATGGAATAAAAAGGATCGGTAGGATGTTCAAAAAAAAAAAAAGAATAGAAACATGAGAATTAATTTTGATTCCTAGTTTGCCAAAATTTTGAACGGGCCAAAAATACTGTTCTCGCTGCTCCAGTCGTATGGATTGGAAAGATACATCATACACATCGAAAGAAACTGAATTTCATACCAAAACTAAAGCAAATGACATTCGATCGTGAAAATCAACGTGTTGAACATGTTGTGTGAGAGCGTGATAATAATACATCACGCACGCAACATGATTTACAAAGGGATGTATATGCCAACAAATGTACCAGAGAAGAGCTTATAAATATAGACAATGACGTTCAGCAGAAGAGCGGCGAAAAAGAAGAAATATGCCCTTCGGGCGTCTCCCCGTTAAGTAAGTTGATTGATATTGAAGTAATGTCAATAATTAGTGAATCCGAGTGTATTAATTTTCATTTGTTTTTTTTTTTTCTTGTAGGTAGCGATCGCACGTCAAAAAGTACTATATATTTTAAATAGTTTCATTTTTTTTTTTATGTTGAAGATTTTATTGCGGGATCTTTCCCTTTTTAATATAATGCGATCCTTCGATTTTTTTTTTTTTTAGTTTATTACGCGAATTTTAAACTTTTGATATATTTTTGCAATAAATCGGGATTCCCTCAGTCATTTCCCCCTACTCTATAGTAATTTTTTTTTCTTACAGACACATGAGGATGCAGAATGATCTCAACTACTTTAAATCTCAAATTTAAACAATATTTAGTGTTATGTTTATACCAATATTCACAATATTCACAATATTCATTTTTATTTTGTTTTTATTGTTTCCCCCTAGGTATGCACGGTTAAGTCCAAACCATAAAGTTATTCATTATGGTGATTGTGATGAGAAGACTGTACCAAATCTTGAAGATTTAGGCAATAAAATACAAGTGTATGAAATTAAGCAATTATTAATTGGCAAAGAATGTCCACATATGAAAGAATTACGATCACGTAAATCGGCCATGAATCTTGGATTTTCAATTACATTCGATAGCATGGATCATTCAACATTGGATTTCATTGCACCTGATGAAACTGTATTCAATTATTGGACCGATGGTATTAATCTAGGGGCTGAGGACCCTTTATGAATATATATATTTAGTAGATATTCAGAATATTCAGGCGATATTTAAATATTTATGGAATATTTGCTAGATTTAAAAATACACACACCATATCCATAAATATTTGAAATATCTAGTGAATATTCAATTAATTTTTATCAATAAGTTAGCATTTGTGAATATATTGTTGATGATTTTTTTTTTTTTTTTTTTTTTTATGGAAGAAAAAAATTTTTTGTGGGAAGTTTTTTTTTTATTTTTTTTTTCTTTTCACCAAAAATAGTATTTCCACTCATCAATTTTAAATTTTTTATCTTTTTTTTATTTTTTTTTTTTTATTTTTTTTTTAATTTTTCCAATTTTCCATTTTTACAATTTTTACAATATTTCAATATTTAAATATTTATTTTTTTTACTTTCGTTCTTTCCCCCTAGGTATTAATGCTTTGCTCGGTTTACCAATGGTTAGCAAGCAAAAAGATGAAGATTTAAAAACATTACTTTCAATGGAAATTAAATTACGACTTTTGGATACAGAAGGTGTTGATATTTCACAAGATCCACCACCAATCCCCGATGAACCAGACAATTTCGATTTTTGCTTTGAAAGCTAAATCGATTTGATTTTTTTTTTTTTTTTTTTTTCATTTGACAAAACTATAGTTTTTTCATTCATAAGGAGGCAGGGCCAAACCACGTGACAGTGTTATGTCACACACAAACGCACACTGATATGACTTCCAATGACCAAATCTTATATATTTATGATAAAATGTGTAATTTAAACATTATTTTTTAAAAAGCCCAAGACAGCTTGGAAGATGAATATTCGAGATTTTCCAGTATTAAGTGAGAATAAGATAGAGTGAGAGAGTGAATGAAAAACGCGTAAAATATGTGAAGAGAATATTGCATATTGTCCAAAGTAAGATTTTCTACAACGAACATAAATCAAAGAAAATGCCAAAATTCTATGCAAATTACTTCGATGCTCAAATAACAATAGAAAAAATTACACTATTTTTTAAGAATTACATATATTTACATTGTATTTTATATAAAGCCAGCAACGCATTTTCAGTTGGTTTATTCTATATTTTTATGAATAAAACTATGGGAATTTCGCAACCAAAATAAATCATTGTTATTTGCATGATTTCGTCTTTACTCAAATTATATTTACAAAAATCTATTGATCGCTTGATTTTCGGAAGGTAAGATTGAGACTTGAAAAAATGATAAGTGAAAGAGATTACGGGTTTGACGGCATTTTTCATACAAAATAACTACAAATATTTGATTTCTTCTCCTTTATCTTTTTATCACATTTACTCTGGAAGTCCAGTCAACTTCGAGTCAGTTCATTCAATACATGAGAGGTATTTCATATTTTTGCGACTAAAAAAAAAAGAAAAAGTATTTGTTCTTTATTTTATCATATCGTCTGTGTCACTGACTAACCTAAAAATGGATTGTTGCATATGTGTCAAATAGTGTATTTTTTGTTTACAACATTTTAGGGATCCAACTTATCCAGTCAAAATTCTGCTCATTGCGCATGATTCTGACACATGAAAAAATTCAATTTCTCCAAATCGATTCACAATTTGCATGTTTCATACACAAAAAACCATTTTTTTTTCATCTGCATTGGAATGTGTCATTTGTGACACGAGGAAAAAAAAATCATTTAAAAGAGAAAAAATCAAAACATTTTGTTTCAATCGTGAAATAATAGTAAAATTGACTAAATCTGAATAAAGTAAACTCATCAAAAGTAAGGGAAATTCACAACGAGTACGAATCAATTTTCTCATTGTGTCCGTGAAAGAGTGAAATTTTTTTATCGTGGCGTCAGAAAGCGGAATCAGAACGCAGAATAGTAAGGTTCATCCGAGCCCAGGCGTTGCTCGTAGTATTGTCTGGGCAATATCACCATTGACAGCATCATGTAATATGGTATCAGAGCACGCTCATACAGAAGAGGAAACAACACCAATTGAAGATAAAGATTCTCATCTGTTGTGCTCAGATTTGGTTGTTCATATCGATGACATTTTTGATGTCATTAAAAATGGGTGAGTCTTGGCGCCAATCAAAAATCGATCGATAATCACGTAATTAATTTTGTATTGTATTTCTCTGTTTTCTATTTTCGTATGTTGTGCAGTGAGCTGGCTGACGTTGAGAATTTCGTGGAAAAATTTGGAATTGAAACGTTGAGTGCTCGTGATAAACATGGCTACACGCCAGCTCATTGGGTTTGACTCTTTTTCATATATATTAATTTAGTAGATATTTGGAATATTCACGTGATGTTTAAATATTTATGAGATATTTATTAATATTTTCTTTGTTGTTTCGCCCTAGGTTGCGTTAGATGGAAATGTTGATATGATGCGATATTTGGTTGAACGTAATGCTCCAGTTGATTCACGTTGCCTAGGTAAAATAAATATGCCATTATTACATTTTTTCCATGTAAACGTGAATTGGTTTTTATTCAAATTTTTTTCATTGGTTCCATAGGAAAGCAAGGCCAAAGACCGATTCACTGGGCATCACGCAAAGGGTTTGCTGGTAATTGGAATAATTATGATAAACAAAGTCGCTTTAGCAAAAAAATTCATGTTTCTTACGCCATCTCTACGAGTATGGTGTGAATTTAAAAGAATATCAAACAAAATTGTGAAAATTCACACAGTGGACTTTCATGCCGTGGGCAAGTACATTAATAATCGATAAATGTACTACGGCATAAGTTGTGCGACGTTACATTGCAAGCGATCTCTATCATATATACATTGAATACACCATTACGGAATGGAAACCACAAATCGTATCTTTTTGCCGTTTCCGTTGGTATTAGTCTGTATACATTGATAACTCGTATAGGTGACGTCAATGTCTTCAAATCAAAGCTCTTTACATGTAAAAACATACAACGAACGCCACATTGTGATAAAGATAGCAATCAATAATTTCCAATTAAAAATAATAATATTGACAAAATTGATAATTTGAATTTGACAAAATTGATGGTTTGGTTTGACACAATGTTTTGACCAATCTTATGACAATTTCTTTTTTTCTCCAGCTGTTGTTCAAGTATTACTTCAGTCTGGAGTTGGTGTGAATGCATCGGATTTGAAGGGTCTCACACCCCTAATGACAGCATGCATGTACGGTCGTACAGCAACCGCCGCTTATTTGCTTGGAATGGATGCACAAAATCACTTGACGGACATAAACGGTGATACGGCACTGCATTGGTAATTTTGTTTTGATTAATATCACATTTCTTTTATAGAAAGATGATTTGAATTGTTTTCTATTTGGTTTTTTCAGGGCTGCATACAAAGGACACGCTGATTTAATGAGATTGCTTATGTACAGCGGTGTTCATTTACAGAAAACAGACAATTTTGGCTCGACACCATTGCATTTAGCATGCCTATCTGGCAATTTGTATTGTGTTCGAATGCTATGCGAAAAAAATAATGTTAATTTAGAGCCAAAGGATAAAAATGGCAAGACACCATTGATGCTAGCACAAAGTCATCGTCATGCTGATATCGTTAAGCTCTTGAAAAATATGATTAAGAAACGATCCAGATGGTTTCCACCATTATCCGAAATATGGGGTCTATTATTTGGTGGTGCTGGCAATTCAAAAGGTCCGCTACTGTTATTTGTGTGTTCAGTTTTACTTTGGTGCTATCCAATGTATACAATTCGGGTCATACCAAAAACTTGGAATATTTTAAGAAAATCGCATTATTGTTACATGTATTTTAACGCATTAATGTGGATCAGTTGGATAATTGCCAATCGACGTGATCCAGGATATATTCCATTGAATTCAGAACAATATTATCGTGCAATCAGACAAATACCGTATTTTGAAAAATGGAAGAAACGAAATCTTAGCCTGACACGATTGTGTCATAGCTGCCGTGCCCTTAGACCACTTCGTGCGAAGCACTGCCGAGTTTGCAATAGGTTTGTACCAACTATTTTTAAGTGTCACTTTCATTCTTTAAGATTCATGTCATGATTCATTCTCATTCTTTAAAGATTCATGAAATTTTTTCCTAAATTAATTTATCCAACAACAACAAAAAACAATCATTTATAGACCATTAATGCCCTTCAGCGTCTGGTCTGTCTAGTAATGGTAGCCCTTTAACAATTCTTCTCCAGCATGCTCTGTCAAGAGCCAAGTCTTGAGTTTCCCTATTTCAGTCATACCCTCTTTCATTCAGATCATTCTTCACCGAATCTAAATATCGTCTTCGTGGTCTCCCTCTCCCTCTCGGCGCATTCACTTCAACATTCAAAATTAACTTTGGCAAACGACACTCATTCATACGTTGTACATGTCCAAACCATCTCAATCTTGACTTTCTTGCCACTTCATCTATCGAATCCACATTCAAATCCTCACGTATTTTCTCATTCCTAATTCTGTTCTCCCATTGGTCCCTACGCGATACACCCGAAATAATACGCAATACTTTCATATCAGGCACTTCTAAATCATGGATTAAATTGTTCGAATCGACCCCCCTCTTGCTTCCATACGTGATAGTTGGTCTGAAGATTGACCCATGAATCATCAACTTCGTCTCTTTACTCAATTCGCGCTTATTAAAAACATGCGATCTAAGCTGTGCAACAACTTTGTTACGATTTACTCTACGCTGCTCAAACTCCCTATCCAGTTTACCATCCTCAGAGAAGATGCAGTCTAGATATTTGAGACCAAAGTGCAGTCTAGATATTTGAAAGCACACCCATCCTCGCGTCATGAAATGACGGTGTACTACGGAACTAAAAAATCACATTTGAAATGTATGTAAAGTACATAGCGCTTCGATCGTATCATATTTGATACTACGTTCATGACGCGTGCATGAGCACACCACCATCCAACACACAATTGATCTGTTTCCGATTTTTCCCTATATGCATAACCTGTGTTTTTGAACTGCTAATGGTCATTCCGAAGTTCGTACACGCCGTTTCAAAATCGCTAATGCTGTTTTGAAGTTCTTGTTCCGAACCACCAAACAGCACTAGGCACACAGAGACCATGTTTTATAAGACTATATGCAAAAGAAAAACGTTATAGCACAGTAGCGCCGTTAGTGTTTCGAATGTTATTGTTGTTGTTTTTAGTTCGTAGCTATAAACAAAATCATTTAAAACGGCAACGGCGCTATTGTTGCTATAGAGCTGTCATGATCTGTATGTGGCTCTAGGTCATCTGCGTATGCTAGAGCAGAAATAATATTTACCCCCCCCCCCCCAGTACTACGTTACCCCTCAACTTAGCTGCCTTGATCAACTTATCCATATAAATAATAAATAAAAGCGGTGAAATTGTACTGCCCTGTCGGCTCATTCACTCAACTCTCGCAACCATTCACTCAACTCTCCATCCACTCCGTTTCGCTACATCTGTTCAAACTCTTAATTGCCTCCAGAAGAAAACCATTCACTCCGTATTCACTCAAAACAGACCACAAATTGGCTCCCGGTATACAATCATACGCCTTTTGCAAATCTACGAAACACACATACATTTCCTTGTTTCTCTCATGGAATTTCTCCATTTTCTCCAGTTGTCTCATGCAAAAAATTTTATCTTGACATCCGCGCATCGGTCTAAAGCCCGCTTGGTTTTCATCCAAGAGCGATTCGACAATAGCTCTGGTACGTTTTTCTAAAATTGCACTATAAACTTTTCCGACAACGCTCAATAGAGAAATTCAACGGTAGTTGTTGCAATCCTTATTACTTCCTCTCTTATGGAGGGGTGAGATAACCGCTCCACTCCATTCTTTCGGCACCACTGATGAATCCCAAGCCAGATTAAACAAATGATATAACCAACGAACAACTACTGCTCCACTGCGAATCAAATATTCATTCCTAATTTCATCTACCCCTGCTGCTTTGCCTCAGCTCAGTTTTCTAACTGCCAATTCTATCTCTCCTATACTTATTCTTTCCATTTGCACTTCATTCACAGTTTCAATCTCGCTCTCATTCATTACTGTCATGTTTTCAACATTCAAAAGTTCCTGGAAATATTCTCTCCAACGCTTCAATACATTTGTTCTACCAATCACAAGCTCTCCTGCCTTATCTAAAACGGCTGCTGGCGCCTGCTTTTTACCACCATTACGAATATTCTTGAACTTCGACCAAAAGACTTTATTCCTCTGTTGCCCTGCTTCTTCTAAATCCCTTCCAAATTTTACCCACTTTCCCTCTTTCGCTTCTCTCACCAACTCCTTCACTATTCTCTTTTGTTCTCTATATAAATCCAAGTTCTCCAACGTCTCTTTGCATCCAACGTATTGCTTTCACTGCTTCCTGCACTTCATCATTCCACCAATCAGTCTTTTTTTTACCATTCTTACTCACATGCATTCCACAACATTCTTTTGCTGCATTCAACATTGCACTCTTAAAATCATTCCATTCACTATTGATATCAGACGCCTCACTCATTTCGACTTGCACAAATTTTTTCTCTAACCTTGCCACAAACGCATTCACCACATTCTCAATATTCAATTCATTAACTTTCACTCTATTGGTTGGCTTCTGCTTTTTACTCGCTACTCCTTTGAGAATACGCAGTTTGCTTGCAACTAAGTAATGATCAGAATCCAAACTAAAACTTCTATACACACGCGTATCTATAACTGTTTTACACAGACTATCCTCCACAATCACGTAGTCGAGAAGAGATTTCTGATGCTGGCCAGGGTGTTCCCATGAAAACATATGAATATTCTTGTGTTTTTAAAAAATGAATTTGTGATGACTAAGTCTGAAAAATCCAATAATCTCTTTCCCTTACCATTTACATTAATTTATCCATTTCATTATATTTTAGGTGTGTAAGCTTCTTTGATCATCATTGCCCGTTTATCTATAACTGTGTGGGATTGAGAAATCGAATGTGGTTTTTCCTGTTCGTTCTAAGCGTTGCTATTAATTGTTCATTCACAATTTATTTTGCCTTATACTGTGTGATGATTGAAGGATTCACCATACTCTATATGCTTGGTCTATTGGAAGCGATTACATTCTGTGGTCTCGGTTGGATACTAACCTGTACTTCAGTAAGTTGCCTATATCAACATTCTGTGCATAATGAAATAATTTACAATATATGTGTGGATTTAATCGAATCTGATAAAACCATTCATTCATACGGACATTTTCCTTTTTATTTCTCCTTCAGATTTTGCACGCCTGCATGAATCTTACCACAAACGAAATGTTTAATTACAAGCGATACACATATTTACGTGACAAACGTGGACGTTACCAAAATCCATTCTCCAGAGGACCCTTTTTGAATTTGATTGAATTCTTTATCTGCCTGCCAGATCGTTATAGTGATGAAAATGATGATATTATACTTGATGACCATCATTTATGACAATACTATTAATATTAACATCAATATTAATGATTTCAATCAAGAATTAAGTCGCTCGTTTCCCTTGACATGGATACAAACTCAAAGAAAAAATGCAAAAAAAAAAAAAAATGCAAAAATTATTTATTTGACACGATTTTCTTCTAGTTTTCATGCTTATTCCATTAATAAAAAATGCTTTGTCACTTGAAAGCACTAATTTAAGCAATTTTAATGCAATTTAGTCACCAAAAGACATTAAATAAAATCTATCGATTCACCGGCTAAAACTATTGTTTAATTTCCAGATAAAACGACTTTAATTTTTATTTTTTTTTTTTTTTTTCAATTTTCCATTTATTTTTTATAAAATTTTCATTTTGTTAAAAAATACATATTCGTTTTCTGTTAATAATATTTTCTTATTTATTCAATATGTCCATTCTGAAAACAATTTTATTTTCATAATAGTTGAACCAATTGCGGTGTAAGATGTTCGAGGTTAAACTGTTTTAAAAGCATTGGCAGAACAATTGAAAAATGATGAAACATTCGAATCTCCGGCCAGTAGCATGATATTTTGTAATAGTTGAGCGTTTTTATTCGTGTAAATAACGATGATAATTTCCAAAGTAATTCAGGATCAAACCAAAAATGTCCAATTGTCAATGTATCCAAATTGCAGAATTTTTTAATCAGCGAGAAAAGCCAATATTGATTTTCGAATGAATCATTTGTTGGTAATTTGAATGCAAATTGTTTTTGTGAAACATGCAATGTATGAATCAAATGTCCAAAATTACGAAATAAGCAATTTGCTTGTGATTTAGTGATTTTCTTATTTTCATGCATTAGCAATTTCATATCAAGATTTTTGTACTTCAATCGAAATATGTATTCGGCTAATCGTTTGAAACGAACCGATACTTCAGCCACTGAACACAAATCGATGAGCGATAAACGTTCCATCACTAGTAAAATGCAATGATCATTTAAATTATTGAATTTAGTCATTTGGCATATTGCTATAAATGGTCTAATATCATGAAGAATCACAAGCGGATATTTCGAATTTTCACAATTGATCGGTTTGGTTTTTGGTTTTAGTTTTGTTTTTGGTTTTGGTTTTGGTGTTGGTTTTGGTTTTGCAGTTTTCATAGATCTCAAAGCATATGTATGTGCCATCTTTAGTTTCGATTTCATTCACAGTCAGTTCTGCGTACGAAAAAAAATTACGAAAAAATCACAAGTCTTTGTCTACTTAGTCAAAATAATTGCAATAATTCATAAAATGGAATCTGTAGATACTTACCAAATTAAAAAGTCAAGTAAAAATAAAAATAAAAATAAAAATATTATTAATTCTTTTAAAACCCAAAATTTTCGGACTGCCACTCAGAATGTATACGAAAAATTAGATCAAATTCAATAAACAAAGAATTTTATCTAACAAATGATCTCTTCTGCACTTTGATCAGAACAAGCGTAACGTCTGTGTAAGCACATTGACATTTGGCATACGTTGACTAAATTTTTCAAATTTTGACATTTCGAAACACATTAAACAAGAGATTTTGTGCATGGTTTACATTGTTTTGACGAATGAATGACACACAGAAAATCGTTTACATAGAGCAACATAAATTATGATCAATGTACATTTTTTTCCTAAATAGCATAGGAATGCAGAATAAATAACATATTTTGTCTGAAGAATGTTCACTTTACTTTTACTCAATTTTATATGACAATTCACACTTTCTTCATCTATTTTAAACATTTTTTTTCGAATAATTTTTACTGAGAAAATGAAAGTTGTTAGATTACGTTGAAAAGAATTATTTTTCTTAATGTTACAATATCTTCAAATAGTTTTTCGTTACAAATTCCAATTTCCGTAAGATGGATAGATTGAATGTCATTATTATCATTTTTATAAACACAAATAGATAAACCAAAATTCAAAAAATAAATAAAATTAATTAGCCAATGTTATGACTCTAAATATTTACAATTATCTAAATATTTATGTCTGGGCATTGTCTTTGAAAAAAGAACAATAAATTGGCTTTCATTACAGTATTCGATCGTTTGAATCACTTTACATATTCATCGAATCTGTGTTGAATCATCAAATCAATTGAAAATTACCGGGATGTAGAAATGGTGATCGATGTAATCATATCGCCAAATGTATTCAATATACGTTTTAGTATGACACAATCCAATTGGCGATTTATATTAAAATCGATACGATTGTTTGCTCTGGTACGGAACGACTGTCGGGCAAGCTGTTGCAAGCGATAATTGGTTTCGGCCAAATTGCACAAATCTGAAAACCGAAAGAAAATCAACAATTACTTTCATTGCAATCGAAACAACTTGATGTTTAAAATAACAGAATGTTATTTTGAGTGACAACTGATTACGACTGAAAACGGCAAATTACCCTCAAGATTGAGATAATCTAACAGTTCAAGTAGTACGTATGAATTCATATCTAATAAATTCAATGCGAGTCGTCTTTGTGCTGGCACTTTACGTTTTCGAACATCTTTCTTCGACTGATCGGTATCAGAATGTTGATTTTCTTTATTCATCGATGAGTACGGCTTCTTAGCTGCCTGAAAACGCATTCGCTTTGCTGGTGGTGGCACATCGTCCAACATGATGAAATTTGATTATGTCAATGACAATTCTAAACAAAGTATAAAAAAACAAAATCAAATACGTACACGTGAATGTCATATTTGGATTTTCAAAGTAGCATTTTTATTAAAAGTAATTGTATATTGACTCATGTTAATCATACATACCAAATGACAAAAACGAATGAGAAAATGGTTGAACTGTCTTGAAAATCAGATGAAACGGCTTACTGAAGTTCGATTAAAATGGATTTTATTGTTCCGATTACGTTTTGTTTGTTAGTGATCTGCGCCACACAGTAGACATGTATATCATTAGGAATAAAATCCAAATAATAAATATTGAACAACCGGCTCTATTCGTCAAACTGCCTCTTCAAGTAATGGGAAATTTTCAATAAAAGCCACATTTACAAAGGAAAATTTCATGAAAATGTCCGTTAATGCAAATTCAGCTTTTCAACAAATACTTTTCGAACAAATTCTTAACAAAATTATGAAAACAGTGAATAATTTTGAATAAAAAATGTAATCAAATACAAAAATGATGACACTCTTATATCATTAGCTTGTCTTCTGTGATTCAAACAACAATTCTTTTTTGACATTTGATTGGTGTGTGTCATGTTTAGACTGAGAATTGAATACGATTGGTAAGTAAATCTTCGTGTGTTAACGGTAAATAAACCATTTGATGAAAAAGAGCATGAAATCGGTGCACACGCTATTTTGTATGAATATTCCGCTACGTATTTTTGTGAAAGAACACGTATTTTTATGGTGAATTCAAATTTTACAAAAACAATGTTTTCTCTGTCTTCATGACTATTTTATTCAAGAACAATTAATAAGAAAAAGAATAAAATTTCATCTTTTTGAAATGAAAACTATGAAATGAAATTGTCTCACAATTATATTATGTATTAATATTATCAAAATATTTAATTTTGATTACAATTTTATCATTTTAACAATCTTTTTGTACATAATTTGATCTGAACATTTTCTCTGTGTTATTCAAAATGAAAACACATGAATGTGAATTGATTAATAAACGAATAATTATTATCAGGATAAATTCCATATCATTTTTCTACAAGAATAGTATTCAAATTGTAACAATTGTCTTTTGCCGTGCTCTTTTCCACAAAAGAGTTGTTTTTCTTGCTCAAGATTGTTATTCAAAAAGATCTTAGTTGTTTGTTTCAAATTTGGTCATTTAATGATCAGGTGTAATTTTTAATTGTAGTTGCATCGTTCATTGTTTCATTGGATGTTTGATGATAAGAATCGCATCGTTGAATTTTTGATTGGATTCTGATCAAAAGAGATCGTCAATTGTTTACGCATTCGATGATATGAGCACAAATTCTTGAATTTGTGTCGATTTGCCTCGGCTGAAAATCGTTTTGGTACGTGTTTCATACGTACCTGGTTCGGCATTTTGCATCATCATATCCTGTTTGAATATAAAAAAATCCAATTTTGAAAAATGTTGCTTTGGGAATTTGAACAAAAACAAAATTTTCACACATTTTGTGATTAGGAATATTTCTTACCATGCCAACAATGCTAAGGATCCAAAAATCCTCGAAGCTAGTTTGAATGTTATCCGATGTAACTGTTTGATGTTCAAAAATCAATTCATCAATTGTGGAAAGGCAGTATTTTTTGATCAATATGAATAATTTTCGTAAATCCGATCGATCATTCAATTGCCCCATATTCAATTTCAACGATGAAATCAAATGACCAAAATTGTAAAACAATCGACGAACTTGAACCAATGTAAATTTATTTGTTATCGGATCGACCAATGATGACAAATCGATTGCACGATATTTCAATGCAAAATGGTATTGAGTGAGTTGCTTAAACAAAAGGCTGACTTCAGCCATCAGACATAATTCATTAACATGCATCCGTTCCAGAATTTCCAATTGACAATGCCGATCCAAATCTTGTATGCATTTCAATTCAACACTTGCTGGAATCTTTCGCTTGCGACTCTCATCCATGAATGATGATATAGTTGGCTTTGATTTATCAACATTTGATGGCAATGGAACCGGATTTGCTTGATCAATATAGAATGTAGATGAACTGGGACTTGTTTCAGAACCAATCGACGAAGATGAACTCGGATTTGGTTCGACCGCTGATGGTGTGAAAAGATTTGGATTATGTGATGCATCAAATTTAGTGCGTTTTGTTGCTGGCTCCATTCCTTCCATTTTACGAATGAAAAAGATCTGAAAAACGCCAGAAAAATATAATCCGACAAAAAAAAAAGGGAACTAGCATGCTTTTTGGTCAATTCAGTTTAAAACCTAATTAAAAACATATGTAATTTACCGTTTGACTGATTTGTATTTAGAAATACAATTTAATCAGATGACAATAATCCTGTGTAAGAATATGGCCAGAGATTGGATTACGTTAAAATTGTTCAAGCTTCAATTGAAAATCAATAATTTATTTTTGTTACACGCACACTGAAGCGAACACAGAATGGTATCTAATTTGCATTCAAAATAAATACAAAATGGCTTTTGATGAATTAAACGTAGAATTTACTCACATTCGTGGAAAACGTGTAAGGGAATTGCGGGATTTACTGAAATTTCTGCGAAAAGTTGGTGTAACAAGATGTTTTGATGTATCAATGCCGAATAAACAAATGTAAATCGTACACAACTCTACTGACACAGCGATTCGATTAACTTGTTGCTACGTTGTGTGATGGTATATTGCTTTTAATGGATCAATATAAATAGATTGTATAAATATGTTGAAAAGAGACTGCTGCATATCGACAAGAGAATCACGCCAATACAAATTTGCAACTGTAAATTCTGATACAAAACTATAAGTTCCGACGATATCATGTTACTCACTAAATATACATTTTCATTTTGTTTTAGTCATTGCTCATCCAATAGAATTACACATTTATAATGATTTTTCGAATGAAAACTCCATTTTGTATCTTATGCTAAGTATTTTTACATATTAATCTTTGTCACAAAATGTGAAAAAGCAAAGAAAAACGGTATTGAAACGATAATTACACGATTTCTAATGCATTTGTCATCATAAGAATTTAATGTTGGATACATAACATCGAAGGTTCGAAGTACTTTTGAGCGGCCAATTTTATCATTGGGCACACTTCGACCATATTACAAAGTTCATTTAATGTCATATGATTGAAGATTTCCAACCGGCACTCTTAGTGGTTTTTTGTCCATTGCTTAAATGTATCATTCAGAAATTTTTCTTTTATAAATTAATAGTTTTTCAATGATTTTCCAGAGAAAATCATCATTTTGTTTGAAAACGAGGCGAGTGATTGACGAAGATGTAAATTATAACACCAAAAAAATTGAAGAAAAATACAAATGAATTGTTTATCTTGAAAATTATGAATTCTTTTTTTCCGCGCTTTATTTGAAATTTATGTCCTGGAATTTTTTTGATTTGTTTTTCGATGATTGGCTCCGCCATCTTGAATTTTCAAAATACGTATTTCGATCAAACGAATCTATGAAATTTATACAATTTACACATCGTACAATTCATAGAAAAAATCCTCACAGAAAAAAGGTAACTTTTTAAAGGGATTTTACAAAAAAATTTTACTCTATTTATAGAAAAATTCTTGCTGTCTTAAATTGTCCACATACGAACAATGTTCATTTACGTATATATGTGCATATACGTATACGCATACGTATACGTATACGTATAATATACATATGTATACGTTGGTAATATAACATTAATGGAGGCCTTCTAATGATACAGATGTCTTATTAACACCAATTTATTACAATATCCTAATGAATAATAAGGGCCAATGCTTTATTATTTATTAGGATCGAACTTAATAAGCATATTATGATGTTTAGTATTTATTAAGATCGATCATAATAACGTTATTAACATGTTTATTATTTATTATTTATTATAATAACGAAGTTAATAAACGCCATTTGCAATTGTGCGGAAGATTTTTGCAACTAAGTCATTAAAGCGTATGAGTAAAAGCAAGATAGCATGAGATCGAAATTTACCAATAGTGATTTGAGCGATAAAAAATGTGCATCTTATCAAATCGAACATACCAGATGAAATGGCATGTAAAATACTACACCAGAATAGAAATTTTTTTTTTTTTTTTTTTTTTTTTTTTTCGATTTTCAGCGATTTTCAATTAGCAATAGAAGGTTGTATGAAAACAATGGACAGCCATTGGATGTGTTTGTTCTTTGTATCACACGGACTCACGACATCATAATCTTGGATTTAAAAGATCTTCTGAACGTTGCTGATGCTAATACATATCTAAAACTGGGTACAAATGTTCCATTCCAACGAAGATATGCAAAAAAATTCATTGAAATTGGAATCAAAAATTCATTTTATCTAAACGATACAACTGGTTCAATGGAAATGGAAAATCAAATTGATTTTAAAAATTTATCGAGAAGAAAAATCTTTCAAGTGTTGCGTTGTTTCGGTTACATGATAACAAAATTAAGTTTAAATTCATTTAATACAAAATCTGGTTATAATCATAAAGCATATCATCATATTTTGATTTATATAAGTAAATTTTGCGATAAATCATTAAAAAAGCTAATAATTGGATTTGGACTAGATGTCTGGATGCAATCATTTCCATATGTTGAAGACATTACAATATCTTGCTATGTTAATATATTCAATAGAAATTCGATATCACATCTATTTCCAAAATTATGTTGTTTACGTTTTCCATATGGTTTATCAGATTATACACTCATACGAAATCATTATAAAAATTTACGACATTTAGAAGGTAATTTATATCATTTAGACGGTACCCCACCAAGTGATCAAGATGCAACTGTTGATGGTTTACGGCTAAATCCACAAATAATTAGTTTCAATGTTCGAATATATGAATTTGATTTTATTAAATTTGCTCGTAAACATATGCAGTTTATCGAAAATCTTTATGTTGATGTTATAAGAAGTGATCGAAGATATCCAAGAAGTTATTATTTAAAAAGTGTGAAAAAATTTACAATTTTTTTCCGAAATACGTATACATATGTATTCATATCAAATGTACGTGAATATCTTTTTATTCGATCAATTGAAAGAATTTACATTAAATGGATCGCCATGTATTCGATTTGAATTAATTGTGGACTTTTATGCATTCATCAGTGCGCATCCAACAATTGAAAAATTTACATTTGAAAATATAATTATGAATGATTTACCAAAACCAGATAAATTGAAGGAAGCATTGCCATGTTTGAAGGAATTGATTTTCATTCCAACAGGAGATCCATTTTCAATTGATGTAATACTTGAATTTTTGGATCAATTTACATTATTGAAAAGTTTTAGTTTTCAATGTTGCAATTCGGGTGATATGATTCGAGAACGTTGTACATATAAATGGCAAGTGTCTCATTTAATGTATAAAGAAAAAAATATTGTTAAATTGGATCGCATTGAAACTGATAATTTATTGCAAGTAAAAGAACAAAAATTCATGTTATAATCAATTTTAGCTTTATAAAACTTTTTATCATTTTATTGAATAAATTTATATTTAACAATCATTATTGCTTTGGAACTTTTTTGCTTAAATTTTGTCTTTAAATTTTTTTTTTCCTTATTTCGATACGATTAAATACAATGACAGAGGCAGGTTATGCTAATCAACGGGATTTGATGATTTTCTCATACATGAATCTTGCCTGGACCACAAGGTATGGATCAGAAGTGTTTTTATTATTTTTTTTTTTTTTAATTTTTTTAGCTTCCCTCAATAATTCTTCATAATTAATGTAAAGGCACATCTTATGGATTTTTTCAACTGAAAATGTGAAAAAAACGAGAAAAAAAAAATTCAACACTTCCCGAAATAACGTGCAATAATATTTTTAAAAAGAAAAATGTCGTTTATGTATTCAACGCCGGTATTACAGCGATGCGAATTTGACAATATCTCGGTTTTGACACATGGCCCATGTGTCAATGAAATTTGACAGATTGTTACAAGTCGATCGGTGCATTAAAAATGTTGATGAAATATTGTGTTTAATCAGAATGTAAAAAGAAATAAAAACAAATTTCCAGAGAAATTAGGGATTTTGCATTGAACAAAAACCATGAGTCGAATATTGAGTGGGGTTTTCCCGAACATCCCGCCGGAATTAAGGTAAGAATAGTTAAAATACACTCTGTTTACCATTGTATAATTTGATGATTTTTCTTTCAGTTCACGAATATTTCGTGATGATCAAAATTTAGTTATAATCGGTGTCATTGGAAAATCGAATGATGCGGAATGTAATAAAATGGTTGGTTTTGATATGGTTAAACTTGCACCAGATCCTGATGCAAATGTACAAAACGGACAAATTCGTTTTTATTTTAACGAATCTGAGGGCAAAAGTCTGTATATCCATTTTCAAACAACATTCGATGAAAAAGTTATGGAGCAACTATTACTTGAGCGTATGACCAAAGTTACAATGGAACAAAAAGACGAACAATTCGTTCAGGATAAAGCTCGTGGAAATCGACGTCGAAGTAGCGCTATTCAATCAATACATACACTTGTTCGCACGAAATTCGCACAAACACTTTTGTTTGCCATCCAAATTTGCCACATGATTGTTTTGGTAGAACCAAATAATGTGTTCGATACGGCCTATCTAAGCATATTCAAAGCATTGAAAGTTATTCGGTGAGTTAGTTGAAACAAAGTTAACATATAGAACAAATAAAGTCAACATATTTTCCTATTTTAATTTCAGAGAACAATACGTATTGAAGTTTCTTCCAAAATTTTTAAAAAACTCTAGTGCTGGTTCACTTATCGGTAAAGAAGGGCGTTTGTGTTCACCACGATTTATTTTTTATTTTGAGAAAACACTTCCCGAATATAACACAGAATCACTTCAGAAATATGAATTTAATATAGAAGATTCCATTTACAAAATGCTGAGAAACGAATTTGTTATCACAAATAACAGGTATTTTGACAAATATTTGTCAACTACCCTTCTTTTTCCAATTTTTTGTTTAATTTTTTCAATGGAAATTGTCGAAATAATGCGAAAATTTCTTATATTTCAGTATGAATTCATTATTTTCGATACCACGAAACAAGCGATTTGTTTGCTTGAATACAAATCCAAATTTACGCTTCAACTCAATCACACAGTCTGTTAATGAATTAGCCATATGCATTAATAAAGAACGATACTCTGTGCAAAGTGACGAAGATAGTGAAGATGACATAAGACCATTCAAAGGATTTGCAAAACCATTAAACAATTATAAATCAATTTATAACAAGAGTTCATGGTCAGAAAAGACAAATCGTTTGGTTCAATTGATTGGCGAACATGTAGAAGAGGCAATTCAGTCTGGTTTTGATGACAGCATAGCCAAGTACAAAGGCAAGAGCCATTTTGTGGTAAGAAAATCCGTTTGAACCATAAATATTGATCATTGGTAATCAAATCCATACATTTCTCTTTCTAGATTCCGTCGACTAAATCATGGTACGAAATATTCTTAACGCTCGCAAAATCTTAACGAAATATCTAGTGAATTCAATTTATTTTTATCAATAAGTCACTAGCATTTGTGAATATTTAGTTGATGGCAAAATAAGTATTGCTTGAAATTGAGATTTGGTATTACATATGTTTAGCATATTTATGATATTTAGTATATTTATAAATATTCACTATATTCACAATATTTACAATATTTATTTGTATTTACTTTCGTTCTTTTCCCCTTAGGTACGAAATATTCAAACTACTACATAAAATATTCATGGAAAATCCCGACAGTTCCACTTTCGAGCCGAATGATTTAGATTACGTACGTATTTTTTAAAAAAGGAAAATAATTGCTGATTTGTTTAAAAACATGATTTATTCATTATAGAAATCTTATTTGGAGAATTTTACGAGAATTATTGATATCGATGATAGGTAAAGTTTGTAACCAAATTGATCGCACACAAATTGTTTTAAAATGCGAACGATAATGTTTCCATGAAAAAAAAGAAGAGTCAATGCTATAAATAAAGTACATTTTCGTTTGTAGATTTTATTTGGAATGCTGCGAATATGGTCTTGAACGTGCTAAAGATCACTACAAAGAGATGATTCCATCATTTTATAGCAAGAATTATCATGAACAGAAGATTTTGCAGAGTATTGCAACTTTAAGGAAATATGGACGAGGATCCCATTTGATTGTATGTGAGAAGAAACTGACTGAAATTTGTAATGAATTTTGGTTGAATGGTCGACAACAATGTGAAGTATTGAGTTTACGTGGAAATCCATGTGCGATGCCAAAACATGAAATTCTACCAGCTGATGGTGGTGGCCACAATAGTGCCGATACAATTATATCGACATGTAATTGCGGACGAACACAAGGACGACGAATTGATCCGTATAGTTTACGTCAGGCAAACTATGAATTTTATCAAATTATGATGAATAGTTGCACGATGTGTCCAAAATTGGAAAGTATACCTTTTGCGGTATTTGAACCATCGATCAACGACTATCGGTAAGTTCGGGCGAAGAATTTTGTTTTTTTTTTTTTTTTTGCTTCAACAAGTTCTTTTCAATGTATTTTTTAATGGAACAGCGCTGCAGAATTAGAGAAAACCATTGTTGATGAAAAAGTTATAGCTGAAGAAGAAGACGATGAATTCCAAGTGCTTACAATGCCATCTCAATTGGCAAATCCATTGAGCATTGGTTCTGGATTAACATTTTCCGATGATGAAATTGAAAATAATGAATCAAATGACCCAGTTAGTCAAGCGAATGACAATAATTCATCAGATCATGAAATCATACCAGAACCAAGTGATGATGATTCGATCAATGAAATTGTTATCAAAGTTGGTGGCGAAGAGAATGAAGAAAGTATAGAAAAAGGTATCTATCGACAACCATCAACGACAGAATATTTGTCCGGTATGGTGCATGCAACAAGCCCAGCTGGATTGTTGCCGCAATTTCCAAGCTGGTCATTAGTTTGTGTTGGACATAGTTCAGTTTATTCACACAATTCGGGAAGTAAGTATACAAATCGATTGTTATTTATATCAAACAAAACATTTACAATTCAATTATTGCATTAATGAAAATATGATCATCTTGATTATACGTCTTCCTCAAGTTCCTGAACATGCACAAAGTGGTTTTTTGTCCGGTGCAAATTTTTTGTTACCATGGGATGTTCAAGTGCGTTTGGAAAATACTGCATCCTGGGCTAGAACTTTGGATAAAGCACGACATCGACGAAAACCGCAACCAATTCCAAAAGACGATGCAGATGGTCAAGTTTTTATGTTGAAAATTTTTGTTGGCTGTGAATATGAATGCAGTCGTGGCCATCGATTTTTTATGAATAGTCCAAATACAATTTTAAGAGGTGGATCAGGTAATGTGTTTTACTGAGAATATTTACAGTAATAAAATATCATTTTTTTAATGAAATTCTATTTCATTTGGTAATTCAACATGTATTCTATTTTACAGGAATCGTGAAGGATGGAGGCAGTAAAATTGTTTTCAATGATATGCCACTATATTTTCCATGCCCATGTCGTAATGCAAAACCAAGCGTCGCTCAGCTAATGCGAATACATGTTGTTTCACCAAAGGCACCCGTTAACATCATACTAGAACCAAAAGTATGTTTTTTGATGTGAATTAGGCATATCATTTCTTTCTTTCCTTCCAACTAACTCTATTTGCTTATCAAATTTAATACGACGGGCTTTTTCTAAATTAATTATTAAATTGAATTCAATTGAAAATATTCAAATTATATGGAATGAAATTTATAGGTTCGCACTGGTGATAAGAATTGCTATACATTCACAACGGGACTAAGTGAACCACCAAAATTGAGTCAAAGTGCATACTGGATTTTGCGTTTACCATATGTATACGAAGGAAACGATGGACCAATTATGCCACCACATGATGTAACTGTAACAAATTGCATGAATTGGGGTTATCTAGTTGCTGGAATGTATGGAATTGTTGAAACAAAAACTAAGTAAAACATGTGACTAAAGAGAAAAAAAATCATTACGAAAAATCGAAATTGAATTTGTTAAGTGAAATTTATTTCATTAGAGTACTAAAACGGATATCTTAAATGTACGAATTTTCATTTAATTTTCCAAATCAAATAAACAATAAATAAAATAAATTAATTAAAGTTATCAACAAAAATTTGAAGAATTCTAAATTAAATGTCTATTTTTCTATGTATTAATTTGGATTTAAAAAAGAAAAAAAAACAACAAATTAAATAATAAAATAACAGATTAAAATTAAATAAAATCATGTGAATCGTTATTAATTCGTAAATCACAAGCTAGATCTAAATCTAAATGAAAGAAAAAAACAACACTACAGAATAGTATTTATTGGCTAGTGTGTAAATTCTATGAGATAATTTAAAATTCTGAATGGAAAGCGCTTTGCATATTAAGATTTTATGTTTTTTTTTTTTTTCGTTCTAATTTCGAGTTTAAAGAACTGTCTAATTTTAAATCACAATAAATTGTTCTGTGTTCGTTAAAAAATAAGAGCTTATTTTGAATTATTCATACTAAGCATTGATTTTTGCTAAATACAAATATATTGGAAAATTGTGTTTAAAAAAAAAAAAAAAAAAATCAAAATTCAACAAATAAAACTTGCTCAAAAGGATTTAATAAAAAACTTGGGACGAAATTGATTTGAATTTAAAATGCGTTTTGATATTTCGTATGAAATTCATATTCAGTTGTTGCATTTAGAAAAAGTGATTCAATTTATAAAAATTAGCTGGTTTTCACAGTTTGCTTAAAAATAAAAATGGTATCTCAAGTGAAAAATATGGGTTTGTAAGCCACTCCGAAAAAATTATTTTTTTTCTTCTTGTATAAATTAAATGCGAAACATGCGCATAATCTTTAAATATCGTGCGAGGCAATAACAGTTATTTTTAATAATTTTCATTTTATTTTTGGTTCGTATTTTGTATTTTTTGTTTTCGCACTTTTTGCTTTGGCTTAATACACATTCGAAGCTAACACACAAATAGGTTCTTTAACAATTTTTAAAGTTTTTTTTTTTTTTTGCATTTCTATTTGTCACTGTCAAAAGCAATTTGTCGCTTGAATTGGATTTGATAATCATAAAATATGCCTAATTTATATTTGGTTAGATTTACCGGAGGGATGAATAATTTCGCTCATTTTCGTTAGCAAGAATTCTTCTTAAAGAGAAATGTCCATTGAACAGCAAATTCAATGCGTGTAAATATGTTTCGATAAATTTATAGCAATTTTCATGCAGAATTATTAACAATCATAGGATTTTTTTCTCTGTGTCATACGGCAAGCATTTTTTTTTTCTTTTGTACAAGTGCTAGTGTTGGTGTCAAGTGAACCTGAACATCACGGGACATTTTCTTGCATATAAGTCAATTGAATTCATTTTGCGTTGATAAAATAAAAGAAACAAATGATTATGTAAAACATTTAATCTACAATTGGCTGTGGTTCTTTTTCGTCTCCATCATCAGTTTTACCAACGTTCTCAGGCATATCATCTTTGTTATCTGTACTGAATGATTCAGCCGTATCTAATATTTTTTCGTTATCGATCATTTCGTCACCATCACGTTCCGATATTTTCCGGATTGATGCAATTGAACCATTCGAATCGTTAAGCGATAATGTTGATGGTCGTGGCAATTTGCTTGCAAATGGGAATGGTAAATTTTCCACTTGAGGTGTGTGTACAGCAACAATTTCAGTTTGCGTACTTGAACTATCTTTAACTTCAGGTTTTTTATCATCGCCACCCAAACCATCACTTTGATTTGGTATCTTACATAATACGCTCATGCATTGGATTATGTCACGCATTGATCCTTGTAATTGTTGCACCTATTTTAATGGAAAGTAATTTAGCATAATTTTGTTTTAGATTTTTGAAGTTTCTCTTAGTTATTTTTTTCCTCGAAAAATTCTTTTTCTTTTTATTGAGGAAAAAAAAACTAAGAAAAACTTCAAAAATCTAAAAAAAAATTTGTTCAGACATTCTTGTGCCAAAAATTAATTTTCGTAAATAAAAAAAATAATCTGTTCCTGTTAGTCGTACCTGATTAGTTAAAACTGAACAAGTTTTAGCCAAATCCTGTACCACAGCTGTTGAATTGGTTTCTAGAATATTTGAACTCATGCTCGACGTAGCTGATTCAATAGCGCCGGCATTAACAACTGATGGTTGTAATGTTGATACCTTTTTCCAAAGAGCATTGATGGCCTGCATCTGAAGCTGTTGAATTTTTCGTTCATTTTCAAGTGCCACTTTTGTTGTTTCCATGTCATGAGATAATTTCCTACAAAAATGGAATGTTTATAAATATTGCGCTACAATTGGATTTCAAACATTTCTCTCAATTACTCAATATGCTGTTGTGTTCGATTTTTTTGAAGATTTTCTGCAATGTGCTTGTTTGTCTTCCGTGTGTTGTATCCACGCCATATCTTTTGAATAACAATTGCCGATTCTTCAGTTGAATTTTGATTGATAAGTTTCGGTTTCGATGAACTTGCATCAATGTTATCTTTTGATTGACTATGTTCCTGAGATCTGCAATGGAAATCATTGAATTTTATGTTATGCCAAACCCAAAGATCAATTTGGACGTTTAGTCCATTTGTTAAATAAATCATTTTTAATTTCTATAAATTCAAATTACACCGCCCCTCCCCCCCCCCCTCACCCATAAATGTGTTAATTTTTTGTTATCCATTACCTTTGTGCACCTTTATTTCGTATAGTTTTAAGTTTATCGGCACTAAAATGTTCACTGTCATCATCTGAGCTCACATTGCTCATATTATCTGATGTTACAGTATAATTAGTTTGTTGTTTTGTTTGTGGCACCGATGGTGGCGGCGATTGAGTTTTATGAATTAAACTTTTCTTCAGTATTTGTGAATCACTATGTGAATAATTATTTGCTTGATTTGCCTTAAGTGCCGTATTAATCGTGTTATTCTTGCGTACATTTAAAATAGGCGATTTTTCCTGTTTTTTAGTCAACGATGTGCGACTTTTTGGCGATATTAATTTCGATTCTGTACAAATAATTGATTAATAAAAATGTTAATAAATTTGGTTTAGGTTGAGAAATTAAAAAGAAATTATGTCATGTTATAAAAAAGTGTAAATTCAATATTCAATTGCAAACCTTTGGTTGATTTAATCGTTGAAACTTTTTGGTTTGGCAGAGATGTTTCGGTTTTCGGTTGAGAAGGCGTTGTATGAACAACACTTTGATGCACCACATTGGGCGGTGGACAATCAGGGCTCATTAATGTCTCTGGTACTGGAACGATTTTTGATGTAGCTACCAATGGACACTGACGTGTTTGATAATCTAAACGAAGCCAGAATTTTTATCAAAATAAGTTTTAAAACGAAAAAAGATTTGTTCAAAATTTTCACATTCAATTACATTGACTATACGAACCATTCATTGGTGGAACAATAGAGCGAACATTATTTTCGGACGTTAATTTCAATGGAGGTGAACTCAAAATGGTTGGATCTAAACTTTGAACCATTATATTCCCTTGACCAGCATTTACATTTTCAATTAATGATGATGACATTTGGATCAGCGTATTTGTTTCATTCGACGATGTATTACCATGATAGCTGCTTGACATTGAATCCGGTGAACTGGAATTGGCTCGGCCCAAACGCGAAACTAAAATTAAAGATACACTTAGATAATGTTTAAAAAACAGGAAAATCGGAATTACCTCGTGGTGATTGTATCCGATTCGAAGTACCACGACGTCTATTCGTTGATGGAGAATTATTGGCCGATGAATGTGAAAATTCTGTTACAAAAAGTATGTATTTCGTTGAAAAAATGATGAAAATATTCAGAAAGATTTTTGTCATACAAAATGAGCTCATACCCGAAATTTCCTCTTTCAGTTGTCGTTGATGTTGTTGTGCCTTGCTTAAAATGAGTCGAAGCTTGCGGTCTTCTTCGTTTTCAAGTGCTTCACCAGTCAATGGACAAACAGAACTTAAATATTTAGCTAGTTCAACTTGTTCACCGATACGAAATTGCCGACCACGTCCTTGGCTATAAAGCCATTCAGCTTTTAGACTTTCAATTGGATTCACTGCAAATCCATCGATTACTTTAACTGTCATACACCAATTCAATACAAATGGCCGATAATCAAAACCAGCATTTTTGTAAATGAATCTAAATCGTTTAATATGATAGAAACAAATTACCGAACAAACAAACAAAATTACATTTAATGCAATTGAAAAATTGAAATCAAATTCTAAATGGCAGAGTTCGTTTGAAAACATTTTTGAATGAAATATTCAATTCAAAGTGTAACTTTCTGCTCACATCAATTTAAGTTGGATAATATGTCAAATCGACGTCTACTACGTTTATTTTATTTTTTTGTTACTTACACTGAATTCGTCATTTGAACACATGGATTTTCTTGGATGGAAATAAAGTTAAGTGACGTTAAACCGCTTAGCGTACAAATTTCATTTAAATCAGCAATATTGTTGTGGTCCAGTGTTAGTGTTTGTATCGACACAGGCAGATAGCGATCGCATTGTCGTAAATGAGTTAATCGATTCCCATGCAAATACAGTTCCTGCGAATATAAAATGAAAAATACAATGTGGGAGGGAGAAAAAGACACACACACACACACACACACAGAGAGAGAGAGAGAGAGAGAGAGAGAGAGAGAAGAAAGAAAAAACTTGGAAAATTATGTGGAAAACTTTAATATGTAACCCTCATAGCATGAGCCTAATGCTTTTTGCTTGTTTGTTGCACCGTAATTACGATTGCATGAGTGCGTTCAATTTGCCTAAGTGACGAGTGTAACATTCACACAAGTTCATAGTCACAGGCACTTGAAATATGATTTCAATTCATTTTTTCTTCAATTAATAACACTCCTCCCTTATATTCTCTCTCACTCATTCTCACTCACACTCATTGATTCATTCACTCATTCTCGTTTTCTTCTCTCGAAAGCCAAAAAAAAAAAAAAAAAATATATAATTTGTCCTCCAAGAAAAAAATAGAATTTTTTTGTACCTTTAAGTTTTTCAGCACTGATATGTCAGATATGCTGCCAATGTGATTTTCAGCCAAATTTAAATACTCTAATTGTACACTCGCATTTAAATGATCAATGCACTTGATATTGTTGCCTTGCAAATTTAAATGCCGTAAATGAATCAACTCCTTAAGTCCTTCGATCGTAACGATGTTATTGTACGATAAATTCATCTCTCGAAGCATTGTCAATCGACTTAATCCGTACATTCGCAGTAAATTGTTTTTGCACATCGAAATCTAAATAATAAGAAAAAGCTTAAAATCATTAATAAAAAATTCAATTATCAATTGATATCAATGGTAAAATGACCTTTCTAACCTTTTCAATTCTCACAAATGAATCGACATTATCGATTTTCTGCAATGCATTTTCATCCAAAATGAGCTCTTTGACATGTTGTGCATCGTCAGTTTTAGGCACTTTTTTCAAGCCTTTTTTCGATAGATCTAAAACCGTTGTTAAATTTTGACCATCTACCAATTTATTCATCGATGGTTCTGTTGGTGTATTCAATTCCAACATATAACTATGATCTGAAATAAAGTGTATACGATCTCATTATTAATTCACACAAGCAATGACACCAATTTTATTTTCTTATTTTTCAATTGCAGACAATTTTACACGCACAACAGAACGTATTCAAAAAAAAAACAACAACAACAACAACAATGTAACATGAATTATTTACCCATTGTAAAAAGTAAATGTGTTTGTTCGCCTTAATGCTAACTACGAAATATCCTTAATGTTGTGCGAATCGAAATGATGCGATAAAATGTTCAATATTTGATTGCATCAATTGCACAATATTCACATACAAACACTCTCTGTTTTTATTTGCCAATTGTAAACACCTTGTTTATTTGACGTTTTCCCAAGCAGGTTGCAAACAACACAATTTTATTCTTATTTCTTTTCACTTCTTCTGCTGGTTTTGCTATTTTCTATTTGTTTGTTGTCGTTTGGTACGTTTTATTTATAGAATCATCACTTTGACCTAACTATATTGTACATTAATTTATAATGATGAGTAAAAATAATTCTGCACGCACTAGTTTCTGGTTGCTAATATACAAGTGCATGTTTTCTAGTCAAAAATTGATTTTTTTTTTTCTTCAATTTTTGTTGAGTACGATTTTTCCTCTTTGCTGTCTTTCGACAATTTTTTTTTCTCTCTTTCTCACTTTGACATTTTGCACAATGATGCGGGGAAATATGATGCATATTGCCAGCAAGTGGCAGAAAAACACTGGAAAAACGTTCACATTGCCCCGTTTTGTTTTGAATATCATTGCTATACGCTTTGTTGAACGTTATGTTGAAATAAAGTCAATCCAGTGCCAACATTTTTTTTCTACATTTGGTGTTTACATTTTTTGAAAATAATCTCTACTGAGAGAAGTTATTTACATTTTCTCTTTGGAATTTCATCTGAATTCAAAAATTAATATTTTTTTTTTTTTTTTTTTTTTCAATATTCCAATGAATTCAGTTCAATATTGTTAACTAGTACTTCCTAATGTAAGCGTTCAAATGTGAATAACGCAATCTATTACAGCGTTCAATTGATTCGCGCTTTTTTTCACCCGAATGACACTTCAAATTAAATTGACTATAAACAATTGTATGTGACGGCACCGGTTAGCACTCTTAATTGAAGCAAATTCGGTATTTCTTGCGGAAAAATTCAATTTCATTCTAAATCTACTTGATTTTTGTTCTGAAATTATTTGTTAAAATCAAGTGAAAATGATTACATTTACACCACGAAACCTTGTAATCGGTTCAATGCTTCGTAATTTCATTGATAAGCATGTTAGTATTCATGTGAATGTGCAACCAGAGGTTGATTGTGGTGCAACCACCATCAAAGCAACCACCACAGATGATATGGATGTTACCATCAATCTATCAGAACCATTGAATTCACCAGTTCAAGGATGGATTGAAATTATCGGTGTTCCCACTAGTGCAAACACTATTCGAAACAAAGAAGTAAGTTCCATTAACAATTGTTGCATATTGTTGTGAAATTATGTTTGATGTGTCAGAAGTGAATCAACATGTTTTTCAAATTGATTTTGTTTTGTTTCAGATCATCATCTTTCCGGATGAACCTGGCAGTGAGCCATACAACAAAGAAGCACATGTTCAAATGGTTACTTTCTGGAATAATTGCACGGACATCTATAATTTTGAATAAATAAATAATTAAATTGAACGTTCAATGAACGGTAATGATTTTTCATGCTCTGTCATTGCATTTTTCTTTTTACAATAAAAAGTACTAAACAGTTTTGATAATAAGATTAACAAACAGATTTGTATTTATTTTATTGATCAAAAAACTTCAACTACAACATGTAGTCATCAATGATACTTAATCGAATGATGAAATTTAAAGGTTTGTTCAACGAAAATCGTACTAGTTATTTGCTTCAAATTTCATTTGGAGAAAGCTATTTGGGAAATTTTACATTTGAATAAACATTTTGACTTGACATACAAATCGATTCTATACATAACAAAATTTAAATATACACCGTATGGAACAATAATTGAAAAAATCCATATAAATTAATAGAAATGTGTGTTTAGAAGAGTTTTTCTAAATTTTTGGTCCATCCTTCGGATAATTTCATGTGTAACGGATGGATTTGCACATCGGATATGACTCCCAATTGAATGTGTTCACCAAATTGTTGAATGGATAATGAAATGCCTAAAATAGAACCAAAATAATATGAAAATTATCAATAATTGATATCAAGAGGATACTATTATATTGATAATTGAATTCAGACTTACTTCCATTGCTTTGCGGTGGACTGAAGAAAAGTACATCCAAAACATTATGTCCCCAGCATGTGATATTGGCATGTTGTTTCATAAGATTTTTGTTTCTTACAATTTCGGTGACTGTAATTGAAAATCGTCTCGATAGATAATTGAATATGATGACCGTCCACATGGCTGGTAAAAATTTGGTCAATACATTAAATCGTTTATGCAACTGAAACAAAAAATAAATCCCAACTTGATTCTCGCGTGCTGTACGAAAATTCTGACGTATTTGCTTGAGTTGTTTGCGTGAAATTTTTTCCATTGGTAAAATTAAGCTCAAGTGTCCAGACTCGGTATCTTCATTATTTAAAAATCCTTGAACATAATCATGATTATGAAGTGTAGCAAAAACTCTGATTTGCTTAGGCACTGGCACCGATTCAAATTCATGTAACAACTCCATTAATGTTGAACTATTTGCCGACATATACAATTCCGTTGGACTAACGCCATGCTTGCTACAAGCATTTCTCACATCATTTACACTGATTTTCTTTGACCAAGACAATACTTTTCGGCCACACAGAGATATATTTTGCAAAACATGCTCATCACTACGATGGATCTCAATTAGTTCTTCATAGATAAAGCGTGGAGCTTTCACAAAAATACCAACCAATCGAAGGCACTCTTTGAATGCATTATAGCATAATGGAATGTAACAAAATAAAAATCCGATCAATGTATCGGGATAGCCAGCATAACCTTGAAAGAAACAGCAACGAAACGCTTGCAATTCACGGAACATCAAATGTGGTGATAAAATGCTTATCGTTACACATGCCCAACAAATCCATTCGAATGAGATCTATTGTTGAAATCAAGGAAAAATGTAGTTTGTTGACACGTGTATATTCAGAATTATTTCAAAATGTTTGAAAAATGTTTCGTTACCTTTGTTATTCTGATTGGATTCAAAGTCATGCACATTGCATGAAAAAGTACATCCCATGAAATATTACGCTTTCTCACCTCACGATTTATCAAACTATTTAAAAATTTCAATTTGATCATTGGATGATGTCTCGTTGCATAGAATCCTTTGTAGAAATCACTTGCAATGGTCACATATGAAATGAGCAATGATGCAAAAAGTTGTGGCATTGTTTCGATAGCAAGAGTTTCCTGGCTACGTAGTTTTGAATCATCGATATTTGGTAGATCATTGGATGTGACAATGTCAGTCACTGTTCGACCAATTTGCCCAAAAGGTTTTCCCACATATGGATCATATTTGGACTTAAATTCATTCCATGCATTTGTCAAACCGATTTGAACACGCATAAATAGTTGCGGAATATACACCGGATATTGCATTATATTCATAAGCGGTGATTTTCGTATTTGCTTGTCGTAATCAACTTCAGTTCGTACATTCAAAACTGAAGTATTCGTTGTCGATTCAATAGCAAGTAAATCGGACAAACGTAAATTTGGCTCTTCTGATATTAGTAAATGATGCATTCTCACTACAACGTAGTAATGTTCGATTGATGACAAACGCTGTGTCATAAATAAGCCAGGAAAAGTGTTATGATGTCAAACAGGCGATGAGTGAGGCCAGCACGATAAAAAAAATCATGATTAAAAAAGAATGGAAAAAAAAAAAATTAAAAACAAATAATTCGTTCTGTTTACTAAGGGACTAGAGTCCAATGAAAGCAATAAACCGTCTGTTATTAGTAATCAACCAGTGAGTACATAACCCTAATGTGTGATAATAGCAAAGATATGAATATGTCAAATGAGACATGTCCTATACTTCGCTAGTATTTTGGCCCCTGATAAAAAAAAAGAACGCGGCAGCGTCGCCAACAATGATAAGTCGACAGAGATTATCTTACCGTTATTGAATCACTTGCAAATTGTTGCTCTTCTTCGGTATCATTTCCACTAGCCGATTCTGCTGATGTACTTGGAACGGATGCAGTGTCAGTTTCGGAACGTGTTGATGTGGACGTTCCAACAACTGGTATCACACAAATTTGCCATGGCGGTAAACCAACTGGAAAGTATTTCGAAACAATATTGCTTATGAAATCTTGAACATTTGCATTGGTTACCGGACGTCCACGATAATTTGGTGGATAAACATTGATATGATTATCAACAACAAATGATCTAAAATAAGACAAAAAAAAAAAAGTGAAAAATCGATGAAAAAATTCGTCACATTTCATATAAAATTACTCTGGACACATTTTCCATGCATAAAATCCCCAACATGTCACCAGATTAGCTGATAATTTTGGAAACATAAACTCTCCCGATTTCATTCTCTTTTGAAACACTGCCTGATGTATACTGTCACGAATTGCATCGATATTTGGTTCGCCTTGTAAATGTAAAATGATATTGACAATGCCTGGATTACGAGCCGTATAACTGAATGTACGAAGATTATCCTTTTTCACAAAGGTCAAATGTTGATTTTTTACCATAAGAAAATTTCGCCATAACAATCGCGACACAGACACAACTACGAATATTACAGAAAAAATGTGAAGAAAACAAGAATTCAATTGAATAAAGAAAAAAAAAAAATATTAATCACATGCAATTAATTTAAGAATTCTTTCTCTTTGTACATTCGTAATCAATGAGTAATGTATTCTGATGCTAAAATAAAAAATGAAAAAACGAGGGAAAAAAAGGAAATAATCATCAACCAAACAAACTCACCGAAATAGCACAAAAGTAAAGGTTGAATTGAGATTAGAAATACAACAAAACATAGGAAAGTTTTGCAGGCTGAATAAATGCGCCTCTCTACGGAGCTGTGGATGTGTATAATAATTTAGTTTTTTGATATTTTTTTCTTTGTTTTTTTCGAAAATTCGCGGTCAATGATAATCACAAAAATTGCAACACTTACTCAGCCATATTTTTCTTCAATCCCAAAATAATTTATTTCCACGAAAATTGTATAAACAATAAAATGTGATTGATCAGCATTAGCGTAATTTGCTCTATCGATGTTAAAAATAATAAATCGATTAATTTCTTTGTCCGATGTTTAATACTCTCTCTGATGATTTGTTATTCTTAATGCGAATCACAACTTACTGATCTCGATGCTCTATTGTCGATACGTAATAAGGTCGGGCCGAAGAGCCAATTGCAATTTGCTTATATGTATCGCAGCAATTCCGTTTTTAGAATAGCTTTTTATTTCGTATTGAATTCAACTTTGAATTGTAATTCATTTACTCATTCGCAGTGAGAAATTTTATGTATGCTCTTTGTCTTCCTTGTAGTATTTGTATTCGCTGATAAGCGTACGCGCGCACTCTTTTTCACACTCTCTACCTCATGCATTCGATTTTTGTTTTGAAATTTTTTGTTTTAAATTGTATTTGAACGTTATCACAACTGATTTTCTTGCTTATGTTCACAACATTTTTTTTTTTTTTTTGATGATTATTGAATGTTTTTCTCTATTTTTTTTTTCACGTAAAATATTTGATATAAATGACAGATTTTAAGTTATTGTACTCATTATTTTTGAGCAATTCAACAAATATCTCAATGGAAATTGAATGACCACGTGAATTTTTGATTGATGCGACGCATAATTTGTCAAGTGTGTATTTGTGTAATGATTGACCCGTTAGTTGAGCAACACATTGGTCATAAATTGAGTGAAATGGACATGTTTTGTACGATGCTCTTAATTTTGAACGAGAGATAATATTGACAACAACATGTGTAAATGAATTATATCTGATTACAATAATAAATATGCCTTTCTTGTGCTTTACGAGTGCATTACAGTCCATTGTTTTTGTTTTAATGCCGATAGCACAATCAATGTATTTACCAAATACTAACCGATTAATATTCACACGCTGCAATTTTTTGTATTGTCATCATAACAAATCTATTTTCCTCCTGTCAAAGCAAATAAAATTCCTGTTATATTTTCCTTATCATCAGATTGGATTTATTTATAAAGTTTTATTTTTGATTTTTCCTCAATTTTCGGATTTTCTTTTCAAATTATATTTATAGGAGTTCTTTTCAAACGAATCTATTTATTTTAAAGAATTGATAGATTTGAAATTTAGTCGTCTATGTTTTATCATTGATTTTGAACTTGAATTCGAAGATTCAACATTAATTTCTGTATTATTTTGTTCATTTAATTTGTTCGAGTTGCTTTCGGCTCCATTTTCTAGTTGAGATTTGGCAAGAACATTTGTTTCAATTTTGATTGCATTCATTTCGTTCGGTTGTGTGTCATCACCATCTGAATCATATGTTGGTCGTCCTGGCCGAATGAATTCTCGTTCAACATGTGACATTCGATGTCTTTTGCCTCTTGGAATCGTTGGTTTCTTTGGTGAAACGGATGGTTCTCTCTTTTCATGCTTGAAAATTGGCCCGATCACACATTGAAAATCATCAATTGCACATTTGAACATAGACGGAGTTGTAATAAATTCGTCTTCATTGAATTTTTCGGTGATAAATTTCTTTCGCATCAGTGGCGGAGCACCATCTAATTTATATTGATTGATTTCGTCATCTTTCTTTTTGGCAATATCAATCAATTCTTTTCTGTTTTCTTGAAGTTCACCAACTTGATGTAACAATGGTTTTGTTATCTGTTCGAAAAACAACTGTGGTTCGCATCGTTTTAATAGCCAATAAAAATTCATTGAATTTTTAACATCAAAGGTAAGTTTCACTTGCAATTTGAATTCGTCATCATCGAATTTGATATCGGCATTTGAAATTTCTAGTGATTCGCATGCACATGTCAACTGTTTTGGAATTTCATCATTTATCTCCAATGATGGATTTTCATCGGCTAAACGTTGCAACAGAATCTGTTCGGGAATCAACGATTCATTCCACAATGTTTTGAAATCACACAACCAAAATGTATATAATTTGGAATTTTCAGATGATTTTTGCTCAAATTTGGAAATAAATAAGTTGCTACCGATTTGTAGCTTTGACCATTGTGCAATTTTTATATATTGCGCCATAATTATATTATTTTTTCACAATAGTTGCAAATCAATTGAACTTTATAAACAAATAATTTATGAATCATGATGTGTCAAATGTGAACACATCGAAGTAAAATGTCAAATTATTTATGACAGATAAGTTAATTGCATGATATTCAAAGATTTTTATTTGAAATTTCTGACCGATATAATTGACAAATTGACAAATTAATACATTAATTTATTAATTAAAAGTAATGACATGAATGAAACATGAATCATTTTAAAGAAACAAAATTTGGAAAATTAACGATAGGAAATAGCTCAGTATTGAGAATTGTTTCAAATTTGAACAATATTTTTTGAAAAAGTAATAGTAGAGCTGCTCATTAACCGAACATGAACATGGTTCATGTTCGAGAATGGTTTTACTTTTATGTTCATGTTCGATTTATTTCATTTAAATTTTCCAAAAATTTGCATGTTTCCCCTATGAAGAAAAAAAATGTGCGAAAACCGTTCTCAAAATATAGAAAATGCATTTTTTGTTTGAATAAATAATTTTCAAATTCGCGCCAATGATTTACTCATCAGTTAGGTTCAGTACAATAAAGTGATTTGTGTGACCCGATACCATAAATAGATTTTGCGTCGTATTTTTAATGCTTTCTAGTACTACTTTCAAAACATATGTTTATTGTAAATAAAACTATTTCTCAAAAACAAAATATCATTGTGTGTTGCAGATTGAATTTCATCATAGCTGTGAACCATGCACGTTTCACGCACATTCTAGAATAGATGCATACTGTGTGAATCATATTTGTAATAGCTTGTCAACTCATGCTCTCGAGTGCAGTTTTCATTACGAATAAAAGCGAAAGAGAATCGGACACAAAGCCCATTCGTTATTGAATCGTTCAAGGAGATACATCGAAGCTTATTTAGTGAAGAAGGTCTTTGGACAATAGCAAGTGATTGTTAATTCTACAAATCCTTTATTATCAAAGTTTAAGTAAAGAAAAAACAAAACAAAACGTTTACAAGATGTCGCGCATTTTTAAGATTTGTATTGTTAATAAAGCAGGAGAAACATCGGGCGAAGTGTTTGCAGTAAAACCGTATTTGGACAGTTTTGATAGTTTTAAAGATGAGATTTTTATTCGCATGCCAGAGCTAAAAAATCAAACGTTGAAAATTTACTACAGAGGTAAGCGGCCATGTTTGAAAAGTGTTTTTGCGTCGCATGCAACAATGAACATTTTATTGTCTTAGTCATCATTTTTGAATTTCACAATATTTATGTTGAATTTGCATTAAATGATGAAATCATGTTTTTTTTTGCAAATTTTTATTAAATATTCCACATTAAATTAACTGGTTTTTATTTATTTTCCTGATTTTTTGTTTTTTTTTTTTGTTTTCTTTCTTTGTGTGCAATTTTCGAAATATTTAGATGCTGATGGTGATTCGGTGAATATTTTTAACTCTTTGGACTTTGCAATTTTCCGTGAACAAAAGGTAAACAAAGTCTTTGTTGTTAAGAATGCTCTGGCAAAGAGCGTTCAATTCCAAGAAAAACCATCGGTCGCATCGACAGCACCAACTGCGTCAACCGCACCCGGTGCATCGACGTCTGCACCAAATCTTGCACATCATGCAAATGTAATTTGTGATGGTTGCGATCAAACAATCTTTGGCTATCGTTACAAATGTTTGGAATGTCATGATTATGATTTATGCATGAAATGCGAACCAGTAATGCATAATCAACATTTGATGATTCGCATTGCTCATCCAGATGATGCTGAAATTTGCTATAAATCGAAATTGGGCAAACGCTTCTTACGCCATCGTCGCAGTGAAAGTCTCTGCTCAAAAGATGAAAAATTCGGAAAGCATCATCATCATCACAAACGACATGCATCAAGTGCATCATCGGTTCGTCCACCGCATCCATTTGGTGATTTGGTTTATGGTGTTCTGCAATCATTTGCAGGTAATCCAAATCAAAATCAAAATCAAAATGAATTCGCATGCAAAAGTGGAAGCGCAAATGCAAATGCAAATGCAAATGCATCAACAAACACTGAAGCACCGAATCAAGAGAATAAGCAACAACCAAAAAACAACGGTGTTGGAAAAGCTGCAGCAAGTGCAGCAGGTCGTCCATGTGTAGTTGGTGACTATCTTCGTGATTATTTGCATTCATTTGCTGGAAATACCATGCAAAATCCTTCAGCAAATGCATCGACAAACACTGAAAAGGCTGAAGCTGAAAAACAACAAAACATTGGAAACGGAACACCAATTACACCAACTGCACCATCGTATGGTTTTAATGTTCCAAATGGTAATGGTAATGGTAGTGGTAATGCAAATCAAAAATCACCAGTAGTTCCGCTACAAAAAAGCATCGATGCATTGTCACAAATGGCACACAATTTTGCTGCTATGATGGATCCATTTGCAACATTCATGGAACAAAGTGCAAACTCTAGTGCATCATCAGCTGTTTCATCGGTTGCAAATGCTGCCGCTACTGCAGCCACAGCTGCTGCTGCTTCTGCAACGGCAGTTGCTAAAGCTGCTGAAGATTTTACGTCACAAAATGAAAATGTTTCTAACAATGGTTCAACCACTTCGGAAAATGTTGGACAACCAAACAATACCCAACAAACTGAAGTTTCAACAGAGGATGTTATGATCGTTGACTGCACTGATGACGAGGAAGAAGAAGCACTTCGCAATTTGGTTACATCGCTTAATGTCAACACAAACACATCAAACAATGATGATGCAGAAATTACTAAGGAAGATGACAGGGTCACTTCCATTGAGAATGACAAAGGTTTGTATACATTAAGAAAAAAAAAAAAAAAAAAAAACGTAATTCAGTCCTTGAAAGAAAAGTTTAAGATTTTTCTAAATAACTCTGAAATCTAATTGTTCTATATGTTAAAAGGTTCTCCAACTCGTGAATGGACATTTATTGACAGTAGTGAAGTTGCTGAAGCATCTGGCGCATCAGTCTCTAGTGATGGAGCCGTTCCGAAAAAAGCAACTACTGAGAATTCCGGTGGTTCCAGCAATGTCGATTACGCTGAATTGTCACGTTTGTTGTCCACACACATTGATGCCCAGAAAAAAGATGCTGAAAAACCATCATTTCAACCACAACGCGAGGACAAAGCTGAATATGAAACCATTGATGGTGCTGCTGCTAAAACAACTAAAACACCACCACCAACACCATTACATCCAGGTATGTGATATGCGTTTTATTAACAAATTTTCGATATTGAGGAGTTTTTTCTTTTTCTTCAAAAAATGATAAATTTTGCTCAATCAATACTTCAATCAATTTTCAGATGCTCGCGTAAATGATGCAATCAATATCATGATGGCAATGGGCTTTAGCAATGAAGGTGGCTGGTTGACTCAACTCTTGGAAACAGTTGACGGAAGCATTCCCAATGCCTTGGATCTTTTGCAACCACATAAATAATATGTACTCATACATTGACTCTATTGATCGGCATATGGACGAATTTATTTTGAAAAGATACACAATATTTTTATCTTTCTATACGTATTTTACCATACATATTATTGTAAAGATTTGCAAACTCTTAATCAATTTTCTATATATAGTCAGTAGCATGTTAACTATGATTTCTGTATCTTGTGAATTATCGACAATATTTAAGGGTGTTGGGTCCTATGAATTATTTAGATTTCATAATCGGACAAAATATTGAATTGAACTTGATAACATACGAACAAAAAAAAGAAAAAAAAAAAAAAAATCTTACAAAATGTTAAAATTACAAAAAAATTATATCTTAAAATTTCAGTTGTATTTTGAAGATCATCAATAAAATGCAAAATAACTGCAAAAAAAATCCATTTTGTATTGTTTTCAAACGTTAAAAAAAAATTTCATTTAAAAAAAAAAAGTAAAAATTAGATTAATCATGGAAGACGCCTGGTGGTGAAATGGTGCAATTATTTGACATATTCAAAGAGGAGAATATGTTTTGACGTGTCCATTTACTATTCATTTGTCATTTAAGCCGTATTCATTGGTTTGATTTGGTCACATCAACCATTTTTGTTCGTCTTTTAATCAGATATTTTTCATTAAAAACCAAATAAGTTCAATTTTCTCTCAAAAATGACGAATTTAAGTACAGTTCTCCAAAAATTCTACGATGAATATGTGAATCACACACCAAAAAAATTAAAATTGATTGATGCTTACTTGTTTTACATTGTGCTCACCGGTGTCATTCAATTTATGTACTGCTGTTTGGTTGGAACATTCCCATTCAATTCATTTTTGTCCGGATTCATATCGACAGTCAGTTGCTTTGTTCTTGGCGGTAAGATACATTCGTATTGTTAGCGAATAATGCAGAAAAGTTGTAGAAATATTGAGAAAACTGTACAAATTCATGCTAATTTTGTAAAAAATTTTTATTTACAGTTTGTCTTCGTTTGCAAGTTAACCCAGAAAATAAACAACAATTTGCTGGCATTTCACCGGAACGTGGTTTTGCTGATTTCATTTTGGCCCATGTAATTCTTCATCTAGTTGTATTCAACTTTATCGGCTAGAACAAATTGTTAAGCAAAAATGTTTTTTTTAAGCACACCGTGATCACACAATCCAGTGTTTTATCACTGAATCACATACTTTCCCTACACAAAATTATCGTAAAATTTACTGAATAAATTGATTTGTATGCAATAGAAGAAAATAAAACACAAATAAATTCATTATGTGAAAAATGACCATGTTTATGATGTGGATTTTTTTTTTCTTTTGGTTGAAAAATCATTTCTCTTGTTTATTATACAAACAACAACAATTTTAATTTGAACTAAAGTTTCTCAATTTTATCATGAAAATGGCAAACCATTTGAGCAAAATCAGCATAACCAGACAATGATATCGCTTCATCTTTAACTAACCAACGAAATTCCGTATGTTCATCAGATAGCGTTGGATTTTTTTGGGAATTTTTCAGTTCAGCCAACCAGTACACCACAGTCTTATCTTTTCCTTGAACTTTATAGTTTAGAATCTTCTGTTCATCCTTGTAAATGTTCAAATCAGCAGCGCTGTATCCAGCCTCTTCTTGTGTCTCACGCAACGCTGTGGTAAAATCATCTTCACCTGGATCGACATGACCTAATGGAAATAAATGTTCATTTTAACACTTGATAAACATTTGGTTTTCAGAAAAGAATTTTGTACAAAAAAATAAATTACCTTTTGGCGGTGTCCAATGGTTATTACCATACGATGCTTTCAATAATAAATATTCGATTTGTGAATTCAATCTACGAAAGATTAAAAAACCAGCAGCTCTTCTCACCATTGTATCGTTGATAAATACTATCGCTAAATAATATATTGGATTAATTTGCAATCAAATGTAAGTTGCTTTTGCAAGTAATTTTCGCTGTCAAATCAATTTTCATCAAGCCGATTTTACGATTTATTCAATGCAGATGGCGTTGAAATTCAATTTATTTTAAATTAACTGAAAATTTACTAAATTCACAATTTTCTCAACGATAATATTTTAAAAAATTTTAGAAGAAATTTTCCAACAATTCAAAACAAGTGCACTTTGTACAAGGAATTGAAAAATTTAAAGAAAAAATACACAGAACAAGAAAACTTAAATAAATTATTGTCAATGTTCTATTTTTAATTTAGATAGTTGTCCAATTTTTTGTATTCTTTTTTGATATTTACGATTCAAAACGAATGGATTTGACAATAAAAATGCAAATTTAGGATTTTAAGGAAAATTCCAGAACGTTGAAATTTGTAATATTGAACAATAGCAATGTCATTCAGTTCAAGTGAACTGAAATGGCTCTATTCACATTGAATTTCTTCTCTGTACACTGTTATTTCATTAGGATTAAAAATTAATTCTTTCGGATTAATTCAAGAAAAAATCCAAATGGATTAATTATTAACACCTAACAAATAGCGTATTTTGCCCAAAAGGGCCAAGTCAACTACAACTACAATGATACATAATCACCATACCGAACAATTTGAGAAAATGGTTCAGCGAAAGTAATGTGTCATTATAGTCGACAAAGCCATACAATTGTGAACGCTTCTGCTGCGACATTTGTTATCAGCGATTGTCATAGCAAATGCCTCAGCAGCAACACCCACAAATGTATGACAGGCTCGCAACAAAATGTTACATTTTAGATTTTGAATATCTAATTTTTTTTATCTTAAATCTACATATTTGAATCGATTTTATTGATTGTTGATATTGTCCGCTGGTGTTGGTCGCACAAGTGATTCATCTATTCCATGCCCACATATGTACAATGCTGTGCCCTGTTTAATGAAAATAACAAACACAATTGATTAGATAAATTGATTCATTCAATCTGTTCTTTTTCTTCTTCATATTGTTCAAATGATAAATAAACAACCAATCATTAATAAACACATACCTTTGTATAAGATGCACTTTGCTGCTACAATATCACGATGCCAAACGGTAGTCTGTGCGACTTTCAGCTGCCATTCTGGTACAATATGAATTGTTGGGGCCAATTGTCCACGTGACTTAGTTTGAATGCTCGTTGGTATCAGCATTTGTGAATTGTACATGCAGTTACGGCACATCTTGAACTTATGACTCCTCGTTCGCCTGTCGAAACGCTTGAAACATTTGGCGCACGTTTGAGATGTCATGTATTCGTCGACATTCATTATCATAGCACAATCTTCTCTCTTCCTTACGCTGTTCATCAAGCGTCGAGCTCCCGGTGCACGCAAAAAATTTCTTTATTTTGATTGGTGAATTGGGTGCAAAATCAGCCGCTCCTAAATAAATCAGTGATCGTTTTCCGTTCGGCACAATTTTCATAGCCATTTCATCCAATGCACGATTCACATCCATGTATTTCTCAAAAGCGAGAAGGGGATAGTATCTAAATTCAAAACAAATACAAAATACAATGTAATGTCAAATGTGAACAAAAATCAAATTTGATTTTGTTTTCAACAATCGCATAAAAAACATTACCTTTTCGTATGCGCTGCAATGGCATTTCTATGCATACGAAGACGATGCTGAATGTAATTCATCCATCCAATACCACGCGGTGAAGGATTATTATTTGCTGCCAAATCATCCTGTTCTTCACGTCGATAATGTTTGGCGAGCTTAACCCAGCGTTTTTTACGGAATCTTGTCTTGGCATGCCAATTGTATGCTTTATTTGGCTCTTTTATATTGACCTAAATAGAGAAACGTAAACAACATAAACGAAGAAATCAATTAACATTTTGAACAATTGTTACCATTTCAATCGAAATTAATTTTGAAAACTAAAAACAAATGCAACAACAACAACAAATATTTACCTCTTCACCCGTACGAATATCGCGACGCACTATGGCGGTCTTCATATTCATGTCGGGATCAATACCAATTTCATAGTCAAAGTCACCACTATCGTATCGATGTTTTATGACTTCCAACTGTGATAGCAATTCCTCTTTTGGAGGAACATTGTATATTAAACACGCTGAAACACCATCGGTCATGAATGAATAGCGAAACTGATGTTTGTTCCGGGCCAGTTTCCGAATTTTATCCATGTCGAAAATTTGCTGCCAATAAGTGTGCCTTCTGTTCCAAGAATTCCTTCACATCAATAATTTTGCCTTTTTTCGATTTTTCATAATTTCGTGGAAGTCTCTCGTTCTTTTTCAGGATGTTGTATAGCTCACGTGAAGAATTTTTTTCTTTTAAACATTTTTTTTTTCCGATGACGTGCAATTCCGTTGCCAGAATATCAATTCTGTCTTCATCCCAGCCTGCATAGAAATATCCATCCACCACATTTCTGATGGTTCGATTGATGTCGGAATCATTGAATACATACATACCCCGATAAATTCGATTCACTTCATGAAGTTGAATGCGTAGATATTTGCGTATACGATTCATGTGTGTTTTTAAATTTGTTTTAACATTTGTGGCATACGTTGACGATGTGTATTCGAACGGATTGTCCATCGTCAAGTTTGGGAAGTCAATATTATTTTGAACACACAAATCGAAGAATTCTGCAGGCATTTCGTAATCACCGGCGTGATCTTTAAGCACCGATTTAAAACAATCCGTAATTTCTGCATTTGCTTCTTTGCTGTTCTTTTCAGAATATTCCCAATTTTGCTGGTCGAAATTGGAATTCACACGGTGCAAAAATTGTAGCGAGGCCAAGTGACACAGTTTTGTATGTTCAATGCTCTTTGCACTTGTGCATCGCACAATATAATTCATCAAATTATCATTTCCCGTTTTTTTTAAAATTGTTTTCAATGCACATTTTATAGTGCGAATATTTTCTTTTGGTGTTTTTTCGCTATCACTTGACTTTTTGATTTTCTTTTCACTAATATGGCAGTCTTCACCATTTTTACGCTTTCTTTTGCGGCCTGCGACACCCATTATATCAGCTATCAGAATGATGATGAATTCCCGAATTTCACCCTATTTATACTATTCCGAAATGCTGATAAAGCAATGCATGTTTTCTAAAATGTGCAGTTGCCTGGTATCAAATCCACAGGCATAAATCTGCACACTTTTCAAAAAATGCAAAACTAAATCGAACGAACGAACGAAATTCACTCTAATGTTGATTCCAGTGGATTCATTGTTTCCATGTTATGCCATCAAATAAAATGGGATTTCGTTTGGAAATGAACAAAATAAACAAATGAAAAAAAAAAAACACTCTTCTTATTCTGAATTTCCCAATTCGATTCACATAAAATGACAACTAAACAGAAAAAATTCACAAAATCTTCACCAAAAACTAAATATCGTCGAATCATCTTGTCAATAAACAAATGTTGATTATGTAAAAATCTGCACATTTTTTGAAACCCGGCAAATGAAATACACATATTGAGAAAAGAACTATCAATGAATGTATTGTAAACACTGTATGAAAACAAATGAACTGAAAGCGTTACTTTTTCACTCTGAAGTGCAATATTAATTTGCTGGAGCATTCAAAATGAAAACCAATCCATCGTACTATTCTATATAAAATTATAATATTTATCAATTTTGACTCAAATAGATTTTCATTATCGAACGAAATGTGAAATCGTACGGAAGTAAACAGAAATATGGTTAAGTTTTCAATGAAGAAAACAGTTGACGTTTCATGTCAAGTCAGTGTTGCTCGAAACGATTACGATTTACACAGTAAAATAAAGTAGAATTGAATGAACGCATTGTTTTCGCGTAATCAAAATAATGGCTGTTTATTATAAACACAAAATATATGAGTGATCTTATGAATTATTTATATGCAAATATTTTAATCCATTTGGATTTATTTTTAATCCATTTGGATTTTTTCTTCAATTAATCCAAAAGGAATTATTTCTAATCCATTTGAAATAACAGTGTAGTCCAAACGAGTTCAAAGCAATTCAAAAATTTTTCTGGATTAATGATCGTTATCAAAATTCAATATATATAATTCATTTACTCATTCATATGTAAATACATATTTTTCTCTAAATTTGGAAACGATCCACTCTTCTAAATGTAGACATGGAATAATAGATAATTTTTTCATTATTTACTTCCTGCATCAAGTGATAAAATGACACAGAGAAGATAACTAAAAAATGAATCATCTTGAATATTTCAGTCAATTTCAGCAAGATGTTTATCTAGATAGTAAAATGTGAAAACATAAAAACGTTTCTTTATAATCGGTGTATTAATCTTTGTAAAAAATACCTGATAGCATGTTGTTGGATATCATTTTTCCAAATGTATTGTTATTCTGATTGTAAATGTTTAAACCTAAAGTAGAGCACGCAATTTTGAGGAATTTTTTTTAAAAAATATTTCAAAATGTTTTTTTGTTTTCAAACATATAAAATAAATGTGGAGCGACAGCCATTGCTCGAAAATAAGAAAATAAGTACAAAACTGGATTTGATTGAAGATATAAAAAATGAACGTGAGTTTTTATGGCAGTTTTTTTATAAAATTTGTTGTAAATGTACTGTGAAAATTCAATTCATAGGCTCAGAAGGTTCATCGTATGGCTCAAAAGATTCGTTACATAATTACAATCCATCAATGCATCGAAATTTGGAGCATCCAACTTCAGATCTCGATACAATGATACATTTGCTTAAAGGAAACATTGGAACTGGCATATTGGCCATGCCAAACGCATTCAAAAATGCCGGCTTATACTTGGGACTATTTGGAACAATGCTAATGGGAATTATATGTACACATTGCATGCATATTTTACTTAAATGCACACATGAACTGTGTCGAAGACGTCGTGTTGCTTCAATGGACTATTCGGAAGTGTGTTATAATGCATTTGCCACGGCCCATCCAAAATATTGGAAATTTTCACCATATGCAAAGTAATTACAATGACGAAAAAAAAATTTATAAAATCAATCCCATAAGTTTATTTGAAAGAGAACTGCTCATTGTTGAATTGACGAAAATTCCCTCTTATTTTTCACAGATTCACCATAAATACATTCCTGTTCTTATCGCAAATCGGATTTTGTTGTGTTTACGTTTTATTTGTGGCAAAAAATTTACAAGACGTTGTGACCCAATACTACTGTGAAATTGATGTACGTGTATATTTACTGATTTTATTAATTCCAATGATTATGTTGAACTTTTTGAAAAATTTAAAAAATTTGACACCAGCTTCACTTTCTGCATCCATTTTAACAGTGACAAGTGAGTGCGACATTTTTCAATGAATCGATTCCATTTAATCCGCGTTGAGATATAATATATCAAATCATATTTGGCCTTGTTAACGTAATTTATTTATTTAGGTCTTGTTATCATCTTTTATTACATTTTAAATGATCTTCCAAATACAAAATATGTTGAGAAAGTTGCATCATGGAATACATTACCTCTATTTTTTGGAACTGCAATTTTTGCATTTGAGGGAATTGGCATGATCCACCCATTGGAAAATAATATGCAATCGCCTCAATCTTTTGGTGGACTGACTGGTGTTTTGAATACCAGTATGGTCTTAGTTGCTGCATTGTATGCAGCTGTTGGGTTCTTTGGATATCTCAAATATGGAGACAATGTCAATGGATCAATTACATTGAATTTGGATCATAATTCCATGTAAGCACTTTTATTTGCCAAAAAATAAAAAAATTTATAATTTTTATGCAAAGGATTTAATAATAATTTCCTTTTTAATCTAGTTTAGCTCAATCGGTGCGAGTAATGTTTGCGATAGCGATATTCCTGTCATTTGGTCTACAATTTTATATTCCAATGAAAATTATTGGACCCTGGTATCATCAATTTTTTTCTAACGACCACCGTCGCCTGAGTGATGGCATTTTACGTATTACTTTAATTATCGTCACGTGTAAGAGAAAACAAAAAAAAAAACAAAAAAAAAAAAAAAATAATGAATCACATGACACAAATAACTATATCATTCGATTACGTTGAACTTTGTTTTTTCTTTGCAGTCATTCTGGCCGCATTTGTGCCAAAACTTGGAACGATAATATCATTGATTGGATCTGTATTTTCATCATCACTTGCATTAATTTTTCCACCAATCATCGAAATCATAACATTTGGAATGACAGGAATGGGCAAATCCTATTGGAAACTGTGGAAAAATATTGCAATTTGTTTATTTGGTGTAGTCGGTTTTGCTTTTGGTGCTTATGTTAGCATTTTGGAACTATTAAAAACAGATTCTGATTAAATTTATTTTGATAATAAACGTGTTGATCGTTGGTTTATCACATGTGTTTTATTGATTGACACGTGTTTATTACATTTGATAAACGATTGCTGACTGATTTCGAGATCGATGAAAGGGCTTGAACAGACTTTTTTTGTGTTATCAATTTAAATTAAATGTATTTGCAATTCATCAAGAAATTGATCATCGTAGAATTTTATTTTTTATAGAACGTCGTCATTCTTGTCAAAAATAATCATGCCAGCAAAAGGTTCATTCACCTAAGTTGAACGCTGAAAATCCAAAAAAAAAACATCAAGTGAATGATTGAAATGTGCATTTATAGAAGCAACGTTTTTCCATTCTTTCCAAACGAAGGATTAGTAAAAAAACAATTTCGTAAAGTCATAAATTTATAACGCATTTACAATCATTTTCTATTTAATTGATTATCTGCTCGAAATTGTCCAATTTTTATTACAAAAATATTCTTTCTAATTGCTTATTTTTATTGTCCCAGAATTTTTGTCAAGTGTATTCTTAAATAAAATGAATTTTAAGCGAAATAAAAATATCGAAACTATTCGAAAGAATTCACAGCGTTTTTACAAAATCGTTAACTTGATTGATCATTGCAGTAAATTCAGGACTTTTACATTTTGATATAGCTTTGTCTTTGTCCATCCAACGATATTTAACATGTTCGGCAGATAGTTCTGGTTGCTTTTCTAAGTCCTTCAATTCGGCCAGCCAAAATTTAACGGTTTTCTTCTTGTTTCCTTCCTTCATCATTGGTTCCATTGAGAATTCTTGATCCAAATGAATTTCCAAATCATTCACGGTGTACCCACTTTCTTCTTGTGTCTCTCGTATCGCAGCCATAAAAAAATCTTCACCACTATCAACTCGACCTAAGCAATGCATTCGATATACAAATTAGCTTAAGTTTAATATTTAATCGTTGAAAGCCAAATTATTTTCAAACAATAAACTTGATAATATAAATATTTGTTATAGAAATAAATAAAGCCAATGAATTAAATAAGATAAATTAGACGGAAAACATATTAAATAAATAAATTGATAAAATAAATCAATCAATTAGTTTAATCAAATAAATCGAATCAAGTGGATATACAATACCTTTTGGCGGTGACCAATCTTTTTTGCTGCTTTTTGGTTTCAGCAATAAATATTCGATGGTATCGTTTGTGCGTCGAAAAACAATCAAACCGGCTACTTTTTTACTCATCACTTGTGCGCTTAAGTAGGCTAAAATAAAAAAAATCGCAATTTGACTGTTGGTTCGCATCGTGTATTAACTGTAAATGTAATGAATATGACTTGTTCTTATATAGTATATTTTGCGACCGACTTTTATCGTAATGATTATTTATATATTTGTGTGTATACACATACTTCCTCTTTCAAAGAAAATAGAAAGATAAGTGCCGAAAGATAAACAAAATCAAAAACAAAAACAAAAAGTTTCACTCGAAGTAAATGTTGACTGTATTGCGCAAATATAATATTGCATGGAAAATGGTTCTCTGTTGAAGATTTAGATGGCATTCACATCGAATTTACTGTCACATATCTTGGAATAATAATATGTGAATGTATTGGAATCAATTCATTGACAACAATTATATGGCTAACGTTTAGAATCTAGTTGTATTTACACGCTGATACAACATTCACACACAATATTTTGAGTCTGATGTGAATAAAAGTTCGAGTTTTTTTTTTACTAATTTCCAATATTTTTAATTCATATAATTTGTTTTCATTTATCAATTAGCATGTAGTTTTTGTTTATATACACACAAAATCTAGTTGTGGTTTTTTTAATTAAAGAAATCAGCTGTCTTTTCAGACGAATAAATGACGAAGTATTTATGAACAGAAAAAAAAACTTCTCACATACAATAAAAAGAACAGTATGACGTGAATGTGCACAATTTGTTTTTGATTGTTGCTGTTGATTCTTTTCTTTTTGCACAAATTTCTGAATTAGAAATTTAAAAAGACAGTGGAAGTATCCGAGTGACCCATTTTTATTTTCATTTAGCACGTGAAATTACTTATTTTTCCAAGACAATATAGTAGAAAAACTATTTTCTTTTTGTTTTTAGAAGATTTATTTTTTTATTTTTCTTTGTTTGTGAATGATGATTATCAAATAAAATACAAATAATTGATTGCACGACTCATTAAAATGCAAAGTTCAATATGATATCCATATAAATGATGTGAAATAGCAAGTGAATTTATCAACAAATATATGCACTCTATGTTTTATTGCACACATACAACAATACGCAACAGCTTTGTCTTTCTTTATTTTCACGCGAGCCTTTTTCTGTCTCGTGTTGCGTAGTCATAGAAAGCGCAACCAATGACTAGCACTTGAACTCCAAAACGTGTCAAGTATTCAACGATATTTATTTATTTTATTGGTGATTGTTTTTTTTTATTCTTGTTGCTTTCAACGATGGCGGAACTGAATATTCTTAACAGTAATTCAACCGAATTACAAGCAGTAAGTTTGTTTTCATTCAGTATATTGAAAAGAATTGTCATTGATTAATATTTGGTCATGGTGTACATTCAAAGTAGTTAATTTTTAGTAATGAACATACTGGTATTTCGTATCATTTGAAGATGGATTCTTTTTATTCAATAACAAAAGATGGGACAAACATACTTTTCTTCTTAATTTACATCGCACATTTTCTATGTGATTAACAAAACCATACGAATACTTAAGTTAACATATGTTGGACTTGTTTAAATATTGATTGAATGTATCTCATTTAATAATATACTATTAAAGATGTTATTAACGTAATTCTGTATTTACAAACTAGGACTAGGTTACAGAGAGTTTTTTTTTAATGAATCAAATAAGAATTTCTCATAAAGATTCTTATGAAATGTGAATATTTTCATTAAGTGAAACTGTTTATGTTTTAAAATGGTGTTTGAGCCAAATAATCATACGTTCAATGAATATTTTATCATTCTCTTGGTGAATATACTCTGTTATCATTGGTATTTTATTCGTTGTAATACTATTACATGAAAATCTAAGCTATCTACATGCGGCAGATGAATCATTCAGTTTCTTGTTTACCAAATCAATATATTTTATAGGCGGTTTTTGTTCATTCAGATTAAATTATAAGAATTCAATGTAACGCTTTGTATATGTTCGGATTCATATTTTTTTTGTTTATTAATTGATTTTATAATTATTAATTGATAGTCATTGATTTGGAAAATCAATGTTTATATTTTTATTAAATTTTTCCTTTTAATATTGTTGCATAGCATTTTCATTTGTTATGTTGTTTTTCATATTTTCGATTATCAAATTAAACTTTATTATTTACATCCAAAATATCTGATAAATTTGTTTTTTCTTTTTACATTTTTGATTTAATTCTAGTAATTTGAATGACTCGTGGTTTGATGGATTAAGAAACATCGTCAAATTGTTAAACAATTGTTATTGATAGCTCGACATCGATTGATATTTTTTTCATAATTGATAAGAAACTAAAACGCCTCCTCACATGAAAATTAATTTTAATATCGAATAGAAAAAAAATATTATTATTTAAATAATCAACAATCTGATGACACCGCACTTGAGTATTATATTTTAACAAGATATCACGATATTTTTTAACTCTTTCATCACACACAAACACTTTTTAATTTGATTCTTTTTTTCAAAGGTATGTATACTTTTTTGGTTTTTAATTTCAACTTTTTTTCGATTTTAATTTTTTTTTTTATAATTTTCATTTCAATTCAATTTATTTTTAACTTTAATTTACAAAATGTAAAAACTATTAGTTTTATCACCTTTTTTTCTAGCTTTTTTTTATACCAAACTTACACGTTATAATTGCACATTTACATACAAATGCACACGTTCACAAATTTTTACAAAATAATAACTAACCCATGATCCATATTTGTTCAATTGATAAATTGATTGTAAAAATATTTATTAATAACGATGTGACTTTTTTTTTGCATCAAGTTCAAGTTTATGTATACATTTGCAAACCATCAAGTACAGCTTGTTTATTGATATGATCGAATTTCACTGTTTTATGTTTTTATTTTTGTTATTTCATTGAAATAATCTTGATTTGATATCGATATCAATTTAGTTGAACAGCGACAATTTCCGTTAAGGTCAATGAAGACGCGTAATCATATTAAAGATGATAAATAATACAATTCGTAATTTCAATGGCATGTAATATACGGCCAAATGTTTGTTTCTGTTGGAATAAATGCAATATTTGTATGTTTTCATTTAAAACCATTGAATTTGATATTATATATAATCACATATGATATGTGTTTGATTTTTTTTTGACGAATTTTAATGCTTATCGAAAAACATAAAAAGATACTCTTTTTATGTGTTATCAATTTGTTTTCAATTAAAAAAACTTCAATCCAAGCACTTTAGAATGAATTTAATGTTAGAATATTGTTGTCGGTTGCGTTTTGACCTAATGAAAAAAAGCAAACAAAATTCTGATGTTTTTTTTTCAGTTGATAAGACAGTAAACGATTTATTTCACACTTGAACAAAAGAAAATCGTCGAAATTAACGAAAGAATCGGATATTTGCAATGCTTGTTGCACCAAAACATGTACTAAAATGCATTCTTTATGGAAAATTTTCGATTTCACAATAGCCACACCCCTCAATGAGGAATTTTTCCGTCATCGATAGGGCATGCATGCATGCATACAAACGAATATTTCAAAAACCCTGAACAAATCAAAAAAGAGGCATGCAAAATGTAGACGATTATCTCTGCCCCGGATAGACAAAGTATGTAAATAAAACAAAGATGGGCTCATCGAAGATCTTTTAAGTTACACAGTCTACGGAAATTGAGTTCAGTCACACTTTGAATGCTAAACTGATCGATCGATCGATCGAACGAACGCAAGAAATCTCGAACATTTGTTTTCTAATGAGTAATTTTGAGTGAAAAATTTTCTCAAAATATTTTCGATTTTTTGAAGCAAATTGTTAAATCTTATTTATTGAAGTACAAAAAATAAATTCAAAAATAATTTTTGCTAAAATAATTCAAAAATTATACATTTAGAGTTTTCCAAACGAATCGCACATTTGAAACCGTCAAAATGTTCAAACCTTATTTTACAAAGGTAATATTGCTTTTACGTTAATTAGTTTTCAGACATTTCTAGTGTTTCAATTTTTGTGTATCTATTTGGTGTATTTTTTGCTTTGATGAATGGAAATTTCCAAGACCAAGAGGCGTTCAAATTGTGCCGACTGAATTGGAAACAAAAAAGAAAGAAAAAAAAATGAGCGCAAATAATAAAAGTATCAGCCGACTAAACGTATGTGGTTTGATAACACAAACTCCTGTTTTGTTTAAATTCACATGCATTCCATTGTTTATGCGTTACGCACGCGTTCTACTGGTGCATGCGATTATCGTTCAATGAAAGTTCACAAATGTTTTTGTGTTGTCTTCTTATCTAAATAAAATGATGCATTATATGAATGACCTGATTGTAATATCACATATGTCGACTAAATGTCTCGAAAAATTTTCCATTCAAAAATCTGTGGTATTATGACACGAGGCATATATTTGCATTGAAACAAGCAGGAAAGAAAAAAAAAATTCTTCTTTAAAGATAAAACAGCATATTCCGACAATAAAACCTTTATAAATCAAATGTGATATGTAGAATAAGATGTTACACGGAAATGTGCTGTGACATTAAAGCGATTATTATTAGTCGTAAAAGTGGTTGCTCTCATTTTAATCGCCCGATCATGTCATGAATCATATTTCAAACATGAAAACATATGATTTTCCGCGAAACCTCTGGAACTTGATTGCATAAGTGCAATATTTGCAAATGAAGTAAATGAAGAATGGATAAAAGCGAAATGATTCAGCAAATGCAAAAAAAAATGATTCATAAATTTTTCTTTTTGCAAATCGTAACATAAGCCAGAAATGTAAACAATATTTTGCAAATTTAACAGTTTCTCAATTGTTTCCATTTCTATATACAATTTATTTTATACATTTTTACTCCAATTAGTATTTTATTACGTGTTTTCAGTTGAACAAAATGAATCCAGAGCGACGACCATTATTGATGGATGCCGAAGTACAAGGTAGAAGTGCAAGACCACGACCCGATATACGTTCATCACCCGATTCAGTATTGGTCGATGTTAAAAGTGAAGATGAAGGTATTAAATATATAAATAGACTTGACATTGATTATGTTTTATCACATTTGACATCGTTAAATTTTATTCTAATGAAAAAAAAAAAATTCAATTCATAGGCTCAGAAGGTTCATCGTATGGCTCAAAAGATTCATTACAAAATTACGATCCATCAATGCATCGAAAATTGGATCATCCGACATCGAATATTGATACAATGATACATCTGCTCAAAGGAAACATTGGAACTGGCATATTAGCAATGCCGGATGCATTTAAAAATGCTGGCCTATATGTTGGTCTATTTGGGACAATGGTAAAAAGATAATGGAAATCATTGATTATTAATAATCATTAATTATCATAAATCCATGTTTTTTTTTCATCTCGATCGATTATCAGATTATGGGAATCATTTGCACACATTGTATGCACATGTTAGTTGGTTGCTCACATGAATTATGTCGTCGATTGCAAGTACCTTCAATGAGTTTCCCGGAAGTATGTTATAATGCATTCGAAACAGGCCCACAAGGATTGAGACGATATTCAAATTTGGCAAGGTAGGTTATATTTTAACTGCTCAAAGAAAAATTGAAAATTAATTGAAAATTGCTTCCCTCATCTAATCACTAATCAAATTTTGTCACATTTCTTTCTACACAGAAAAACCATAAATTTATTTCTGTGTATAACACAATTGGGTTTTTGTTGCGTATATTTTGTATTTGTAGCTGTTAATCTGCAGGAGGTTGTCTCCCATTACTTTTTTACACTTAGTCTTCGAATGTATTTATTGTTACTATTGGTGCCAATGATTATGTTGAATTTTTTGAAAAATTTAAAATATTTAACGCCGGTTTCTCTTTTTGCATCAGTATTAACAGTAACCGGTAAGTTGGACTATTTTTGTTGATTTTGATTCACTATGTTTTAATCTGTGAAGATTTCCTTAAAAGTTGAAATTCCAATTAAAAAATTCTCTTTTTTCTCACCATTTTCAGGCATTTCAATTACATTCCATTATATGTTACAAGACCTTCCAAATACTGATACAGTGAAGGGGTTTTCATCGTGGGAGCAATTGCCCTTGTATTTTGGCACAGCAATTTATGCGTTTGAAGGGATTGGTGTGGTACTTCCACTGGAGAATAATATGAAAACACCACAAGATTTCGGTGGACTCACGGGTGTTTTGAACACCGGCATGGTTATTGTTGCATCATTGTATACAGCAGTTGGTTTCTTTGGTTATTTAAAATATGGAGACGGTGTTGCCGCTACAATTACACTGAATTTAGATCCAAATGCTGAGTAAGTGGATGCTTTTTTTCTGACGAATTTAGAACATTCCTTCATTAAAAAAATTACAAAATTATTCATGAAAAATGGTTTCTTTTCAGATTGGCTCAATCAGTCCGATTGATGATGGCACTTGCGATATTTTTGTCATATGGTCTACAATTCTATGTTCCAATGAACATTATTGGACCATGGTTTCGAAGTTTGTTTGCCAGTGAATATGCACAAAATCTAAGCGACTCTGGTCTTCGTATTGGCTTAATTATTTTCACATGTAAGAGGAGTAATCATAAAATGATTTGATTTTTAATTTCTACTTAATTTGTAATTTTAACTTAATTTGATAATAATAAACTAATTATTCTTTCATTTATAGTTGTGCTGGCTGCATTGGTGCCAAATCTTGGTCCAATTATCTCCCTAGTTGGTGCATTGAGTTCATCGACGTTAGCGTTGATATTTCCACCATTAATTGAAATTGTGACATTTGGTGCAGATGGAATGGGTCGCTACTACTGGAAATTGTGGAAAAATTTGGCCATAATGATTTTTGGCTTTCTTGGTTTCTTCTTTGGATCGTATGCAAGCATAATGGCTTTACTAAATCCAACACCGCAAGCAGCAACATAAGAAAAATCATGAGAATGACAGATAATGCTAATTCTCTGCCGATTGCAATGGAAAATTTTTTGGTTCATTTTTTGACAAGTTGAACACAATGGAAAATTTTAAACAGTCATATTAGCAGCGGTTAGAGGTCAATATTCGTTTTGTTCATGTGCAGACATTCTTTTTTATTGATAGTAATAAACATTTCAAAAGGGCATATTTCATGACATTATGGTATACAATTTTCCATTCGAACAGTCTCCTCTGTGTAGACAGAAAGTAAGAAGAACATAGCAAGCGTGTGGCTGTTTGACAGTAATTTTCCATTGAACTCTATGCATGTCAAATATTGAGCGCAGTTTACCATTATGATTAGCAAAACAAATCTATTCCCACATACACAACCAAGCTTTTAGTTTAAGTAACATATTGTTCCCAAAATTGTATATTTTTCTTTGTCTCTAGTTTCGTAAAACACCAGTGGTGCATTTATGAATGAGTTTTTTTGAAGCTCAAATTGAATGTTATATTACTAAAACCCAAGGCAATGTTAAAACATTTGGAAAAATTGCAGGTAGATATTTTTCAAGTACTCAAATGAACCCATTTCATTTACTTTGGTTAAAACTCATTCAATTTATTTTATCTTTTCAAATGTTTTCTTCGATAATCAAAATTCACTGCTATTGTGATAGAGCTTGGTTTTTATTTTTACTCTTAAATTAGTTTAACTTTTTTGGTTTTTCCATTCTAACATTTCGTTTATTATCAAAAATGAATTTTTTCACGATTTTCTGTAAATAATTTTACACAATCAACGAGTATTTTTTGTGAAATGGCACATTTTTTGTGATTTAATCAACATAAGTTTAATTAAAGTTATTCTTAATTTAGTCATTTTTAGATTTCAATTCGTTTTCATAAACTTTAATTTGAATGATAATGAAATTGATCAATTAAGAAAAGTTTAAAAAAAAATGATCCAACTGTTCGATTATAATTGAATTAATCGCCAATCCATTTAAGTAAATATTTTTTAAACAATATTCTGCCATAGTGTTTAGTTTGCCAATTAATAGTTGTAGTAATTACCATTTTTTTTTATTGAATTGTTCTTTTTACCAATTTTTCATTTTTAAACTGATGACATAATTATAAAAACAGACAATACATTTAAATAAATGAATATGACAATAAAACCAAATCGAATGTTTGTAAATAGAATAAAAACATTGACAATAAATATATATATTACTTGAATAAAATATAAAATTAAAATATAAAATATAAGATAGTGAATGTTTGTGTTGGCAAGATGAGTGGCCAAAAATCCATATGCAAGTCGAAAAAAATTTTCAAGCATTAAGAATGCTGGTTTAAAGAAAATATTCACCGATGAAAAAATTAAAATTTATTTTTCAAAAAATGATAATTTTTCACTGAAAATTTTCAAGTGAAATTTTAGATCATACTATTTTGGTCGCGCGAATTTTAGTCGCCCTGTAATTTCTATGGGAATTTTGCTGCAACCAAAATTCATTTCGAAATACGAATTTTGGTCACGCGACTAAGGACAAATTTCGGGGATGAGGATAGACAAAATGGGATCAAATTGGAGTTTTCAGTACAAATAGTGTTGCGACCAAAATGCGTTCTTGTGCGCGACCAAAATTTGCGCAACCAAAATACGGTTCCCCGAAATTTTTTCAACAATTTTTTTTCTTCAATACTGAATCACGAGAGAATTTATTAGTTCGAAATTAAGCTTTATTAAACTATTTAGATTTATTCAGTTTTCCTTTAAATATTGTTTCATTGAATTGACTACAGTTTACCATGCGATATTCTTTCCCAATGCAATTATTTTCAATGTTCAATATCTAATCATACTGTAAAAGTTAGAAAATAAAAATAAATTCAAAAATATGAACAATTGTTTAATTTTATCTCATTCTCTGGACTGCTATTGGAGCTTTTTATTAAGTCACAAGTAAAAAAAGTGATAATATTTTCTATCAAGCTCAAATTTACTACTCATGGCGACATCATCAACGATATGAGTGGAAGCCACCGAAGGAACAACCTGTTCCTTCTGTGAAAATTGTTTCGTGTATAAAAGTACAAACATGAAAGTTCACTGCAAGTGCTTTCACACAGATACTCATATAGATGACATAAGAGGCAATGAATTTCCATATTAATGCGATTTTGATAAAAAGAAAATCAACCGGACTTGGTTTAAGAATAACCGGAAACCGTCATCGAAAAATTTCCAAACGTTCGTATTTCTCGAATAATGGAACGATATTTTGTGTTATTACATCGAAAACAGTCAAACCAGTCCAATAATCTCGCCTGTTAGCATACAAATAAATCAATTAATTTATTTATATTTTTAAAATTATGATTTAAAAAAATTAATTTTTTTATAAGAAAGGCTGAAAGAGAAAAAGTATGGATTGATAAAATTGAATAATAAAATAATAATTTGAAAGAAATATTGAAGGCTTACAAACTATGAAGAAGCGGATATCGTGTGGCACCCATATTCATTATACAGTCGACTACAAATTGTGGACGGTACGTTATAGTATTCATGACTTGCAAACGACTATTTCATAAAGAGAGAATTATTAACAATATTTATCACAATTATTATAATTATAAGTAAATGGTTTAGTTTCAAATTTCTTGAAAACATTTATTACCAGATTTTTATTCATAAATGATTAGCAATTCTAAAATGATATACGACTGTAATTACTATATTTTAATTAGGTTTTTACTGTAATTTGAAACGTAAAAACTGGAAGAAATTTTTTTTATACTCACGATGGCTTTGTCTGTCTGTAATATTAAAAGTTTGATTTGAGTGTTAATTCAGTTTTTTTAATTAATCAAATATACGCACAGTACTTCGACCAAGTCATAGCCAGTCCTGCATCCTTTATTTCGAAAAAACAAATATTAAAAAAAAATTAAAGTAGTGGAAAAACACGGGTTCTGGGAGCTCTCACCAACAACAACAACAACAATCATTTAAAGACCATTATTGCCCTTCAGCGTCTGGTCAATTTTGTAATGGCAGCCCCTTAACAATTCTTCTCCAGCAAACCCTATCGAGAGCCAGGTCTTGAGTTTCCCCATTCCAATCATACCCCTTTTCGCTCAAATCGTTCTTAACCGAATCCAAATATCGCCTCCGCGGTCTACCTCTACCTCTCGGTGCATTCACGTCCGCATTCAAAATTAACTTTGGTAAACGATACTCATTCATGCGCTGTACATGCCCAAACCATCTTAATCTCGACTTTCTTGCTACCTCATCAACCGAGTCCACATTTAAATCCTCACGCACTTTCTCATTTCTAATTCTATTCTCCCATTGGTCCCTACGCGACACTCCCAAAATCATACGCAAAACTTTCATATCAGCCACTTCCAAACCATGAATTAAATTGTTTGAGTTGACCCAGCTCTCGCTACCATACGTGATAGTTGGTCTGAAGATTGACCCATGAATCATCAACTTCGTTTCTTTACTCAACTCTCGCTTATTAAAAACATGTGACCTAAGTTGAGCAACCACTTTATTACCATTCACTCTGCGATATTCAAATTCCTTATCCAGCTTGCCGTCTTCAGAGAAGATGCAACCTAAATACTTGAATTGAGACACCTGCTCAAGCACACGCCCATTCAACAGACAATTCACTTGCTTCCGATTTTTCTCAATGTGCATAACTTGTGTTTTTGAACTGCTAATGGTCATTCCAAAGTTCGTACAGGCCGCTTCTAAATCGCTAATACTGTTTTGTAGCTCCTGTTCTGAGCCGCCAAACAGTACTAGGTCATCTGAATATGCTAGAGCAGAGATAATATTTCCCCCCAAAACTACGTTACCACTCAGATTAGGTGACTTTATCAATTTATCCATATAAATTATAAATAAAAGCGGTGAAATTGTACTGCCCTGTCGGAGACCATTTCGCACTTCAAACCATTCACTCAATTCACCATCCACTCTCACAGCGGTTTCACAGCATTTATACAAACTCTTAATTGCCCCCAGAAGAAAACTATTCACTCCGTATTCACTCAAAACTGACCAAAAATTAGCTCTCGGTATACAGTCATACGCTTTTTGTAAATCGACAAAACATACATACATATCCTTGTTTATTTCATGGAACTCCTCTATTATTTGTCTCATTAAAAAATTTGATCTTGACATCCGCGCATCGGTCGGAAGCCTGATTGGTTTTCATCCAAAGCGATTCGACAATAGCTCTGGTACGTTTTTCTAAAATTGCACTGTAAACTTTTCCGACAACACTCAATAGAGAAATTCCACGATAGTTGTTACAATCTCTGTTGCTACCCTTCTTATGAGTGGTAAGATAACTGCACCTCCCCATTCCTTCGGAACAACTGACGAATTCCACGCTAGATTAAACAACCGATGTAACCATCGAATCCCCACTGAACCACTAAAAATTAAATATTCATTCCTAATCTCATCCACTCCTGCTGCCCCAACTTAATTTCCTAACCGCCAGCTCTATCTCACCTATGCTTATTTCCTCCGCTTAGATCTCACTCACACTTTCATTCGCACTAACATTCTGATCCACTCCGTTTTCAACATTCAAAAGTTCCTCGAAATATTCTCTCCAACGTTTCAATACATACTTCCTACTAATCACTAGCTCTCCTGCCTTATCTAAAACGGCTCCTGGCGCCTGTTTTTTCCCACCATTACGGATGTTCTTAACCTTAGACCAGAAAACTTTATTCCTCTGCTGCCCTGCTTCTTCTAAATCATTGCCGAATTTCACCCATTCACCCTACTTAGCTGCTCTCACCAACTCTTTCACTACCCTTTTTTGTTCCCTATACGACTCTAAGTCCTCTTCCTTTCTACTTTGTATCCAACGCATCCATCTCACTCTTTTATCCTTCACCGCCTCCTGCACCTCATCGTTCCACCAATCTGTCTTCTTTTTACCATTCTTACACACATGCATTCTGCAAACTTCCTTTGCCGCACTCGAGATTGCACTCTTAAAACAATCCCATTCTCTATTGATATCAGACACATCAGTCATATCAACTTGCCTAAATTTCTCTTCTAATCTAGCTACATATGCATTCACTACTCTTTCACTCTTCAATTCATTCATTAACTTTCACTCTATTGGTTGGCTTCCGATTTTTACTCGCTACTCCTTTTGGAATACGTAGTTTGCTTGCAACCAAGTAATGATCGGAATCCAGACCAAAACTTCTATACACACGCGTATTTGTAACTATGTTGCGCAAACTATCTTCTACGATTACGTAATCGAGAAAAGATTTCCGATTCTGGCCAGGATTTTTCCATGCATACATGTGGATTTTCTTATGTTTAAAAAAAAAAAAAAAAAAAAAAGATTCAAACTCACGCAAAACAAAACTCTTGACAAAAGACACGAACACTAAAGACAATGACAAATCACAAATTACAAATGACAAATGGTGAACATCAGCAGGGACGCGAGACAAGGACAAAACGAATACGGCAAGTAACAATAACAAAATAAAACTACAAAAAAAATAAACAATATAAAAACATACAAAAAATATGAATATGAAACACAAAAATACAAAAATACAATAAAAAGACAAAAATAAAAATCAGCGCACTAAAAAGTTACCAGAACAAATTCACACCGTTTCGCTTATACAAACGCATACCAATAGCTATTCATTCGGTGTCAATCACACAAATTCACATCGTTCAGTTCACTCACATTCACTCGTTGCAATTTACGAATATCCACACAAACGGAAGGAATGTAGAAAACGCAACCCCGTGCGAAAATAAAGTGACTGACTAATTTGGGACGTGAACGGCTGACTATGATTGAGTGTTTTCAGTGCAAATAGAAGTTTTCAATCGATTGTAGTTAACTATAAGCAGTCAATTTCAATCGTTTTTAGACGCTTAATTTGGGACAATCGGCTAACTGTGATTGTTTTTCATACAAAATCGTCATAGACAGTCAGTCAGTCAGTTACTTTTTTTTCACATGGGACAACAAAATATACGTGTACTGTACACAGACGTACCGTCACCGTCTATGTGTGAACTGAAGGTGCACCAGAAGAGTGCAAACCTCGCCGTGCTCATTCTTTTGCACGTGTTCTTATCTAAAAATCGGCTATATAAAGCCGCCCGCTGTGACTGAGAGGTCATTCGTTTGTGACTCACTGTAGAACAAACATCTCTCTTGAGCCTCTCAGTAAATCAAGAACAAATCGAGCCTTTGAGAATAGATCGATGAACACTCAAGCCTTACAATAGATTCAGACACACACTGAACATTCATTGTAAGTGTAAAGACAAGACATTCGTTGATTGCCAACCATTGCTGTCGTTTGGCATAATCAACCGAGCAAAAACTGCATGCACGCATTCGTACAACGTCGTTTCTCTCTTTCATTCAAATAGACACATAACCGATTTCTTGCTCACAGTTCAATTTCGCCAGCCCTTGGAGTGCCAACCGGCCTACGGTTGTCAAGTTGATGACGTCAGTCATACACAAACCTGTCAACAGTCATTTTTTTTCCAAAATCCCACAAACATGCCAACAGTCATTTTTCCAAAATTTCAAAACCTGTCAACAGTTATTTTTCTCAAAACTTCCAAATATTCACCATCACAATCACTGAGCACTGTATCGAATGTTTGCAACCATTCGATGCCTTTGTTCACGGGAATATTGTGAAGATTTGTTGCACTGTCCTTAAACATGATTCAAAAAATAAATTTGCTGATTGATGTTGTTGTTGCTATATTGTTGGTGATATCCAAAATGAAAGAACACCGCAAAATTATTCACTAAAATGAAAAACATTTCTCTTTCTCTCTCTTTATATTGAATCGCGTTCGGTTTTGTTTGCTGTAAGAAACTACTTGTTCGTTTGTTGATTTTGTTTTTATGACACTGGATCCAGTACACTTGCACTTGATTCCTTTTGAATATGTCAGTAAAAAAATGTTTTCATTGTTTTTTCTCTTCGGCATTTTTGCTTTTTTGCCATTATAAACAAATCATTGCTAGATTAATTCGAAATTTTGAACGAATGGGTGCAAATATGACGACAAAATTACACTACTTGAAATGCCATCTTGATTTTTTCGATAAACGGTGTTTGGGAATGATCAATGATGAACAAGGCGAACGGTTTCACAAAGAAATCGCTGGAGCACAGGCACGATTCAAAGGTTGCTCTACTGATCTACAAAAATGCTTTCTGACTACTGCTGGTCAATTCAAAATGAGACTAAAGACGCGAAACCACACAGAACATGTCGATTGAGAAAGAGATTCAGTAAATAAAATTGAAAATCAAAAAAACTGTGTTTTTTAATCAAATATTTCGTGTAACTTGAATCGCTTTTTGCTTAAAATGATTGTATTGCATGTATTTTGAATGGCATGCAAAGAAAATGGCAAAAATGGAAGTGATACATTACATTACATTAATCATAGTTTATAGACCAAATGGTATACCGAATTTTTCAGTGTGTTTAGTCTTTAATCAGCCAGTGAACATTGTATTCGAAAGCGTATGTGAGAGGCTTGCAGGGCACAACTGCACCACAATCGAACGTTCGACCCATAATTGGCTACACCTGTTTGTGGAAGTGATTTTGTAGTTAATAAACTCTATGGAGCGCACAAATGTGAAAATTCGTTAGAAAATCAGCAACGAATCGTCTTGTTGAGCGTGTATCAGCCATAAATATGTACCGATTTTGAAGCTTGAGCTGGTTATTGAGATACAGCGCTATAAGTGTGCGAGCAATCTGAAAAAAAAGTTAGCGACGAATCGCCTTTGTGAGCCCGTAGCCAACACATCCGTGCACTGATTTTGAAATGTGAGCACTTTAAATGTGCGTATGAACTCCACCTTCCAAACGCATGTCTTTTGATTATTTCAAACCGTTCGTCACTTATGGGCCAAAATATGGAGCAAAATTCGAAAAAATGACTTTTTTCACGGTTTAGGCTGTAGCTTAGCCCATGTACTTGACATTATCGAAATTGTGGGTGTTTTGGAATGGTGAGGCTTGGTACTAACGGAAAATCGTCAAGAGAAAATTTGCGTATGAAATTAACTTTTTTTTGTAGCATTGTGTAATTAAATTAATGATAAGAAGAGCAATGGAATTCAACTAAAAATGGATTGGAGTGATTTCGATTTAAATCATAACTGACAGATGGTGGACGGAGAATCATTGGAATATTTGCAATGTCATCATTTAAACATTTCGGTTATGTCAAAATCCATTAAAATAATTCTGTGATTTGTATGTTCATTCGAAATTCACTGATTTGCGGGCATGTAGTTTTTTTTTTCTATGCACTGAGACTGCCGAAGTTGAAAAAGAAAAAACTTAAAATGCCGACGCAATATGTCGGCGATAGTGACAACTTTGTACGAGCGCATTTAAAATACATAGATATTCGGACAGTTTGATAAATTAGTCGGATTGGCGTGAATTAGAGCTGTTCATGAACCGAACATGAACCGTTCATGTTCGAGAATCGTTTTACTTTTATGTTCATGTTCGTTCGATTTCGGTTCGATTTGTTCAAAAGAGAAAAAAGGGTGTTCATGTTCGTTCGGGTTCGTTTCGAGTTGTTCGAAAGATAAAAAAGAGTGTTCATGTTCGTTCGAGTTCAAGTTCAGTTTATTCATAATGTTCAAAGTTCGGTTCATGTTCGTTCGAATATTGTTCAATTAACTGAACCAAATTGAATTGTTCAATACAACAATTAAGTAAGCAAAAATATTTCGAATAGGTTTTGTTTATATCGAAAATTCCTATTATTCAAATACAACCGAACTATTGTTCAGTTGTTTTTCTCAGAAAATGAAGCAGTGCCGAAGTCACTTCAGCAAAGAAATTCATTGTCTCTTACGCCATCTCTAGTCGGGTATGGTGTGAATTTAAATTAATATCAAACAAAATTGAGAAAGTGGACTTCTATGCCGTGGGCAAGTACATCAACTATCGACTAATGGACTACGGCATAAATCGTGCGACGTTACATTGGAAGTGATTTCTATCATTTATACATTGAATGGCACATACACCATTACGGAATGCAAACGACAAAACGTATCTTTTTGCCGTTTCCTTTGATATAGACAATGTACATTGATAAATCGCTTTCATGCAAGAAATTCATACGTTGATAAATCGTATAGATGGCGTCAAGTGTGTAGAATTTGAACGAACAGGAACAGATCGCATTTATGAACCAGTTGAATTAATTGAACAACGTTCGGAAACATTTTGTGTTTTCATGTTCGTTCAAGTTCGGTTCAAGTTGTTCAGAATTGAAAATGACCTGTTCATGTTCGTTCATGTTCGGTTAAAATTCAAACGAACTCGAACGAACATGAACAGTTCGGTTCAGTGGACAACTCTAACACTCATCAATTACATGCCGACATATCAACAGTATTATATATTTTATATTTGTTGGAATAAATGAATTATTTATAAGTATATGTTTTTTAATTTAAAAACAACTGCAAATATTTTCAGCGAATAATATTCTTGTATAGCCGAATATACTTGTCATCAAAAGGATTTATTAGCGAAATAATTTTTTAAATTTGAAAGATAATTTGAAAATATTACGAACACGAACCATTCATGTTCAGACGTGTTTGTTTGAATCAGAAAAATCATGTTTGAGTTCATTCCTGTTCGGTTCGAATTGTTTGGAAGGAAATAGAATTGGTTCTAGTTCGGTTCCTGTTCTGTCCGAATCGATCGATCACGAACGAACACAAACAGTTCCTGTATCCTATATACTCGTTTTATCACCAAAAAGTAAGCCTCACCATTAAAGTGGATTAAATTATGAAAAAACCGAATTTTGCGTTAAAATATAATTTGAATTTCCTTTCTTTTTCAGAATTGAGCGCGAATATTTTGATGATCTGTTAGAAATATCGAACATGCTCATCACACATTTTAAAGATACAAAGTAAATTGTGCGAGAAGCCAAAGCCCAAATCCAGAACAAATTCTTTATTTTTTGATTATTAGAGATATACTAGGGGGAAATGACTCTTGCAAATCTTTTCAAAATTTTAGAGAAATCAAAGCATTTTCACGAATCTTACGGGTCATACGAATCTTCATTTACATGTGAAGTTGACAAAGAGATTTGCAATTGCGAGCGTATCTATGCGCATCTTTTTAATACATAATCAAGTGCGAATCCTTGCGAATCTTTTATTCATTTTCAAGTATAATACGCGAATGTTTAAATTTTTGATCATATTTTTGCAAATAAATTGGGATTCGCTGCGAGTCATTTCCCCCTAGGAGATATATTATCAGCTCAGTTGGAAGAGCTTAAACATGTCAAACTGGGAAATAAAACCGAATTCGAACGTCCCTCATCACCGGTTGTTAACAACGTAGAAATAGTTGTAATGAAGGATTTAGTTGATAATTTTCGCGTACAAGGCATTAAATGTTCGGACGGCTTAAAAGATTTAGCACAGTGAGTAATTTATTCAAATGATCAAATATATCATGGCTTTGAATGTTTCTTTTTCTACAGTAAAGGCATTGTTTCACCCTCGAAATCGCATGCATCATTGGTTGTTCAAGGTGAAGTAAAGTGTGCTGGTATTTCAGTTCAACTACGTAAAATAATGTTAGTACAACTTGTGTTGTTCAATTGTGAAAAAACTTAATCGAAAAAGGAATTCAATTTATTCTAGAAAGATGATTAAAAAAGCAAACGCCCCTCATTCAAATATATTGGACAATCAGCCAACCGACCCAGATGAACACTTAATCTCTTCGTCAGGTGGTTCGGACGAAAGTGATAAATCTGATAACATCGATGATGAAGATTAAAGCCGGCACACTTCCCGATTTGATCAAGAAAAAGCCGAAACCGTATAAGCAAATATTATCCAATTCACCAAATTCAAATTGTTTTCATCTTAAAAAATATGCTAACCAACAATTGTAAATGTTATTTAATCTTTTGTATTTAAATGAGCATTATTTTATTAACAATTTTACACTCGTTTATTGTATTCGTACTTAAAGTCGAAAAATATTCAAATATAGGTCATTCCATGCTTTTTACTTTCTAACACCGTCTGTGAAATATGAGGAGAGAAAATATTTTCCCTTTTGTGTTATACGTGCTGCCGTACGTTTAAGCGTTGGGTCAATTTTAGTATTCATTTGAAACGGCACTTGAATATCCGTGAGCATCGCTGTGTCTATTGTCCAATGAGTTTTGTTTTGCGTCAGAACATATAATATCAAAACCGGTATGGACAGAATCGGCATATCGGCATTTATGTGTAAACAATTATGGCAATTATGTCAATTATGTTCAATTACATGCATGCGACAGCTGTTCATGCCCTATATTCCGCCGAATGTCGCACGTTTTTCATTGCTATATTTTGAATACAACTCATTATTCAGAAGACATGACTCATTTTCGCTGTGCTGTATAGATGTTGATTCGATAAGATTGACTCTCTATTAACAAGGTTTAGTTTATTGAAAGAAATCGTTGAAAACGAAATTGCTGATAAGCAGCGATACATATTACTATGTACACATGAATGAATGAATATGAATGCGAAACGATGCCAAGAGAATCAAATGAAACGGAATAAGGAAAAAGGGAATTCACAAAATTTAGAAAACTGGTGCACTGGCGGAATGGTGCCATTAGATATCATTTATTTATTTATTTTATTTATTTCAGTCGCGCGACTCAAGTTCGCAAGTGAGATTTGTATGGAAATTTTTTTGCGACTATAATTCGTAATCCAAAACGAATTTTGCTCGCGCACATAAACATATTTTGGTCGCAATTTTTTTTTGCGACCAACAATCGTTTTTGGCAGCGACATTAATTCGTTTTGGATTAAGAATTATAGTCGCAAAAAATGGGCTGCGTTTGAAATTCGTTTTTGTGTGCGACCAAAATTAATTTTTAATTACGAATTTTAGTCGCAAAAACTCGGCTGCGACCAAAATACGTTTTTGTGTGCGACCCAATTCGTTTTGGATTACGAATTATAGTCGCAACAAAATCGTGCGACCAAAATTCGTTTTTGTGCGCGACCTTAATTCGCGCGACTTAAGTAGTATGACCCTGATAAATGGCCTTGAAATGAATCGAAATACCGCCAATAGTTTGCTCCACTGAATTGGTCTCGAAAAGTGGAGACGGTCAACCTTTGTTATCATAGTACAGTAGATTCTCACAATTCTAAAGTAGTTTGTATTTTGGATACTTTAGAATTGTGAATTCTTTAGATTTCTGGATAATTTTGAAAAACCGCCAAAATTCAATGGAATGATCAATACATTGATGTTTTCTTTAATATGTTAGTTTTTTTTTCATTTAAATTTGTAAACAAAATTGTATCATGTGATAAATAACATTTCATTATGAGTTGTTTGACTTAGAAAAATAATTTGTAAGTAATGATTGTTTTGGTTTGCGAAATTGCTCCTTCAGTAACACCAAATTCGATTGCAACTCGATTTGCACGAACACCATTTTCTAGTTTTTTTTTAAAATTTGCACTTTTCCTTGAATACTTAATCTTTTGTGTTTGATGGATTTTGACATTTTAAATAGAAAAATAATTTTAAAGAATCAACGAAAATTGATCTATTCAAATGAAGATCACAGTGGTTCAGTGTATAACGCACAATAGAATGATGCAACAACATCGAACATTCACTTGTTCGTCGTGCGTACATTTCCACTGGTAACTATGATGATTTGAAAATCATTTACAAATTTACAAATAATATTGAAAAAACATAAACATTGGATTTGGATTGTATATACAATGTTTAACAAAACAAAATACATATAGAGATTGTTTGAATGAAAGAAATATCCAGTGAATTTATGAATGCAATTTACGGTTTAAAAGAGTCATAACGAGTGTAAATATTGTGTTTATTCAGAAATCTAAAGTAAATCTTTAGATTTCAGGAAAATCAATGTGAACAAAAATCGTCTTTAGTTTTCTGGATAATTTAGAATTGTGAGTCTTTAGAATTGTGAGAATCTACTGTATGATTATCATACTTCATTGTTACTACCTAGAATATACTTTAATTTTTCTCGAATTAAGAATATCGAAGCATACACACAAAAAACATTTGGGGTATGTTCATGATATTCATTGGTGACAATATATGTTTACCACAGTTGTATCTGATTCTACCACATGCAAGTTTTTATAAATATGTGCGCATGTCGAACAGACTCATTGTGAAAAAGTTTTGCTGTCAAACTAATACTATGTCACATTTATTACGTTACATGTGGTAGAGTCAAATACAACTGTGGTAAATATGTATTGTCACCAATGAATATCATGAACACACCCCAAACGTTTTTTGTGTGTATTAGGCGGCGATGGGAAGCTTGAAGGTGAACTAAACAAATACACCTTACATTCATCAATTTATCAAGGTAGTAAAAGAGAAATAGGTATTAAAATATGATGATTGCTGTCGAAATGACTCCATTTTTTCGAATTATGAGGTTTTGTTTCGCGAATGGTGAATTATTTTGAATTAGTTTCTCGACCAAATCTATCGTATTCATCGAGATCTACAACTTTACTCTTCAAGTCCAGTCGGAAAATCAGGAAAACCCCCCATAAAAGAGATACATATATACATGTGAATTCAGTCTTGAGTTCCACCTACAAGCGGTAGATTTTTCCAGACGATTTTAATTTTTTTTTTTTTTTTTTTAATATTAAAATCCAATTTTGGTTTTCCATGTTGAATGAATATTTTATAACTTCCTAGCTTCAATACTGTATTGAAATGATTTGAGGAGAAAGAGAAAAAAATTCAATATTGATTTATATAAAAATTTATTAGTAATCATATATATAAATTTTTGTGTATTCTGGCATTTTGATTTTTCGATTAAAAATTAAGAATTGTTCATTGAACATTTACAAGTAATTTTTTCGTTTGAATATTGTTCAGCAAATTTGTAGGCTGACAATGAGAAAATAATTTAGTTGAAAATTGAATTAGCCACCGTTCACCATGCAATATCCTTTTCGGATAAAATTGCGTTCAATGTTCTATGTGTAATTAGTCTGAAAAAAAAAGAAAAAAAAAAGAAAAAAAAAAATGAGAAAAAAACTTCATAAAAACGGATCTATTCAAAAAATTTTTTTTACCTCATTGTATGTACTGGTATTGGAGCTGCGTACAAAATGCAGATGAGATTTTCGCCCGAGATATACGAGTGACATTTGTGATACTCCAGTGTCCAATATGATTCGATTGCTTTGCAAGGGCTTGTTTGCGGTGCTAAAATTGAGCTATTTTCCTCACATAGGAATGTGTCGACAACATCGACTGCCTGATGAAAGAATGTTCGCAAAATATCCAATCTATGATGTCCGCCCGTATTAATAACCCGTTTACTGCCCAAAGCCGGTTGTAAATTACGTGACATCACATATTTTGAATATGTTTTATTAACCAATAAAATGCCCAAAATGCTTGGATCAAATTGTGGCAAATTGATGGAAAAATTCCGTGGATAACATAATTTAGCATTGCGCAATAATTCCAAATCATTACGCCAAATGTGTTGCACTAAACTTGCTGCATCTGAAAATTGTGGTTCGGCTCCACAAACCACACAAACACTGATCATTTGAAAAATTGGAATGCAAACGAAACGATATGCAATATTTGGACTCTTTTTTGGTAAATAAACGGGCACATCAACTTGTACTGAATTTGAAACGCTCAAAATGGTGATGAGTAATTTTCGATCAATAACATTTAAATCCCACCAACCCTCAGTGCCAACCACAACTTTTTGGCGTGACATTACGACACAGCAAAATGGTGATCCAACTTGTTCGCTGAATTCATTTAAACGAGCCAATATCTCGGTACCTCCACTTGGAATTATACAATCTGTGAGATTCAACAGGTCAGAATCAATATTTTCCATTATTTTGTCCACGATTGCATAACATTTTTGCTGAATTTAATGGAAAAAATAATTATTTTAAAAATTTTTTTCAACGAGATTTTTAAATGATAAGATAGAAAAAATGTGCTTACCTTGAGCTCTCGCTTTAATTGCTCGGGATTTTTATTGTGTTTCACCTCAGTCAATCCAATTGAAAAAATTGTTGCATTAAAAACCACATCCAAAAAGTCCCGTATCACTTTTTCAGTATAACCCTTTCCAATGCCAATCATAGTGAAACAATTTTCAAAATCTTTCCACACAACAATTGTATCATCTTCCAAATATGTGCTATTTAATTGAGCACCTTGTGATTTGCAGAACATATGCACTCCGTTCAATGAACCCACGGTTGAAAATGGTAGCTAAAACAAAATGGAATGCGAATGAAATGACAAGAACTTGAATTGAAAATATGAGAAGACAATTTAAAGTTGAACTCACAGTGTCACAATCACCTTTTTTACGTGTAAATATTGGAACACCACCTGTTGCCGTCAAACAAATAAAATGCAACGACATTTTGTTCAATCACTGTTTTTTCTTTTGTTGGTATCTCCAAATATTTCAAATGCGAAAATTTGTGTACGCAATAAAATTATAATTAGTCAGTTCACTTGCCGCGATGTTTGCACTGGAATTTGTTTATATCAACAATTTTGTTGTTGTCTTCATGTTGATGATCTGGTATAAAAACCACAAATTGTCAATTTAGACAATTGTTTTGTAGTACTGAAATATAAGATTTATTTTCATCTGAGTCTATCATGAAGAGAGCTATCGATTGAAGCACAAAACAATTTTTTTTAAGGAATCTCATATTGATACAATTAAAATTGAAAAAAAAAAAAATTATTATTAAAATATCAAGCAAACAAAAAATGATGCACGTCTCGTTGTTGACGAAGTGAATATATTTCATTGAAGCTTTAAAAAAAATTTCCCACAACGAATCTAGTACATCCAAATCGTTCAACGCACCGCAGAGAAACGATCATTATACTTACAAAAAAATACATTTTTCGCTTCGGCAGGCGATATTCAACTCAAATAAGTTTGTAAACAAGAAATTACGTATACGTAGCACATGGAACCGCGGTGAATCAAAACAATGTAGATTACATACATATACAGATACGATCCATTCCACATTCATTCCATAACAACACCAACATACCCATGCATATGTGTGGTGAAGTGAACACAAGGCAATTCAATCAAAAATACTCTCATTCCATTTTTACTGCTTCTCATTCCATTCTCATTGCTTCTCATTCCAGTTGAATTTCATACTTTTCACATGTTATGTCAATATGCATGTATAGTCATGAATCGTTGAGAATAATTGAATTTGGGATTTTTTCCATTAAACAATTCTGAATATTTTTGATTTCATTCACATTGTAAAATATTGTGTAATTTTCCCTTTCAATCGCCAATCTCTAGTTTATTGTTAAATCGCAAAAAAAATGTTTGTTTTGGAAAAAAAAGTAAAAAACAAATGAGTTTTATCTTTTTTTTTTTCATGATAAAAAATCACCGAATTTTTTTCCTATTATATCATAACGGATATGAACTGAGATTAATAAAATCCTTTGAGTCATGCGAACGTTTTAATTCGTACTTCAATTCATTTTTGCAAACTTCATATTCAGAGATCATGATTATTCTAACTGATTCAAACGCTGTATCTTGTACAGTCGTCGTAACAGCCGTCAATATCGTTGTCGTCGTTACTCCAGCTCTCTTGCTTTCCGTATATATATTCCTATACATACAAAATAATGAAACAGCAACATTCCATAAGCCAACACTAACCACTGACTTAATGTTATAAGTAAGCATGGGCGCAACCTGTGTATAGTTGCAACCGCTGTCTACATATGTAGTTGTGAATCTAAAGTGTTCGTATTAGTTTTCCAAAAGTATGTTTTGAACGCGACTAAGTAGAAACATTCAGTGATTGCGATTTAAAGCGACAAGACGTGTATTACTGCATATTCATTTAGTTTTACAGTATATTGAGTGCGTTGCGTTTTTGATTATATTGTTAGAATTTGGATATTGGTTTTTGTTTGTATTATCATTTGTGTGTGTTTTTTTTTTTTATAAATGTTTTGTATTTTTTATTCTGAAAAAAGTATTGACCATTTGAATACTGAAATTTAATTCTGTGAATGTGATTAATTTGTGTTAATCAACAATTTATCTTGTGGATTAAAGACGTGAAATCAACTTGAGTGAAACATTCGTGCGTATATGAAATTGAATGCACTAAACCGCTCAACATAACAGTCGAAAGAAAAATAAAAAAAAAAAAAATTATTCAAAAATAAAGCAATTTCGAGCAAAAGTGTTTTTGTGTAAATTACAAATTTAAATTCACCGAATAAGGGATAAACAATGCAATTTCATTTTAAACAAATAGATAAATTGCAAAGTGCATGAGAATATTCAGTGGAAGCGTATATAAACGGAAAAGAGATTTGCAAACGAATGTTGAAAGAAGAAGAAGAAGAACAAAACACAACAAAAATAAAAGAGAAGGAAAAAAGCAAAATCCGAACAAACGTTACCTTATCGCAAAGCAATTGTTTATGTGAATAGATTTCAAGGTGTGTATACGGCAATAAGCTAAATAAAAGCGTGCATTGAATTTAATTGAATTCTAGTTATATGTGTGTGTGTGTGTGTGAAACAACAAACGTTACCTCAACTTTGGAATGATTTTTTTTTATTTAAAATCTGTAATGCGTAAACGCAACGCTGCTCGATTAATAACAATGGGACACTTGACACATGCAAAAATAGAAATAGAAAAAAAAACAAAGCATAATTTCAGAGATTTCCAGTTCTAATGTTCATATTGAATGTGTTTGTGTCGCTAATTTACATTTTGGGTGATGGTGATATTGATATTGATGTTGACAGCAACGTGTTGCGCATTCTTTCATTCGGTCAATTGCCCGCAAACAAATACATAATACCACAAAACATGCACTAGCTGCTTTGTCTTCAATTTTTTTTTTTTCATTCGTTTTTGATGATGATGATATTTATTTTCTTCATTGCTGCTTGCTGGCTGACAGACTAGTTGAGTGGTCGCGATATGGTCCCATTTTGAAAATTCACTTGAATATAATTACTCGTATAAATATGAATGCGATCGTGTTGCTTGTGTCGATGAAAATGAACATGAACATGTTTGTCTATGTGAATCATCATTTATTGACAATAGAGACGTTCATTGTTCTTTGCAAAATTCATTCAGTAGAACTCAATGTTTGTTTTTTCTTTGTACGCTTTTTTCTCTCTGTGCATGGCCGGTTCTTTCGTGTCGCCGTTAAAATTCATAACAACGCATTTCATTGATGTCTGTGTATGTGTATTATCGATATTCCGTTTTGTATCGAAAACATTCAGCACCGTTTTTGCAGTGTACATGTTTCCGACGGAATGTATAAAAAAGACATTGCATGTTCGTATTTTAAAAAATGCAACACACACAAACGTATACAAATGAATAAAAAAATAAATCTGTTGACTGAGTCAAAATGGTTTCTTTTTGTTCCTTTTTTTAGTATGTGGATCGATGGCAAATCGTTTTCAGTCTGCATTCAATAATCATCTTTTTTTTTTGCTCGCCTCCGTTTTCTACCTTCAAAAAAAGAGAGAATAATAGATTCATTCAAACGGACGAAAGAACGTAAGAAGCAAAAATTATAAACAATTTTCGGGCTTAAACAAGAGATATTGTATTTCAATGGCAATCAATGATGATCGATTCACACATGTTTGCGATCTACGGTACATTCTTGCTCTCTCTTCTTTCCACTATGTTCAATCTTTTGGTATGCGCAAAGCTGTGGGCGGCAGCTGTTACTGCAAAAAAAATTTCCTTCTCAATCTTTCGGAATTGGTTTCAACATTTTCGTCATCGCATGTGCAATGTTCTTTATTGTGTGTGTGTCTGTGTGTGTGTGTGTGTGTGTGTGTGTGTGTGTGTGTGTGTGTGTGTGTGTGTGTGTGTTTTTTGTGTGTGTTATTTATTCGATTCCACTCTCTCTATCACACATACTTAATTCTACTTCCTAATTAACATTTTTCTAACGAAATTACATTGAAACGTCAAGCGCAAAATGGAACAGAAAATTCAGATTTCTCACAACCAACAACCACATGCACACACACACTCAAACGACACAAGAACGTAAAATTTGAGAAATACTTCAGCTTCCATTAAGATGTGGCACTTAACATGTTCGCCACAGGCAATTGTACAATCTCCCACTTACCGCTCTCCTTCATTTCGCATTTCGGTTTTTTTTTTTCTCTTTTTTTTCTTCATACAGCAATAGCAACAGCACACACAGAGAATCGTTGTTGCATTCATTTAGAATGGTTCAGTTGTATGAATCAAACTTCAAAAACTAAACGCCAATTAAGCAAAGTAAATATCGTACAAATGAATTGCACTTATAAATGCATTTCGTATGTGCGTGTGTATGTGCATGATGATGATGACGATGGTGCGGTTTGCTATGTGATTAACAGTCAATGTCTCATGTGCTTTTACGCTCATCAAACTAATAAATGTCAAACACATTTACGGAATGCCAATGCATAGGTCGCATATTGTTTGTTATGTTTAGTTTTAAGTTAATTATGACTCACAGACAGCGTTAAATACAATTTTTTTCTTTCTAATTGGTGACAAAATACGTGTACAGAGTAACATGGTTGATGTATACAGTGACGCATTTTTCTTATAAATTGATCAAAGTAGCTTTTTGATTTTAGTTTAAAATTTATAATTTTGAATGGGAATTTTGATGATTTTTCTCACACGTTTGAACGGTTTATTTATTCAAAAAAAAACAAAAAAAAAATGAAAAAAAAACTGCGACAATCTGCTTGGGAATTCCTTATAATCGAAAAATACCTTCTATCAATCGTTTCGAATTTATAATCAATTCAACGATAAAACCAATGCATTATTTGTTGAAATGAGATAAAGATAGTATTTCTATGGAATTATACACAATTCAGATGATCTCACATGTATTTCTCATTTGTAATCATAACTTCTTTTTTTTTTCTCTTTCTTTTTTTTCAATTTCGTATTTATTCAGAGATTTGATGAAATTTGTATCCATCGTCAACGGTAGTCAAGATGCGTGCAGCCCGTTTCATCCAGTGAATATCAATAGAAACAAATGAATGCTTATTAAAAGCAATCAAAAGACATTGAGAATTTTTTTTTAAAAAGTGATTAAAAAGCAACGATCGTACCGTTTTTTTTCGGGTGTATATGAATTGTGTATATGAATAGTGTGTGCAACAGCAAATCATAAAAACAAATATAAACAAGAAAGAAAAAAAAATAAATAAAGTCAAACAAAACGAAATCGTTGTTGCTTTTTTTTTTCGAACATTTTTAAACGGCAAACGGATTACCAAACGGAGAGGCAGTGAAAACAAGAAAAGCATATTAACCATCAATCTGGAGTTTTTGTGCATACCCGTCAAACAGCGACTTACTTCTGAATCTTCTGATGTTGTTGATGTAAGTGTTCTAAGTTTTTATTTATTCTACATTTTATCATACAATTTATTTATAACCGTACCAATGTGCACATGAAATGAAAGAGAAACACAAAATTATCCGTTTGCCCCAATCGACTCAACGAATAAATGAACTAAGAAACGAATGTGTGTACGCGGGTTATTACCATTTATTTCTTATCTGCTTTAAATGTCGTCTGTTTGCCTCGTTATCTTCGTGTCTTGAATGTTAATCAACCGATCAGAAAGCGACATATTTAGAGAACAACGAAAGAAGTAGGAAAAAAAACGCAGATAGTTAGAACACTTTTTTTTCATTCCTTCACCAAATTCTGTTTGTTTTCGTTTGCTTGACTAACATTTTTGGCTGTAGATTACAACTGCAGCATGTTTTCGAAAAAGAAAGACCAAGAAAAAATAAAGGAGTGATGCCTTATGTGTCGTGCTGGGATTCAATGAACTTTCATGCTTTTCATATTGAACGGTCAACATGCCTTAGCATTTTGTCCGCTCATTTATTGTTGTATTTTTTTTTTTGTTTTTTTTTTTTTTTTTGCTTTACTTTGTGAAACCGAAAGACACTTTTAAATCCAAAAAGAACTGGAAATATATGCAAAAGAATTTATGCGTTGAATAACTGATATATTTTTCAAGACCAACGGACTCTCTCGCTTGAATGAAAATAATCTGAATTGATTTACGTTTTGTATTGTCTTGTTTTAATTTGATGACTTTTTGCTGGCAAATTTCATGAGAATTTTGCGCGATTTTTTTTTTTCTTTCGTTTTTCCGCATTTTGCTTTCACATCATGCATCATGTTTAATTAAAAAAATCGGAAAAAAAAAGAAATATCTATGGAGACATCATTGTTGTCTAGAATGAGACATAATGCTTGCTAAAATATTTCCATATGCTTAATGAAATGCGTTCACGAAATAACCATGTGACATATTGGACTGTGATTTTCTTATTTACCGACTTTGATCCGATTTTAACTCTGAATACATTTCTTTTAAAGCGGATCTTTCATTCTTTAATTATAAATGACAATATCATCGGATCAAACATTATCTAATATTTGTTTCCAGTTTCGTTAAATAACTCTATTCAAATAAAGCTAAAATCACACTCAAAATAACCGTATCAATTTAAATCGATCATTGGAAATTCGATCTAAAATTATGCTATTTACAAAACATCGCAATAAATAAATGTATTTTTAAGAAAAAAAGAACGAAAATATTTTTGAAATAAAATGCAGTTAGTTCGGTTGAAACACCTATAATTATAAATGAGCCTATTGATTTGATTATTGATTAAAATCTGATTTCAAATGTGAATAAAATGTAAATATTCGATGGTTATTTCATAACTGATGGCTTGAAAAATTTACTCATCATTTCAATAAATGGATTGTTAGTTGAGAAAAGTCATCAGCGTAAAATCAAAAAAAAAAACACTATGCGTAGGTTAATTTGTATGCTCATTTATGATTTTATTTATTTGATCATCCGCGGCATCGGCAACAAAATTCACGTGGCATGAAATCGATATTCGAAAATAAAATTATGGAAAAAAAAGCGCACACAATTGTTGTTCCAAAATATTGAATAATTTATTCGAAAAGAGAAAAAAAACACGGCACATGCTTATTTTTTGCTTATATATTGAGTGTTAATGCACGTTCTTGATCGACAACTCGTACTGAAATTCCGGCGGGCAATGCTAAAAAAAAAACATGTTTATTCAGTAATCATAGCAATCGTCTTCTTTGCATTTTGTGAAAAATTCGATTAATGTCAACACCCGATGGTGTTTTGTCACCGAATCCAAGAAAAAAAACTAATTTCATTTCCATTTCGATGGGTTCGGCTCCAAAACAAAAGTAAATTAGAAATGAAATCAACAACAAATATTCACACATTTGGCAACACCAGAGATGCGAATGAGTCACATGCTAAGCGAGAACGCCTCGCTAAAATTGATTCATCTTTTACAGAAAAAAAAAAATTATAACGCTTGAAGTGAGGCATGACAAACAGGTACACGTATAATGAACACTAAATAGAATCGAGAGAATCTATCTTGGGGAAGTGGAAGAAATGCGTGTTTTAGTGTCATTTGATTGTGTTTCATGCAAATTACAGTTTGCCATTCACTCACTTACTCTCTAACACTCTCATTCATTCACATGTTCACTCACTCACTCGCTTGTTCATTATAACCATAATCAATATGCAAATTTCGATCGGATGAGATCATCTGTTTGATCAATAGATCGATTAAAGTGTGTGTCTTAACATAATTGAAATGTACACTCCACTTGCACAATGCCATCGTTTGAACTAGAATTTCAATAATAAAAAAATTCACTTTTCATGGTGCCAAATGAAAATTGACAAAGAAATAGTGAAAAAAAAACCTATCTCGATCATGTATTTGAGATCTTCAATGCAGTGATACTCAAGACAAATCAAACCAAATCAAATGAATTGGGCTATTATCGTGCATAAATAATGAAACGGATGTCAACAATTTTGTTAAAAATGTCAACTTTACGACATTCCATCCAGGTGTGATATTATCGCTATATCTCATCATGAAGAGAGTGTTACTTCACTTTAAGTTTCCGGTCACATAATGTATAATGACAAAACAATCACATTCTCATCATTTATACCCAACCACTTGGTTCACCTTAATTTCGCATTCAATTTGCACGCATCATATGCCCGAAACGAGTTAACGATCAATAAATTTGTCAATGACTTTAGTTCATAAATTTCATAATAATCATTTGGTTTGAGTTCATTCATCATGATAGAAATAGTTTGTTTGCTTTAAAAATTAGACAGTATTTCGCTGATATTTTTTTTTTCACTACATTGAATGGATGCTAAATAGCTGAACCGAATCGAATCATAATAACTGTTCAACGTAAACGGTCCTTGTAAAGTTGTGCGAACACACCAAATATGATGGTGAGTGTTATTCAGACATTGAACCGTGATTTTTCTATATGATTGACGTCGATTGTCTTGTGACTGCGTAGTTTATAATTATTTCTGAAGAATTAATTTCCATCGCAACATGTCCTGACATGTTTCGCTTTAAAATGTACCAATAAATACTAAAAAAGGCATTTGACATTTTTGCATAAACAGCAACAAATGCGTGATTTGCATATAGCCAATATTTTTTTTTTTTTTTTTTCTTTCTTTTTTTTAATCACAGAAACGCTGTTGTTTTGCAAAAATGGCAATCGAACCACAATTTTATTATGGATAAACCATTTTTGGAATGTTAATCTTGACGAAATTGTTATTTATTTATTCTCCTTTATTATGCCTTTTTCACTTCATAATTTTCATTGTTCCATCAAAGTTTTTCATAATAAAATTCCATTTAACTCTCTAACAAATCGAGTATCGATTGGAATTTAACAGAATATAATATGAAATAACAACAACATTTCGAACAAAATTCGATCGTAGGCAGACATCCACTTGACCAATGGACTTGTGTGACGACGCGATCGATTTAACACGATTGCCATGTAACCATTTTTCATTTTCAAATGAGCTATTTCATCAGTCTGATGTTTGAATAAATTCTACGCAAAAATTCATGTTGTCTATTGACAACTTATCGAATCTTATCTACAGCCATATATTTTTTTCTTTTTTTCTCTCACGCCCGGTTTTATCGATTTATTATATTTCAACAAGCGTTGAAATTGAAATGAGCATTTTTTTTTTTTTTCTTTTTTCAAATTTTTATTGAAGGGAATCAAACTGTTGTTGTTTATTGCTTTCCACCCACGAGCTTTTCAATCGGTAATTTTTTTTACATATTATAAAAATAAGAAATACAATTTAATCGGCCTCGAATCAACAAACGATTGACTGTTTATTATCTCATACATACCAATTGGATTGCCATTTTTGGGCGTTATGTCTTGTGTATAAAAAGAAAGCAATTAAAAATTATCGAATATCATCGCAGTTTTTTTTTATTTGTTTGTTTCTTCTTTTAGCATTTCATGAAATATGGGGCTAGTGCATTTGGTCTTTTTTCATCTTTTTCACACGTTTCAAATCACAGAAAAAGAAATATAATCAACAAAATTTCATTTCTACACTTTACATTTATTATGACGTTCATATTATCGAAGCAATGATACAATCAAAATGAAAAGTAAGATTTATTATTATCATAATGTATGAAATTTATGTAATTTATCTGTAATTACGAGGGTTCAATGGGGGCGAAAGTCCTCCAATTGTTCCCAATGCAAATTGTACTGGATCAGCAAGTTCATCGAAATAATTGGTTGACACTTTTGAATGAAAAGCATACTCTTCATAGCCAAGTTCTAAATGATCTTTTAATTCCGAAATCGTTTGTTTCATCATAATCATTTTCGTCGGTAGCTTCTTTTCACCAGACAGGATTTTCAATGCAAAACGAGCCTTTTCGAAGAAAAAGAAAATATATAAATAATTTAATTTCTCAAGAAAAGATTTGCGTTTTAGTAAATTTACCTGTGAATCAAACATGAGATTGTAGGTTCCACTGTATACGATACCTATAAATACTAATGATGGATTTTCAATGCTAAAAATGTGCTTATATAAAGGTTGCACATGATTATTTTTAACCTTAATTCCCGAATCATTACCCAAAAAGGGATAATTAAATCGATAGCCTGAAAAAATGTTCGCTATTAGTTTGAATTTTATTTTAGATTTCATAAAAATTATCAAGTTATTACAAAACGCAATGAATACCTGTTGCATAAATGACATGTGTAAAATTTTGCTCTAAACCATCTTGAAATATGGCACCGTTTGTGGTGAATTTTTTTACACCAGTCGTTTGGAACAAAAGACATTTCCCTTTTTCTGTACGAATCGTTTTTTTAAACTTACGATTACTAATTGTAAGTCGTTTTGTTACTTTGACCAATTGTTCTGCGATATCTTTTGAACTTTTTCCGGCTCCAATGATGAGTACATATGCTCCTTTTATTATATTCAATTGATAAAATTAACCATGTTATATGAAATGTAAACCAACTGATCAATATTATCTGGCACATACCTTTAAAAGGATGTCGTTTACGATAATCATGACTGTGTAGAGTTTTTCCATTGAATTTCCCAGGAATTTCTGGCACGAATGGCGATGAACTGAAACCAGTACAAACAAAAACTGCATCAAATATATCATTTATATATTCCATATTCACTGCATCCCATACAGTAAGGTTCCATTTTTTAAACTCGAATTGTTTTTCACTTTCAATTGGATGAGCTTCCTTAACAACATGATGGAATTTTATATGTTTTTTTAATTCAAATGTATCAGCATAAGAATGCAAATATTTCAACACAATATCTGATGTGGGATGTCTTGTTGTACCGTTTGGATAGTGAAAATTTGGATATTCCATGGCGGAAAACGGTATATTTGTTCTATTTAATAATAATATTTATGAATATTTCATCAATTGCTCTATTAATTCAGAGAGACATACTTTAGTCCTTGGTACATAGGGCTGTGAACTGGAACATTGTATTTATCGACTCCTATGTCATCTGTGTAAAACCAAACACCACCTATCTGACTACTTTGTTCATAGACCACCACATTATGCCCATGTTCAATGGCATTTTTTACACTTGTCAAACCGGCAGGACCTGCACCTATTACAGCAATTTTCAAAATGGTCTTATTATTGTTAGAAACGGCATTTGTCACCCCAAATAAAAATGCTAAAAAAATCCATCTAAGCTGCGGAAATGTCATAATTTTCATTTTTTTTTCTGCACTAATTCATGTGATAAAAAGCAAGAAGAATTTTATATGAGCGGAAAATTAAAAGTATTGCTTATACTTGATAGTTTAGAAAATCAAATGAAATGAAAAATTGACTAGAAAATTTTTACCTACTAAAATATATTACGTTTTAAAAAATCGATCATTACTCAACCAAATTTTAAGGAGTAATGAGACTATATTGTTGTCAACTATTTCAATGAATTATCATTTGATCAAATACTGAGTTTAAATGTTCTCTCTTTAAAAACATTGTAAGGAATGTACAAAAATATGTCAAAAATAAATTCTCTGGAATGTTTTACTTGCATATCGATCTAGACAACAAATGAATATAAAAAGAGAAGAAATCGACTGACTCACTGTTTCAGGTTCCTTAAATAGGTTTTTATTGTCGTGTAACATTTTTTTTTTTTACACTCAAAAAACAATGTGATTTTTGATATATTCATATTACATGGAAAATATGTATGAATCTTAAAAATAAAATGAGCTCTTCAAACCTATAGCATGGACCAAAACAGAAGAAGAAACATCAATAAATTTTCAAAGTTCGTTTTTTTTTTTTATTATTATTGAGTTAATGAAATAGGCCCATTTGTTTTGAACCATCAGCGATTAGCTGAGTTTGGTATTGCATTGCCAAATTGAAACATGAAAATGATTTGCATAAGAAAGGTAACAATTCATTAAATGCTCAAGGGTTCGAATGATTTTGAAGCAAATGGCGCATTTACTATTTAAAGAAAAAAAAAAACAAAAGAGCTTAACCAAAATAGACAAGCTTAAACAGCATCTAAAAGTATACTTTTTTCACAGCATATTTGCACAAGCAGAAAAATGATTTATTCTCTTGAAATTCGCATCAATTCACGCCAATGGAAATATGTATTTGCCGGTGCGTTCGCAATAAAAAGTAGGTCTGAGAGTCTCAGCCACTCATTTCTGTCGTTTAAAATACATTGTTTCTTGAGAATCACAAGTTGAGGTCAATTAAGACGGACGTAGACGCATTCAACAGCACAAGTGCGATTAAATTAATAACCATTTAATTGATACTTTGAATGTTCAGTGCTAATAATCTTGTCATAAGAGAGTACTTTCGATTGGTCAATAAGAGAAAAAGCAACAACAATAAGAAGATGAAAAAAATTGTTGAGAAATAGAGAGAAAAGCAGTCACTCAGTCAATATATCAATTTAATCGACAGAACTGGATTGAACGTAATTGTTGTTTAACTTGTTGAGCGTCCAATCAATTTATCAGTAAGACTTCAATCTGCATTTCTATCTCTCTCTCTCTTTCTCGGTCATCAAAACATATATTCATTTTCAGTTCCAAATATTGAATGGTATTTTTTACAGAACAATCAATATACTCGAAACAAGCGATAAATTCGAATCCGCAGATAAGATAAACTCCAGTTTATATTTTATGCCAACTTCTACTGTTTTGTTGATAAAATTCACTGTTTTGTTTGCCAATTTCCGCTTGAAATGAACAAAAAAACACGGACATCCTGCCAAAATGTATGAATTGATAAACATTGATCAGATTAATTCTCATTTCAAAAGCCATTTTTGTCTGTTTTTTCACTTCTTTTTCCTCTCATTCTTCTTCAAGAGGTGATAAATCGTGGAACATATTGACTCATAGGAGAAATCGCACAACTTCCATACATTTTTATCATTCTTCGTCTATTTTTCTTTTTCTCTTTCTCTCGCTCAACCGCTATTTCTCTACAACTCCCTCCATTTTTCTCTCTCTCCTCCTTTCTATCTCACTCACACACAAATACACACGATGGACTTTATTGTAATTTAATTGAAAAAAAAAATCCAGTTACTCGTTCCAAATATGTCATCCGGTTAATTAATTGTAATTGATTATGTATCACTGCAACTGAGAATACACACAATTGCGACACGTTTTTTTTTGTGTGAATAGTTTCGTTGTTGCACTGAAACAATTAAAATATTTTTACACTATCTCGTGCGCAATGAATTGCTAAACTAAATAAACCGAATATGAGATGCACTGTGACAAAGCAGTGAAAATATGAAATTGATGATGAGCATTTTGTTTGTATTTTTCCAAAAAAAAAATTCCATTTCAATTGGATGATACAAATGATTCCAATAAGGAAATTTATTATCATCAATTGATATTAATTAGTGAGACTTGTGAATGATTAGGAAACAGCACGTAAAATGATTTTCAACGCAAAATTTTTTTACGCACAAAAGAAGCGCAAAAACAACTTCTCATTCAAACAATTATCCATTAGCAAATAGACATTAACAATTGCAAATACCTTTGTTTGCAATATTTGCTTCAATTTTTTTCTTCTTCTTTTTTAACTTGTGTTTTCCTCTTCTCATTTTTTTTTTCTTTTTGAGCACATCAAACAAACATTTTAATTGTTTCGCCACTCCACCAATGCTTTTCCTACTTATATCTTGAGTGGGATTTTTTTTTCTTCTTTCTCTTTAGCTCACTGAGTGACATAACTTTGAAAATCTCGTTGTAAATTGATGCATTGCTGTAACTAACAGCATGCATATTTGTTTACATTATGTTGTGAATGTAAATGTAAATGGATCACTTCCATGATGAATGTTCGACGGCAGCGACAAATTCATGTTTGTTAAAACTACTGTGCATTTGGTCCAGGTGAAGTGATTTGAGACAAAAAGAAAAACTTAGCATATTTTAACCGATGAAAAAGAAATACCAAACGGTATAATGGGAAATTATGTAATTAATTTGAGGAAAGCTGAAAAACAAAGCACAGAGGGAAAAGTGTATATGACGGCTTTTCTCATTTCAATTTAATTCCAATGGTTTACAGCTAACACCAAAAAAAAGAAAAAATGTTTTCACATGCATCGGTTTGCATACGAACAACGAAACATTGTGGCTTTTTGTTCGCTTCTTCCAAGAACAGATAAGAAATCGCGTAATGGAATCGTTTTTCCCTGACTCATTGTGAATTGAAAACAATGAGCATAAATAAAATAATATCAACGGTATTTGTTTGTGTTTCATTTCATTTCATTTCAAAATCGTAGATAACTCAACTAATGAGCAGCCTAATAGTTTGATTACAGATATTCTCATTATAAAAATACACCACTGTGTTGAGATTTGCTGCGTTTCTAATTGTTTTCTTCTTTTTTTTCGCCTTCAATCTGCAAATTAATAATTAAAGCAGATAAGATTGCAAAAAATCATTGAAGTGAAAAAAAAAATATGGATAAAGCGAATAAAAGAAATGAAAGAAAAAAACGAAAAGAAATTCCACTTAATGAAATCCGATGATCAGTATACTAGGTTTGTGTTAATTACCAAATGGACGCATAAACATATCCACTTGAGATATATTATTTCAATTTTGATCGCCAATCAAATTGTGAGAAAGTCCAAAGGAAATCTCGAGAGAGAGAGAGAGAGAGAGAGAGAGAGAGAGAGAGAGAGAGAGAGAGAGAAAGAGAGAAAAAAGGCATTGTCGTCACGCTTCACTAAGAGCCTAATAAATGTCAGGCGCACATTGAAAAATTGGAATATTTATGACTTTCAATAGCAAGCCGATTTGCATTTCATTCGGTTTGGCATTGTCTTTTACAGCTTGATTAATATGGCCATTGTACACGACGACAAATATTGAATGACCATCGTGTAATAAACGATGCGGAACAGTTTTGTTTTTTTATTCTCACTGCCATAATTTTTGCTTCTTCTTATTCTCAATTTAAATTTGTTTTTTTATGTGCGCTTGACATTTATTATACAAGCCTTCTATAAATGAAGGAGCAAACACACATGTGGTCAAATATTATGCCTTTAAGATTATTTCCAAGTAGTTTTGTTATGCATGAACTAATTTCCCGTCAAAAAGAACACTTGAATTTCATCGGGTTATTTACATCAGCTTAAAGTTATTCACTTCACCGGGGTTAAGCGAGCGAATCAAATAATAACACAAGCCAATTAAATTTCAAACCGTCTAAATACATAGTTTTTTATGCTAATTTCTATGTACATGAAATGCCAATGTCAATATAATTATAGTTATAGCGTATGAAATTTATTGAAATCTAAATTAAATCGATTGATTTTATGCGGATGAGGCCGTAAGTGATTTGATCTTCAATCACGATGGGTGTGTGTGTATTGGTGATACATGAGTATTTGTATGCCATCGCACAAAATACACATTCTAGATCATTCAAATCGCTCGATTAATCTTGGAGCAACATTCAAAACTGGAATTGTAGCAGTAAAGACAAGTTCGTTCCGTTTTTATAAGCTTTGCACTTAGTAAACATTGATCTCATTCTTTGGTTACTCGAACAACATTATCGTCCATTATCGATTCTAATACACATCTAAACACACGTTTCGTCCTATATATAAGAAAAAAGACATTTATAGAACTGATAAGAAAATGCAGGTTTTGCGTTTTCTAAACGACATCGACGCTACGCAAATGATAATAATCGCGCAGTAAATGATTCCTAAAAATGAATGCTTAAAATGATTACTGGAAAATGTAACAACTGGTAATGATGCTGAGTGCATCAATGTTTTAGATAACAATTCGATAAAATACAATGTGAAAAAATCAATGGCATTGCAAAATATTTTTCTCATCTTACAATCTCTTTAAATGATTTTATGGCGCAAACATCGTATAAAATTTTTATACCATCTACGTCTAGACCAACATTGTTTCACAGAGTTTTTAAGCCGATTTTCGACTGAGCATCATCGATTTAAAATGAATATCTAGTTCATGTTTTATGGCTTGCCTTGTCTGAGTGTCCGATCATCGTTTCGTTTGTGATTTACGTGAAGATTGCGTCAGTTGGTTAATCAAGTGTTATGACTGTGTGTGTATGTGCATGTGTATGTGTCGGAATGAGTGTGTTTTTCTTTTCCGTGGTGTCTTCAATCGAAGATGAATTGAAGAACATGACATAACATTTTTTGTTTATCGAATTTAGTGTATTGTTTCTTTTTCATTTGTTTTATTCCAATTCAGTAAATTCGTTTTGGCTTCACATTGAGCGTTTTGAGGTGTGCGTCTTGAAAAGAAAAAAAAAAACCATTGAAAATTTAATTCTTTTTGATTTGATTTGATTTTTTTGGCCGCTCACTAAGTGAAAAATATTGTTAACATTCACATTGTTTGATTACTGCCAAGATTTCAATTGATTGATTTCCATAATATTTTGTAATTAAAAAATGAACATTTGATTTGTTGTAGAAGTAGAGATGAAAAATACACACATAAATGTGATTTTGATTTGATATTGTCGATACGAATTACTGAAAACGGTATGGATATTAATTGATCGAAGCTATTTGAAAGCCGGTCGAAATGCTCAACATTTTTTAAAAAAAAAATTGAAGAATATTTAAACAATGGCATTTTAATGATAACTTTCAACCTATCAATTATAATCTAGATATGAAAACGATTTGTTTTCCGTTAAAATTATGCCACATTAAGAAAAAAACGACAACAGTTGGAATAAAAACATTTAAAACAAACGTCATTGAAAAATGTTTAAAATATAACAAAACAATAAATACGTTCGAAGTAAAGACAAAATAAAAACGACAACACAAAAACAACAAAACAGTTTACCGAATCACATTGGGACATTCAATCGCAAAACTAGTTGTCAAATTCTTTTACATCGTAAGCAGAAATCTTTGCAGAAAACAGTTGTTTTTGTCGATCGATCGATCAATAAAATTGTTTTCGTTTTAAAGCTGTGTACAGAGGAAGAGAGAGAGAGAGAGAGAGACCGAAATAGTTGTTTACCTAAATTAGAGCTTGAATTTGTCAGTTGGAAGCCATAAAATACATATTGCTGGCGTTGCAACACAATGGATTCTTTAATCTGTATGTAGGATGACCGTTAAATTTAGCACAAGCGCCTACATTCACAATTCATTCGATATCAAAACGCGTGCAATATGCAAAGTAATCAAAATTAATTCAAAATGTGAATTAAATACACGTTAGAGCTAAAGACTGGTGTAATGAGCGAGCAAGAGAAGTAGAAAGAGAAAAAGATCAAATGAGGCAGGGGGATAGAAGTAGTGATTGAGATAGCCAGAGAATAAAGCATGAATAGAGAGAGAGAGAGAGAGAGAGAGTGAGAGAGAGAGAGAGAGAGAGAGAGAGAGAGAGAGAGAGAGAGAGAGAGTGATTCAGAGCGAGTTATAAAGAATGAGTGAGACAGAGATTGAGACTGTGACTGCAATAAAATGAAATGCAAACGCAAGCAAAAGCATATGATAAGCCAGTGAAATGAATACAATTTTATAGCATTGATTGCATGAAATTATGAAAGATGTAAAATGTAAAATCGACAATATTTTGAATTGTGTATTGCTTGTTGCTTTCGGGCAGAGCACCATCTCTTCCACCGTACTCTTTTTTTTTCAAATTTGTGTATGAGCATTACTCACATGAAACCACAGTAAAATTACAATCAGCAATACCGTTAGCGTTCCATGCATATGATTTCAAATTGCCGGCAAACAAATAAAGACAAAAAATGAAAACAGCAAAAAAGAATTGCCAACGTCAAAAATTATTCATAAAGTGAACACTTTTTGACAGATCAAACTATTTAATCATAGTGCGTGAGCTAACCATCATTTTATTTTATAAAAAAAAGAGAAAAAGAAAATAATGATATTATTATTTTTGCTTGGAGGCACTTTGACAAAAAGACGCATGTAAATGGAGCCGGATGGCCTCATAGCGTGCTATTAAGTATGTCTTAAAATTGTATAATTGATAATGAAATTTTCAGCGCGTTTTATGTTGTCGATGTATTTTTTTTTTTCCGTTTTATGTCGAACGTTGATCTCGATGCCGAGTGACAAAAGCAATTTTAAAATTTCACTTTCGGGGCTTGGCTTATTCCAAGCAATTAAAATGACATGATTAAATGTCAGCACCAAAAATGAAGGGCAAATCATCCGCATAAATAGCGAAAAAGAGTGAGTGACCGCAACATGATAAAAATAAATACAAAGCGTTAAATTCATTTCACAACAACAAGTTAGATATATAAATATTCCAATAAAAATATAAACAGGAACTGTCGATAACAACAACTAGCGAATACATTACCGCTTTATTGACTATTGCTTAACTCAAATGTCGTATGTTGCTAGTGAGGCATGAGCTATATACAAAATGAAAAAAGAGAATAGAGGGCAACAAAAATGTAGGAATAAAAACGACCGACTAATTGAAGTGAGAAATAGAAACGGTTTATTGCATTGCAACGCAGACGAAACAATAAAGTTAAAAACCTAGAAGAAAAACAAAAGAAAATAAAATAAATCAAATGCAGAAAAAGATAAAGATATGTCGAGACGGAGAATGGAAAAGAGAGATGAAAGGGACAGAAATAGAATTAAAGAAACAGATACAAAGAAAACTGAGACAATTTCATTGGAAATGAGAATCGAAGGCCCGAAATGAAAATAAACCATAAACAAAAACATAACTTAAACAAATATTAAACGATTTGAGTGATTCATAAAGCAGTAGCGTGCCAATTGTTTAGACAATGCAACAAAGAGCAAACGAATATGCAAAACAGAAGAATCACAGCAAAGCCTAATGAGCATATATGCATGTATCCAATTAAAAATAGATCAATGAGTTGCATATCGGTAATTTGTATGTGCGCCACAGACACACAAATGAATGAAAACAATGAGAGTAATTTAAACAAAAGGAAATTTAAACAAATGAACTAAGCAAATCACCGACATATGCACCTCGAAATTTTCGAGTGTGAAGCGGAAAGATGTGAGAATTGGGTGAGAAATGTGCGCCAATAAGACCTCAATTACAGCTCTAATCATTCTCAATTTAGTGTGTGTTCTCTCATTTTTTATTTTTATGCGAACACCTAGCAATGGTAAAAGTGGCTTAAGAATTGTTATTCTCGCGCACTAACAACAATCTAATTAAGATTGTGTTCACCAAGAAACAAGAAATAATGAAAAGAAAAGAAGAAAAAAATGGTTCAGTTATTTTATGATTGTTTTTCGAATAGAAACTCTCAACCTACATCAAGCGATGTGTGTTTGGGTTTTTATCTGATTTGCTGGAAATCGATACCCAACTGGATAAGAAGTGAACAAACAATTTTTTTTACGTACACAAAATGGGTTTTATTTTTGAATAAAACTATTCTCTTTCATATTATCAGACTTTTTGTATTCGTTCCGTAGCTGAATCTCTCTCAACGCTTATTTTCAAAACTTATTCTATGGTATTAATTAAGTATACAGGTTATAGTTGTAAATTTCAGTTGTCTAATTGTAAAATGGTTTTTTGATGTTACACATATAGTCAATACAATATTTCTCTAAATCGATGTACTGTGTACGCTGCTCTGCATCGTATCTAAATGAGAGATTGATTTAATATGGTGCACTGCAGGCAAAATTGATTTTCAGATCAAGGAGCATAAAAACAGCATTTATAACAGCGAGCAAAAACCGTTTGTTTATAAATATTGAAATAATGATTAGCGTCAACTGTGCGGTAAAATGGCCGGAGACTTGAATTGAACAATATTACGCATAAAATGAAATGTTTTATATTAAACACTTTGATTGATACCATTTCGAATGTTATTCCAAAGATCAAATGTAGCCATATGCCACAGACAAAATGCAGCAAATAAAACAGCAACATTAAGCAGAAAATGAACATGGAAGTGTTAACAAAATGCATATTCGTCGCTAACTTTCTAAATGGCGATTCACTGCATGTGATGATTTTTTATTATAGTGATTGCATCAATGTTGCGTCTATGCCGTTAACTTAACAATCTTTCTCATTCTCTCTTTCTAGCTCTATGTCTCTCGCTAACTATTCTGTGCTTATGCATTTGACAAATACAGTTGATTCGATTGCAAACTGTGAACTTTTCTATGCATTTTTGTTTTCCTCTTCGTTTGCACTTTTCAAATAAAGCAATTTCTTTTTTTTTTCTCATCTGTTTTATTGTGCGCGATTACATTTCCATGTTCCAGTAAAATGGTTAACGCACAAAGGGAAAATTTGTCAGCGCACAAATAGTCGATTCGAAAGCAATGCTCATGTATATCATGTGCATAACTAATTTTTTGAAAATTCACATGGAAATTTTGTGCCCATGTGAACTATATGCTTGTACTGTTTGCTGCATCGACAACTTTTCAACGAAAAAAAAAAAAAAAAATAAATAAAATAAAGAAAAGCAAACGAACACATCATGTACATCGTCACAACATTAATTACTTTCCACTCAAAACAATTGTTATTATGCGTACAAGAGGCATAGGCAAAAAGTCAAATAGACGCATTCACTATTTGTGTATAACATGAAAGAGCACTCACATGTTCAGTATGCTGGAACCAAAACATCACCATTTTGCCGTAATTTCTATTATTTTATTTTTCCAATTTTTTGTTTTCTTTTTCATATTTTTAAGCAAAGAGCGAGAGAAGGAGAGTACAAAAGAGTGAGAGTGCGAAATGGAGAAAGAGGGAAAGAGAAGAAAAAAGAACTGGAGAAAAAGAAAAAGAGAAGAGAGAGAGAGAGAGAGAGAGCAATAGAGATAGTGCAAGAGAAAGAAAATTGCCGAGTTCCCATCTACGCCTAACAATTAACATCAAAACATTTTAAACAAAAATGCCGAACAATCGGCAGTGTTCCTCGCTGGTTTCCCAATTAAGGCCGTTTATTTATTTAGAGTTTTAAAGAAATACAACACACAAAACGAAATCAACACATTAGCAGATATTTAAAAACATTTCCTTAACAATCAAAACAACGACCAAAAAAATGCAATCACATCATGCAGACGATCATTAACGGTTTCAAGTTATTCAATCAAACTGAATCGGAAATCGTATGATGACGCGATTATCGCAATCCATTCCGAAAATTGGCTGATTTTATGAATCATTCTTGTGAAATTGGTTGAGTCATAAAAGTCTTTTGAGCGGATTTATCGATGATAGGATATTGACTATGTATAAATGGTGTAATGAGTTTACAAATCAGTTGCACTTACCAAATGTCTCTAATTCTCTAATAAAATCTATCTGTAGTAAGGCATTTGTGGCCAATGCTTTTTGTGTTTCATGAACGTTCAATATTTCTGAATTTAATAAAGCATAACGTATTTGGTCTACAAAGTCATTACACTGCAAATGGTTCATCGCATTATTGGCAGATATTTCTTACTAAAACAATGAGTATCGTGCAATCAGTGTACGGAAAATCGTAATTTGAAGTAAAAAAAAATAACACAACAACAACGCGTTCAAAGTGTGAGAGAAAAATACAATTTCAATGATTGTTGATAGAAAGAGCGAGAGAGAGAGAGAGAGAGAGAGAGAGAGAGAGAGAGAAAAAGAGAAAGAAACAAACTCAAAATACAATGAAGGCATGCAACTGAAAAAAAAACAAAACAATGAAGGCAGTGGCCGCAACAATGAAATAGAAATGAATATCCACAATTGCAACGAAACTACATTTAGCCGATGTTTGCTGATGGTCATAATAACAAAGCACCATGAATTATTTCTAGCCGTTGATTTAAACTTCTAAAATTAACCTCAATTAATAAATTAAAAAAAAAAAAATGCGCACAAAAAGCAAAAAGGCAGAACAGCGCTCACCGAGTAATGTGCACAAATAAACGCCAATTGAAATCGCCCGTCAAAAACGCGTGCACAAACACACACACACACACATATTAAAACAATTTCATGAAATTTTTTTCTTTTTCAAAAATAGAGAAACTTCAGCGGAAAGTATGCATATGATTTTATTATTATATGGAATTAATGATTCAAACACAGAACAAACTGATGACATTTTAATTTTATTTTCTCTGTTTTTTTCTTTGTTCATTCATTGGTTTCAGTTTCCTTTGTTGAACATACAGACTTGTGCGTATTCTTTTCTATTTAAATTTCTATTTCTGATGCGCACACGTAGACATATGAAATTCATTGGAATTAGTGATGCAGACAATTTATATATCGGTCTTTTGTTTATATGGGCATTGATATGAACAAACATGGCAATAACAGCTATCGATTTAACATTGTTATGATCAACATCCATTGTAAATGTGCATATTGCGACCACTGTCGCTTCTTCTGCATTAATTAAACATCGTAATGTAAAGGCGTATCAATTCAAAATGAATAAATATGATGATGAGATGCATGACAAACAAAATGAATTATAACATTTGTATGTAAATAGATTGAAAAGACCATGTTACATGGCTAGTCAAACGAGAGCTAGCCAAACAGAACTCACTGTACAAGTTCGATTTTGTCGAGATCACGTCACATTTAATTGTTGTATGAAAATCGAAAAACAGAAATTTTTCAAACATTTTGTTACAACAAAATTGCGGTACAGACGTTCAAAATGTTCAAGAAATAAAGTAAAAAACTGTTCTTTTCACCCAGCAACCAAGATCAGAGAGCCCAATAATTATTGGAAAAAACTAACGAAAGTTCCACTTTTAGACTGAAAGTTTCAAAACAGTAGAAAAAAACTGCAGCCACTGTTGATTCATATTAATGCATTGTGAAAAGGAATATATTCCATCAACTCTAATTAAACCATGGAACTGTGGAAACATTTTTATCTGCTCTACGATTGAGAAATAAAAATAGCGGCAATTTATTCAAGTTTCTAATTTGTTGATGTTTTTATTGTATTTGTTTTCTTTTTTTTTTTGTTTATTTCATGTTAATATTCATCCAAAAACCCACAGCGTAAATATGCATGAATTTTATTTAGATAAGTAAGCGTGTGTGTGTGTGTGCTTTCGCTCTGAATGAAAATCGAAATTAATGAATTAATTCATACCATATCATCGGTGCACACATGTCGCGGACCGTTTTGTGTGATGTTAAATTTGTGTTGTTGTTGGTTTTTTTTTTTTTTTGAATTGGTTTGGCATATATTTATTACACAATCATCCTATCTGAAGCCAAAAAACACATGTGCAAATATTCATCGTGTATTTGCGTTTCACTTTTTTTTCTTGTTGTGTTGCTGTGTCTCTCCGAAAATGATGTTTTTAGGACAATTCTAATGCGAAGTAAACAAGTGTTAAGCAAATATTTTGTGTCTTGATCGTTCAGCGTCGCTTGTGCCGCTAACAAAACACACGTTTACACGTATTTTTTTTTTTTTTTTTTTTTATTTTGATATCAAAGGCGATAAAGAAAAATTTGATCAACATCAATTTTTTGTTTTCAACGTACTTTCTCCCGTTGAGTTTTACATTTACGCCAGTTAGATACGTTTATTGATTGAAGAGAATAAACTTCTTAAAATAATTCATTTAGAAAACCTAGATTCACCTAGACATTGTTGATTAATTAGACAACATTATTAATATTAGACAAAAGGTGTCAAATCAAACTGTAACCGCATTAACTAAACATAGCCCAATAACCGTTTTAATTTTGTCGAAACACGTTTTAAACGTCTAATGTATTGAGCATTGATTGCTTATGCATTATTCAGTGTTATTCATTTGTCCTAATTGCTTCTGTAATTTGCCCTTTTTGAACACGTATTCAGACTCAAATAAATTTTTAACAATAACCAATCAAATTGATCGCATTTTCGTAAATAAACCCCGGTAAATATGTGTCATCGTTACAAATTATACGTACCGTTCGGCGTTGACATTTGTGCCAGCTGTTCAATGAGCTGTGTATAATAATGTATTCAAATTGGTGGGGAAATTAACATAAATTTTCTTATCATTTTTTTTTTCAGTTTTATTTTTATTTTTGTTCGCTACTCTTTCTATTCAATGCAAATTCTTCTAACTTTCACTCGCACTTTCAATTCTAATCATTGAATTATGAATATTATCACTGCATTTGAGTGACGTATCAAAATTTTGATTTTTTTGAGTTTTTACATTTTTGAACATTTGCGCTTTTTGATGAATTTTCGTATAAAGGCTCAACATTTTTGAACTTTAAAGGGATTTGTTTGAATGGTTTTTTTTTGGTAAATATTTTAAGATCACTTTGATAGGATATCGGCTTTTTATCTTTTCAGATTTCTTAGAATTTCAAGAATTGTTTTTTTTTAATGTTCACAACCAATCCTAAGTTAAGATAAAATGCATTGAGAATTCAGAAGTGCTTAAGTGTATCTGATTCATAAAATAACGAAGAATAGATAAGCATATTGAGCAACGCTTGTCAATGTTAGTTGAACATAAAATTGCCCCATTCGACGCATTATCATAGTAGGAAATATTCTGACTTCTGTAAATTATGCAAAATGATAAACACCATGGGAAGGTTTTGATCGGAAGTTTCAATTTCGTTTTGTTTATGTCTATTATCTTAGTGGGATTTGAATTTATTTCATCTTCGTATTCTTTTCTTATGAAAATCTGTGATTTCGGCCCAACAAAAAATTGCATTTTAACTTCCTCCTTCGATATCAAACCCATGACAGAAAGATTGCATATCATTGAACAGCTCTAGCGAAACGAAACAATACGAAAAAATGCAACGAACCAAACCAAAATAAAGATAACAAAGAAATTGCTGCGAATGTATGATTGACACTGCATTAAGTAACGTTTTTCGATAAAAAAAAAAATAATTCTCAACGAAATCTAAATCTTTCGCTATCTTTTTCATTTTCTTTCTTTTCTTTTTTTATCTTTGTATGTTCTGGCACACCCAATCTGAACCCCTTATATCGAGGCGAAACTCTATAAAATGTTAATTGATATGCATTTTTCTTCTTTCTGCATCTTCATTTCAACTAAGAACACAACACAAATTTCCGTTTCAGTTCGCGATGAGCTCGAGAATCTTAAAAAAAAAAAAAAAAAACAAACGACAATGTCGAAGGAGTTTTTCATGTTACAATAAAAACCCATAAAACATCGTTTAACTTGGATTTATATATCCGCGTTAATCACTCGACCATTTGAAACAAAACTAAAATTCAATGGATTTCTCTTTTTTTCGTATGCAATTCGCGTCATTATGCCATTTGGATTGTTGTATTGCAGTATATTTCAATCTTAAAAGTGCCTCTTGTTTTCATTTTATTGCCAGCAGTCATCGTACGTATCACACGAACATTGTGTGCTGCAATTGAGTGAAAACAAAATCAAATAGTGTTCAGTGTCTGGCCATTTGTGACTCTTGCTTTTATTCGTAATTTCGAGTGAGCGAACAAAAAAAACTTTGCGTTCGTAAAACATTCTGATGGTTCATGATATCGTATTTTAAGATAAATTTTGGTTGCTATTGTTGGATATGTAAATCGCAGCAAAGCGGACATGCGATGCACATTAATGAAAAAAAAACGCAATTCAGAAAAAAGACACAGTCATCATCGCCGCAG